>OX578283.1:55614718-57035968 GCA_951217055.1 Gerris lacustris | reverse complement strand
AGTAAGAAAAGAAGGGGAATTGAGCCCAGACTGATCTTCAAGGAAGTTAATACTTGAGAAAGAGCTCTTATTTTGGATGTAAGCATGAATATTAATAAAAGATAATTCCAATTTCAACCAAGGGATGTAAAATGACACGGGGAGGGGGGGGGGGGGGTACAGAAGGAAAATACCACTGCTTTTCTTTTTAAAAATTTAGTCGGAATGAATTACTAATTTGGGATATTAGCAAATTATCTTATCAAAGGGGAGGGGGTATAGAAATAAGGGGGAGAGATAGAATCTAGATATTCTCGCTTTGTAAAATAATTTAAATGTTTCTTGATAGTAGTTTATAAATCCATTAAATTGAAAATAAAACACCCCGTAGCGAAGCACGGGTATTCAGCTAGTATAACTATAACTGACAATGACAATAATTATATTAACAACATTACAAATGACACAACAGAAAATTTAAAAACGTAGTAAGTATATAAAAAGTTCTTTTTATCTTCTAATTTCATTAATATTTCGGAAACTATGACTTGCTAATTAACTATGTTTTCTGGGATCTGGGACCGAGATTATATGAGAAAATTAGTCTGAGTTGTCTCGGACCAACTTTTTTTTTTATCTCTAAATAAACTATTGAAAATAAGAAAAAAAATAGTACATTTTTTTCTTTGAGTGTCCGCCATTTTGGAACGGGAGAAGATAGAGCTCAGGTTTGTGGCAAATGTTTTCTATTTTTAAGACCTTTCCAAAAATGTGTACTCATATACATATACAACTCATATGTGTATACAAAAAAATCTCCCTAGAATATATTTCTTTAGGTAGCCAATAGCCAATGCAAAAGAAATGGAAAAAATTCATCAAAATACTTATATAAAGTTATAATCACACTGTAGTCTCACTTTATACAATGAAAAGTAAAAAGAACACATTTCTGTTCACAGCTATAAATGAAAGAATATATATTTTCGAAAGAACTAAAACTTCGATCACAATTATCAAATTTTTGCCAATTTTGTTTAAAATATGTGTAAGACATAAAAACACATAGTGTATATAATTAAGCTGGCTCTGTTTCAGTATAATTGTCCCGTATAAAGCCCACAGTTAAAAGATCTTTCAAAAAAAAGTTTTGTCATCGTCATCTATATAATTATTTTTTACTTCATGATCATTACTTATGACGAAACTCGGCAAAAAGAATTTGATTTCACACCAACAATTATGTTTTGATCGATCACAGATCACAGAAAATTAAACACAAGATTTTTTTGTGAATAAAGTTAATTCGATGTTGTTTTTTTTTTCGTGTTATTCCGAAAAAAAATTGATCGATTAGAGATTCTTTTATCCGGTGTGTAGGTTGATTTGAAATAAATCTGGTGTAATTTATTCGATTTGATATAAATTATATCGATTAAATTTAATGGAAGAAAAATAAATACATATATAACATTATAATCACAATACATTCTCACTTTGTTCAATAAAAAGTAAAGAGAACACATTTCTGTTCAAAGCTTTAAATGAAAAAAAATATTTGTTGTTAATTTGTAACTTTCTGAGTTAATTATATTAAATTTAAGAAACAAAATATTAAGATGCAGTGGAAATATTGGGGTTACGTTATTCTACAGTAATTGAAATTAGTTATAGAATAAATTTCAAAATAAAAACATTATAGTCCAGGAGATAGCGAGCAAAAAAGTGTCTGACTAACATCAAGCTAGAATTTTGTTTATAAGTAAATGTTTTGTTGCCTTTTAAGAATAACAAGTCAAGTGTGTGCTAGTCAGCACACAGTGAGGGTCCGTAGGCCACACTGTATAGTGTTTAACTGTAAAGTGTATAAACAGTGTTTTTTTAAAATGCTAAAAAGCTTACTTTGAACCATTCTAAGGGTCTGATATTCTCAAAACACACTCTGATAAAGTATTTTTTTGCCACTGAACCGGACTACAACCATATAAATACATCGAAAAGATCATAATTATAAAAAAACGTATTTTGTCAATAAAAATAAAATAATATTTTTTTCGAAATTTCCAAAAAGTGGTATCTTTACTTTTGGTCGAAGAATGTTCAGGAATTTTTTCAGATTTTTTGCACTTCACATAAGCGAGATAGAGGGGGGGACACGTTTCACACCCACTTCAAACTTGCCTACGCTCGCCCTATCAAAGTTATATCTAAAGAATTATATATTTTTGTAATCAGCTTGACGTACCCTTTCATATGATACCCCTCACGGTGTCGAAAAAAAATACAAAAATTTTAACCCTTAAGTTTTTTTACCCTAATTTTTTTGAAAAATATTTTTTTTTAAGTCGCTATATTTTTAAAATATGTGGGCAGGTACAAGACATATATATGCCAAATTTCAAAGTGATCGGGCGAAAGGTGTAGCCATGAGAGCACGCGAGAGGACGGACGGACAGACACACACAGGAACATATAAGGGTCCTTGGTTTTGCCTACGGACCCTAATATATGGTCGGCTAAGTTCGTCTGCGGGACATAGTTTGGCAATAGACATTTTAAAAAAACAAACCGGTGGAGAGCTACCATGTCCCGCCCTTTTTGGTGGACAATGTGATTGTCATGATCCTGAATACGAATTTAGTTAGGAAACCAATAACCAAGTTGATGGTAGTTTGTCACTTAATAGGTTAGTTAGTCAAATACTACTCGAAATCAAAGTGTTCCCTGTCAAGCATCAAACTACCATCAACTTTATTATTGGCCTACTAACTAAGTTCGTACTCAGGATCATGAAAATCACATTGTCCACCAAAAAGGGTAGAACATAATATATTCCAACCACATATTCTTAATAGGCACCAAAACATTTACTTATACACAAAATTCTAGCTTGATGTTAGTCAGACACTTTTTTGCACGCTATCTCCTGGACTATTATTTGAATACTATTCAAGTTCATTATAAGTAGGTACTCATTTATTACTATATGTTTTCTTTATTACAGATAAAAAATATTTTGACCCTCCGGGTAATTGAACCAGGGACCCCCTACTCTAACCTCCTTACTCTACACTATGTTTTTGGAGTCATCCATTTAAATTTGTTTATATTTTTTACTTCCATATAGAGCGGGATGGGGAAAATAATAAAATGTTATTTCAGCATATTATTATAACGTATATATACCTACCTAATAATCTACAAAACCCTAAAATCCTATTCATCAACAATTGCAGCAATTCAGTTGTAATTATAAACAGAAACAACAATATAAAACTAGTACCAATTCTATAAAAAAAATCTATAAATTATTGGAATAATTATAAACTGCGACCTTCTGATAGAATATTGACTCCAATAATTATATTATGTGTATGTATATATGTATGCATGTATGTATGTATGTATGTGTGTATGTAAGTTCAATAGTTCAATAACTATTTATTTCTATTGCACAGGAAATATATGTCAACCTGTATTTTTACACTCCCTACTACTCTAACCATTAAATCCTTAAAAACACACCGCCTACATGTACTCGTATATATTATTTACATATAAAATATTTACATATTTCTTAAATCATAAGTAGGAGTATTCCTCTTATTAAGAAAAACGATCTTTATACCAACATGAGATAGTAATCACTTAATTCTATAAATGTATTTCGCAAATAAAAAAAAAGTAAACACTCAACGCTTATTTTCATACATCCAAAACATATAATTAGCTATCACTTAGGCGGCAATGCTAGTGTGTATACATTTTGCAAATTTCGAACTACTTCTACCGATCCTTTTTAAGAAGATTATATAACCTACATAATATATATTTTTTTATTTTTGTTTTTTTGTAATATATTTTTTGGTTTTAAATATTCATAAAGTGTCTACTTGAATAATTAATGTATTTCTTAACTATTTATTTTTTTTAAAAAATAATTGTGTTTTAAAAAAAAAACAATGTTAATATATTATAATATATAATAATTAAATAATTATTTTTCTTGTCCTTCTTTCGTATATTCGTAGTTTCGCAAAAAGTCGTCTGAAGTTTAGCTTGATGGTTGCTGTAATTTTTCCATTTAATAGCCGTTTTGACTCTACGTCAGAATGAGTAGGCCTGCTATTAACTCCCTTGTATCTAGATCGCTTTTTTTCTTGAGATTTTGTAAAAACCGGTCTAACTCTATATAGATAGCTGTAAAATTCATCTGTCTTCCAGTAGCTTACTTGCAACCATTTGGATTACTACCAATTTGTTTCTTTTCATCTTCTTCGTTGGAAGAAAAAATTGAAACTGACTGCCAATCAAAAAAGTCATTTGTGGATTATGATTTTTAAAGTAAGTTTCGTCTTATTTTATTATGTTTTTCTTTTTAATTTTTTATTGATTAATTTAATTTTTTAACTATTTATTTATTATTTAATTTTATACTTTTTTCTTGTTTATTTTTGAATTTTATACATTTTTATTATTAATTTACTTCTACTAGGTCTAAAAAAAACGAGCTGTAGAATACCTTCCCAAATTAAAACTCAATAATTTTAAATAACATAATGTATAACATGATAATACATAACAAAACCTTCTTCAATTAAAATTTATCAATAACTATTATTTATTTTACTTTCTTAATATATTTATAATTAAAACTTTTAGTTTTTTATCATTTTGTTTTTTTAAATGTATTAAATTACTTTTCATTTTTGATTTTTATCATTTCTTTAAAAATATATTGAATCAGTTTCAATTTTTTTGGTTTAAATTTTATATTTTTCTTTGTCCCCAATATATTTCCCCAATTTCAATTTATCTTTAAATACATATTTAATTAAAATTTAATAATAACTATTATTTAATTTACTTTCTTAATGTATTTATTTTATATTTACTTTGTCCCCAATATATTTTTTCAATCAATTTATTTGTTAATATATTTTTACTCCTTTATCAATTATCCATTTTTTAATTTTTTTTTTTTTAGATATAATTTGTCTTTGTACATTGTTAAAATGATATCTATTTACTGACCATTATGTAGGAAAATATAGTAATTATATAATTATTAGCTCAGTGCATTTCTCTCTTAATTTATTTTTTCAATTATTTTATCTTTATTTTATTTATTTCAATTTAAAATCAATTAATAGTTTATTTTAATGTTATTCATTTTATAATATTTGATCTATTTGTCCCTTTTGTATTAATCTTCTGTAACACATGGGTCGATTAAGGGTAATTTAAAAATAATTTAGTCACATGTATTCATTCTTTAATTGGCTATTTTTCACCCCTCTCCAGAGCATATCATATCATTAGACGTTTTATATAAATATTAATTTGGTATAATTTACCAAGTAAATGGTTTCGTCAAAATATTAAATTATCCTCACTGATTTCTTCAAACATTATCTCAAAAATTTATAAACTATTAAAACTTATATTAAAAATGTAAACTTGAATTTAATTTTTTCTTTTTTTTAATAAACTATTAAAACCTATTACTAATAAAAATTAACGGATTAAAAATGAATAAAATTAACAGAGACTAGAGGGAATCAAATTAAACTCAAGTTTCCTTCGAATTCTCATGATAGACATGAATATGCCCCGAAGAGGGGCGAAATATAGCCAATAAAAGAATGAATATATGTAGGTGAATAAATTCTTTTTAAATTACCCTTTAACGACCCACATGTAACAGAATCTTATAGTCCAGGAGATAGCGTGCAAAAATGTTTCTGACTAACATCAAGCTAGAATTTTATGTACAAGTTAATCTTATGGTGCCTTTAAAGAACATGTGGTCGGCTAAGTTCGTCTGCGGGACATAGCTTGGCAATGGGCATTTAAAAAAAAAAAAAACCGATGGAGAACGGTTGAATCCCTCCAATTATAGTGGACATTGTGATTTTTATGATCCTGAGTACGAAATTAGTTAGTAGACCCAAAATCAAGTTGATGATAGTTTGTCCCTTGATAAGGTCCCTCTTTGATTTGGAGTAATATTTGAATAACTAACCTATCAAGGTACAAACTAACATCAACTTGATTTTCGGTCTACTAACTAATTTTGACTCAGGATCATGAAAATCACATTTTCCACCATAATAATTGGCAGGACATGTACGCTCTCCACCTGTTTTTTTTTTTTTGTTTTTTTTTCATTTTTTTTTTCAATTGAAATTTAAAAAAAAAACATATTCTGCCGATTTTTGTGGTACATAGCTTCCTCGCGGATATATGGGACGAGAGATCACATGAGATTTGGATTTGTTTCGATGCCCAGTGGAGTCACACTTAATCTATTCTATTTTATCTATTATCTATTCTATTTTTAAACAAATATTAAATTTTCGCAGATGGTTGACTTTAATATGGAATACAGGCTACTTTCGAAAAACCATCCAAATTTCGTCAAAATTGGATGATTACTTTCAAAGCTATAAGTGTTAATAAAAATATAGGACCTGTTTCGGTTCTCTGCAGGGCCAGAATTATTTTATTGAATAATAAAAAACATGTGTTTTTAAAAAATTAAAATTTTTTAATGTGTGCAGATAATTGAAATTAATATAAACCAGCAGTGAGTTAATAATGACCAACAATATAAATTTTATTACGTTAAAATTGGATGGTTTGACAAATATAGCCCCTTTTTGCTAATCTAATACTTTTATTCATGTAAAAAATCAAAACAATTTAGACAATAATGGGTTAAATGCATTAAAGTATAAACAATAGATTGCGAGAAAGCTATGTGCCACACTAATCGGCTGACTATTTTTAATTTATTTAATTAATTATTTTTTAGAGAATGTATTTTGCTTCCGAACTTATCAAAGGTAACGAAAGCATTGTAGTCGTTTTTAAGACCGAATTTATTTGTGTCTGATTTCAAATATTCCTTAGACAGATATTATTTTCTACAGATATTCGTGTTATACATCAGGGAACTTATTGGCAGACTATATTTATGCAATAAATGACACTAAACTATCATTTTAACCTAAATCACAAAAAAGAATGGATTAAAAAAAAAAAAATTTTTTTGAGTATGAGAATATTGTGTTTTGTCTGTACCTTGATAAGAATTGCAAAAAGTTTGGGTACTTTTTTATGTCATATATTATGGAAAGCAATGCCAAAGTAACTGAAACAATGCCGACCTAACTTTTTCCCTGTCTGTATTGTATGTCTCAAGTTCGACTTTATAGGCTCTATAGGTGTAAAACAGGCTAAAGAGAATCAATCAATTTGAATACAGTGGTGTGCGTTTACATGTGGCACATATAGGTGGCATTGCCCCATAAATATAGAGTTCTGAAACCTGATTTATAAAAAATAAAAAAAATATACACGCTTTGAAAATTTTCATTAAAATCGCGAAACAAATCATTGCGAAAATAATCATTACCTGTATGTAGATTTAATGTATTTATAATTTACTTTTATTTCATTAAGAAATATATAAGCTGTGAAAGTTTCAACTTTCATCATTGCATTAAAAATGTATCATAAAATATGTACCTCACATACAAGTAAACTTAAATATGTTAAGCGTATAATATAAATATTAACTAAGCAATGTGCCCCATTGAGAGAAGCGGATAATTTGATATTTACGAACATTGTTGCTGTACTGCATGGCATGGCCACACTTTCCCACTTATACTTTTTTTTCAAACCTTTATTTTCCTTGAAACTGTGATTCACGGAGTATTTTATTCTTAATAATGAAATTGATGATGGATGATGTATAATGTAGTTCTAATTGAAGCGAGCGTAGCGAGCTTCCTACATTCAACGAAATATGCTCCGTGTCTGTCTGTCTGTCTGTCTGTCTGTCTGTCTGTCAGTAACGTTCACGCGTGTGACGATAACTTGAGTAAAAGTTGACCGATTTAGTTGAAATTTGGTATACATGATCCTAATACTCAGGCTAAGTTCGTTGGACAGCGTGATCCGTCCAAGAGTTCGCGCGCAACGCTCGCGTAAACGAGAGGTACAAAAATTAAATTGGAATTTCAGGACGGGAAAAGATTCTATCATCATCTATTCGATGAGACGAACATTTTTTTCAAATAACATTTTTTACTAAAACCAACAGCGACACCGCTATGACTTAATAAATATCGCTAAAACTATTAAAGCGGAGCTAAACGTTTATAATAGAGAAAACAACCTTTTTACCGATATCTTACGTTCTAACGTAACGATTTTAATAACACTTCATATACTCCATCTAATGCACAATTGAAACAGGCATGCAAAATTTCAACTTGATACAAGCAAAATTCTTTGCGTAGTGACGAGATACATTTATAATAATTGTTTAAAAGCTACCGCGAGTGGTGAAGATTGTTATAGTTGTATAGTTTATAGGTTTGTTTAGGATGTAAAGCTTTGTACCGAGTACCCCCACTCTTCCCCACACTACCCTCTTCCACTTATCTTCAACTATGACATTCTTCGTGATTAATAAATTTCAATATTCAGTATTTCATTGCAATACGCTCGCTTCAATGATAGAGCCACGCGATGCCTAGTTAGTTTTAATGACGGCTTTGGAAATAATAGTTATTTATGCACCTAGGGAGTAAAGTAAGCCATTATTCCCTGAGCGAAAAAGTTGGTTCTTGAGGCGAAGCCGAGGGAATAAGACTTTTTAATTCCCGAGGCGCTGCAGAGGGAATAACGCTAGTTAACTCCCGAGGCGCAGCCGAGGGAAATAATGGCACTTTACTCCCGAGTTACATACAATATTTTATCTCCAGTAGGGAAAAAATACACATTTTCATCCATTGCACAGTTTTTATTTGTTATTTTAATAAATAACAATAATTGTTAGCACTTTTAATAGCAGATATAAGAGATTCAATATTAAAAACAAATAAGAATAGGAATTAAACTCAAATAGAAGGTTATTTAGATGCAGGTTATAAACAATGATAAACAAGGTCAAAAAAGCAGTGTCGCCATTCGCCATCCTGATTTCAACAACTTCATTACATTAGCCATTCATTCTCTACTATTTATAAAATAATTAAGTTGACAATCCTTCTTTTTCTCCCTACTTTTGAGTTCAGGGAAGAAAAGACTTACTTTAGTCCCTCTAAACTAATCCAAAATTATAACTTTTTCTCCCTACTAGAGATAAAACTATTTAGAAAGTCATAAAAGAAGGTGTAGTTCAATATCCAAACAACGTCTTCATACAAAATGAATAAATGTTTTTGAAACAATTCGACCGGTCTCAGCTGCCAACTTGTACAAGACTTGTACTTTTAAGAAACCGGTCAAATCATTTCAAATACAATTCATTTTGACGTTGTTTGATTACTGAACTGCATCTCTATTATGATGATTTGCTATCACACATTAGAGAAAAACACAGTCAAGGATATTTAGGAAGTAAATTTAATTGCTTGGCCTACATGATAGTATTATAAAAAAAGATCTCTGCTTCCTTACATGAACCACCTCGAAGAGCGAAGAGTAAAGGGTAGTTTATAATATATTCTTTGTTTAACCCACATAAATTAATATTGAAAGATTAATGTTGAATGTGTGTTTAATCCTGCTAAAGATGATTTTATTTATTAATTCCAACACATTATTATATTCATTTTTCAGATCTCATTATTGTTGGCTGTGGTGGGGCTTTGCTCTGCTGGAATACAGCACGAGGAGCACAGTCACCAACCTGCAGAATACAGTTTCACTTACAACGTTCAGGACCATAAGACTGAAGACTTGAAAGACCATCATGAAGAGAGTCAGGGTGGAGTAACTCGAGGAGAGTACAGTCTTATAGAACCTGATGGTACGAAGAGGATCGTCAAGTACACCGTGGACGGTGAGAGTGGGTTCAACGCAGTCGTCACACGTGAAGGAAAGAACATTAAGGAAACTTACAACTACGGTGGTGACTCCGGTAGTTCTTTCGAACATAAGGGTCATTTAGTCCACGATGAAGGATCTGAAAAGAGTCATGGTTATCATGGTCAATCATCTCTCAATTACAACAGAGCTGAAATAAAATCAAGTCCTCATCAGAGCTCAAGGTACACACATGTTTCTCCTCAGAACCAATATGTTCATCAGAATCCTGGAGGAGTCCACTCTTATGTTCCGATTTCTCATAGCCGACCCCAGTCTGGAAACCAGGGAGGTACTGTCTCTTACTTCTCTTCCAACCACGCTTCCTCTACACCTCAACCCCAAACTCATAATTTAGTGTCCATAATTAAAACACCCGTTCATATTCAGGCTCCTCAAGTAAATCACGTCGCAAATTATGGTGATAGGATCCAAGTTATTCATAGAGGCCCACAGATTCAGAGCCAACACGTCGGCCCTCAAGTTGTGCAACAAGTAATCCATCATGGAGGACGCAATCATATAACTCACACCACTCCTCGACCTACTCTTCATCAAGTCATCCAGAGCACTCCTCAACCTATTGTTCATCAAATCCATAGTACTCCTCAACCTATTATTCATCAAGTTAATTATGCTCAACCAATCATTCATAAAATCCATGCCACTCCTCAACCCATCGTTCATCAAATTAATAATGCTCATCAACCTATTATTCATCAAATCCATGCCACTCCTCAACCCATCATTCATCAAATTAATAATGCCCATCAACCTATTATTCATCAAGTCAGTAATGCTCATCAACATATTATTCATCAAATTCATGCCACTCCTCAACCTATAATTCATCAAATTAATAATGCTCATCAACCTTTTATTCAACAAGTCAGTAATGCTCATCAACCTATTAATTATCAAATTCATGCCACTCCTCAACCCATTATTCATCAAATTAATAATGCTCATCAACCTATTATTCATCAAATCCAAGCCACTCCTCAACCTATTATTCATCAGTTCGTACATAGTACTCCACGGCCTATGATTCATCAAATTATCCAAAATACTCCTCGACCTATTATTCATCAAATCGTAAATCAAGATGGTGGTCAAACTTATTACAAATTAAATAATGCTAATTCCCAAAAAATTAGTCAGGCATCTCCTGGTCTTTCCTTTTATGGTCCTAACCAACAATCGCACTTGGCTGTAAACGAAAACTTTCATCATCCTGATAGACACGATTACAGAGGTAAATTTGGCAATAGAGACAGCCAGGCTGCTTTCGAATTGCGTAAACAACAGGAGCAGGGTTACAGCGCCCAGAGAGTCGGCAACGCTCAGCCTGGACTCCAGCAGTTCTTCTACGATCGTCAAGGAGAGGAACAAAAGATAGCACAGACCGTACGTCCTAATCTTCAAGTGTACAATCCTCAGATCCATCTTGCCAATCAGATCAACGCTTACAATCAACAACAATTAAGCAAAGTGTACGAAGTAAAACCCAGGCCCGACGATGAATACACATCTCAAGGCATTGTTCAGAAATTCTCATACCAACCTAACAACGGAGGACTTCATCAGCAGCCACAAGCATTCGGTACCTATGTTAAATTCAACCACAACAATGGACAAAACTACAACAATATCCATGGTAATCAGCAATCTCACATTAACTATGGACAGAATCAACATTACAATTCTAATCACAACCAACATAGCGCTATCTTAGCTCAGAATGGCAATCAATACAACATGCACCATGGAACTCCTCTCTACTCCACCCATGGAGGCGATGGTTATGCCACTTCTTACCAAAATTTCGCATTGAAAGGGGCTAAAGTTTTCGTAGCAACTAAGCACATTGTCCCTCAAGTTCATCATCATTAGATGCTTTAGGATCTTAAAGTTTTAAGATCAACTTAAGCATTTACTATCTTATGAGTACAACTTAAATGTTACCATTTGGTTATAAAAGTTACCATTATGTTTACCCTTTAAAAAAAACCAAGTTAAAAATGCCTTTCAATTAATATAGTGAAATTATTACTTGATTAGATAAATAAGTTTTTAAATGATTCTTACACTTTTACACAAAAGTTATGTTTCTTAACTCACATGTAGTGTTGCATAATCCAGATGAGTAATTTAGCACACTTATTTTTCGTCCATATTTCATCTCAGTAATATTTGTATGAGATATTTAGCTTAATAATCTAAGGATGATATTCCAAAGATGCCAAGGTGCTGACACAATGCGGCAAATGTTAAGCCGGTTATTATTAATTTAGAAAATTTGTAGAATAATTGTTATAATTCTTAGTAATATGTTAGATTTACATTTTTTTATTACCTCTTATCATATTGTAAATATTTGTTATTAATTGTGATATAAATGATGTATTGTTTTTAATTCCTGCATTTATTTATTTTATAAGAGCTTCATCCTTTATTGAATCGATCAGTTGAAAAACTCTAGAAGTCTAAATTTGGCTTTATCAGATATGTAGAGCTAAGAGTGCAAACATAGGAGATCAATCTACTAATGTTATAGTGATAGCTAGTGTCGAATTGGACTTGCCAAATTAACAATATTTTCAAAATTTCACTGTAACATTAATGACTGCATAGGTATACTCGTAAATCATCAGTTATTTTACAACCAGAAGGGTTCAAATAGATAGAAATAGTTAATAGTTCGTTGAGCGACTTAGGGAAATGCAGTCTCTGGGAGTTGCAAAGGGTAAAAGATTGGCGATTCTCCTCCAGGAAGGAATGTTTTCAGTGTAAATTTTGGTAATAGTACATTACGCGTCGAGTGCGGAAAGTAGCATTTTGCATGCGAGTGTGGAGTTGGACCACACTGGAGTGGACCACACGAGCAATGCAAAATGCCGTTTTCGCACGAGTTGCGTACCGCACTTTATCTACGATTGTTAGATTTAATTATAAATACAGAAAAAAATAAACTTGCTGTATGTAAGTTCGTATCTCTCTCTTGATAAAGATGGCATTAATTCTTAGGTTGTATTTTTTGCCGAATTAATTATTTCTGGAGGAGTATTATTCTCCACATTTTCGTCAAAGTCACTTAATTCACTCATTGTTTTTCACTAAAAACTCGATATAAACAGCTACTTTAATAAAAGAACAGCAAATTAGTTTTGTTAAATGTAAACAAACTAGCTAATCGTGCGTAAAGTTGAAGAATTCCTCTTCTTTACCGCACTAGTGTGGTAAAGAAGAGGAATTCTTCAGAACTATGAGACGCGCATGCGCAATAAATACAAGTACGTAAATAATTACTTTCAACGCATCTAAACAGAGATATAATGTTTATATTTCTTATCAATCGTAGATAAAATGATTTTATATATATATATATATATATATGTAACCAGGAAAACGCTAAAAAATCTAACAAATGGAAGACACTGGACCAATTAAGTACTCGTATATGAGAAAGTTTTGTACGAATTGTATCAGAGAAATTTTTTAGTTAAACCAAAAAAATGAAACCCTTGTAGTTTCGTTCATGTGTCTGTCCGTCTGTCACTCTGTACGGTTCCAATAACTTTTGAATCAAAAGAGAGAACAGAGACTTTGCAGTAAAGATCGTTTTGATGCATACACAGGAAAAATATAGCGATCTCAAAAGTATCAGCTGTTAAAATCCAAAATGGTGGATAATTCTGACAAGCGAAATTATTTTTTTTAAATTTTGAGTGAGGTATCAAATGGAAGCTATTCAAGAGAAGATTACAAAAATATATAACACTTGTGGAAAATAATTTTTCATGTCATTTTGTCAAAAAAAAAAATCAACATTTTGTGTGTGCCCCCTCCCCCCCCCCCCCCCCTAAAACTATATTTCTTCTGTTACTAAAAAAAATCTACTAAGAAAATAAAATCTGATTAACTGGGAATCCAAAATGGCGGATAATTCATATCACGTGAAAAAAATGAAATTTTTAGTGGGGTAAATGAAAGGTATTAGAGTAGATAAAAATATATAACACTTTTGTAAATTCATATTGTTTACATGTTAAAATTGCTCTGATGAGATGTGTTTGGCTCTCTATGAATCAGGTAAAGCAGAATTGGGCGTTGTCAGCAGTTGGATGGGTGACCGCTATCTCTGACCTGACCTCATTGCTATGGGTTCGATTTCTGGACCGCGCCCCCTGCTCAATGTCGACCCAGCATTGTTTAAATAAATAGGGAGCGACTCAAAAGAGCAAGTTTAAGCCTTTAAACTATGGTCAGACCATATCACAGTGGTTCGATAAAAACATCCCATAGAAATGGAGATAATATATGGTTTACCGACCAACACTTCACTCATGTGTAAAGGGTTTAGTTGTTTGGTACCAATCCAGTTTGAGTTCATTCAAGCCACCCATGATGCACGGTTGTGTTCAAATGCCAAATGTGGTCTTTGTCTTCGGGCGTAAAAGCCCCCCTGTAAAAACTGATGGAAAGATCCATCATATTTCGTCCAAAAGATATCCAAATAAACATAAGCCCGAGATACAACACACTTGTTTTGTAGGTATGATCCTTTGTTTTTTTGTTTTAGAGATAGGACTTTTTTTTAAAGAATTGTGACGGGTTTCATAAACCATTCAGTTTAAGAAAACTACTTTACCAAACGAGATTTAAAAACCACTGCCAAAAAGATAAGATAATTTTGAAAAATAAATATTTATTTTATTTTAAGTTTACTTGCTACTATTGTTGATATATGCTCTTCAAAGTAGTCAAACTTTGTTGAGCTCTTATTATATCAAAGCTAGAAAGATGTCCCAATATCTGAAAAACATTCATTGGTTAGTATAATTTTTAAAATTACATATGTAAATTAGATCTCGTGAAGATTGTTTGTATTGTGTAAGATTATTAATAAATTTTCGATGTAGCAGACACAATTTGAATGCAATTAAGTTTTCTTTGTAAAAAGAATAATGTGTATTGTGTATTTAATTATTTAATTTAAATAAACAGGTCAAGTGTGTGCTAGTTAGCACACAGCGAGGGGCCGTAGGCAACACAGTATTGTTTAAGTAGTACTGTTGATGTTGCTTTTTAAAATGCTAAAAAGGCTGAATTTTGAACTATCCTATGGGTCTGATTTTCTCAAAACACACAAACAAACTTCTGATAATATATTGTTGGCTAGTGAACCGGACTATAAACATAAAAATACATCCAAATGAGCAATTAGCATAATTATAAAAAGAAGTATTTTGTCAATAAAACTTTTGGTCAAAGAATGTTCAGGAATTTTTTCAGATTTTTTGCACTTTACATAAGCGAGATAGAAGGGGGGACACTTTTCACACCAACTTCAAACTCGCCTACGCTCGCCCTATCAATCTTATAACCAATGATATGATACCTTTCATATGATACCCACACGGTCTCCAAAAAAAAAACAATTATTTTTAAACCCTGAAGTTTTTTTACGCTTTTTTTTAAGTCGGTATATTTTATAAATGTGTGGGTAGGTATTATACACATATATGCAAAATTTCAAAGTGATCGAACGAAAGGTGTCGCCGTGAGAGCAGGTGACAGACGGACGGACGGACAGACACACGCAGGAAAATATAGTTAGGAAAATATTTTTAGGACCCTAAAAAATGAAAACCCTGTACCTGAACTTTGCCAACCATGTACGTACTTATTGAGGATTATATGATTGGAAATTTTGCTTCCGAGCTCATCAAAGGTGTAACAGAAGTATTAGAATCGTTCCGAAGAACAAAATTTTCAGGCGTTAGGGATCCGCTTCAGACATTAGGAAACATTTTTTGCCTCGTTTCTGTCAGCTTTATCTGTCCTTAATTTTTGCGAACCACGCTCCAAATCTTAAAAACTACCCGTCCAATTTTAATGAAATTTGGGTAGTAGGTCACATATGCACAGCTACATCTTTACAAGCACTTATCTGATTTTGAAGAAATTTGATGGTTTGTCCGTAGTAGCCCACTGATGGTCCCATTTTATCTTTAACCTCACATTTAATATTGAATAAAATAATTGTGACCCCACTGGAAATCGAAACAGGTCCAAACAGCTACACTTTAATTCTAAGTGACTATTTTTCCAGTAATAGGACCCGAGAAAGATTAAAAAGTATAATGGGTAAAAATAGTAGTTCTACAAATGACATGAACCGCAATACGTCAATGTTATTATGAATAAGTATATCCGTAACCAATTGCAGGGGTGTCCCAGCCTAATTTCTCTAAGGATCGTTTAAGCCATAGGTTCCCAAAGGGACATGGAAAGAGATTATTAATTTGGTGGGGGGCAATAGATAGTATAAGGGGATTTTGAAATTAGGAGGCGCATTTGGGGGGGAGGGCAAAGAGGGAACTATAGTTCATAAATTAAGTAAAAAAGGATGAAAAAAAATAAGAAAATTTTTAGATCAGAAAGGATCTAGAACCAGAAAAACTTATTATGTAAACAATTCTAGAAAAATTCACCAATATTATCTATTTAATCTCAAATATTATGTGGAGATCAATTGAGTGTAAGAAAAAATTGAGCAAATCTAGCTTATAGAACCAATTTAATGTTTTGTCATAAAATGAACAACTTTGACATTATGAAAAATACTCTTCCAATTAGTGTGGCACATAGCTTTCTCGCGTCCTATTTCGTATACTTTAATGATTGTATGCTTTTACAGCCTATAATTGTCACATTTATTTAATCCCCCCCCCCCCCGAATTTTTTAAACTGTCAAAATTGTTTTTATTTTTTACATGAATTAAAGTATCAGTTTAGCAATATTAAGAAAGCGCAGACGGTTGAAATTAATGTGAGGCTATCGGCGTGCTACTTTTAAAAAACCAATCTACCTCCTGATATATCCTAACTTCCTGATATTATATTTGAGCGACACATGTTTCATGTCTTTTTTACGTGGCAGAAATTTCTTTTGGCCCCCAACCCAAAAATATAATTTCCAATTTTTTACGATTTTGGTAGTATTCATACTACGGAAAGATTAAATTTTAATTTAAATCAAATTATAATTATTATTAACTACGGGAAACAGACAGAGAAAAATACACTCCAGCGCTGGGATTTGAACCACAGGCCTCTATATTTCCAGTATAGCGCTCTAACCAACTAAGCTACGCAGGAGAAGGTTTTTCTCTGACGTTATTGATACCTTGTCCCGAATTTAAGCTTTCAATTTTCCACAAATCTGAGAAGTCAACATTAATGACATAGAACTAGACCGAAAAATAACGCTTATAATTATAAAGTACCCAATTAGTGCCTGTACCTAGTACAATCAATTAGAAATTCATTTTTAAGTTTTTGGTTGTATACTATACATACTACGGAAAGATTAAATTTTAATTTAAATAAAATTATAATTATTATTAACTACGGGAAACAGACAGAGAAAAAAACACTCCATATGCAACACATGCCTGTGGTTCAAATCCCAGCGCTGGAGTGTTTTTCTCTGTCTGTTTCCCATAGTTAATAATAATTATAATTTTATTTAAATTATAATTTCCAAGGGGGTGGTTTTCATTTAATTCGACTTTCTTCATATTTCGTAATTATTGTTATTGAAATTTTCATATATTTATAAGATTTTCTTAAATAGTATTTAATAAAATTATACATTTGTTACTTTTACGTTTTATTGAAAAATAAAATGATCACTGATAATGATAGATCCATTAAATTAGGATTATTTCAACTTTATCTTCCGAAGCGTATTTCGTTACAACACATGCGTGTTCATCTGGTTTAGTATTTACCTTAATTTAAGTTAATTTTTTCCCCTTTCCGTTTTTGCCGTTTCTTAAACATTTATTTTTAAATTACGTTATTGGAGAGTGTGATGGACCACTTTACAAATCCAATGAACAAATACTCAATGTGATCAAAAGTGTGAACATATTGTTGTAACAAAAAAGAGAAAAGAAGTGTACAGCTCTCAAATTAAAAGATAATACATATTATGTAAAAATATTCTGCCAAATAGTGAGGCACATAGCTTCCTCGCGTTCTTTTTTGTATACTTTAATGGTTTTATATTATTAAAACCTATTATTGTCAAATATATCTAATTTTCCCCCGTTTTTTAAAACTGTCAAAGTTGTTTTGATTTTTTACATTAATTAAAGTATCAATTTAGCAAAATTTAAGGAGCGCAGACGGTTCAAATTAATCTGGGGCCATCTACGGGCTACTTTCGACCAACCATCCAAATATTAATAAAAATCAAATAACGTAACTTTTAATCATTTATATTTAATGCAAATAATAAATAGAGTTAAAAGTACTCAAACAAAAGAAATTATCTCGTTTTAGAAAATATATTAAAAAAAAAAAAACATTTCACTACTTTATTTAAAGTTACGAATAATTTACTGCTGACTCTGGTTGAAAAGTAGCTTCAGTAACAATTATTAAACATAGTATGTTTGTTTTAGCAGCGCTTTCTTGATTAGTTAGGCACAAATATATATATAATGTGTCGTTGACGTGTCATACATTGGACATTCGAATAAGATGGCATTGAGGTCTTCAATTTTAATTAAATTATACAAAGTACACTGTACATATCAAATTCTATCGTGATTCGGCGCAATTTGCCCCTACATGAAATTTTAAAGAACCTGTGCCAGCATGTTTTGTGGCCCATTTGTTTGAGAAGGACTGTCTCAGAACTGTGATTGCATTTAATATTTTAAAACTTTTACTGAACGTAGATTTATCGATCCAGCTCATATCTTTTTGTTCAAGCATAGAATTATATATAGAAGTTAAGGCATTTTGTAAATTGCGGTTGGTATTGGATGTTAGTATTTGGTGCCAGTTTATGGCTCTCCATTTGGACTGACAATAATTTACTGCTTACTCTGGTGAGGCAAGTTTTAATAATGCTGCCATCATCCTGTTCATGAATATAGTTTAACCAACTGATGACTTGATTTAGGACGTGCACTGAGAACCGATATGTGTGATTAACCTCTTCTGTGTCTATATTGTGAGGTACATTCGTCTGTAGTGAAAAATAGCTTTTAAAAAAGCAGTTTTAAGCTGATTGAAG
Source organism: Gerris lacustris (assembly GCA_951217055.1). Lineage (NCBI taxonomy): Eukaryota > Metazoa > Arthropoda > Insecta > Hemiptera > Gerridae > Gerris > Gerris lacustris. Next base: position 57,017,007 of record OX578283.1, on the reverse strand, counting down.
ATCATCTAGTGCCCAGATTTCAGCTCCGTAGGTCAGAGTTGATTCGACACAAGCCCTATATGATTTTTTAACTGCGGAACTGTTTCAGGTAAACCGGAGGCTTACTACTACTTTGGCTTTGGCTTTGGCTTACAACTACTATATGGAGTACTACTTTGGCTTACTACTACTTTATGGAGTACTACTTTGGCTTAATATTACTTTGGAGTACTGCTTACTATTACAACTACTTTGGAGGCTAGACTACGGCTTTGGGATTGTTTCATTATGGCTTCTCAAATTCTCCTTTATTTAGAACTGGACTCCTAGATAGTTAAATCAAGAGACTTCTTCAAATTTTGCATAATTGTAGAATACCGACTAACTGCTGTTTGATATAACGCCTTATCTAAGTATAAACAATTTGGTTATTTCAATATTTACTTCTTGTCTAAGCTATTGATCATATTAATCGCGGAGTCAGCAATGACGAATAGATTGCCATCATATTATTAAAAGTCCGTAGTCTCGTAGGTATATACTAACCCCCTGAGAACCTTTATATCAAAGGAATTATTCTATAGGACGAGCCATACAAGTCCTCACCGTACCCGCACCGTATGACGCTCATGTGTCGGACAACTCATGGTGATTCCAGCCACTTTACTCTTGAATCGATATTACTCTTAGTGTGAAACATATCTCCCAAATCATGACCAAGATATGTCGGTGTTTTGATCATCACAAATATAAATAGGAGACCTGCCACCCTCCTTGAAAAAGGTCATTCGTCTAGATATTTGTGGATTCCATACTCCAACTTCCAACCACTGTAAAAGTGAAAAACCAAAAACTGTTTAAATGTCACAACTCACGAAGACTTTAGATAAATTACAAAGGTTAATAGTATCAAATGACAAAGTTTCATATTTGTGGTTACAACTTAACTCAGGTAGGTCAGCTTCTTTATTTAACCACTTTAACCACTATATCTCAACTGAAAAATAATTGTGAGAACTTTATTATTAATTTACTTAATCATGTCACATGTCTTAGTTCTTAATTAAGAAATAAATGCCAATTAACTAACAACAATACACTAAAATAAGTAAAACAAAATATTTATGTGTTGAAAATCTTCACAGCATCACCGTCGATATTTATCCTTGTTTTTATCAGGGCACTTAAAAGGCATAATTCGTCAGAGACTCTAATGCTAATTAATTACGGAGTAGTATATCCACATCTCGCTTATAATGTGTTAGTTTGGGACAATAAGCCAGAAGCTAAAAGAGTTTTTATACTACAGAAGAGAATAATAAGAACTATTCTAGGTTTAAGCAGTAAGACGTCCTGCAAAAAACATTTTGTAAAACACGGTTTCCTGACTTTTCCGAGTATTTTTTATAAAAGAAGCCTGTATGTATGCAGCGCGGAATCCAGGAATTTTTTTAAAAAATGTCTGATATACACAACAGGAACTCTAGGCATAAAGACAAATTAAAAATTGTGCTGCCAATTAGTCGTACAGAATTATATAGATCCTCCCCGTCAAATGCATCTATCATTTTATTTAATCACCTTCCAAAATCAATAAAAACTGTACCTGCTGACAAATTGGCAAGCAAATTAAAGCAATTACTTAAAGATAAAGCTTATTATTTAGTTTCAGGATATTTATCTGATAAGGAATATAGTTAGAGTTTTACTGTTTTATTTTATTTTACTTATTAGTTTTAATGTTGATGGTATTACTATTGTTGCGTTAAAATTGTTAGTTAAAAATCGTTAGTTTTAAATTGTTGCGTTGTATAAGTGCTGTTAGTTTTTAAAAATAATGAATTTCACATTGTATATCTTTATATTATATTGCTTAGTACTGACCTGTTACATGCGATGGAAATTGGCAATGTAATAAAGAATATATTTATTTATTTATTATTTATTTATCTTGATATTTAGAGTTCATATTTTAGAGTTGAGTCTGATGTTTAGGGTTTCAAGGTGATCCTAGAAACCCTTATGGTTTTGGTAGTTCGTCGCATCTTGGATCATATCTCCCGACCTATTATAGCTAGAGATTTGAAATTTTGTCACAATTTAAACTGTTTTTTTGCTCAAAAACAGGAAAAATGTTGCGAACTTCACAATTCGAAATTTCTTCAAGTCAGCGAGCAATTGCGAATTGATCGCAACAATTTTTATTTTTTGTAATTTTTCAGCAGGATATCATTTTAAAGGAATTGAAATGTATATTACAAATATTCATCGCGTTTCCAAAATGGCCGCCATTTTGCCCTTGAAATTTTCAAACAAAATCCCCCAAAAAATGATCACCCCCCCGCTACCCCATAAGGAAAGCTCCTAAAAAATGCGGATATAATATATATAATATATATAAATTTACTTCTCTGTAGGTCAATGATATTTCCGGGAATAGTACAAGAAAGTCAAATTTTAGATATTTTAGGTGGCCGTAAATATGGTGACACAATATTTTTATTTGTAGAATTTTTGAGTAGGGTATCATTTTAAAGGTACTGAAATGTAGATCATAAATATATATGGAGGTCAAAATGGAGGCCTTTAACCCTAAATTACCAAATGGCCATAACCCGCGAAATTACCAAAACAAAGAATATACACACCTTGTTCTTCCAAAGTTCAACTTATCATACATACTATAGCAAAACAAAAATAAATAAATAAAAATAATAATGTAGGAAATATGAATTTTTATGACTGAAGAAACCCTTTTAGTATCTTGCTGGCGAGAACTTGACGGAATTTTTTGTTTATATATATTTACAGAAATACAAGTTCTTTTGAACCTGTATTTCTGAACTGTATATGTTTTAATTCAATTTTATAATAAATTTGTTGAATGTATCTTGTTACTGCTTTCTTTGATGGATCAAAGATTGGTATCAGCTCAGTGCAGCATGCTCAGAGTGATTTAAGGAATAAGCAGAAAGGAAAGAATTAGAAACAGGAAGATAATTATGAAGAGTGGAACCAAGAGCATGATGATTCTAGCACATACGTTGAAACGGAAATGGGCTGGGCATGTGTATAGAATGAAGACAGACAGGTGGGCAAGGATTGCAACAGAATGGACTCCGTACGGCTGTAAGAGAAACAGAGGAAGACCGGCTAGAAGATGGTCAGACTAGTTAGTGGAAAGAATGGGAGGAGTATGAACAGAACAGTCATGGTAAGGCAAGCGTGGAAAAAGGCAATATTTTTGCATCTGAGTGTTTAAGATAAATTAAATTGTTAACCCCTAATAAGGGAGGCTTTTACTTCAAAATGAAGTGTCAATAAAGCTATTATTATTGTCTTGTTTAAAAGTATTGTTACTAATAATTATTTATTATTTATAGTGTCTACTTATTCGAACGAGCAAATCCAGTTTGAGGGTTGAATTAAATATGTGATTATGAAAAATATAAAAAAATTTAATATAAAAAAAGTATAAAAAATCTTATTTCATAGTTCTTTGTACACGAATATGACTTAGAGAAGAGTCGACAATCGAAGTTTAGTAGTGGTGTTTAAGTTCAGGAGCGTGGTGGTAGGTGTTGGTGGAGATATGAGCTCCGTGGGTGGAGAAACTGGCGGAGGAGGTGGCGTGTCCGTGTCCGTGGCTGGAGTGAAGGGGGATGGCGTGATGGACTACGGGAACGGCGTGGTGAACGAGAGGAGCGTGGTGTACGACAGGAGCGTGATGAACAATGGGGGAGTGATGGACAAGGACGGGGGCGGCATGGTGTACAGAGTGGAGGAGAGGGGCGGAGTGGTGAGAGTAGGAGTGAGTGGCGGCGGGAAGGTGGTAAGAAGGAGCAGAATGGTAAGAAGCTGCAGCATGATGGGAAGGAGCGTGATGAGAACCACCTTCTCTGATAACTTCAGCGTTGAATCCGCTGTGCTTGTCTACGGTGTACTTGACAATCCTGGTGGAACCGTCGGGTTCGACAAGGCTGTATTCTCCCTGGGTGACATCTCCCTGTCTCTCCTCCTTGTGGCTCTTGATATCTCCGGTGTGCTTATCCTCTACAGCATACTGGAAGCTGTAATGAGCAGGCTCATGCTGTTCCTCTTCGTGATGATGATGATGGTATCCAAGCTCGATAGCATGAGCTCCAACAAGGGCTACGGCCACAACAAAGATCTGCAACCAAGATAAAACACATTTATGAAAACAAATTAATTCCTCGTATGAGAAAATGATACGACACTAATTGCTTTAATAATATTTAAGCTTAAACTACATCTTCATCAGTTAGACATATGAGTGTCTATGAAGATCATCTTCAAGGAATAACATAAATAATTGTCTTCTCCAACTAAATTGGAACTGGTTTATTTCCCAAAGCAGCTTTCAACCTTCATAAGGCATCATCAGTGCCGATTGAGGAATTAATTGAGTTACATTAATACAAAATAATTAGTGAGAGGTGAGTCTGCTCCATGTCGGAGATCGACGTCAGAATAAGGGATCTTTATTTGTCTTGATATTCTTATTATATTGTGGAGACTTCATCAGAGATTTGTAGATCACCTTCGGCAAATCTAAGATGCTATTAATTTCGAGTTATTAGTCTATGAACGCAGAAACCCAAAACTGTGAAATTATTAAGATTTTCTTTTTACTTCTTTATCTAATTATCGCCAATTACATTATAACTACTTAATGTGTAATCTATAAACTCTCGGTAAACCATTTTGTCTTAAACATTTTAATTTTACAAGAAATGTTTTGTTTCGCTAACAATTGGTTGTAGCATTATACAGTTATTTTGTCTCTGTATTTTGTCATGTCAAAACGAATTATTTATAAGTTGACAATAATTTCAATTATTAAATAACTAACTGGATTCCCTTACTTTACTGTGATGTGTTATAATTTATATACTTTTTAAAATGTAATATTAAATAAATTACCTTCAATAACATTGCAATTCTTTTGCTATACCGTATTGCTTCGAATAAAAGACGCTCTTGTTTTCCCGTTTTTGGATCGAGAAAACTGTGACGTGTCTTACATTCGAGGTGGGTTTTATAATTTATGTATTCTTGTGTAATATATCTAACAACCTTTTTTCTACCAACTTCTCTTTCAAGAGTACTGCTGAGATCTTTCTTTTACTTTTTATTTTCAATTCTCTGAATTTTGCCGGGATATCAATGTCCGGCCTTCCTATTTCATGAATTATAAGGAATTGAAATGAATGAATTGAATGAATTATAAATTTGAACGTGTTCAATTTCTGATGAGATTTTGGGTGAAAGGGGTTCCGTGTAACCTATTTATTTCTTGTTAGCTTCAAAATGTTATTTTAAAAATCTAACCTTGCGATTTCTCTGCCAACTTGGTGACTGTCTAATATCTAAATAAAGATTTAAATGCACCTAACATCTAAATAAAGATTCAATATTCCAACAATATCCATGGTAGACTGTCTAAATAAATGACGACTGAACAAGTTGTTAATAATGACAACGGAAGATTTTCCCTTTGAAACAGGGTGCGTCATATTTTCGACGTATTAATATTTTATCCAAATTTGTAGTTCGAAAATCGGGATGCCTCCTATATTCGATTCAACAGGGTAGTTGCCTCCTAGGGGTCAATGTAATTTACAAAACTACCTAATTAGTAACTTATAGTAATAAGCAGTATTCTTCTCCAGTAGGAGAAGAATTTTTAAATTTGAGAACCCATGTGTGGGTACACGTATTTATAAAATTATGAAAAATATAAAATGAATACTTAAGTCTGTTTTTTTTATTTTTTAGTAAGATCATGTGTAAGATCCTTAATTTAAGTATTATACAATATTTAGAGAAAGTTATAGCTATTACAATATAATACAGAATAAGCCTGATTCATTCGCCCACCTTATGCTGCAAAATAGGTGTCGCTAGAAAGTCGTTTTTAAAATTAAGTACATTAGACATTACAAAATTTAGTCTCTAAACAACTGTTTTACATTCGAGTAAACCGAATCTATTTTATTTCGAACTTTTGTTTATACGTAAATTTAATAACGGTAGCACACATTGGATTTAATGAAGGTTAAATATTATTTCATTCTTATTTTGTATAAATAAAGACTGAATATTAATATTTGGAAGTATCATTGATCTACAGTTCATAATCTACACTTCATCTACAACTCATAGCCTACTCTTCATCTACAGTTCACAATCTACACTTCACCTACAACTCATAACCTACTCTTCATCTACAGTTCATCTACAACTCATAACCTACTCTTCATCTACAGTTCATAATCTACACTTCATCTACAGATCATGATCTACACTTCATCCAAAGTTCATAATCAACGCTTCATCTACAGTTCATAATCTACACTTTCACTAGAGTTCATAATTCACTCTTAATCTGCAGTTCATAATCTACGATTGCACTTTTGAAGTCACGCAATAATCATCAGATTATTTTAAAAAGGTTGCATTAGGGCAGTCGAAACCTGACAATTGTTAAAATACAATCATTCTGTGTGAAAGCGTTGTTTTGTTATTGAACTAAACCTCTTTAACCATAATCTTTGATATGAATTTGTTTTAGATTTAGGATTTAGGGATGATTAAAATATGTTAAAAGTTGAATTGTATTGAATTTGTCATTTTTTAAAAGGTTGGATAGTATAGGTGTTGTATTTTATGTTGAAATTGTGCATGCTTTATGAAAGTAAATTTCCTCTCCAGGCGCGTATACAAGAATACTGTATAGTTGTGCATGTGGGACTCTGACTATCTCCATAAGTTATTGCCTTTATTTTTTGAATCAAGCGTTAGTCTTTTAAGCAAGGTGTTTCGTTAGGGCAAGTGTCAATGTATGAAATGCATGAATGCAGTGATTTTGGACCTAAGATTTAGTAATTTTGTCTCTGCTGGTAAGGGTTTAACAAAAAGGTTGAACCTGATATGGGAACAATCTTACATTATTATAAATAAAATTCCCTGCGAATCGCTGTTTAAAGGTTACTTATTACATGTGCTCAATTTTTAATTATTAGGTACGATAAATAACCTATTTTTATTCAAGTTTGAATTTAATATAACAGAAATAATAAAAGAGGTAAAATATTCTTAAAATAGTCTGAGCTTTTAAAGCTTTCTTATAAATGAACCAACCCCCTCCCAAAAAAGGCTCCAAAAGGTTTCCCATCTCATAAGTTTTAGGGATCACCCCTTCCAAGAAAAATTTCTGGATCCGCCACTGCCTAAATATTAAAAAAAAAACCTAATTAAATCTCTAATGTAACTATTAAAAAAACCTAAAGACACCCGTTTCATATAATACAGAAACGTTTGTCAGGGATTAATTACTGCTGCATTTACTCCGCTACAGCAATGGGATTAACTTCATTTTTTTATAATCATTAATAATTATTGATCTCAATTATTAATGATTATCATTATTATTAAAAATCTAGTAGGTTGCTTACGATGTGAGCTCCTACTAGATGCCTTGATGCCATTATTATTCACCCAATAATAAATCCTCAATATATTGGATAATTTGTAAATATCTTTGTAGGTTTAACCTTAATTGCATATTGTATAATTATTATATATCTATGTAGGTTTGTTATTTAAAATTTAATGATACCATCTTGGGTTTAAATTTGGTTCATTTGGTGTATGCTTGATGCTATTAAGTTATTTTCATTGAGTTCTACACTATGAATAAATTTGGAGTAGTTGGGTCTTTTAGGGTATAATAAGTACAAATTTACTTTTCAATAATGGCTATATTTCGACCTTCTTGGTCATCTTCAGGCCTAAAACATCGAAACATCGTACACATGAGATTTATATAAAAAGTTACACTTACAATTTATTATTTTTTTAAAAGTATTTATTGACAAAGTTAATTGTTTAATTGTTAATGTTATGTGATGTGATGTATTTTATTGTAAATGACGAACCAAAAAGGTGATAATAACTTTCTTTCCAACATATGACACAAAATTAATTTTTTTTTTACATTTTCAATCTAGGTAAGATGTTGTATATTTTATTATTTTTTATAGTTTATTTGAAATCGATTACAATAAAAAAACTTAATTTATTAGTTATTGTAGCTTTTGACTTATTAATAGTGTAACTTATTATATAAATCTCATGTGTACGATGTTTCGATGATTTAGGCCTGAAGATGACCAAGAAGGTCGAAATATAGCCATTATTGAAAAGTAAATTTGTACTTATTATACCCTAAAAGACCCAACTACTCCAAATAAGTGTTATAAATTAGGGACTAGAAGAAAGAAAACTCAAACTATGAATAAAGTTCCCTTTAATTACTTATTTATATTAGCTATGTTTTTAAGTGTTTAATGAATATGGTTTTATTGTTACAAGAGTTTCTCTGCAATATTAAGAAAATTCCACATAATTCAAACTTTAAAAGTAAGTAATTAAAAAGTTTAATTACTTTTAGCTATGGTTTTCATGGATGATAGAAACCTTTGTGAATAATAATCAATCCAGATTGGTTGAAACCCGCATGAAAACGCCGTTTTCACAACGATTCGAAAACTCAATCCGAAATGGAAACCCACATGAAAAACAATTTTCACAATGTATCGAAAACTCAATCCGAATGGGAGAACCGCATGGAAACTCCATTTTCATAACGTTTTTTGTCAATTCAGCTTTATCTGGAATTGTTTTGTTTTCGTGGAAGCGTTATCTTCACGAAATCGCTTCCATTATGGATCCGCGGATTTTGTTTTAAACCTTTCCAATTCCAATACTCTATGAAAACAGCTAATCAAGCTGTTTAAAAATAAAGATTATTTATTTATGCTTGGAATATTCAATTTTTGGTACATCTTTAGATTGTTACTCCTTTATGTTATTTTATAATAAAAATGACAGACTAAATAACTATTAAGACAAAGGGATGTTTATTCCAATGTACTTTGGGGCAAAGGAATATCCCACTTCTGTTTTTATAAGGGGAGTAACAGTCTAAAGAAAAACATTCCGATAACCTTCTTTAGATTGTTACTCCTCAAATTTTTTTTAAGGGGAGTAACAATCTAAAGATGTGCCCAATTTTTAATTATGATACTCAGGTTTACTGAACATTGAACATTATCAGTAATTAATCTTAATTTTTAAAATCCTAAATTTAATTTCAAACTTAATCTCCAGAATTTTATGACCGCAATTATCCAACGAAGTACCGTTAAACTTATAGAAAATGTTCCTTGAGGAAACCCTAGCTTCCATGGCAGTGGCGAATTAAAGGGGGGGGCGGGGGTGGCGACCGCCCCCCCTTGATTATACTATTTTCCAACGACTACCAAATTTCATATCAGAAATGCATAAAACCGCTGTTTTGAGAGGTAATATTTTCAAAATTTTCCGAGGGAGGACCCCCGGCCCCGCAATATATCCTCCTCCCCCCCCCCCCCCCCCCTCCCAATAATAAACTTCTGACGACGCCAGGCGTCCAGGAGTTGTCCCGTTTTTGGACTTTAAATCCCGCACTTGTCTCCCGAAAATACTTTTCGGGTCATTAAGTACGAGTATTTGCTTTGATTCGATGGTCTTCAAATAGATATAATAACTTATCTAAATTAATTTACTTAATTTAACTAGTTTTTTCTAAATATAAAATTTGGTCCGTTGTCATGGGCTTAACGGCTCTCGTAGATGTACCTATAAAACGAAAATATTAAAAATCCCCCTTTAGCTTCCGAGCTTACCGAAGGTAACAAACTGTGATAAATTTTCGTTGGGTATAATTTTTTTTAAAAATAAATATTGTAGGTGCACATCTTTTATTGTGTTACAATAACTATACTTTTAAGTTTGTATTATATTTTTTTTTTTTTAAATGTACTTGTGTTCATGTTCATACTTGTTTTCCATCAAACTACACCTTTAATCAAGCCAAAAATTACCCTTTTGTGACTAAGTATTAAAATCAAATTTTACCTCAGAAATGCATTTAAGCGCTGTTTTGAGAGGTCATATTTTCAAATTTTTCCGGAGGATGACCCCCGGACCCCCCGCTATATGCACCCTACGATAATTTACTGCTAACGACACCTATCACTTACGGTTAAGATATTTTACTGCAGTCAGGGGGGGGGGAGGAATCCTGAGAACTCCCCCCCCCCTTTACTTAGGGCTTTCCATACTCCCGAAACCCCTTGGAGGGTCAGATCGCCACCCCCTAGATGACACCCTTAATCCGCCACTGTTCCATGGTAATAGTGATGCAGGTTACTTAGGAACTTAGTTAGTAGACTAATAATCAAGTTGGTGGTAGTTTGTCACTTAATAGGTTATTTAGTCAAATATTACTCGAAATCAAAGTGTTCCCCTGTCAAGGGACAAACTACCATCAACATGATTTTTGGTCTACTAAGTAAGTTCGTACTTAGGATCATAAAAATCACATTTTCCACCTAAAAGGGTTGGACATGGCCGCTCTCCGCCGGATTGTTTTTCTCAAATGCCTATTGCCAAGCTATGTCCCGCAGACGAACTTAGCCGACCATATATTCTTAAAAGGCACTAAAACATTTACTTGTATACAAAATTCTAGCTTGATGTTAGTCAGACACTTTTTTGCACGTTATCTCCTGGACTATAATGTTAATCGTAATTTGTTAGTAATGATATAACTGCTAACTTAGTAATAATTTTAAGACTAAATTATATACTTAAATTATAGCTCTTTTACTGACATTCTGTAGAACTTTCTTATAGTGAAAAAACGTAAGGAGCTATGATAGGTTGATAATGATCATTCCTCTGCATTAATTATTACCTAGCTATACATATACTAGCTATATCAATATTAGCATTACAAATATTATCTAAAGAAATTAAAACGCCTCAGAAAAAGAGATTGCCAATTCACGCTCTCTTATTTTTCGTCATTATTGTCTATTTTAATTGTTTCCCCCTTTTTTTTAATCTGTCAAAATTGTTTTGAATTTCTACATGAATTAAAGTATCAATTAAGCATAAGTTAAAGAGCGTATACGGTTCAAATTATTCTGGGGCTATCTGCGGGTTACATTCGATGAACTATAAAAGTTTCATACATATCACATAAGTACTTTTGAAGCTATAGGTGTAAATAAATGTATGTTTTGCACATGAGGAATAGAAACAAATAGGCGCAAAAGGTTGAAACTTGTTTTCAAGATATGTTGGTTCGCAAAAATTGAGTGACAGACAGACATACTGATCACAGACTTTATTAAATAATATATTGCTTCCGAGCTTACAAGAACGGAAGCAGGTAACGGAAGATGGTAACGGAGGCACTGTGATGGTTCTGAAGAACGAAAATATTTTATATCTCCGATTTCAAAAATTCCAAGGTAGAAATCCGTTTTACACATAGGGATCATTTTTGATCTGAGTAAGTCTGTCGGTCTCTGTGTTGCTCCATTTTTGCGAACCAACGTATCTCAAAAACTACTCGTCCGATTTTAATGAAATTTTGATGGCAGGTCATAATTAGACCATTGTTTGGTCCCACATATGTTTCAACATGTGCACAACATTTTTTGTTTTTTTGTTTTAAATAAATATTATAAATAATATTAGTAAACAAAACATAAAATTCATGTAATACATACATACGTACACCACACGCACATACACACACACACACACACATATATATATATATATATATATATATATATATATATATATATATATATATATATATATATATATAAATATCTTTACTATAAAATTTATAATTTTTGTTTATTGAAGACTAACCTTAGTGAACATATTTATTTGTTAAAGTTGTGATTGACTATAAAATCAATTGGGCAGCTGTTGATAATCCCTTGTACTACTGTAGAGGACTTAAGAACTGATAATGAATATAGAAATAGAGTGGACACAAGTATTTATATACTTGCATCTTAGTAGGGGGAACCAAAGAGATTTCAAAACTATTCCTTAACACTTTCAAACTAATGCCAACCTTAACGTAATTAAATACCCTACTAAAAGAAAAAAAATTGGTTTTTTTTATTGGTTTGATCAAGTGTTAGTTTGTACCTGTAAATGAAATTCGATGTTAGTCGTAGTGTGTGAAAGGTATGAACGTAGTATGGATTTTTTTTCGGTGTGTAAAAACTCCCCACTCTGGAAGTTCCAGTTTTTTTTCGGACTATATTACCGGTCTTTGGGACCTTGAAAAGGTTACGAGGTACACTGTACACTATTGGGTACAAGTGGTTCCTAATCGAAAACATCGTACCTGTTCATTATTAAATATATTTACTTGTTTTTATGTGTACTTTCACTGTGACAGATTAAAAATATAATAAGTTTGTAGAGTGTGCAAGGATTAAGCGATTACAGGGTTGTTAGAAATAATTAGATCAAGATAGAGTAAGAGGTAGAAAAAGTAAAACGCAAGGTGATTAATATAATTAGATCTAGACCTGTAAATCTTTAGAAAATATATAAAATAAATAAATATATTTCACGGTTTTTTAAAGAAGAAAATATTGGCTCCTAATCTTTAATTTAAAATTGCAAAAAATGTATTTTTCTTCTCAAATGACATGACTTCTGACATGATTTTAATTATTTAAATTCATATGACACAGAAGTCACAAGTCAAACTTAAAAGTTCTTTTAACTAAAATTTATTTATTTTGGTCACGATTAATTAATAAAATTATATAGATTCATATCAAATTGATTACCTTATTAATTCAAAATGTAAGTAATATGTGAATCACGTTATGTGTTATCTTATCACTAGAAAAGTGAACTTATTATTAAATGTCAAAAACCAGAAAATCTTGCCAAAAATTGGTAGAACCTGGACACGAGTCCTTCACTAAATGTCCTAAAAAGCCACATGGTGTTAGACCTGATTTACGGCGTAACTTAAGTCAAATTAAAAAAAATATCTTTAATATATAAAAGGACAAATCGCTGTACAAAGGATCTCACCAAAACCGAATCTAAACCACGACCAGCGATATGTCCCTGTGCAGGGGATGGTGAGAGAAGAAAAATGAGCCCAAGATTGAGGTGGGTTATTACGGTTTTTGCTCTTCCTTTCCATGGGCGCTCGGTCCCCCCGTTCTAGATAATAAATTAAATAGACTGCCAATTAGTGTGGCACATAGCTTCCTTGCATCCTATCATGTACTATAACAATTATTGTTATATCACTTTATTTTAATATTGTTTATTTTGTAAAAACTATTAATAGTTTTAGCGATCTTAACCACTTCATAGCGGTGTCGCTGTTGGTTTTACTAAAAAAATGTATTTGAAAAAAATGTTTGTCTCATTGAATAGATGAAGTTAGATTTTTTCCCCGACCTAAAATTCCAATTTTTAATTTAAAGTTCACGTTTACGCGAGCGTTGCTCGTGAACGCTTGGACGGATAACGTTGTCCAACGAACTCGACCTGGGCATTGGTAAAATGAACATGTCTACCAAATTTAATCAAAATCGGTCGAAATTTACTCAAGTTATCGTCACACGTTTCATAATTCGCGGACACACAGACCGACAGACAGACAGACAGACAGACACGAGACCAAAAATGTTCCCTGATGTCTGAAACGGATTTCTGTCTTGGAATTTTTGAAATCGGAGGCATAAAAGTTTTTCGTTCTCAAAAGTGAACACAATACTTCCGTTACCTTCGGTAAGCTCGGAAGCAAAAAGGAATAAAAGAATTTATTTTAAAAAATGTATTTGGTGAAAAAGTCAAGGGTAAATTATTAGTTTAATCAGAACTAAGTCACTTTGACACAATACATTTGTCATCTGGCCTGGAACGGTCGTTCGGGGATTAAATATATTCAACGGGGGATAAATTAATCAAAATAAAAACTCGAATGCGCAGATGGAAAACTGGGACCGATACGTTCGCTTAAAGAACTTAGCTTGGAGCCATAGTAGTAAATTATTCCATGTAAGTAATTGGGTCTTGAATTAAAAAAGGCTCACTTTTTCGATTTTACAACCTTTCCTTGGGTCACTTCAAGCTAATTAGGATTACGGATTTAAAAAAAATCCTTCTATTTGAATCGTACCTACTGATTATCGTAATTTTATCCTGAATTCTATATTTTTAACTTTTTTTTATAAATAATTCATCCTATAGATTGATTTAGTTTTCTCTATCCTAAAATTCTTTGATTGTTGTTGTAGTGGTACCTGTACCTGAGTAAATATGGTTTGGTAAAAACGATATGAACATATAATAAGAGATGTTTTACGTTCATATCACATGAATATAATATATGTTAAGAGACGTTTTATGTTCATATCATATGAACATATGATACGAGATGTTTTACGTTCATATCATATGAACATATGATACGAGATGTTTTATGTTCATATCATATGAACATATGATACGAGATGTTTTACGTTCATATCATATGAACATATTATGATAAAATACGTTTGTTTAATAATTTTTTTACGATAAACAAAACTAAGAAAATGTGCAGTATGAAAAATTTTAAAAGTTGAATCAATATTACCCTACTTCAGCATAAAATGACGAAAATCAAGATTAAAATATAAAAATATTTTAAAACCTAACAAAATATATTAGATATGGGGAAAAATGCTTTACTAGGAGATGAGAAAGAATTAGAAGAAGAAGAATAAGAAAACCTATAGGAATAGGAGGAGGAAAGGAGTAGGAAGAAGAAGAAAAAGAAAGCCTTTAGGAATAGGAGGAAGAAAATAATTGGAAGAAGAAGAATAAGAAACCCTGTAGAAATAGGAGGAAGAAAATAATAGGAAGAAGAAGAATAAGAAAACCTATAGGAATTGGAGGAAGAAGAAGAATAAGAAAACACATAGGAAAAGGAAGTTCAAAAGAATAGGAAGAAGAAAAATAAGAAACCTCTTATGTGGTGTCTGGTTTCATCTTGACATGAACGGAACGACGAACGGTCTCTTTTTAAGGTATTCTGCATTACACCCACAGTATTTCATATTATTTCAAGTGGTCTAATTTCTGTCTTAAATAGACTTCTTAAAATTTTTGGAGAGTCTTTGAACTGACATAAAAATTTTACTTTGATGCAGCCCCGTACTTAGAAATCAGGTCTCCAAGTTAACAGATTGAGATGGGAAACCATGGAGGGTAGAAGCAGAAGCTAGTTTATGGCACATGCACAAGAAACTATTCGTCCTCCAACCATTTTCCGACAAATTTCATTACTTATATTCGTTGTTCACTTGATTATAATTCCATGGTTAATTTCCACAACCTCGCTTATACTGACTGTACTTGAAAGAAAAATGAAAAGAGTATGAAACAACGAAATTATTAACCTTTCAGATCTTGTGTTCTTATCCCTAACAGAGTGAGTGAGTGACCCTCGATCTTGTGTCTATAAACCTTTCTGATCTTGTGTTCTTATCCCTAACAGAGTGAGTGAGTGTCCCTTTGATCTTGTGTCTATTAACCTTTCTGATCTTATGTTCTTATCCCTAACAGAGTGAAGGGGGTTGAATGATAAATCATTCAACCCCTTAAATCGTTCCACCTCTTTAAATCATTCAACCCCTTAAATCATTCAACCTCTTAAAACAATCCACCCCTTCAATCATTCAACCCCTTAAATCTTTCCACCTCTTTAAATCATTTAACCCCTTAAATTATTAAACTCCTAATTATTCAATCATTCAACCCCTTAAATCATTTAACCCCTTAAATCATTCAACTCCTAATTATTCAATCATTCAACCCCTTAAATCATTCAACCCCTTAAATCGTTCCACCTCTTTAAATCATTTAACCCCTTAAATCTTTCCACCTCTTTAAATCATTTAACCCCTTAAATCATTCAACTCCTAATTATTCAATCATTCAACAACCCCTTAAATCATTCAACCTCTTAAATCAATCCACCCCTTCAATCATTCAACCCCTTAAATCTTTCCACCTCTTTAAATCATTTAACCCCTTAAATCATTAAACTCCTAATTATTCAATCATTCAACCCCTTAAATCATTCAACCCCTTAAATCTTTCCACCTCTTTAAATCATTTAACCCCTTAAATCTTTCCACCTCTTTAAATCATTTAACCCCTAAAATCATTAAACTCCTAATTATTCAATCATTCAACCCCTTAAATCATTCAACCCCTTAAATCTTTCCACCTCTTTAAATCATTTAACCCCTTAAATCATTCAACTCCTAATTATTCAATCAATCAACCCCTTAAATCATTCAACCCCTTAAATCGTTCCACCTCTTTAAATCATTCAACCCCTTAAATCATTCAACCCCTTAAATCGTTCCATCCCTTTGAGTCATTCAACCCCTTAAATCATTCAACCCCTTAAACTTTAACCACTAGTTTTTGAGGGTTGAATTTTTAGGCCTTCCCAATAATTTTCCTGTGATTGGCTTATCACACAAATATGACTGCAACGTTCCAAATTATTATGTTAGGTACTTGCATGGGTAAAATACGTAGAAAAGTGATATAGAAGGAGAGAGCTATTAAAAAAAATTATATGAAATGATGTGTAATACGATTAAGTAAATAATTTGTTTCTTACTTGATTAATCTTATCATCTCATAATTGTAAGATTAATTGGTTAAGAGAGACATCAAATTAAATGAGAGAAAATGAGATAAGGAAGATTAAAAGAGTGAGTGAGTTATAGAGAAAATGATACAATATTGGACATGATAAATAGTGAATTAAGTGTGAGAGAGATAGCAGGAATATTAAAAGAGTGAGAGAGTTAAAGAAATAATGATAAAATATGGGACAAGTGATTAAGTGAGAAAGAGAAAATTGTGAGAGAGCATAGTAAAGATAACAACGTAAAATAAAATTTTGAGGAGAATTATTCAGTAAGGATAAGAGATATATGTGTAATGTGTAAGAGAGGCACATATATCATCAAAATATTGGACAAGTGAATAAATTGAGAGAGAGAAACCCTTATAAAGATAACAAAGTTAGATGAATTGAAAGAGCGAATTACTCACTAAGGAATAGGATATATATATATATATATATATATATATATATATATATATATATATATATATATATATATATATATATATATATATATATATATATATATATATTGGAAGAGAGACACATATGTCATTAAAATATTGAGAAACAAAACTCCTGTTATTTTTGGTAACCTGTTTTTTTTCCCAGTGTTGCCAATCTATATAAATAAAGTGATAATCAATCTGGAGTATAAATTGAGAAATATATATTATAATTAATTTCTGTATCGTATGATCGTTAGAAAAAAAAAATTTAAACGAGAATGTAGAAATTACTGAATTGGCGTCAGATTGATATTTATCTGATTTTTATTAATAGTTATTAATTAATCTTTTATTAATTGTGATATATTGATAAAAGTTTGTTTATATGTTGTCATTTAAATTTTTTAAAAAATATTTTGAATGATAATCTAGGGTGAAATTGACCCTGGTTTTTACAGTACAAGTTCATATTTGCATGTAAATACTTTGAAAGCGCCCCTATGTAATTATACAAGGTAGGTGACTATTTGGCAGGTCTACTCACTCTATATGGAGTGTTGCGCCACAAAGTTACTTAGTAAGGTTTACTATTAGTTTCAAATTAATTATTGGTTAGAACAAGTGCAATTTGGCAAATATTTTAGTTTGATAAAATTAAATAAGTAATTTTTTTAAGTACGATATTTTTATATGATGGAGGAACGAAATAGGCAACAATTTTCATCATCTTACGTCCCCATATTGGAGAAAAAAGAAGTCCCCCCTTTTCGCTAAAAGTTTCATCGAAACGTCTGATTTTCGCCAGGATATTTACATTCATAGGAAAACCCCATATTCACTTATAGATTACGATGCAATAATGTTCTCGATTTCCACAAGGCAGCTTGATGACTAATCCAAGTATCCGTTGAGTGTAAGAAATACCGTCTTTTTGGATGACATTAAAAAATATTGGCCTCAACCGACGGCTCAAAAACAAACGACAAAACAGGAAGTGCTTTCATTTGTTATACATCCCAAAAGTCTCATGGTCTCAAACTCAACAGATATTTGTCTAATTATACTACCGAGTTGATTGCTATTTTAGAAGCTCTTAGATGCATAGAAGGGATGACCCACTCTAATTACGTGCTATTTACTGACAACTTGAGTGCAGTAGAAGCAATAAAAAATAAAAATTATCATATTCTCAATAATTATGTATTGTGCCGTATTGTTTGTTTATGTTATCACTTGAATAAAAGTAAAAAGAAAGTTGTTATCGCATGGATTAAAGGTCACATAGGCATAGAATTCAACGAGAGAGTCGATGCTTTAGCTTAAGAGAGCAGTATAGATGAGGAGCTTGCCATGTTGTATGGAAACCAGTATCCAGTACCTGCAAATGATCTTTATAGGGAAATAAACTGCTTGGCACTGCAGCAGTGGAATAGGTGGTACAAATCCACCACTGCAGGCTCTTTACAAATTAATACAAGGTGAAGTAGGATCTTATCCCTTGTTTAAAGGAATTGATGAACATAGGAGGATGATAACAACAATTAACCGTCTCAGAGCTAATCACGGTATTTGTAAAGCATATTAAAAATAAATTGTTCATTTTATCACTAAAAAAAATAAAAAATAATAATAATAAAGTGCAAGGAAATTACACCTAAAATCAAGTCTTTTTAACTCGCTTACATACTTATACTTGCATTTAACTAATTAATAAGTTTGTGAGTTAGACAAATCGGGTTCTATCGACCTGATTAACTCGAATAATAGTATGCCAATTAGTGTATTACATAGCTTCCTCGCATCCTAATACGAATTTTGTTGATCTTATGCTTGTACAACCCAATAATGTATAATTTATTTAGCTTTTTTAAAAACCCGTTTTTTTTTTAAATCTGTCAAAATTAATTTGATTTTTTTATATGAATTAAAGTATCGATTTAAGATAAGTTTAAGAGCCCAAACCTTTTGAAATAAATCTGATGCTATATGCGAGCTACCTCCGACAAACCATCCAAATTTCATAAAAATCAATGGGTTCTTAAAAAAAAAAAAAAAAAAATGGGCACAGATAGTTGAACCTTAATATGGGACCAACAATGGGCTAATTATGACCTACCATCCAAATTTCATTATAATTGGACAAGCAGTATTTATAATATGCTGTTTCGCAAAAATTGAGCGACAGACAGACCTACACGAAACAAAAAATGATCCCTGATGAATGAAAAGTATTTATGTCTTGGAATTTTTGAAATCGGAGACAAAAAAATTGTTCTTTAGATCTCACATATCTTCCGTTACCTTCGGTAAGCTTGGAAGCAAAACTTTTTCATATACATACTAAGATTGTATTTTAAACCAATTATATATCTAATTTAATTGATTATTTATAAAAAGTGTCAAAAAGATGGTTGTTCATCAAAATATATTTCCATTATTATAACCAACTTATATAGCTTATAGATTCGTATTGAAAGCTAAAATTAATTTCTTTATTTCGCCTCAAGGTATCATGTTTCTAAACATGTAAGTATACCTAATTTCATCAAAATCGGTCCAGTAGTTTAGGCTCTTCGCATCTGAACAGAATAGACGTTGACAGATTTTTTAAATACAACATTTTTGGACTCAAGTGTCCTTAAAACGTGGAATTAAAAGGTCTCCAAATCGGATTTTTGCTCCAACACAATACTTCCTCTCAATAAGTACTACGTACAGTAGATTCTCTTTAATCCGGCATTCCACAGTTCACCACATTCTGTCTTTCCGGCAACGACTATGCTGCTCGCATTCAGACTTTTTCAGATGGATTTGTTAACCTTTGCCGGTTGCTAGACAAATAAAATATACTTGTGTTTGTCGAATATTTATATCGTCTGCACAAGTTCAAAATGTGCGTGGACACATAAAATGTTTGTTTTAATGGTTTCCACGTCTATCTAGACTGATATATCTTTAGTATTCGCATTAAAACTATTGATGTTCGATAATCTGGCAAACTCGCTAATCCGGCACCGCAGTCTGGAGCATGCCGGATTAAAGTGAGCTTACATAGAATCACAGCGTTAATATTGCTTGCTTCCATTGGTTTTTAAAATTATTTATTAATTTCTCTTATCATTCTTTGAGATGGCTAATTCATTGTGTGGGTTAACTCTAAGGATTAATTTAGGTAAACCCTCTTAAATGTAAGTTGCAGAGGTGAATTGAAGTTACTTTATCTGCAATTGATACGAAATATAAACATTATATCTCTGTTTAGATACGTGGAAAGTGATTATTTTCGTAGCTGTATTCATTGCGCATGTGCGTTTCATAATCGTGCGATAAGGTGAGGAATTCATTTTTTTTCTCCATTTATTATTAAAATCCACAATCGTAGATAAAGTCGTGCGAAAAATGCATTTTGCTTTGCTCGTGTGGTTTTACTACCCTCGCTATCGCTCGAGTGCAAACTCCACACTCGCATGCAAAATGCTACTTTCTGCACTAGACGCGTAATGTACTATTTCATGATGAATAGTTGTTTGAGACATAATAATACACTTAAGAGCGAGGTATTCTAAATTCCAGATGAGTGTGAATGGTAGTTGAAAAACCGGAGAGCCAGCGTGGAAGTGTGGATTAAATCATTTACCACATCTGCTTAGCCATCACCGCATCAAGGGTGGTGCGAGGTCGTGGATTTGATCCCTCGCCGTAATGCTCTGATTTATATGGCTCACTAATGATCCCAGATCCCATCATACTCGCTTCGGCGGTACAATGTACAGAGGTATGATGTATGAAGTGGTTGAAACTCTCTACCACGGGAATAGTAAAATGGGCCTAAAAGATGGCTGCATAACTGGCCCAGCCTTTTCAAAATGGCGGCCATTTAAAAGTTTGTTTTAACCCTTTAACTTTTGAACCGTTTGTTACAATAACATGAAACAAACATTTTTAATTGCTTTTTCATAGTCAAAATTTAATGAAACTTATACAAAGTTACTAAAATATAATGAAATTTTAAATATTCAAGATATTCAAATATTAAGATTTGGAAAGGGGGGGGGGGGGGTATTTTTCTCAGAAAATATGTGACGCATGAAAAATTCCTTTGAAACCGTAAAGTTTTTAGGATACGTAACCAAAAACGAGGACCCTTTTATATTTCTTCACTTGTCTGTCCGTCTGTTTGTAATCTGATCTCAGAAAGTCACTAACACAAAAATTTGAAACTTTGCAGTCATGTTATGGGTTATAACCCAATCTCAGGAAAATTATGGGGAAGCATAATAAAATCATCCCTCAGAAACTAGGGGTTAATGTTTCGGGGTTAAAATTTCTTTTTGACAGAAATGCATCATGTGGGGGTGTTAAATGAAAGAGAAGGATCTCCTGAGTACAGATATAAATTTGGTTTAATTTTTGTCCAAAATCTATCCTTCCAATCTATTTTTGTTTTGCTTCCGAGCTTACAGAAGGTAACGGAAGCTATGTGATCGTTCTGCAGAACAAAAAGATCTTGTGTCTCCGATTTCAAAAATTCCAAGACAGAAATTCGTTTCAGATATCAGAATACTTAAGATGTATTAAATAAGATCTTCAGTTTATACAGCAGTGAATTGATCCATACAATTTGGAATTCAGTTGATGTTGGTAACAATTCCTGCATTTGTTATTTATAGCAGACTCTTACAATGGTCACATATCCGATGCTAAATGCCTAATATAGCAAACAGGAGAAAACGAATGACAGGGGGTGAGAACCTGCTAAAATGTTTTATTAACAGCCCGAAGGTACTATAGAACAGGTAACAGGTAATTGAAGCAACACTTCAAATCTGTTACTTGTACGTTTATTATTCTTTGATTTATTTCTATTGATAATGCTCTTTAGGAAAAGGAAGTATACGAAAACTACTGCAGTTGTTGCTTAGTGAGCAACAACTAGTGTATAGTTGCAGTGATTTTAAATAATTTGATCTAAACTATCAACTTTAAATACACTAAATTTGTTCACTTCATGTATGCACCTTGTATGTTTATAACGGTGCTAAAACCGAACTATTGAGAAGGTTATAAAAATCCTGTTACATACTTTATAAATAACATTATATCATAAATAATATTGTTATAAATAACGAATCCAGCTACTTATTTGGTTAAACCGTTTTAATCATTCCCAAATATTTATTTCGTAGTGATATTAAACAGGGAACCATCTCTTTTTTCTTAAGTAACAAAATAGATTATTTTTGTTATTTTCAGTTTGTTTCTAAGTATAATATAAACAATTTAGTAAAATATAATAAAAAATCATTAACATTTGAATGAGCTCATTTCACTTTGGCTTCATTTATTTTTTACGGATACATAAAGATGAAAATAAATCCCACAGACCAAACTATAGTTTGTTCTATAACTCTAGCTGTCAACTAGAGTTGTGGTGTGAAAGGTGGAAACATAGGGAACGATAAAATGTTATTTTAATAAAAATAATAAAGTTTATTTGTAGAAAAAGATAGTACAAAAAACATTAATCTAATGAGAGTATAAAATTGACTTAGAAATATAAGCAGTACTTTATAGTTCGCTTTTATCAGCTGAACCTACTTATTATATAAGCTGTGCTACATAGCAGTGCAGCTGATTTGTACAATATCATTTATAATTGTGAAGTTTAGTAGAACTTCTTGATCTGAGGGGCAGCAAGATGGTAGGTTGAAGTTTGGATCTTAGCTCCGTGAGTAGAGAAGGAGGAAGAAGAAGTAGCATGACCATGTCCGCTATGGGCTAGGATAGGCTGATGATGGGAGATAATGGGTTGGTGATGGGTAAGGATGGGCTGGTGATGGGAGATTATGGGTTGATGGTGAGCGATGATGGGCTGGTGATGAGAGATGATGGGAGCAGCATGGGCGATGAGAGGAGCTGAGTGGACGTACTTAGTAGGAGTAGCGTAAGAAGAGAAGGAAGAAGCGTGGCCATGACCGTAGTTTCCGTGACCATAGTTAAGAGCCTGATGACCATATCCGTGAGAAGGATGATGACTTCCATCCCTGTGTACTACAGCGTTGAAGCCACTATGTTTATCTACGGTATACTGTACAGTTCTCCTTGAACCATCGGGTTCAACAAGGCTGTATTCTCCCTTGGTGCTATCTCCTTGTCTTTCTTCTTGGTGGTGCTTAATATCTCCGGTCTTTGGGTCGTGAACCTATAACAAAAATTAATTAAATAAAAATATAAATTCAACCAAGGCAACTTCCAACCTAGTGGTTATCATCATAGCCTATGACGACGAGAAGAAATAGAATGTTTTATTCCTCACTCAGATTTAAACCTCTATCTCATCTCCTTCACGGACTCTTATCGCCACTGACAACTTCCTTTAGAAGCAACATCCACTAGAAGTAACTTGTAGTAGTGTACAGAGGCAACTTTCAACCTAGTGGTTATCATCATAGCCTATGACGACGAGAAGAAATAGAATGTTTTATTCCTCACTCAGATTTAAACCTCTATCTCATCTCCTTCACGGACTCTTATCGCCACTGACTTCCTCTAGAAGCAACATCCACTAGAAGTAACTTGTAGTAGTGTACAGAGGCAACTTTCAACCTAGTAGCTATGATCATAGTCGATGACGACGAGAAGTAGAATGTTTTATTCTTTACTCAGATAGAGGCTTATTGAATTCTCAACTTATCTGAAAAGCAATTAGTTTAGTTAGTTGTATGATAAGGCTATTATTCGTAACCTGTTTAATTCGCTTTTCACACAACTGCTTGATGGTTTTTTACTCATGAATAGATAGATATTTAGAAAGTTTTATTTTAACGTAAACATTAATTATCAGTTAATATTTCGATGAATTTCTTTAAAAAATACTTTCATATAAGTATCGCACCTGATAGTGGAAGCTGTAATGAGCTGGTTCATGTTGGTATTCTTCATGATGACCATGGTGACTGTAGGGATGACCATACAGTTCAATGGCACGAACTGAAGCAGCAACCATACATACCATCAATACCTGAACAGAAAAGAATTTATGCAAATTAATAAAACGTTAAAAACTTTTAAATCTTTATGATGATTCAGTGGGGTTAAATTTTTTTTTTCCGTGGTAGGCTGTGAAATAGTAACTTTAGAGCCTAAAAAACATAGCTAAAATCCATTTTTTCATTACGTGGACTTAAAAAATCTTTTCATTACTCCTAGCTGTAAAGAAAAAATCTTTTACGTCCTAGGAACTAAAAGATTTTTTTATGTCCGGCGGGTAGTTGTCAAAACTTCCGTTAGTACCGCTGCAGTCTTTGTAGAAATGCTTCTAGTACGATTAAAATCCGCTAGATGTCAATGCGTTTTATTTATCTTTTTTTATAGTGTAACCTCTTTTTAAGGTTTCTTTTTTTAAGTCTTAAGTATGTACTAATATTTGTTATTATTATATATTGATTAGTGATTAATATTTAATGTTTTTTCATTGTCTGCTACCTCGGAAAAAATAGCACATGCTACGTGACTGTGAAGTGTTTTTTCTTTACCTTGGCAATTACATTTACTGTCTCGCTTCGCTCGACAGTAAATGTAATTGCCGCGGTAAAGAAAAAAATCACTTCACAGCCTAGTAACATAATATACTATTAATTTAAAACAGAAGAAAATCACAACTTTTTCAAAAAGCTAATCTACTTTAATAAGAGTATAATTTATTTATCTAACTATTAGTCTAGGAGATAGTTTGAAAAAGAAAAAAAAAAAAAAATCGGTGGAGAGCGGCCATGTCCCTCCCATTATGGTGAACATTGTTATTTTCATGATCCTGAGTACAAAATTGGTTAGTAGACCGAAAATCAAGTTGATGTTAGTTTGTCACTTGATAGGTTAGTTAGTCAAATACTATTCTAAATCAAAGTGGTCACCTATCAAATGGCAAACTAACATCATCTTTATTGTCGGTCTACTAACTAATTTTGTACTCAGTATCATGGCCGCTCTCCACTTGGTTTTTTATTTTTTCAAATGCCTAAATGCAGACGAACTTAGCCGACCACATATTCTTAAAAGGCAGCAAAAGGTGAACTTTTACAAGAAATTCTAGCTTGATGTTAGTATATAGGAATATTTTTTGCACGCTATCTCCTGGACTATTATAATACTCGTAAATATAATTTTCCAAAAAGTTTTTCTGTAATAACTATTTTAATTTCCATCTTTTCTTCGCCATGTCTTAATATATATTTGATCTAATAAAATGAAAAATTAATTTTGGAGGTTTGCTTAATGTTTTTCTCCTTTTCTTTCACATGCATCCTGATCATAATCAATTAAATCATTGCAGGAGAGTGAGAGATCATCCATTTTAACACGTATAAATGATGGTTATACGTGTTATACGTGTGGAACAAGTGGGTTATCTGTACTTTTAATTACAGAAAATTGCTGTATCAGTTGAATATTTCTATTTAAGGGGTTTAAAAGGGAGAAACACAAGGATCTTATATAAAGGGGATAGAGGGTTGAGGCAAAAAAGTGACCCCATGAAGATATGTAAAATGTTAGCTCCAATGGGACAAATTACCTTCCTCTTGGTTATAGGTTACCAAGAATTTGTTTATAGTTGTCAGGTTATAACCTGTTAAAAATGGTAATTTGTCCCAGTTCAAAGGTCGTGGAGCATGCGCAGTATGATTTTTCTCCAATTTCTCTTACCTTCATGGGGTCACTTTTTTGCCTTAAACCCCATCTTAACATTACATCCGCTTTGTATAAGATCCTTGGAGAAACATGAAAGTGGTTTACTGGTTTATATGGAAAACTTAATTTTGATCTGCGAATCGTTTTGGCGAATGCAACACTAATTTACTCTCTCTGATCAATATATTTTATTTTTGTTTTTTATTATTTCAAAATTATTTTACAATCAGTATCGTATACATTTGAAAAAAAAATTTGGAGTATCAGGTATAGTTATTAAATTTCATTTGGCAACACTGCATTTTATAACTGACTTAACCAATCTGCACTTTTTGGACCAGCTAAGATTATTATGTAATTTTTACGATGCAGTTAATCGTATAGAGTAGGAATATACAAGTCGATCTTTAATTGCTATAAACGGCTTTTGACTTGATTGAGCCAGAGAATAAATACTTCAGGATTTAACGAAAAGTTATGGTCGTAGGAAGATTTAATGCTAGGCAAACTCTTTACTGAAAAAAACCGGTCCGAGCCTATTAACAATCTTTACGAAAAAAAAAACATAGTTTTGTTTGAACTAATGACTATGAAATTTCGAAGCATACAAATTACATTTTCATGCTTAGAGATTTTACTAAAACTATAAATATATATTTATGCCATAGTTTTATAGAGTCAATAAGCTATTTGACTAGACTTAACAATTAAGTCTATGCCTCTTTGTATTTTATCTGTATATATAAGTTTATTAGAGATCACAATATGTCGTGTTGTTTTTACTAAAATATGGTTATTTTTGGCTAAATTATTATTCTTATACTAAACTAATTTATAATTATAATAATTTGTTTTAAATTATGATAATTTTAACTAAACTATAATAATCTGAACTAAAATATGACAAATTTTATTGAAATATTTTCTTTTAATAATCTATGATAATTTTAACAAGATATTGATTTAAATAATAATTCGTTAGTTAAAACTAAAGTTATATAGAATAGACAAGTTGTTGCACTGGCATTGTTTGACATTTGAATTCTTGGGTCGGAAAAAAGTCACTTTTTTTCTCCGCTAGAGTGCAGGCCTACCAGTATGGGGGTTGAATATATTCTTCGATCAATTATTCTATTAATAACAATTATTGAGGGTTTATTAAAATTACTGCAAATATAAATGAAAAAATCATTATTAAGATAAAGTTACAAGTTTGTAATGTAGTAGTGTAGAAAAGTAGCCCCCATACAGATTGCACTGCTGCGTGGTGGACAGATTGAAACTAAATACACCAAACTAAAGAAAATGCTCCAGTGCAACAACTTGTTTATTGCATATAACTTTAGTTAAAACAATTTCACTTGTAATATTTGAGCTGAGCGTATATAGTTATAATTATTTATATTTCTAGAACTTAACCAATTAGATATTTTAGGCAGATGAGAATCTATGAATGCTAGCTATAGAGGTATTCCAGCAAACTAAATTTACTCTTTTTTAATTTCTTTTCATTACGATCAATAACAGCCTAAATAACTAAATTTTAGGTACACTTTATTTTTATCTAAATAAAGAATTACTTGCCGTCGATACTTGTGGTATCTAAAGATTGCCGGATTGGTTTTGAAACCATTGTTAGCTAAAGAATGCATAGAACTTTAAAAGTCTAAGTGAACTCAAGGAGTCTAAGTATAGAGGAAAAGAGAATATATTAGATATTATCTATGATAAGTCTTATCATAGATAATATCTAAATAAAGATTGATATTTAACTAAATATTAAAATTATGTTATTTGAGGTAGATTAATAAGATTATTAAAGATCTAAATTCTTTAGCAGTTGATAAGTATTTCGTCGAAGATAATCCTATGTGATCTTCAGATCTTGTAAGTATTTACATTAAGTATTTCTTAATATTATAGCCTACTAGCTTAAGCAGTATAAACTTTTGAACATCTTACCAATAATAGGTAATTGATTATTTGTGATTAAAAATCAAATTAAGATAATATTATACGAGTAGTTTAAACAGTGTAAGCGTGCTGGGCCCATAACCTGAATATTTTTAAGACTATCATCTAATTACCTACTTAAAGATAATTTGTCACAAACAAAACAAATCACAATTGGTTTGTTCCTACCAAGTTGGAAACCGTCTGCGGGATCGTCATGGGGATGTGTAAAAGCCTACGGCTTTCATCCATTGCGCATGCCCATGCGCCTGATCGTTAAGGGCATGCGCAATGGATATAATCCAATTGCGAAATTGGAAAAATTGCGAAATTGGGAACCGTCTTTGAGATCGTTACGGACATGTGCAATTGATGTAAGGGAGACCGGGGACGGTTGAAACAGGGTACGGTTGAAACAACCCAATTAATGGGTAGAAAAAATAGCGATATTAGGGAACAACCAAGGAAAAGGGACGCGGCTTCCGTGGCGGAATCTGAACTTTTGGGTTTGGTGTCATTTCGAGTTTATCATAAGTTTCTGAGAGGGAACATTTTAACATTGAGATTAAAATGTTTGTGCAGGAAGCGATTTTGTAAAAAATGTTTCAACCGTCCCGGTCTCCTCTAATCTATTTGCTTTTACTCATGCCCGTGATGATCCCGTTGATGGCTCCCAGCTTGGTTGAAACAAACCTTATTATTTTATAAAACAAAACTGACAAAATCAGATGACATGAAATATTATGTATATATAAGTTTAGATTGGTTCTCTCAACAAAATATAGAGTAATATTGGTTATATTTCTGTAGGAATATTTCTAATAATATATATTATTATTAGATTTACTTTAAACTAACCAGATTCAATCACCTATACCTTTAAATCTCTAATGACTCTCATGCTTTACTGCCTGCTTTAAGTTGCAACCAGATAAATTTTAATTTAGCAAAGAGCAGTGAAAGCAAATTATAACACAGTAGGTAGAGTAATATTAAAAATATAATTGAACATCTAACAAGATCAAGCAGTAATCAGAACAAGGTTTATTTTTTTAAAAAGAAATATTACATACTATGAGAAAAAAAAAACACGTTTTTACTCTTTTTTTGGAGAGAATGGAGTCGGATTAGAACGAGCCTAAATTAGTCAAGCAAGTTGTCGACTTAATTAATTATGTTCTTTACTTTTATATTTGACATTGAAGCTACATTTTGAATGGTCAATTCTATTAAGAATTTACATGATTTACGCTTTCATCAAGGTTAATAGATTACATTAGGCAAATCCAACAATCAAGAAGGTTCTGGTAATTAACATAATTATAAAATGCAACCCCGTCGTATAATTACTTTTGATAAAAATTAAGTTTCGTTGCCAGGATTCGAACTAAGGATCATTTTTTCTGATTGTACACAAATATATAATGCCTATTATAAACGAAAGTATTTTTGCAGAACATATTTCAGTATATTGAAGGGGTAAAAAACAAAACTATATACGTAACAATAAACAGTTTTTTATTGTTTTATGGTAAAAGGCAGTAACTCCACTTCTTGATATTTTCATTTTATCTTATAACTGGCACTTCTTTAGATTGTTACTCACCTTATAAAAAAAAACAGAGGGGAGTAACAATCTAACGAAGATGCACTGAATGTTCTTCTTTAGACTGTTACTCCCTTTATAAAAACAGTAGTGGGATATTCCTTTGTCCCAAAGTACATTGGACTAAACATCCCTTTGTCTTAATAGTTATTTAGTCAAAGTCATTTATATTCTAAAAAACATAGGGGAGTAACAATCTAAAGAAGTACCATATAACCTATGCTTGTTAGGGTTTCGTAGATCATCCCCAAAACCCTTATGCCGAGGGTGATGAGTCTGTCTGTCCGTCGTACTTGGTTCATATCCCCCGAACCGTTTACGCTAAAGATGTGAAATTTAAAATACTGGTGTAACTTTTTGACCCAAAAATAGGACAAATATTGTTAAGTTAAACACTTGATATGCGCATGCGTAAAGTGCAAAGCTCAAAATTTATAATTTTTATAATATTAGAGATGGGTATCAAATGAAGGCTACTGAAGAGTATTTTTTGGAGCATTTTGTTTTACCACCTATATGGCATTTTTTTTACTGAACATTTACTGATAAAAAAACCCACAAAAACTCAAGAATACTTTGATTTTTTTAAAAGAAAATTATAATTATCTATAACTTTAAATGCCTTTGTAGTAGCAATAAAGTAATCAATTATCTAATTTATTATAACTAGTAATTGGTACTTATTTTTAGTCATCTATAGATACAATAGATTATTTCAAAACAAACCTAGGGAATAAGGTTCATAATAGGAGTTGTACCGATTACTATTATAGTAGTACTTAGTATGTACTACCTAAATATTAATGACAAAAAATAAATACATCTGATATATTAAAATAAATATCAATTTGTAGTAAAAATAAAATACTAACCTTAGTAAACATGATTTGTTTTTTCTATTTTGTATCCAAAAGAAAGACAAGTATCCAAAAGAAAGATAAGTATCCAAATACACTTAGCTGTTACTTGTTTAACCGATGGATTGTGTTCACTGAATGACTTAACTTGAACCTCTGCCATGCTTTTATACATACACATTTTGACATCCACTGGGAAATACAAAACCAGTTAGCGCCTTTTTGCTCAAGCGGCAAAAGTGACAAGCGAGTATTTAAAAAAAATAGGGTAATATAAATATAAAATATATTATCGGTGATTCAAAAACAGGAGGCTCGGCCCTTAGCTTTGCAACCCGTAGACATGATCTAACTCTTTTACACCTGGCCAAACTCCACACTCCTTTTTCGTAACTCTTTTAAATAAATAAACACTATATATATATATATATATATATATATTAACTCGTATTAAATTCCCAAATGGTTTATACATATATATTCTTATACAATATGCTATAATGGTTTGAGTTAGAAGGAGTTCTTAAATAAAATTACTACATTTTAATATTTTTTTCCTGAAGCGCGTAGGGGTTAGTAAGATAGGATGTATCGATACAGCTTCGCTACTTTGTCTCTGTCACTAATTTCTTTTTCTTACACGGTTTAATAAGTAAAAATTACATTATACTAAGCCCTCCAACGTTTTTGTAATTGTTAAGTAAATAAAAAGGTAACTTATTTTTAAGATAGAATTTAGTAGTTTCCGTTAAATTAAAAACTACATAATTAATCTAAAGATTATCTAATAAAATTGTAATTAATTAATTTTATTACCCCATACTTAGGTCTAAATTAGTTTAATTTACTATTAAGACTTACTGAAGACTTCTAAATTTAAACATTAAAGTAATTTAAGGTGGGTAACCAAATTAATAAATAAATCAGGGGTGCCCACCCCCCCTAAGCTCTATGACGCAAAAAAAAAAGACAAAAAAGAAAGGAAAGTCTCAGTGTAACAGAAATAAGACAAATGAGAGAACAAGTAATTTCTAAGCTAGGACAAGTAATTTTACTTTGTGATGTTGATGAAGCAAATGCATCAATATTTCGTTTGAGGAAATTGAATCTAATACATCTTTTCCTGCAGAAAGTACCATTAATTTAGAAAGCCATGTGCCTCCCATTGTAGACCTTAATTTTAGTCTGTCTTTGATTATTTTAACTCGGCTCATTGCTTAATCAACCGAACCACTAGAACCACACCCAACCTCAACCACAGGGACATTGAGAGGATTTCCAGGCCCCTGGGCAAGTTAGCATCTGGGCCCCTTTGGACAAATAATGGAGGGGGTCCGGCCCCCCCCCCCCCCGGAGAATTTTTGAAAAAAGTGCAAAAAGATGAGTTTTAAGGATTTCTGAGAGCAAGGAAAAATATTTATCATCACATCCACCCCCCCCCCCCCCCCTAAAGTGGAAAAAAGTGCTATTTACTAACCCCCCCCCCCCCAAGAATTGTAACGACGGAGTCTGCGTCATACCCCCCCCCCCCCCCTCTGTGGGCACCCCTGAATAAATAAATAATCATAAATAAATATGGTGTCTACCGACTATTAAGACAAGGTAATAAATACATAAACATTACAGTAATTTAGGGTGAAGAAACCAAGTAATTGGGTGCCATAAAATGTTTAAGAGATAAGAAGAGATAAATAATAAAAAACACTCTGTTGCATAGAATCGAACTCCGGAATTATTGTGGAAATCTCTAATCTAGAGATATGTGAACTTTTTTAGAACTTATTAGACAATGAATACCAATAATTAATAAGCCAGCAATGAACATCATATCTAATACATTTAAAAATAAACGGTCCGCGACAACTCAGACAAACTTTCTCATATACCAGTTCATAATTATTTAGCCAAGTTTTTTCCATTATTAGTTTTCGTCGGTACATTTAATTATTATTGAACATTTTATCAAAATATGTCATAAAAGTATTTTTTCCTCGGCGGGGAATCGAACCCGGCACTTCTCCGTCTGCGTTTAAAGCAATTATCTCAGGAACTAGATTATTCTCGGGAAAACGGCTTATATCGTTAGATTCGTATTTAAATGGACTACATTTTAGGAATTTTAAATCAAAACCGTTGGAACCGTTTCCAAGAAATAATTTTTTCACGTTTTTTCAGAGTTTTTGGGGAGTAGCGCCCTCAAATTTGGAGCTAAATTTATTTTTCGATTTCATCTTGGGATATAATTTTTGTATGCAAAATTTCGTCATATCACATCTTTAAAATCGGCCCAGTAGTTTAGCCTTCAAGCGTCTGCACAGACAGACGACAAAGGACGGACAACAGACAGATATTTAAAAGAAATAAATAACACTTTTTTGGACACAGAGGACCTCAAAACGTGTAAATTAATCAAAATCGAATTTTCACGCCATCACAATAGGTATTTTATTAGTAAGTATAAAAGTAAAAATGAAACATAACTCTATAAAATCTGAAGATCTTAATTTACTAGTGTACGGTAATTATCCTAAATAATATACTTCTAACCACCTCTAGTTACTTCTAACCACCTCTAGTTACTTCTAACCACCTCTAGTTACTTCTAACCACCTCTAGTTACTTCTAACCACCTCTAGTTACTTCTAACCACCTCTAGTTACTTCTAACCACCTCTAGTTACTTCTAACCACCTCTAGTTACTTCTAACCACCTCTAGTTACTTCTAACCACCTCTAGTTACTTCTAACCACCTCTAGTTACTTCTAACCAC
The DNA here is from genome assembly GCA_951217055.1 of Gerris lacustris. Lineage (NCBI taxonomy): Eukaryota > Metazoa > Arthropoda > Insecta > Hemiptera > Gerridae > Gerris > Gerris lacustris. The sequence goes on along the minus strand of OX578283.1, from coordinate 56,984,093 downwards.
CTCTAGTTACTTCTAACCACCTCTAGTTACTTCTAACCACCTCAAGTTACTTCTAACCACCTCTAGTTACTTCTAACCACCTCTAGTTACTTCTAACCACCTCTAGTTACTTCTAACCACCTCTAGTTACTTCTAAACACTTCCAACCAACTTTAACCACAATTTGATTTTAACTTTGACAGATCCTCGTTATCCTCATTTTTAATCAGTTTACTATCGATATTTAACAAAGTTAATACTTAGTAACTGTCCTTAGAGCGGAAATCCTGTTCTACATATATATATATATATATATAGTTATTATACAATATATAGAGTTAAGAGAAAAAGTAATTTATTTAATCATATGTAACAACACTAAATTACTAAATATAATTTGAAGTACATCTACTTGTAAAAATGAAATGGAGATTATACTAATCCTGTCGGAGGCAGTTCTTATTCCGCTCACTTTATATTGGGGTTCGAATTAACTTTTTGAATCTATTAAGATGTAATTGATTAAGAAGTAAGAGTTGAAAATCATTTTTATTCGGTATTATTTAATAAGTAATTAAATTAGTATACGTATAACATTTTGTTATTTATATTAATTATTTTAGTCTCCCCAATCAGGTCATTCCAGGGAAAACGGCTTATATCGTTAGATTCGTATTTAAATGGACTACATTTTAGAATTTTTAAATAGAGGAATTAAATTTCTTTTAGATCTTGTTGAATATATTAGGATTAAACTTAAAATTATATTTTATTATAATGTACTTATATATTTAATCAAACTTAATTCCTCAAATTAGAATAGTTTTCTTTAACGTTCTATCTCATTTTGCTCATCGTCTGTTTTATCATTTATTTCTTCATTATTAACCTGTAAATAATGAACAATAGTTAGATTAACAAGTGAATAATAATGAACAATTGTTAGATTAACAAGTGAATAATAATGATAAATAGTTAGAGTAACATGTGAATAATAATGAATAATAGTTAGAGTAACATGTGAATAATAATGAACAATAGTTAGAGTAACATGTGAATAATAATGAACAATAGTTAGATTAACAAGTGAATAATAATGAATAATTGAACGAGCGTAGTGAGTTCTTCATTTCAGAGACTTGGGATTTGAAAAGTTTGTGTGTTTGTGTGTTTGTTTGTTTGTCCAACGATAACTGGCGTAAAAATTGATCAATTTCAACGCAATTTGGCACATAGATGCATCTCAGCATTTGTGAGAACTGTATAGTTTTTGGAAATTCCACACTAAACATTTCCAAGATGGCGGCCAATATGGCGGACGACTAAAAAAAATAGTTTTAGCCAGCATAATGTGTTATACATCGTTTTGAAGGTCTTTAAGGGAAGGAAAAGAAAATGTAACTAATAAAATTTTACACTTCATATTTTCAAGATGGCGGCCAAAATGGCAGACGACTAAAATAAAAAGTTTCAGTCAGAATAATGTGTTATACATCGTTTTAAAGGTCTTTAAGAGAAGGAAAAGAATGTGTAACTAATAAAATTTCACACTTCATATTTTCAAGATAGCGGCCAATATGGTGGATGACTAAACAAAAAGTTTTTAGTCAGTATGACATGTTATACATCAATTTAAAGGACTTGAAGTATAGGAAAGGAATATCTTAGTATTAAAAATTTCACACAGAATATTTTCAATGTGGCGGACTATTAAAAAATATTAATCTGCATTGCATGTTATAAGTAAAAGTAAAGGTCAATAAAAGTAGGAAAAGAGTTCAAATACTGTATAAATAGGCGACAATTCACAACAATTTCTGAATCAACAGGCGAGCACAGCGAGCCTGCAATAAATTTATTTAATAAATATTTACTACACATTCTGAATCAAACAGGCGAGTGTAGCGAGCCTACAATAACTTATATTTACTAAATATTTACTACAAATTCTGAATCAAACAGGCGAGCGTAGCGAGCCTTTTTTTAATTTGATTAAATAATTACTATATATACTGTATAAACAGGCGAGCGTAGCGAGCCTACAATAACTTATATTTAATAAATATTTACTACAAATTCTGAATCAAAAAGCCTTTTTTAATTTGATTAAATAATTACTATATATACTGTATAAACAGGCGAGTAGCGAACCTACAATAACTTATATTTAATAAATATTTACTACAAATTCTGAATCAAACAGGCGAGCGTAGCGAGCCTTTTTTAATTTGATTAAATAATTACTATATATACTGTATAAACAGGCGAGCACAGCGAGCCTACAATAACTTATATTTAATAAATATTTACTACAAATTCTGAATCAAACAGGCGAGCGTAGCGAGCCTTTTTTAATTTGATTAAATAATTACTATATATACTGTATAAACAGGCGAGCGTAGCGAGCCTACAATAACTTATATTTAATAAATATTTACTACAAATTCTGAATCAAAAAGCCTTTTTTAATTTGATTAAATAATTACTATATATACTGTATAAACAGGCGAGCACAGCGAGCCTAAAATAACTTATATTTAATAAATATTTACTACAAATTCTGAATCAAACAGGCGAGCGTAGCGAGCCTTTTTTAATTTGATTAAATAATTACTATATATACTGTATAAACAGGCGAGCACAGCGAGCCTACAATAACTTATATTTAATAAATATTTACTACAAATTCTGAATCAAAAAGCCTTTTTTAATTTGATTAAATAATTACTATATATACTGTATAAACAGGCGAGCACAGCGAGCCTACAATAACTTATATTTACTACAAATTCTGAATCAAACAGGCGAGCGTAGCGAGCCATTTTTAATTTGATTAAATAATTACTATATATACTGTATAAACAGGCGAGCGTAGCGAGCCTACAATAACTTATATTTAATAAATATTTACTACAAATTCTGAATCAAACAGGCGAGCGTAGCGAGCCTTTTTTTAATTTGATTAAATAATTACTATATATACTGTATAAACAGGCGAGCGTAGCGAGCCTACAATAACTTATATTTAATAAATATTTACTACAAATTCTGAATCAAAAAGCCTTTTTTAATTTGATTAAATAATTACTATATATACTGTATAAACAGGCGAGTAGCGAGCCTACAATAACTTATATTTAATAAATATTTACTACAAATTCTGAATCAAACAGGCGAGCGTAGCGAGCCTTTTTTAATTTGATTAAATAATTACTATATATACTGTATAAACAGGCGAGCACAGCGAGCCTACAATAACTTATATTTAATAAATATTTACTACAAATTCTGAATCAAACAGGCGAGCGTAGCGAGCCTTTTTTAATTTGATTAAATAATTACTATATATACTGTATAAACAGGCGAGCGTAGCGAGCCTACAATAACTTATATTTAATAAATATTTACTACAAATTCTGAATCAAACAGGCGAGCGTAGCGAGCCTTTTTTAATTTGATTAAATAATTACTATATATACTGTATAAACAGGCGAGCACAGCGAGCCTACAATAACTTATATTTAATAAATATTTACTACAAATTCTGAATCAAAAAGCCTTTTTTAATTTGATTAAATAATTACTATATATACTGTATAAACAGGCGAGCACAGCGAGCCTACAATAACTTATATTTAGTTCGATAATAATTAAATGAACCTATGAAACCTATAATTCAGGAAAGCAGTGGGCTTAAGTAATTATTGTTAAGTTGTTATTGTTCATGATATTTTTTGGTTTTTGGGTCCTTTGTTTTGTTTACGAACCTAAAAACGACTGTCACAAAATCACCGTCACATAATCACTGCCACAAAATCATCGTCACAGAACCAAGATTCACGAAATCTACTGATGACGATAACTTGAGTAAAAGATGACCGAGTTAGTGTAAATTTGGTACACATGTTCATTTTACCAATGCCCAGGCTGAGTTCGTTGGACAATGTTATTCGCCCAAGCGTTCACGTAAGCTTCAAATTTAAAATTAGAATTTTAGGGCGGGAAAACATTCTAACTTCATCTATTTTTAATGAGACAAAAAACTTTTTTAAATAAATTTTTTTTTAGTAAAACGAACACCGACACTGCTATGAAATGATAAAGATCGCTAAATTTACTAAAACGATGCTAATAATTTCAAATAAAGAAAACAACGTTTTTACCGATATCTTACATTCTAACGTAAAGATTTTAATAAAATTTCTTACAAATCGTCTAAAGTGCAATTGAAACAGGCATGTAAAATTTGAACCTGATACAAGCAGACGTTTTTGAGTAGGGAAGAGATATATTTTATAATATTTTAATTTAGTAGGCCGCGCCGGGGAGGTAGAGAACAGTCCAATTTCCATCCAACTACAAACATACTCTTTAACTATAAACTCATCATGATTAACTTTTTTCTTATATTTATTACATATTTATTGTAAGACGCTTGCTTTAATTATACAAATAATGATTTTCTTTTAATTTTGCCTTAACTCCGCTAGGTGCAAACAGTTAGTCACTTTTAATTTCGTCTCTTTTCTAACTCCGCCATGTATAAGTAGTGAGCAATGTATACGTACTTAGCAGTGTGATTTTATAATTTATATTTAATGAAAAATGTAAGGAACTTCGTTCCTACAGGGTGTCCCGCGACACCACACGTATTTTTTTTAGAATGTTAAAAATGAGGTCCATTCTTTGGTGCTGCAAAAGTTTTGTTTTTTTAATTCATTATAGATTTTTAATTTAGTTAATAACTTCGTTTTTATCTTGAATCAAACTTTTTTACGACCGTCCTTGTATATCATAAGTATTATTAAAAAAAAAAATATATATATAAGTTTTCGATAGTTGTAAATGACTTACTAAATTGATAAAATGAATTTGATATCCTCAAGCTAATTTCATATTAAATGATTTAGACATTTCGCAATCTGTTTTATGGTCATTATACCATACCTTCCTTTCTAAATATAAATAATAACTGGGTAAACTTCCGACACCCAATCAGCTTTCGGAAAGCTTTCACGTTCCATTAGTCCGAATCAATCATATATTATTATATTTAGTCATTTTACTTAGTTATTAATTCAACAAAATTGGTTTTTTAAGTTTTTTTTTTTTTTTTTTAATTTCAGGTACTTAAATAGTTCTTTATTTTGAAAAAATAACCTTTCACTTAGGTTTACTTTTCCTATGTACTCAGTACATATATACTAAAAAGAGATATTGGTGATTTAATTTTGAGATTTTGATGGATTCATATTCTAGGATGTCTCTCCGAATATGTATAAAGAAACATAAGCTTGTAAGCCAAAAAAAAAAAAATAAATAAATAAAAATAATAATACATAATAATAATAAATGGGGCATGCATTTTTATTTATTTTTTTATATTTTTTTAAATTTAACATTTTTAGTTATTACTTGCATTGTTTTGTTATGGCTAGATCTATCTAGCTTTCTTGTGATTATTTATGTAAATAGTCGTTTTTTATTTATTTATTTATTTTTTAAACTAAATTATGGCTCATTATGTTATTTTATTTAAAATGTAATTAATGTATATAAGTGTGAATGTCCATGTACGTAAGTGTGAGTGTGTGTATGTATATGTGTAAGTGTATAAGAATATATTATGTGTATTTAAGAATGTTAGCATTCATATATACATATATATTCATTTTAACTTGAATAAGGAAAATCCTAATATGAAGGGTCAAGGCTGTAAAATGTACTTATCATTGGTAAAATTATACCGTAAATTTATTACGTAAATTAATTAATTAGTAATTATTAAATTTTGTAAATAAGTTATTTATACGTAAGAGTGGTCAATTTGATCTTTGTAATTGTAAGAACAAATTTTTATAACAATAAAATATTACTTACTATTTCTAGGAGAATATATATATAGCTATAAATGGAGAGAGTTAGTGGTTCGAATCTCGGTCGGTTAGGATTACTTTTATTCGTCAAAATTCAACAAAATTTTATAAAATGGTCAACAATTCTGCAATATAAACGCGAAAACCTCATGATTCCATGAACTTAGTCAACGTAATAAGCGTAAACCTAGATTAGAACTTATTAAATGTGAAATGTGAATGCGACAAATTCAGACTTCGTAAGACTTTAAGTTAAAAGATAAAAATTCCAGTAATGCACCATAACTTAATGAGCGAAATTTCAAAGAAATTTGCGTATTATTGGCTTAGGAAAATTTTGGTTTAAAATTTGGATGGGTGAAAAAAAAAAAAAATTGGTACACAGGGGTACGGGGTACAAAAGTCAAAATAGTATATACCCATCAAGATGCATGTCATTGGAAAGCTCTTTAAGAGTACAGTAATTGTTGTTATGTACACTTTTGTTATATTTTCAGATAAGAGGGTGGTAAAATGAAAAAAAAAAAACACGTTTTTATGCTATTTTTTACCCTAAATTGTCAAACTTTGACCCCTAAATGGACTCCAAAAATTCAGGGCCAACAAACTCATCCTTTCGTTTGATATTATTGACATTTTAAAATTTGTTTAGATTTTTTAAGAGCATTCTAGGGTAAGATATCGTCTGGAGTGACACATAAAAGAAATATTGAAGCCATTGCAATAGCTTAATTTTCTTCGAAAATTCGCTAAAAATTTTAAGGACTACTTTTTTTGTTCATTTTTAAGTTATTGCAATTATTGGTATTATATTATTGGTAGTATTCATACTAGGGACAGTTTTAATTTAAATCAAATTATAATTATTATTATCAACGGGAGATAGACAGAGAAAAATAGACTCCAGCGCCGGGATTCGAACCACGGGCCTCTATATTTGCAGTATAGAGCTCTTACCAACTAAGCTACACTGAAGAATAATTTCCTCTGTCAATACCGATATCTAATCCCGAATTAAGCTTTCAATTTTCCACAAGTCTAGAAATCAACTTTCACGACAGTAGAACTAGACCGAGAATTATCGCTTATAATTATAAAGTACCCAATTGGTACCTGTAACTTGTACAATCAATTAGAAATTCATTTTTAAGTTTTTGGTTGTATACTATACATACTACGGAAAGTTTAAATTTTAATTTAAATCAAATTATTATTAACAATCGGAGATAGACAGAGAAAAATAAATATAGAGGCCCGTGGTTCGAGTCCCGGCGCTGGAGTCTTTTTTTCTCTGTCTAGCTTCCTTTGTTAATAATAATTATACTCATAATTAGACTATAATACAACTAATTATCTATAATACTAATAATTAGAATCTCGATGTCTCAATTTGCCAAAGAAAATGACTATTTATTTTAAGGTCTAAATTGTTTTTGTACAGATTATTTCGGTGCTCTCTTTTTATTACTGGTCTTATATTACTTTGCTTTGTAAGTTTAATCGCACATTTCCGTTTTCCTAATTTTGAACCACTTCCCGTGATTCAATCTTCCCCAAATTTTGCACATAGATACAACTAAGGTGAAGAATACAGAAACCAAAAAAAATTAAAACAAAAACAAAATGGCGTCAAATTTATTTGCTTTTTAAGTTTCATCGCACACCTATTACCCCAATTTTAAACCACTTATCGTCATTCAATCTTCCCCAAATTTTGCAAATATATACAACTAAGGTGAAGAATACAGAAACCAAAAAAAATAAAAACAAAAACAAAATGGCGTCAAATTTATTTGCTTTTTAAGTTTCATCGCACACCTATTACCCCAATTTTGAAACACTTACCGTCATTCAATCTTCCCCAAATTTTGCACATAAATACAACTAAGGTGAAGAATACAGAAACCAAAAAAAAATAAAAACAAAAACAAAATGTCGTCAAATTTATTTGCTTTTTAAGTTTCATCGCACACCTATTACCCCAATTTTGAAACACTTACCGTCATTCAACCTTCCCCAAATTTTGCACATAAATACAACTAAGGTGAAGAATACAGAAACCAAAAAAAAAAAAAAAAAAAAAAAAAAAAAGTTGAAAATAAGACCAGTTTTGACAAATGGCATTTTTATATGAATTATTATTTTATGTAAAGAAATCTTCGTAACAAACAAAAACGGCTAGCGATATCTCTAAACATAAAACATTTAATTTTAAAGATCTTTCTTTTTGACCTTGACTTATATTTTATCTATTAGTGAAAAAAAGAAACAATTCTTTTACAACTCGTTTAGAATAAATAAAGAAAAAATTGTTTTATATATATATAAAAAAAAAGTTGTTCTAACTGACGATTTATATTTCGTAAATATATTATTAAGTTTCTAAATTGTTTAGATTAAAAAAAAGACTTGGAAAGAAATGAAAAGATATTAAGAGAAGTTTGTGACTAAATTAACTAAGTATTCAAATAGTGATCATTCTTAAAACATCAAGTCAAGTCAACTTGCCACAGATAGTACAGTGTGGTCAGACGAGATACCTGAATACCTAACCCACAGGATCTAGACGGACCTCAAACATCTATGAATCAGATTAACAAAAAAAACAGGTTTTAGATTTCTGCACAAGATCTCCCCTACTGACCCACAGACCGTTCTCGTTATATAACTATGACAAACTGCCTCTTAATATACTTTACCGCCACTTAGAATTTAAACAAATAAAAAAAACATAATCGTCTAAATATATGTTATTGATTATAATGAATAGACGCGAAATTGGGGTCTCTATACTAAACTACAAATCTAAAAATAGAATGCATGCTTTTCTGAAGCACAGAGTAAAATCCATATTTCTATGTTATATATTATATCCATGTATATACAGGGTGTATATCAAACATGCGGCAAGATTAAGGAATTATTCCTTATAGACTATTCAAAGAATAATAATTATACCTCAGCCGAGTTTTCGAAAACCGTTTCATTTCGAAGTTACAGGACTAGATTTAATCTTTTTTTGTTTCCGAGCTTACCAAAGGTAACGAAAGCTAAGTGATCTTTCTGAAGAATGAACATATTTTATGTCTCCGATGACCAGACAGAAATCCGTTTCAGACATCAGAGAACAATTTGGTTCCGTGTCTGTCTGTCGGTCTACCGGTCTGTCGTTTAATTTTTGAGAACCAACATATCTTAAAAACTACATGTCTGCTTTTAATGAAATTTATATGGTAGGTCATTAGCCCATTATTGGTCCCATATAAGTTTCAACATTCTCCGCCCATTTGTTTTTCTTCAGCTTGTGTACACTACACAAGTACTCACGTACATTTATTTACACCTATATCTTCAAAAGTATACTCATCTGATTTTTATGAAATGTTTGATGATTTGTCGAAAGTAGACCCCTGACAGCCCCAGATTAACTTTTTAACTTTTGCTTAATTGATACTTTAATTTTTAATTCATGTAAAAAATCAAAACAATTTTTACGTATTAAAGAAACAGGGGACACAATTAAATAAATTTGACAATAATGGTTTGTATAAAAGCATAAAATCAATAAAGTACGTGATTGGATGCGAGAGGGCTATGTGCCACATTAATTGGCAATATATTTTGCATGATAACCATGTGTGGGCTGATAAAATCGGAATGGGCACTTCAAGTTCGTTTTCAACATCACTTTTCAATAAATGTTTGGGTTATAATTGTGGGTGACAGTTTTTAATTCTTAGTCGATATCCTCAATTTCTATTTAATTCACAGTTGCTATCCTCAATTTGTATTTAATTCACAGTCGATATCCTCAATTTGTATTTAATTCACAGTCGATATCCTCAATTTCTATTTAATTCACAGTTGCTATCCTCAATTTGTATTTAATTCACAGTCGATATCCTCAATTTCTATTTAATTCACAGTCGATATCCTCAATTTGTATTTAATTCACAGTCGATATCCTTAATTTCTATTTAATTCACAGTCGATATCCTCAATTTCTATTTAATTCACAGTCGATATCCTTAATTTCTATTTAATTCACAGTCGATATCCTCAATTTCTATTTAATTCACAGTCAATATCCTCAATTTCTATTTAGTTCACAGTCAATATCCACAATCATTTCTATTTAATTCACAGTCGATATCCTCATAGTTAATATCCATAAACATGCAGCATTTCCTTCCATGTAATTGTCTTTTTAATTTTGTTTAAATAAAACGAGATTTAGTAGAACTTATTTTTAAAAACCACACCATCTATACTGACTGTTTTTCACTAATTCAGTTGGACGACTGAATTAATGTTGTGAACTTAAGCTATTGAGATACTGATATGTAGAGATCTTCCACAGAAATAATCTTAATAGAGAACTAATTTAGAGTATAAAAAACACTACCGAAATGTATTATTTGACACTGAGTGATTATTCCCGCTTTCCCCATAGAAACTTAATACATTACTGACAAATTATCTCTATCTTATAGAAAACACGGCCAAAGACTTTGTCAAGACTGGGTAAATCCAGAAATTTAAAAAATCTATTACAAAGATAAATCTAATTTGTCTTTTGAATTATTTGGGTCCATAGGGGTAATAAATCAATAAAAACTATTTAATCATAATTGAAAGGTGACATTTCGTCCCGTCGTATGGGACATCTTCTAACCTGCAATTATATTTCAGCAATTATAACAATTATCTTTATAATATAACTTTTAAATATCCAAAAATATAGTCCATTTATTAGTGTGGATATTATAAAAATACTAGTTTTTTAGTTAAAAAAATAAATATAAGTAAACTAAACTAAAATATTTTAAATTGAGAAAAGAAACAGACTAATTTGTCTTGGTCCTATGAGTTATTCTGATAAATTGGCTATTGATTTCATTTTATAAATAGTTAAGTATGGGTCGATAAATGAGATCGAAATAATGGGGCACTTTGAGGTATATTCACCATGGGTAAATTCCACTAAAAATTCTGTAGAAATAACGGATTTTTGAGTATCTAAATCTATAATAAAAATAACTAAGTTTAACAAATTGATTTACTTAGTCTTTATCAGTCAGTAGAGTCCTGCTGAGCACCTAGAATCTAGGTTAATCAATCTCTAGATTTATGTACTTATTATGCTGATGCAGAAACACAATAACGCCTTATCATCCATTATATACATAGTTGTGTATGCCATTCGGCATCAGGCATAGGCCCTTCACATGCTGTCGCACCACGGAGTGATTTGTTTTAGTTAGTATAGCTATCTATTCTAAATCTCGTTAAGAACAATCGATTTACTTCTGTATTATAATTTTATAACAAGAACGAACAAATTTCCTAATAGGATTTTAAATTAGAAAATGAATTGGATTTTTATAGGTGAGATGTAAAGATAACATCAGTTCCTTTAGATGAATCTGAAGAAACAAACAACCAACTTGTTAAGAATACGAAAATCATTCTTTTATAATGAAATATTTGTTTTAAAAAAAGAGATAAGAATATTATGTAATATACAGAACGTTAATCTGTCAAAACTTAATCGAACATCCTGTTAAAATAGCCAAAATTAGAACTAGAGTCATTTAAACCTTGAGATTGTTTATTAACTTAAAATCAGTAGTTTTTGACATTCATTCGATAGATGTAGGTTGGGAATTGTCAGAAACACAGACTATGCGTCCTATGGCTACCTTTGCTAAAACGCTTGCTCTGATTTTTGAAGTCAAAGTTGTAGGTGGGGATTAATACAATCTCATATTCGGTTTACTAGGAGATCTAGACTTAGCATCTGTTCTTCAGAGTTTTGATATTGTTCACTTCAAAGTAATTGATATTGTTCACTTTGATTATAATAAAATAAGAGTAAAAGTGTATCAACCCTGTTTAAGATCAGATAAGATTTCTCCGGTAAATATTTACTGATATTTATTTATCGGCTAAGAAGTCTTTATACTAAGTCAGAAATAGAGATGTTAGCGAGGTCAATGATGATATTAATAAAATGGTTGTGCGTGACGGCTCACGCAAAAAGGGTTTCGATGATATTGTGAACATGAAATCAGGTAAAATGTTGATACTTTTTGACTTTTGACAAAATGGCGTGGAAAATTATACAATTTACACAAGTGTTTCAGATCTAATTGCAATTCTTATTTTGTCTATGGTCCAGCAGGCCGCACGTGTGCTCATATTGCATATCTTTTAATATTTTTAGTAACAGCACAGATATAGTTCTTTTTTTTTGGGGGGGGGGGGGGCAAAATTGCATGAAATTTTCGCATGACATGAATTATCCGTCAAGTTGGATTTGAATAGATGATAATTTTGAGTTCGCTATATTTTTCCTGAGTACGCGTCAAAATGATCTATATAATACTGCAAAGTTTCATGTATAATATCTCTTTTGATTAAAAAGTTATTGGCACCGTACAGAGTGACAGACTGACAGCCACAGGAACAAAACTATAATTTCTTGTATGGTTTTACCAACGAAACCCTGCAAATTAGTTGTTTCTATAAAGATTTTGTGGGACTTATTCGACCATTTTAGTTGATCATCATCAGTTGAACTGATGATTCAACTTAAGTGGTCGTAATCTGTATTAAAAAATACCTATTATGGTGTTTTGACAATAAACTGATCAATTGTACTCTTGCATTATTTACTAAAATAATATAAAGCATTTTCTCTCTACATAACAACGATTTTATCGGATATATTTTAACTTTCTTATTTGTTAATACTTGATACTTCATCTTCTGAACTGAAGATTCTTATAACCCTTCTAGACTAGGAGACGAAGTTACTCATTGTTCTGAGTTTTCAGTTAACCATAGCGAGTCACTAAAAGTTAGCTCAACCATTAGATACAAATTATAATTAAATATTTAAATCAAAACAATATTCGCACTTGAATATTGCAAATAATACGAGGTAAATAAAAATCCCAGAGATTGTCATTATCCATTATGTCAGTTCTAATAGCCTTTAATTGCAAATTTTTCTAGATTTGATTTTTATCTTAACTATTGCAAAAATTGTTCAATAATAAATTATAATTATTAACCGGTATAGTACCTTATGTGTAACTATTGCTTAATAGATTTAAATTTTAACGTAATTACTAAATTAAAATTTAACAAAATTAGCATACGGTTTCTAAGTATAAAGAAAAGGTAAGGAGAATTTCTTAAGAGGTTCTGGTTTCATGCTTGACAGTAAGCCGAAGTTTGTTAATAAGTTGACTTTGGCCTAGGGCCCGAGGAGAAAGGTGTAAGATTTGTGCAAGGTTTAGCTTATTAACTTAGAGTAACAACTTTTCGAATGTTTCATGAAAGGTTGAACTACTTGATCTACCTAAATTGTCAGGTTACCATTTTATAATTGTAATTTTATCCTGACGTAGATTATTAAATCAATTTTTAGTTTCTTGTCGCTGCAACTAACAAAGGAACTGTAGCTACAAATTTAGGGGATGCAAGCACTTCGACTGTTAAATTGGCGATTTTATTTTGCTTCCTAATAGATTCCACTGTAAAAACATTTGCCGTTTTTTTTATTATCTAAAGTTTTTTTTTATTAGCTAAAGAAAACTATTAGGTTCAAGCTACTTCGTCAACATCGAAATCGAGATCAGAGATTTCATATATCATTAAAAATAATTCGATAAATTAAGGCTGTTTGGTACTTCTTTAGATTGTTACTCCCCTATGATTTTTAGAATACAAATGACTTTGACTAAATAACTTTTAAGACAAAGGGATGTTTAGTCCAATGTACTTTGGGATGAATGAATATCATACTTCTTTTTTTATAAGGGGAGTAACAATCTAAAGAATTGCCACTGTTTTGTTATTTTTTTCTGTTTTGCCACTTCCATTGTTAAATTTTCTAAAACGTGTCCAAAACAACCTGGTATGAGATATCTTCAATCCATTAAACCATCAAAAGATGGTTAAATCTCACCAAGAACTAAATCTCAACACCATGCGATCAGTGCGTAATGCCATTCCTTTCGGGGAATCCCATTTTTATCTGCGATCGTAACGGCGCTTAGAAAATAGAACAGGTTGTGCAGATTTTTAGCCGCTCCAATTTTTTAATCACTCGTTATTCCTTATTTAAAAATTGTGTCTTCTATTTGCGCTACCAAAGAATCACGTGACAGAAAATCGCAAGTTTGCGATTTTGGTCGAAAATTTGGTCCGCAACATTTCTGGCAAGTAGTCAAAGTGAAAAAGTAGGAGTATTTCTATTAGCGACCATTAATTATTATTGAAGGTTAAAATCACATAATTATGTGTTTTCTTTTTCCAGATTTCACATAACTATTAGTTGAAATATTCAGTAAAACATATTTCTAAAACAAAAATTAAAAGTTAACGAGGATCAGTCAAAAGTAATTTTTCAAGTTATCAAAGTATTTATATAACTACATAATATAATAACTATAACTATAACTATCATAAACACATTGGACAATAATTCATGTCTAGTCAATTTTACCATGCAATTATCATTATTTGTATATTTTTAATTAATACATCTCGGTAGAACCATTTTAAACCATCGTACATACCATTTGCATAATGGAAACTACGAGAAGATATACGCAGACAAGATCCTTAAATAGAAATTCATGTTTCACTTGATCCAATCAAGTTTATTAAGATAGAATAAATCAAAAATATTAATTTATGATTCATTTTTCTTTTTTTATGATATTTTTAAATGCGACTAGTAAAAAAAAAAAAGAAAAGAAACCCGTTAAATGTTTGTGTGATACAAGCGATGTTCTAAATATAGACCTTTGGTGCGTTACAGGTTTGCTTTTTTTCTCTGCCAGTAGAATTGTTGAATGAGAAATTCCAGTTTGTTACGTGGTCTCATCTTTAAGAGACAGTAAGAGATGTGGACAGTTATAATTCAGTACTAAACTGAACTTGACATTTTTATAATTCCCTCACGGAATTCTAAAACAAGACAGGTAAATCTTAAATGAAGAATTTGACCCAAACCTTTACCTTCGTCTTTTCTTCCTCATCCAGTTTGCTGACATTTACCTCATTTTATTCTTTTTTTTATTGTATCTTTATATTAGCTCATATAACACTGTTAACTTGTTAACACGTGTTTTATTATTTTATTTCTTTTTAAATATTTTTGTATAAGGTTAAAAAACCATTATTTATCCTAAAATTAAAATTTTTTAATCAGAAACTAACCTTTTTGATCTAATTTTACTTTATTTTCAACTTTTTAGATTAAAATAAATTAGACCTATAGTCCAGGAGATAGCGTGCAAAAAAGTGTCTGACTAACATCAAGCTAGAATTTTGTGTACAAGTCAATCTTTTAGCGCCTTTTAAGAATATGTGGTCGGCTAAGTTCGTCTGCGGGACATAGCTTGGCAATAGGCGTTTGAAAAAAACAAATCGGTGGAGAGCGGCCATGTCTCACCAATTATGGTAGACAATGTGATTTTCATGATACTGAGTACAGAATTAGTTAGTACACCAAAAATCAAGTCGATGTTATTTTCACACTTGATAGGTTAGTTATTCAAAAATCAACGTGGATCTCCTGGACTATAGGTACTGTTGCAAAGAAAAAGTCGAATTTTTTGTGACTAAGTACTATTTTGTGGGTCTCACCGCGGAAGCCTACGCACTAAGTATACTACTTTGTGGATCTCACCGCAGAAGCCTACGCACTAAGTATGCTACTTTGTGGATCTCACCGCAGAAGCCTACGCACTAAGTATACTACTTTGTGGATCTCACCGCAGAAGCCTACGCACTAAGTATACTATTTTGTGGATCTCACCGCAGAAGCCTACGCACTAAGTATACTATTTTGTGGATCTCACCGCAGAAGCCTACGCACTCTGTACTATTTTGTGAAAACGTTGGATACAATATTGGCAATAATAATGATTAGAGTGCGGTAAAGCAATACTGATGTGTGATTGACAATAATATTGACATATCTGGAATTACCATATACGAGCCGCTTTAGATTGGATTAATTAATGGAATTAGAACGACGTGGGATTTCTTTATTCATTTTTTTAAGTCAGTTACAGTTAAGCAAGCAGCAAAAGAAGGAGAACCAAGATTTAGCAAACACCTCTTTTTCGGGGAATATTTCTCCAACGTGCATAACAGACACCGTCAAAGAATTAAAAGAAAGGTGATAAGATCCTTTTTTTTTAATAATTCTCTACACACTAATATTACTTTTTAAAAAACATTCATACAGTGTCGACCAAATAAGAAAATAAATTAATAAATTATATGATAAATAGATAATATTAAACGAAAAAATACAAACAAAGCTACAACTTGTACCTTAAAATTAAATCTCTTTTCAGAACGCTTTCAATCAAAATGAGGTCATGGGCATAGATTTTTAAAATGTGCAACATTTTCTTAATTGATTAACCTTTTGTTTAATCCACCTATTAATTTTTAATTGGGATTTAATTAATAAATAATTACTACCTACTTTCATTTGATATATGAAATTAAATACACTTTATAAATAAACTAACCGGATCGGTCTAGAAGTTGGCGCTGTGTGTAAATAATAATTAAAACAATATAATTAATATATCTTTATTGTTACATAATTTCGTATTTTAGTAAAAGTAGGTTAAATTATTTTTTTATGCATTTTCAATTATTCTATTTTATTCTACATTCAATTTTCAATTTTAGTTACAATAAGTCTATGTAACAAATTTAAGATCTTTAAATCCACTGGAAGCTAAGATAATAGTATCTGATTAAATCCAAGATGGTGGCCATATGTTGAAGTGAAAGTACCTTTAATTTTCTTCTTTAGCTACCATAGGTCTATGTACCAAATTTCAGATCCCTAGGTCCACTGGAAGCTGAGATAATAGAGAGTTATTATATCCAAGATGGTGGTTGTAATTCAATATGGCAACCATATGTTGAAGTGAAAGTACCTTTAATTTTCTTCTTTAGCTACCACAAGTCTATGTACCAAATTTTAGATCTCTAGGTCCACTGGAAGCTGAGATAATAGAATGTGAATAAATCCAAGATGGCGGCTATCATTCAATATGATGGCCATATAGAGATGATTAGTAATGACGTCACAAGATGGCGTAAGCTCTCGATAATTTATTCGATTCGGTTTGTTATGTTCCTTGTCCTTATCACCTGTTATCAATCCCATGTAAAATGAATGGGAGAATTTTCTCAATTTCTTAAATAATTAATTATTAATTTATAAGACTTTTCAACCTTTAAACGTTATTATACTAAGTCTATTTTAACAATGTAAGATAAGAAAACATTAAAAATGGCAGTTCTAGTGGTTTAAAAAAGTATTATTGTGAGTGTGTTTTATTGTGTTGATACTTTCCGGGTCCGTTCTTATTTATTGTTTATTTTTTAAATCGTTTTTCTATTTTAGTTTGTATATTATGTCTTCCACCTTCTCGAGCGTTATGAAAATTTCATATATACTTCATTTTTTTCGGAGGACAAAGCTATTCTTCGTAAAAGTATGTCAGAGTACTTAAGTAATATTAATTTAATGTATTAAATTAGTTTTTTAATCAAAATTTTTTAACAAGTATACATGCGAGGCACTCATATCTTATATTATTATACTCGTTAATATAGATAACAAAAAATACACAAATAATAATAGTAATAACAGTCTGCTCTTTGTCTCGTTATCAACGTCTTTTTCCTAGGCTTGTCAGTGATCTATTGTATAATATATAATTATGTTCCAACATCGGTTAAATATAATGCACATTGTAAGTAACCAGAAACAAAATATTATTAGCAAATAATCTTTTATTACCTGGCAGATTAAGTATCACTATCTTTCTACAAGTCCTGTACCCTGAGTATACTTCATTGAGTTTCAAAACTTGAGGAAAATTCATTTTCGGACACACAATATGAACACGAACACACCCTGTGAATGTTTATGGCAACAGGAAATACAAAAAATCAAGTATAAAGATTAATAACTCAAATAGCTTTTTCAATGATATGACCCTTCACACAAATACTCATTTTAAATAACTGAAACGAAAGTTTTTAATGTTTTCTTTGTTATACTCGTTAAAAAAGACTTGGTACAACAATGTTCAAAAGGTGAAAACTCTTATAAATCAATAATAATTTAATAATTAATTATTTAAAAAGTTGAGAAAATTCTCCCATTCATTTTACATGGGTTTGATAAGAGGTGATAAGAAAAAGGATCATAACCAAGGATCTTATATAAAGGGGATAGAGGGTTGAGGCAAAAAAGTGACCCCATGAAGATATGTAAAATATTAGCTCCAATGGGACAAATTACCTTCCTCTTGGTTATAGGTTTCCAAGAATTTGTTTATAAGTGTCAGGTTATAACCTGTTAAAAAAGGTAATTTGTCCCAGTTCAAAGGTCGTGGAGCATGCGCAGTATGATTTTTTCTCCAATTTCTCTTACCTTCATGGGGTCACTTTTTTGCCTTAAACCCCTTCTTAACATTACATCCGCTTTATATAAGATCCTTGATCATAACAAACACTGAGTTAAATTTTCGAAAGCTTTTGTGACGTCACACTAATCATCTCTATATCGAAATAAAAATGGCCTTACTTTTCTATTTATGGTACACTCTATGTACCAAATTTCAGATCTCTATGTCAATGGGAAGTAGGAGAATTACTGATGAATAAATCAAAGATGGCGGATATAATTCAATATGGCGGACATATATCGAAATCAAAATGGCCGCACTTCTCTATTTATGGTACACTCTATCTATGTACCAAATTTCAAATCTCTATGTCAATGGCAAGTAGGAGAATTTTTGATCAGTCAGTCACTGTCACTCTTAGTTTTATATATAGATAAAAACATAATTGAAGAGTTGATATTCATAAGGTTCTAAGTGCCAAATCGGTTTCTGAAAAAAAGATATGTATGGCACTTAAACCCAAAAGAAGCAACACTGGGGAGATGCTGCTATCTCGTGAGATTTTTTAACAAATATACAGTTCTACTTTGGCACTTAGACCTTTTTGATTATTACAAGGTTGGGCCTTAAATCGTATTGAAGCCATCAACTCAAAATTATATTTTTTGGCACTTAGAGCCTTATGAATTTCAACTCTTCTATTTATGCTGTTTTAAAACAAGATGTATGTTTTGTAAAATAGCGGAAAGATTCTTAGAATGTGGTAGGAATGTAGAAATGAGTGAAAGTTAATTACTTCTAGCTTGTACAGCGAGTTAAGTTCGGACTTACTAGTGAAGTTTACTGACGAAATCTCACGTCTTATGATATTGGAGCAAAGGAAGTTAGAGTAACAAGTATATGCTTCATTTACTTTGATTTAACTGCGTAATTTAATTTACCTACCCTATTTTTTAATTCAACCTTTTCTTTATTAAAACTAGTATTAGAACCCGTTGTGATTTTTTTCCTTGGTTATTTTCAAATGTAATATTTTTATCTTATTCTTTATTGAGTAGTAAGATTAATCATAAATCTTTTCTCTTCATATTTACAATTTTAAAAATGAAATACTTATTTAATAACTATGTCGACAGTGAATTGAGTAAAAATTTAGGATAGCGGGAATCAGTCAAAATTTAATTTTAGATTTTCAGACGTTTCGGAAAAATTAATTTCCTTATTCAAGGTATAAAACGATTCGGTCGTTGATATTTTTGAAGAAGAAAATAAATGTTTCCGAAATTTCGTGAAATCTAAAACATTTTGTTTTCAAATGATTGGGCGATTTAAAAGTTTGTTTTAGCTATACATTTTAAACACTTTGAATAAGTTTATTCATACACTTTGAATAAGTTTATTCATGCACTTTGAATAAGTTTATTCATACACTTTGAATAAGTTTATTCATACACTTTGAATAAGTTTATTCATACACTTTGAATAAGTTTATTCATACACTTTGAAAAAAGAAATAAATCAATATCTTGAGAACTATTAAGAAATGGGCATATGCTTACTTAACATGTTTGTTGCATTTGACCCATAGAATCCACCAGTTTCGTTATGACATTTTATCGTGGGTCACCACCCTGTATATTTGAACTTTCTCCCATTTTATTTAAAACCCACTTAAATGCATTTCCATTAAACAAAATTTATTAAATTATAAACATTGTTTATTCATCATATAAACAACATTTTCAACTTATTGTTTTTGAGGGATTGATTTTTGAGGCTATAAATTAGCCTATTTAAATTAAGGCTATTTTTGGCCCAAAATGTTCCCTGTGTTTAGGTTATTACACATAACACTACAGTCTTCGCACAACTAGAATCGACGCGTTGACAGCGCGGGAAAAAATGGCAAAAGGGGGGACGAGCCAATGAGAGCTTGAGATTTTCCCGGACAAAAGGTCGGGCCAACTAGGCAAAGATAAATGTCTCTAGTGGAGGGGAGAGGCCCTCTGGATAACAGTATAAGAAGGCTTCGTAGTGGCTTTATTTTTTCCCCCAGAGAGGTTGGCCAATCTGTGTGTCACTCAATTTCCCGCGCTGTCAACGCGTCGATTCTAGTTGTGCGAAGACTGTACTGCTAAGTGTGTATTAGGTTCTTTCGTATGTAATCATATAAGTTGTTTTCCTGGGAACAATCTAGTTCCAGAGAAAAAAGCTAAAATTGCAAAGGGTGAGAGTTTCGGTTCGATTCCCAGTCTGAGAGAAATTATTTTTATGGAAAAATAAAAGTAAATTATGTACCTAGGTATATGAGAAAGACATGAGAGATGGACAGAATTTTATTTTTATATTTTCTTATTGAGACCGTAGTGTTGATTTATTTTTAACATTATAAATATATATGTTCGTTTGTTTTTGATTATTTTTTAAAAAATAAAATGATTTAATCTAGATAATTATTTCTTTCACAAGACAAATTGTAGATAATATACTCTATAATTGATGATTTTAAATAATTTAAAATATTTTTTTTTTTTATCTTTCGTGTAACCTATATGATATTTATCTTTTTATTATTATAATTTATAAGATTTTTTTTCGTTCCTTTTTTTACAATACAATATTAATAAACAGGTGATTATAATATGAAGCAGTTTAATCATTTTGTAAAAGAAAAAGTAAAAATCCCCGAAAAAAAAAAAAATAAATAAATAATAATAATTAATTATTATGGGAGACGAAGTTTTGACGAGCATTCACATTAATCTTATTTCTTCAAAAAAAAGTTTATTTGTTTTTTTATTATAAACAAAAAATGTAATTTGGGTTGAGCAGTGTTGTCGAGCAGAGGGTCGAGTTATTTGGAGCAGACGGTGGTCAGTGTTGGAGCAATAAGGTGCTCTATTAAGTCCAGACCGGGACTTTGCAAGTCCTTAACTAACACTCGATCTGATTTCTACATCCTCACAGTGTCAACATAACTACTTGGTCAAGTTTTTTTTTAAAACTCTCTTTTGGTCAACTTAATTCGGGGGATTAATAAAGACAAGACAACATATTTGTTCATATTGACCACCTTATAAGTACCTTGCGTAGGTAAACATTGACTTCTAATTCTTTAATCTCTTTTACTCTTTATTATTTTTATCTCTTTCGTAAATTTTATTTTTTTTCTCGCGCTGTCAAAAACTTGTCTCGAAATTTACTACAGTCTATAAGATTAGAGTTGGCACAATCGAAGGCGGGACAATTTTGAGAGGGAACGATTCTATTGGTCACCCATCTTGAATGCAACTTTAGAAAAACAATGCTCTACTCTACCCCTGTTCCACAAAAAAATATAACATGGCAACACTGATTTTCCCTTTTTATAACCCCAAAACTACCTCCACGTTTGTTGTTTCCCGCCTTCGATTGTGCCAACTCTAATCTTATAGACTGTAGATGGTTTCATTTTTAGATTCGTAAGTCGGAGTTTAGAAATAATAATTATACTTCTAGTACACCTGTGGGAATGATCACTGCAATAAATTTGAATTCTTAGCCTAGAAATTCACAAAATATCTGACTTGGTGTTCTCCGGTAGATCTAAACGTATAAGATTGTTTAATAATGGGAACTTTACCAGTTTATCATATATAATTTCAAGATAAAAATAATTTTTTATATACTAAGTTTTTAAATTTTCTGTTGAATCGTATGTAATGTTGATAATATAATTGGTATTTTTATATAATATATAATTTTAGTGAAAAAAAAAAAAAAATAGTTCCAAATTTATTTACTTCACATAAATAACAACCATCTAGAGAGCTGATATTAAACCTATAAAAGGACAAATCTTTGTACAACGGATCTCCCCAACACCAAATCTAAACCGTGTCATCGATATATATTTGAAATAATATAAATAATATAAGCGATATATTTTCTGTCATCAATGTTTATCTCTTATTAACTTAAAATAATACTATATATAGATGGAGAATAGAATCGGAATCCTAAGCAATTACTGATAAGGATAAGAGACTGAAGCCAACTTTTGCCGAGAGGTTGTGTCCTTAAGACCAGGCTGCCAACATAACAACACTCATTTTTTTCATTATATTAGAGAAGGTTGGACATACTTTTGTAACTATTCAAAGCCCGCTCACAAACAATCAAGAAGACAAACCCTGCCATTGGTTATTGTTTACGTTTCACTCTGACGTCATTTTTTTCACCTCGCACGGCATGATATAATAAACATTATTTTCAGCATATTTCAAGCTAAAAATAAGATAAAACACAATAAAAATATTACAATAAACGAAACTAACTATCAATAATTAAAATTTACTAAAAATTAAATTAAAAAACCGAAGGCAAATAATTTTAGAATTATGACGTCACAAATTTCAAAAATGAATTTTTAGAACGCGGATTAAGGGACACAACCAAAGTTGGCTTCAATGTTATTAGTGATCCTCCTTCTATATATTGTATTATTCTAAGCTTATTTATAAAAATCACAAATTTGAAACCCGTCAAAACGAAGATTGTAAATATGGGACATGGCAAAACAAATAAAATAACTTGCGGATTTTTTCCGAACTAACTTTCCATACAGCAAAATTTGCTGAAAACCAATTAAATTCTGCTGAAAGATGGCTAAAAGTATTAAAATAAAGCATTGTCATCGTGTTCTGAGCTATGCTAAAAGTTTCAAATGTCTAGCTATTCGGGAAGTTACTTAGAAATCGATTGCCAGATTTGTACTGGACAAACAAACAAACAAACAAGAAAACAAGCTAATAAAAACGTAGTAAAATTAAGAAATTATTGATATATTCAGACCAGCTAAGTGGTTATTGTACTCGTAAACTCGCAAGCCTCCTCAAACTAAAGTCAAATCACCAATATATCTGGTACGCAGGGGTGTACTGGTGCCGGAATGCCGTTCCCGTTAAAAGAATCAGTGGATGTTCCATAGACTAAGAAACTCCTGGAACTTATTTAGATTGTTACTCCCCTTAAAAAAAACAGAGGGGAGAAACAGTCTAAAGAAGGTGTACGGAATGTTCTTCTTTAGACTGTTACTCCCCTTATAAAAACGGTAAAACGACACAATTAACTTGCGAATGCCACGCATTTTTCCGAAGTTGTTACCGAGTTTGCTAAGAAAAAATCAAGGAAAAAGTCCATGTAGTTATGTTAATTAAAAGTTTTTAAGAAAAGTATATAATATAAAATAATTATATATTACAGGCTGATTATTCACTTACTGAAATTCATTTCATCAAAAAATTGACTTTTTCCTTACATAATAGTCAGGGTGCCCATGCCCCATGCCCATAGGCAAAAAAGTCAATTATACATACTCTTTCCAAACCTTTTTTGTATGGCTTGTTTAGGCCAAGTCTGACACCTTTTTCCTCTGTGACTTTTTTTGGTTTTGGTTTTGGTTTAGTTTCAAAATGTTTATGTTTATTTCATACACGAGCTGTGGACAATTCCACAGCTGGTATTTGGCTAGTGGACAATAGCACAGGTAATATTTTTCATTTTCATATCTAAGTACCTATTTCGTTTGCTTTCTCTTTGGTAATAAATGTTATAACACAATTTTAATCCACGTGATGTTTATTTATTAAAAACAATAGCTATTTATGCACCTAGGGAGTAAAGTAAGCCATTATTCCCTGAACGAAAAAGTTGGTTCTTGAGGCGAATCCGAAGGAACCATGAACCATGGTCCCTAAATCCCGAGGCGAAGGTGAGGGAATTAGACTCTTTAATTCCCGAGGCGCAGCCGAGTAAATAACTCTAATTATCTCCCTCGGCTGCGCCTCGGGAGCTAATTATCGCGAGGGGAATAATGGCACTTTACTCACGAGGTACATACAATATTTTATCTCCAGTAGGAAAAAAATACACATTTTCGACCATTGCACAGTTTTTATTTATTATTTTAATAAATAACAATAATTATTAGCACTTTTAATAGCAGATATAAGAGATTCAATATTAAAAACAAGTAAGAATAAGAATTGGAATTAAACTCAAATAGAAGGTTATTTAGATGCAGGTTATAAACAAATAAACATGGTCAAAAAAGCGCAGTGCCGCCAACCACTAGACCGTGGGGAATGAATCTTCTGGCCCCCACACACGACAGAGCCAAATCCACAAGGCCACATCCAGGCGAGCCATTCTGTCCTAGCGTTTTTAAAATTAATTTACTGCTGGGAGTGAAGAGGAATTACTTATTTTAACTGGCCTTGCCGTTTGTATTTATATATACAAAATATATATATAGAGTTTTAAGACTCTTAAACAGAAACAGTTGACTTAATGCATTGCTCTCTATGCATTTTGCTGACGATTTTATTATTTCAGGATTAAAAAAATGGTTATGAGGAATTTAATTGAAAATTAAAATATTTTCTTAACATTTTAGGGAATAAAGAAGAAAAAAAAAAAAACACGAAACGACTTTATATATATTTATATAATAGGTTTGTTCCAACCACACTTCAAACTGGTTTGGAACTGTCCGACGCATGCGCATCGGACCACATTTGAACGTTTTTTGCTAATGCACATGCGTCGTACAGTTTGAAACTAGTTTGAGGTGTGGTTGGAACAAACCTAATATAATGTAAATAATATTACGCTTATATATACCAATTCAATTATAAAAATAAAATTAAAAGTACTGAAAAATTGAATAAATAATTCAAGATATTATATAATTAAAGGTCAGGTAAAACAAACAACAAACGGGATAATAAAAAAGGGAATATAATATAAGGGGAAATAACAGAGGGAATAAATAAGTATGGTAAAGAAAACAACGAAGGAAAGGGGAACAAAAAAAGTTGGTACATTAAAAAGGCAAGACTAAAATGAGAGTGATGCTTCAATTTCAACGTCTGATCAGTTTATGACGATGATTTTTGGTCAGGGATTCTACAATTCTACACACGGTGAGTTTTGGAGTGGCGCGGGGCCGTTCGGCCTGGTAGACCTGCCGTGTGTAGAAGATTCAATCACCCGATTGAACGGTCTAGTCGCCAACCTGATTTCAACAACTTCATCACATTAGCCATTCATTTGCTACTATTTATAAAATAATTAAATTGCAATCTTTACTTTTTTCCCTATTTTACTTATTCGCCCTACTTTTACTTTTTCTCCCAACTTTTAGGAGTTCAGGGATGAAAAGACCCGTATTAGTCCCTCTTAACTGATTCAAAATCATAACTTTTACTCCCTACTAGAGATAATATAAATTTTTAAGTGAAAACTATACTTTTCCTACTAAAGGTAGTGAGGTGAAGCTGAAACATTGCATTTACCATCTGTTTGATACGTAATAAAATTTGTTCTAGATCTTTCACCGAGAACATTTGGATCACTTTATTTACTTAATTATTATAATATTCTCATAAATTTATTGAAATTATTCTGAAAATAAGTATGTAAAGGAATTGCATAAATTATATATATATTATTTTATTGTGAATATTTTAGATTATAATTAAATCTGTATTATTTTAATAAGTAAATTAAAAAGGATTTGAACAAGAGCTAAGTGGCGCTGCCTGGGAGAGACATACATGTACTTCTGTTGTACATGAGTTAAGTGGCTCTGCCTGGGAGAGAACTACGTGAACTACTAATATGTCATGGCACTGTTTAATATAAAAATCTGATACGTGTATTCTTTATAATGATTAGCTATTATATTATTTATTCTATTTTTGTTAATCTACACTTTAAAATTATTGAATATAGAGTTGTCATTTTTATTTAATTGGCCTGAATCTGTTTTATGGTTGACTGTTTTATTGATAATTTTAAAAATATTAAATGACTCTAAAATGCGTCTTTTGTTTGTCAAAAGCAAATTTGTGTCCCGTATTATTCGAATGAATAAAAAGCGCAGTTTTTTGGCTCTTATTTTTAATGTCATTATTATGCTTATATAACCGGTCTTTTAATTTTTGGGATGTTTCCCCTATGTAAGATTTTTCACAATCAACTTTGTAAACTAAGCCTGATCTACGTTCTTTTTTAATATCATCTTTCATATTAGTGTAAAAATTTCGTAGTTTATCATTAGGTTTATGTGCAATATTAAAATATTAATATTTTCACCGTCGTTCTGTTTTATTATCCTTTGTAATTTTTCCGAGAGTCCTTTTATATATGTGAGGCTGTTATAATATTTGTTTTTATTATTATGGTTTTCATTTTAAATCAAATTATAATTATTATTTACTACGGGAAACAGACAGTGAAAAATACACTCCTGCGCCGGGATTTGAACCACGGGTCTCCTGTATTTCTAGTACAGATGCTCTGGCCAACTAAGCTACGCAGGAGAATGATTTTTAACTGCCGTAATCGATAACTAGTCCCGAATCCAAGCTTTCAATATTCATATACATTTAGACAGTCAATATTTATGGCATTAGAACTAAACCAAGAATTAACGCTTATAATTATAAAGTACTCAATTAGTACCTGTACCTTGTACAATCAATTCGAAATTCAATTTTAAGTTTTTGGTAGTTTTCATACTACGGAAAGTTTAAATTTTAATTTAAATCAAATTATAATTATTATTTACTACGGGAAACAGACAGTGAAAAATACACTCCCGCGCCGGGATTTGAACCACGGTTTTTCATTATGGTTTTCTATTATTTGAGTTTGAGTATTTTCTTAAGGTTTTTATATGTTTATACCAGACAGATTTGATTATCTTTATTGGATATAAGTAATCTAAAAGTTTTCTAAAAATAATAGTTTTTATTTCTTTTATATTACTTTTTATCTGGTATATTAATCGCCCTGTTTAGCATATTAGAAACAGTGTTTATAATTGTATGTTTAGGGTGGTTAGATTTGTAATTTAATATCCTATTACTTTTTACTTCTTTGGAGTACCATTCAGTTGATAAACTTCCGTCACTATTTCTCAATATCGTCATGTCTAAATAATTGATTTGTTTATTATTTTCTAATTCATGAGTAAATTTTATTCTATTATTTATTTTATTAAAACATTCTAAAGTTGCATCTAGATTTTCTTTTTTGATAATTAAAATGAGATCATTTATGTATTTGTAGATCACTATTAAATTTTCGATTGCTTTATTTATTATATTATTCAAAGTTATCCCACTTAAATTTACTGATTTATCAAGAAAGAAAAAATATATTTTATACAAATTAAAGAAGGTGTTCTATTTTAACAACGTTATTTGAATAAAAATAATTGTAGGTATTAAAAAAAATGTTTGCCTCATCGAATAGGTGAAAGAATCTTTTCCCATCCTAAAATTCTAATTTTAAATTTGTAGCTCACGTTTACGTGGGAGGTGTGTGAACTCTTGGATGGATAACGTTGTCCTACAAACTTAGGCTGAGCATTTTTTTTTTCTTCTTTTTTTCCGCTTTGACTGTACGTGAGTCATTAGCTGAGCATTAATAAATGTAAAAGTATACCAAATTTCAACTAAATTGGTCAACTTTTACTCATGTTATCGTCGGACACATTATTACTGACAGACAGACAGGATGCATATTTTGTGGAGTATAAGAAGCTCACATCAATTATTTTTTACAACATTTAAGTTTTCTTATACGTGGAAAAGTAAAATAAATAAATAAAGAGATAAATTAGACATAGAGGATAAAGGGAAGAAAAAAACTTTGAACTAACAACATATAAAACAAAATTGTATATTTCCAACAAAAATAGTATAAAATATATTTACAAGAAATTAATAAAAATAAATTTACAGATGTATGTTTAATTTTTTTCAATTATTTTTTAAATTTCACCAAAAAAAAGTGAAAATGTTCATAGCAATGGAGTAATATTTGAGTACAGTCAAAGAATTAGATAAAAGGTATTACAAAGATTAATAGACATCAATGATTAATGATAAAGGATAGAAATAAAGAAAAATTTATTTTTACAAAAAGTAAAAATAGGCTACCAAAAGTGGAGGGAAGTTGAATCCGAATGGCATTTAAAGTCCATGGTTTTAAATGGAAAGGTAGCCACTGACAGCAGTGTGCCAACATTAACATCCTTTAATATAACTTTCCCTCATCTGTTTCTTGTTTGATAAAAGTGATTGTAGACAGTGATCAAACACTTAATACATTTAGCCGTGCTCTACTCAGCTTCTGCATTACATCTGCCGAGTGTTGGGACAGTGCATTTGGCTGAGTGCTCGGCTATGTGATAAGTATAGTCAGCAAACAGCCTGCTCGGTATAGCACTCAACACGTGTAATGCAGCCTATACTGTAAGCCGGCATTCATTCAAATATTCCTGTTTAGAGAGGCCATATAAAATAAGGTAAGAAAGAGAAAAGACCCTAGAAGGAAATTAAGACAGAGGTTAACACATACTACTATAAGAGCCAAAGAAAGAAAACATAATAGATAACCTTTATTATCTATATTTTCCAGTTATTCCTGTGTCACAATGGATTTTAAATCCATTCAATGGAAAATCAAGTATAAAATCAATAACTTTAGTTATTGTATAAATTTTATCACTTTCAAACTCCATTTTTTTCCTTAATAACAATTACTCTGTTAAGAATTTATCTAAGTGCATTCCTTGATTAAAGTATTTTTTTTAAGTTCCATCTATTAGGTAACTCTGGGGTATTACTGTATTATAAAGTGATTGAATGAGAAAATGCTATGTAATAGTAAATTACGCGTCGAGTGCGGAAAGTAGCATTTTGCATGCGAGCGACTACCCTCGCTCGGGTGCAAACTTCACATGAGCAATGCAAAATGTCGTTTTCCCACGAGTTGTTTACTGTACTTTATCTACGATTGTTAGATTTAAATAATAAATACAGAAAAAAATAAACTTCCTGTATGCAAGTTCGTATTTTTCTTTTGATAAAGATGACATTAATTCATTAGTTGTATTTTGTGCAGAATTAATTATTTCGGGGGGCGTATTATTCTCCTCATATTCGTCATAATCATTCACAAAAAACTCAATATAAACAGTTACTTTTATTAAAAAAAAAGCAGCAAATTAGTTTTGTTAAATGTAAACAAACTCGGTAATCGTGCGTTAAGGTGAAGAATTCTTCTTTTTTACCACCCTAGGGCGGTAAAAAAGAGGAATTCTTCAGAATTATGAGACGCGCATGCGCAATGAATACAAGTACGTAAAGAATCACTTTCTACGCATCTAAACAAAGATACAATGTTTATATTTTGTAACAATCATAGATAAAAGATATTACATACTTAAAAAAAAAATTATAGTCAATCTAAAATTACTATTGGTGTGCAATCAATGTTCTCGTCCTATTGAGTTCCTAAATTGTTAGTTCAATTTAAAACCTTTATAAAATTGTTAAACTAAACTTTAATAATAAATGTCTTCTTTATCATTGCAAAAATCAAAAGTTAGAGATTGCCATATAAGTTGTTACAAATAAACTAAATCTATGGTTCTAAATTTCTAATATACTAGATATGCATATCTATTTTTTCACTGACAATGGCCCCTTTTAGAATTGAGATCACATACAAATGATGAGTTTGATTTTTTTAAACAACTTCCCCTAATAAAGAAAAGAACGATATTTACAGATAAAGTTCAAAATCAATTCTGCTTGAACTGTAGAAATCAGTAGAGCCACATTTCCTTACAAGGGCTTTATCTCCGAAGAGGCCAGTTTGAGTCCAGTTGTTCATTTGAGCCGATGTAAACGGACCTTCTATACTTACGCTCTTCTCATTCCTTTTAACTTCCCACATAACTTCAGCTGAGAACATAAAATATAAATAAATAATAATTCATATAAATTAAAATAAAAATTTAATGTTTTTGCATACAGGAATTGTTACTTGCAATATAACACTAAAAATATATCTGAGATAATTCAGAAAATTTTTACAAAAGCATATTTCTTTTTCGCCACACTTAAAAATCTACATGGGACTGTTAAACTTTTAGAATATAAATGACTTTGGCTAAATAACTATTAAGAATAAACAGGTCAAGTGTGTGCTAGTCAGCACGCACAGCGAGGGTCCGTAGGCCACACTATATAGTGTTTAACTGTAAAGTGTATAAACAGTGTTTTTTAAAATGCTAAAAAGCTTACTTTGAACCATTCTAAGGGTCTGATATTCTCAACACACACTCTGATAAAGTATTTTTTTGTCACTGAACCGGACTACAACCATATAAATATACCGAAAAGACCATAATTTAAAAAAAAACGTATTTTGTCTATAAAAAATAAAATAATATTTTTTTCGAAATTTCCAAAAAGTGGTATCTTTACTTTTGGTCAAAGAATGTTCAGGAATTTTTTCAGATTTTTTGCACTTCACATTAGCGAGATAGAGGGGGGGGGGACACGTTTCACACCCACTTCAAACTTGCCTACGCTCACCTTATCAAAGTTATAAAATAAGAATTATATATTTTTGTAATCAGCTCGACGTACCCTTTCATATGATACCCCTCACGGTGTCGAAAAAAAATAAAAAAATTTCAACCCTTAAGTTTTTTTACCCTAATTGTTTTGAAAAAATATTTTTTTTTAAGTCGCTATATTTTTAAAATATGTGGGCAGGTACAAGACACATACATGCCAAATTTCAAAGTGATCGGACGAAAGGTGTAGCCGTGAGAGCACACGAGAGGACGGACGGACAGACACACGCAGGAAATTATAAGGGTCCTTGGTTTTGCCTACGGACCCTAAAAAGGGAAGTTTAGTCCAATGTACTTTAGGACAAAGGAATATCACACTTCTGCTTTTATAAGGGGAATAACAGTCTAAAAAGAAGAACAATCCATACACCTTCTTTAGAATGTTACTTCCCTCTGTTTCTTATTTTTTATAAGAGGAGTAACAATCTAAAGAAGTGACAAAATTGCCACCTGCCGATCCAAATAGAAGGAATTTTCTTCCTCCCTATAATAGTAAGCCAAGTATTTTCATTGTGAATTTTCCCTTCTTTGTGAGCCATTATCACTAATTCTCTAGACTTATTACTAAATAATTGACATTTCAGCAGGCTGTTCGTAAATCTTGGCCTTTCATGAAGAGATGTATTCTTAATTAATTTCTCTGTTACTTATCTCTATCACTCCATATCAAAACAAAGAGCTTTCAAAATTCACGGCACCTCCTTCGGTTTTGACCAATCAATCATCTTCTTTTTCCCAATATCTTGATCATTCTCTCCATATCTTTCCAATTCTCTCAAATTTTCTCATTGGGCAATTGAATATTTTGTACCTTCAAGTTATGTCCATCGTTACTTCTTTAGATTGTTACTCCCCTTCCTTTTTTTTAAAATATAAATGGCTTTGACTAAATGACTATTAAGACAAAGAGGTATTTAGTCCCATTTAGTGTGGGACAAAGGAATATCACACTTCTGTTTTTATAAGGGGGGTAGCAGTCAAAAGAAGAACATCCCGTACATCTTTAGATTGTTACTCCACTCTGTTTCTTTATAAGGGGAGTAACAATCTAAAGAAGTGCCTGACCATCCTCTTAAAAGTTATTTGATAGGCTTTTGTGCAGCTTTTATCCACATTTCTTTATTTTTTTATCAAGTCCGATGAAAAGACCCTGACTACCCTTTGCAAACAGCGATTAATTTAAGGTGTTTTCTTATCCTCTTCCATGTTCAACTTTATAAGAGAACATATTTTATGTTTTTATTGAAGATACTAAGCTTGACCTACCAAATGGTAATATTGCCTTACTATATTGGATAAAGGTGAATGAAAGGCAGTACATGTACTTCTCAGTCCCCCTCCTGCCCAAACAAGCATGAAGCACAGGGTGAGGGAAGGAGACCCAAGGGAAGGCAAGAATACTCATGGATGGAAAACATATTCACCCTGTAGTAAAATGTTCCAAGAACAAGCTTAAGCACTGCCGAGAAGTTGAGAGGTATGAAGATCCTTTTGGTCGTCCTCTAAATCATATGGTAGAAGAGCACTTGCCTTAAATACTAATATGCATTTCTCCCTAATAATAGAATGTACACAGATTATAAATATGCATGACTGATACCTATTGGTTCAGCAGATGGTTTCTCCTCCTCTTCATCATTTTGTTTCGATCCAGAATCATTCAACCTTTCCTTTTCTTTAATATCAAAATCATCTGCGTACATATCAAGAACTGCTTCTTTTGCGTGTGTCCGACTTGACTCATTGATCTAAACAGTAATAAAACAAAGTTATTTACAAATAAAAATAAACAAATGCATAAAGTCGAGTTAAATGTAAACAACCAATCTAGAAATACTGATTAAATAAAATAAGTGGGACCTGAAAGTATAACAGGGTGGCACTGTATACAGTATGCAAGGATTGCTAGAAAGTGATAAACCTCCGTAGTTAAGGTGTTCACAACCTCTTTAAGTGACAATAAATAATCCTCTATGAGTGAAATTAATCAGTTTTTCATCAGCTGCTAGATAATGACACCAGTAAAGTGATCAAAACTAGTCACAAAGAACCATCTGATTATTTTTAATCAGTATAAATAAGTTCCAAGAAATCTCAGTTAAACCACTTAACTTACTCTAAAATATTATATGATTCTGTAAACAGCGGCAGATTTGAAAATTGAAAGATTAATTTAACTTAATAAAGGGATTCACACAGACACAGAATAAGAGAAAAACCAACAAGTGATGAATGTAATAATAGTGTCAAAGGCATTTGCTCAGCAAAGTGGTCAATGAGCTTGTCTGAAATCAAGCACTTAAAGAAATTGAGGATAGGAAGAGATTTTTACTTTCATATTTAGTCAAAAGGAAAGATTTTTACTTTCATATTTAGTCAAAAGTAAGATTTGTACTTTTAAGATTTGTATTTATACTTTTGATAGATTCTGTCTATTCTCAACTTCTATTTAATTCATAGTCGATGTCCACATACTTATCATCCAAACATTTAGAGCTTTAAGAAGAGTTAAGGTGGGTACAGACTATTCTGACGTTACAAGGGCCCACATCATAATGCGTGTGATATAAAAAAGTAACACAGGGTTTTGTGAGTCTATGTTCACATTGTTCTGATGTGACGTGGGAACACGAGATATGATGCTATCTGACGCGTGGGAGGGATATCTAAACTTCCAGATATTTCTTCAGTCGTGGGAAGGCATCAGAAGAGTCAGGTGCTATATTTTACTACTCTCTGTACATTTTTTACATACCGTTTCTTAGTGATTTTTTTTTTTTTTGAAGATGGAAGAAGAAAAGTTAATTGAATATGTTCGGGCGAATCTGGTGTTATACGACCCTACACACCGGGAATATAGAAATCAAAATTGACGAAAGGAGGCTCCTTCTATAAGCTGTGGCATTAAATGATAAAACTCCCCGAATTCTTCTCGCTCTGCATTGATTGAATGTATCCATTCTCTAGAAGAAGAAATGGCTGCAGTACACAGAGCAGCCATTTCTTCTTCTACTTCATCCAGCATGTCAAAAACATGGAGAACATTCATGGTAGAAGGCTCAAAACCAAGTGAAGGGAGAAGCAACAAGTGCGAAGTGTGTTCTTTCATGTGTCTGACGTCACAACAATGTGAACACCGCCTCATGTCTGACGTGACGTGTTCCCACGTCACGTCAGAGTAATCTGTACTTAGCTTTAGACAGTAATTATCCTTATAGTCCAGGAGATAGCGTGGAAACAAATGTCTTACTAACAACAAGCTAGAATTTTGTGTGCAAGATAATCTTTTAGTGCCTTTAAAGAATATGTGGTCGGCTAAGTTCGTCTGCGGGACATAGCTTGGCAATAGGCATTTGAAAAAGAACAAACTGGTGGAGAGCTGCCATGTCCCGCCATTTATGGTGGACAATGTGATTTTACATGACCCTGAGTAAAAAATTAGTTAGTAGACCGAAAATCAAGTTGATGTTAGTTTTTCCCTTGATAGAGAACCACTTTGATAATAAATAATATTTAAATAACTAACCTATCAAGGGAAAAACTAACATCAACTTGATTTTCGGTCTACTAACTAATTTTGTACTAAGGATCATGAAAATAACATTGTCCACCATAAATGGAGGGACATGGCAGCTCGCCACCGGTTTGTTTTTTTCAAATGCCTATTGCCAAGCTATGTCCCGCAGACGAACTTAGCCAACCATATATTCTTAAAAGGCACTAAAAGATTATCTTGCACACAAAATTCTAGCTTGATGTAAGTCCGACACTTTTTTGCACGCTATCTCCTGGACTATTCATAAAAAACTCTCATTAAAAAAAAATCTCTAAAGTGACATCTACAAATTTGTATTCTGCTTTTTCTTCAAAAACTAGTTAGATTGAAAGAAGTGACTTACTTTAGCCTCTATAATCTCGTAGGTTTCCTGGTAAACATCCATATTTCCTGTTTCTGTGAGGATCTTGTTAGCTAATTCAGTTAAATCCGTCAGCTGATTACTATTATCACTCTGTTCACTTAAGACTTTTTCTAAAAGTCCGGCTTTTTTAAGTTTCAATCTTTCTGAAGCAGATAAACTCCTGTTTCCACCTGAAATAAAATGTAAATACCATATTAGTCAACAAGTACTTTAATAACTGAAAAAAATTAGTAAAAGAAGAAAATGTAAAACAAAGAGACTGCCAATTAGTCTGGCACATAGGTTCCTCGCATCCTATCACATACTTGGTTTTTTTAATGTCAAAATTGTTTTGATTTTTTACACGAATTAAAGTATAAATTAATCAAAAGTAAAAGGGTGCAGATGATTAAAATTAATCTCTTGCTATCTGCAAGAGTCTGCTTTCGACAAACCATCCAAATTTCATAAAAATCAGATCAATACTTTTGAAGATATAGGTGTAAATAAATTTATATTTGTGCGCATGATAGTGTGCAGAAGGTTGAATATAGGACCAACAATGTGCTAATTATGACCTACCATATAAATTTCATTAAAATCAGTAGTTTTAAGATATGTTGGCTCACAAAAATTGAGCGACAGAAGACAGACTCAGAACCAAAAATGTTACCCGATGTCTGAAACAGATTTCTGTCTTGGAATTTTTGAAATTGAAGACATAAAATAATTTTCATTCCTCAGATTGATGAGATAGCTTTCGTTTTCTTCGTTAAGCTCGGAAGAAATAATTTGATTGATTAATTTACAGCATTATGTTTCTTCAATAAATAGGGGTAAGTGTTACAGCAATAATATTCCTTCTAATAAGATCAAGACAAACACATGAGGTTAGAAATAAGTCAGGTATTTTCCTAAAAGAAGCCTCAAATAGTGAAAAATGTATTGATTATGATGTACAATTACTAAAGATTTAACACTTTTCCTGTGATTCGATATGGTTATGTTTAACACCCTAAAGATGTTTCCAGAGATAGAGTCGAAAAGTCAAACTTTTCATCTACCAAGTCTTCCTTTACAGTGCTATTATTCTTTAATTTGAAACTAAATTATAAAAGAGATCAATACCTTCAACTATATTTATAAGTTGTAACTATGGTAAAATTAACATACCAAACCTTTTAAGAGCCTTAGTAATGGATTCAGAAGGATTTAAATAAGCTAGAATTTTCTTGTAGCAATCGGTAACGTCAACTTGGCTTTCTAGTACGCCTCCATCACTTTCGCCGTCAGACCCTTCCATAGCGTTTTCATTTTTTTCACCACCCTCTTCAGTTTGCTTTATCTAAAACAAGCCATATAAAAACAAATTAATTAAAGTAGAGCCTCCCTTATTTTTAAGTTGAATGTTACAGTAGATGGCGGTTAGTGTAGTCACTTTGGGACCCAAACAAAGTGATAACACTAACCGGCTGACAATAATAAGCAAAATGTACCATCGTAGGAAGTAAAACTCAAAACAAAACACTATTATAAACAAGAATGGAGAGTAGACAACAAAATTAATAATTCGAATAGCAATACAGTAGATACCCTCATACCCGTCACCTATGGGACCGGAGCATGGTCGGAACACGTCTTTCAGACCCTTTTTCCAATCTTTAATTGTTGTTGCACCAACTCCTAACTCTCAAGCTAGTTTTAGAATGGACTCACCTTTGTCAAGTTGTTGAAGAATATCTAATTTCTACAGAAATGTACACTCAACCTTTTTTGTTGCACCAACTCCTAACTCTCAAGCTAGTTTTAGAATGGACTCACCTTTGTCAAGTTGTTGAAGAATATCTAATTTCTACAGAAATGTAGACTCAACCTTTTTTGTTGCACCAACTCCTAACTCTCAAGCTAGTTTTAGAATGGACTCACCTTTGTCAAGTTGTTGAAGAATATCTAATTTCTACAGAAATGTACACTCAACCTTTTTTGTTGCACCAACTCCTAACTCTCAAGCTAGTTTTAGAATGGACTCACCTTTGTCAAGTTGTTGAAGAATATCTAATTTCTACAGAAATGTACACTCAACCTTTTTTGTTTCAGTTGAGCCGCCATATTAAAAAAAAGTTATAGCACAACACTGGGTTGTAAATATAGTTGTAAATACATAGTCGGATTCTACCTGTCATGAGGGGTTTTACTGTATAAATAATAATTATTATTTTATTTTTTTATTTTTTTTTTTTTTAGGAACAATACAAAATAAATCTTTAGGGATAAAACTGATACTTACATACATGTAAGTTTGTTTACATTTACTTAAATAAACATACATTATCACGATTTTTCAAAGGACTCATTCTTTGTTAAACAAAAAACCAAACTTAAACCCAAAACAAACTGTTATTTTTTCAATACTAAATCTAAAATATGCTTTCTTACACGCTTTAAATTAAATAACATGTTTGACCAGGAAAAATCTTAAGATAGGATATGGAGGTCATCATTAAAAGAAGAATAAGTAAAGGATGAATTGAAAATGTCGACTTACTTTAACCCAATCGATATTATCAAGCCAGTTATCCTTAATTTCTTTTTCTTTATTCCAATGGTACATGCCGTCCTTATCAAAGTGTCCTTCTTCTAACTCCTCCTTCATGTTGAAACCAGTGAATTGGATTTCTCCTTCAGCATCTGCCACTCCGTCCTCCTGACCTGAAATACACCATTACAAAATAATTATGATTGGGAAAAACTAACAAGATCAACCTGTATCTATTTCATTAATAACGCTCATCAGGCTAGTAAAAGAATGAATCACTTGTTTAAACCTAGCAAGACCACTTATTTGGGTCCTGTTAACTAACTCCCACATAGAGTTTAGCCACTTTAAACAACAATGAACTGCCAAAGGTAACTTCAACCTTGATTAATAGATATCTGAGGAGAATTTACCAATGCCTTTAAGATCACAGCAACTTAAAAACCCTATAAAGGGTTATTCGAGTTAATTGCCCACTCACAAAGAAAGATGCAGTATAGAAGGGGCTAACCATCATAAATAGTTTAAGGTAAAATCAGTATTATTAGTTTTTCATCACATGTGTTGTTAACCCTCGGGTGCGCATAGTCTAATAGAGACATAAGGTGCGCACACCTGATAGGATATAATCTGTTTTAAATGCCCACACAACAGGTAAAATAAATATAAACTTGTAATCATTTTAGACAAAATATGATAGAAGATATTTAAATTGGTTTTAGTATTTTATTTATTTTAATTTATAAAATACCGCTGTTTTTTCTCATAGTTTACAAGC
Source organism: Gerris lacustris (assembly GCA_951217055.1). Classification (NCBI taxonomy): domain Eukaryota; kingdom Metazoa; phylum Arthropoda; class Insecta; order Hemiptera; family Gerridae; genus Gerris; species Gerris lacustris. The sequence continues at coordinate 56,946,071 of OX578283.1, read as the reverse complement.
ACAAAATCAGTCAGTCTCAATTATAATTTTCATATTTTCACTTTTTTCTGTATATTTTCTACAGGTTAGGGTTGGGACATCGATGTCGATGTATCGGACTTTAAAAAATCGGTGTTCAACATCGATGTTGATCTTTCGATGTAACGGTCAACATCGATGTTTTCCTGAAACATCGAAAAGATCGATGTTTCCCTAAAAATGGACGACAACGAAAATGGGGGGCGAAAAGGAGAGTTTTTGAAAGTGGTGACCTTTTTTTTTTTTTTTTTGCTCTTCAGCTTGGAGGACCGATGTCGATGTATCAAAAACATCGATGTTTGCCTATCGATGTCCCAACCCTAATACAGGTGCTATATTAATTTATTTTGTATTATATACATAAATATCACTAAAATTAGCGCAATAATAAAATTTAAGTGAAAGTGGCACAGGCCCTCTGTCAGGACAATTTGGGGACAGAATTGAAGTATAAACACGCACAATGTCAAACTGTGACTGATTCTCTTAATAAAAGCAAGAAATTTAGCTAGAAAAATCTTTATCTTCCAATTACTCCCATTTCTCTCTAAATTTCACAGTTTTATCTCAAATTTAGGCCTTACAGGACCGCACGTTCACCGGGGTTAAAAGCTTATACTTTACCCACTCAGAGTGACAATAACTGAAAAAAGCCAAGATTTTTAAGGTTTCTAGATCATCCTCAAACCCTTATGCTGAAGCGGATGTGTCTGTCCGTCTGTCGTATTTTGGTTCATATCCTCCAAACCATTCACGCTAGAGAGTTGAAATTTGAAACACTGGCAAAACGTTTTGACCCACAAATAGGAAAAGTATTGAGAAGTTAAAACACTTAATATGCACAAGTGTACCGTACAAAATTATGCACACCCAATTTTTTTTTAAATTTTAGAAGAGGGGTATCAAATGAAAGCTACTTAAGAGTAGATTACAAACATATATAACATTTTATGAGAATTGTGCTTTGTACAACAAATATTGCGATTTTAGTGCCAAAATTTCACCCATAAAAATCCCCCCTCCCCCAACCACCCTATAAAGGCTAATCCTATAATTATGAAGTAATTTATGCTAAAATACTAAATTCCCAATATTTTTTTAATTAACTTTGATGATAATTAAACTACATCCTGTATTCTCTTACAAATATGAGCAACTGTCTCTGAACTCAATCTTAAACCGGGCGGCACTCAGGTATGTTTTTAAACCAGGACAATACGTCCAAAAAGGGAAGCCTAGAATGAGAGGCAGCACAAAGGAATATCACACAAAACTAAGTTAATTAAATTATTGGGTTCAACAACATAATACGGTAGTACCCTTTCTGATAACGCGACCTCATAAGTGATGTTCCTTTATCCAAATGTTATTAAGACGAAGGAATATAATATAATCTCTCCAATGTATAGAAATGATAATATCCCTTGGTCTAATAATAGATATAAGGCAGAGTTACCCTATTCTTTATTTTTGCCATTTCGTCATTAGTATCTTCCAAGATTGGAAATTTAGAGCATGACATCTTCCGTTACGACATCAAAATATATTCATACTATATTTTAAAAATTACCTTCAATGTCTTCATCTTTAAGGGCGTACTTGAGCGATTCATCCTCGAATTCCTCATCGTCCGAATCAACAGCATTAGTTATTTTTTGAGATTTATTCCCACCAGAACTACTGGACATCGCTTCCATGTCATCTACTTTTCTCTTAGCCATTTTTGAAAATAAACTCTAATCACGAGTAATATTAATAAAGATAGTTTAAGTATTAAGTGGACTCTTATTTGATAACAATCAGAACGGTATATTAAACACGAATTAAACAGATTACTCTCTCTGATAACTCGTTTGAAAACAAGTAAACAGTAAAATGTAACCTGGACTTTAGTTACCTCTCAAAATTCCATTTTATAACATCATTAATCAAATTTATTTATTTATATTTTTAACGAGTTTATTCTTTTAAATACGTCGAAAAAGGAGAAAAAAAGAACGAAGTAAAAAAGAATTGGTTTTAAGAAAAAATCTGTATTGAAGAAAGTTTAGTTCATACGAATTTTAAATCAGATTTTTTTTTATTTGGCAAGTTGGCAGCAAGTGCTCACCCCCTGTACTGTAACTGAAACTGAAACAGAAACAATTAATTCAGCCATTTCGGTTGTGTTCATTCATTCTTGAGACGAATTCTTTGTTTTTCTTCTAAATTTTAGTTATTACTCTTACTTTTATTACATTTAAGTGGTGATTTAATCGTACAAAAGTGCAATAACTTGTTCCAAAGTCTTATTAGATGATAAATAGGGCGTAATAATGGGCTCAGGGCCGTTTTTAGTTCACAACGCCACTAATAACATAATCTACTTCAACGGTGCTTCCGTTGTAAGTTATTTTAATTGTTTTATTTAAGTTATTAAGAAATCTAAGCTTATTTATAAACGTGTTAATTCTTCAGATAAATCGTTTCACATTTATTTAACGACGTACTAGATTTTAGTTAATTTAAAGTGTTTTTCTTTTGTCCTTTTTAGTTCACCATTGGTCGGAGTGGAGAGTGTGATTTGGACATTAGTGCCATATACATTTCCAGAAAGCAATGTCGGATCGAAAATTTACCGGAGATTGGCTGGGTGCTATTTGACGAAGTTAGTTCCATTTTAATAATTTCCTTTAGACTTATTCCGTAACATCTGGGCTTTTGTTATCGATGTATGCCTTCGGTTGGCGAAAATCGAACAACGATTAATTATAGTGTTGAATATTTATGCTATTTTTTAAACGTTTCGCTTTATTCTGAATCTTTTTTGTTCGTACAAAATCTCTTTTACTATATCTCTTGCTGATCTTAATCTTAATATAATAATTCTAATGTTATTATATTTACGAACAGCTGATTAAAGCCTTCAATACTAAAGGGAGGTTATTAAAAAATGTATAACCCTATAAACAAATCATGGCTTGAATAAATAACTTTTTCAAATTTCAAATGTTTTTAAATATGGATCTTTTCAATTTTACTTGAAGAGAATAATCTAATTATAATCTTGTTTAGTTGAAACATACCTTATTTATTACTTATGAGATACTATTAAGCCATATTGAATGAATTTTATGAATTATTCATAGCTTTAAAAGGACCAATCTACTTCAGATGCCCCACCCCTACCCAATTTTACTGTTATGGATCTTTTTTATATTGATTATTAGGTTCATATTGGGCACAACATGATATTTCTCCCTGTCAAACAAAGATTAATTTCATTAACTTAGTTTTTGACATTTTTATAAGATTCGCTGCGAGTTGTTACCTTTTTACCTCAAAAGGTTTATGAATGCTTTTTTAGCACTTATATTATTTAAGTGTTTGATCTTCACCTCAAGGTATTTGTTAAATAATTATGCAAAAGGTTGTACGTCTATAAAAAGTACATTAGTTAGCTATTAAAAGTGTTTATTATACATCAAATAAAATATAGCTTTGAACATAGGTTTAATAAGCGATTTTTGAGAATTTCTACCAAAACCAGAACTGGATGCAGAGTCCTGGGTCGGGCGGCATTTCACAAAAAACCTCTTCTGGTGAGGTTGTAGTGGACTTAGTTGTTGCCCCAGCCAACTTTAAAACTTACTTATTTTCTAATACAAACTTGTAAAAGTTATAACAGTCCATTTTGAAATTGTATAGTACTTAAAGAATTGCAGAAAGGGTCTCCACTCTCATCCTGTTTCGTTAATGTGTTTACTGAATGTTCATGAGCCAAAATATTCTTTCAGTATTGCCATTATGGGCAGGGATTGCAAACACATATTGGCATATCTTTAAAAGATCTTAAAAATGATACTCAAACAGAAAGAGTTTTTAGTACGCAATGTAAATGAGGGACATTTAGGCGTCCTGGGAGACTTTTTCGGGACACCGGGATTGTTAGTGAAAAAAACGGGACAATCCCGTTTTTACAGGATGGTTGGTCACCCTACTTTACACAATAATAGTGTGTAAACATGAGCACTCGCACTAGCTTTACACTCAAACAAAGCCTGTGTATATTTATAACCATGGGCCAACAATACCTTCCATCAGAACCATAGCTAACTAGTTATTTGAAGCTACCATGACACTAACCTTAATGGAGGTCCGATGTGTCTGGCGCTTCTACCTCAGTCGTTCTCTCTGGAATACGAGATGTGCGCAAAATAATGTGAAAATAACCACAACAAACTGATGGTCGACCTTGTTAGTGATTCTACACACACCCTTAATGTATAAGGGGTGCAAGAGGGACAGCTGTCCTTTTGGCGCCGAATCATGGGAGCGCCAAATTAAATTCGACAACCTTTCTTTCTTTTTTTTTGTTTGTTGGGATAGTGTAGATTGGTGTTGGTTTTTGGTTCACATCATCGATGAAGGGGGCACCAAAAACCGACTTTGTCCCTGGCTGCTAAATACCTTGGCTACACTTCTGAGAACACAATAATGGTTTATATTCTTTAAAAGATTGTCTAAAGATTGAAGTAGGATAATCTGCACATAGTTGATTTTTACCTGAATAAGTCGCCAGTAATGAGTGACTAAATACTGATGATAGATCACAGTAGTAGATATTATTCATTAATTTGATTATGAGTTATCGCTCTATTCCATTGAGCAATGGTTTCTCTTAATGTTATTTTGTCTAGAATATATTTGTTTGTCTTTGTTTCAGAGTCGTTTTAAAACAACTAAAATAAATGGCTGTAATGTTCCTAGTACTTACGGTATATTGAATGATAATGACAAAATCAGTTTTGCTCCGAATTCTTCGGCCCACGAATATACTTTTCACTGCGAAACGTACGACAATCAGAGGAAAAAGAGGAGGTTAGATGAGATGTAAGTAATTCTTAGCAATTACTGATGATTTTTAAAAATAGAATCCCTGATTTTTTAGCAACCAAATTTCTGATGTTTGATTTTTTTTTTAATTGTTTGTTTACAAATTTTGATTTGTATGTTTAGATTAATGACACAAATGGAAACTGATGATAAGATAGAAATTGCTCCAATTGAGAATAATTCAAGGTAATAATGGGTAATCTATTATTATTATAGAAGGGTAATATAATGTTTTGTTTACAGTTGAGTTCCTTCTTAACTTCTTCAAGAGTGTCACAGAGAAGTAGAAGCTATCATTAGTAGTGGTCCTTGTTGATTAGAATTCATTAAGAAGGATTATTGACTGAAGTTATTGGGCCTATAGAATTTGTTTGGCGTTATAGAAGTCCTATAGTCTGTGTGGAATGAGTGTTAATTTTGCCACTCAGGTTGGCTATTCTGTATGGAAGAAAAAAAAAAAAAAAAAACACTAGGTCTTCTTGAAAGGTTATCCTGAGGACCAAACCCCTCTACTAGTGACATTTTTGTTTGCCCTGAGCTTCTAGACTTCTAAAATCCTGACCTCTCAGTGACTGTAGAGTTGTTTTGAACCATTACAAATGTATCTAGGTTAATTTTTATTTTTTAAAAAAAAGTCTTAATAAAGAGTTGGAAATCTCTACAGGACCACACACACCCCTCTACTAGTGACATTTTTGTTTGTCTAGATTACCCTGAGCTTCTAGACTTCTAAAATCCAGACCTCTCGGAGACTGTAGAATTGTTTTGAACCATTATAAATGTATCTAGGTTAATTTTTATTTTTTTAAAAAAAATATGTGTGAGGCTCTCACGCATTAGAAGTGAAACTTAAGTTCTAGAATGCATTGCTTTCTTTCATTTTTTTACGAATTTATTATTTCAGGATTAAGAAATGGTTATGGGAAATTTAATTGAAATAAAACATATATTTACGCTAAGGCAACCACATTTATTCCAATAAAAATAAATGTTTGTTTTGATTTGCTGGTATTTAAATAGATATAATACAATTAATCTGTAAAAATGTTATACTTGGACGAGTCTCGAATCCCAAACTTCGTTACACGGTGTCCCTATATGAAAAAATTCACTCTACCGCCGCCAAAGAAGTTTCACTTCAAAAAGTCTTAATAAAGAGTTGGAAATCTCTACTAACAGTAATTCTATGTATAGATATTTTTGCTTTATTACTTTTTAGTATACTTAAATAATCAATTTGTTTCAGCTGTTTAATTTCAATGACAATTTCATTTATTATAATGTTATTTTTATGTATTTAAATTACTCTTATGTTTAGTATTTAATGCAATGTTCACTCATTACTAATTAATCTTAAAGAGGAAAATTGTTTTGTTTAGCAAAAAAATAAACACGAAGTTGGAAGTTATTCAAATTAATAACACTGAAAAACCATAACAATTACCAGAATTAAAACTTGTCTTTAATCTATATCTCATTTTTTTTATTGTAGTATCACAATAAATTTATTATTTTAAGTTTATTTTGGTAGAGGTAAGTTCGTATAAATATGTTAAAGAAGTAAAAAAAAAAAAAACTTAATAATAAATATTACTCATAAATTTTACATCCAATGTAAGTAAATTTTTCTGATGGCTTGCCTACATTCATGTTGTATTCCTTAATCTTGGTTCATACCACATGTTTTTGGCACAGGTTGGGTCGTATAGATTACAATATATTTGTGAAAGCCATGAAGATTTCTCTGCAAGTTTTTCCAAAGTGAGATAATTTAAAAAAAAACAAAAAACTTTTGTGCCTAGGATGAAGTCTGTATCGTAGAGATAAAGGACCAATGAGCTTATACCATTGATTAAATATTGTCCACCTCAGCTAGGAGTTCTAAGATACAAACTTTACAATTCTTGAATCAGCCTTACTAAATTGTAATGGACTGCACTAATGGATTAGTAACCCACAGTGTATACCCAGTACATAGTACCCCAGTATATAGTATACCCGGCTATAGGCAGAGTGTACATCTCTTACTATAGTTATTTTATCGATTTTACTTGAAACCTATGTAATTTTTAATGAATAGATTATAGGCTATAAGTCATAATATTTTTAATGATTTTTTTTCTTTATACTAAATGAATTTTAGCAGCCTCCTTCTAGAAGTATATGAAATTACCTTTCATTTATTTGGGGTGCGTTTGAAATCACTAACCAGGTCGACTGAGAAGTAACTGGTGTGTCTGGAAATACCAACCTAAATAACTGACCGCATTCTTAAACCTCCGGTTAATTTACCTGCCGACCTGGGTGGTTGTGATCTCCTTAACTGAATCCAGTATACCTTAATTTAAATGTTGAAAGCCTTGTTTACTTCATCGTGAAGTAATTTTGTGAAATTGTATTTTATTTATTTATTTTTTTATTATATTGCTTCTACTCAGATAATTCAGGAGATAGATATAAGTTCGTCTGCGGGACATAACGTGGCAATAGGCAGTTGAAAAAAACAAACCGGTGGAGAGCGGCCATGTCCTGCCCTTTTTGGTGGACAATGCGATTTTCATGATCCTGAGTACGAAATTAGTTAGTAGACCAAAAATCAAGTTGATGGTAGCCTTTCACTTAATAGGAGACCTCTTCGATTTGGAGTAATATTTGACTAACTAAGCTATTAAGTGACAAACTATCATCAACCTGATTTTTGGTCTACAAACTAATTTTGTACTCAGGATCATGAAAATCGCATTGTCCACCAAAAAGGACAGGACATTGCAGCTCTCCACCGGTTTGTTTTTTCAAATGCCTATTGCCAAGATATGTCCCGCAGAAGTATTCTTAAAAGGCACCAAAATATTTACTTATACACAAAATTCCAGCTTGATGTTAGTCAGACACTTTTATGCACGCTATCTTCTGGACTTAAAACCTATAACAATAAAAAATAATAAAGTTTTAAACGTATGCTCTCTTAATAGCTTTACACACAAACCAAACCAAGTTTATATTTATAACCTGGTCCACCGCTGTTTTCCTAGCCTCTATAGGCAAGCCATAGAGGCATAGCCTTTAAAGCCGCCATGACACTAACCACTTACAACCTGGAGGTCAACCCTTTAGTGAATCCGAACACACCTTTAGTTTTATTATTATTATCGTTTATTTTTTATAATTGTTTTGTAAAAACTTGATCATTGTCATGTGTTTTTTTTTTTTTTTTAATAATAATTTTTGTACAAATGACTACTTCATTTTATAATTCTTATTAACTTTTTTGCAGGATAAGTCCATTAGATTTATTAAGAGAAATGGCTACACAAAGTTCATACTCACTCTTATCTCCAAATAAAAACAGAACTGAAGAAATGTAAGTTTATTTTCTTTTTACAATTAGTTCATTTAACTATGAATAGATTTGGCTATTTTTGGCGCTGAGTTCATTTTGTCTATTTATTATCTTATTTTTTTGTTAAACTCAATTGATGTAATTTCTAGATTATCCATTTTACTTCGGAAAGAATGTATATTACCCAATTGAACTCTCCATATATTTTCATTTGAGTTATACTTTTCAGAAGAGGATGGGAGAAATTATTTACATGTCTTAAGAAGATTGTTTGTTTGTAAACAAACAATCCAAAATTGCTGTTTATTGTACAAACATAGTCCTATACATATACAGTAGGACCCTGTTAATCCTGAAAAATTCAGGCACAGGGTCGTCTGGATTAGTGGGATTTCCGGAGTAATGTAAAACAATAAAAGACTTCCTACCATTAGTGTTCATCCTCAGTAATGGTGAGGTGGGAGGAAATGTGGGAGGTTCAGATTCCAGGGACTGAATTAGATTCCAACCTTTGTTTCAACTCGTACACTTTTTCTTTCTCTTACAAACTTTAACTTTTCTCACCAACACTGCAGATGATCGATCACTAGTGTTTGAAAGCTGGCTTTGAACCATAAATTTTTTTTAGTGGAGATACATATTTTATTTCCGATGCAATTAACTGCAGTTGTTTACTACCTCCGTCATGGAACAATATACAAATCTCAAACTGTAATCCATTATGATATTTCAATGTCTATATTTCTTGTTTTTTTTTTTTTTTTTTTTTTTGTCACGCTGGACCCTATTTTTTTGTATTCCATTATCATTTCTGTATAATTTTCTTATTATTTTAGGGAAAAATTTAAAAAGGAAAATATAATGCTTGAATTACAATTGAAAAGATCTCAAGAGCATCTTGAAGCGAATGATATGACTGTCTACCTCCTTGAAACTGAAAATAAAAATCTCTTAGATCGATTATTAGAAATAGAAAATAACAATAAGAAACTAGCTGAAAATCTTGCTTCCTTACAAAACACTCTTCCTAAAGAAGATCTGAGCTCGAAACAAGCATCTCTCGAGCAGCAGATACAAGAACTCAGGTCCAAAGTCGATTCGATTAATAAGGAGAAAGTCGAGCTTCAAGATGTTGTTACAGATGCGGAGAGTGAAATTGAGAATCTCTTGAAGGAACGATGTTGTAAAATTATTAAATTTGTAAGTTTTCTTTAATAATTATCTTATGTTTACTTTACTCATGAAAACTCAAAACATTCATCTATTGCAGGGGTTCCCAAAGTTTTTTTTACCAAGCCCCCTACTGTCAATAATAACCCCCCTCCCTCTCCTCCTTTTACAGAATTTTATGTGGTCATGAAAAATATGAAATAAACAAGTATTACATTGAATAACCATACATTTATTTTTATCACTATTTTTTATCAAGTTGCAATTTAAATTGAACAACTACGAGACAAAATAAAGCAGTGCGATAGATGAGCTTTCATTTTTTTTTACAAGATTCCCTATTCTTGGATGAGGCCCTATTCTTGACTTGTCTTTACGCCTCCCTTGGGGGGCGCCACTTTGGAAACCAATGATCTATTGAGTAGGGTGACATTCATCTGGTGCCATTGTCCTGAACTATTTAGTTCCCGGTAACACTGAAATATCTAGTTAGAATACCAGAGAGGTGAGACTATGGTTCATAATTTCTATTAAAACAACATCCTATCTAATATAGGATATAGATCTAGGCAGGATACTTTAGGGTTGTGTTGATCAGGAAGATAAAAGCAAATAAACCTAATGAAAAATAAATTTATTAATGTAGCTTATACTAGTGCTGTCATTCTGATACTGTTTCTTCTCAAAGTCAGTGTCTTCTTCAACTGAAATAAGCTACCAACATAAGGTGGCCTTAAAAAGTTTTGTCCAATACTGGACATTGAATGGGGAGGGGGGTTGACCTAAAGCAGCCCAATAGCTTGTGGGCAATTTTTTTAAGGAAAAATATTCATTCTTTAGATAACATTTTTTCTTTTGACGACAATCAGGCCCACTTATTTTGTACCTACTGTCCTATTTACTTCGTTTTTTTTTTTGTTTTTTTTACATAATAAAAACGATTGCGGTTGCAGCATCTCTAACCTTAACCTAAAATAATCATAATTTTCCCTAAAATTAAAACAATGATTGAATTTATTGAGATGCTACTGAAATCGTTTTTTGTAATGTAAAAAGGAAAAGTTTTAAAAAAGTCCGAAGTAAGATTTACTCCTTACAATAAATATAATATTCGTCATCATTGAATAATTGAGATTCACTTCAACACCATGTTACTGTGAACAACTGATTTAAAATCCGAAGATGGCTCTAAAGTAGTCAAAACTGGTTAATTTTTACTACAAATACTTTGTGTGAACATATAGTGTTTTTTTTTTCTTTTTTTTTAAAAAAATGATGATGACTGTATAAGTAAATACCACTGAGTAATTTACTGATGAGTAAATACCACACTTAAGAGAAAAAATCAAACCGTTAAAAAGGGTGTTTTTGAGTTGACTAATGTGTGAAGACTAATTCATTTAATAACTTGCCATATATTTTATAAGATTATTAGAACTACATATTTTTAATCTATGCTACAATTTATTTTTAAATTTCACTTAAAACAATTTTTTTTAAATCTAGTTTAACAATGTTACATTTTATTTTGCCTTAATTTTAAGTTATTTTATAATCTATTACTACACAGATGTCAAATTTCAAAAAAAAATTCATTATATCCTGTTCATATGACATTTATTTAAATCTGCAAGATGTAAATTGTTTTTATCTTAATGTGTAAGAACTAAATTTAAGTTTGTTATTTTTCTTGATTATAATCTTTCTGGTTTAAATTATTTTTCAGGGATCAGATTCAAAACTTAAGGGAGAGACGAGTATGGATACTTTAACAGGTATTTATTTAATTTTTATACATCTTTACAGGTATGGATCTAAAAACTAGCTTGAATATTAGAACAATGCTTTGACATTTTACATTAAAATTTCTTACTTAGTTAGAGGTCCTATATATGGGAAGATTTACTGATAATGGATTATCAATCGAAAGAATAAATTTAATGAATAGTGTCACATTTCAAGGATGATCAGATCAATTAGACTTTAGAATTTTTTTTTATTGATTTTAATTCATTTGTATGCCTAACTGCTCTTAATTACAATTATATTGATGAGTGACATGGTATCAGCCCATCAGTTGTAGTATCATGTTTACAAGATTGGGCTGTTTCAATGCAGACGAAAATAATTAATTATGAATGGGGAAGTTAGATAAACTAGTAGTAGTAGTAAGGTCCTAGTATTACCACTTGACGGATAGGACAAACCACTTGTTGAAACCTAACAATAAGGCCATATTTTAGGCCATTTTACTAGCCCTGTGGTAGAGAGTTCCAGCCACTTCATACATCATACCTCTGTTCAATATACTGCCGAAGCGAGTATGATGTGATCATTAGTGAGCCATATAAATAAAAGCATCACAGCAGGGGATCAAACCCACGACCTCGTACTGCCTTTGATTCATTGATGGCTAAGCAGATGTGGTAAGTGATTTAATCTACTTGACCACACTGGCTCTCGATAGGCGATTAACTAATTTGGATCTTTTAAGATTCTCTCATTTACCATCAAACTGCTATAATAGATCATTTGAAATTATTGTTTTTAGAAAGCTGAAATACCTTTTTGATTTCTCACTATTATCTTAAAATCAGATTAAATAATCAATTAATAAACGAGGAAGGATATCTGGTTTGGAATTACAGAAGGTTTTAAGATAGTTTGGACTCAAAAATTACAGAGATGACAGTCGAAGGGAATTAGATATTAATTGTTGTGATTTTTATTTTTTATTAATTTATACTGATACCGATTATTTATGTATTTTTTTTAGAAGTTGAATTAAGTCTGATGAAAGAAGATTTGAATGAACTGACTAAGAAAAACTCTCAATTGTCAATTAGCCTGGAACAAGTAACACAGGAAAAGGAACAGTTCACAAGTAAATTTAATGAAATCATCGACAGTGAACTCTACTGTTCTATCTGTAGTGACTTAATATATCAGGTAATGTTACATATATGATACATCATTAAAAATATTCTAGCATGTTTTTAATTATAATTAAAAGGGCATTTCTTTAAATTGTTACCCACCTCATAAAAAAGCAGAGGGGACTAACAATCTAAAGAAGGTATACGGAGTGTTCTTCTTTAGATTGTTGCTCCCCTTATAATAACGGAAGTGTGATATTCCTTTGTCCAAAAGTACTTTGGATTAAACATACATCCCTTTTTCTTTATAGTTATTTAGTCAAAGTCATTTATATTCTAAAACAACATAGGGGAGTAACAATCTGAAGAAATACCATTAAAAGATGGTTTTCCATGGGCTAGCTTCTGAGTAGTGCAGACTAGTAAATTATTTCCTTTCAAAATGATCCCAATTTTTCACTGTCAACCTGTGATAGGTGGTGGATCACCTTACAATTGTGGTGGTTATCAAAGATGGGGTGAACAGGGACTAACTACCTTCCATGACTTGAGACCTGATGTGTCAATTGTAGTTAGTTTACAGTTGATTATACTATGATCATGTGGTACTTCTTTAGATTATTACTCCCCTATGTTTTTTTTAGAATATAAATGACTGATTAAATATCTATTAAGACTAAGGGATGTTTAGTCCAATGTACTTTGGGACAAAGGAATATCACACTTCTGTTTTTATAAGGGGAGTAACAGTCTAAAGAAGTGCCGATCATGTTACCCCCAAAATCCATTTTCCTATCAATCAAATGTAATAATCACTGTGAATTTGCTTGTTCCGTCTTTGAGCAAGCTTAAGGCGTTTCTGACTTTAGTGAGGGAATGCAAAATAACCAAGGAGCATGAGCATAAGTCAATCATAGGATTGGGCGATTGGGTGTCTTGACAAATAATCAAAATGACAGTGAAACGAGAAAGGGGAAAATTTTAAGGCAAAAAGTGACGCAAAGTACAACTAGGAGCAAAAGAATTTAGTCAAACCATAAGTTAAAAATTTCTTGGCTCACTCAGGGACTTTTTTGAGCATAATAATTGACAGGTAGTGTTTTTATGTTCACACGCCAGTTGGGTTTAGAGGTTGTAAAGAACCGCTCTGAGTAAAAGAAAGTGGGGTACTCTCAGGAGGTGTGGCCTGATGGTTAAGAGAGTAAGATGGTCAATCAGTAGATGGATAATTGAGGGTATACTATATTTGTTCTGCAGACCACCAGAACATACTTACTTTATGCTGTTAAAGTGGAAACAAGGGTCTTACTGCTAAGAATGTATATTTGTCAACGGATCTTAGATTAACTTATAGCCCTGACTACAGTTTGTTGGTCAGGGCTACCTTAAGTGTTTTTATTGTGTTTAGTGGAGGAATTCAGGTCTATTAACAACTGATGAGGGGGAGTTGTGTCCACAAAGAAGTATTTAACGCTTAATTATAATGATTTCTCTTACTTATTTTTTTTATTTTTATTCAATTATTTTATTATTATTATATTGTATGTTTTTAAACAGGCAAACACACTTCAATGTAAACACACTTTCTGTAAATCCTGTATAGAGGAATGGAAAAAGAAGAAAAGAGATTGTCCTGTGTGTAGGACTAAGATTAAAACACAAGTTCCTTGCCTTATTATTGATAACTTTATAGATAAGATTGTCGAAACTGTTGGAGGTGAAATGAAAAGTCGTCGTTTGGAGCTAATTAAAGAAAGAACTGGTACTGTTCATTTTATTTATTTATTTTGTTTTGTTTTTTAACCCTAGAAAGCTAACCTGGAGTCAAAATGACTCCCATTTTTTTTTCAACTACGAATGCACGGTCTCTGTAAAACACAGAACTCCCACATCTTAGCTATGCTATCTCCCACCCTTGAATGACCCTTCTACACTTCTATCAGTTTCACATTCAGATTCTAAAGAGGACATATCGTTTGTTTTTCTGCAGTCACGGAGTCATTTTGACTCCTGTTTAGTCTTACACGTAAATTTTTTGTAGGTCATTTTGACGCAGAATAGTATTTTTTAAAATAGTATGTCGTGTTATTGTTTATTTTGGCATTTTAAATCTTATAAATTAAATATTATATAACTTTTAATTCAATAATTATTTCAAATTAAAGGTAATATAATTGTAATTTATTAATTTATTAGTATAAATTGTTATATTTTTTTTTGTCGTTATATGTCTAAATTATATGAAGTTAATAGAATATGAATATAGTCAAATAATGGAGAAAACATACAATGATCTAAACGACATTTATCACTTGATGAAGGAAATGACCGATTCAGATACCGATTATGAAAAAGAGCGTATTCGACAATAATGGTGACGGTTGTGATTTGGACCCTGATTTGAAAATAGAAAATGCCTTTTTTGATCTCATCAGCGATGATGAGAAAAATGATAAATTAATTGAAACAATTTACGAAATAGAAAAACCAAAGGAAAGGAAAGAAAAAAGTTACATAAAAAAAGTAAATAAAACCACTCCGGTAGATAACAATACCAGATATGTAATAGTAGTCCAGATTGAAAAACCGGAATTAAAAGGAAAAATTGTTTTTTTATGGGAAACAAAGCACCCAAGTGTCCCTTCAACTAGCACTAAAACGTGTTAAAAAAATATTGTACATATTAGGCCTTTATATTTTAATAAAACTGGGTATAATAGATTTGGGAGTCAATATGACTCAAGGTTAGTCTTAAGAGGTTAAAAAATATGGTTAGCGTTCTAGGGTTAAGGGGAAAAAAGGCAAAAACTTTATATTATCGCAATATTGCAACTATAAACCTATTTTTAATCTTTTAAAATGTGAGTTGCAATGATGTTCATGTTTGCTAGCTGATTAAGCCGTACATTATATTCTACTTTACGGTGTTCTGTGCCCGTATACTTAGTTTCCTTTGCCAAAATCTTTGTTTAGGTTAAAAGTTATTTTGATATTTTAACAACTCACATTAGTAAAAGAACAAGTAATTAGATAAGTATTCATTTAATATAATCTCTGCCAGTTTGCTAAGCCATTGGGCAAAAGTAATTAGTAAGTAATTAGTGAAAACCACTGACCTGGACGCTTAGCGGTATGAGTACCACACACTTTTATATGATTTGGCCTTGAATGAAGGATATATATTTTTTTTTTAGGTTTCCTATACACCACTAAACACTTAATATATAGTTTGTAGTGGTGCTAAGTGTACTCCGTATAATTTTATAGATTGAGTTATTTGGATCCTTGAAGGATAGGAAGAGAAAGAAAACTAACGCTGCTTCATACTATGTGGCAACGTTTCGGCTACTCGAGCCATTTTCGAGCCTAAAAATATAATTGTTTACTATAAAAATGACGTACAAAGTGCTACATCAATAGTTGATTCCGTTAGGGAAATGGTCTCGTAATTACCTCTAGCCTAAACATTTTTTGTTGAGCTCTTAAGCTGAAGACCACTAAGCGGTTGTAGGGTTAAGGTTTGTCATGGACAAACATGAGATTTTGATAAATCTGGATCAACCTTAACATTGGTTGGTAATGAAATATTTTTATTTTTCTAATTATAAATCAGTAAATTAGTAAGTTCCTGCAAGAGGTCAAATCCTTTTTAAGCTAGGGAGAGTGTGCATAATCTTTCTTATACCTTGATGTTGAAGGGTTAAATTATAACGAGGCTTAACTCTAATGCCTTTTTTTTTTTTCTCTCTAGAAGCAGCAGCTGCAGCAACTCCGAGAGTAAATAAACGGAAGCGTACTTTAGGAATTCCAAATATTCCTCCATTCCCACCTCTTGATCCTATAATAGAACATCTTGAAATTGGAGGCTTCGCAGGGTACGATTATCCTTTACTCTTTTTTTAATTTTTTTTTTTTCTCTTTAATTTCAAATGTAAATAATTTTGTAAGACTCTATAATCCATTGTCTACGAGTGATATTTATTTTTTTTTTGTACAAATCTATTTTGTTAAATTTACTTAATTGTTTAATTTGTATAGCTTAAAATTAATAGCCTTATTTTATTAAATAAGGGTGTAAACTTATACAAAATGAATAAAATAAAATACAAAATATCAGTTTGTACAAATTATTAGATTTATAATAATTAAGACCTCTCCCTCTCCAGTTTACAATTTTTAAAACCTCTGAGGATATCAAATAATTTTTAATTTTTTCAAATCTGTAAAAAAATTAAATAAAATAAAAAAATAAAAAAAATAAAAAAATTAGGAAAATCTGTCAATCTGATGGGGGACGAAATAAGTGGATATTGTAACCACAAGTGTTTTAACTACACAGATGAGATTGACAGATGAAAAAAAATAAACAAGTTGCTCTTACTGGAAATGAAATCTCAGATAATTTTATGTAATTTACCTATACTCTAATCAGGTAAAATTATTTTTTCATCTGACTGAGAAGGTGAGGTTTCTTCCCCAATACTGCATTTTTCTCTATCATACCTAGTTAGCTGTAAATTCTGAGCCCAATAAAATTACAAGAATGGTTTACTAAATGTCTACAATAACAGTAAGACTATAATGCTGATATCTCAAGATAAAAGACAGTATCTAGCCATCTTGTTCTCTAGGGCATGTGTTGAAATTCATTTATCAGCTCAAATACCCATACTGTTAAAATAATCCAAGATTTTTAGATGCTTAAAGCGATATAGGTAATTTCCAAACAAACTTATGAAAAATATAGAAATTTTTAAATTACAAAAATAGGAGATTCCTTAAGACAGCGGAAAAAAGAGTCTCATTACATTTTATTTCTTAAACTATACCTGAGAAATTTTCATTTAAATGTGCAAAATATATGTGTTTTTATCATACTTATATCATTCTTGTATATTATATTATTCTTGCCTAAGATTTACCTTTAAGTTGATTTAGAAGGTATAAAACAGCCTAGATAAATTTAGTTAATATTTTATAATGACTTCAAAGAATAATAATAGTTGTAGCAAATAATATTTATTATATTACTTAGTGTTAGTTTGTTATATATAGCCGGCCATACACATTGTGCCGGTATACCTGACAGGTAAAAAATCTGTCCAGGTGAACTGTAGCTTGTGTGCTAACATAACTGAGCAGTTATATCATAACTTACCAGCACTCACACTCTAATTTACCTGTACAGGCTAGCTGCGCAGGTTAACCTGTCAGGTATGCCACTTTTATGGCCGGCTTAACTTGCCAAATTTCAATTTAGATGTAATTCCGAGTCTTATTCAAACAATAATTATGTTTTCCCAGAGGATTGAAAACGTTTTAACAACCTGATGAAAAATATTTAAATCCAAGGCCAATACAGAATTTTAGATTGTTACTCCCCTATGTTATTTCAGAATATAAATGGATATAATTATTTATACATTCCAATAACTATTCAGACAAAGGGATGTTTAGTCAAATGTACTTTGGGACAAAAGAATATCTCACTTTTTTTATAAGGGAAGTAACAGTTTAATAAAGAACATTCTGTACACCTTTAGATTGTTACTCCCCTCTGGTTTTTTTTATAAAGGAAGTAACAATCTAAAGATGAACATTCCGTACACCTTTAGATTGTTACTCCCCTCTGTTTTTTTCAAACAATTTTAAGAGGGAGGGAAGGAAGATAAAAATATGTACTCCACCATTCCTCTCCATGATGAAAAGCACTGATTTATCAGTCCTAGCTCAGTGGTTAGAGCATTGTTGTGTAACGACAGAGGTCCACAGTTTAATCCTTGTGATAGGGTATATTTTTATCTGTTTTTCTTCATATTAACTATTATTACATTATTTGACCCTCTAAGCATAAGTTGCTGTATTAACTTTTAAATATTATTAACTTTTTTATATTATTAACTTTTTTTATATTGAGTGGTTATATCTTGTGGTGCTACTTTTTCAGACCTATTTTTGAAACTGTGATGGGGCATCCCATATTTTTACCAACACATAACTTTCCTGAAGTGGTCGATCTTACAAATGGTTCACCTCCTCACCCACCATTTAGAGGATTTGAGAGACAGTATGTATTTTATGTATATGTTTAAATTCAATTTTATTTTAATGGTTTAAAGCTGGGGTTTACACAGTCAAAGTATACTTGGACCGATTCAGCTTTGACTCTATTTTGATGCATCTTGGATCATGTAAACAGGGTATAAAAGTTAACTTGGACATCCAAGTTGAGTTGAACTTTGAAAGGCCCCAATTTTTTGTTATCAAAGTAGATTTTGATGAAAACAAAAATGGCGCCCACCTGACAAGTTATAAGAACAATCTGTCAAAAAACGACAAAGATGTGCTGCTCTAGGTGTCCAACTGCTGGCAATGAAACCACAGTGGATCCAAACACATTCAATGGGTTAAGTAAGCACAGGGGGTTGCACCTTAGACTATTATTATTATAATTATATTAGTGGATTAATCTCCACTGCATCACTTATAGCACATCTTTAACAATATATTTTGTAGTAACATATTTACCAAAAGGGTGTCAAAACAAAAATTGCTTTTATCTATAAAGCAGCATAGACTGTCAACCAAATTGACAACATTTAACACAGACATTACTTTTTATAAAGTTTTCTACCAAATCTACAGTTTGTTTACGTTTGTGGGGTGAGGTTTTTGGATTTAAAATGAGTGAAGAGTAGGTATATCTCGTTAAATCGAGGCTTGTCCCACATGAATTTTTTTATTTTTTTATTTTACTCAAACTTGTGGACCAACATAACATTTCAACCACCAACCTATCCACAGACTATAAACATTGACTTGGCATATATGCAGTATGACAGTAGGTTGACATCCAAGTTGATCGTCTAAAACGGCCTTTACTGTATTTAAATATTTCGTACAGTTTGGCTCACTTTATGTTAGAAGCTGTCTTTTTTATTGAGTTTATTTTATGTTATTTTCTTATTTATTTATTCTTTTTTTTTTTTCAGCACAAGGCGACGAAGACGCTAAAAAAAACAACATAAAGACTGGAAGTACAAAGAGTGGTGTGAATATTTTTCAAAGCTTGTTTTGTGATATTTTAAACATTCTCCCTACTTAACTTTCTACTTGTCCATTCTCTCGGGGTTTACAAAATATACTATTTTTCTCATTTGTTTTATATTATATTTATGTTGTATAAGTAATTAGGTATACTTTTTTTTAAAAAAATAAAGAGGAAAGCAATTTAAAAAATATTTAAGTTTAATGCTAGTTTAATTATAGATTGTGCTTCATTTTTTTTATATAATATAATTTTTTTTTTTGTGTGTTTCTGTGTTTAAATCACAAATTAATTTAAGGGTTTTTTTTATATTGAAAATGTTTGGATTGGAAATTTGAATAAAAAATAATTTCATCATAGATGAGTGCGCTGCTTAACCCTTTAACTTTCTTCATCACAAAATATCATCATTTTAAATTTCTTTACAAATTATTTAACCTGGAGTTAGTAAGTTAGTAAAGTTAGATTTTTTTTTTAAATGAACGGCAATTCATGCCTCAAGAATTCTTCGCATCTACTGTATTGCTTCGAATATAAGACGCCCCTGAATATAAGATGCCCCTGAATATAAGACGCATTCCAATTTTTGGACAAAAATCTGGGAGAAAGAAATTGCCTTGAATATAAGATGCACCTGGTTTTAAAGATCTTCCCTTCTCTCTTTTACCAACTTTTTTTTACGTCAAATTTATAGTCCCATGGCTACTGTTAGAATATTAAATCTTTATTTAGATGTAATGATATAGTAATGAATAAAATATAATGATTTAAATGGTCCAGTGAAAGCTTTCTTTCATTTGAGACATTAAAAAAGTTTATGCTTTTCATTGCGCCAACGTCGCACATTACATTCACTAATACTAAACTCTTTTCCTCCGGCTCGATTACCGTAGCGTTCAGCAAATTGAATCACTTTTCTTTTATCACCGGCTTCATAACGAACCCTTCTTTCTTTACACAACATCGCGAAGTGTAAGTAAACCTAGAAGACAAAACAAGATGAATAGAAAGAGAACTGAACTAACAAAAAATACCTAGGTACAACGGAACCCCCTCCACCAAACATCACATCGGAAATTGAACTCCTTGAAATTCCTGAAAATTATAAAAAAATGTAAAAGGAGACCGACAGTAATATCCCGACAAAATTCAGAGAATTGGAAATAAAAAGTTAAAACATGATCTTAACTATTTTTGAAAGAGAAGTTCGTAAAATAAAGGTTGTTAGATGACGCAACGTGGCTTACAGAAGGAAATGCTATTTCTATCTGTTACCCTTGAATTCATAGATTATAAGATCCACCAGAAATATTATACCCACCCCAATTTTTGCGATGCAAAAACGGAAAAAAGTACGTCTTATATTCTAAGCAATACGGTAATTATTTGAAATTATAAAAGAAGAAATGTGTCAGATAGGTATGAATTTCTATCTTTCTGTATCATTTTCTTTTCATTAACTAATTTTTTGGCGATTTATGTAATTTTTTTTTATTTTTCTAATTTTGATCTATTTTTTTTATTTTTTGTTATTTAGTAAAATCATATTCTTTTCATTGCTAAAAAAAATAAAAAAGTAAGTTGACAATGAAGTGAGTTCAATATTAAAATATAAATATTTCAAACACACCTTCATAGTGTATTCATCACATCTCAGTACCGGACATTATATCTTGTTTTCTAGTCCTTACAATTGCCAAATGATTTAACTCATCTAGAGTTAATGTTATTTTTCCAGAAAGAGTTAAATGTTATTTTTTTAAGACAAGATGGAGCAATCTATGTCTAGAAATTTTATTTTTAAAGTCAGTAATTATTTTTAAAGTTTGTAATTATCTAAGAACTTATGGCAAAGAGCGATATTTGTAAGAATTGTACTGCCTGATTGTTCTCCTATTTTTTTAAACTAAATTCAACTGTAATTAGGTTTAAATTATATTTATCATTTTCTGGTGATTACCAAGTCTTGAAATATGTGAAATTTAAAGTTCTTGAGATACATTATTTCCTTAAATAAAAAACAATATCTTAAAGCTTTGTCCTTTTTAAATGGGAATTATAATTTTTTGGTGCTCCACTAAATGATCAAAAATTATACTTTGTTTCTTTTTTAAATTACTTTTTTTTAAATATATATATATTTTTATAGAAATTTTTATTTTAAATTTGACATAATATTATTTGCCTTTAATATTACAGGTTTGTTTCTATTCTTTTAGAATAATGAGCTCAGTAAATAATAATATAATGAAAAATTAAATTTTGGTACTTTAGAAAAGCTTGTAAATATATATAGTGAACAAATTGTATAAAAATTATCTCTGTACTTTTATCAAGTATATTAACTTATAATGTATTGTTATTTTTTTTTTTTTACTATTCCTATCCAGTATACATTTTTTTTATCCAAAAGTGGAGATTACTTGAATTATTGCGAAGGAGTGGCAATTAAGGTGCAGTTCAGCTTGGAAACACTATCTGCAACCAAAGTAATCAAGTAAGGTATAGGCATAAGGGCTTGTTCTTGGTCCTAGCAGATGATGGTAGTATTAAAGTTATAGTAGAGGAGTAAGCTTACTACTTAATCTAAAACAGAAGGGCTTATTCTTGGTCCTAGCAGATGATGGTAGGATTAAAGTTATAGTGGAGGAGTAAGCTGACTACTTTATCTAAAACAGAAGGACTTGTTCTTGGTTCTAGCAGATCATGGTAGTATTAAAGTTATAGTGGAGGAGTAAGCTGACTACTTTATCTAAAACAGAAGGACTTGTTCTTGGTTCTAGCAGATCATGGTAGTATTAAAGTTATAGTGGAGGAGTAAGCTGACTACTTTATCTAAAACAGAAGGACTTGTTCTTAGTTCTAGCAGACAGGGCCGGCCCGAGGGTAAATTTTCACCCGTGCAAGTTGCCATTTTGGCGCCCCCCCCCCCCCCCCCCAACAACCATCCCGGACCAATCACCGTACCTAAACCCACATTGTAAAAAGGGAGGGTTAGTTTTCTTTCCTGTACTATTACTAATCTCTACCTGGGATTAAATAGAATTCGTTCAGACAACATTTCATGGTTAACTATGTCTGTCGGTCTGTCTGTCACTCTGTACGGTTCCAATAACTTTTGAATCAAAAGAGATAAGAACATGAAACTTTCGCCATATTCTATAT
The DNA here is from genome assembly GCA_951217055.1 of Gerris lacustris. Lineage (NCBI taxonomy): Eukaryota > Metazoa > Arthropoda > Insecta > Hemiptera > Gerridae > Gerris > Gerris lacustris. The sequence continues at coordinate 56,923,579 of OX578283.1, read as the reverse complement.
ATTTTTTTTGACGCGCATACAGGAAAAATATAGCGAACTCAAAATCTTAAGCCGTCCAAATCCAACATTTTTTTTTAAATTTTGAGTGGGATATCAAATGAAAGGGTATTAAAGAGAAGATTTCAAAACTATATAGCACTTAGGAAAATTGTTTAATTTTTTACGCCATTTTGTCAAAAAAACATCAAAATTTGTGTCCCCCCCCCCCCCAAAAAAAAAAACACATTTCTGCAGTTACATTTACTAAAAAAATATGCGGTCTGTTGGGCAAAAGAAAAACTAAGTATACAGCAATTTGATCACGAAATCCAAAATGGCGGATAATTCATAATACAATTTGGTCACGATATCAAATGAAAGGTATTAAAGAGTAGAGTGCAAAAATGTATAAAATTTAAATTACCTTGTCGTTATAACCGATAAAAAACATTTTCACCCCTCTGGGGATCGAACCAGGGACCCCTAATTTTATTTAAATTCTTCCGATAAATATAATTTCGTGTTCAGAATACTAACGAAACCCTTTCTACGTGAGACTTCACGCACAACCATCTTATTTCGATATAACTCGGCTTGCACAAGGTTTTTTTTTTGCATTGGTCCCAACAACATATTCAAAAACTTTAGATACCCGATTTTTTGCAAGGAAATCCATATTTTTTATTACTTATTGACTGGACTATAACTATAAGGAATGGAAAATTTAATTTAAATTATCACAAATGTATGTCAGGAGAGATTTCCATTTTAAGAACTAATGAGCACGAGGGGGGGGGGGGGGGTCCGAGATTTTGGATGAGGAAAGGGGAAAAAGGTCCACTTCGGAGGTTCACTTTCTGCGTAATATGATAAGATGTATGACACTAAAAAGCAGGGAGGGCTAGTTAAATAAAACTGAACAAAAATTAAAAAAGATTTTAAAAGGGTTTGATTTAATCTTATCTGGCCTGATGTTTATCTTAAGTAGATAACAAATCCAGGTGTCCTTACTATCTTTAGACAAAGTATTTCTATCACTCTTTATCTAGTAGAAGTCCTACTGCACTCTTTCTTCCTCACTTATTTATTAACTTCTATTCTCTTCTCTCACTCATTTATAGATCTGCATATTCATCCCTCTTATCTCCCTTACCACACACCCCTCCGATTTATTTATTTATTCGTTTTATTTCAAACTAGAAAATTCAATAATGTTAGAGTTATGATGTTGTTTTTTTTTTAGTTCTATTAAAAAACTAAGGGCTATTTTTTTTGCTTTTTGCCACATTGGCGCCCCTGCCAATCCAGCGCCCTGTGCGGTTGCACGGCCCTCGGGCCGGCCCTGCTAGCAGATGATGGTAGTATCAAAGTTATAGTGGTGGAGTAAGCTTACTACTTTATCTAAAACAGAAGGGCTTGTTCTTGGTTCTGCAAAGATGATTGTAGTATCAAAGTTATAGTGGAGGAGTAAGCTGACTACTTTATCTAAAACAGAAGGGCTTGTTCTTGGTTCTAGCAGATGATGGTAGTGTCAAAGTTATAGTGGTGGAGTAAGCTAAGGGCTTGTTCTTGTTCTTGGTTCTAGCAGATGATGGTAGTATTAAAGTGATAGTGGAGGAGTAAGCTGACTACTTTATCTAAAACAGAAGGGCTTGTTCTTGGTTCTAGCAGATGATGGTAGTGTCAAAGTTATGGTAGAGGAGTAAGCTAAGGGCTTGTTCTTGTTCTTGGTTCTACAAAGATGATTGTAGTATTAAAGTGATAGTGGAGGAGTAAGCTGACTACTTTATCTAAAACAGAAGGGCTTGTTCTTGGTTCTAGCAGATGATGGTAGTGTCAAAGTTATGGTAGAGGAGTAAGCTAAGGGCTTGTTCTTGTTCTTGGTTCTAGCAGATGATGGTAGTATTAAAGTGATAGTGGAGGAGTAAGCTGACTACTTCATCTAAAACAGACCATGTCCACTTGGCTGTGTGTAACAAAGCCACTCAACTTTTGGTAGCCAAACTTGTATTTAAATCTATGTTTAATTTTACAAGTGTAGTCAATTCCGCTTTCAGTCGCCCACCCTGCCTAAACTAATAAGATTTTCTACTGTTAGAAATCCATATTAGGCCTTGGTTCACTAACTAATGCAGTAATTGGCGTTGGGTGAAGATAGGTGTTTAATCTTCTTTAGGGGATATTGTTAGTCGCTTAATTAAAATAAATACGCTCACTGTCTGTTTCCCGTAGTAAATAATAATTATAATTTGATTTAAATTAAAATGTAAACTTTCCGTAGTATGAAAACTACCAAAAACTTGAAAATTGAATTTTTAATTAAAATATTAAATAAGGTGTGAGGGTTCTGGTGTTTATGCCTGGCGTACATTGAGACAGGCGGTGCAGGGCAGGGCAACACAGTTTTTTATTCGTCAGAAATATACGAAACCGTGTCAATTGGTGGCGTAGTTCTGCCCACACTGTGAGGCTGTGTTTATTTCTGTGGTTGAAAAAACAGTGCTTCCATGCCTTGGATCTCAATGTGCTCCTGTGTTTATGGTTTGTTGAATTCTAACTTCTGAATCAAATTAGTTCCTTCATGTGGCTTTTAGATTTTTACTAGAGGTCGACCAAGAAGTCATGAACACGGGAGAAACGGAAAGCTTAACTTCGTTTAAAATCGGAACTTCCGACTAGTGCCGAAGTCAGTACAGTCGGGTGCTAAGACAATGCCCATTTCTAGTTTGTATGACATGCGCAGTTACGTCAAATCTCACGAATAACAAGAACAAGAAGGCTTCCAATCTCTTAGGTTTCCTGTTTTGTTTGTTTTTATACAATACGAATTATAATCACAACTGTCACACAACAATTTTGATTTTGTACCATTCACCATGCGATGATGCAAATGCAAAGAACGCTACAAATAATGGGGTTGGAACAAACCTAATATTTATTTTTTTATTATAAAAATGATTGCTCTCCATGACAATTAATCAAAATAATATTAGCGAATTTCTAGTTTGCTTTTCCCCATTATATTTTAAGGAAAACTTATCTTAGAATCTCATTATTTTTATAATTTCTTCCTATTTTTGAATTCGTGTTATTATCCATGTTTTTAATAATACCAGGGAATTTAATTTACCAAAGAGAAAATTGCCAAAAACAATCCGAGAGAGGTAATAGTACAAATAATAATTCACAAAAAAGTAAGAACTAAAATCCAGAAATAAAGAAAGTAACAAATAAAACAGAAATAAAAAAGTAACAAATCAAACTCAGAAATAAAGACGAAGAAAAAAATCGATTAAGATAGAAGAAAATTTATTTAGATTTAAAGAATATTATTGTGAATAATCAATAAATAATAATATAAAGATATTATCGTGATTTCTTATCAGGTATAGTGCTGCCTGTTGCAAAAAATATAGAAGTTATCAAAAATAAAATTATTAATAACAAAAGAACAACACTGTATTTTTTGACAGTGGTCTATTTTAATAAAAACTGACTGTACATGTCGACACTAGCGCACTCCTCACATTTCCATGACTTCTTGGTCGACCTCTAGTAATAGGACCACCTGTACAATTATGACTAGAGGTTAAAAAAATAAACACAACAATATTGTCACCACAATTTTTTTATAATTAAAAGACGTGTTTCGATTTACATTTACATATCATCTTTAGTAGTATGCGTGTTAACTTAGTAAAAGTGAATGCTGTACTAAGCTAACTATTTTACAAATTTTATGGTAAACTAACAGTGCAAGGGGGGTTAGACTGGGGTGATGTGGGTAGAGGATTACAGAAGGAAAAAGGTAAGGGGTATGGAGTTGAGATCTAAGTTGGAACCTAATAAAGGTGTTATTCAGGTAACATTTGGTATTCAACTTCTTAAAACTAAACAAACAATAAATCCTTTTATTACTATAACTAAAATGTCTTCCAACTACTAGACATTATTTTAATAAAATATTTTTTGTAGGTTTTACAAGAGCAGAGTTATTAAAATTGGATTTTTCATTAAAACATTCTACTTTGTATCTTGGACAGCTCTTTGAATATCGTAAGTTTTCTAGGAGGTCCAATTTCCTATTTTTTGGCATGAGTGTAAAAGTTTATAATTATTAATATCAAATGTATGATCGGTTTCTAGAACATGGTTGCCAAAACTAGATAAGTTTACATGTTTGTGTACTGCCGCTGTTTGTGTTTGCCGAGAATTGTGCCTAGTTGTGTGTAAGGTTTGTAACCGACTCTAAGTTCGGACCACCTACACATACAATCTTATGGGTAGTAATTGTCTTAAGTTCAGTTTAGCCGATTAGTATACTCGCAAAACTTTTACCTGAAACCATGGTCAATATCAATATACTTGGTGATGGTTGGAATCCTTGAGGAGTTGATCAGTGGTGTACCTAGCAGATGGCAGGGCTGGCCTGTGCTAGGGGCGCCAGCCTCTGGGGGGTGCAAATTTCTTAAAATAACAATCCATACCCCAGCAGGGGGGCGCTAGGCACACTTGGTATACCTGTGTACTGTAAACGTGTTAAAAACTGATCATATCAAGTTAATGTGTGAAGATGTTAAATCCCTCTTGTTCTGTATTAAACAGGATAACCCATCTAGAGGGTCTATGTCTCAGGGTTTAGAACCCAAAATTACATAGACCATGTGTGTGCTCATGAAACACAACCTGCTTAAGTTAAAAAGTTTCCTGTATATTTATATGAAACTATGGATGCAATACCATAAAATCTTCTAATTAAAGATAGGAAGATATAAAGTGTGATATCCTATGTGTCTAACACTATTGTAGATTTACCCCACACAATAATTAACACATTGGTCTATATTTTGAGGAGTGGGAGTAAACAATAGGTCTTCACATAAGGTATTTGTAATAACATAACTAATAACAGGTTTTGCCTACTTAATAGCCATCTTCAGATTCTAAATTAGTTGTTTACTGTTCACTGTAACATGGTATCAAAATGACACACAATGGATTATCAATTATTAATGATGAAATATATATGTAGAAAAGTAATAAAGGGTTAAGATATTTTAAACTTTTTTTTAGATTAAAAATGGGCGACAATGCCCTTGATAATTTTTTGCCACTTCCCCTTAAAATTCTCCCTTAATTTTCTTTAAATGTTATGGGTCATTTTCAAATAAAATGTACCTTTTCTGTCCCAAGATTTTACAATTTTATTGTAACTAAAAAAAAATCATATTAATGAAAAATTAAAAAACCTTTAGGTTTATTGATCAGATGTCTGTCTATTATTGTGTTAATCAGGGTAATTTTATGGCTTATAAGGTAAAAATTTCTTGCTTCAAAAAATTTTTATATTAAAAAGTGTAATGAGTGTTACGTCCCACAGTAGTTTTGATAACATGTAATGTGATTTTTATACATTTTTTTCATAAGTTTTTTTTCATTATAATTTTTTTTTTAACCAATAAAATAACCAAGTTTATATAAATGGGATAGGAAAAAATTAAAATTTAGTACAAAACGAAACAAATATATTTATATGTATGTCCCAAGGGTTTAGTAATGAGTGTTACCGATAAGAGTTGGCAGAATTAGAGGGTGAGTATGAAAGAAAGAAGGAGGGATTAGGGTTTGTTTACGTTAAGAAGACATTTAAGTCAGTAATCAACGACTTTTTGGATTGATGGCACTGTATTCTTCTCTACAATTAATATTTCACTAAAAAAAATGGTGAGTATTTTTATTCATTGTAATGAGTGTTACCATCATTTTTTGTAGTTGTAATCAACATTTATGTATGTTATTAATATGATTTAGTAGTTATTAATTAATATAATCAGTACACATTAACCCATTCAATGCGGGTGGATCCACTGTGGATCCATGCCGTGCTAACGCGCCTGGCGGGTGGATCCACAGTGGATCCAAGCCCTTCCTTTCAGCCCTCTGTAGCTCTATTCTCCGTGCCTCGAGTAGAACCATCTTGCAAGGCTCCGTCAGGCTCGGTCACGTTTGTATCCACAGTGGATCCAAACTTTTATTTTTTTTTATTGTTTTATTTTTTAATTAACTTTTAAAATTGTGTAAATTTTATTCAGTCAGGTAGGTAGGTTCATAAATTGGATTACGCATTCAATGGGTATTGGTTTAATTAAGAAACATAGTTTCTGAGGAAAGATTTTTTAAAGTTAAAAATGTAATGAGTGTTACCTGTAATGAGTGTTACTGTACTGTTTGTTCTACAATACTGATATTTTAAAACTTTAAAAAAATGATTGAGTTTAATGTTTTTACAAAAAATAAATTTGCCGCATGTAAAAAAAATTGTAAATAAAAGTTTAAAGTTTGTGTTAAAATTTAATTTTTTCTAGGTCCAATATATAAATGTGTAATGAGTGTTACCATAATGTAAAGAGTGTTACTTGAATAAAAACAAATTCTTACGGGTAGCCGTGTCCAACTATTTTTTTAATAAAGAAACATTATTTTTTCTTCTTCTTTATAATAAAATCTTTTTATTACAATGCACTGAAAACGTATCTTTTACATTTTTGAAGCTTTGAGGAAACATTAAAAGATAATAAATTTAACACTCATTACTTTTTTAAAAAATTGCAAATATTTTGGGTCTAAAAAATATTTCTGGTGGGATGACAGAGAATATTTACGTCGTATATACAATTAGTAACGTTTCAATAGTTACAATAGTAACGTTTCATAAAAACAGAGAAATAAAATCTAAAAAAATACTGTTTTTATGACAGTAACACTCATTACGACTAAAATGTGATTTTTTATGTATATATGTTTTTATAATGTAAATGAATTTGAAAACTGACTGTTCTTGAACGAAAATGTCATCCTAAGTCCCTGATGTGTCAGAATAATCAATATTATCATGTCTAAGGCTTATTTTAATTTTCTATAAGGTAGCCAAATTGATTTCCCTAAAGGTACATTTTATTTGAAAATTACCCTTATACTTTTCTTCTTTAGGGGTCTCCTGTAGCTCATTGCAACCCATGTCATGCAGGATAATCCCATCTACAGCAAAAGGGGCCCCATGCTTGGTGTTCACCCAGCATATATTAATGGGTAGCTGCTTAAGTGAAGGGGCGATCTTGTTAAAAATCTCAATTATACAATTAATACAGCTGAAGAAGTGACATACCGACACCATATCATAATATCCGTTGTATAAGCCCTTTGGCAGATCTGAGCCCTCCTTGGGCTAATGTCATGACTCATTATTTTTCACCAAAATCTAAATTTGGAGCTAAAATTCATTCTCGATTTGGCCTCGGGCTATGATTTTTCTGATCATGTATGGGAAATTTTGTCAAAATCGGCCCAGTAGGTAAGATTCCAGGTGTCTTCATAGACGACACACAGACATTTTTTAAAAACCACTTTTTGGACTTTGGGGACCTCAAAACATGTTAATTGAATTTTTGCGCCATCACAATACTTTATCTTTTACGATTTTGGTAGTATTCATACTACGGAAAGATTAAATTATTAAATGGTTAGAGCGCTATACTGGAAATATAGAGGCCCGTGGTTCAAATCCCAGTGCTGGAGTCTATTTTTCTGTCTGTTTCCTGTAGTTAATAATAATTATAATTTGATTTAAATTAATACTTTATCTCTATATGAGAAAGTAAAAAGGAATTAAAATTATAAAAACAAAAAAAACATTTTATATGCATTATACATTTTTTTTTCTTTTTTTTTTTTTTTCATTTTCAATTTCATCATACATATAAAGAATACAAATAAAAAGAGAAACATCAAACTTACATTTTAAAACTAGAGTTACAATTAATAAAAAAAAAAAGTAATCGGTACAAAGAAAAAACACTTTTTTTTATTTATTTATTATATTATTAATAATTTTTATTTATACTTGAAATATAATTCTAATTAAATCACAATGTATATAATTAAAATAAAAACAGGGAGGACTTATACATAAAAAGAGAAATTACAAGGCCCTGTTTTAATTTATTTATAATTTAATAACTAATTTTACTAATTAATATTTTTTTTAACTAATTTATTATTTTACTTCTTAAATTTTATAACAAATTTACTATTTTTTTTTTCTTTTTGTAATTATTCTTTTATTTTTATTGTTATTATATGAAATAATTGAAACACCCCCAAAACAAATCAAAGTACAACTGCTTATGTTAAAAAATTTATTAAGATCGAAACTCCCCGATAAAAAATAAGAAAAATTATAAAATTGAAATCTGATTATTTTTTTTATTATTTTTCAGTGGTAAAATTGTTGTATATGTCCAATTTTATATCTGTGTCCAATATTTGTCTAGAGTTTTGTTAAAGGGATCATTTCTAACTTCGTAAGATTGTTCCTAGATAGCGTTAAGTCAAAATTTAAGATATTTCTTAAAATCCCCTTTTTAATTTTTATTTTATTTTAAATTTCCTGGTCCTCATAGGTATTAGATGTTAGGGACGTATTTTTTTTCTTCAGAATAACATCACTGCAAGAGCTATGATGAACAAAAACTACAAATTTTACCATTGTTATTTACATTTTTTAATAAAATTATACATTTAAAAAAAAGAACCCCTGAATTTAATTAAAATAAAAATGATTATTTTCTTACACAAATTCTAAATATAATTTAATAATTAATTCATTTTCATGAAAAGTTTATAGCGGCAGTGATCTTCAAGATCCTTTTCTTTATTTTAATCTTATTTATTTTTCTTTTTTTAGAATAATTATTGCATTATTAATTAGCTTATATGAATAAATTAAGAAAGCTAACTAAAAAAAAATTATAAAAATCTTTACAAAAAAATAAAAGTAAAATAAAAAACTATCTACCTACCCTAATTTTCTTTTTAGTAATTATGAGCAAAAAAAAAAAAAAAAAAAAAATAATAATAATAATTGTTAAAATTCATAATTTTAACAAACTTTTTACAAAATAAAAATTCTACTAATAAATGCGCAAAATAAACAAACAAATATTTGTTTCTTCAACAGTCCAAATAACACATATGCGGATTAGTAAACATAACAAATTTAAATAATAAATTTGAAATGATAATTTTTAAGATTATTTGTTTAATAGTCAGATGTTATTTTTATTTTTTTTTAAAGTAAAGAATAAATGTTGATAATTTCATTGTTTTATAACAACTGAGATCATACATGAAAGGTAGATAGGATTATATAATATTTGTTTTGTAAGCCAAATTGTGTTTGACATGTTTAGATTGGTCAATAAAAGAATACACTTGACGTGTAATTTTTAAACAATAGCGTTCAAATTTAGAATGGCAGGCTGTCATTGGTATGTTCTTTATTAACATTTAGGGTATCAATCACTTTTTTTCCTATGAAAATAATTTTAATTGGTTTAATATTATTATTTTTTATATGAATTTGTTAAATAGTAAAACAAAGTAAGGTACTCGTTTTCCTATGTTTTTAGGGTCCGTAGGCAAAACCGAGGACCCTTATATTTTTTTTAGAATATAAATTAATATAATTATTTATAAATTCCTTTGTTTAAATAACTACATATTAAGACAAAGGGATGTTTAATCCAAAGTACTGTGCGACAAAGGAATATAAAACTCCTTTCTTTATAAGGGGAGTAACAATCTAAAGCAAAACATTTTTATACCTTCTTTACATTGTTACTCCCTTCTGTTATTTTCTAAGGGTAGTAACAGTCTAAAGAAGTGCCCAAAATGATATATTTACTTGACGGAGGTCACAGTATTTATGGGTTGAGCAATAACAATTTGCCAATGTGTAATGGTAAATTGTCATTGGTGAATTCTTTAATATAACAGGGAAAAAACAATTGACCTTTGATAACCCATGATTGCAATCTTTATTATCTATTTTTACCTGTTATCTTTGAAAACAGTAACTACTTTACATAAAAACTATTAGAGAAAGAATGATTTTACAGCAGGGTTAGCTTAGTAATCTAAATCCTAGAAATTAAAGGACATTTTCTGCCAACTATAAAAAATAATTCTTACCAACCAGAAATTACTTTTAGATATTTTAATAAAAGCGACATTGCGCAGCAGTTGAACACAAGTAAAATTCAAAAATAGTACAATTAAAACAGAATAAACAAATAAAATTTACAAAGGAAAAAAAAATGGATGCAAATAAAAAATCTTGATATTAAATACTTGACAAGCATTTAAATTTATTAAAAATTAAATATGTTTCATAATTATTTATTTATTTTATTTTTATAATTTATTTCTATTTAAGAACCGAATTTCGGTTTTCACATTTTCTTTAAATTTACCATAGGTAAATACAAATTTTATTTCAAATTTATTTATTATTAAATTAAGTTAAGAGGATTTGGGACCAAAACTGGCAATAAAAAATTGAAGATTATCATGGTCCTTTATTCTCTTAATAGTTAATTTGTTTGTTTTTAAATTAAGAGGATTTGAGACCAAAACTGACAGTAAAAAATTGAAGATTATCATGGTCCTTTATTCTCTTAATAGTTAATTTGTTTGTTTTTAAATTAAGAGGATTTGGGACCAAAACTGGCAATAAAAAATTGAAGATTATCCTGGTCCTTTATTCTCTTAATAGTTAATTTGTTTGTTTTTAAATTAAGAGGATTTGGGACCAAAACTGGCAATAAAAAATTGAAGATTATCATGGTCCTTTATTCTCTTAATAGTTAATTTTTTTTTTTTTTTTTAAATTAAGAGGATTTGGGACCAAAACTGGCAATAAAAAATTGAAGATTATCATGGTCCTTTATTCTCTTAATAGTAAATTTGTTTGTTCTATAAGTTAAGAGGATTTAGGACCAAAACTGACAATAAAAAATTTAAAGATTATCATGGTCCTTTATTCTCTTAATTGTTAATTTGTTTATAATTACAATGAAAATAATAAAGTAAATTAATTAGTTATCCTACTTATATTTTTAATTTTAATAATAATTGAATTTATTATACGTGTAGCAAATATATTTTGATAAGTTTTTTTCTCCATATTTTATAAATACCTAAGTCTTCTATAATTTGTTTGTTTAAAAAAACAAAAATATATTCCATATCCTAAACACATTTAGATCACACCTATATCAAATAAACTGGTTATCTATGCAAATTTTGAAAAAGTAAAGCTATTTTTGCGTTTTTGATAAAATGTTTTATATATTTTTTTTTTTCTAATTGCAAAAACCCTAACAATTTTTATTTTATTAAAAGCCATTTCAATTATATTGCTGCATTTATTTTTATTATTTTTGTTGAAGTATTTTTTTTTTTTGTGAAATATTTTTGAGCTATTATAATTAATAAAATAAAATAAAAAAAATATATATAATATATCCTGAAAAATTAAGAGAATTTAATCCAAGCATTCTTACAAACTTTTTGACAAGATATAGACTATATAGTCTATATATATATATATATATATATATATATATATATATATATATATATATATATATATATATATATATATATATATATATATATATATATATATATATATATATATATATATATATATATATATATATATATATATATATATATATATTATATTAATATATATATTAATATTAATCCATCCAAGAAATAATTTTGTACTTAAAAACAATTCTAATAAGAACAGTTTATGATAAATCCAAATAAAAAATAAAATCGATTTTTTTTGTATATATTTTGAGGACAACATAATATTATGTTATACATGCTTATTTGTTTCACATTCAATAAATTTAAATTTATTATTATTATTATTACTTTATTCCATTTTTTTCTTTTTTCACAATAAAGCTATTATAAATAATATACATTATAATTAATTTTTATTTTATTAATTAATTAGCAGCAACCTCACAAATATTGTGAACAAATGTATATTATTATCATATAAAAAAATACAAGTAGTTACGATCTACAGATAAAAATATCTATAGATTTTTATTAATTTTTTTAATAGGCCCTAATAGTACGGTGCAATTAGTCCAAAAAACGGCCTAACCCTAACATCCAAAGTAAAAGTTTCCCTCCAACTTCAAGTTGTTCTATGCAGTCTACATATTGTTTGGTAAAAAGTTACACCATTTTGAGCGTCGGGTTTGGCGGGGAGGGGGGGGCAAAGTTGGTAAATTAGTAGTTTTACCCGTTTTTCTTAAATATTTCGAAAACTATGCGTTTTAGAGCAAAAAGAGCTATATACAAAAATAATCTACATTAAATTTTGAACAAAAATGGTCTAGTGCATAATCTTCCCAAAGTAAATGGTTCCAAAGTTACGGAGAGTGTAAAAATAGAAATTTTTCGTATTTTTTTAGATTTTTGGCAAAAAAAATGAAATTATCCCTAAGGGAATTTTTTTTTACAGGTTTGAAAAAAATTGTAAAAGCAAATTGCGATTTAGTGGCCGGTGGTATGTTAGTGATAAGCCCTTGAAGGAACGACAACCTCACCACCATCTCAAGGGGCGCTACTTTTTAAGGGAAAAGAGGCTTCCACAGGCCTAGGACATGTAAACCTGTGGTACGGAGAAACCTACTCTGAACTTTCTCTGGACTATGAATGTCTTTCCAACATAAATGACTTTCAAATATAATAATATTTTCTATGTGATAATTATGATATCTAATTGTATAATTTGTAATCTTAATATTTTTAAAACTGCAGCTTTTAAAAGGATTCATCAGTATTTAATCCCCAAAGAATTTTCGTTCCCAAAAGGATGGTACTTTAGTTTAAGCAGTTCTTTAAGAACTGGTTGGAATTGGAATGACAACAGAGTTTTTATTTTTAAGGGAAGGAAGCAGTTGAGGTTGAGTAGGTTGAGATTGAAGGTGGAATAATATAATGTAGTATAGTAGTAGTGCGAGTGTGTGGGACAGGGGACCTTACCATGTAAATGTGCAAGTCATTTTTATGCCCAGTCAGTATGTATATGTTTGAGTGTTCTATACTATACTACTATGCTGTACATGTGTGAGTTTATTGCGTGCGCAAATATCCACTCACACTTATTTAAACTATTACTATTATAATATTCATATTTTACGATTTTGGTAGTATTCATACTACAGGAAGATTAAATTTTAATTTAAATCAAATTATAATTATTATTAACTACGGGAAACAGACAGATAAACATAGACTCCAGCGCCGGGATTTGAACCACGGGCCTCTATATTGTAATATTGTAATTAAACACATACACAAACACAACTCAGGCTAGCCCTAGCCTACTAGTCCCTTCCCCTTCTAATCCTAATATTAAAAAACTCCCCCAAAACAGTTCCATGTCATTGTCATGTCTTGTCACACAGTTCTCTATTGTTAACAGCTCTCGTGAAACGGTTCTAAGTTCTTACACTTACAATTTCCCTGTTCCATATCTATTTTTTTCTGATTTAAATTTATTATTTCCATAATTAGTTATATAATATATATATATATATATATATATATATATATATATAATTAGTTATATAATATATATAATTTTTTTTTTTTAATTTATTTATTTAACTATATTATATAGTAATCATTTTATTTATTGTTTGATTTATTTTTTATATAATACTTCAGAGTTCCATATCTATCTTTTCTGATTTAAATTTATTATTTCCATAATTAGTTATATAATATATATATATATATATATATATATATATATATATATATATATATATATATATATATATATATATATATATATATATATATATAATTAGTTATATAATATATATAATTTTTTTTAAAATTTATTTATTTAACTATATTATATAGTAATAATTTTATTTATTGTTTGATTTATTTTTTATATAATACTTCAGAGTTCCATATCTATCTTTTCTGATTTAAATTTATTATTTCTATATCTTGAAATTAAGAAATGTATATTTAATTTATATATACTTTCCATTAGCTGTATTCGGATACCGTTAAATGCGTTTGTGAGCGTTATTTCTAGTGAAGTTGTGCTGCTATTTTTATGAGTGTTCGTCTTTAAAATACTGTCGAACTAAGTGGTTATCACTTTAAATTAATTTTTTTTGCCAAAAATCTAAAAAATACGAAAAATGTCTTCTCCGTACCACAGGTTTACATGTCCTAGGCCTGTGGAAGCCTCTTTTCCCTTAAAAAGTAGCGCCCCTTGAGATGGTGGTGAGGATGTCGTTCCTTCAAGGGCTTATCACTAACATACCACCGGCCACTAAATCGCAATTTGCTTTTACAATTTTTTTCAAACCTGTAAAAAAAAATTCCCTTAGGGATAATTTCATTTTTTTGCCAAAAATCTAAAAAATACGAAAAATGTCTATTTTTACACTCTCCGTAACTTTGGAACCATTTACTTTGGGAAGATTATGCACTAGACCATTTTTGTTCAAAATTTGATGTAGATTATTTTTGTATATAGCTCTTTTTGCTCTAAAACGCATAGTTTTCGAAATATTTAAGAAAAACGGGTAAAACTACTAATTTACCAACTTTGCCCCCCCCCCCTCCCCGCCAAACCCGACGCTCAAAATGGTGTAACTTTTTACCAAACAATATGTAGACTGCATAGAACAACTTGAAGTTGGAGGGAAACTTTTACTTTGGATGTTAGGGTTTTGGTCTAATTGCACCGTACTATAAGTAAGAAAGAAAAATTACTAAAATATGAACATTTAATTACTGTTAAAACTTTTTACGAATAAAAAAAGAAGATGATGGACTTTAAAAATTGTATAATTTAATTTAGGATCAAAATATTGACAATAATTAATAATAACACTTAATCTTTCTTCTATATCATGATATTGGATTTTATTAATAAAATTTAATTATGAAAGGTCAGGCAGAAGACTGGATAAGTAAGTATAATTTAATCACCATCAATTTTTTTACAACAAAAACATTTACTCTTTCTTCTAAATATAAGGTTGTAATAATAGTACATGGTATATGATTGGAAATTAGTAATAATAAAAATTGATATATATATATATATATATATATATATATATATATATATATATATATATATATATATATATATATATATATATATATATATATATATATATATATAAAGAATCAGTACTTTTTGCAGTACTTGAGACTTTACTGCAAAAAGGACTGTTTCATTATTTTAAAGAAAATATAAACTAACAATAATTAGGGTTTTGCTGCCGTGATATTATTTCATATCCAACAGTAGAATATATGTATATGAACACACTAAGGATTTCTAGGAAATAAAATGTATTATAAATAAGAAGTATTTATGTATGGACATAAATGTATTTTGTAAAAAAAATATGATTATAGAATTTTTAAAAAAAAAATAATCAAATTGACAAATAAGAAAATCAAGTAGCAAATATTACAATCATTAAGTAATTTTAATATTAAATTTAAATAATTATTTATCAATATAATTAATTAATTTTTTTATTTAATTTCAAAACTGAGCAACATATTAAATACATTGTTAATAAGGTATTAAACCTTATTAAGTAGCAAGAATAATGAATTAAAAAATAATATATATTTTTTTTGGCGAAGTAATAAAAATGATCAATTTTATTATTTTATTAATTACTCGTTTTAGGCAATAAAATTATAATTAGGACCTTTTTTTATTATTTATTTCTAAAAATTAATTAACTAATTAGATACATGATAAATGTATATCTAAGTTTAATATATTTTTTTTGGGGGGGGGGGAGAGAAAGTAAATATTTTGACAGATAAATTTAGATCTAAAGGAAACTTCAGTTACAAATTGGGAAAGCAATTTTTTCCACTGTGTATTGTTTTACTAATTTTCCATTATTTTTTTTTATTTTTAGATGGAGACGTGTTAAGAGATTTATCAAAAGGGATTCAATTCACATCATAATGAATCTTGATTTATCTCATAACAAATCATGATTTATTATTTTAATTAATAGTGAATCTTGATTCATCTCATAACAAATCATGATTTATATAATAATAAATAGTGAATCTTGATTTATCTCATAACAAATCATGATTTATTATTCTAATTAATAGTGAATCTTGATTCATCTCATAACAAATCATGATTTATATAATAATAAATAGTGAATCTTGATTTATCTCATAACAAATCATGATTTATTATTCTAATTAATAGTGAATCTTGATTCATCTCATAACAAATCATGATTTATATAATAATAAATAGTGAATCTTGATTTATCTCATAACAAATCATGATTTATTATTCTAATTAATAGTGAATCTTGATTCATCTCATAACAAATCATGATTTATACCATAATAAATAGTGAATCTTGATTCATCTCATAACAAATTATGATTTTGATCATAGTGAATTATGAATCTTGAATCTTTTTTGTAATAAATTGTAACTACGAATCATGATTAATTTAATAATCTAATAATGTAATATAATAAATAAATCATCAGATAAATATAATAATACATTTTGTTTTACATCTTAATAAAAATTCATTCATATCATAATGAATTTAGATTCATAAAAATAATAAATCATTATATTTATTCTCAATCAATCACTAATTCATAAAAGATTAATCTTGATTCCATTCACTATAATATATTATTATTATTAAATTAATAACCAATCCTGATAATTAATATTATCAATAACAAATGATCATAAACTTTTGATAATTTAATATTATATCATTAATTACATTTTTAAAAGTTATAAAAAGATCAGAAGCGAACTTTCCAAAAAAAATCTAAATTTATTTAGTTCTTAAACTAGAAAACTGTCAAAATATTTGCCTTCTTTACTAAAAAATAATGATAAATCCTTATTGTAATTACAAAAAAACCTTAAATATTTATAAATACACAAAATTATTTAATTAATATTTTCTTGTGTAATAAGTTCTTATTAAATTTTTTGTTTTTGAAAAATTTTATACTCTAATATAAAAATTTATTAGATCACAATAATAGTCCTCACGAACTTTTTATTTTTAATTTTGCACAAACATTCATAATTAATTATTAATGAGTAATATTATTAATGAGAAAAAAAAAAAAATTATGATGTTCAATTGATGATTTTATGTAATTGTGCAAATACATATATTTTTTTTTTTACTTTATACAAATATAAAAGAAAAACTCCCATTTTTAATTAATTAATATTCAGTATATTATATAATATAATTCTTAATACATTATTTAAAGTTGTTTCTTTCGTACAATCTATCTTAAATTGTTGTTGTTTTTTTTTTTAAAAAAAAGAACAAAAAATGACAGATCCATCAGGAACTTTTTCTTTAAAAAAAGGAAAAATCGATAAACTTTTTTTTTATATATTTTCTTCATTCCTTTTTTCCCAATTTTCTTAAAATTCTTTTTTCCTTTTTATTTAAATTACAAATTATTTCATTTTGTTTGTTTACTACTCCTGGTGTTCTTTTGACAATTTTTTTTTCTCTAATTCTTCTAAAAAAAGTGGGTTGTTATTTTTGTTGATTTTTTTTGAAAATTTAACTTGTTTTCTGGGGAAATTAGAAGACATGATCTTATTTGATTTCATTATTAAAATGAAAAAAAAAATTGGAAGGAGATTTAATTTTAATGTTGGTTATTTTGTTTTTCTTATCAAAGTCTTGTTGATATTTTGGCGCTTATAATGTTTTAGCCTTTTCTAAGAGATCATCCACAAATTTCTGTAACAAAAGAAAAGAAACAATAAGTAATTATGTTTTAACTAAGATAAAAATATATAGGATTTCACTGAGGCTCCGGTGAAAACCCCTGAGAATGTTCCGGTAAAAAAAAAATAGTATTGGAAGCGAAACGTCGAAATACACGTTCTTCAAAACGTGGTCGTGTTCAGTGTGCATCTTTAAGGTTGTTAAGCCTAATTTATTTTACTTTTTTATAAAGGTAGCAAATATAAAAAGAAAATATTGTGATAGTATAATTAAGTAAATTAATTTATATCTATTTAGATAAGTTATTATATCTATTTGAAGACCAACAAATCAAAACAAACATTTATTTTTATTGGAATAAATGTGGTTGCCTTAGCTTAGTAATAACAAATCATTTCGAGGTGCGTCGTCGTCAGGAAACAACTCGATTTCGATTATATAAATGCTATTATAACAACTTACCACGAACACTATTTTATAACGATTGTCAAAGTTAATAAACAAATTAATCTAAGGATAGAAAAGTTATCATAGAAGAATAGAAAATTTTTGAAAAATCATTTTGGATCCAGAATGATCGAAGAAAACGTTTTTACAGAAAACTACTGTATTGGCTTAGGACTTAAAACGTTTTCTCAAAGAAATACTGTGTTGGCTAAGGACTTAAAACGTTTTCTCAAAGAAATACTGTATTGGCATAGGACTCAAAAGTTTTCTCAAAGAATTACTGTATTGGCTTAGGACTCAAAACATTATCTCAAAGAAATACTGGCATAGGACTCAAAACGTTTTCTCAAAGAAATACTGTATTGGCTTAGGACTCAAAAGTTTTCTCAAAGAAATACTGTATTGGCTTAGGACTTAAAAAGTTTTCTCAAAGAAATACTGTATTCACTTAGGACTCAAAACGTCTTCTTAAAGAAATACTGTATTGGCTTAGGACTCAAAACGTCTTCCCAACGAAATACTGTATTGGCTTAGGACTTAAAACGTCTTCTCAAAGAAATACTGTATTGGCTTAGGACTCATAACGATTTCTCAAAGAAATACTGAATTGGCTTAGGACTCAAAAAGTTTTCTCAAAGAAATATTGTATTGGTATAGGACTCAAAACGTTTTCTCAAAGAAATACTGTATTGGCATAGGACTCAAAACGTTTTCTTAAAGAAATACTGTAATGGCATAGGACTCAAAACGTTTTCTCAAAGAAATACTGTATTGGCATAGGACTCAAAACGTTTTCTCAAAAAAATACTGTATTGGCATAGGACTCAAAACGTTTTCTTAAAGAAATACTGTATTGGCATAGAACTCAAAACGTTTTGAAAACGGTGTTATCAATCCAGATTCAGTTAAATCCTCCATGAAAAGATAGCTAAAAGCTAAAATTTAATTAAACGTTTGATTACTTACTTTTACGTCAAGTGGAGATTTCTTAGCATTACAGAGAACCTCCTGTAACAATAAAACAATATTCATTAAGCAGAGTAATAAACAAACTATAAACACCAGAAGACTTCGACATTTAAAAGGTATTAAACGATTTGAGACATTTCTAGAACATAACTCTAAAAAAATATATAAGATTAAAAAAGTAATCATCTTGTGCCAGAAATGATGCAATCAATCGTGTAGGATAAAAGTCCGGATCAATTATGTAATTATAAAGGCATGAGGCCGAAATACACAAAGATTTTTCCTTATGATTTATGTGTATTTGGAAGCCAGTCTTTAAGGCTCAATAGGAGGACTTTTCTAAAAGAAGTGTGATCAAAAATACTTTTACTACGTTTCCATGAGTTTTCAAAACGGTTTTGGTATTCAAAACCCCCCATGGAATCGGTGATTTCAAAACGTTTGAGTTCAAGGTCATAATATAAGCAAACTTTTGGTTTTGTATTGAAACTGTTTTAAAAGAATAACATGGAAACGGGTATTGAATTGAAAACAGAATTGAGATATGCGCAGTAGGTATGATGAGCAGAAGAAGAAAAAAAGAGATATATTTGAAAAAAGTTTACACATAGATGTAATATTGCAATGTATCTTATTCCCCTATGGCCACAGCCGTGAAGGGGAGTGATTCCACCTCGCTTACATAATAAGAATAAAAAAGTTTTTAAAATTGTTGTGAAAACTGTTTTGGAAACTCCTCATGGAAAAAACTTCGGTTTGAAACCAAAACAGTTTTGAAAACTCATAAAAGCGCAGTATATTATTTACAAAGTTAAACGTTGTTGAATGTTTTCATAACGGATTATTATCACGGGCATTCTTTAAGGACAAATTCTATTGGAAATCCATAGGGATCCTCAACATATACACCAAGCAGTAGAAAAGTAGCTGTCTAAAGCAGGAGTTCCCGATCTTTTGTCCTTCATCGATCCCTTTTAAAAAAAATGATTTTCTTCGTCGACCCCCTCGCATTTTTCCATTAATTTACAGTATACAGCATACAGTATTAGCAGAACACTAGTAATTGCACTTAAAAATCTTAAAGATGACAATTTATGCAAAGAACTTGGACAAAACAAATTTGAAAAAGTGGTTTCTATAAAATTTCAGATAACAGATATAAACTTGATTTCAGATTTATCTATATTGTAATTGGACAATAGTTCAATTTTTATTAATGTGGTAAATGTGTGATGTATTGATATTTTTTAAAAATATTTTTCCCTTAAATTGCCTATCTTCGTATAGTCACTATAGCTAACATCACATATTTTATTTTAACTGTTCAGTGTAAATTTTCAAACAATTTCAAAACAAATAATATGTTCACCTGTAGTGGGCATTTGTAAAAGTTCGCTGAAAGAAATTCTTCTGTCATGTTTCTTAATTTAGAGCTATAATATCGAACATTTAACACCAAAAAGTGGATTCATCCAACTGCACAGAAAGTTTACAATTTTGCAATTCACAAATTAAGGATTTTTTAGTATATTCTGACATTTCATCCATACAACGTTGTATGGAGTAATTGCTGTGCGGAATACTTTTTAAAACTGGTTCAGGGTTCATTTTCATAACAGTTTTTATTACTTGTGCGTGATATTATTTTTTCACCAGTATGGTACGATGTGGATATCCTGCATTTGCAATTAACAAAGAAATATTGAAAGACGCTTCTAATCCACAAGCATTATTTATAGAAGTTGATGGCTTAAGAAATGATTTAATTTCAGCTAAATTTATCAACTACCCCCAATATACCCCTGGAATACAATAGACCCCTTTTAAATTTCCATAGATTCCCAAGGGGTCCACCTGGACCCTTGGGAACCCCTGAGTCTAAAGCTAGAGCCGCACGAGCGTTTTTTCAAGCCAGGGTTTTGCGTGAAAACACGCCTAAAATATTAATCACAGTGATATCAGGTGGACCGGCCATATGGGGCGTAATTTCCCGCTGGAGGAAGGCAAAGGAGCTGCGTCTACATGATCACCCGCACCCGCAGTCGAATGAACCGGGGTCCTTTCGTTGGCTGGTTTTCACGTTGAAAAGGTGGCCACATAGCGTCTTTTCGCGCTACTACATTCTAATTATTTCTTATTTAAACTATTGAATTAAATATTTTGTGTTTGTAAGGTATAGGAGCGTCTATGAAGGTATAACATAAATTGTCTCTACACGTATACATTCAAACTGGTTTATTATAACAAGCAACTTTCATCCTTCATAAGGCCATCATCAGTGCCAATTTGAGTCTTATGTCGAACTTCGATATGGAATAGACTCACCTCTCGCTAATAAATGATTTCTTGTTTTTAATGCAACACATTTCTTCCTCAATCAGCAATGATGATAGCCTTATGAAGGATAAAAGTTGTTTTGTTTAATAAACCAGTTTGAATGTACGTGGACAACAATTTATGTTATTCCTTTAACTATTTTGTAACAGTGTTATTGATTTACTTTACTATTTTTTTTTATTTAATGGAGTTTTTAGATAGTGTTTAGATGAATAAACGCACATGTAGCCTGCTTCGGCTTGATTATTGATTTCACGTAGCGTGTTTTATCGTCAATGTGGCCACTCCATCCGCGGAAATGCTCGCAGCTCGCAGCTGTTTTTCCTGCAGCATTTCGGCTTGAAAAACCACTTGTCTGGCCGTAGCCTGTCTATATCAGAGGGGTTATAATACTATAACCTTTAAAGTGACCATTGTTTAATCTTAAAAAATTAGAAAAAAGGAAAGAATACCTTTCTGTTTTCTTTGTTTGTTTTTTTTACTCTCTGGAAAAGCTATTCTGTTTTACTTTAATACGTGTAGATATTTTATCTTAGTTGGTAGAGAACTTGATTGGATGGACTTCGCTACGCATCTCATCTTTTAATAACTCATGATCTGGTCAGTCTTAGAAACCCATAGAGGCTGTGGAGCGTTTTTTTACTGTTATTGCGTGGCCATGCAGCAAGTTTTTTCTTGATTTAAAATTGGTTTAGGACATCGGTGACTTCCAGAGGTTTTAACAAACATTGTGAAACAATCTAGCGGTTCCATTAGTTCTTTGTACGAGATCCGTAATCGGTTTTTGGACGAATTTCGTGATGCATTTTAAGATAAAAATAATTAAATGATATTTTAAACTAAAATTACCTGCAAGTGACGCCTCCTCGTTGTGTCGTCGTCCATATCTAATAATTCGTCTATATCAACTTCAACTTCAGGCGTTGATTTATCCTGAAAGAAAACAATATAATTTATTAGTAACATATAGAATTAATTACATACAACTGATACATAGATAGATTCATTACAGCATATTAATTATTCGACATTGTACGTTCTTACTTAAGATCAATATACCAGAGTAAGAGTAATGTCTTTATTTAAAATTGATTACTAACTTCATGGTTTACACTGGCAAACAAACGATTTATTGAACAAAATAAATATTACTTAAAATTAAAACAAAATAGCTAATGTCTATTACAGACCGGTTGACTTTAGACCTATCTATTAAGTCAATCAGTGAGTCAACTTATTATTTACATTGTTAAGATATCTATTATTATATAATATAAGAAACATTTTTGTTTGGCACGTGGTTTCCCAATAAGATTCCATTACGCGTTAAGGTGGATTCATAGCCTGCGTTTTATACGCGCTTCAGAATCTATAGGGTGTCATAACATGACGCGAGAAAAGTTGGTTCTAAACCAACTATCTCGCGCCAAAGCTAACCTGAATAAAACCTTCCCTCTTGTTTATATACATTTGATTTCATTTTTATAGTCACCCATTTATATAGTAAATATGGAGAAATTTAGTTGGAATTTTGTTGAGGCTGAGTAGATTTGTTGAAAGGAATTCCTGGATAAAAACGGGAGGTTACACAAAAGGATTTCAAGTATAAGGTTACTTATTAAAATATTCTTTGATCTTGGTTCCAGACGAGTAAGCCATTTCGACACAATGATTCCCTTTCAAACATTATTAATAGGATTCAGACCATTAAAATTTCTTAACAAGAGATATAAACAGCGTGATAAAAATGATTACTCTAATGTAATTACAATAATTATGGACAGATAATTATTGAAGATTATTATCCAGTATTAGAAAGGAATTAATTAAGGTTAGATAATGTCAATGTAAACAAAACATTCTTCAGATTCTAGGCCAAGGGGAATACACGTATTTTCTGCGAATTCGACCAAAGAGCTGAGCAATTTTACGAGTCCAAAACTAAAGATTGGGTTAATCTCAGATTGAAAGAGCGAGTGCTTTATCTCTGATATTACCGATCGATACATTCATTTATCTAATCACGGCAGCAAAATTAAGCATTGTTGTACGGTTTTCAGTCTGCAAAATGTCATTTTTCTTGATTCTTTTGAATAAAGTGTCAGCAAAATACCAAAGTGTCATCAAAAGTTCAAAGTGTCAGCAAAATAACAAACAGGCTGTCACATTGTAAGAAAATTTTACTAAAAAAAGGTTACTTCATCGCAGGTTATAAACACTACCACATTGTTTATTTTTATATATTTAAGCGTAATATTCTGTTAAATAGTTTTTATATCTTTTTTGAAAATAACTTAAATAATTATAGTGACTTTTAATTAGATTATAGTGAGTTTTAAAAAATCACTAAATATTGAGATAAAAAAACAGTTGTTAATAAAAAAAAGTGGTAACCCTGAATTGTTTTGCCTTTGTTTTGATTTCTTGATAACTCAAACTTTCGTTTTTTTACAAATTTAATTTCTTTAAATCTTTTATATATTAAAAAGGGATTATAATAAATAGTGTAATTTTTCTGCCGATAATAGATAAAATATTGTATGTAACTATGCAGCAAAGGAAACATTCCTGACTCGTTTAAAGATTACCTGAACATTTGCCTGCCTCGGCTTCGCCTCGTCAGTCAACATGTAATTTTCCAGACGAGGCGAAGCCGAGTCAGGAACATAGTAAATTTCCTGCCTCGGCTTCGCCTCTGCAGTAAATTTGTTTAGCCTATCCTCGCCTTTGGCTCGGAACTAAAACTTAAAAACTTGTCAGCAAAATTCCATTTTGCTGCCTAGTTACATAAATAACTATTTTATCCAACTATCGATGACAAGGTAGTTAGCGTCAATACTAAAGATGGAGTTAATTTTGGGTTTAAAGTGCAAGTGCCTTATCACTAATATTACCGATCGATACATTCATTTTTATCCAACTATCGATGACAAGGTAGTTAGAGTCAATACTAAAGATGGAGTTAATTTTAGGTTGAAAGTGCGATTACCTTCATCACTGTACATTAATTGTAGATCGATGTATTATTAATTGTTTATCTAACTATCGATGAGCTGATGTGATAAGGGAATTTTAGAGTATAGTTAATACATAATACTAAGTTGCCCATAAAAACAAAGTTTTTTATTAAAAATCTTTTAAATTTAGGCATTTTGATTGAATGATTCCGTGTTGTCGGCCAACATTTTTATGAAGCAAAGGCTATTTTATAATTTTTTTAAAAAAAACAACAAAAACACGCGGTCTCCCAATAAGACTTCATTACGCAAAAAGGTTGGTTCATAGCCTGCGTTTTACACGCGCTTTAGAATAATCTATAGGCTGTCATAACATGACGCGAGAAAAGTTGGTTCCAAACCAACCACCTCGCGCCAAAGCTAACCTGATTAAAACCTTCCCGTCCTCTTCCCCCTTGTTTATATATTTGATTTAATTTTTTGACTCATAATAACTTTTAGAAAGTTATTATTATTATTTTAATAATAAATTCGGCTTTGTTAATAACCTGAACGGAACACTGCGTATGGGCACAAGGAAGGAAGGAAGGGAGAAAACACACATTGACTTTTCCCCAGCTTTATGAATGTATTTTTATCTATATATAGTCCAAACGCGCGTAAAAACGCATGCTCCCACCTTTTATACTAAAAGAAAACTTAAGATTGACGTACTTAATATCAATCGCTGCAGTTTCATACTGTATTACTGGTAACTACCAGTAATACAGTAAACATTTTAAAACATTCGCAGCGTTCTCCGTTTATTAGTCATACAGTCCACACATTGGAAAACCACTGTTTTTCAATGCCATCATACATTTATCTATATATTTCATACATTTTTTGAGCAGAAGAAAATATCTATCTTCTTATTTAAGTAATACTTATTTCTTATTTAGGTATCAACAAATATTTTTTAACATTTAATAATTTTTTATAGTTATAACTAGCTGGCTTTGCTGCGGAGTGTTATTTTTTAATTTGATAGTTTGATAAACTACTGTAAAGAAATATAAAAGTTATTTTACTAAGCGAGAATATCTAGATGAGTGCAGAAGTTCCCTACATCTCCCTCTTCCCCTTATTTTTACACCTCATTCTCTTAGATAAAATAATTTGAAAAATACCTTACTCTTCATCGGGAAAATAGCTTTTCCCGGAAGGATAACATTTAAAACTGAGTCAGTATTAAAAGTCATCATTCCTGGAAAAGCAGAGATATTTAGCTGGAAAAGCAGACTTACTTACCTCCTGTACCTCCTCCCCCTGGTTTCTTATTGCTTCCTGGGAAAGCAGAAGTATTTTCCTTCCTTACCTCCACACCCGGGTGTCTTATTGCATCCTTGGGTTGAAATTGCTGTTATCTTTTATTTTAATAATATATAGGAGTACATCCTAAGAACAAGCTTTATCCCAAGTATTAACTTCCTAACTGCAGAAAATCAATCTAATGGCTCAATTCCCTTCCTTATTTTACTTTGTACCTATTTCCCCCTTTAGGGATTTAATTTCAGAAAATCCTGTCTAGTCAGACATTAATATTATTTTAGTAATTATCGTTCAAGATACAATGATTCAATTTAAGCGTTTCAAAGAATTAGTACCTAATAATAAAAACTATAGGTTTGTTCCAACCAAGCAGTGTACCGTCCGCGTGATCGTCACGGACATGCGCAATGGATAAATGTTCCAACGTGATAGTGTTTCGTACCGTCCTCCATACTGTTTCAACCCGCGCAGGGATAGTTTGCGAACCGTTTACTTTACCGTCCAAACGATCCTCTGACAATACCAAGTACTAGTTTGTATGACATGCGCAGTTACGTCAATCGTCACACATGTCAACAGGAAGGTTCCCTAACAGTTAGGTTTCCTTAAATGTTTTTAATACAGAGCGAATTATAGTCCTAAAGCCGTTCCAACCTGACATGATTTTATTACAGTACAATGTTAGCGCATGCGTATAAAACCCGTCCTAAACGATTCCCGAAAGGACGGTACAAAAACATCCCGAACGATCCGCGGGCGCGGGACGATACAAAGGACGGTACAAAAACAGGGGGTTGGAACAAACCTTATATTGGAGAGAGAACCTGGTTTTAAAGCCACCATCTTAAATAAAAATGGCCGATTGGAAAACTTTAAATTCTCAATTTCAAGATTCTAGTGATTTTTAGAATATCTTCATGAAAAAGTGTGCATAAAAATGGCAGCGATATTGAATCAAGATGGCGGATTGTGAAAAGATTTTGCAAGTATCCAGGGGATAAGAGGTACCGACTTATGCAATTTCATGGCATTAGGTCTAATTGTTCCACAGACATCATGATCAGTCAGGGGCATTTGAATTTTATATTAATTTTAATCTCATTATTATTTTTTCTCGTAATCGTGAAGAGACAACACTGTTCTATCCTATACAACCCGATTCTATACAGGTAAGCCATATTGTTTTTTTTAAACCATTTTTTCTCTAGTAAATATTTCTTACATCAAAACCTTCTGCTTTTTTTACTTTAAATTATTAAGAGTTCATTTAAAAATAATATTATTGTGTCTCCACTAACAATACATTTTTTAATTGAACTAAGAATAAAAATATAAAAAATTTAGAAACATCATTATTGCAGAATAAAACTTATACAACGAGAGGGAGAGAGATAGGGAAAATCTTTCTTAATTGGGATAATTGGAGGCACCATTTCCTCATTTCTCGGAGAAATAAAATTACGAAAACCTGAGGGCAAATGAAAAATTACAATTAGAACAGCGAAATGACGTTTTAATTCAGCAATGTACCTAACCCGTTTATTTTTTAGAAATTGCTTTCTAAGTTTTCAAGATTATTTGGTCTAGATTTTTTATTGCTTTATTTAAACTTTAATGTTTGAAGTGAAACAATTATTGAAACCTAATTTTCTCCTTGCTTTGCTCAGAGGTTAATATCTTATACAGTTTGAGAAGTTTGTGATAGAAAAAGGTCAATAATAATTCCAACAAGGTGGTTTAAATAAAATCCAATAAGGCTTTGATTTGTAACTTTGTCGAGATAATTAATAATTTTGTAAGTTGTTAGTTAGTATAGTCCACACATCACTCTGCTTTACTTTGAAAGCACATAAGTGCTCTCTGTACGTTGTTAATATAGTCCACACATCACCCTGCCCTTATTTTGCTCTCTG
Source organism: Gerris lacustris (assembly GCA_951217055.1). Classification (NCBI taxonomy): domain Eukaryota; kingdom Metazoa; phylum Arthropoda; class Insecta; order Hemiptera; family Gerridae; genus Gerris; species Gerris lacustris. Next base: position 56,895,970 of record OX578283.1, on the reverse strand, counting down.
TAAGCTGTTAGTTAGTATAGTCCAAACATCACTCTGCCCTCATATTGCTCTGTAAGTTGTTAGTTAGTATAGTTCACACATCACCCTGCCCCCACTTCACCCTCTGTAAGTTGTTAGTGTAGTCCACACATTTCTCTGCCCTTACTTCGCTCTCTGTAAGTTGTTAGGTAGTACAGTCCACACATCACTCTGCCCTCATTTTGTTCTCAGTATAAGTTGTTAGTTAGTATAGTCCACACATCACTCGGCTCCCACTTCACCCTCTGTAAGTTGTTAGTTAGTATAGTTCACACATCACTCTGCCCTCATTTGGCTCCCTGTAAGCTGTTAGTTAGTATAGTCCACACATCTCTCTGCCCTCATTTTGTTTGTTCTCTGTATAAGTTGTTAGTTAGTATAGTCCACACATCACTCTGCCCTCATTTTGCTCCCTGTAAGCTGTTAGTTAGTATAGTCCACACATCACTCTGCCCTCATTTTGCTCCCTGTAAGCTGTTAGTTAGTATAGTCCACACATCACTCTGCCCACATTTTGCTCTCTGTAAGTTGTTAGTATAAATAATCCACACAATTAGGACCACAACTCTTTAATTATTAAGCAGACTACCAATTTAGTAACCTCGAATAATTTATTTATAATACGACATAAAACTTCTTACAACACTAAAAGAAGTGCGACTATGTTTCACCATGATTGTGAAAACAACGTGATAAAATCAATAGAGTTGGTTTTATAAAATTCTGTACCATTGTGAAACTAACTAATTCCGAGGCGGAACAGCCCATGTGTACGTCTACGGTCTACGAAAGGTTCTTTTACAAATTCACATATATAATATACAAGTGTATTGGCTATTAAGGGTTATTGTATTGTTTTATCAGCTTTATCAACCATTTACATACACAACCCGTTAACACCGAGCGGGGAGAACGGTCTGGGAACTGATCCCAGATCAGTGTTCACCCATCCAAGTTGCGACCACACCCGCATCGGGGGCCATCTCTACTTAACAACATCTGTCTGGTCGAGTTCACATACTAAATTAAATTTTCTACATTCTCGAATGTTATAATTCGATTTGTTGACTCCTGTCTATTGACGTAAAAAAATACCTTATTTAAGATTATCCACCGAAGCAGCTGCCATTCATTATAAGGTCATGTCATTGCCGATTATGGAATTAAAAAGCACAATTATTTATGATGAGTATATAGTTTCATTAAAGACTAATTTCACTTTGGATTTAGGCCTTACAAGAATAATTGTTGCTATATTAAACCTTAACTTTATAAAAAAAAGTTGTTTGTTGATCAGTATCGTAATCTGAAGGATTCAATGAGTGACTAAATAAAGAGTTTAAGACTAAGATGAAGAGGAGCGAAGAGTTCTAGCCGTGTTTGTGGTTAGTTTAATGGTTACGGGTCAGCTGATGTACCTACTGACAGACAGACTGAAACAGGCTACGCTAGGCTAGCCATGCTTCTTTAACATCACTTCTTCTCCTCTCTCTCTCCTTAGCTATTGCACTTTCATTGTCAGACCAAATTTCTCCATTGTAATTATAACAATGAATGTAAATACAATGGAAGTAATTGAAATTTATTCCTTTTTCTTTAAAGGGTAAACATGATCCGGCATGGCCTGTCAGAGTCCGTCTGAAGGCCGGCCACCTGGAGCGTGTGTATATTCCGGTCGGCCTGTCAGTAGTGATTGTTCTGTTCTCCCAGAATATACACACGTTCAGGCGACGGACGTTCAGTCTAAACTAACAGGCCAGATATCTCTCACAACTCCAACGATTCTAGTCATTTCTCTACGTTTAAACACTCTAAACTTCACACTTAAGACTAAAACTCTATCACTTCGTACTGGAGCGTGTGTATAATCCGGTCGGCATATCAGTAGCGACAGTTCAAGCGCCCAGAGAATATACATACGTTCAGACGACGTAAGTCCAGTCTAAACTGACAGGCCAGATATCTGTCACAGCTCCAACGATTCTTCTCATCACTCAAAGTTTAAACACTCTTAACTTCACACTTAAAACTAAAATTCTATCCCTTTTTACTATAACTCACTTTGCACGGCACTTTGCAAATCATGGGATACAGCTGTGTATGTGCGATAGTCACAGGGTGATTTCTTGTAACTTTCTGGGAACACAGTAGAACCACGATAAGAAGTGTCTCAAGAGGATTAGGGAAACATTCTTGTTATCGAGGTGCTCTTATTGTTGAGGGTCGTGTTGCCAAGGTTATTTTGGCTATCAGTCGTGTTATCGTGGTTAATGGGCGGGATTTTCAAGCCTAGACTTGTTCAAGGTCGACCCATTCCTGTATAGAGACGCGTTATAGAGGTTGACTTCTCAAAACGACTTGTTACGTTGTTAGTTGGAAAAAATCCGTGTTATAGAGGTTGTTTGGATAATAATAGTCGCGTTATAGAGGTTAATTTAACATTATGTGCTATAGCAATCTCAAGGGGATTTGAAAATTGCACTTGTAATTGTGGTTGTCGTGTTATTGAGGGTTGTATAAGCGAGGTCCTGTTGTACTAATAATAAATACTTCAAAATATTTTATCTCTAAGTGGGCGAACAAACCATTCTTATAAAAAAAAAACCATATCAAGCTTGCAGCTGCTATAGAGCTTAAAACTGATAATTTACATATTCTTTAATAAATTGAGGCCAACACTAGCTGTAAGCAAAGCAGGCCATGTTTTCTTTTGCAACAATGGCACCACTTAGAATTGGAATACTTTGAAGTATTTGGTATCTTTTCAAAGCTTATTAAAGCTCCAACTTTCCTTAGCTTTGTACGTATTACTTGCAATAGAGATCATATCGACATTTGGACTCAAAGTGATTCTAAATTTATTTTAAAAAAAATCAAATATTTTGTTTTTAAACAGAAAATACATTGATTTATAGGATATGTCCCCATCTTTCCAAATATTGGTTATTCATTGTTCCAAGATTAACATTGTTTGAGTTATAATACATTTTTAAGGTAAAGGTGGTATAATTTTAACACATTATGTTTTTGCTTATAGCTCCTAAACTGTTGAGAATTGGACTTATAGCTTATATTACTTTTAGGTTTCTGTACGAAGTACGAAAAGAAACCTTATATAACAGTTCGGTCTGTCTGTCTGTCTGTTGGCATGTTTCAATTCATAAACTGCTATAGCTAGGAACATGAAATTCGGCACACAGGTGCATCTCGGCATTTGTGACAACTGTACACTTTTTGGAGTTTTCACACTTAATATTTCCACGATGGCGGCCAATATGGCGGGCGACTAAAAAAAGTTTTTAGTTACCATGACATGTTATACATCAATTTAAAGGTCTTGAAGTCTAGAAAATTAATATGCAAATATTAAAATTTTACACTTAATCGTACAGAAACTGGCGATTATCGCCTCACATACTTGTTTTGTTCCAAATGACCTGTAGAAACACCCCTTTCAATACGCTCATCTGAAATTGATACGCCCTATAATTTTATGAAAAGGTATAAATATAATACTGAGAGAAATATTTTTTAAGAGTTAAGTTCTTAAATATAAGTCATTATATTTACTATAATTATTATTTTACTGTAAAAAAAACTCCGAAAAAAAATTATATTTAGAATTTCGTGAAAATTATAAGGTCAAAGAACACATAATATATGTGTATAAGGACAAAACCTCTAAAAAAATCAATTCTAATTATTTTTCATTGAAAATAATATTCTTAACTATTGAATGTATTTATTGTTAGAGTTAAGAAAACTCTAATATTTTCTTGTTTTTTGTCAACTGGGTAAATATTTATTTTTATATATTTGAATAGATAGAGAAGACGTTAAAAGCGATGTGTTATGTAAATAGTTTAGTTTCTAGTAACCGTCTTACTAGTATATTTACTTACTAGTTTTTTAAAAGTATTTACTCTGTATGCTAAAACGTTTGCCTACAGTAATTATTACTAGTTAGGTTAGTGGCTCAAGGAGTTTAGTGTATCGATCCGCTATAGGGAGTTTATTCATGTCATACGATATGTTGAAAAATCCCTTCTCCCACTTTAGTACAATGTAATTCTATACTTTGTACTTTAACTTACTTAATATTGAATCCTATTCACACTTAAGTGTTTCTATGTTGTTTTTCTTAAAGATACTTTAAACAAGATTAGAGGAAGAACTTTAATAGGCTTAAAAATCTACCAACATAAGTTGAAGTGCGTGGTTTTTATTTTTTTTTATTTACTTTTTTATAGCTGGAGAGTTATACACCCAAAGACATAGATCAATTAGTCTATCGAAGGACCTTCATAGGTAGGTCGGCACTTCTTTAGATTGTTACTCCCCTTTTTTAAAAAAAATTTGCAATAGCTTAATTTTCTTCGTAAAACATATAATTTTTTTTTTTTAAACATTTTTATATTTTCTTACACGCAGACATAGTGTAGCAAGAAAGGTAGTATTATGGTTATTTTTCAGTTATCTACCTAAAAATCAGTAGGTTATTGTTTTCAATCCCGTATAATACCACACCCTATAATATACACCCCTAATTTCAGAAGAAAAAGGAGGAACAAATTGTGCGCATTATACATGAGATTTTACGCAATGTACACTTATAAGAAGGGTGAAGTTGAGAGTGGCTTAAAAAAGTATTGATCGTGAAGGGATGCGCTGGTAACATATGCAAGGACTTGATCGTGTCTATCAAAATCACAATGTAATTAACATACCTATTCTTTTATTGCTTACAAAATGAAATGTTTTTACTTTTACATCTCTGACAAAACGCGATGCTACAGCTACAAAGTAGAGAAAACGAATGTCAAATAATTCAACTTAGAAACAATTCAAGTTCTATTTACAATTGTGCCTAATTTATATCCTTATCTTTATAATATTCCACAGATTGCACCCAAAATTGATCATACATGGACACTGGACACTGCAACATGGTTAGATCTAAAACTATACCTACTATTATTTTGCTACCGAGCTTACCGAGGATAATTGAAGCTATGTGGTCGTTCTGAAGAACGAAAAATGTCAATGTCTTCGATTTCAACAATTAAAAGACAGAAATCCGTTTCAGACATCAGGGAAAATTTTTGGTCCCGTGTCTGTCTGTCGCTCAATTTTTGCGAACCAAAATATCTTAAAAACTACTCGTCCGATTTTAATGAAATTTTGATGGCAGGTCAAAATTACTTCTGCGCCCATTTGTTTCTCTTTCATACCTACATCTTCAGAAATACTCATCTGATTTTTATGAAATTTTAATGATTAATTTCAACCGTCTACGCTCTTTAAATGTTGCTAAATTGTTACTTTAATCCATGTAAAAAAGTAAATAGACTGCCAATTAGTGTGGCACATAGCTTCCTCGCATCCTATCATGTACTTTATTGTTATAATGTTTATTGTGTAAAAACTATTAATAGTTTTAGCGATCTTTAACACTTCATAGCGGTGTCGCTGTTGGTTTTATTGAAAAATTGTATTTGAAAAAAAATGTTTGTCTCATTGAATAGATGAAGTTAGATTTTTTTCCCCGACCTAAAATTCCAATTTTAAATTTGACGTTCACGTTTACGCGAGCATTGCTCGTGAACGCTTGGACGGATAATGTTGTCCAACGAACTCGTCCTGGGCATTGGTAAAATGAACATGTCTACCAAATTTCATCAAAATCGGTTGACATTTACTCAAGTTATCGTCGCACGTTTCATAATTCGCGGACACACAGACCGACAGACAGACATATAGACAGACAGACAGACAGACAGACAGACAGACACGAGACCAAAAATGTTCCCTGATGTCTGAAACGGATTTCTGTCTTGGAATTTTTAAAATCGGAGGCATAAAAGTTTTTCGTACTCAAAAGTGAACACAATGCTTCCGTTACCTTCGGTAAGCTCGGAGGCAAAATGATTTTGACAGGTTTAAATCACGAGTGAAAAATTGAATAAATGAGACAATAATAGGTTTTTAAAATCTCTTATACCACACTTTGCATTTGTTTAGACGCATACTCCTCCTGAACGGCTGAACCGATCCGCACAAAATTCGGTACGGTCATAGTGACCAACCACAGGAAGATATAAATCTGATATGGTCCAAATTGGTACACAGGGGTGCGGGGTACAAAAGTAAAATAGTGTATGCCTTTAATGATGCTTGTCGTTCGAAAGCTCTTTAAGAGTAAAGTTATTGTTGTTATGTTCATTTTTTCCATATTTTCATTTAAGAGGAGGGTATAATAGAAAAACAGGAAAAAATGCTTTTTAATTAAAAATTAGAAATATTACTATTTTTGATCCGATTTCGGCTGTTTATAAATACAAATGTTTATTGTTTGAGATTAATATGCACGGTCAGCTCAATATTGTAAGCAGACAACTGCATTGCACACCTAGTTTAATTTCCATCCCCTTTTTTTAATTTGTCAAGTTTAGATTAAAATTAAAGTATCAATCAAGCAAAATTCAAAGAGATTACAATTACATAGTTAAAATTAATCAGGGACAATCAGCTGGTTGCTTTCGAAAAACCATACAAATTTCATATAAATCAGATGATTACTTTCGAAGCTGTAACAAAAGTATGATGCACGTGCGCATGTGTAAGAGAAACAAATAGGCGCAGAAGTTTGAAACTTATATAGGACCAACAATGGGCTAATTATGACCAACCACCCAAATTTTATTTAAACTGGACGAGTAGTTTCTAAGACATACTGGTTCGCAAAAATAGAGTGACAAAAAGACCGACGGACAGACAGACATGGAACCAAAAATGTTCTCTGATTCCTGAAACGGATTTCTTACTAAGAAAAAAAATATTTTTGTTCTTCAGAACGACCAGGTATCCTCCGTTACCTTCAGTAAGCTCGGAAGGAATATATTAAACTTTAACAAATAGGACATTGAGAACGAAAGACATAGGAAAAACACATAAATTTAAAAAATAAGTCTGGGTTAAAATATGTTTTAAATTTGTGGTCGTTAATCTTCTTTTTCTTTTTTAGAGGCAGTGGATTGGTGACGAGACATTGAAAGAGGATGTTAGGATTAGTGTGCTCAAGTTTTTCCTTTATTCTGGGAAGGATAAATTGGGTTTCAAGTACCTCTTCATACCCTATTATAGTATAGGGCTAAGACTTGCAAAGTCCACCCCCCACTATACTTAACATGGGTAAACACTTAGCTAAAGATCCCCTTGGATAGGTCTCACTAAAAAAAAACACAACATGGTTGGAAAAAAGGGCCACTTAAAAAAAAAACAACCCCTAAAGTGACAGTCAGGATACGAGGGGCAAATGAACGGGATACCCATAACCAAGAATGCAAAAAACTCCACCCTTCTACATACGATCAATATGCAAAAACTTAAAAAAAAAAAAAAACCAAACACAAAAATTCTTCCCTAACCTTCTTTTTTCTCAAAAGTTTAAATATTAACCCTTACAATTCAAATAGCGCTAGTTAAATGAGATTTAAGGCATTTGAAACAGATGCTTTAAACTTTAGAATTTTCTTTGAGACGTGCTCAGAGTAAATAACGACGAAAGAAAAGATCTTCTTACTTTGATGCTTTAAAAGAGATAGAAATAGAGATGCAGTAAAATACTGTATCTCTATGCAGTATAGAGGTGCAGTATTATACAAAAATACTCTGCCAAATAGTGTGGCACATAGCTTCCTCACGTTCTATTTTGTATACTTTAATGATTTTATACTACTAGGCATCGCGTGGCTCTATCATTGAAGCGAGCGTATAGTAATAAATATGTATTGAATATTGGAAAAATAGATTATCATGAATCATGATGAGTTGATAGATATAGGGTATGATAGTAGTACAGCGGCTATTAGTAAGGGAACCACCCCGCATTTTTATTATTCCTCTAACCACACATCTCCTTTTCAATTATTATAAAATGTATCTCTTTGCTACAAAAAAAACTACAGCATGTATCAAATTGAAATTTTGCATGCCTGTGTCAATTGTGCATTAGATGATGTATATGAAGTTTTATTAAAATCGTTACGTTAGAACGTAAGATATCGGAAAAAAGGTTGTTTTCTCTATTCTAAACGTTTAAGTCCGCTTTAATAGTTTTAGCGATCTTTATTAATTCATAGCGGTGTCGCTGTTGGTTTTACTAAAAAGAATATTTATAAAAGAAGTTTGTCTCACTGAATAGATGATGATAGAATTTTTTCCCGTCCTGAAATTCCAATTTAATTTTTGTACCTCTCGTTTACGCGAGCGTTGCGCATGAATTCTTGGACGGATCACGCTGTCCATCGAACTTAGCCTGAGTATTAGTAAGAGGAACATGTATACCAAATTTCAACTAAATCGGTCAACTTTTACTCAAGTTTCGTCACACGCGTAAACGTTACTGACAGACAAGATGCATAGTTTGTTGAATATAAGAAGCTCGCTTATGCTCGCTTCAATTATAATTGTCAAATTTATTTAATTTTCCCTCCGTTTTTTGAAACTCTAAATTGCTTTGATTTTACAAGCTTTTATTTAACTTACAATGTTTGTATGTATGTTCGGGTCAAATCTTGCAACTGAATTTTAAAACAGTTATCCTCAACTCCTCAACTGATTGAATTGAAATTTTGCATACACATTTAGTTTGGATGGCAATGCATGGTTAGCTAAGTGACATCATTCTAAATCCAATATGGTGGGCAGCACAAGATGGCGGACTAAATATTTTTTTAGCACGCCCATGATATGGGTATCAAATGAAAGGGTTTGGTGAGAAGAATACGAATAAAAGCTTGTATTTAAAAATATTTTTTTAAATCAACTTATTTTACATATAATTAAAGAATAAATTTAGCAAAAGTTAAAGAGTTCTAACTAATCTGGGGCTATCTGCGGGTATGTTTTTATTATTTTATTATTTTTATCAAATCTGATAAATCAGCTTTCATTTGAAGCTATAGCTGCAAAATAAATGTATATGTTTGTGCGCATGTGGAAGAGAAACAAATAAGCGCAGAAGGTTGAAACTTATATGGGACCAACAATGAGCTAATTATGACCTACCATCCAAATTTCAATAAAATCATATGAGTAGTTTTCTAAGATATGTTGGTTCGCCAAGATTGAGCGATAGACCGACAGACAGACAGACACGGTACCAAATCTGTTCCCTGATGACTGAAACGTATTTCTGTCTAGGAATATTTAAAATCGTAGACCTTAAAAGAATTTTCGTACTTCGGAACAATCACTTAGCTTCCGTTACCTTCGGTAAGCTCGGAAGCAAAAATCGGTCTGAGACTACTCAGAAAAACATACTCGTATACGAGTGCATAATTACTTAGCCCAGTGATTTCCATTAATTAGTTTTCGTGTTTTCTTAGGTTCATTTAATTAATATTGAACATTTCATCAAAATTTATCATAAACATAACTTCTTCTCGGCGGGGAATAGAACCCGGCCTCTAAAAGAAAAGCTATATTCTCAGGATCTAGATTTTACCTGGGAAAATGGCTTATATCGTTAGATTCGTATTTAAATGGACTACATTTTAGAATTTTCAAATCAAAATCGTCGGAACTGTTTACGATAAATACTTTTTTTTCGCGTTTTCTTCAAAGTAATAAAAAACTTATTTTTTCTTTAAAATTTACGAAGTAATAACATTTATTTTTATTCTTTATTTTTTTAAAATAAACTAGTCTAATTATACAAAAAAAATTACATAATAGCTTTAGGCGTGTATTACTTCTGTCTATTGACTATCTGTTATCACAAATAGAAGTCACATTCAATAAGATAAAGAGCTTATTTACTTATAAGTCTTAAAATAAATATGAAAATCCCCTTATAATAATTCCAACCTAGCGAGATTTAGCACAAAACAGGTTAGCAGATCAATAAAGCAATTATAAAAGAGACGAAAAAAAATATATCACATTTCAAACAAGTAAAGCTATTGTATGAATCATGATTTCAAGTAAAATAACAGCTATAGATTTTATTATTGATAAGAAACAGCTGTTATAAAGTCAATCATAAAGCCCGCACTGCCCAGTATCAATATTAAATGACAGAGTATAATGTCACTGCCCTATGAGTCATACTGAAAAGGGAACAAGGCTTGGAGTCAGCTTCCCTCGATCCTTCATCTAATGGCTTAAGGGGAAGTTTCGAATATACATTTAAAAATATATTTCCTATTTATAAACATCTTTCACACACAAAAAATAGTCTGCCAATTAGTGTGGCACATAGCTTCATCACGTCCTAAATTCAGATACTTTAATGATTCTTATGCTTTTACAACCTGTTATTGTCAAAATTATTTAATCTAATCCCCCCTCCATTTTTTTACATTCATTTAACTATCAATATAGCAAAATTTGAAGAGCACAAAAGGTTAAAATTAATCTGGGACTATCTGCGGGCTACTTGGGATAAACCATCCAAATTTCATAAAAATCAGATAACTTCTTTTAAAGTAAGACTCCCAATTAGTGTGGCACATAGCTTCCTCGCATCATATCACGTATACTTTATTGATTTTATGCTTTTACAAGCCATTATTGTCTAATTTATTTAATTATTTCCCTCTTCTTTTTTATATTTCAAGATTGTTTGGATATATAACATTAATTAAAGTTATGAATTAGGTAAAAGTAAAAGAGCGTAGATGCTACTTTCGACAAACCATCCAAATTCTATTAAAATCAGATGAGTACTTTTGAAGATAAAGGTGTAAACAAATGTATGTTAGTGCGCATGTTGAAAAGAAACAAATAGGCGCAAAAAGTTGAAACTTATATGATACTAACACTAACAAAGGGCTAATTATGACCTACCATCCCAATTTCATAAAAAATGGAACAGTTGTTTTTAAGATATGTTGGCTCGCAAAAATTGAGCGAAAGACAAAAAGACACGGAATCAAAACTGTTATCTGATGTCTGAAATGGATTTCTGTCTTGGAATTTTTTTGAAATCGGAGACATAAAATATTCTTGTTCGTAAGAAGATCAGCTTTCGTTACCTTCGGTAATCTCGGAAGCAAAAAAACTATTTTAATAATTAATATAAAAATGCAATTTTTTCAAAACTAGTCTTATTTTCAATTTTTTTTTTTTTTTTGTACTGTTCACCTTAGTTGTATCTATGTGCAAAATTTAGGGAAGATTAAATGACGGTAAGTGGTTCAAAATTGGGGTAGTAGGTGTGCGATGAAACTTAAAAAGCAAATAAATTTGAGGCCATTTTTTTTTTTTTTTTTTTTTTTTTTTGGTTTCTGTATTCTTTACCTTAGTTGTATCTATGTGCAAAATTTAGGGAAGATTAAATGACGGTAAGTGGTTCAAAATTGGGGTAATAGGTGTGCGATGAAACTTGAAAAGCAAATAAATTTGACGCCATTTTTTTTTTTTTTTTTTTTTTTTGGTTTCTGTATTGTTCGCCAAAGTTGTATCTATGTGCAAAATTTGAGGAAGATTGAATCACGGGAAGTGGTTCAAAATTGGGGAAACGGAAATGTGCGATGAAACTTACAAAGCAAAGTAATATAAGACCAGTAAAAATAGCTTTCGGAATTTAAATTGTTTCACTACGGTAACTTCCATAATTTCTTTGTTTGTCTATTAATAAAAATACTTTTATCTACGATTGATAAGAAATATAAACATTATATCTTTGTTTAGATGCGTAGAAAGTGATTATTTACGTACTTGCATTCATTGCGCATGCGCGTCTCATAGAACTGAACAATTCCTCTTCTTTACCACACAGTGTGCGGTAAAGAAGAGGAATTCTTCAGCTTTACGCACGATTAGCAAGTTTGTTTACATTTAACAAAACTAATTTGCAGTTCTTTTATTAAAGTAACTGTTTATATCGAGTTTTTAGTGAAAAAACAATAAGTGAATCAAGTGACTTTGACGAAAATGTGGAGAATAATACTCCTCCAGAAATAATTAATTCGGCAAAAAATACAACTCAAGAATTAATCCCATCTTTATCAAGAGAGAGATACGAACTTACATACAGCAAGTTTATTTTTTTCTGTATTTATAATTTAAATCTAACAATCGTAGATAAAGTACGGTACGCAACTCGTGCGAAAACGGCATTTTGCATTGCTCGTGTGGTTTTACAACCCTCGCTGTCGCTCGGGTGCAAACTCCACACTCGCATGCAAAATGCTACTTTCCGCACTCGACGCGTAATGTACTATTAATGCACTACTTCCAAGATCTTCTCCACTACTATAGTATTCACATGTCTTATGAAGTAACCAATCTTCAATTGAAGTAAATCAATGAAACTTGTAATTCAACATTATATTTATGCAATCATGATTGTAGTTATATATTTCTTCAAAACAACGTAACATAACTAACCTTACATAAAACACACTTACAAGATCACAAATTGATAACAATTAGATTAAAATAAGAGCGCCACTTAAAATAAAAAACACCCTAATGTTACCTTTATTAGTTTCGGTCAATGATTTTCCCTCAGCTACATTTCCTAACGCGTTACGCGCTAAAGGAATACAAAACAAATATAATTGCTTACCGAGTTCAAACAACGCTTTGAAAAAAAAAAACAATATCCTTATCAAATCATATAGTATCCTTTGCAATTGCTTCATAAAACTAAAATCTTTACATGTGCGAGTATTTAGGTCAAAATAAAAGTGTATCCTTCGCTTATTTCTGTTGTAGGAAAGAAAAAGAGAAAAATCGTTCTGATAAATCGAAAGAAACTTTATCTTATAGATATTGACTGTATTTATATCCCATAATAACTCATTTAATTTATTTATTTTCAAATTTCAAACACATATTTAAAAAGTGTACAACATTTTGTTGTATACTTTAAAAATTGATATGTTTTAGCTCTGAGGGACAGAAGAAATTTCCGTCAAGCAAAAAACGACATGAAAAAATGTGACGTTTTTAAATATCCTGCTAGGAAGTTAGGATTTAACAGGAGGTCGATAGGTTTTCATTTATAGTACAATATTTTGACGATAGGCAGGCTGAAGTTTCAATAACCGACATGCAAAATGTGACGCTATAAAATATCGTGCCAAAAAATTAAAAAAATAAAAGGAAGTAGATTGGTTTTCACTTGTAATTTGTAATCATTGTAAGACAGTATATCACAGATAGAAGTACAAATTTGATATAAAATGTCATATCAGAGCTCCTAGCGGACCAAATGGTAATCAAAATGGATTAATGTTTCATAATTTCACAGCTTAAGATCCATCTACTATATCAATTAGACAAATGTATACTGATTTTCTCCACTTCATGGAAAAACATTGAAATGTCGAAATGTGAATTCAATGACCAAAAACATATCCATGATGTTTTTCCATGAAATGGAGAAAATAAGAATTCGTTTTTAAATTTTGGATTTTTCATAAAAAAACTCAGAAACTAGATTTTTCCCGGGAAAATAACTTATACGATTAGATTCTTATTTAAATGGACTACAGTTTAGAATTTTTAAAATAAAAAATGTCGGAACTGCTTTCGAGAAATAATTTCTTTTCACGTTTCTTTCAGAGTTTTTACTTTTAAACCAGTTAATTTTCGGCTGGAAACTGGACCCAAAATACATGATTTTTGTGCGGTTTGGCATTATCCCATTCTCAATACAAGACTCTAACAACGAAACCTCGACCCTCTTTTTCTTCATTATTTATATATTTTATTTCTCCGATTAAATAAACTTCTGCAGGATATTGTGTTATATTGAAATAATTATAATTTGTCAAATAAGTGAAGGTTTTTTTTTTGTTAAAATTAATAAACGCATAATACAAAGACTAGAATTGTAGAATGAATATTATTAGGAAAATTGTCGGTCATTATATTAAGACAGGGGAAGAAGGCATCCGGTTTCGATATATATATAAATATATATATATATATAAATATATATATATATATATATATATATATATATATATATATATATATATATATATATATATATAAATATATATATATATTTAAATATTTAAGTGTGAGTGTGTCTGCGTGTGTTTATAAACATATAGATTTTAAAGAAATGTTATATTCGGTACTATAAACACACACACACACACACACATATATATATATATATATATATATATATATATATATATATATATATATATATATATATATATATATATATATATATATATATATATGACGACACCATCGAATAATAATTCTTTTTTACGGGTTCGTGACCATGTGATCAGGTAAGCGTGTAACCTGAACACTGCCTATAGGATGCCACACACCCTGTCCGGGAAATGATTTGAAAATATGTTTAGGTTTTTTAGAGTTTCTTTTATTTCTTTAATTTATTCCTTTTTTTAGTTTTGACAAATCTATAAGCGTGAAATAATGCAATCAATGGTGATGAATGGATATGGGTGAAATAGAGTTTCTGTGTTCATAAATGAAAGATTATATCTTTATGAATAGCATATTATGATATACTATCTTGTTACAAATAGATTATTATATCCAGCGGTTTTACAAACGTTCCATTTCAATATATAAAATACTATCATTCGCGCTGAGATAATAGATTGTTATTAAATCCAAGATGGTGGTTATAATTCAATATGGCTGCCATATTTTGAAGTGAAAATACCTTCAATTTTCTTCTTTAGCTACCATAAGTCTATGTACAAAATTTCAGATCTCTAGGCCCACTTGAAGGTGAAATAATAGAATTTGAATAAATCCAAGATGGCGGCTATAATTCAATATGGTGGCCATATATCGAAATTAAAATGCCCGCAATTTGCTATTTAAGGTACACACCACACTCGCACTGACTATTTATGGTGGTTTAGTGGTTTGAAATTTGGTACACTCTATCTATGTACCAAATTTCAAAACTCTATGTCAAGAAGGAGAATTAGAGATGAGTCAGTCAGTAAGTCACTGTCACTCTTAGGTTTATTTATATATATATAGATTCAAATTTTAGTGATTCTTTAATTATACTTTGTTTCATTTTAAAGGATTAAGAAACCCTTGAGTAATATATGTATAATAAATAATATATCAATAAACATAAACACCAAAAAAGAACAAATAAATAGTAGTTGTTTATAACCAAAAACAGGTTTAAAATCGATAGTAAGGCGATTCGGAGAAGAAGTACCGTTTGTGACACCTGTCATCAAGTTTTAACATCTTTTGTACCTTATTCTTATTTAAATATGACTATTTATTATGAATTACCATATTTATATAAACTAATTGTGCCCTTCTTACTTCCATGAAAATGGAAGTATGGTGATACCCTCCAAAACGTGATTCCGAGATCTCACTATAAAAGGGGTCTTACGAACCCGGGGATATTCATTAAAATCCGTTTCTTATACATATAATATGTCATGTCTGTGCGTACGTACGTTCGTTCGGAACTTTAAACCTTTATAACATCGCTTCAAGACATCATATTGAGATGCAGTTTGCGGCATTTTTTTAGACCATTTGCCGGAAAAACTGATGGCGCAACCCCGAACATCGTAGCTCGACGTTTTGGAGCTACAGTCACTTGGAGCCACAGAAATCGGTCTGTCGACGATAACTTCAGTATGCTTTATTTGATTTCAATTTCCTTTGGGGCATATTTGTGTCCTATATGGTAGATTGTACCTATACTTTTTTAGCACAATCGGACAAGCGGTTTGGGAGATATTGACATTTTAGTGTTTCTACTTCCATGAAAATGGGTGTAAATACTGAGTTCTCTCTTGCTCACGTATTGACACCACAACATTTCATGGAAGTCATGTGTGGGATTTCCACACCGGTGCTTTTAAACCACAGTTGACAGTGGAATCCGCTATTTTATCAAATAAACAATAAAGAAAAAGAAGCAAAACATTTCTTTAAGTATAGAAAGCTTAGAAGTTGTTTTGTTTATGAGTTGCTTTCATCGTCTGCGTTAGCTGGAATGATTCATACTGCAATCAGTGTACAGGTCAGTGGACTCGATTAGACAAACCGGTTTTCGCTCGAGTGGAACCGGTCGGATTCAGGAGGCTCCTACAAGTCTCACTTCCATAGTGAATCATAACTACCCAGACTAACAACACCACCTGAGGCATTTCCTTTTAAACAATATTCAAATAACTCTGAAAACCGGATATGTACACAAATTTAATTGACTCTTAACAAGAATGTGGCTTTTTAAATTGTTACCTTCAAGAAGTAGGATTCTTAGAAAAAAGTGACTAAGAATTGTAAATTTTTCTTTTAGTTAATTTTTTTTTTTTAATTTTCTCTTATATAAACAAATTTAGAAGCATCGTCATCGTATTAGTACGATTCTTATTAATTTGCTTATGTAACAGATAATTCGAATCGTTGATCACGAAATACCATAACATAACATTAGAAAGCTCTTTCGTTCTACTGAAATTGTAATTCTAAATTTGCCACACCTAAATTAATTACGCTGAAGTAAATAAGATCATCAGTTCTTAAAATTGTAGAAAGCAATTGTACCAGTAAACCTGAATGACTTCATGTAACTTAATGTGAGCACAAGTCTATCGAGAATGCTTTCCGTGACTCAAGAAATAAAAATTTGACTTCCTTTCTTTCACTCCGTGGCGATGCAGGGGCATCAACAAAACAGCGCCTTCTGATGCGATTCTGCCTTCCTATCACTCCACGGAGAGGCATGCGCATCAATAAAACAGAGCCTTCTGATGCGATTCTGCCTTCCTATCACTCAGTGACAAGGCACAGGCATCAACAAAACAGTGCCTTCTGATACGATTCTGCCTTCCTATCACTCAGTGACAAGGCATAGACATCAACAAAACAGTGCCTTCTGATACGATTCTGCCTTCCTATCACTCCGTGGATGCATGGGCATGGGCATCAACAAAATAGCAATTCTGCTTTTTTATCACTCCGTGGCGAGGCATGCGCATCATCAAAACAGTGCCTTCAGATACAATTCTGCCTTCCTATCACTCCGTGGCGAAGCATGGGCATCAAGTAACAGCGCCTTCTTACATGATTCCTGCAACAAAGACTTCAACACGCCCTAGGATGTCCTTCTGCTTTGCTCTCCACTTCTACCGTTCTCTCCAGGCCGACCTCTTCCTCGGTGTTCACCTGTCTCTCCAAAGTCTTTCCTAGTTAATAGCACAGAGTTATAAAATCTTTCTCGATTGTGGTTTACCGTAAATATGTATATATTTCTTTTTAGAAACACTTACTTCATTAAGTCTCAAATATAACAAATAAAAGTTTGAACCAAAATGAATTTGACAACTAACATCAAAGATATTTTGATTCAGTCTCAACCATACATAGATTTAACTTCCAATAAGAACCTGGAAATAGTTGTAACTGTTTTTGATCCTTTGAAATCTTGACTATATTTTTTTAAAAGAATGAAGTGTTCCTTTCTATTCTGTCTAAGAAAAACAATAATTCTTAAGACATAATAAATCTAATTCAGATGATGTCACATCCTCTTACCCTATATTTTATTATATTTTATCAATTTTAGATCATATATTTTTTTTGTTAAGGGAATGTTTTGTTTTTTATTTCGGTGTCATGATATTTTTGTTTTCCTTATGATGTTCCTTACGTTATAAATTACGGAGCCATAGGACCAAGAAGTTCGTGGTTCGTTAGTTGTTAGATTTATATGATGTTTCACAACTCTTCCAACAGTTTTATAACACAACTTGTCACGATCCTCGAAGGAACAATGTCTCAAGAAATAAATCTCTTAAGTTTTCTTCTCCTTCCTTGAAAAACATAATGTGAGAAAGAAACCCGTATTAGGTCAAATTATTATCAAACATTTTTAAAAAGAAGTCAAGGATGTCAAACAATATATAATTTTTAATAAACAGAGAGTTGTTCAGTTAAAATATCTTTCCCTTTTATCGTTTTATTAAATTTTATTATCTTTTTTTTTTCTTTTTTTTTAAATGTCATTCTCACTCTCACTACTAAAGTTGTTAGGTTAAGACATTTTTTCTCACATTTTATTTTACTTTCTACTGCGTTTTTATTAGCTTGCTTTCTTGTTTGTTTGTTTGTTTGTCCAGTACAAATCTTGCAATAGATTTTTAACTAACTACCCGAGTAGCTAGACATTTTAAACTTATAGAATAGCTCAGAACACGATGACAATGCTTGTAGCCTTCTTTCAGCAGAATTTAATTCGTTTTCAGCAAATTTTGCTGTATGGAAAGTTAGTTCGGAAAAAATCCGCAAGTTATTTTATTTGTTTTGACATGTCCCATATTTACAATCTTCATTTTGACGGGTTTCAAATTTGTGATTTTTTATTAAGAGGTAAATATTGAATGACTGCGAAAAAGGAAAAGTAAAGAAAGAAATAAATTAATTGATCCAAGATGAGGCGAGATCCGTTGTAATAATTATTATAAAAATGCCATTTTTCAAAACTGGTCTTATTTTCCACTTTTTTTTTTTTTTTTTGTTTCTTCTTTTTTTTGCCTTAGTTGTATCTATGTGAAAAATTTGGGGAAGATTGAATGACGGTAAGTGGTTCAAATTAGGGTAATAGGTGTGCGATGAAACTTAAAAAGCAAATAAATTTGACGCCTTTTCTTTTTTTGGTTTCTGTATTCTTCACCTTAGTTGTATCAATGTGCAAAATTTGGGGAAGATTAAATGACGATAAGTGGTTCAAAATTGGGGTAATAGGTGTGCGATGAAACTTAAAAAGCAAATAAATTTGACGCCATTTTTTTTTTTTTTTTTTTTTTTTTTTTTGTTTCTGTATTCTTCACCTTAGTTGTATCTATGTACAAAATTTGGGGAAGATTGAATGGCGGTAAGTGGTTCAAAATTGGGGTAATAGGTGTGCGATGAAACTTAAAAAGCAAATAAATTTGACGCCATTTTGTTTTTTGTTTTTTTGTTTTTGGTTTCTGTATTCTTCACCTTAGTTGTATCTATGTGCAAAATTTGGGGAAGATTGAATGACGGTAAGTGGTTCAAAATTGGGGTAATAGGTGTGCGATGAAACTTAAAAAGCAAATAAATTTGACGCCATTTTGTTTATTGTTTTTTTGTTTTTGGTTTCTGTATTCTTCACCTTAGTTGTATCTATGTGCAAAATTTGGGAAAGATTGAATCACGGGAAGTGGTTCAAAATTGAGGAAACGGAAATGTGCGATGAAACTTACAAAGCAAAGTAATATAAGACCAGTAATAATAAAAAGATTTGTCCTTTTACAGGTTTAAGATCAGCTCTCTAGATGGTTGTCATTTATGTGAAGTAAATAAATATGGAACTATTTTTTTTTCAATAACATTATATTATATAACAATAACAATTATATTATCAACATTACATACGATTCAATTGAAAATTCAAAAACGTAGTATATAAAAAGTTCTTTTTATCTTGAAATTTATTCATATTTATAGTGTATAGAAAGTACTGTGATGACAGAAAAATTTAGTACATTTACACATTTTAAGTTAGTATTTGTTTATGTAGTTTTTACTTTTCCTCACCTACGGTAGGAAAAGTTATGTTTTCACCCCAAATTTTTTTTTCTCGAAATTTCAACTGAATTATCCGTTTTGGGTGTTTTTAAGACCTCCTGAGTGGTTTTCAGTATGACGTCTGAACGCGTGTATGTGTGTTAGTAGCCAAGTAGTAGTAGTTAGTGTGTCAAGTAGCCCCCAGGGTAATTAACCTAGAGAGTTGAAATTTGGCAGAAAATTCACCTTACTTCTAGTTGTGCCACCCGGAAAATCAACATTTTTCTCACTCCACCGAAGTGAGGAAAAGTTCCGAGGTACCCCGTACCCCGTACCCGATTTTTTATTATCAGTTTATGCATTATTATAAGCTTAGAGACGCACACGGCATATTAATAAAATATAATGATACTATATTATAAAAGAATAAGGAGTTGAAAGACAAGAAAGAATAAGAAGAAATTAAAATTAATAATTAATATAAAAATGTCATTTTTCAAAACTGGTCTTATTTTAAACCATTTTTTTTGGTTTCTGTAATCTTCACCTTAGTTGCATCTATGTGTAAAATTTGGGGAAGATTAAATCACGGGAAGTGGTTCAAAATTGGGGAAACGAATATCTGCGATGAAACTTACAAAGCAAAGTAATATAAGACCAGTAAAAACTGCATCTCTTTTCTTCTTACAGACTAAACAATTATAAACAATTGTTTACCAATTACCAAGAACAATGGAACATAAATGAATTCTCTATTTTATAAAATAAAGACTTATTACCGATTAACAATTTTGAGAGTTTTTTTTAATCTTAGGTTTTTCCTTGTTCTCACAGTTTATCGTTTAAACGCTTTGATTCTTTTCTCCTTAACTAACTCAGGAAGAAGTTGGTGCGAATGACCTTTATTTTCATATTGCGTTGAATATTCAACAGGATAAATGAAAGGAAGAAGAGGAAGAAGAAAGGATACGATGAGAACTACTATGGAAATTCCCACACAATATATTTATTTTTTTATTATTCACAGTTTAACTAATTTGCAGAAAATAATTAAGTGTTAAACGGCCTTTAACCTTTTAAAATGTTATTTATTTTTTTTTACAGTTTAATTATATTTGATAATGACATTATCGTGTAAAAAGCATTTTAAAATGGCACTCATTTACTTGGTTACCCACCCAATTGTATTTATTTATTATTTAATTCAAGTAAAATATTCCTTTGTCCTAAAATACATTGGACTAAATGTTCCTTTGTCATACTAGATAGTCAGACTATTGGATATTGTCACTTTTAATTACAGAAGTGTGATATTCCTTTGTCCCAAAGGAATAAGATTGTTTGAAGTTAAGATTGTCAATTAATTTTTTAAAAAATGTCTAACACAATAATGTAAACAAAAGGTGGGTAACCAAGTAAAATCTTGCCACATCCGACCTAATTTACTTGGTTACCCACCCTAGGGTGGGTAACCAAGTAAAGAAGTACCCTATAAGCTATAAAACAGTATCTTCAACAGCTATCTTCAGTATACCAGTCTAACATACTTCTATAACGTATAAAACTGTATGTACCTACTGTTTTGAAATATTGGCGCCAAAAACATAATATTGCGGCAATATGTAAAGCATTTGAGACTTTAAGGAATGGTACATAAAAAATTAATGTGCCTAAAGGAGCTTTTTACTCGTATATCTGTGATTCATATGAGCCAATAAAATGTGTAACGTTACCGTGCCTACTTTATTCACACTCCTTGGGTTTCAGTGGGTTGCGAAAGACTTTGGATTAAACCAATAAAACAAAGCAATAGAAATTCGCTAAAATAACACATAACATTTACGCAAGATTAATAAAACTGGGCCGATGCGGTAAAATTCGTAATATAAACACTCAATGATATTGATGGTTAAGTTACAATGGGAGAAGTAGATAGATAGAAATGCTTCCCACCAACCTAGAATTAAACCACTGACTAGCTTTACATTTGACCTTAAACAGAGGAATGTTTATAGTACAACACCTAATGATCTAAATTTCAGAGGAGTGAAGTTTTGAAGCATATCTAAACAAAATAAATGTATCTATCTTAGGATAGAATGCAATGTGTTGACAAATTAAATTAGCAAAATTAAAATGTATATGATAATTTTAATAATCAACAATGCTTAGGAACATAAGACTACAAGAGGAGACTAAGAACATGTAAGAAACGCATAAAATTAGAGGGAGGGGAAGGGCGCGCGAGCGACAGCTGGAACGGTAGCGAGAAGCGAAGAGATTGAGACGTGGGGCAAGTTGCCGATCGGGAGGGGATGGGAGGGTAAGCCCTACCGAGCGCGGTAGGAGGAGAACCTATACTTAGAGCGGGCAGATTTCATTGCATACCTCCTATACCCTCCTAACTCCCTGTTAAACGTGTAACGCTTTTCTTAGTAATGCGTTTCGAGTTTATGTCCCATAGCCAAAACTAATATACACATGTAATGCATGTATAAATACCATAAGAGAATAAATACTGGACCTATACTAATTGAGACAACTAACTAACTTTGCCACTTTAAACCTCAATATAACCTTTCAGTCCTCTTTAGTTCGACTTTGTCTATAACCTAGACGGAACGTAGAACAGGCCCACAACGAAGAAAGATGCGGGAAAAGCTGTGACGACGCCTTCACGGATTCCATGAATAAAATGTTATCTATAATGTAGCCTAAAACGCGCGGCAAACCGCGTGCTATAAACCCATCTTTAACTTTTTGAATAAATTATTCATAACCTCTATTGGTTTAGTATAAACAAACCACTGCCTTCTAAATAATCCTTAATATTTTTTTTTTTTTTTTTTTAATTTTTAAACTAAATTAATGATATTCTTTGCTCTGTAGCACTAAAGTAATCTTTTTATCCCAGAATTAAGTTCTACACAAACAATATTAAAACCTTAAATAAAATGATGAATTTTCTTTTATAATGGTAAAAGCGAGAAAGTAAAAAAAATAAGAAGGAAAATACAGTAATTTATTAATGTTTTTGAAGATATTGACTTAAAACAAAACTACAAAAAAAGGCAACATATTACGTGTCGAAGTTTAAAATTGGAAATTGGGGTATAAATTATACGTTTTGAGTGGAAGCGTAGCGAAGTTTATTGACAAACAGTTTCCAATTCTACCGCGCTATCGACAGATATAAATCTTCCCTCCAGTCCTTGTCGCAAATACGACAACATGGACCAATGATTATTTATTGCGACCTTAGCACATATGAAAATCAACATTGTGTTATGTTAGGTGTTCGAGTTTTCCTACACTTATTTGGTAGGATTTATGTACATACCTTGCTTTTTACGCTCTAATCCTAATCAATACAAATATAGGTCATTATAGGTCAGAGAAATCAGCCATTTTACACAATAATATATCTATTTGATGTAATCAATCAGAGTAACTTATTGTTGTTATCTTGTTTCAACAAAAATCAACAAAAAAACAAAATAGACTTTCAATTGGTGTGGCAAATAGCTTCCTCGCATCCTTTCACGTACTTATTTGATTGTTTGCTTTTACAAGCCATTATTGTTTAGTTTGTTTAATTGTTTCCCCGTTCTTTAATCTGTCAAACGTTTTTGATTTTTTTACATGAATAAAAGTATCAATTTAATATAATTTATTAATTAAGGGTTAAAATTAATCTGAGGCTCTCTGCGGGTTACTTTTGATAAACTATAAAAGTTTCATACAAATCAGATAAGAAGCTATAAGTTTAAATAAATGTATGTTTGTGCGCATGAGAAAGAGAAATAAATATGCGCAGAAGGTCGAAACTTATATGGGACCACAATGGGCTAATTATGACATACCGTACAAATTTCATTAAAATCGGACGTCTAGTTTTTAAGATATTTTGGTTCGCAAAATGTGAGCAACAGACCGACATATCAACAGATAGACAGACAGACCGGCGCAGAATGACAGACATGGAACCAAAAATGTTCCCTGATGTCTGAAACGGTTTTAAATAGTTAGTAAGTTATGTTACCCATCAAGAAAATTAAGATAACAAAATCATCAAGAGAGATGGTATTTATATAAACAACATGTTTGTTTCAATTTGTTTTTTCTTTTTCCTTCACTTAATTGATTAAGAATGAAAAGCACCTGATATGACCTAGGTTTAATAAATATTATATCTATTTTGTAGATAGATATGACGATACAAAATAAATTTGTGAATTTGACCTAAAGTAGACACATGTAATAAGATAGAAAGTATGTCTCAGGAATAGTTAACTAGGTAATTTCTTATAATTATTATATATTTGACAAGGTGTTATAAATAATTATAGTGTACTTCTTATTATCAATTGAAACATTTATGACTATATGTGATCCTTAAGAACATAATACAGTGTATATAACTTTTGTTTTCAGGCTTAAAAATGTCCGGCGAGGTCGAAACGTGGTCTACACCTATAAATATATGAAATTACAAAAGGGTACAAAAAGATAAATAATCCATTTATATATTCATAATCTAAATACTTGAAGAGCTTTCATTTGATACCAAACTCATTATTATAAAGAATTTCTTGCGTTATCTTGGGAATATTTCAATTTTTAGGAAACATATATCGATATCTCTGATACAGCGTATAAAAGGTAGAACGTTACTCGGCGTCCATTATGTGTAACGCTGGATAACTGTCTACATAACTGCCAAATATCTATGAATTTAATCAAGCCATTCCCAATAAATCGTCTCCTACAGGTACAGTACAATATATCAAACAAATAGACAGAATGTTGTTATACTTTAATCATCATAAAACGACGTGAAAAGGGAAAATAAAAAAAAATATAAGCAAAACCGAGAAAATTACAGAAAATAATAAAATTTTATTTTCGTAGATAATAAATTGAAGGAGGTGGTAATGTTGCAGTGACAAGCAGGTGCAAATTAAGTAATACTGCATTGATATAAAGCAACCCCCCACTCCCCTCTAGTCTTCCCCCTCCCTAACACGTTACTCTATGCAAGTTTATATACCTCACCCCCTTAGTCTGGATAATATTGATTCTAATTCAAACACCACCGCCACTACAGCACGATAACTCAAAAACTTCTCAACTAGCCACCAGGGGACATGACAGTCGGGGGTCCTTAATTATGCAGCCCTCGCTCCTCTACCCCTAACTCCCAGACTAAACCAAGTGGATAAACTACTTGCTTTCAATTAAAAACAGAAGCGACTAACTTGACAGTTTATAGTTTGCTTTGTCGCTACTTTAGATACTTCATTATAACTGTTATAAATTGTTAACAATATTTCTAGCTTTAAACAAATTATTAAAGTTAACTGTTATTCTAAATATGTATCTTATTATGAAACTAATATTAGCTAGTTGCACACCTCTAGAAATAACTATTTTTTAGGGTAAAAAATTAATGATTAAAATTTTTTATTTTTAATACTTGAAAGTATTTAGGAATATAAAGAAAAATATTTGGATAATTTATGAGGATACTTTGGTGAACCATTCCTCTATCACAGTCCTTTAATATTCTGCTATTAGTGAGGCACATCCTTGCGTCCTAATATTGTTATCCTAGTGGGGAAAAAACTTACCTAATAGACAGATAACTTTAACTTAATGGACAGGTATAGAGGCTATGGATGTACAACTTTATTACGTCATTTAGAACTCCAATCAGTAAGTGGACAATACAAAAATGTTCCGAACGTCTTCCATTGAATTCGAATACCTATTATCGTTGATGGGGAGGAGCATTAAAGGCGGAGATACACATGCCTGTAACTTGAACAAAAACATGCCACCTACTTGCACGTGCAAGCTACTTGCACGTGTATATGTTAAATGGCATGCCAGTACCTGGCAAGCAAGTAGATTGCACGAGATTTGATTTTTTGGCATGCAACGAGCAAGTGGTGGGGTTGGGGCTACAAACCGCATGCCAAAAGGAATGTGTAAACGCATGTGACAGCTACAAGGGCGGGCGGCCGTTCCAGTAGCTGGCGACGATTGAGGACGTAAACATTGCGTTATTTATTTATTGTTTTGTTTTTTGTGTTAATAGAATTTATGACAGTTCTTAAAAAAACTTCTGAGTTTGTGTTTAAATAATGCCACGAATCTGTTTGCATGCAATTTTACTTGCAAATGTATCTTCAGTTTGCCATTTAGGCATTGCACAATGCAGGTTGCATAGGGAGCTAGCGTAGCCGTGTGGGTTAAACCACGTCTGCTCGGCCATCACTGAATCTCGAGTGGAACGAGACGGGGTTCGATTCCTCGCCGTGACACTCTGATTTATATGGCTCACTATTGATCACATCATACTCGCTTTGGCGGTACTACGTACAGAGATGTGTGAAGTGGTTGGAACTCTCTACCGCGGGGCGTAAAAAGGGCCTAAGTGATGGCCTAATTGCAAGGTTCGAACAAGTGGTTCGTCCTACCCGTCCTAGTAGAAAGTACTAGACTACTACTATGCAGGTTGCATGAAATTTTACTTGCTACTAAATAAATAAAAATCTTTAGCATGCTAGTTACTGGCAAATACCCTCTTTTGGCATGCAAGCTACTTCCCCAATTTGACGGCAAGTGTATCTTCGCCTTAAGGTATATGGTACATTAAGAAAAGCAATTCCAGTACAAGAAAGGTTGGTTATCACCTTGAGCCTCTTGGCTTCTGGAGATTCATTCCAATGCTAGCTTACAGTATATGTTTTGGCAGTGATCACCGCGAAGATAAGGCCTCGTCTAACACTGTCCGTATCTTCTTCTTGTATCATCTTTATATGTGCCGGGAAAATGACTATCGATGGGAACAAGTTCGATCCGATAACTGTATTATTTTGCTATAAATTTAATGCAGTAAACAGATCGCAATGATGATACGCGAAGTTGATACAAGTTTGGACTCAGCTTTAGAACCTTTCTTTCCCTTTCTACTCACTATTTGTGGTTGAAGTTAAAAGTCGGGTATGAATAATAAAGTTGCTTTTGAAGGACGCAACAAGATGCATTAAGGATGCAACAAGATGCAACAAATGATTCGATATAACCTTTCTTATTAATTTCACATTTAGCTCAGATAAGGTGATAACTTTTTGAATTCACCCTTAATAACTCAACGCTATCAACTAACCAATGATTTATATTTGAGCCATTAGAGAGAGCCAGCGCGAACGAGGTGCTCTAGGCACCCACCCAGCTATCAATGAGTCGAGGTGACTCAAGGTCGTGGGTTCGATTCCGTGCCATGATACTCTGATTTGCATTATAAATCAATCGAAGAAGGAGCAGAGCGAGGACACCCCGTATACGGGGGTTCTCTTCTCTCACGCTTTGATGTCGTATGTTCGATCCCGTGTCATGATGCTCTGATTGTATGTATCCATGAATCGAGGACGTAGCAGGGCAAGAGCACCCCCTGAGGGGTTCACTTCCCCCACGCTTTGATGCTCAGATTTATATATCTTACTAATCTTACTAATGACCACATAATACTCGCTTTGGCGGTACCATGTACAGGTATAATGTGGGAAGTGGCTGATGGACTGTCCACCACGGGATCAGTAAAATGTGCCCAATTTGGCCTGATTGCTAGGTTCAAGCAAGTAGTCCGTTCTCACCGTCAAACCATTTTTATTATTATAGGGTTAAATAATGTATTATGTATAATTCACTTTGAGCAAGTACTACAACATATTAAATTATAGTCCAAATCCTCAAGTAAAGTATACAAATTAAATTTATTCAAAGATATATTTTGTATTATTACAGATACATCCAAAAACATATTATTATTCAGTCTATAAATGCAAAGATAAGCCGATTAAAGTTATTTATATCTAGCCAATTATATTGGAAATAAATGGGTGTTAGAGAATTACTATTAATAAAAGGGTTTGAATAGAATCCTTGATTGATACTCCACTGCAAAATTATCAGGGTAGGGCCAAAGGCAAAACAAGACGGATATGAGAACAGGGTCCAGGTTATCTCCACTAAGGGGAAACTTTAGAACAAGAAAAAACAATCAATTTGAATTTGGTCTGCCCTTAGTAACTCACCCTCCTTCACAAGAATCCGGAGTAAATTGTAATTTCCTAACGGAAAAAGGGGTTAAGTCCTGTTGGCTTGTAAAATTGTCTCTGACCCCGCTCACAACAACCCTAAGTTAAGGGATAATTGAACCAATTTTTCAAAAAGATTAATCGGATCTGGTTGAAAATGAAAAAATATGAAAGCTTTTTAATTATTTTTTATTACACAAAAGAAGAATAACCTAATAATAAAAGGAGAAAGATGGATAACCCACATTTTACTATCTATCAACACAATACTTGTAGGACAGAACATATTTAATCTATCTATCAACACAATACTTGTAGGATAGAACATATTTAATCTATCTATCAACACAATCATTGTAGGATAGAACATATTTAACCTATCTATCAACACAATCATTGTAGGAAAGAAACATATTTAACCTATCTATAAACTCAATCATTATAGTTAAGAATATATTTAACATATCACCTATCTATAAACTTAATCATTGTAGGATAGAATATATTTAACCTATCTATCAACACAGTTATTGTAGGATAGAACATATTTAAAATCAACACAATTTTTGTAGGAAAGAACATCTTTAACCTATATCTATCAACACAATCATTGTAGGATACAACATATTTAACCTATCTATCAACACAATCATTGTAGGATAGAACATATTTAACCTATCTATCAACACAATCATTGTAGGATAGAACATATTTAAGCTATCTATCAACACAATGTTTGTAGGAAAGAACATATTTAACCTATGTAGGTGTTTAATCAAACGAATTTTAAATAAGTGTAGTGAATACAGTGGCAATTATTGACTTGTTGAAATTATTGATTCTGTTTGGAATTGATTTGTATAACACGAGGTGTAGTGGATATAATTGACTTCATTATATGTGAAATTGAGCTCAGTTTTGTATTATGAATTTAATATGGTATTTCGCTGATGTCAATACATTTTCAATGTCTCAAGGTCAAACAGTGTTGTTTTTAACAATAACAAAGCAAACAAAAATTAAAAAAAGCTTACGATTAAATATCTGACAGAATGTTTACAATAATGATATTTGACCTCTTCAGTTTCTCCCTTAGTAGATTGTGTTGTCATAGTTTTGATTCATTGAAAGTAAATATTTGTTTGTAATACGATATGTTTGATGTTTACTCAAATCTATGGTATTTACATTAAAACAAAACTATAGATTAGTCACCACAATGTTATTCAACTTGTACTAAGCTAGATTTAATCTATAGTATGTTATTAGAATTAGGTTATTGAGTTTCATAGTAATTTTTATAACTATGTTTATGATTGAATGTTTAAATTACCTCCTCATTTATTGAGAGGTCATTCAGATTTGTAATTATAGCTGTCACGTTCTAAGAAATTATAAGATATTTTGTATTTTTAGCGTCAAAGAGGTTATTGTTACTCTAATGTAAATAATTTGAAAAAGTCACAATGTTGCATTTTTTTTCTTTTAAAGTTAATTAATTTATATTTAAGCCCCAGCGGTCACCCAAATGAAATATTTTTAATAATATTAAACTGGGACAATATTAATTGAATTGGTACCTTTTTTTTTAATAAAAACAAAAAATTGTACGAACTACAACTAAAGTATCAGTGTAAGAGCTTTAATTTTGAAATATTCCTACGACGAGATCCATATTGATCTATATTTTTTACCTTTGTTTTAGTCCTTTTGCATTTTTTTTTTTTTTTTTTTTTTTTTTTTTTGAGAGGACATGGTTTAAAAAGTAGGTAGGTATACGGAGGCCATTTTGAAAAAAATAGCTGTTTTGAAAAACCATTTTACTGAAGTTTATATAGTTATAAAGAAAGCTTAATTTCAATATTCTAGTGTAATTAGTCTTCAGTTATTTCAAATTTTGCAATTATAAATGGCCACCATCTTCAATCAAGATGGCGGATTGTAAAAAGGATTTCTTAGCGAGCACCTAGAGGCTAAGAGCAACCTATATTCAAAAATTGAATTTATATATATATATATATATATATATATAATTGTTTTAGCCCGAAGCTAAAAAAAAACACCCAATTTTACAGCCACACCTTCAAAAAAGTAAAACTACTTGAATGTATAAATGAAAAAAAAAATTTAAAAGTTCACTTTTATCTCTGTGGGCAGTAAAATTATTCAAGCGGTTAGGAAACAGGTAGTGATAAAGAATTCAATTAACTCTGGTCTTTCACCTGGGATGAGCCTGTTGAATCTTTTAGCACTGAGTGAGCGGTCTTTATTGTACTTCCTCTTGGAACCAAGATCATTTCCACGCTGTACTGTTCATAAATTCACATATAAAAGCAACTTATAACGCTTCGAGATAGCTACCCATGAAAAATTAATAGTTTCGTTCCACAGTTTTTTGGGGGCAACCTCAAATTATCATTTTTTTAAAGGTTGGACCTATATTTCATCTTTTGTAGCCAACACAAACTTTATATTCTGTTCATTTCCATACACAAGTAAGCATTTATAAATAATAAATGATTACTTGTGTATGAATGGTTACTTGTTGTACAGCCCAAATAGGGCTTTTCAACAAGTAAAAAGATTTTAGAAAAACATAACAAACATCAGATGAAAAGAAAAGAGTAGAAAATGAAACTTTTGTTTAGTGATAATTGATAATGGATAGTCGAAATTGTGCTTTTAAAATAATAAAATTTTAATTTACAATAGCTGCGGTTTGTATAGGTGTAAGTATTAAAAACAATAAGTAAATTTATGACTTATAATGGTCATATGAATTATTTTTACATAGCTTGTTGATAATCTTGCTTGAGGTGAAAATGTTGTAATAACTTTTTACCTACTTTACGACTACCTAAGTAAGAATACCTACCTACACAGATTATACTATGTACACAATTATATGTATGTATAAAGACTTTTAAAATAACCATTTTAAAGGGATCAACGCAGCCATAAGGCGTCGAATCCAACAAAAACCACAGTTCATATTGACTTTGACATAAGTGTCTAATTCAAATAATTTCGAAATAACTGTATTTTTTGACCGTTTACCGTTCATAATGGATTTGTTTCCAGTTCTTAAAAAAGCTTTAAAATGAGGAAGTATAAATGTTTCAATAAAGTGTTGGAATGTAGTTCAATAACTCAAGATTATCTCATACTATACATTATTCTCTTCAGAACCTTTGAAAGACTAGATCTGTATTTAGAGGCCAGTTTTTATAATACTTTTTCCCAACCCTTACCAGATGGTGTACCACAAAGAAGAATATTACATCCTTTCTAGTATCTATTTACATCGGTGGTATCCCACAACATCCCCTCCGCATAATTACGCACACATTATATATATATATATATATATATATATATATATATATATATATATATATATATATATATATATATATATATATATATATATATATATATATCGGAAGAAAAAAAGTAACACTTCTTCTAATTAAGATTATAACTTTCATTCATTCCTAAAATCTGAATAAAAAATAGCGGAGATAATTCAACAGAAAAAATATCCCCATGACGTTTACTCATGGAGTGACGTCTTTATCAATCTACTTACCACAACTAAGCACAGTATGTAGGTCTTCGTTTAGATCGATAACTAACCTTGGACTAATTTACTCGCATTTAACTTAAACTAACAGGTATAAAGAGGTTGTTTGAGCCAATATTACGACTGCTAGACAACAAGTATAAAGTATCACTAACTAACACTCTTAATAGAATACAAGTTTACATTAGTAGAGGATTAACCATGGCGTTCGACTTAATTTTTAACTTCTTTAATATACAGCTCTGCAATTCCTGCACTGTTAAAAAAATTATCAAATCCTCTACACTATGTGGAAAACCAATTATTTATTATATTCGCAACATCCTGTAAACAAATATTTTCATTCTAAGCTTACCCACATGACAGGTATTAACTACCTCTGTCAGAAGTCTCTGACAGAAGAACGTAACTATACCGCTAATTAAAAGGTGATAAGCATCATTATATTTTTTGAATGAATGCGACAACTATAAGAGGTAGTCGAGCGTATATATTATCTTTTTATATTTCTTAAAAACACAAGGAAGTATCAAGAGAAAATAAATTTCCACTGCACGAGACTTTTTAATATTCAATTCTGTAATTCTATTGATAATTATTCTTATTATTTGTCACATCCTGTATAAATTAGGTCACTTGCTACCATTTTTCTTTTTATGTCCTGATTAACACAACCTTGCCTGCTATATACGTTAGGGTATACCTGACAGGTAAACCGGAGCGTGGGTTATATCAAGTTATTACACAACTGCACAGTTGTGATAGCAAACACGCTCAGGGGACATCGAAGTAGCAGTTCCCTCGAATCCATTTGACTAAGGGACAAAAGACCTTCTCTGAACAAATTCAGACGAGGCGAGTCGAGGAACCACGAGCAACCTCTCTCTACATTAGAGGGACTTGGAGAGAGCGTGGAGGAACGAGTGGTGTAGGTGGAGTGTGGAGGAGTGTGTGGTTAAAGGCCTCTCCAAACTCTCGCGAAGTTTCCCGAAGTCGGCCGAGGAACGGGAATGTGGAGAGGTTGCTCATGGTTCCTCAAGTCGCCTCACCCGACTTGGGTTCAGGGGCGGTCTTTGTCTCCGAGTCAAAGGGATACGAGGAACATGGAGACAATGTGCCACGTAGAGCGAGAGTGCTTCGCCTTAAGTATCATCGCCGAGCCGAGTATAAGTGGCGAGGATACTCCTTCAAAGTGTGGAGGTCTTGTGACAAGTCATAGGTGTTGGATAGATGAAGTTGATAGATGGTGATTCTGGTTTGGCGAATTAGGCAAATTCTGCCCTGAGCTAACCACCCTAAAAATGAAAAGGAGACCATTATGAACCAAAAGGAGAACTTTATGAAATAAAAAAAGAATTTCACCTACATAGAACTATAGTCTGAAACAAAGGCGAATTATATTTAATCAAAATGACACTTGACTGAAACCAATGGCGAGTAGCAAGTACAAAAACCACACAGCTAAACCGATCCTAACTTATAATTACTATGAGGTGTTGTGGTTACATATATATGACTATAAAAATCATCAGAAACTGGTACCTAATGTTAACTGATGGAAACAAAGTTTGTTATAAGGGTTACGAGAAGTTACACGTTCACTCTATATTAATTGGAAAAGTAGAAGACACAACAAGTTTTAAGTTCATTACATAAAGTCAACCAATGAATTAAAGCGTAAGCGTTAACAACTCTAATCTCATAGGACAATCTATAACATTAAAAAATCAGACAAAGTCGTTTAACAGTAAAAAGCAAGTGTCATCGTTGTTAAACTACCCTTTTCCAAAATAATAGTTGTCTTGAATAATTTATTCGTTTAAAGCAATGCTATAAAAGATCGTATAAGCTGGCGTGAAAGATTTACTACCTAGCTTTTACACTCAGTAGGGGATCCAGTGCCAAGTTTAGAGTCAGGAGACCAGCTGTTAAGAATGAACCACCTACTTGCCTTTTATTGCTACATTAAGTACGCTTTTAACAACATATCCCCCCATTTTTTCAACTCTTTCTCTACTCAACTTATTACGTTGTTAAATAACTCTGCGACAATAGATACATACTGAGAATGTACTCATGAAAAGGTACTTTTTAAAGCATGTGAAGTAGCTTTCTTTATATTTGATACATAAGAGATTCGACTCTATTGAAATGTAAAAATAGCATTATTTGAATCTGTACGTTTTTCTCGTATCTCTTATGACTTTAAAAAACTTCACTAACGTTTTTACGAGTATGCTAGACTTTATCTATTCTATAAAAATGCACAGTGAATACAGAAGGACAGTTTTGAAAGCATTTATTTATTGATATAACATGTAGACAAGGTAAGCTAGAACGTCGTTAAAGATAGATATCTTGTCTAGGAAGGAGAGATCGTATTTTATTGATCAGGAATAGACCGGGAAAAGAATTTGACTTCAGTTGAATATAAATACAACAACTACTTAGCGAGAGGTTACAGATAGATGCAATACAAATAATGGTTTCAAAGATTTAAAAATACTTAGGTTTTATTCTTTTGTATCACGTTTTTGGAACGAAGTTCCTTATGGCACATTACAGCGTCTGGGAATCCGGGAGTAAATCCGAAAAAAACGACCGTCACAAAACCCACCGTCACGAAATCGACCGATGAGTAACTTGAGTAAAAGTTAACCGATTTAGTTGAAATTTGGTACACATGTTCATTTTACCAATGCCCAGGACGAGTTTGTTGGACAACGTTATCCGCGCAAGCGTTCAATGTAAAATGTAAGCTTCAAATGTAAAATAGGAATTTTAGGACAGGGAAAAATTCTAACTTCATTTATTCAGTGAGACAAACTTCTTTTATAAATATTCTTTTTAGTAAAACGACCACCGACACCACAAGGAAGTGATAAAGATCGCTAAAAACATTAAAGCGTACATACACGTTTAAAATAGAGAAAATAACGTTTTTTTTACCGATATCTTACGTTCTAACATAACGATTTTAATAAAACTTCATACACATCGTCAAAAATACAATTGAAAAAAGCATGTAAAATTTCAACCTGATACAAGTAGAAGATTTTGTGTAGTGAAGTGATATATTTTATAATATTTTAAATGGAGGCTGGCCGGCGGAGTCTGAGGAAACAGTCCTGTTCCCTTACTACAACCATCTGCTTTAACTATAAACTCATCATGATAAACTTTTTCCTCAATATTCAATACATATTCATAGCAAGACGCAATGATAAAAACAGCTTTTCTTTTAATTTTGCCTAAACTCTGCTAAGTACAAATAATTAGTTACTTTTAATTTTGTCTCTTTTCAAACTTCGCCATGTATAAGTAGTTAGCATCGTATACTTAGCAGTGTGATTTTATAATTTATATTTAATGAAAAGCGTTAGAAACTTTGTTCTTAACGGGTGCCCCGCGACACCACACGTATTTTTTTTTTTTTTTTTTGTGGTGGTATTCATATTCATGATCAAGTTAAAATTATTTGCTCAAATTTGATTTGAGTTTTGAGTTAGAATAACTTAGGTTTAATTAATCCAGTTATTCAGCTAAGAAAGACTGAATATAGGTATACGATATCAAAATGAAATTTTACAAGTATTTCTTACGAAGCTTGCGTGCTCTGTACACATGCATGACTGAGAAATCTCGAACAAAAGATAGGTCAGAAAGATCAGTTAACACGATGTTGGAAGACACCCCCCCCCCCACCCCCTCCCATTACCTGCCCTCATAACACCATTACTTGTATATTAGCACAACAGATAATTGGCAGAATATCCAAATAACAATTGTTGGTATTTCTTTAATTTTTTTTTATTTTTGGATGGAAAGTAAATTATTTTGAGAATGAGCTGCGCGTTGACCCGTTAAGCCAGATGTTCATGCCAATCAGTCTGTCTGCACTATTTTTTTTTTTAGGGGCGCACTCGGAAGGCTTTCTGCCAAATATTATATAGTACTAGACTCTAATTAATTAAGTTATTTCAGTTAGTAAAATGACGATGTCCAAAAAATCTTATAACACAAAACGACAATGGTGTATGTCTATATACGTATACGTATCATTTTTCATAGTCATTTCATTATAGTTCGATAGCGTTATTTTTAGTTTTTAAATAAGCGTCTGTCATATTTTTAAATAGCTATCACGTGTGATAACCTGACATTTTTTATTAATTAGGGCATACCTAGACTTGCAGTAAAGTAAGAACCTTTTTAATGTAGAGCATATCTGAATTTTTCAGCTGAAAAATCTGATCAAATTTCAAAATTAAGATCCAAACTTATATATTATGAAGACCAACCTGAGAACTTTACTCTGTAAAGACACGGCTGAACTAGAGAATACACAACAGAGAACCTAAGAACATAATATATAACCTGAGAACTTTACTCGGTAAAGACATAGCTGAACTAAAGAAGGCACAACTGAGAACTTGTGAACATAATATATAACCTGAGAACTTTAATCGGTAAAGACATAGCTGAACTAGAGAAGACACAACAGATAACCCATGAACATAACATACAACATGAGAACTTTACTCAGTAAACACATGGCTTTACTAGAGAATACTCAACAGATAACCAATGAACATAATATAGAACCTGAGAACTTTACTCGGTAAAGACATAGCTGTACTAGAGAATAGACAACAGATATGAACTTAATATACAACCTGAGAACTTTACTCGGTAAAGACATAGCTAAACTAGAGAATACACAACAGATAACCTATGTACATAATTATACAACATAAGAACTTTTGACGTGTTAACAGCTTACTAATAAATATATATAAATATATTATTATTCATTATTTATTATTTATTTGTTATTCATTTCTTTATTTAAGTTAATGTGAACTAATGTCTGGATTAGGAAATCTAGTGTCACTTTTAAAATTAATTATAAATTTTGTTTTTAAAAAGAAGAACACAAATTATGCGTTAAATATGGTTAAAAAACTATTTTGTCAACATTTCAAGGAAATATTTTTCCTTCTAACATCTGGGTTTAAAAATGAATAAATTTCCATTAAACCCTATATCTTATTTATATTTAAGGTCACGTTCTGCACTTTTCTTTTTAACTTCTTTATCCACTACTTTAATCTACTTATTATTTTTCTTTATTCTATATCGAGTTTTATCCAGTCTCAAGCAAAGAAAAGTCAATCAAATATCTAGTGATGTGAAATAAATAAAGAATTTTGTTGACTTAAGTTGTAAAGTAAAATTAAATAAATAATTTAAATAAATTTGGCATATATAAATAGATTATTCTATTGTCAAATAAGGCTGTTTTTGATACAGTCATAATATTAGATTTGAAATGGAAATAATAAAACTAGGATAAAAAGGGAATCAAGCGCATGCATAATATGATATTTTTGAACGGAAATCAAATGCATTATAACAACTTTCAGAACAAGGGGAATAAAATGCATAGTATGAAATATTTTTGATTGGAAACCAAATTGAACGTATAATTTCTACTACTGACTTGATATAACATGCAATAAAGCTATAACAGCGCTTCTCTCCTTTATTTTATCGTTTATTTTCTAATATTAATCTACGTTGTTTCACTCTTCACTATACGTATTCGAATTACGTTTTGCTTTTAAATTTTGTTTAAAATTCTCTTGGTTTTATGTTGAGCTAGATTTAATGGGTAATTTTGAAACGGTATTTTCAAAGCATGAAATTGCATGTTTTAAAAAAAGAAGAACGAACTCTAATTTTCCAGTATTGCAACAATATGTTTAATACATATTTAAAAAATCGGTCCGAGACAACTCATATAAACTTTCTCATATACGAATTCATAATTACTTAGCCCAGTGTTTTCCATTTATTAGGTTTAGTAGGTACATTTAATTATTATTGAAAATTTTATCAAAATGTATCATCTCCTCGACAGGGAATTGAACCCGCGGCCTCTCTCCTCCAGCGTTTTCAAGGAAAAGCTATTTTCTCAGGAACTAGATTTTTCCCAGGAAAACGGCTTAGATCGTTAGATTAGTATTTAAAAGGACTACCTTTTAGAATTTTTAATCAAAATCGTCGAAACCGTTTTCAAGAAATATTTTTCCACGTTTTTTTCAGAGTTTGTTTTTAGGGGTTAACGCCTCTAAATTTGGAGCTAAAATTCTTTTCTCGATTTCAACTCAAGAGTATAATTTTTCTGAACATATATCAAATTTCTTCAAAATCGGCCAAATAGTTTAGGCTCTATCGTCTGTAGAGATAGACGAAAAACGACAGACATTTTTTAAAAAAACACTTTTTTTGAGTCAGGGGACCTCAAAACGTAAAAATTTCAAAATCAAATTTTTTCTCTATCATAATATTTTCTCTTTTATATGAGAAAGTAAAAATCTATATATTTTATTACAGGTAGTGTATTAAAATAAAGTAGTCTGTCAATCTGCCAAGTTCAGATAGAAAAGAATGGGGTTTCACTCAAAAAAGGACGATAGCAGAAGGAAATAGTCAGCAAAATAGTGTGGCACATAGCTGCCTCGCATCCTTATTATAATAATGGTCACAGGGGTCATTGAAATGGTTTTTTGAGTATGCGGTCATGGAAATGTTTTTTTGAGTATGTGGTCATTGAAATGGTTTTTTGTAGTATGTTTTAATGCCAAGGGGTTCACTTTTATTTTTAGCCAATAATAATAAATATGCAGACTGTTAAAATTGATACGGAACTATCTGTAGGCTATCTTTGACAAATCGTCCACATTTCGTCAAGATCAGAATAGTTTGTTTTAAAGATATTGGGGTTAATATTGAATGTTTTTGACCATGGAGATGAGAAAGCAATGGGCAAAGGACTGTCGAAATTAATATGGGACCTGGGACCAACAATGGTCTAATTATAACCAATTATTGAAATCATATGCGCAAGAAAGAATGTTTAACCACACCATTTAGCAATAACACTCGATTTATACCTCTCCTCATAAAAAATAAAAATATGTTACGTTATTAATTTAAGAGTTTTTGATTTAATTTGTTATTACTCTATACGTATTGATATAATTCACGCTCATAGCTCAACTATAGCTGTAATACATTTAATTTCTAATTATAAATTATTAGAAGTTCGGATAGTGAATTTGTAAGAGATATACATAATGTTAGAGAATACTTGCGTACTGAGGCGAATTCATTTTGCCTGAATAGTAAATATTTGGTACTCACCTGTAACAAAAACACAAAGTAATTATTAGCATGTTTAAAAATTGAAATACCTACATTGAATTAGAAAAAAGATGATAGAAAAAATCTTACTAAAATTCTTATACACGAGTATATAATTACATATTGGTCTAGTGTTTTCACTTTATTAGCTGTTTAGAGATTTCGTGTTTACATATGGGTGTGTTTACATAATATCGTGTTACATAAAAAAATATTTTCATAAATATTTGGGGAACTACATTTTTCAATTAGAGAATGACTTATAGAGTTAGATTTTTATTTAAATGGACTACACTTTAGTATGTTTTAATCATTACGTCAGAACAGTTTTCAATGTATTTACTTTCTCATATAAAGAGAAAAACTGTATTGTGATAGCTCGAAAATTGATTTTGATATTCTGATGGATTTACACGTTTTGAGGTCCCCTGAGTCAAAAAAGAGGTTTTTTTTTTAAAACTGCCTGTGAGTCGTCTATCGTTGTGCAGACGCGTGGAGCCAAAATTAATGGTCCGATTTTGACGAAATTTGGCATACATGTTCAGAAAAATCATACCCCGAGAAGAAGAAATCGAGAAATGCATTTTAGCTCCAAATTTGGACTCAGGAGCCCATAAAATGCGAATCCATCAAAATCGAATTTTTGCGCTATCACAATAAAAATGGAATAAATTAGACACAAATGGTTCTTAAAAGAAAAACATCTAAGTACAGGATAGAATTCGAGGAAGCTATGTAATATAATAAATGGCAGACTATTTTTTTTTTTTTTTTTTTTTTTTTTTTTTTTTTTTTTTATTCCACATGTTGCAACATTGGTTTTTTTATGTTGAATTTCCTGAACTAATAAAACCCAAACAGTGGTATAAAATAATCTAACAAATAAATCCAATATGATGACAAAATGCAGAGTGTGTACAGCAAAAACATTTTATTCTTAAAAAATCTTGTGAGAAATCGTAAATAGATTGACTAATCTTCTTGCAGGCAACACAAAGTAAATCTTAGACATGTTTTTATATCGAAGTTCTGACGTCATCTCATCTTCTCCTAAACTCGTAAAAATCTAAACCTATTTATAAAAGTACAAAGTGAAGAATAAAAAGAAAAAAAAAATACTTCGTTTCGGTTTAAACATAAAATAATTCCATGACGTATTTGTAATAGATATTAGCACATTTTTTATTATTTCATTATTTTAAAAAGAGTAAAATACAATCTTTTATGTGAAAGATAATTTACTTTGAAATATTCTATTAGTTAAGATACTTTTTTTTTAATTAAATATAAACTTTTTAACAAAGAATTTAAGACCTACCAAAAAAAATTGGCAATGTTTCCAGTGGAAAAAAATCAACTTTGAACTAGAGGAATAAAACAAAAAAATTAAAAAAACGTTGGACACACAGTAAGGAGAAAAAAAAAAAAAAATAGAATTGGGATTTAAATAGGCAGATTTCTATAGTCTTTTGGCACTGATTCAAAGGGTCTTCTACAATTACATTTAAATCTACTGAATTTTTAATATTTAAAAGGATAACTTTATTAAATTAAGAATAGTATACGAAAAATAAAGATTTAAGTTATAAGATTATTTGTTCTATTATTAGATTATTTTATTACTTAATTTAGTTAAAAGCATATTATGGATCAAAAGGATGTTCTTTTGGTTAAAAAGAATGTTTTTGGTTTTGAAAGTATGTTTTTTGGTTGAAAAAATGTGTTTTTGTTAGAACAAAGTATCTTTTTCTGGTAAAAAAGTATGTTTTTTTGTTAATAAAGTATATTTTTTATCTTTAAAGAAAAACAAATTAAACAAATATAGATTTTTTATACAGTAAAATAATACAGAAAATGGTTCACTACGATAAATAAATAATAAAGTATATTTTGTAACTAAAAAGTTTATTTTATTGTATATAAGTATGTTTTTAGTTAATATTTATTTAGGTATTATAAGCAATAAGTAAATAAATATGTACTTATTGTTAGATACTTATATAAATACATTACATTTATAAAAGAAATTTTTAAGGTATGCCTCAATTGTCTTTTTGCTGTTAGAGAATTTAAAAACGAAGAGATTAATTTAATTAATTAATCTCTAATTTTTATCTCACTCCTTATACGAGTTATTATTCGTACTTCAAATAAATAAAATAATAATAAAATAAATAAATAACTCTAAATGATTTATTAATTTTATTAACAATAATAAAATCACTAAAGATTATTTTATAAATTCTTTATAATTCATAAGAATTTAAATTTAATAATCAATCGTGCCATTAGTCATTAGTATATACTGCTTTTAGAGCAAATGAGTTATGGAACTTCTTTAGATTGCTACTCCCCTATTTTTTTTAGAATATAATTATTAATAAATTACTTTGACTAAATAACTATTAAGACAAAGGGGTGTGTAGGGTAGTCCAATGTACTTTGGGACAAAGGAATATCACACTTCTGTTTTTATAAGGAGAGTAACAGTCTAAAGAAGAACATTCCATATTCCGTACGCCTTCTTTAGATTGTTACTCCCTTTTAAATACGTCTGTTTTTATAAGGGGAGTAACAGTCTAAAGATGAACATTCCGTACACCTTCTTTAGATTGTTACTCCCTTCTGTTTTTTACAAGGGGAGTAACAAAAGTCTAAAGAAGTGCCAGAGAGGTAATTATATTAGCCCTTATTTTATATTAATAGTAATATGGATTTTTTTTTTTTATAAATTCCCATTATGACATAAAATTAAAACAAAATATAATATAGTTTACGCCTTTCATAGATATTTTATATCATCTTTAAATTCCGCTATTTTAATCTCAGCTAGTGAATATATTTCTTTTTGGCTACGAATCAGGATGTTATTATATCACTCAGTTCCATAACTTTAAAAGGTTTATTTGTTTATTCCCATCTCTATATGTCAAATATTGTTGATTTCTTCTTTAGAATTTTCTCAGTTAATATTTTCAACTCTAGTTGGAAACGATCCAAGTTTTCACATGGGTAAAGTTTTTGAATCAGTTCCAACTTCCGACATATTTAGTTAAATTAGTTGTCTATCTTGACTCAGTTGTCACTCACTAAAGATTTTTTCCCCCCCTAATTAACCTATTTTAAATGAAAAAATCAACACGTTTCATTGTTTACCTTTTTACTATTTTAATTGTCTCTCATTTAATTTTTAAAAGTATTTTCACCTTTTCATAATTTATAATTAATTTTTTTAAGAGATTTTTTAAAATAATTTGGTTTATTTAGAGTTAGAGGTTTATTTCTTTTTGACGATTTATTGGATTTTCGACTTTTTATCTCTTCATTACCAATAACTGTTGTAACTAAGGACTATATTGCAGTTAGAAAATAGCTTTAAATTAATTCAATTTATACGTAGTATCTTTAATATTTCCAATTACATATCTATAATATAAGTGGCAATGTCCAGATTGACTGACTGACTGACATAGAATCAACGCACAGCAAAATCTGCAACCGAGAGACTTGAAATTTTGAGGATATACTCGGTTCATATCATAGGTATCCTCTAAGAAAGGATTTTGCGAAATTTTAATTTTTGTACCCAGGTGTACGGGGTACAAATGTCAAAGTAATGAATACTTTTAATGATGCATATCGTTGAAAAGCT
Source organism: Gerris lacustris (assembly GCA_951217055.1). Taxonomy (NCBI): domain Eukaryota; kingdom Metazoa; phylum Arthropoda; class Insecta; order Hemiptera; family Gerridae; genus Gerris; species Gerris lacustris. The sequence goes on along the minus strand of OX578283.1, from coordinate 56,853,873 downwards.
CTTTAAAAGTACAGTAATTGTTGTTATGTACAGTTTTGTCATATTTTCATTTAGGAGGGGGTAAAATGGAAAAGTGTGTATAACTACATCTATAATATAAGTGGCAATGTCCTGATTGACTGACTGACTGACATAGAATTAACGCACAGCAAAATCTGCTTAACCGAGAGACTTGAAATTTTGAGGATATACTCGGTTCATATCATAGGTATCCACTAAGAAAGGATTTTGCGAAATTTTAATTTTTGTACCCAGGGGTACGGGGTACAAATGTCAAAGTAATGAATACTTTTAATGATGCATATCGTTGAAAAGCTCTTTAAAAGTACAGTAATTGTTGTTATGTACAGTTTTGTCATATTTTCATTTAGGATGGGGTAAAATGGAAAAATGTGTATAACTACATCTTATATAAATGAAGAGTGTCTATGAGTGTACTGCTTACATGAGATTATAAAGTTAAAATGTTGGTACACACGAGTACGGGGTACAAATGTCAAAGTAATTGATAGGTACCCTTTATGATGCATATCGTTAAAAGGCTCTTTAAGAGAAAAGTAATTGTAATGTACGTTTTTGTCATTATTTTCATTTAGGAGAGGGGTAAAAAGGAAGAGTCAACGTATGTGTGTGTGTGTTCTTTATTCAAATCTACCGTTTTATTCCGATTTGAATGAATATTTGCACACTTGTCCTTCAAAGCAAGGGGAAAAGGGGAAGGTCACTGACTTCATGCATGTTCGAAATTTTGATTTTGGTACACAGGGGTACGGGGTACAAATGTCAAAGTAATGAAAACCCTTCACGATGCATACCGTTGAAAAGCTCTTTAAGAGTGCTATACAATTATTGTTATGTACATTTAGGGGGGTAAAATGGAAAAATATATCTATATCTATGGATAAAAAACTAATAATTGTTGTGTCCGTACATTTATCCGATTGGCTAAAATTTTGTATTTATTATTTTTTTTTTTTTATTATTATTATTTTTTAAAAAATACCTTTATTGAATAGTACCGAAGGAAAATACCACTGCTTTTCCTTTTTAAAAATTTAGTCGGAATGAATTACTAATTTGGGATATTAGCAAATTATCTTATCAAAGAGGAGGGATAGAATCTAGATATTCTCGCTTTGTAAAATAATTTAAATGTATCTTGATGGTAGTTTATAAATCCATTAAATTGAAAATAAAACACCCCGTAGCGAAGCACGGGTATTCAGCTAGTAGTGTATATATTTCAAAAGAATTTAAATTTAATTATCAATCGTTTCGTAATTAGTAAAATTCTTTAATAGAAAAGAGATATGGTCCTTCTTTAGATTGTTACTCCCCTAAGTTTTTTTAGAATACAAATGGATATAATAATAAAGACAAAGGGATGTTATAGAAGTTTCTTTCTTTTCGACGATTTATTGGATTTTAGACTTCTTACATCTCTTCATGACCAATAACTGATCAAACTAAGGACTATATCACAGTTAGACAATATCTTTAGGTATACGTAGTATCTTTAATATTTCCAATTATGCGTATAGTGAAATGAAATCAAGATTTTAAATAATAAATAGCTTCATTATTGTTTAATAAAAACTATTCTAGATATGAAACAGGTTCAAAATTGGATACAAATTCGAAACCCTAAAAAATAGACTGCCAATTGGTCTGGCACATCTTATATCCCGTACTTTATTGATATTGTACTTTTACAAGCCATTATTATCTAATTTGTTTAATTGTTTCCCCCGTTTTTTTAATCTGTCAAGATTGTTATGATTTTTTACATGAATTAAAGTATCATTTAAGCAAACGTTAAAGAGCGCAGACGATTCAAATTAATCTTGGGCTATCAACGGGTTAATATGATAAACTATAAAGGTTTCATTCAAATCAGATACTTTTGAAGTTAAAAGTGTAAATAAATATATGTTTGTGCGCATGTGGAAGAGAAACAAATGAGCGCAAAAGGTTGAAACTTATTTGGGACTTAACAAGGAGCTAATTATGACCTACCACATGAATTTCAAAAAAATCAGACTTTAGTTTTTAAGATATGTTGGTTCGCAAAAATTGAGCGACAGACAGACACAGAACCAAAAATGTGCCCTGATGTCTGAAACGCATATCGCTCTTGGAATTTTTGAAATCGGAGACATCAAATATTTTCGTCTCTTTTACCCAAATAATAAACATTTTGAAGGAACAATTATATTTTATTAGCATTTATTTACCCTAGTTTGTAAAAAAGAAGGCACAAAAAAGATATTAACAATTTAAAGTGGACAACCAAAATAGAAATGGACAGTAAAATCCGCCTTTAACAATTTGTTAGATAATGAACAAAATCCAAGGCTATTACTTCAAAAGAAATAATACAAGATAAAAAGAACTTTTTATACGACGTTTTTAAATTTTCCTTGTGGATTTCCTTATCTGTCACTGGTCGTGTTTGTTTGCATTTGATCGCCTAAATATTTAAGAAATTTAGTGATTTATCGACTAATTAATATAGTAATAATTTGGTAAATCTAATTACTGATTACTGTATTGCCATCGAAAATACATAATCTATGCAAGTTTCAGCTTTCTACTTAATCAGTAAATTAGTTAAAAATCGATTGCAAGATTAGTACTGCACACAAGAATCAAGCGAATAAAAACTTAGTAAAAATAGAACAAACAAAACTAAACTAAATCATTACAAAAAAAAAAAAAAAAAAAAAAAAAAAAAAAACTACTCCCATATTCTAATTTGAATAACTCAGAGGTTTTCAACCAGATAAATCAATTTTAACTAATTAACTATCTTCTATAAAATAAAAAAAGAATACATTATTTTATTTTTTTCACACAAGGTTAATAGACTTTGAAGAGTTTGAAAGCCTTTTCTACACCTAATCCAATGAACCATAAAAATAATTGAGATAATTGTTATTATTCTCATATTCTATCAGCTAATATTTAACAGTTATAGTGATGGAAGGGAAAAATCAAGATAATAGTTCAAGAAAAATAGTTCTCACCCTTGTCTCCAAAAATCTATACTTTTTTATTTTCCACCATTTACCTTTAATGCGATTTCTAATCCGTACTTTGCTCTGCCTTTTGTAAAGGATTTAAAGTCTAAAGGGTTTCCCACAGGGAGAGACCTAAGAACTTCTTATCTTTTCAATTTTACTATCTTTTTTATTTTAAGGTAAAATATAAGAGAAGGTTTAAAAAAAAATAAGAAGGCGAAACTAAATATATTATTAAACTAAACTAAATATATATATTTTGCAAACAAAATTTAAAAAAATCCTCGAAATTGAAAGAATCATAAAAAAAGTAATTTCCTAAGTTAAAGTCTTCGCGAATAACTAACGAAAAAAAATTTTTTTTAAATATATTAACAAAATCACCATATTCTGAATTAAATTACTTATCATAATGAATAATTTATTTTTCATACTTAAGTAAATAGGGTGTATTAACAGTAAAATTTATTTTTTGAGATACTTTAAAAAATGTATTCGTAAAAAGATCAAAGAAAGATATATTTAAAGTGAAAACATTAAAAAGATGAGTTTTTCTTTCGTTTCTATTTTTTTGTTGCCTTAATGCTTCTGAAAATTATCACGATTGCTTCTTTTAATCTAGAAGATTCAAGTGTACGTTTTTAAAACCATTAGTTAAAGTAAAAAAAATGTAAATGTGCACAAATCAAAAAGGGAAAGGAAATTATCATAGGAATTATAAATAAAGGAGCTTGTTTTGTTAAGTTCTTTTGTTACGCCTCGAATGTAATAGTTATTTAATGGTGAAAATTAAGCCACTTTACATTACGATGTTTATCATAAGTGTTAATTGATGTTTTACCCATGTGGGAATTGAATTCTACAAAAGAATTGGATTTAAAATTCATTGCGTTTTTAATTGTTTTTTTTTACACCTGGAATAAAAGAAAATTCTCATAGTAATAATCAAATAAACATTACGATTATCACAATTTGCCAAAAATTAATTGGATAGTAAGATATAGTCAGCAAATTAGTGTGGCACATAGCTTCCTTGCATCTTATCAAGTATTTTATTGATGTTATGCGCTTTTACAACCCAATATTGTCTAATTTATTTAATTTTATTTACTTATTTAAAAAAAAAAAAAAAAAAAAATCTGTCATAAAATTTTAGGAATAAAATTATCAATTTAGCAATATCTAATGAGCGCAGGTGGTTGAGTTTAATCCAAAGATATATTTCGGCTACTGTTGACAAAACTTCCAAATTTTTAAAAAAAAATCGGATAAGTAATTTTGAAAGGTATGGGTGTAAATAAATGTATGTGTGTGCGCATATGGATGAGAAACAAATGGGCACAGAAGGTTGAAATTTATGTGGGACAAACAATGGGCTAATTATGACCTAAAATCCAAATATACCTCAAATCGTAAGATATGTGTTAAAGATATGTTAGTTCGCTAAAATTGGGCAGCAGACAGACAGACAGACACGGGACCAAAACGTTCCCTGATGTGTGAAACGGATTTCTGTCCTAAAATTTTTAAAATCAGAGACACAAAATAGTTGGTTCTTCTGAACGATCACATAGCTTCTTTTTATTGAAGTCATACAGTTAAGACCAGAAAATGTCTTCTCGCAATCTCTTATTTTGATAGGTGTGCCAAAAAGTCAGACAGGTAAGACAAGAAAATACTTAATCAATCTCTTATTTTGATAGTTATGCCAAAAGTCATACAGTTAAGACAAGAAAATACCTAATCAATCTCTTATTTTGATAGTTATGCCAAAAAGTCAGACAGTTAAGACAAGAAAATACCTAATCAATCTCTTATTTTGATAGTTATGCCAAAAAGTCAGACAGTTAAGACAAGAAAATACTTAATCAATCTCTTATTTTGATAGTAATGCCAAAAGTCATACAGTTAAGACAAGAAAATACTTAATCAATCTCTTATTTTGATAGTTATGCCAAAAAGTCAGACAGGTAAGACAAGAAAATACTTAATCAATCTCTTATTTTGATAGTTATGCCAAAAAGTCAGACAGTTAAGACAAGAAAATACCTAATCAATCTCTTATTTTGATAGTTATGCCAAAAGTCATACAGTTAAGACAAGAAAATACTTAATCAATCTCTTATTTTGATAGTTATGCCAAAAAGTCAGACAGGTAAGACAAGAAAATACTTAATCAATCTCTTATTTTGATAGTTATGCCAAAAAGTCAGACAGGTAAGACAAGAAAATACTTAATCAATCTCTTATTTTGATAGTTATGCCAAAAAGTCAGACAGGTAAGACAAGAAAATACTTAATCAATCTCTTATTTTGATAGTTATGACAAAAAGTCATACAGTTAAGACAAGAAAATACTTAATCAATCTCTTATTTTGATAGTAATGCCAAAAAGCCACACAGCTAAGACAAGATAATACCTTATCAATCTCTCATTTTGATAGTAATATAAATTAGCTGTCTTTATTTGACACTTTCTATCATTTTATGTCATTTATATTTATTAAGTTTATATCCTTTAAAAAAAAATCATCGGATTACAGATGTGAGTAAAAACAACAAAATGCCGCAAAAAAAAGGCGCCATCAAATGCAGACGATGTTTACAAGATTACTTACTTAAGGGTCTCATAGTAAAGGCGCCCCACAAATCGATTACATCAAGAGAGCGCCATAAACAGGAATTTTTATAAAGAAAAAAAGAATCAAGAGAGGAAATAGGGGGATCCCCCCTTACACCCACTCACTTGTCATAAAAATGTTATGAGGTTTTTTGAGGGGGCCCCTTATAGTCTCGTTTTTCATATATTTAATCTTTTTCTCTCTCTATTCACCCTTAGTTTAACGACAACTATTTTCGTACTCTTTTAACCTTGTTTAGGTGATATATAAGTGTCTTGACAGATAATAAAAATAGTTTTGTGACAAAAACAAGAAAAAAACACTGAAATAGAGAGAAAGTGTAAAGAGGTGTAAATTATTCTGATCCCGTTGCATTTTTAGGGTCCGTAGGCAAAACCAAGGACCCTTAAATTTTCCTGCGTGTGTCTGTCCGTCCGTCCTGTCGCCTGCTCTCACGGCTACATTTTTCGTCCGATCACTTTGAAATTTGGCATGTATGTGTCTTGTACCTGCCCACATATTTTTAAAATATAGCGACTTAAAAAAAATATTTTTCAAAAAAATTTGGGTAAAAAAACTTAAGGGTTAATTTTTTTTTTTTTTTTTCGACACCGTGAGGGGTATCATATGAAAGGGTACGTCGAGCTGATTACAAAAATATATAATTCTTTGGTTATAACTTTGATAGGGCGAGCGCAGGCAAGTTTGAAGTGGGTGTGAAACGTGTCCCCCCCCCCCTCTATCTCGCTTATGTGAAGTGCAAAAAATCTGAAAAAATTCCTGAACATTCTTCGACCAAAAGTAAAGATACCACTTTTTGGAAATTTCGAAAAAAAAATATTATTTTATTTTTTATTGACAAAATAAGTTCTTTTATAATTATGGTCTTTTCGATATACATATTTATATGGTTGTAGTCCGGTTCAGTGGCAAAAAAAAATACTTTATCGGAAGTTTTTTTATGTGTTTTGAGAATATCAGACCCATAGGATAGTTCAAAGTTAGCTTTTTAGCATTTTAAAAAACACCATCAATAGGTTACTACTTAAACTATACAGTGTGGCCTACGGACCCTCGATGTGTGCTGACTAGCACACACTTGACCTGTTTATTAAAAAAATAAATAAATGGCACATAGCTTCATCACATGCTATCATGTACTTTTTAATTTTATGCTTTTACAAGCCATTATTGTCTATTTTTTTTTAATTGTATCCCCGTTTTTTTAATGTGGTAAATTTGTTTTGATTTTTTACTTGAATTAAAGTATCAATTAAGCAAAAGTTAAAGAGCGCAGACAGTTCAAAGAAATCTGAGGCTACTTGCGGGCTACTTTCGATAAACTATAAAAGTTTCATATAAATCAGATAAGTACTTTTGAAGCTATAGGTTATAGGTGTAAATTAATGTACGTTTGTGCGCATGTGGTTCGCAAAAATTAAACGCAGACCGACATACATACACGGGACCAAAAATGTTCCCTGATGTCTGAAACGAATTTTTGAAATCGGAGATATACATTTTTTCGTTCTTCAGAACGATCACATAGCTTCCGTTATCTTCGGTAAGCTCGGAAGCAAAATCAAACTACTTTGTAGAATATAAATATATTCTTTTTACACAATTTTTTAAGTTTATTGCATCAAATATTACAAATTCTTGCGAAACATTTATAACATACTTTTACTTCTAGTTTTCGTCTGAAGTTTTAAAACAGAAGACTTTATATTTAAGATCTAAAATAAGTTTTTATTCCATTTTAGATCTTAAATATAAAGTAAAGAAACTTTCAGTATAAAGTGGTATGATGTAAAATTATCTCTTAGTTTCTTTTTTGTTTTTTTGGAATATTCCAATTTGCTTTTTCATGGTCTAGAGGTGATGACGAAGGAAGCGAGGCTGAAAGTTTTTGAGCGTCCCCCCCCCCTCATTTTTTCCCGAAGGTAGTTCGAAACGGGAAGTTAAATTTGGTAAAAGTTTGAAGTCTTTTCACGTAGATTCTATTTGTCTTGAATTTCCTTTTTCTTCTGAGGTTGGGAAGAAAACCTTTTGCTAAGTAGTTAGAACTTCCCAGGAAAATCCTTCTGCTTTCTATAAGAAGGATCTTTTTCCTTCAGATCCCACAATATTATTAACTATAAAAGTAATCTCTCTTTTTTGCATTCTCTTAAAGTTGTAACAAACTTTAAAAATACCGATGAAAAACAAGGAGCTATTATTATAATAAAATAGAAGAGCGCTTGAGAAAACCAAAATTATAAAGAAACCGACAGAAACAAAAAGAGATACGACAAATAAATTAGAATACGAATATTATCTTGTATATATAAAATTGTCAAAGAAATAAATTGCACAAGCCCAAAGGATATAGAGTTCTGAAAATCCAATTTATTTAATCCAATATTTACTTAAACACTTGAACGAAGGTAATGAAGTGCCAAAAACTAAAAAATGTAAATTAAAACATTGAAAGATGGGATTACAGTGAGTCATAGTCATACTAACCTAGCAACCGGTATAAAACTGTACCAGTTGCTAGGTTGGTATGACTCACTGTACTCCCATCTTCCTATGTTTTAATTAAAAAATTTCAGTTTTCGGTACTGATGATGACCCTATAGTGGCTGAAAGCTGCTCTGAATTGTATTAAATATTTTTTACGTGTAGAGACTTTTATTTCAACACTTTATGATGACCTCCACTAACGCTTAATATATCTTAACGAAGGTAATGAAATTCCAGAGTCGAATTTCATATAACTCGTCCCCCCCCCCCCCTATTATCTAAATCATGTCAAGAAATAGAAAGGGCCTTATTGTTTAGTCATTATTTTCCTCTCCAATTTTCTCTACTTATCATTGTTTAGTTATCCTGAAATCACATACGGTGTTCTCCACTAAAAAACATTTTCATTTCTTCACTTCATGGAAAAACGGATATGCTATTGGGCATTGAATCAGTGCAGCCAACTTTTATACCTCCCCCACTGGGTCTCTGGTTGTTGGCAACTAATGTTCTAGAATAGAAGAAATTCCGTTCTGGTCCACTAGGAGCTCGTATATCATTTTATATAATGAATTTAAAAATTATTTACTTCAGCGCTCCTTATTGGCGAAATAGAGCACTAAACGTTTTTCGGAATAGATGAAATTTACTTTTGGAACGCTTGAAGGTCTGATATAATTTTAAAGTATAACATTTAAAAAATGTTTACTTCAGCGCTCCTATTGGCGAGATATAGACTAATAAGTGAAAATCGAGCTACCTCCTATTAGATTCCAACTTCCTGGTACTATATTTCAAAAATTTAAAATGATTGAGTGTCCACATGAAATGATTCTGTAGAAAATAATTCGGCAAATCAATGAATGCCAGCTGCAACTACAGTATACTAAAATTTATTGACACATGTAAAAAGGTGTAAATTATATAAAATTTGATTGCAATTAATTCTACAGTCCACAGACCCGATAGCACGATAAATTCCAACTTAAAATTCTTTCTAAAATGTCCAATTTCTTCTATTGATTTTAATATATTTTGAAGTTTCATCGTAACAAGTGTAGATCACTCATGGCTGTAATTGCTTTTTGTGTTTCTTAAAATGTGTTCTAGTCAACTAAACGATAAAGTTATCAGTGGCATAGTAAATAACAAGTTAAAAGGAGAATACTATGTTTGGAAATTAGAAATAGAGAAAGTTGTCCGTCAGAACAAACAGTGGAGTACAAAAGCGACTTTCAATCACATCTGAGTATGGTCATTTCCACAATGACGCTTAATCGTAATGTCAATGCCGATACGTCTTAATGCTATAATACACCCTCGAGGAACACCTCGTGAAAGGCAGAGTTCGAGAGTGTACGTGTACAGGGTACACAGGTTTTCAAGCGATCTAAGTAACTTACATTACATCTTTTCGGAGTTAACTACGTGGAATGAGCCAGGCGAGTGTGTACATTATCGCACTCGAGTAATCTATCGCATTTAACTTGAGTTTTACTGCGACGAGACTTTTGAGGGAATTCTCGGACAAGAGTGAACAGCCGGCATAAGAAGTGAGAATGAGTCTGGGATGGGCTTAAGATTTCTGACAGGTTTGAAGTTTAAATCATAAAACAAATTTAAATCTCCTACACTAAATTATTATCTTTTCAGCGACACAAAAGGTGTCCATTTAAGTTTGAAAGCAGGCTTAGTACAATGAAATTAATTTTGTTACAGCAACATTACTCTCAGTCAATTGATTCAACCTCGAATCCTACGCATGACTAGTTTGAGTTGTATGGTTAAGTTTAAACAACTTTATTCCGAATTAAAGCTTACATATCTTATAAATTTATATTGTCCTACGAAGACCACGTCAGAAATGTTGTCAATCCCAGCATTTCAAACCCGTTTGTTAAATTGATGATGATCAGAACTAGAATAACTGGTTAATATCGGGTCAAAACTAGTTTTAAAGTTTTAACTGAAATTCAGCTGTTAAAAGTAATGAATGATGCATGCAGACAGATGAGGAGAGAACGATGATAAAACAGATAATCGATGTTAACGAATAAAATATAGAAATGAAATATAAATCTTAAATAATGGATGATTTGATGTGGTGTACACAGGGCGTCGAACTTTTGATCAAACTTGGCTTGTCAAGCCAGCTTGACAAGCCAAGTTTGACGGTGTATGGGTGACGATTGTGTATTAGATGGCTTGATGTGGAGTACTCAGGAGGGGGGGGGGGGGGTCAAACCTACTTGGACAAACATTTTACCAATCTTGGCTGACAAACAAGTTAGATCGTGTTTATTGAGTTTTAAAGAATTTTTTTTTTAAACTTGACTCTTTTTTAAATTTTACCTACATTTCTCTTAAAAGAAAATACTCTCAGACCATCGTTAAGTCCCATTATAAACTAAAGTCTAAAGGATCTTATATCGACCTCCGTTAATCCTTTATGTAGACCACTATTAAAGCTTTAAAGAGATTTCCATTAAACTTAAAATTAAAACCTCTTTTTAAAAAGACCTACAACGTTAATTGCATGTATTTTTACCTCTACCTAAAAACTCTTCAATACATACTAAACATTTAATCAGACTAATTACAGTAGCAAACACAAGTACCAATTATCAGAAGAAAGAAATATACAAAATTCAGTATTCAATACTCCTATTAACATTTAATTGCATCTTAACTCTTAACAAAAATCAATTTAAAGGAAACAAGAAAACAATCAAAAGAGCAAAAAAAAAGTATAACAAGAAAAAAAAAAGGAAATTAGAAAATGATTATAAGGATAAAAAAATTGAAGAAAAACATTCTCTTTTTTCTCCCTCTGATATGAATCTTTAGTGAAATCCTTTTTGATATTTTCTCCCTTAGGGTGTTAAAAGGGATGGTAGAAGGGTGAAATCTCAAGACTTAAAAAGGTCTTTGGAGTTAATCGAAGTGACTCCCATTTTCAAAACCACCCTTTGGCATCACAATTTCATATCTAATTCACTCATCTATCGACTTTTCTTTCACTCTTCGAATCCAAAAACATTTTTTCTTGTTTTTTTTTTCAATCCGTTAGTTCATTTGGGTATGATATTAAGTTGAAATCAATATAGTATCTTCTCTTTTATAAAGCTCCTTGAAGGGTAGTGAGCTTTTAAGGAAAAGAAGAATCTTTATTATAAGATTCTTTTTTTTCTTGGTTGAGACTTTGTCTGAAGTTTTTTTTTTCTTTTTTGAAAGCTTCAATGAGAAAAACACTTTAATTAATGACATAGAAGAATCTAACAGGGTAATATTTCTTCCTTTTCGTTTTCTTCTTCTTTTCGGAGGAAGATTAAAGGATTTCTTTTAGTTTTTTCTTTTTATCAAGTACCTTATAAAAAGAAGAACAAAAAAAGCGAAAAAATCTCTTCTTATACCATATTCCTTTTTTTTCTTTTTTTTCTAAAAAAAAATAAGAATAAATGATCAATCAGTAATCCTTAACTACGAGAGTTAAGAAATATAAAACTCTTAATCATCGTATCACGAAGGACCAAAAAAAGAACAAGAAATCAACTAAGAGGCAAATTATCGATTAATTGACATCTCAGATTTATAACTGTTAACGAATAAATCAGCCAATACATTTTTATCTTAAAGATAAATTAAAATGTCAACTACTAATTGACATTTCAAATTATGGTAGATGGTAGATTACAGAAGATAGACTTGTTAGAAGATGATAATAACCAAAAAGTCTCTCCCTTTTAAAAGAGTCGATCTATTTTTTTTAGGTTAACGAAGGAAAAACTAATTTATAGCTGAAATAGGAGAGTTTGGATTATGATTTTAATTATTGATTTCTTTGTTGATTATAGTTAATCAGTAGTTAACAGTAAACTGATAGTTAAGTGATTTTAACTCATCAGTGTGAACAAAAATAATTGTAAATAGTAACTATTAGATAAACATCATTTCGACAAGTGTTTTTCATCCCAAGAACATGGCGTCCAGAGGGATGTATATATGTTTCAGTTTTTTTGTTTTACATTGTTAATATTTCTTTTAGGCAGAGATTGTTTTTTAAAGATAAAAGTTAGAACTTGTTAAATAATGATTTTCAATCACAAAAAATGATCAAATTTAGCACATAATTTATCGTCAAAATTTGATGTCCAGTATACTGGACATTTGAAGTTTACGGTGACATTTGGTTTTGTAATATGTTCAAGATGAAGTAATAATTTAGAACTTGAAAATGAGTTTAATGAATTAGATTGTTTTATTGCAAATATTTCTTTCATTATTATCATTAAAAATTTAATTTTTTAAAAAATTCTTTACTTTATACTATTCTTGAGAGAGGTAGAAATTGTTTTTCATAATTTCTACAATTAAAATTCAAATGTAATATTATTTCTAATTTTACTCGTTTTATTGCAAATTATTCATATATTATTATCATTAAAGATTTGATTTTTATAAATGCTTTATTTATTCATTTATTGAACTTATAAGCCTTAGGGTGAGTTCAAATATAGTAATTTTACTGATAATAATCACTGTAATCTGGTATATCAGTCATTTAAGCTAATGCGATATATAACTGATCAAAGTGATCATGATATGGTGAGTGTTTGAACTGTCCACTGTAGTGGACTTACAAATTTTACTTATACATCTGGGATCTTACAGTTGAGTCTGAATGTCCACTATAATGGACATTTCATATCTCAGTAACGGGTGGTCCAAAAAATTTTGAAAAAATTACTGAGTCATCTAGGGGTCAATAGGAATTGACCCTTTAAAAGAATTTTTTTTACAATGAACAAAAAAAAATCGGGTGCGAAAGGGTTAATCTTTAGCAATTGTAGTTATAATCTGCAGCAGTAAAGAAATGAACTTTGCGTAGTTGAGTTTCATTCGCTATAATTATGTTACCATAAAGATGTAACAAACACAGAACGCACGGAGAAACTAATTTTTAGTGTCCTAGGTTTTCCGATAGTGACGGCTTTAAAGTTGATGTGGGATCTGACATAATGTGGGATTCCTATGCTGGAGCCATCTATAGGGTTGTACTTTATACATGTTGCTATGATAGTAGTAACAATTAGTTGAATAAACTAATTAAACACCGGAAGGCGTCTTTAGGGTACAACGTGAATTAGTTGTTACTACTATCAGAGCTACATGAACAATCCTTAAGGTGCATCTAGAGTTGTACATTGTTGCTCAGGTGATAGTAACAACGTGAACTGGTAATTACTACTATCAGAGCTATACGAACAACCCTTAAAATTCACCTTAAGAGAGCATTCAAGGGAGAAGTTACATTTCCGGAGGCATCTTAAGGGTTGTTTGTGTTGCTCTGATAGTAGTAACAAATAGTTCACATTGTAATTATCACCAGCGTAACAATGTACAATCTGGAGCCATCTGCAGGGTTGTTCATGTTGACTTCTGGATAACTTGCATTCAAGGGAGAAGATGCATTCCTGGAGGCATCTTAAGGGTGGTTCGTGTAGCTCTGGTAGTAGTAACAACTAGTTCACGTTGTTACCATCACCAGAGCAACAAATGTAAAACTCTAGAGGCATCTTAAGGGTGGTTCATGTAGCTCTGGTAGTAGTAACAACTAGTTCACGTTTTTACTATCACCAGAGCAACAAATTTAAAACACGAGAGGGATCTTAAGGGTGCGGTTCGTGTAGCTCTGATAGTAGAAACAACTAGTTCACGTTGTTACTATCACCAGAGCAACAAATGTAAAACTCTAGAGGCATCTTAAGGGTGGTTCATGTAGCTCTGGTAGTAGTAACAACTAGTTCACGTTTTTCCTATCACCAGAGCAACAAATGTACAACTCTAGAGGCATCTTAAGGGTTGTTCGTGTAGCTTTGACAGTATAACAACTAGCTCACGTTGATAATATCACCAGAGCAACCATGTACAACTCTGGAGGCATCTTAAGGGTTGTTTTTGTAGCTCTGATAGTAGTAACAACTATTTCGCGTTGTTACTACATATCACCAGAGCAACAAACTGGAAGATGCCTCCCAGTGTTAAATTAGTTTATTTTAAAATAAAGTAACATATGTTGTCAAGAGCAAGGGCTTTCCAACATACTATATTTGCTCTAGATTGAGATAAAGAAATAAGATATCCTTTTCAAAATTATATATTTATTAAGGCAACAAAACATGCTTTCAAGCTATCAAAGAAGAAAAATATTTTGCTCATTTATTTATGAGATTATATCTTGAATACGAAACTATAATATAAAAGACACTGTTTGATAAACAACATGAGTTTTGAAAAACAGAAGTTTCATTTTAAACATTTCAGTAAATCAAAAAACTTTAACCAAACTAATATGACATGCAGAACAATAGAGCCAACTAAAAACACTGACAAAGTAACAATAACTAAAAAAGTTTTTCAACGAAGGCAAGCTGGCTTCCTTTATAAAAGTTTAGATGCAGAAATGAGTCTGCTGAGGTTATACAATTCTAGACGAGTGTTGAGGAAGTGCATGAACTTTGTAATTGTAATAAAAAGTTTTTGTGCAATCACAGACGGAAAACTAAACAATAGACATCACGCGACAATAGAATATTGAACAGAACATATATCTGTAGAACATTATCTAAAGGCTAAGTGCTAAAAATAATACTCGTAGTAAAACTCGTCATTTCAGTCTAACAAGTTAAAACCTTACTAATCTCTTTAAGGTTATATTAATGTGCAGGTTATTATAACCTAACTTATATCTTAAAGGTTATATCACCACGAAACAAATGTTCTTATAAGTCCTCTAATTTCTATAAGGTTATAATCATGAGTCAGTCATGAGCAGATCTCTTATAGTACTGTATACTTTTATGTTATAGCACAACTTGTTATATTTCATTAATATTTGTAAGGTTATAATCTTATGATCTGGCTGATGCCAGACGTTATAACTTAACTATACGAATGTGACTTACAACTCACATTCTCCTTTATGAATGAATAAGGAGGTTAAAATAATAGCCTTATTTAATGTCATCATAACAAATGTTTTTCATTTGTTTCTAGTTTTGCACCTTATTGTGCCGCATGTCCCATTGTCTTTGTTTTAGGGTTTATTGGGCAAAAGCTTCTAGAGAGTGCAACGTTATATTATTAAGCATCTTATGCTATCTCAGTAATAATACATGGGGAGTTGACGTTATTTTACTCTCACTAGGTTTATTTTGATAAAGGCAGCTAGTGATTTCACAAACGTTTTTATAGGTACCGCACATCTTAAGGTGGCATGGAATATTGAACCTGGCAGACAATAGTGAACGTTGGGACACCATGGTACTACCATGGGTGAAGGTTGGTCCAGCCACGGTACTGGCTGTTCACACACTCTTACTTTTAAGCCGAGCTTACACGATGCCAACTGTCGAGAAAATTGTTAGAAGACAGTTTACTGGCATTAAATTATTGGCTTCGTGTAAACATTTTTGTCCATTAGCCTAGCAAATTCCCCTAACAATTACGCTGGCAAGCCATTGTCTCGAGGAGTAGACTGAGGAAAACAAACTTGTCCATGCTGCCAACCACCACCCGGATCACGGTATGGTTTCGACAATTGGCACTATGTGAACGTAGCAGGACAGTGGCTTTGTCTTTGTTTGCGCCAGTCTAATTGTGCCAACCGAGAGATACTCACTGCACTCGGCCATTTCTCAACTTTTACAGCCACGACAATTTGTAATCCCTTTGTAAACGGGTTTGGTTCAACAGGACTGGCCACCAGCGACAGTCCAGCAATCAGTTGAGGACAACTGTCCCCGTTAATTGTCCTATCAACTGGCATTGTGTAAACTTTTTTAAAGTCCCTTCCCCCTCATCTCTCATCTCTCAGAAGTGACCTCAAAATATGATGGCCTTGCTAACAATTTATAGTTATTTCCCATTGGCGGGCCTAATGGGACCTTCACGAGATGTTGCACCACGGAATTTTGATGCATAGTTAACATAACTATGGAATGTTTGTATTAAGTTAGCAAACGTTTTACATCAACTTTCTAACTTCAAATTATCATTGCATCATAATCCATTCATAGGAGGAACATTAGGAATCCATTCACTTCAGTTTCGAGATCCGAACTAGGGGACGTTATAGGGCTCGTAGTTTCAGGCGAATGTGATAGCGTTTAATCACTTGACAACATGGTTCCCATTAGTCATTAAAGTATTATATAAACTAACAGTATTTATAATCCATTTAACCTGATTACTAAATAATTAAAGCTAATATTAAAAAATAAATTATGATCTGTAAAACTAAAATAGTAACTCTATAAAATATATCTTGTAAATGCATTTTAAAATAGCAAATCCTTGACTTTGAGTTTTTCAAACCTTTGATGATTTAAAGAAACAGATGGTTTTAAAATAAGAAGAACTAGTAAACAGAGAAATATATTAAAACAGACTTTAATACAGCGGGAAAAAACATGTTCTTCAAAGAACTATGTTTTTTTTACAAACAAAAAAAAAACTACGCTCGATTTACAAAACATATACGAGTCTTTAGTTTGCGGAGGTTCTTTTTTAAAAGTTGTATTTAAGTGCTGAAATCAGAGCTCTTGATTTATGAAATTGACCTCGTACAACCTTTCCCATATTACTTTAACGCCTTGATGTCATTTTCTTTTTTTTTAAATAGATAGGCGACGAAGAAATCTTATAGAGCTTGTCTACCGAGTCAAATGAGTCAGTTAGACGCTCAATATATCCCTGAATGGTAATGCGTCATTGAATGTTCCTTTATACACGCCGTGCCGCACTCCTATTTACAATGAACTTGTTTATTATGCAATTTAGTATTCGGTTTTTAAAATAGACGTTGCAACTTCTTTTCATTCCTGATTCTTTGACGGCATTGAACCACAGGGTTGATGAACAATGAGAAATTCTATTCCTGTATTAAATAACTTCTTAACAATATGGAGATTTCTTAATTGCTTTTTTTTATTATAGCGTGATTCTGATTTCTTTATAAGATTAGTTGTAATGAAATTGTCATTGGAAATACAATAGAAATATGTGAATGAGGAAATCCTAAATAACAATTTTATCAATATTCCTTTCTTTGAGATTTTGTTATATGTCCCTCTGTCCGTCAGTCATACTCCCGTGTCTTTAGAATTAATAAACGTGAAAACATAACACTTATTTAAATTATTTCTACATTTATTTGTCTATAAATAATTTTTTAAGACAAAAGGATGTAGTCCAATGTACTTTAGGGAAAAGGAATATCACACTTCTGTTTTTATAAGGGGAGTAACAGTTTAAAGAAGAACATTCTGTATACCTTCTTTAGATTGTTACTCTCTTCTGTTTCTTATAAGGGGAGCAACAGTCTAAAGAAGTGCAGCATTGCATGCATTTAGATCTTATTAAGGGTGATATTATGCCATAGTGTATGGTGAAAATAAGAAGTTTCTCCATCACCTTATGGTTTCCCCACGTTGCATGTGTAGCAATCTTGGGGCGTTGAAGAAACTTTTTTTTCCATACACTATGACAAAATATCACCCTTAATAAGATCTAAACCCATGCAATGCGGCTCTGTAGATTATTGCTTTCCTTATAAAAAACAGATGGGCATAACAATCTAAAAAGATGTACGGGATGTACTTCTTTAGACTGCTACTCCCCTTGTCCCCTTATAAAAACAGAAGTGTGATATTCCTTTGTCCTAAAGTACATTGCACTACAACCTTTTGTCTTAAAAATTGTTTATAGATAAAAGAATGTAGAAATAATTATATCCATTTATGTACTAACAAAAAACAGTGGAGTGACAATCTAAATAAGGTGTACAGAATGTTCTTCTTTAGACTGCTACAAACACTCTCCCTCATATAAATCAGAAGGGAGTAACAATCTAAATAGCTTCATGTTTCTAGTTTTATCCATTAAAAATAAATGCTTTTCTAATCATTTTCTAGAATCCCTATTAAATATATTTATAATTAGTAATCCTTCACGTTGCTCAAGACTTGGTAGCTAAAGTACAGGTAAGTCATTTCTATGAAATTGATTTCCCACGATCAAAGTGTACCTTTTAAAGTTCTGTAAAATTCTCTTTACGTTATTTGCAAGTACGCATGAAGATTTTAAGGTAGTGTCAGTTTGGTAGCGTTATATTATTTCTTAAACTTAATAATTACAAGATGAAAAGAACTTTTTATATACTACGTTTTTAAATGTTCTGTGTAATCATATATAATGTTGATAATATAATTTTTATTGCTATATATAATGTTAGAGAAAATAATTTCAAGGTAAAAAGAACTTTTTATATACTACGTTTTTAAATTTTCTGTTAAATCGTATGTAATGTTGATAATATAATTGTTCTTGTTATATAATATATAATGTTAGTGAAAAAAAAAAAAAATAGTTCCGAATTTATTTACTTCACATAAATGACAACCATCCAGAGAGCTGATCTTAAACCTATAAAAAAGTAAATCTTTGTACAACGGATCTCCCAAATCTAAAGCATGCCATCGATATATTTGAAATAATATAATCGATAAATAATATAATCGATATTTCCTCATTTGCTGTCATTTTTGCTGTCAAAAATGTTTATCTATCACAAATTTGAGACCCGCCAAAATGAAGATTACGTAAATATTGGATATGGCAAAACAAATAAAATAACTTGCGGATTTTTTCCGAACTAACTCTCAGCAAAATTTGCTGAAAACTAATTAAATTCTGCTGAAAGATGGCTAAAAGTATTAAAATAATGCATTGTCATCGTGTTCTGAGCTATGCTAAAAGTTTCAAATGTCTAGCTATTCGGGAAGTTAGTTAGAAATCGATTGCCAGATTTGTACCGGACTAACAAACAAACAAGAATGCAAGCTAATAAAAACGTAGTAAAAAAAAAAATAGTTCCGAATTTATTTAATTCACATAAATGACAACCATCTAGAAGCTGATCTTAAACCTATAAAAGGGCAAATATTTGTACTAACACCGAATCTAAACCGTGCCATCGATATGCCCCCGCGTTTAGAGGACGGTAAGAGAATAAAAATGAGTACAAGTAAAGAAGTACAGATGCAGAAAAATTAAACCGATTACTTAGGACACAAGTGTAAACAAACCTGGTTGTCACACGTCAATTAATTAATTTATTTGTTTACTTTTCCTGTTTCGCTGTCATTCAATGTTTACCTCTTAATAAAAAATCACAAATTTGATACCCGTCAAAATGAAGATGGTAAATATGGGACATGGCAAAACAAATAAAATAACTTTTTTCCGAACTAACTCTCCGCACAGCAAAATTTGCTGAAAACCAATTACATTCTGCTGAAAGATGGTTAAAAGTATTAAAATAATGCATTGTCATCGTGTTCTGAGCTATTCAAAAGTTTCAAATGGGAAGTCAGTTAGAAATCGATTGCAAGATTTGTACTGGACAAATAAACAAGAAAGGAAGCTAATAAAAACGTAGTAAAATATGCTAAAATTATAAATTATATTATCGTAAAACAGTTCGACCTCACGTTTATTCCTACCACATCCATTCCAAAACTTTTATTCTCCTACTTGGATTGTTTATGCCTTCATCTTCATTTACACAGAATGTATATGAGAAGAGAAACGTTTATAGTTGCGTATCTTGATGGGGAAGCATGCAGGCTTTCATTCTGACTTTGACACCCAACTGATAGCACGTAAACAAAAGGGCTCCAGACTGGGGAAGCGAGAGGGTTCCGTCTCCCTCATGTCTATTGAGTCAACACCAAAACCAAAAACTCTAAATGGACAATAAACAACAGACTGCATCTCGTCTCCTAAAACACTCTTAGGTTGATTAGAGCATACTATAAACTCCCCTCATGTGACCTCAAGAGATAGAACAAACCACGTGGCCTTTTATTACAACCATCTTGAAAGATAAGCGAGTTGACACGTGTCTCCAATGAAATCCTTTAATGACATCTTCTATCAGGCGCCAGGAAGTAAGTGAAAGATGAGTGCTTCACCCTCCTCCAATCTCTTGTGTTAAAGGTTAAAATATTACCGTTTCAAAATGATTTTATGAACAAATAGAGAATTTTGCTCCCTTCTATTACCCTGGTGGGGGAGGGTAAAGTACCCAGAGTTATTGAATATCCTTAACAAATTTAATTAAGTTCCCATCCCAATCAATAACACTTTGCGTTAAAATGAGTAAAAACCAAGTATGTGCTTCAAACTTAATCTCAATACAATTGAGTGTCGTTCGAGATATACTTGAATTAAGTGAATACTATGTGAATATTTAATTAGTAATATGCTTAGTTAATAAATACACTTTTTTTTTAGATATTTCACATTTTTTATATTTCATCAACTTCCAGTTACAAAAACAAAACTGATTTGAATTAGTAGATTGTTCCTTGTAGTATAAATTCTTGATTAGTTGTAGTTAAATTCTTGATTTAGTTAGGAGTTGCTAAGGTCAAAATGTACAGAAATTAAGTTGAAGTATGTAGTAGATATGTGTTGTTCTTAGTGGTTTTTTTTATATATATATATTTCGATGTCCGAGATATTATTAATTAATAGTGTAATTGACAGTACCTGTATTTCAGGTAAATTGACGAGAATCTGTCCGATTTTAATTAAACTTTTTCTAAACACTTTATAGAAAACAATAAGTTGACAATGTAGTCAGCTAGTTAGTCAGCTTGAGAATGATCCAAGGAGGGATCGAAATATCGCAAATGTATCGAAATATCGCAAATGTGAGGCGTTTGAATTTTCCTTAAAAGACCCAACTAATCAAGAAAACTGATTTGGTAAACAAGTTATTTAAATAAAATTCACATTACCAACTTCCAGTTACAAAGAACCAAACTGATTTAGTAAAAAAGTTAATAAAATATAATTCTTAAATATAATTTCTTTGAAAAGTCGCTCATTAAGTCATGGTGCATGACTGGACTTTTACCAACTTCCAGTTACAAAAAACAAAACTGATTTGGTAAACAAGTTATTAAAATATAATTCACATTACCAACTTCCACTTACAAAAAAAAAACTGATTTGGTAAACAAGTTATTAAAATATAATTCACATTACCAACTTCCACTTACAAAAAAAAAACTGATTTGGTAAACAAGTTATTAAAATATAATCCAGACAAAAAATTGTCTATTTCATTACAAATTATCCTAAGTGCAATATACCTTTGAGCTGTTAATCTTCAAAATAAAAAGGCACAGATTTAACCCCTTTACAATACAAAAACTAAAGAATTGACAACAGCAAAGGAACATTTTTAATTTTAATATATCATTTCGGAAGGATATAAAATATTTCAAGGCGAATTCAAGACCAAATAATCAGCTAAATAGTATGGCACATTGCTATCACGTATACTTTATTTATGTTTGGCTTTTACGTCGCATTATTGTCTAATTTATTTTTAATTTATCACTCCTTTTTTTTAAATCTGTCAAAACTGTTTCTTTTAGCGAATTTTCGAAGAAAATTAAGCTCGTTCGTTGGCCAGAATTTTTAGAGTCCATTTAGGGGTCAAATTTTGACCATTTAGGGTCAAAAATAGCATAAAAACATGTTTTTCCCATTTTACCCCCCTGTTATATGAAAATATGACAAAAGTGTACATAACAACAATTACTGTACTCTTAAAGAGCTTTCTAACGACATGCATCTTTAAGGGTTTATACTATTTTGACTTTTGTACCCCATACCCGTGTGTACCAATTTTTTTTTTCACCCATCCAAATTCTAAAACAAAATTTTTCTATATTATCATAAGCCAATAATACCCAGATTTCTTTGAAAATTCGCTCATTAAGTCATGGTGTATGACTGGACTTTTATTTTTTTTTGCTTACTAGAATGTTTTAGCGAATTTTCAAAGAAAATTACGCTATTGCAATGGCTTCAAAATTTTTGTAATGCGAATTTTTGAAAAATATTTCCATGGAAATCCGTTTTAGACCATTCTGAATCGATTCCTAAAATTTAACACTTTTTTTTATGTATGTATGTATATATGTATGTATATATGTATGTATATATGTATGTATATATGTATGTATATATGTATGTATATATGTATGTATATATGTATGTATATATGTGTCACTCCAGACGATATCTCCCCTTAGGATGTACTTAATAATTTCAAACAAATTTTAAAATGTCAATAATATCAAAAGAAAGGATGAGTTCGTTGGCCAGAATTTTTGGAGTCCATTTAGGGGTCAAATTTTGACAATATAGGGTCAAAAAACGTGTTTTTTCCATTTTACCCCCCTTTTATGTGAAAATATGATAAAAGTGTAAATAACAACAATTACTGTACTCTTAAAGAGCTTTCCAATGACATTCATCTTGAAGGGTAAATACTATTTTGACTTTTGTACCCCGTACCCCTGTGTACAAATTTTTTTTTTCACCCGAGCAAATTCTAAACCAAAATTTTCCTACATTGTCATAAGCCAATAAAACGCAGATTTCTTTGAAAATTCGCTCATTAAGTCATGGTGCATGACTGGACTTTTTTTTTAGGTACTAGAAGGTTAAAAATTAATAAAAGACCACCTGTAAGGCTTCTTTGGACAAATCATCAAATTTAAATTTTCAATCAAATTTTCAAATGTGGAAGAGAAACTATGAGCGCAGAAGATTGACATAATAAGGAACCAACAATGGGCTAAGTGTGATTTAGTATTTATCCCAATTTCAATCAAATAGAACGAGTAGTTGTTTTAAGTTATATTGGTTCGCAAAAAAGTCGACGGACAGACCTACAGACGTTTCTTAATGGCTTAAATATATTTCTATCCTGGAAGTTTGAAACGGGACACGTAATTAAAGACTTTCTACAGAATGATTACATAGCTATACAATTACCAGGTAAGCACACATATTAAGTACTTGTATCTTCACAAAAATATAGTTATTTTTAACTTTAACAAGGACTGTGTTTACGCATATTTATAAATAAACTAAAGGAAATATAATTAAATCTAAATACAAATAAAGCTATATGGATGAAACCGGAAAACGACCTATATGGTTTTGTTTGGTACTATACAAAGTATTTACAATTAACAATAACGTGACAACATAATAACTTTTTTCTTCATGAAAAATCATAAATCAAGAACCAGGGTGCGAATATTATTATTGTTTTTTTTTTTTAAAGTTTAAAGCTTTTGTTTAAAGGTTTATAATCTCTTCTTTTTACAAATTGCAAAATAAATTGTAACAAAGAAAAATTTCGTGTAGAAATTTGGCATTAATTATAGACAATTAAATAGTATAAAATATTTTGCACGCTATGCTTATGGAAAGAAATTAATTTACGATAGAATTGCATGGACTACACTATTTCACGAGTTAAATGCCCAACTTAATCATGCAAATTGTATCTTGGATGCCGTGCATAAGGATTTTACTGAAACATTTCATGCTCTATTTTAATCATTACTGAATTTCTGGACTTTTGATTCTTTTAATTTATGTCCAAAGAGAAAAAGTCAAGTTCATTTATTTACTTACGCTACTATAATACGAGTATATATCTCTAATATAAGCGGCAAAGTCCTGATTGACTGACTGACTGACATAGAATCAACGAACAGCAAAATCTGCTAAACCCAGAGACTTGAAATTTTGAGGATATACTCTGTTCATATCACAGACATACACTATAAGAAAGGATTTTGCGAAATTTTGATTTTGGTACAAAGGGGTACGGGGTACAAATGTCAAAGTAATGAGTACCCTTCATGATAAATATCGTTGAAAAGCTCTTTAAGAGTACAGTAATTGTTGTTATGTACATTTTTGTCATATTTTTATTTAGAAAGGGGATAAAATGGAAAATACAGGAAAAATATTATAATCTAAATCTAAATAAATAAAAATGAATGTTTTTTTATCTGAATATATGTCATCCGATTGCGATGAAACTTTGGGGAATATGGTTGGACGCATGCCCGGAAAGGTTTCTGAGTTAATAAAACTATGTTTTAATTTTGGTACACAGGGGAACGGGGTACAAATGTCAAAGTGATGAAAACCTTTAATGATGCATATCGTTAAGAGTATAGTAATTTTTGATATGTACATTTTCGTCATACATATTTTTATTTAGGAGGGGGTACAGGAAAAATATTTCTATAATATTTTATACATCTATATTATTTCTATATGTGTCTTATTCCAATATTGTACAAGTATATTATATTGCAAATTGTAACACAAATGTTTCATCTAATCTAAAGCAACATTATTTAACTAAATAAAGTATTTATAAGGTTATTCAAAGGCAGCAACATTTCTTATGTTATTAATGTTTATGAGGCGGTACGAAGTTCGCCGGGTCAGCTAGTATATATATATATATATATATATATATATATATATATATATATATATATATATATATATATATATATATATATATATATATATATATATATATATATATATATAAAGACTCATTTATATTATAAAAAGGGATAATTGGTGGCGAATTTCAGCTCAATCGGCGAAAATATTTCTCAAATTATTTAGCGTTAAGTTCATAAGTAGATATTTTAAAAATGGGTACTTCTTTAGAATGTTACTTCCCTATGTTATTTTAGAATAATAATGCCCTTGACTAAATAACTATTAAGACAAAGTTTAGTCCGACGTTCTTCGGGACAAAGGAATATCACACTACTGTTTTTATAAGGGGAGTATATCAGTTTAAAGAAGAACATTTCGTACACCTTCATTATATAGTTACTCCCCTCTGTTGTTTTATTAAGGGGAGTAACAATCTAAATAAGTGTCGTCTGATGTAAACCAAGATGTGATGCATTTTAATCTTTGAATTATTCGACTAGGTATAACTCTCAATTTGGTTCCATTGTTTTTTTCTCTTCTTTCAATGTAAAAAGGAGAAAAGGAATAAAATGAGTGTGAGAAATCCCATTATTAAAATGAGAAAAGCGAGAAAAATAGGTTTAAAATCTATTAACCTAAAAAACTCGAGCACAGAAGGGGGAAAAGAATCTATAAAGAATAATTGCGGAGAAAGCCAAGAGAATCTAGAAGATTCCAATACCCTCAAAGCTTCAAATACCAAAATTCAAATGATTCCTTCCTTCTAGAGGGTATTTTAAAAATTCCTTCCTTAAAAACCCTTTTAGAATATCGTCCTTTAAACCTTTATCTTATATCGATTATTATACTTCTGTTTTTACCGAAGGTAACAGAGGCAGTGGGATCATTATGATTATTTTTGTCACCAATTTTTTAAAACATGTTGACAGAAATCCGTTTCAGTCAACAGGGTAAATTATTGGTCTCGTGTTTTACTGTCGGTTTGAAGTTAAATATTTTTACGAAGCACCATGTCGTAAAAACTACTTAACCGATTTTAATACATAGACGGTAGCCTAAATTGTCCATATTTCATTAAAAACACTTCAAAAATAATTTGAAATTTATTGGCTAATTATGACATAACGTCGCGTCGGAAGGTCATAATAAGCTCATTGTTGGTCCCATATTATTTCATCCATCACCGCAAATTAAGTACATATTACTTAAAAAAAACAGTGACACCCCTCTGCGAGAATCGAAACACATCGCCTCATGTGACCATTTGTCCAATAATAGGATGCGAAGCAGCAGTTGTGTCATAAAAATTGGCAGACTATTTTAAATGTTGCTTCTAATGAATTAATCATACATTCTCAACTAAAGAAGTTTCGGACTTTAAATCCTTTTTGGCGCGGATTTATCGAAACCAAGAGGTTATTATGATAGTAATAATAATAATTAAAAGCGCATCAGTGCGTGAAGGGCAAAAGGGCTTACACAACCACATGTGTAATCGATAACACGAGGTTGGGGTTTCACTCCATTAAACGTATAATTGACATTCCCAATCGGATTTCGCTTAAGTTCGTTTATATCACGGCAATAGGTCAACATCAGGTGCCGGAGCCAGGAACTGAACCCGGACCACCTGCTTCGAAAGCGCACGTGTGACAGCTATCACAAACTGTCTATCAAACCAAAAGATTAATGAAGCTATTAGTGAGCTATTGGTGTGCTATTATGAGCTATTTAGTGCTAAAGTTTGTTTTTTTTGTCAATGAGGAAAGAGCATAATTTAAAATTAACTGAGCATAATTTAAAATTAACTGAGCTTAATTTAAAATGGAACTTACGTGAGACCCTTCAAATTATGATTAAAGAAAAAATATTGAATAACACCACTCACCTGTAACAAACAAAAATACAAATGATCAGTCTTAAAAATACAAATTGTGCAATTGTTACAAATTTTTTTGAACTGCAAAATATTCGAAGGCGTTTTATATTCGATACAATACGGAATACGGTATATATATATATAAACTATAGGACCTTTATGTTTGTCCTTTTACTTTTTTAAGAAAGAATCCCTTATCAGTAATAACGCCTTTAGGGAGTTTGTTATCGCTCCTTAGTACAGATAAATAACTGTCTATTCTCGTATTCTTTATATTCTCCTCTACCCACAACAGAAAAAAAACAAGACCTTTCCAGACCTTTTATATGTTTATCGTGGTTTTATTTATTATTTTAGTCTATTTTCTACAGAAAAATAAAATTAAGTTAAATGATAAGATAGAGTAAAAAGAATTGTAATAGAATAAAAGCGAGCTTCCAGACAGAAGAAAAAAAGAACGGATAAAAAAAGCTGCGGCGTTTTTCTTATCAATGGGACAACATTTAAACGTTATTTCCTCCCTTTCTTTTAGATGAGATTAGATAACACAGTTTTTTATTATTCATTTCCTTCGTGAAAGTTCTCTTTTTTAAATTGAACCAAATATTAAAAGCAGATAAACGAGGACAGAAAAAAGTTGATGAAATTATCATTGACTGTCGTATTATAAGGATTATATTATATATATTTGAGTTACATACTTATTATAATAAATAAAGTCGTATCGTTGTATTATATTATTAGGTTTTCGAATGAGGATTTATATGTGTACAATACAAAGATCGAATTTATATTTGAAGGAGATCATAATATACAACTTTAGCAGTAGTTATATACGGACCCAATGTTAGGTCATAAAGTACATTATTATGTGGAAAATGGAGCTACCGAATATGAGGTGGTAAAGTTAACTACATACAATTAGGTTGGACTAGCCTATATGGGGCATCATGTATAGAAATGCAAAAACTAACAAATATAATGCATACATAATCAAAGTGTTTCCTGTATATTGCTATAAATTGCATTATTTATATTCTTTTTCATTTCATACTCTCTTGAAAAACCAGATACACTACATCGAAGCCCAGGTAATCTATAACAGATACATACGCCCAGTATTCTTAAAATCGACCTGTATACAGCTGTGTCTCAAAATAGAGGACTGAAGATGGAAATTTTATTAAGAGAAAACTTATGAAATGAAGAAGAAACCATAATTGGTGAATTTTTTATCAATATATAGAAAAGACTTTAATTATATGTGCCAGTGTTTTTGCATTTCTATACATGATGCCCCGTATAGGCTAGTCCAACCTACAATTAGTTTAAAATTTTGCTTCCAAGTTTACCGAAGGTATCGGAAGCTATAGGAATGAAACTTTTTATGTCTCCGATTTCAAAAATTCTAAGACATAAATACGTTTTAGACACCAGGGAAAATTTTTGGTCCCGTTTCTGTCTGTCGGCCTGTCGCTTAATTTATGTGAATCAACATATCTTAAAAAATAGTTGTCCGATTTTAATGAAATTTGGATGGTTGGTCATAATTAGCTCATTATCGGTCCCATATATGTTTTAACATTCTGCGCCCATTTGATCCTCTTCCACATTCTCACAAACATACATTTGTTTACACCTATATCTTCAAAAGTACTCATTTGAGTCTTATGAAATTTGGATGGTTTGTCGAAAGTAGACCGCAAATAGCACCAGATTAATTTCAACCGTCTGCTCTCTTTAAATTTTGCTTAAGTATCAATTTAATACATGTAAAATACTCTGCCAATTGGTGCTCTATTTCGGATACTTTAATGATTTTATGCTTTTACAGTCATTATTGTCAATTTTATTTTAATTGTTACCTTTGAATTTTTCAAAACAATCAAAATTAAGTTGATTTTTTACAAGAATAAAAGTATCGCAACAAATGGGCGCAGAAGGTTACAAATTATTTAGGAGCAACAATAGGCTAATTATGACTTACCATAGAAATTTCATTGAAATCGGAGGAGTAGTTTTTAAGATATATATTGGTACGCAGGAAATAGTTCGTGAACTAAGTAGCATGTAATAGCTTATGCGTCAGTAAGACTTCTATTGCGTCACTTTTTTGGTTTTTTGATCAATAACTCTTTATTAGTGCGTCAAACAAAAAGATTATTCGGATTTTGGATTCTTTTCTCTGCCAATCCGTGTTTAGACTTGATCATGTGCATAGTACGTGATGCCGGGACTTTTATACCTTTAAGGCTGTGTATTCCAGTAAATATGAAGTCTAGAAAAAATGGTATGTACGTGCAAATTGTAGCAAATTTTGTGCTCAACAAAAAAAGAAATAACAATTTTTTTCGTAGGAGGCACTCGTAAATAGTTATTGAGCAAAATACTTTGAGTACATTTTTGAGCAACAAAACTATATGGCCTTTTGGTAGGTAACCTCTTTTTTACGACCTGGCTACAGGACTATTATTTTGGTTTTTGACTATTATTTTGAAAGATAAATCAACAAAATCATTTGCAACAAGATTATTTAGATAAAGGTCGAATTTCAGGAGTAAATAAATTTAGTATGTAAATATTTCAGTGAAATTGATAATGTATTATCGAATTGAGAACGTTAGGGCTGGGCTGTGTGTTTATGAATTATTAATAAGCGGTCTCACGGTGTGTTATATCGTATATAGAGGTTATATTTATATAGGACAGCTATACTGAGAGTATATATTCATAAATACATTTTAACAGTATATTAACTTACATAATAATAAAGGAATAACATAAATTGCCTCTCCACACAAAGATAAAAATGTAATTTATTTATAATTTGCTCATGTTTAATCATTTATTTACACATATAATTTTGTATAAATCTGAATAAAGGCAACAAATGTTATTTATTTTTTTATAAATATATAAATTTTATTTATTAAACGAAATCGTCTACATAGTATATCTCTGTCAAAACCAAGCAACAAATAAATTAAATAAAGTAAAAAATAATTACTATTTAATAAATATATCATTGATCAATAGAACATTTTTAGTTAGTTAAACAAAATAATGTACTTAGAATGCCTCTAATGCAAACATGCATTACAACTTTTCAGTGAAAAATAGAACCTTTTACAATAAACAATACTTTTGATGAAATCATATGGGATAACAAATCAAATAATTCCATTTAGAAACAGTCATATGTCATTATAGTTGTTAGCAGTCAAACGTAGGCACACACTGGAGACAAAACAGTCTGCAGACAATCTGCAGATTGTTTTGTCTTTGACTGTTTTGTCTCTGTCTGTTTTGTCTGTAGACAGATTTGTCTCTGACTGTTTTGTCTCTGACTGTTTTGTCTGCAGACTGTTTTGTCTCTGACTGTTTTGTCAGCAGACTGTTTTGACTCTGACTGTTTTGTCTGCAGACTGTTTTGTCTGCAGACTGTTTTGTCTGCAGACTGTTATGTCTCTGACTGTTTTGTCTGCAAACTGTTATGTCTCTGACTGTTTTGTCTGCAGACTATTTTGTCTTTGACTGTTTTCTCTGCAGACTGTTATGTCTCTGACTGTTTTGTCTCCAGTGTGCGCCTAGCCTAAAGACTACACATCCTACAGCCTCCAGAGCTAATGAAAAAGTTAATAACTTCTTAAAATCCAGTAAATTACCAATTCTATACAGACTAATCTTCAGGTGTAATCATGATCCAAGGAGGGATCGAAATATCGCAAATGTATGGCTGTATGTATGCATGGTTTGAATTTTCCTTAAAAGACCCAACCAATCATGAATTTATACTACAAAGAACAATCTACTAATTCATAATAAGAATGCTAATTGTTGAATTTATATTGTAGTTTTACCAAATAATATCGAGTTTTGTTCGAAGTTGCCTACAGTTTCACAAAAAATGTTTGTTGTTACAAATGAACTTATAAGAGCTAAAGAATCTTCTGGGGGTATAAAGTTTGAGAAATCTTTCTTCTATTGCATTACGCTAAAGTATGAACATGATATAAATCATAATAATAAAAGCCAGTAAACAATATTTAAGATAAAGTTATGACTCAATTTTAATTATTTACTTTGAAGTTTTGCGTAAACATTTATAAAATTAGTTTGTTTATTCCGTAGGCGCATTCAGAGCGGTAAAGTTTGAGTCAAAGGAAAAGGAAAGATAAAGTCAAGTTATGACCAAGAAGAGACTCTCTCGAGGGACTGAATTCGTGGATTGAATACCTTAAACCTTGGTACCGTAATTTACAGGAAAGTGGAAGTTACAGCTTTTTACATTAGCTACGAGACAAAAGGAAGGGGGGAGTTTTTCCTAGTTTCAGCATCTGCTACGGGTCCAGTGTAGTTTACGCGAGCTAACAACTTCACCTTCTGTTTCAAAGCCAAGGTTTATGGTTTCTATCCCATCTCGAAGCTGCAGAGGAGAACCATCTAGTGAAGGTTCATCGACCCTAGTGACGTCACGCGTATCCACAATCCACGTGCACTTAACCTGCAAACTCTCTGGAACCTTGTAGCTCTTTTACTCCTAGCCAACCCCCCCTCAAACTTTAAACGAACTCGGGTCATTACGAGAGGCCTTTATTTTTTCCAACCCTGTTGTTCCGTGTTTTCTTTTTATTAAAGTTCTTGTCGGTAAGTAAACCTTTGTAAAACAAGTGTAAACACGATACGAAACGTGTTCATATTATACTTTACTAACCCTACCAGACAACAACCCTCTATTTCTTTGCTGGAAAATTCTTCTTGCTTTGTTGTGGAGTAGACGCCCCTGTGTACCTTTCCTGTCCCTAACTAATTGTAGCCAAGGGAAAGGGGTCTTTCTCACCACAAAACACGCGACCCTTAGCTTCGTTTGTAAAAAACAATTTCCATGAAAATGAATCCCTTCTCTTCAAGAACACAGCAAACATCGTGCAATTTTACAAACTTCACATTTTTCCTTCTTTTTCAAAAGAGTATTGTAAAATATAAGAACAGTTTTGATAACTCTTTATCTTATAATCTTTTCTTGTTTTTTTTTTTAAAAAAAACAAAAAACATTCTACTTAAAATGTTTACTCTTTCTTTGGGAATAATAATTCCTTGTCATCAAGTTTTCTATTACATTCACTCTTAAAAAAATCACAAAGTAAACTTTTTTACAACCAAAGTCTAAAACGGATTTACAAAACGTTTTGTAGACATGCTAAAATTAAAACCCTATAAAACGATATGAAAAGAATGAAGACTAACGCAGTAAAAATTTAAATAATGAGAAAGTTTGACATTCATTATTCATTACATAAATACAAGAGAATAGAGACTAAAGAAAAATGAACACGAGAAAGTTTGTCATTCATTACATATATACAAGAGAATAGAGACTACCACTAAAGAAAAATGGATATGAATAAGTTTGTCATTCATTACGCAAGAGGATAGAAACTACCACTAAAGAAAAATGAATATGAGTAAATTTGTAATTCATTACATACGAGCAGAGTTATATACAAGAGAATAGAGACTACCTCTAAAGAAAAGACCAGTCATGCACCATGACTTAATGAGCGAATTTTCAAAGAAATCTGCATATTACTTGCTTATGGTAATATAGGAAAATTTTGGTTTAGAATATGGATGGGTAAAAAAAAAGAAAAAAAAAAAAAGTAGTACACAGGGGTACGGGTACAAAAGTCAATAATAGTATATACCCTTCAAGATGCATGTCGTTGGAAAGCTCTTTAAGAGTACAGTAATTGTTGTTAAGTACACTTTTATCATATTTTCATATAAGAGAGGGGTAAAATGGAAAAACAAGTTTTTATGGTAATTTTGACCCTAAATTATCAAAATTTGACCCCTAAATGGACTCCAAAAATTTTGGCCAACGAACTCATCCTTTCTTTTAATATTATTGACATTTTAAAATTTTATTGGCTTTATTAAGTGCATCCTAGCGTGAGATATCGTCTAGAGTTACACATACATATATACTACATAAATAAAAAAAGTGTTAAATTTCAGGAATCGATTCAGAATGGTCTAAAACGGATTTCCTTGGAGAAAATTTTCAAAAAATCGCATTACAAAAATTTTGAAGCTATTTAAGTTATTGCAATAGCTTAATTTTCTTCGAAAATTCGCTAAAATGAATATAAGGAAGTTTATCTGAGACAAACACACACACATAAATAAAAAATAAGCTTGCATTTTATCGGACCGCTCTACACACTCACTTATTTGACTTGCTTGTGAGAGGTACAAATTTTGTAGTATCTTTTTAATCCACAATATCTTTTCCTTTTCCTTTAATTAAATGTAAAAAAGTTTGCATGTTTCTGTATTAACCTGCTTTTATTTTATTTTTATATTATTATTTATTTTATTTATTTATTTATTTTGCTTCCGAGCTTACCGAAGGTAACGGAAGCATTGTGTTCACTTTTGAGAACGAAAAACTTTTATGCCTCCGATTTCAAAAATTCCAAGACAGAAATCCGTTTCAGACATCAGGGAACATTTTTGGTCTCGTGTCTGTCTGTCGGTCTGTGTGTCCGCGAATTATGAAACGTGCGACGATAACTTGAGTAAATGTTGACCGATTTTGATGAAATTTTGTAGACATGTTCATTTTAGCAATGCTCAGGATGTGTTCGTTGGACAACGTTATCCGTCCAAGCGTTCACGAGCAATGCTCGCGTAAACGTAAACTTTAAATTTAAAATTGGAATTTTAGGTCGGGAAAAAAATCTAACTTCATCTATTCAATGAGACAAACATTTTTTTCAAATACAATTTTTTACTAAAACCAACAGCGACACCGCTATGAAGTGTTAAAGATCGCTAAAACTATTAATAGTTTTTACAAAATAAACAATATTACAATAAAGTAATATAACAATAATTGTTATAGTATATGATAGGATGCGAGGAAGCTATTTGCCACACTAATTGGCAGTCTATTTATTTTTTTATTGATACAATTGTTGAAAATGATAAAAGGGAATCATAAGAAAATGCTTTAAAGTATAATTTGGGCTTAGTTTTAGAGAAATATGCGAAGTTTCAAACGAATAACGGAGGATAGAATATTGAATATTGATGCTCGAGCTGAATGGCATACCAAGAATAACTTTGGAACTCCTACAAGTCTTGAATAACAAACATGTAAGAAAGTACATAGTACGAATAATTATGTAACCATTGTTCTGAATACTATTCATACTTGTAGTACACGAGTTATAGCTTTAATTAGTAAAGGGGACAATATTCGGAACGGTAGCACAGTAATGCAAGCAGTAAGTAGCAGCACGTAGCAGTAAGTACTAAGTAATGATACTTGCTGGCGCATAAGGACGATGAGTTAGTGGAACTGTGGAACTTCCCCACCAGCATATTAAATTCTCAATGATATTAAGGCGTATTGAAGTTAGTCTATAGCTGCCTAAATCAACTGAGGAAATAATTACATAAGCCTAAAACTGGGGTATTGAGGTCTTAACCCTTAACTGCCCGAATTATTTTTTTGGGGAATTGTTTGGTTTTTTTCTGGGGATTTTGCTTGTTTAGAGGTCCCTTAATATGTAAAAAAATTGAAAAAAATGTCTTACCCCAAATTTGGGCTGTTGCCATATGGCAACGCTAGGACATTAGCCTTAACAGTTTTTTTTCTCAGTAAATGTTTTAATAATTTCTTTTACAAAATGTATGTAAAATAAATTGTAGATTAAAAAAGCACAATTAATACTAACAAAATACTAAATTTATTTAAAAGGTCGAAAAAGTAAATTTAATTTTTTTTTTTTCAAAATTTTATTAATTTGTATTATATATCATGTTGTTTATCTTTAAAATGATGTAATTATTTCTTTATTTTTTGTTTTATCCATGCGTTTTTTTTATTATCTTTAAAAATACATATGTATTATTCAATTGTAATAAAAAAAATAGATATTATTATATACATAATTTTTTTAAAGAAAAGCCCAATACTATTTGCTACTAATTATACTTATTCAACAAAAATAATTACAAGATTTAGAGACTAATTGAGAAATATTTAGAAAATAATAAAACAAATGAACATTAGGCAAAATAAACATCAAAACTTTGTGTATATGACTGAATAAAATTAAGACTTAGAAAAAAAAAACTGTAAGGCTAATGTCCAAGCGTTGCCATATGGCTACTTTCAAATTGACGCTCAATTTAGGGCAGAAAAATTAAATTTTGTGAAACTGCAATAATTTTATATTTTTAATCATCCTATATTCTAATAGTTTCATTACTAATAATAAAATTATTTAATTAATTAATTAATTTAAAAAAAAAAAAAAAATCTTGCCGTGTCACAAATTTGGAATAACCCATTTTTTAAACCTGTCTTGTCGCATACTATACGTGTTGCACAAAACAAATAAATCTAATGATGAAAAATCAATTTAGTCCTTCTTTTGACATAATATTCACATTAGAAAAGTTCAATATTAACTTGGACCTCTCCAGACAAATAATAAAGGGAAGGGGTTTTGCTGTTGCCATATGGCAACGCTAGGTTATTAAGGGTTAACTAATGATATGTTGTACATAACCAATATTATGTTGCACATAACCAATGCTGCACATAACAAAAGTTATGTGTCACTTCTTTAGACTGATACTTCCCTTATAAAAAAAGGAACAATCTAAAGAAGGTGTACGAAATGTTCTTCTTTAGACAGTAAGTCCCCTTATAGAAACAGAAGTGTGATATTCCTTTGTCCCAAAGTACATTGAACTAAACATACCTTTGTCTTTGTCCTAATAGTTGTTTAGTCAGTCATTTATATATTCTAAAAAAGAGCAGGGGAGTAACAATCTAAAGAAGTACCACTAATATTATGTTTTACATAACCAATATTATGTTGCACATAACCAATATTATGTTGCACATAACCAATTACACATTATTATATCAATAAAACTATCCTAAAAGTATAAATCTAATTTTATTAAACTTTTCTCTAGCATCTTACATACACACGTGTAAGTTTGTTCTCTCTCACGGTTCAAAATAAATATTTTTCTCAAAGAAAAAAGAAAAATAATAATATAATAGTTTAATTTAAAATTAGAGAAAAGTATCTAATTAAAATTTTTCACAGTAATAACCATTAATTTAAAAACAGTATAATAACTATTAATTTAAATAATATTACATTTTCTTTCGCTTTTTAAAATATAAAAATATACAATTAAATATTTTCCTAAGATTCCATACCTGTGAATGAAGGTGAGAAAGTGTTATTTGGAAAAAAAAAAAAATATAAATTTTTCTTTGTTTCTATTTTAAATAGATAAGATTTTCTCTTTAGAACTTTATTACTTGGTTTTGAGAATATTTCAACTGTAAAACAATGAAATATAATACTCGTCTTAAATTACTGTTTTCTTTCTTAATTTTATCCTTTTAAAAACACTTAAATGCAATCGTGAAGTGAAATCAGACTATGTGAGAAGGAAATAAGATTAAAGATTATAACTTCTAGCTGTTATGTTTCCAGAAGGGTATTTCTTTGATTAGCTGAAACTTCCGTTGATTTCAAAAGTTCTTCATCAGTTTAATCGTCTCTTAACCCCATCAAACTTCATTGATATTACTTTGGAACGTGAGAAGTCAGTTTGTTGGAAAAATAAAAATAAAATAATAATGATAAAAATCAAGAGATCTCTAGAAAATTATCGAGATAAAACATGATATGAGAAACCCTTGGGACTAAGAATTTAATTCTGCTATTAAAATAGTAACTAATTCTTGGTATATACGTATAGCAACATATTCGTATTATTAAGTATACTAAAACCTCGATAAGAAGTGTCTCAAGGGGATTAGGGAAAGTCTTGTTATCGAGGTGCTCTTTTTGTTGAGGGTCGTGTTATCAAGGTTATTTTGGCTATCAGTAGTGTAAACGAGGCTAGGGGCGGGGTTTTCAAGTCTAGACTTGTTCAAGGTCGACCCAATTTCTGTATAGAGACGCGTTATCGAGGTTGACTTCTCAAAACGATTTGCTATAGAGGTTCTGAGTTACGTTGTGAATTGGAAAAAATCCGTGTTATTTAGGTTATTTGGATAATAATAGTCGCGTTATAGAGGTTAATTTAACATTATGTGTTATGGCAATCTCAAGGGGATTTGAAAATTGCACTTGTAATTGAGGTTGTCGTGTTATTGAGGGTCGTGTAATCGAGGTTCTACTGTATTACTTGTAGTAACATATTCTTGGTATTACCTATAGTAACATATTCTTGGTATTAAGTATAGTAACATGTTCTTGGTATTACGTACAGTAACATATTCTTGGTATTTCGTATATTAAACTTTTTCATATATGAGTTCATAATTACTAATATACTTCGCCCGCAGTAATTTCCATTTATTAATTTTCGAGTTTTTGTAAGTAAATTTAATTATTATTGAACATTTCATCAAAATTTATCATAAAAAATAACTTCTCCTCAGCGAGGAATCGAACCCGGCCTCTCTCCAGTCGCGTTTAAAGTTATTTTCAAAAGAACTAGATTTTCCAGATGATGTCGGAAAACGACTTATCGTTAGATTTGTATTTAAATAAACTACATACTAGAACTTTTTAATCAAAATCGTCGAAACCGTTTTCGAGAAACAATTATTTTTCTCTAACGTGTATGTGGTCGTATGTGGCTAAATTTGTCCACATGCCCATGCCATAGCTTGGCAATAGGCATTTAAAAAAAAACCGTTGGACCTCCTTTTTTGGCCCTGTCCCGCCCATTTTGATGGAAAATGTGATTTTCATGATCCTGAGTAAAAAATTAGTTAGAAGACCAAAAATCAAGTTGATGTTAGTTTTTCGCTTGATAGGTCTACGTACTAATATAATGCCTATTGCAAAGCTATGTCCCACAGACGAACTTAGCCGACCACACATTCATAAAAGGCACCAAAAAATTAACATATGTAATTCTAGCTTGATGTTAGTCAGACACTTTCTCGTACTCTATCTCCTGGACTATTACCATATAATTGTATCTAATTGTTTCTAACAAAACATAAAATTTCGAATTTTAATCTTATATTATTCATATGCTCAGTTTAAAACCACTGCTTTTAATACGGCTTAAAACATTCATGATATTTTTCTTTCATGCTTTGTAAGATTTTTCTTTATATTTTCGCACTTGAGGTACAATGGGTAGGAAGGAAAGGGCATGTTCGTTGCATAATGCATTAGAAGCTTACTGGCTTCCAACGTATAAAGAGCTTTTTTTATGTTTTAACCGTCGCTTTCGTTCGTACGAAAGCTTTTTTTATGTTCTTACATATTTTCATATATATATATATATATATATATATATATATATATATATATATATATATATATATATATATATATTCTTGGAAGAAGCAAGAAAAAGCTTTTTAATATTCTTTCAGTAGCAAAAAAAAGGAAAGAGTAGGATTTTTTTCGCTCTTAGCAAAATCTGTGTAGCAGGTTGCACATGTTTATGTTATTTACGTTTTTTTTTTGTTATGCTTCTTCTGCCACCTCCTTTAAGCTGTAACATTTGGCTGGGATACCATATGGCCTCGAGAAAGATACGAGAAAAGGTTAAAGAAGGAAAGATAATTGAGATACTGAAAGAAGAAAAAGGAAGAGTGACATAGAAAGGCGAAAACGAAAAGCACACATTACTGCGACACTAAGAATAAAGATGAGAAGAAAGGAAAAAATTATATGAAAAAGGAATAAAACAGATATTGATAACAGAGAAATACATTGGTAAAGAAATAAAAGTATCTAAAACGATCAAATCTTACTTTATGCACAACTTGGTTGACAACCTAGTTGATCGTTCAAGATCGTTCGTTGATATTTAAGTTGACAACATTTTACACAGACATTACATGCATATATATTATTTAAATGTTGTTAACAGTAACTTGTTAAAATAGACTGCCAATTAGTGTGGCACATAGCTGCCTTGCATCTTATTCACGTACTTTATTCAAACCATTATGTTTAAAAAAAAAAAAAAAATGATACTTTTTTTAAATTTTACCCCCTCAAAACTAGAAATAACACAAAATTTAATCTACTATTCAAGAGCTTTTCAACAATATACATCATATTATAAAAGATTAACTTTGACATTTGTACCCCTGTACTTTGAGGTACCAAAATTATATTTTTAAAAAACAAACAATACAAAAGGTCACAATGTGGACGTTGCGCGTCGAATGGCGCAAATCACAAGTCTCTAGCTCAAGTCAGTTAGCCATGCGGCTTTATAGTACATAGACATATTAATTTAGCACGATTTAAAGTGCACAGACGGTTGAAATTAGGCAGGTGCTATCTGCAGGCTACTTTCGACAAACCATAAAATTTCATAAAAATCAGATGATTACTTTTAAAGACATAGCTGTAAATAAATTTATGTTTGTGAGCATGTGGAAGATAAACAAATAAGCGCAGAAGGTGAAATTTATATGGGACCAACAATGGCCTAAGTATTACCTACTAACTAAATTTCATTAAAATCGGATAAGTTGTTTTTAAGATATGGTGGTTCGCTAAAAAATTGACCGACAGACCGACAGACAGACACGGGACCAAAAATGTTCCCTGATGTCTGAAACGGATTTCTGTCTTGGAATTTTTTAAATCGGAGGTATAAAATATTTTCGTTCTTCAGGACGATCACATAGCTTCCGTTATCTTCGGTAAGCTCGGAAGAAAAAAAAAAAAAAAAATGTTAACACCAATAATACTTGTCAAATTGAGAGCTTGTTTGTCCAAATACTTTGAAATAGTTCGCGATAATCTTCAGGTATAATTAGAGGATTAATTTATAAAAAGAAAAAGCCTTAAATAAGCCTGACAACACAGTCAGTCAATAGATTTGGATGGTTTGATTGAACTATAGACTATCCATTTCTTCAGATTGTTATTGGAACTATTAGCAATAATAGCAAGTTAAGTTAATAGGATCTCCCTATAGTAGAAACACGCAACGTCTAGTGATCGATTAGACATTAGTGACTGCACAGTGTAAATCAAACACTAGATTATACATCTGATAATGATGTGTATCGTCGATATGGGTCGATAAGTCTTTGGCAATATCGATATTAAAGAACAATAATTTCAAGATAAAAAGAACTTTTTATATACTACGTTTTTAAATTTTCTGTTGAATCGTATGTAATGTTGATAATATAATTGTTATTGTTATATAATATATAATGTTAGTGAAAAAAAAATAGTTCCGAATTTATTTACTTCACATAAATGACAACCATCCAGAGAGCTGATCTTAAACCTATAAAAGGATAAATCTTTGTACAACGGATCTCCCCAACACCAAATCTAAAGCATGCCATGGATATATATGAAATAATATAATCGATAAATAATATAATCGATATTTCCTGTTTTGCTGTCATTCAATGTTTATCTATCACAAATTTGAGACCCGTCAAAATGAAGATTGCGTACATATGGGACATGGCAAAACAAATAAAATAACTTGCGGATTTTTTCCGAACTAACTTTCCGCACAGCAAAATTTGCTGAAAACTAATTAAATTCTGCTGAAAGATGGCTAAAAGTATTAAAATAATGCATTGTCATCGTGTTCTGAGCTATGCTAAAAGTTTCAAATGTCGAGCTATTCGGGAAGTTAGTTAGAAATCGATTGCCAGATTTGTACCGGACAAACAAACAAACAAACAAACAAACAAGGATGCAAGCTAATAAAAACGTAGTAAAAAGTACGATTTTTTACTTGAATTAAAGTATATCAAAAAGTATAATTGAAATATGAGACCTAAAAGGAGCGGCCGCTTCTCGAACTACTAGCGGCCCTGTAAAGATAAAGCATGCATTTTTACAGGCCCCAGGGCTGTAAAATGGAACTTTACCGGCCGCTCAGGATAGGAATGTTTACAAGTGGAGGGCGATAAAGAATTATAATCAAGGAAATAGGTGAGGAAGAAGTTTAGATACAAAAAATGTTTGATTACACCAAAATCTATTGTCTTTAGAAGAAGCTGACAAAGATCACTGTTAGATAAAAGAAAATTTAGTATAAGTAGCAGAGCGCAAAAAAGGATCAATAGGTCGAAATAAATCAATAACATCGAGAGGAACAACGCAACTGATAGCGCTTAAAAAAGGAAGTGTGATAAATAATATATAAGTGTACAGAAGAGCACCAACAAAACAAATATGTGAGCAGTATGAAGAAAAAGGTGAAGAACAAACAAGAGAGTTAAAGCCAAGAAACAACAAGATCAATAGTATACAAAAAAAAAGAAAAAGAACGATAAACAAACTAAAACTGATAGCGTCAAAGTGTGTAAAAGAAGGAAACAAGATACATAGTTCGGGTTTCACAGAAAAAGCACAATGGAGTGCTAAATTTCAAAGTGAGCAACACAAAACCCTAAATAAATAAGTTAGTTCAAAAGATAGGGACAGAGATAAATAAATATTTAGTGAGGGACAGTATAGAATGGAGAGAAGAGAATATATAGAAAGGTAGAGGTAGATAAAGGGCATTCCAAGAAAAAAGGTAGGAATAGTAAGATACTGGGATGGTATGGGATGGAAGATAGGCATGGGAAGGGAAGATAAGCTGGACAGGACCTTGCGAACGTAATAGGCAAGAGTAAAAAAAGAGGTAAGACAATGAAAAAAGAAGGTAAGATATACATAATAGAATAAGATAAAAAAGAAGAGAATTGTGGTAGAGCGTAAGGAAGTAAGACAGGAAGTCCGGAATAAGGGTAAGACCCTCTACGGGAGGTCTAAATTTTTCAAAAACCTTTTTCCTTTCCGAATCTATGTTATGTGAGAGCGGAATACAGACTTCCGGTTTCCTTCTGCTTTTTTCCCACTTATTTTGTTTTTGGTTTGGGCTCAGCACCTTGGGAGAGAGTTTTTTTTTCCTTCATATTATTTTTATTCTACCACAAAACTATAAATCTAACAAAAAAAGGTAAGAAAACTGTTAAAACGTTAATCTTCATAAATTCTTTCTTTTGCTGAGAAAGATAAAAAGTTATTATTGAATAAAAATAAAGATTTTTTTTATATCAACACAAAAATATGGGTTGGATATCGGAAAGCTACTACGATTCTCACCGATATAAATCAATGTGGGAATTTTTGAATTCTTTGGAATTTTATTCTATTCCTTATACTATACATCTTATTTTTTATGTTACACAGCTTAGTCGACATCGGGAATCAATATTCGCGTCTTTGTTGCGGGGCTGAATCGGCTAACATTGAATCCCGGAGTGCTAAGTAAAGCAGTCGATATCTGGACTTTATATTGATGGTATTTGTTGCGGGGCTGAATCGGCCATCATTGAATCCCGGAGTGTTAAGTAAAGCAGTCGATATCGGGACTTTATGTTGATGGTCTTTGTTGCGGGGCTGAATCGGCTAACATTGAATCCCGGAGTGCTAAGTAAAGCAGTCGATATCTGGACTTTATATTGATGGTATTTGTTGCGGGGCTGAATCGGCCATCATTGAATCCCGGAGTGTTAAGTAAAGCAGTCGATATCGGGACTTTATGTTGATGGTCTTTGTTGCGGGGCTGAATCGGCCATCATTGAATCCCGGAGTGTTAAGTAAAGCAGTCGACATCGGGACTTTATGTTGATGGTCTTTGTTGCGGGGCTGAATCGGCCATCATTGAATCCCGGAGTGCTAAGTAAAGCAGTCAACATCGGGACTTTATGTTGATGGTCTTTGTTGCGGGGCTGAATCGGCCATCATTGAATCCCGGAGTGTTAAGTAAAGCAGTCGACATCGGGACTTTATGTTGATGGTCTTTGTTGCGGGGCTGAATCGGCTAACATTGAATCCCGGAGTGCTAAGTAAAGCAGTCGATATCTGGACTTTATATTGATGGTATTTGTTGCGGGGCTGAATCGGCCATCATTGAATCCCGGAGTGTTAAGTAAAGCAGTCGATATCGGGACTTTATGTTGATGGTCTTTGTTGCGGGGCTGAATCGGCCATCATTGAATCCCGGAGTGCTAAGTAAAGCAGTCGATATCGGGACTTTATGTTGATGGTCTTTGTTGCGGGGCTGAATCGGCCATCATTGAATCCCGGAGTGTTAAGTAAAGCAGTCGATATCGGGACTTTATGTTGATGGTCTTTGTTGCGGGGCTGAATCGGCCATCATTGAATCCCGGAGTGTTAAGTAAAGCAGTCGATATCGGGACTTTATGTTGATGGTCTTTGTTGCGGGGCTGAATCGGCCATCATTGAATCCCGGAGTGCTAAGTAAAGCAGTCAACATCGGGACTTTATGTTGATGGTCTTTGTTACGGGGCTGAATCGACCATCATTGAATCCCGGAGTGCTAAGTAAAGCAGTCAACATCGGGACTTTATGTTGATGGTCTTTGTTGCGGGGCTGAATCGGTCATCATTGAATCCCGGAGTGCTAAGTAAAGCAGTCAACATCGGGACTTTATGTTGATGGTCTTTGTTGCGGGGCTGAATCGGCCATCATTGAATCCCGGAGTGTTAAGTAAAGCAGTCGACATCGGGACTTTATGTTGATGGTCTTTGTTGCGGGGCTGAATCGGCCATCATTGAATCCCGGAGTGCTAAGTAAAGCAGTCAACATCGGGACTTTATGTTGATGGTCTTTGTTGCGGGGCTGAATCGGCCATCATTGAATCCCGGAGTGTTAAGTAAAGCAGTCGACATCGGGACTTTATGTTGATGGTCTTTGTTGCGGGGCTGAATCGGCTAACATTGAATCCCGGAGTGCTAAGTAAAGCTGTCGATATCTGGACTTTATATTGATGGTATTTGTTGCGGGGCTGAATCGGCCATCATTGAATCCCGGAGTGTTAAGTAAAGCAGTCGATATCGGGACTTTATGTTGATGGTCTTTGTTGCGGGGCTGAATCGGCCATCATTGAATCCCGGAGTGCTAAGTAAA
This sequence comes from Gerris lacustris, assembly GCA_951217055.1. NCBI lineage: Eukaryota > Metazoa > Arthropoda > Insecta > Hemiptera > Gerridae > Gerris > Gerris lacustris. The sequence goes on along the minus strand of OX578283.1, from coordinate 56,810,447 downwards.
GCAGTCGATATCGGGACTTTATGTTGATGGTCTTTGTTGCGGGGCTGAATCGGCCATCATTGAATCCCGGAGTGTTAAGTAAAGCAGTCGATATCGGGACTTTATGTTGATGGTCTTTGTTGCGGGGCTGAATCGGCCATCATTGAATCCCGGAGTGTTAAGTAAAGCAGTCGATATCGGGACTTTATGTTGATGGTCTTTGTTGCGGGGCTGAATCGGCCATCATTGAATCCCGGAGTGCTAAGTAAAGCAGTCAACATCGGGACTTTATGTTGATGGTCTTTGTTACGGGGCTGAATCGACCATCATTGAATCCCGGAGTGCTAAGTAAAGCAGTCAACATCGGGACTTTATGTTGATGGTCTTTGTTGCGGGGCTGAATCGGTCATCATTGAATCCCGGAGTGCTAAGTAAAGCAGTCAACATCGGGACTTTATGTTGATGGTCTTTGTTGCGGTGCTGAATCGGCCATCATTGAATCCCGGAGTGCTAAGTAAAGCAGTCAACATCGGGACTTTATGTTGATGGTCTTTGTTGCGGTGCTGAATCGGTCATCATTGAATCCCGGAGTGCTAAGTAAAGCAGTCAACATCGGGACTTTATGTTGATGGTCTTTGTTGCGGTGCTGAATCGGTCATCATTGAATCCCGGAGTGCTAAGTAAAGCAGTCAACATCGGGACTTTATGTTGATGGTCTTTGTTGCGGGGCTGAATCGGTCATCATTGAATCCCGGAGTGCTAAGTAAAGCAGTCAACATCGGGACTTTATGTTGATGGTCTTTGTTACGGGGCTGAATCTGTTCTGTTAAAATTCAGCCCAGCAACAAAGTCGCCCAAAATTAAGTTCCGCTGTGGACTAAGCTCATAAATGTAGTTGAAGTTATCTGAAAAGCAATTCTGAGAAATTGAAAACGCATACATTATCGATATTAAATACATACTTTTGCTAATTATAGATCAATAACGTCAATTAGTCATAAGAACTTTTACAACTGTTAGTCTCAAATCTTTTATACTTCTGCTAATTTTAGAACTTTTTTAAACACATAGTTAAAAATAGTATTACTAAAATATTTTAAACTTACGTGACCATGTATATAAATAATAGAATAATTATTAATAACACCACTCACCTGTAACAAAAAAAAAGACAATAGAATCAGAATAATTAAAATTTAAAAATTAAAGTAGCTAGGTATTAAGTAATATTGATATTAAAACATCACTAATATACATTAACACGGTTCCAACAATATTGATTAAATCAAAATCTAAATTACATTTAAAATTAATCAAACAGTAGAAGTGATTTGTCTGAAAATGTACTGAATCTTCGATAATCATAGAGCAAAAATGAAGAAGAAATTGGAAAGACCATTATAAAAAAAAAAATCCACCGTAATGGAACCTGCTGAATGAGGACTCCTACAATAAAAAAATGGCGGATTTGTTTTTACATATGGCAGCTCACTTTAGTTACGAAAAACACAATACATAATTTACAAGAAAACAGAAAAAACAATTTTTAACAAGGAGCATACTCGTTAATGAATAAAATAGTTTTTAATTAAGCAAGAAACATTCAAAAAAACGATGTCTTCATACTTCCTGACAAGCAATGAAAAATTAATAGGATGAAGAGTATATTTTTTTGGTATAAAACAGTAAAGAACTCTCTACAGTTTTCTTTTGTATTGATTGTTGTACCATGTTATCACTCAGTATTCTTTTACAAAAAAAGAAGATAAGAATCTATCAAGCCATCGAGGAAAAAAGTACTTCAATTAAAAATTAATATTTAATGAGTAAGTGAAGACAATAGAAAACGAAAAAACGTCTCTTCACACTTCCTTGCCGATAATAAACAAAATAATTAGAATGATGTTTCTACTCATGTGCTAAAAGTGCTGCTTTTATCGAGGATGTGCGTAAAACTGGAACTAACTGTAAGGTTTATAAGAGTCAGCTGATTGTTCATCCTAGAAATCTTTTGTTTATTGTATAATCTAAACAAAACAATGCAATTTTTTCTGTGTGCAATTACTTAACTAACTTTTTTTGATATTTGTACTCATATTATACAGAAAAAATTAAAGAGAATACAAATATAATAATAATTAAATTTTCTCTTCAACTAAACATTTGTTGAGATATGTAAAAGTATATATCGTAGATCTATTTTTAGATAATACACTGTTTACGTGTTTACAACATTGTTAATTCTTCCTTCAAAAAGAACATCTGACATTTTCATTTAGTTTGTGAGTTTCAAGTTTTCCTATGAAATAGGCCTAAGTGAAAAATAAAGTGTCGAAAAAACGCTTTCAAATTATATTTTAATAATATGTAATGTTATTTATAGAAAGGTATATCTACTTGTAGGTAATTCACTGTTTAGTAATATTACGTTTTTATAACATTGTAAATTACTCCTAGTGTAAAAACATCTGACTTTTAATTTTGTTAGTGACTTAATTTTCCAGTGAAATAGGTTGGTAATAATTATTTTTGAGTAGTGTCGAAAAAACATTTCTCAAAAATAATTGTATTTATAATTATAATATATATATATATATATATACATGTATATATATATATTTTTTTTGAAAAGTAAATCTATTTTTAGGCATCTTAAAGTTTAGTAAACTTACTTGTTTACAAACCAAAAAAAAATACTGCCTAAAAACATAAACATAACTTAAACAGCTGAAATCTTCCATTCCAGCAAAAAGAAAACAAGCTGTTTACACAGTTCAATTTGATACTTGCATAGAGCCATTCAATGTGCTCGATCTTAGATGCGCAGGCGCCCTTTAGATTGGGCATGCGCAGAGACCAATACTCTGCTCGTATTCTCAGTTCGGTTCGGCAGTCTGGACGAGGCTTAAAAAGTTGAACTAGTTCAAATTCTTTTCCATCGGCAAAATCAATTACCAATTTCATTGAATTGGTGTTTACATGTTTCAATTTCATTGAATTGGTGTTTACATGTTTTAATATCATTGAATTTGTGTTTACATATTTCATTTTTATTGATTCAGTAATGTTTCAATCTCGTGGAGCAATGAAATTGAACTATCCTAACATACCTTTATGTAGTGTCAATTCTATTTATTTTCTATAATGAGTTAGGAATGTTGTTTTTATATAGTCAATACAATATTTTTTCTTAATTGAATAATAATATTGTTTTTACAAAGAAGTAGAACTACAACTAGGTAATTCATTGTTTTTGTTTAACAACGTAACTATAGTTTTAATGTAACAAAGAATCTATTGTTAATTGTTCTACATTGTAAACAAATATTTACTTCCTAAAACTACTGAAGTTGGTACTTCCTTGATGCTCACAAAAGATAAATTAATTAAAATAATGCCTAGTTGAGAAAAATAAAGAAGAAATGTTGTGAATTTGTTATTTTTTTGTTGGTAGGTAACAGCGTGATGATAGTTCGGGTGTTTTTTTAGTCAGTTTCGTTCTGTTTCCACAGATGACTGAACTGGAAGAATGTCTTCATTGGATTGAACAAGGCTTTCACTCCAAACTCTACTTCAAGGTGGATCTACTATCTCCGTAAAATCAACCATTAAATGAAAAAGAATATATACACCACCTAGATTCAATCTTATTACAATCTGACGTCCTCTTGGTTAAGTCAGCACAATCACAATTTTCACTGAATAATTCCAACATAATTAGTTTCTAAAGGGACGGAAAAGAAAATTATCATAAAATACTGTTTTTTTGTTTACTTTACTACATTACAATGTGGAAAGAAAGAAAACAATCAACCTTTATAAAAACTAAAGAAGTAATGTATTTCAAAGTTCGAAGAATTCAATTTCCTTAACAAAAAAACAAAAAATAACCTCGGAAGAGACAAAAATAAACAAATATGTAAAATGGAAATTAGAAATCATCAAAGAGTAGGTGGGTAGAATTTATTATACTCCATTTAGTCTCAATTACATTATGCGTTTAATTGTTTAATATTGTCACGATCACTCTTCCAAATCTAAAGTTGATTTAGGTAGTATGTGTATAACATTTTAAATTATTTTAATTGAATATTGATGCATGAAAAATTATCTTATTAATAATTAAACAATTACGATAAAAGAATAAAAATTACTTTTAGTATTTTTTTCCTTCTTTAACGAATAAACAATGGCACCTCTTTAGACTGTTACTCCCTTTATAAAAAAACAAACAGATGGGAGTAACAATTTAAAGGAGTTCGGAATTTCCTTCTTTAGACTGTTACTCCCCTTATAAAAAAAAAAGGTGTGGTGTCGCGGGACACCCGGTAGGATCGAAGTTCCTTACATTTTTCATTAAATATAAATTATAAAATCACAGTGCTAAGTACGTATATATTGCTAACTACTTATACATGGCGGAGTTAGAAAAGAGACAAAATTAAAAGTAACGAACTGCTTGTACCTAGCAGAGTTAAGGAAAAATTAAAAGAAAATCATTATTTGTATAATTAAAGCAAGCGTATTACTATAAATATATATTGAATATAAGAAAAAAGTTGATTATGATGAGTTTATATAGTGAAAGAGTATGTTTGTTAAAGAAGTTTGGATTGAAATAGGACTTTTCTACCTACCTGGCCAATTAATTTAAAATATTATAAAATATATCTCTTCCCTACTCTACAGCTTCTGCTTGTATCAGGGTGAAATTTTACATTATTATATTATATTCATTTACAAAACAAAGTGACATTTTTGACATAATATATAACAGAAATAATCAAAACAAGACAAGTAACAGGCTCCCTTAAAACACTTTTTCCCGTCTTTTAAAGCTTACGTTTACGCGAGCGTTGCGCGTGAACGCTTGGGCGAATAACGTTTTCCGACGAACTCAGCCTGGGTATTGGTAAAATAAACATGTGTACCAAATTTCATCTAACTCGGTGATCTTTTACTCAAGGTATCGTCATCTGTAGATTTCGTGGCGGATTTTGCGTGACGGTGATTTTGTGACGGTTATTTTGTGACGGTGATTTTGGTCGTTTTTTTCGTATTCACTCCCGGGCTCCAGAACGTGCCATAAGGAACTTCGTTCCAAAAACAGAGGGGAGTAATAATCTAAAGGTGTACGGAATGTCCTTCTGTAGAGTGTTACTCCCCTTATAAAAACAGAAGTGAGATATTCCTTTGTCCCAAAGTACATAAGACTAAACATCCCTTTTTCTTAATAGTTATTTAGTCAGTCATTTATATTCTAAAAAACATATGGGAGTAAAAATCTCATGAAGTATCTAAACAGAAAATGGTGTCATTATAGCACCATATTCTTGTTTACACTTAATAAATGTTAGATGTAAGATATATATAGGATCCGACAGATATTAAGGCTGTAGAGATCATCAAGGAGGATTTAAAGAAAATATATTTCCTGTTAGCACCAGATAATTGAAGGGGAGAGGGGATTGGTAAATCTCAGATTAGATTATTTATGTTTATAGTTTTGACCCCTGACAAAAGAAAGGTTATCCAATTAGGGAAGGGAAGGAGGCGTATTGGTTTGGTTGTTGCTGAAGATGGACGTTGTGTGGTAATTGTAATTTAAAGTTGTATGTTCACTTACATTTTAACTATTTATTGATATTATATATAATAATTCAAATTGTTGTTAGGTTATTTTCTATTTCTGCTTCCGAGCTTACCGAAGGTATAAGATAGTTCTGAAGAGCAAGAATATTTTTTGTCTCCGATTTCAAAAATACCAAGACAGAAATCCGTTTCAGACATGATTCTATATGTTTAACTAATTGAAGCGAGTGTAAGCGAGCTTCTTACATTCAACGAAATATGCATCTTGTCTGTCTGTCTGTCTGTCTGTCTGTCTGCCTGTCTGTCTGTCTGTGTGTAACGTTTACGTGTCCGACGATAACTTGAGTAAAAGTTGACCGATTTAGTTTAAATTTGGTATACATCTTTCTTTTACTAATACTCAGGCTAAGTTCGTTGGACAGCGTGATCCGTCCAAGAGTTCGCGCGCAATGCTCGCGTAAACGTGAGCTTCAAATTTAAAATTGGAATTTCAGGACGGGAAAAAATTCTATCATCACCTATTCGATGAGACGAACTTTTTTTTAAATAACATTTTTTAGTAAAACCAACAACGACACTGCTATGGATTAATAAAGATCACTAAAACTATTAAAGCGGACCTAAACATTTAAAATAGAGAAAACAACGTTTTTACCGATATCTCACGTTCTAACGCAACGTTTTTAATAAAACTTCATGTACATCGTCTAAAGTACAATTGAAACAAGTATGTAAAATTTCAACTTGATACAAGCAGTAGTATTTGAGTAATGAAGTGATACATTTATAATATTATTAGTTTAAAAGCTATTACGGGTGGTTAGTGTGTAGGTTTGTTTAGGAAGTAGGTAAAGCTTTGTACCGAGTGCCCCCACTATAACTCCTCACTACCCTCTTCCTCTTATCTTCAACTATGACATTATTCATCATGATTAACAAATTTCAATATTCAGTATTTTATTGCAATACGCTCGCTTCAATGATAGAGCCACGCGATGCCTAGTGTTAAACATAGTTAAACATAGTCTATTCATCCGTAGTTGTTGGGATTTATCAGTGAACTTTTAAATAAAATTATCTCTCTTTTACTTTTCAAAGCAGAAACAGGGAATGTTTCAGAAAATGTGTATCACACGTAAAAATTCTTGCTTTATCCTCCACATCATATACTATTAACTTTCTCGAGGATTTAGAAGCAATATCTGGCGGATGAAGTTTGGAATATGTCATATGATCTTATTTTTACGCCCGAGAAATACGTGTATGCCATACGAGAATGTGGAATGCAATACTACATCCTTTATGAGGACACAGCTGTCAGTGAGTGAGTTCCCCATGGGCGCTTAAATTTGGTATGAAGAAGCTTTATCTAAAAGGATGTTCGCCTTCAAAAAGGATTCCTCATGTTTTAATATAAAATTCGGTATCCACCATGCGTATCCAACGCACGTATTTTCTATGTGATAAAATAGAAGAGATTGCGCATGATCAGATAAACAGAATGGGTTTTGTTCTCAAAATGGCCGATAGCAGAAGGAAAAAGTCGGCAAATTTGTCAACCTATTAATGGATGAATTGTTACATGGGAATTTAATGTGTGTAGTTGTTTGGACCTGGTTCAATTCTGAGCGGGGTCACACTTATTTTTATTAAAATTTGCGCAGACGAATGAAATTAATGTCACTATCAATGAGATACTTTGGATAAACCATACAAATTTCTTCAAATTTGGATGAGTATACTTTTAAAGAACCAGAAAAAATCACGGTCCGCGATAACTTAGACAATTTTTTGTAAGCACATCTAATTATTAATGAACATTTTATGAATATTTATCATAAAAATAACTTCTTCCTGACGGGGAATTAAACCTGACCTCTCACCGTCCGCGTTTTAAGCTATTTTCTGAGGAACTAGATTTATCCCGGAAAAACAGCTTATATGGTTAGATTTGTATTTAAATGGACTACATTTCAGAATATTGTTAATCCAAATCGTCGGAACCGTTTTCGGGAAATGATATTTTTTTACATTTTTCCAAAGATATTTTGGAGTAGCACCCAAAAATTTGGCGCTAAAACTCATTCCTCAATTTAGCTGCAGGATAAGATTTTTCTGAATATGTCGGTCCAATCGTTGGGGAATCGGTCCAGCAGTTTGACTCCACGCGTCTGCACAGTCGACAGACCACCGAAAGCAATTTTTTAAAAACCTTTTTTGGACATTTTCACAATACTATCACGATACTTTCTCTTTATATGAGAATGTTCAAAGGATTGCATGCACGATGCACGTGGAAGAAAAAACAATTGGCGTAGAAGGTTGAAAATAATAGGAGACCAACAGTTGCGACCTATCAACCAAATTTATTTAAATCGTAGGAGTAGTGTTTAAGATTTGGGGGTTCGCAAAAAATTTGAACGACAGACAGACAGACAAGAGACAGAAAATGTTTCCTGATCCTGACGGATTTATAGCAAGGAATATTTGACTTCGAAGACATATATTTTAATATTTTAATATCTTAAGGAAAAAAATGCTAATTAATATTAATTTCATATATAATAAAAATAAAATCCAACAATGAGAATCTACTTTCTTTAATAAACCTTGTTTTAAACATTGAATTTAAAAATTTAACATAATATTATATATTCCAAGGCTGCTTTAAATTGTGTCAAACACGAGGCAGAAATATAATTTTTCATCCTCTTTTCTATCTAACTCTTACACATTATTATTTAATTTTATTCAAAACAATATCACAGTTTAGCACCTTTTGTCTTTCCAAGTAATTAGGCTGCTTAAAATATTCAAAAGATAATTATTATAATTATCATTATTGTATTATTATATTATTATTATTTAAACAACATTAGATAAGTAATAGTAAATTAATTGAAGCAAGCGTAAAGTAGCTTCTTACATTTAACAAAATAAGCATCCTGTCTGTCTGTCTGTCTTTCTGTCTGTCAGTAACGTTTACGTGTCCGACAATATTGAGTATATGTTGACCGATTTAGTCTAAACAAATTTAATATTAAATAAAAATAAGAGTGACCCCCACTAAAAATCAAAAACCGTCCAATCGAATCAAACGACACATTACTTTTAATTCCCATGAGACCATTCGTCTAATGTCAAATAATATGACGCAAGAAAGCTATGGGCTACACTGATTTTGAAGTCTATTTTTAATAGTATATAAAAAAAGTCTTTATATTATCGTATTCTAAACAAAAGTTAAGAGTTACATCATGAATGAGGTGTAGTTCAATAACCAAACAACGTCTTCACACAAAAAATTGTACTAAACAATTGACCGGTTTCGGCAGTTCTAAAGCAGCCTTCTTCAGATAATCTAGTAGTTACTGGAGGTGGACTTATGACTTGTACTTTAGGACTTGCTGACTTGTACTTTAAGACTTGTAGACTTGTACTTTAAGACTTGTAGACTTATACTTTCATTTACTTAAGACTTTCAGACTTGTAAACTTGTACTTTAAGACTTGTAGACTTATACTTTCATTTACTTAAGACTTTCAGACTTGTAAACTTGTACTTTAAGACTTGTAGACTTGTACTTTAAGACTTGTACACTTGTACTTTCAATTTCTTAAGACTTTCAGACTTGTAAACTTGTACTTTAAGACCTTCAGACCAGTGGCGTACCAACAGTGATGGGGGCCTGGGGCGCCACTCAATGTGGGGGCCTACCCAGTATATTCACAGTTTATATCCTATTAACCGTTCAAAAATGTACGATAGTACATTACTTTTTAATAATGGATTAAGTTTTTTGATTTATGCTTCACAGGTATATGTGACAAATGTGAGACAAATGCAGGAAATTGTAAGGACCCTCGTTTTTCGAATCCTAAAAATGGATATACCCAGAGATTGGTGCCAATTCAAAGCATAAAAATTTATTTATTTTCGGGGACCCTAAAAATTGTCTCTGATTATAGTTTTTCCTTATAGGTCATAATATTGTGAAATGTTATAGAAACACCCACTGATATTTTTTTCATTTTAAAAAGTTCATTTTTGCCACACTACTTTGGTTTTTGAGATATTTATGTTTATAACAGCATAAAGTATTTCCAACATTTCCAATCCAAGACAACACCTGTATATTATAACAATATTTTTTCCTAAAGAAAATTATAGTTTTTGAGTAATTAATTAAATGTTTTTAAAATAAAGTAGGTTATTTTTTGAAAACTCAATTTAAGGATATAACATCAGACCATAGTGAAAAAGTGGGTGCGAGACAACTCAGATTAACTTTCTCATAATATACTCTAGGTCCGAGATCCCAGAAACTATTAGTTTTCGATGTTCAACAAAATCGTATTTATTTTCATCAATACATATCTCGGGAACTAAATTATTTTTCCCGGGAAAAAGCCTTACAACGTTAAATTCGTATTTAAATAGACTAGATTTTAATGAAAATCGTCGCAACCGTTTTCAAGAAATAATTTTTTACAACCGTCTTAAAGTTATTGGAATCGGAATGTAGTGCCCTGATTATTTTATTTTCAATTCCGCCTCGTGGTATGACTTTTCTCAACATCTAAATTAATCAATTTCATGGAAATCAGCACAGTAATTGTAGGAGTTGTTGTAGTAGTTGTAGGAGAAATCCATTAAAATCTCAAAACCGGATTTTCGTACCATCACAATACTTTCTCTTTATATAAGAAAGTAAAATATAGAAGAACTTTTTAACAATAAATTGTTAATTTTATGATAAATTTTGATATAATGTTCAATAGTAAGTACATGGACCTACGATAATTCGTAAACTAATTCGTTAGCTGTTGCTGTTGCCTACTACGGGTGTTATTACTAGGGTTCCATCTCAAAAATGCTTGTTTAAAGATAACTTTTCTTGAATGACGCCACTCAGTACGCCACGCACATTATTATCGTTTTGCAAGAATAATTTTTTTTTCAATTTATAATAAAATTGGCCTAGGTTCAATGCGGGGCCTCTGATCAATGTGGGGCCTGGGGTGGAACGCCCTCTCCGCCCCCCCTTCGGTACGCCACTGCTTCAGACTTGAGCTTTAAGACTTGTTCACTTGCACTTTAAGACTTGTAGACTTGTACTTTAAGACTTGTACACTTGTAATTTAAGACTTGTAGACTTAGACTTTCAATTTCTTGAGACTTTCAGACTTGTAAACTTGTACTTTAAGACTTTCAGACTTATACTTTCAGACTTGTACTTTCAAAGTCAATCACATCTACATTATTTGAAGAAGGCTGCTTTAGAACAGCCGAAACCGGTCAATTGATTATTACAAGTATTTGTGTGAAGACGTTGTTCGGTTATTGAACTACACCTCTTTCATTATGAGTAGCTATCACACAATGAAAGGAAGACATATTTAACATTTTTGTGATATCCTAAAAAAAAAAAGATATACGAATTTTCTACTTTTATTTTTATCTGCATTCCTTCGAGACTAATTTAACTGAACTTTTAATATATTTATTCTGCTCTTCAATTTTACACTTATGAATAATTTTTTTTAATAGTTTAAAAAAAAGGTTCTTACACATATACATTAGAGAAATATTAATATTAATTAACAGTGAACTGTTGTTATGTCATATTATAAAGTTAAACGAGACCAGAACGAAGGATATTCAGTAATATATTCGTTTATTCCCAACACGCTACACCAGTTGCAAATTGTATTCATTTATTCAAACACTCCTGTCAAGAAATAATTTCATATTCCTAACACATTCTTGTCTATATAAATTACACCTTCTTTTTCTCCAGTTAAATTTTTTTTTTATCATCATAATAAAGGCTCATGACCTTACTTTCTTATATACGAATAGGATAATATAAAGAGAAAGTATTGTGATGGCGTAAAATATCGATTTTAAGATATTTATGGACAAGTCAAATTAATTAAATGAGGTATTATTGTATTTAAAAATTAAAATACAGTACCAATATCTATCTAAAAGAGAATTTTTAGGACTGATATTTTGGTACTTCTTTAAATTGTTACCTCCCTATGTTTTCTTTTTAGGGTCCGTAGGCAAAACCAAGGACCCTTATATTTTTCTGCGTGTGTCTGTCCGTCCGTCCTCTCGCGTGCTCTCACGGCTACACCTTTCGTCCGATCACTTTGAAATTTGGCATGTATGTGTCTTGTACCTACCCACATATTTTAAAAATATAGAGACTAAAAAAAAAAATTTTTCAAAAAAATTAGGGTAATAAAACTTAAGGGTTAAATTTTTTTTTTTTTTTTTTCGACACCGTGAGGGGTATCATATGAAAGGGTACGTCGAGCTGATTACAAAAATATATAATTCTTTGGATATAACTTTGATAGGGCGAGCGTAGGCAAGTTTGAAGTGGGTGTGAAACGTGTCCCCCCCCCCCCCCCCCTCTATCTCGCTTGTGTGAAGTGCAAAAAATCTGAAAGAATTTCTGAACATTCTTAGACCAAAAGTAAAGATACCACTTTTTGGAAATTTCGAAAAAAATATTATTTTATTTTTTATTGACAAAATACGTTTTTTTTATAATTATGGTCTTTTCGATGTATTTATATGGTTGTAGTCCGGTTCAGTGGCAAAAAAATACTTTATCAGAGTGTGTTTTGAGAATATCAGACCCTTAGAATGGTTCAAAGTAAGCTTGTTAGAATTTTAAAAAACCACGGTTTATACACTTTACAGTTAAACACTATACAGTGTGGCCTACGGACCCTCGCTGTGTACTGACTAGCACACACTTGACCTGTTTATTTAGGATATAAATTGGTATAATTATTTATTTATTCCTTTGTCTAAATAACTATTAAGACAAAGGGATGTATAGTTCAATGTAATACAAAGGAATATCACACTTCTGTTTTTATAAGAGAAGTTACAGTTTATACAAGGGCTGATTTTTTGAGCTTCCGATAAATTGGTTCCCTGTCGTCTCTGTCGATCAATTTTTTGTCTGCCAGACTATTTTATACTAACTGTACTGTACTAACTGTAGTCTAATTAAAGCATGTATAAAATAGTCTGCCAATTTGTGTGGCACAAAACTTCCTCGCGTTCTATTATTGAAAGAATGGTCATACTATTTCTGGATCTGTTTAGATCCGCAAATATTAGTGACTTAGTAGAGATTACATTTATTTTTTAGTAATTTTAAAATTGCACTGATGGTTGAGAATTTGATTGAATTATTTGTGGACTACATTTGACAAACTTATACACATTTATCCTAAATTGGGTGAGTACTTTTAAAGATATAGGAGTTAATAAATAAAATAGTTTAGCTGAAGCAAAAGAGAAAGGAATGGACGGAAAGTAATGTCGTTTGGACCTGTTTCGTATCCCAGTGGAGTCTCACTTATTTTAATTGAATATTAAATTAGTGGAGACGGTGAAAATTACTACGAAACCAATAATTGACTATATAATTATGAATACCATCCAAATTGCATCACAATCGGACGAGTAGCCTATAAGATATGTTGGTTCATATGACAGACAGACTGACACGGAACCAAAAATGTTCCGTGAAGTCTGAAGCGGATTTCTGTCGTTTTTAAAATCGGAGAAATAAAAAATGTCTTGAAAAATAATACAACATTTTGTATCACAACATGTTAACATTTTGTATCACAAAGACACGCGAGACCACTAAATGTTGCCAAATGAATGTTAAGGATTCCTCACAAAGACAGACGCGACACCACAAAATGTTGCCTAATGAATGTTAAGGATTCCTCACAAAGACAGACGCGACACCACAAAATGTTGCCTAATGAATGTTAAGGATTCCTCACAAAGACAGACGCGACACCACAAAATGTTGCCTAATGAATGTTAAGGATTCCTTACAAAGACAGACGCGACACCACAAAATGTTGCCTAATGAATGTTAAGGATTCCTTACAAAGACAGACGCGACACCACAAAATGTTGCCTAATGAATGTTAAGGATTCCTTACAAAGACAGACGCGACACCACAAAATGTTGCCTAATGAATGTTAAGGATTCCTCACAAAGACAGACGCGACACCACAAAATGTTGCCTAATGAATGTTAAGGATTCCTCACAAAGACAGACGCGACACCACAAAATGTTGCCTAATGAATGTTAAGGATTCCTTACAAATACAGACGCGACACCACAAAATGTTGCCTAATGAATGTTAAGGATTCCTCACAAAGACAGACGCGACACCACAAAATGTTGCCTAATGAATGTTAAGGATTCCTCACAAAGACAGACGCGACACCACAAAATGTTACCTAATGAATGTTAAGGATTCCTCACAAAGACAGACGCGACACCACAAAATGTTGCCTAATGAATGTTAAGGATTCCTCACAAAGACAGACGCGAAACCACAAAATGTTACCTAATGAATGTTAAGGATTCCTCACAAAGACAGACGCGACACCACAAAATGTTGCCTAATGAATGTTAAGGATTCCTCACAAAGACAGACGCGACACCACAAAATGTTGCCTAATGAATGTTAAGGATTCCTCACAAAGACAGACGCGACACCACAAAATGTTGCCTAATGAATGTTAAGGATTCCTCACAAAGACAGACGCGACACCACAAAATGTTGCCTAATGAATGTTAAGGATTTCTGTCGAGGATTTGATTAAATTCGGAAACATATAAAAATTTTGTTTTTTTTAGAATGGTCTCAATTCAAACATAATAAAAAATAAAATGTAAAATAATTCTCGTTAAAATACTTTAATTGGATAAAAATAAACCCAAAAAGGAAATATTTCCGAGAAACCCTAATTTAATAAGTATATAAAAAAAAATACACCAATTTACAATTAGTTTTGTGACTAAAAACCAACGAACCATACATGTTGTAATTCAATGGAACAAAAAAAAAAAATCAAAATTGCATTAATTAATAAAGAATAGAGAGCCCCAGACTTAATTTATATATATTTATTTGAAACTTTAAAGAAAAAAAATCATGAAAGGATTAAATAGAGGGAAATTAAATGAATTAAAAAGAAAATAATAAAACAAACATAAAAGGCAACACTGCTTAACTAATAGAGAAAAGGTTTTTTTTTCTTCGCGGCTCGTGCCTGACCTGATTTAATTTTCTCGGATATTATTTGATTATTGTATTAAATCTAGATTGTCCTTTTAGAATTAATAGAAACAAAAAAGAAATATTTTAATTAATGTCATGACAAGACAATTTAATTTATGGATAATGCTTTGAGAATTTAAGAATGGAAAATTTAAATATTATATACTTCATTCATTTTAAGTTTATGTAAAAATTGTTTATATAATAGATTAAAAAAATCTTTTAAATTATGCTGACACCCCTGATAATATAAGTAGACACTTAACAACAAGTAGACATTTTAAAAAAAATTAAATTTCAAATCTGTCTTTAAACAGTTTATATAACACAGTGGATCTTCTGAATTACAAGTATATTTATTATACCCAGCATAACTTGTCCCTCTAATCTGTACTTATACCTAAAAAAATAGTACATTACGCGTCGAGTGCGGAAAGTAGCATTTTGCATGCGAGTGTGGAGTTTGCACCCGAGCGACAGCGAGGGTAGTAAAACCATACGAGCAATGCAAAATGCCTTTTTCGCACGAGTTGCGTACCGTACTTTATCTACGATTGTTAGATTTAAATAATAAATACAGAAAAAAATAAACTTACAGTATGTAAGTTCGTATCTCTTCTCTTGATAAAGATGGCATTCATCTTGAGTTGTATTTTTTGCCGAATTAATTATTTCTGGAGGAGTATTATTCTCTACATTTTCGTCAAAGCCACTTGATTCACTTATTGTTTTCACTAAAAACTCGATATAAACAGTTACTTTAATAAAATAACAGCAAATTAGTTTTGTTAAATGTAAACAAACTCGCTAATCGTGCGTAAAGCTGAAGAATTCCTCTTCTTTACCGCGCTAGTGTGGTAAAGAAGAGGAATTCTTCAGAACTATGAGACGCGCATGCGTAATGAATACAAGTACGTAAATAATAACTTTCTACGCATCTAAACAGAGATATAATGTTTATATTTCGTATCAATCGTAGATAAAGATATATTCTTTAGTTGGCTCCAAACTGTCTAAAGGTGGGATCACAGCTAGCGGATCTGGGCGCGTATCCGGCATACGGCATATATATACACATGTCCGATTAACGATGAAATATTATTTAAATTTTAAAATAATATCAAGTTCAAAATTGTATAGCCAATAACCAGAAAACGAGTATTTTTTCCAAAAAAAATTGCTAATTTACCTATAAAACTTATGATTTAAATTTCGTAAGATTTTTCTCCTAAATGGACTTTATATTAAAGAACTCTACCAAGTTACAACTCAATACCTCAAACCGTGCTTGAATTATTCATGTTTTTGTAAGAAAAACCACACAGACAAAGACGAGAAACCAAAAAGATGAACAGGTCAAGTGTGTGCTAGCCAGCACACAGCGAGGGCCCGTAGGCCACACTGCATAGTTTAAGTAGT
Organism: Gerris lacustris; assembly: GCA_951217055.1. NCBI lineage: Eukaryota > Metazoa > Arthropoda > Insecta > Hemiptera > Gerridae > Gerris > Gerris lacustris. The sequence goes on along the minus strand of OX578283.1, from coordinate 56,794,334 downwards.
ACCCTATTGATGGTGTTTTTTAAAATGCTAAAAAGCTTACTTTTAACTAACCTATGGGTCTGATATTCTCAAAACACATAAACAAACTTCTGATAAAGTATTTTTTTTTTTTTGCCACTGAACCGGACTACAACCATATAAATACAGTAGGACCTCGATTATCCGTCTCCCGATTTACCGTCTTTCTCGCTTAACCGTCAGGCCACACGCCATTGCGCACCCCACTTTCTTTGACCTTCGACTCGGCACTCCGGACGTGTATTCCACTACCCCCCCGGCCCCCCACCCTGTAGGACTAGGCACAAGTAGAGACGGATTTTATTATAAATAATGTAATAGATAAGACTGCACAGGTTGAGACATGCGCAATGACCTGACTCGTGCCCACGAGTAGCCTTCAACCTCAACCCTTCAGTGCGGCCTTAACCTTGATCAGTTACAAGGCGTTCGGAGTGATAAACAATTAAACATGAGTGATAAACGTAAGCGTGTTGTGCTTGATTTGTCTCAAAAATTAGAGATCATAAAACGTCTAAGAAAGGGAGAAAGTGCAGTTAGTATTGCTCCAATTTATGGTGTAGGCCGAACAACTGTGAATGATATTAAAAGAGATGCCGATAAAATCGAAAGTCACGTCTCCAAACTACAGAATACTGATGGCAACATAACAGTCAGAAAGACTATGAAAAATTCATCACTTGAGGAGCTGGACGGCGTCATTTACCAGTGGTTTATTCAAGCTCGTTCTCACGGTGTCCCCCTTTCAGGGCCAATAATTCAGGGGAAGGCGATCGAACTGAATAAAAAAATGAATGGTGATCCTTCCTTTCAGGCAAGCACTGGTTGGCTACAACGATTTAAAAATCGTCACGGAATTCGCCAGTTAGATATTTCAGGTGAAAAAATGAGTTCTGACAGTGCAGTCGTCGTGGATTTTCAAAAAGATTTTTAAAAAATGATTAATGCCCGGAACTTGGTGCAAGAACAGATTTATAATTGTGACGAAACCGGGCTAAATTGGAAAGCTCTACCTGACAAAACATTGGCAGCCATGTCCGAAAAAGCAGCCCCAGGATTCAAAATGCAGAAAGATCGCATAACAGTTATGGTGTGCTCGAATGCTTCTGGTTTGCATCGATTGCCCCTACTCGTCATAGGGAAATCAAAAAAACCACGTGCATTTAAAAACGTGAACATGAAGGCACTGCCTGTCAATTATTACGCTCAAATAAGTGCCTGGATGAGCCAAGATATTTTTAAATCTTGGTTTGTCGAAGTTTTTGTGCCCGAAGTCAAAGCACATTTGATGGAAATGGGGTTGCCTCCAGAAGCAATGCTGTTTATGGACAATGCTCCCACCCACCCTAATTATCAGCTAAAGAGTGACGATGGGAAAATAACTTGTCACTATTTGCCAGCGAACACAACCGCACTGATCCAGCCGATGGATCAGGGTATTATTGAATCGATGAAAAGACGTTACAGAAAAGGATTCATTCAGCAACTTGTGACATTTGAAGACGAATTCAACGTCAAAACGTTTTGGAAACATTACACCATTAAAGATGCAATTTTTAACGTTGCTCAGGCTTGGACCGATCTCCCAGCCATAACTTTAAAAAGAGCTTGGGATAAACTGTGGCCAGCCAACAACAAAGACGACAATAACAACATAGAGAATGAAGTACAAATGGACAATGAGAGTATTTTACACCTCATTAAAACTCTACCGACAGGAGAAAACTTTGAAGTTAAGGATGTGGCTGAATGGATGAATATAGACCAACATGACGTAGGATTTGAATTCTTAAGTGAAGATGAACTAATTCAACAAGCGTTGAACCAAAATGACACTGAAGAAAATGATGAAATTGAACAGGAGGAGGCCGGAGAACCTACTACAAAAACAATTACACATGCTGAAGCAGAGTCCATGCTGTCAAAGTGCCTCGATTGGTTTGAACAGCAGACTGAAGCAGATGCTACTCAGCTATTACTGCTTCGAAGAATACGAGACACGGCAGCCAAAAAAGCTCGAAGTATGTTTAAACAAAAAAAATTAACAGACTTCTTCCATCAAAAAAGTATGTAAATTTATTATTTATTAAATAAACATCTATTTGTTAATAAAATAACAATTCGTTTTATAATAAATTAAAAATATCCCCCTTTTTCGCTTAACCGTCTTTTCAATTATCCGTCAAGGCTCTGGTCCCGTGCCTGACGGTTAATCGAGGTTCTACTGTACATCGAAAAGAACATAATTATAAAAAAGCGTATTTTGTCAATAAAAAATAAAATAATATTTTTTTCCTAATTTCCAAAAAGTGGTATCTTTACTTTTGGTCGAAGAATGTTCAGGATTTTTTCAGATTTTTTTCACTTCACATAAGCGAGATAAAGGGGGGGGGGGACACGTTTTACACCCGCTTTAAATTCGCTCGCCCTATCAAAGTCATAACCAAAGAATTATATATTTTTGTAATCAGCTCGACGTACCCTTTCATATGATACCCCTCAGGGTGTCGAAAAAAAATGAAAAATTTTTAACCCTTAAGTTTTTTTACCCTAATTTTTTTGAAAAATATTTTTTTTAAGTTGCTATATTTTTAAAATATGTGGGTAGGTACAAGACACATACATGCCAAATTTCAAAGTGATCGGACGAAAGGTGTAGCCGTGAGAGCATGCGACAGGACGGACGGACAGACACACGCAGGAAAATATAAGGGTCCTTGGTTTTGCCTACGGACCCTAATAACACTATATTATAGTGTTTTTTTTGGTTTTTTGTAAAAATTTGTAACCCAAACTTCATGATATGACGTTTGGGAGAGTAATTACTACATACAATGGCAAAATTACTACAAAACCGATACAAAATCCATTAAGACTACATGCACAAACAATACCATCAATAACAAGGGGATAATAAAACATAATCAGTAAAAACACCCAAATTTTCAGGAAGTATGCAGTGCAATAACTTTCAATGCTTTTTGATCAATCAAACATCAAAACACTTAAGGTCGGTAATATAAGGAAACGTTCTGATAACAGAAAATAATATGTGTAACGCACACATATTTTTATGTAATGAATTAATTCTTACATTGCATACATTGATAGTGTATACTTGTATTGTTTAGTTCACTTGATACTTGCACAATTTGTTTCATCTATTGTTCTATTATGTTTGAATAACAAAACACGTCGTGTTGTTTGATACTTATTGAACAATTCATTGTTTTCCAACAAAATACCTAACAAAACAGTCCTCTTTCATAATTTTTTTCATTTTTATCACATAATTATATTTGCATTATTAATATATACTTCCTTGTCAATTCTCTAATGTAGTATTATGTGTTTTTATTTGTTTAAGTTAATAAAAGATAAAATAGTTTTTCCTTGAAGTAGGATTTTGTTTCAGAACATGTTTTATAACAGGTAAAATCTAAATTATTTTGATTATCTAGTAATGATGAAATTGATGAACATATTTATATGAATTATTTTTACTTAGAAATGTTATATAACAAATAAAATCGCTCAAATAAACGCGGACAAAACGTATACATAAACACAGGTGTATATTGAATTTAAAACCCAAAACACCAATTTATAATTTAAAATTTTATACAAATATTTAATAATAAGATGTGGTTGGTAATAATTAATAATGGACTGTTTCAATTTCATTCAATATTTCGGAAACTAGTTTTTCCTGGGATAACGTTAGAAAAATAAAAAGTTAATTTTAAATTCAAAAGGGCAACATTTTAGAATTTGAAACTTCTTTGAAAAAAAAATAAATAATTACATGATTCCAACACGAATGACAAATTTTATCGTTATCAGCTCCATTAAAACAGTCTCCACTCTACTAGACAGACATTTTTTAAAAAACTAATCTTTTGGACCTAAAAAAGCGTAAATCTAAGAACAACAACAAAAAACCACCACCTTAACCCTTTTTAGGGTTTCGTTGGTAAAACCAAAAAAAGAAACCCTTATAGTTTCGTTCCTGTGTCTGTCTGTCACTCTGTACGGTTCCAATAACTTTTGAACCAAAAGAGATAAAAACGTGAAACTTTCCAGTATAAAAGATCGTTTTGACGCGCACACAGGAAAAATATAGCGAACTCAATATTATCAGCTGTTCAAATTCAAAATGGCGGATAATTCACGTCACGAAAAAAAAAATATTTTTTTAAATTTTGAGTGGGGTATCAAATGAAAGGTACTGAAGAGTAGAATAGAAATATATATACCACTTAAGGGTAGTGCTTAATTTTGAGCGCCATTTTGTCAAAAAACATCGAAATTTTGCGTGTCCCCCCCTCCCCCTAAAATCGTATTTCCGCTATTACTAAAAATATTCAAAATGTGTGGTCTGCTGGGCCATAGAAAAAATAAGATTAGCAATTTGATCTGATTTACTGGAAATCCAAGATGGCGGATTATTTTTCATGTCACTCGAAAAAAAATATTTTTTTAAAATTTTAAGTGGGGTATCAAATGAAAGGTATTGAAGAGTAGATTTCAAAAATGTATAACACTTGATGTTAACATTTAATTTTGCGCTCCATTTTGTCAAAAAAAAAATCAAAACTTTCTCCCCTTCCCCCTTAATTTTTTGTTACTTTTTTGTAACTAATTTTATTACTAATTTTGTGTTCACAATACCAACGAAACCCTTTTTACGTGAGATTCACGCCTTACCAATTTATTCTTTATAATGTACTACGCATACAATCCATCAAAATCTCGACAAATACAAATAAAAAAAATGCGCAACCTAAATACTCACCTGTTTAAAATACTACCTTGTTATAGATACTACGATAACTAGAAACAAACTACGTCCTATAACAACCTTAATTCTCCTATCATCAGGTTTACCATATATGTTAATATTAGATTTGCCCTAGGACGGTAAAGAAAACAAGAGCACATAATTTTAAAAATAATTCTAACCTAAAAAAAATAATTCTAACCTTAAAAATATTTCTAACCTTTAAGAAAGTGAAGAACCATAAAAATAATGCTAACCTTAAAAAAAAAAACTCAAAAACTTAAAAAGAAGTGTAGAATGTATTAAAGTAAGAGTATAAGAATCTCAAGGCTTTACTGTAAGATTAGGATAAATAAATTTATCTTCTTACTTGGATTAAATTCTTTAATAACATTAAAAAAAAAAATGACTGATAAAAAAAAAAAATAATAATAATAAAAACCTAGCAAGAACGCAGAGTTTAACTCTAATTAATTATCATTAACTTAAATCTAAGGTATTAAAAGGATGGAATGAAATTGAACTAACAAAACTCCCTTCTAAGCAAGAAAAGGGCTGTTTAAGCGAAAAAATATCAATAAATAGCTAGAAAGTCTTGTAGAATAAAATAAGACCTTTTTAATTTTAATACTAGCTTTTTTTCCAGGATAAGCAAGAATAATAGTTAACTTTTTTCTTATTAAAAAAGTTATCATAAAGAATGACTATCATAAAGTAAGTGTCTATTAAAACGTGGTTAGACTCTTAAGGGTGGTAGATAAGATGATGCTTCTAAAGAAATGAAAACGAAATTTTTAACCTCTTTTCTCCTTTTTGGTAGAATAATTTAGTATTAGTAATTGAAAGTGTCTTAAGTAACACTTAGATTAAAGAATGATAAAATATTTTGCTTCCGAGCTAACCGAAAGTAACATAAGCTATGTGATCGTTCCGAAGAACGAAATTTTTTTACGTCTCCGATTTAAAAAACTCCAAGACAGAAATCCGTTTCAGACATAAGGGAACATTTTTGGTTCCGTGTCTGTCTGTAGCTCAATTTTTGCGAACCAACATATCTTAAAAACTGATTGTCCGATTTTAACAAAATTTCAATAATTATCCCATATTTTGTCCCACAAAAGCGTCAACCAATCAAATGGGCTTAGAACCATTTGTTTTTCTTCAACTTTCGCACAAACATAAATTTTTTTTTTACACCTATATCTTTAAAAGTACTCATCTGATTTTTTATGAAATTTGGACGGTTTCTTGAAAGTAGCCCCAGATTAATTTCAGCCGTATTCCCTCTTTAAATTTTGCTAAATTTATACTTTAATTCATGTAAAAAAATCAAAATAATTTGGGGGGGGGGGGATAAAAATACATTTTACAATAATGGGTTGTAAAAGCATAGAATCATTAAAGTATACGAAATAGGATGCAAGAAAGGTACAAATATACACCATACTAATTTGCAGACTATTAATTATTCTGTCAGTAAGAAAAAAATTGTTTTTTAAATGCATAGAAAATTTCAAACTAGTATTCTGACTGTTTAAATCAAGGTAGTGTATAAGGTAACATTTACCAAACTTTAAATTAATTATTTTTCTCTTTGACATGCCGACTTCTTGGAGATTTGTAAAATATTTCATTTGACACATTCACGTCAAATATGTCATTTGACCCATTCACATCAATTATTTCATTTGACACATTTAAGTCAAATATTTCATTTGACATATTCACGTCAAATATTTCATTTGACACAATTAAGTCAATTATTTCATTTGACATATTCAAGTCAAATATTTCATTTGACACATTCAAGTCAATTATTTAATTTGACATATTCACATCAAATATTTCATTTGACACATTCACGTCAAATATGTCATTTGACCCATTCACATGAATTATTTCATTTGACACATTTAAGTCAAATATTTCATTTGACATATTCACGTCAAATATTTCATTTGACACATTTAAGTTAATTATTTCATTTGAGATATTCACGCCAAATATTTCATTTGACACATTCAAGTCAATTATTTAATTTGACATATTCACATCAAATATTTCATTTGACACATTCAAGTCAATTATTTCATTTTACAATTCACGTTCAAATATTTAATTTGATACATTCACGTCAAATATTTTATTTGACACATTCACGTCAAATATGTCATTTGACCCATTCACATCAATTATTTCATTTGACACATTTAAGTCAAATATTTCATTTGACCCATTCACATCAATTATTTCATTTGACACATTTAAGTTAATTATTTCATTTGACATATTCACGTCAAATATTTAATTTGATACATTCACGTCAAATATTTTATTTGACAAATTCACATCAAAGTTCATTTCGTCAAATGAGTGTGTGTTCCGAAATTGCTCACACATTTCAACTCCATCGATCGAGGGCAATAGCATTTGCATAGGTAAATGTTTTCCTTTCGATCTACGTTTACTTGTTATACGGAAAGCTTTGAAACTCATTGCCTCAGTCCTAACACGAGACTGATTCCAGCGTTCTCATTTACATGCTTATCCGTATTTGCAATGCTTCAATCCTTTTAACCTGCACCCTGCACATCATCAAATCTATTTCATCTCGACAAATTTATCTTACAGAGTTAACTCTATCCACTTCAGAATAACACGCTCAGACTTTCTCACTTTCTTTAATAACACTTTTAGTTAGAAAATCACGTGACTCTTCAAAAGCCTTTGCGTGTCCTATCTTCTAACTGTTCATATAAAACTGACAGATAAAATGCTAAGTCAAAGCTTAAAGCTGTATAGTATGTAGGTTAAAATGAAACGTAGATATTTTTGAACAGAACTAACTTGGTTATAAATATAACCCCTGGAATATATTTTATAAATATTTAAACATAGTTGGTCAACCTTATTAGATGAATCAATACACAATTAATTAGAAATCTAAAAGGAAGTCATCAATGTAAATAATCATAGGCTGTCATAACTAGTCTTCAATATACGTAACCAAAGATTGTCGTAACTAGTGATCAATGTAAATAACCAAAGGTTGTCATAACTAGACTTCAATGTAAATAACCAAAGATTGTCATAACTAGACTTCAATGTAAATAACCAAAGGTTGTCATAACTATTCATCAATGTAAATAACCAAAGGTTGTCATAACTAGACTTCAATGTAAATAACCAAAGATTGTCATAACTATTCATCAATGTAAATAACCAAAGGTTGTCATAACTAGACTTCAATGAAAATAACCAAAGGTTGTCATAACTAGACTTCAATGTAAATAACCAAAGGTTGTCATAACTATTCATCAATGTAAATAACCAAAGGTTGTCATAACTAGACTTCAATGTAAATAACCAAAGATTGTCATAACTAGTCATCAATGTAAATAACCAAAGGTTGTCATAACTAGACTTCAATGTAAATAACCAAAGGTTGTCATAACTAGTCATCAATTTAAATAACCAAAGGTTGTCATAACTAGACTTCAATGTAAATAACCAAAGATTGTCATAACTAGTCATCTAATCTTAGTAAATAACCAAAGGTTGTTATAACTAGACTTCCATGTAAATTACCAAAGGTTGTCATAACTAGACTTCAATGTAAATAACCAAAGGTTGTCATAACTAGTCATCAATTTAAATAACCAAAGGTTGTCATAACTAGACTTCAATGTAAATAACCAAAGATTGTCATAACTAGTCATCTAATCTTAGTAAATAACCAAAGGTTGTTATAACTAGACTTCCATGTAAATAACCAAAGGTTGTCATAACTAGACTTCAATGTGAATAACCAAAGGTTGTCATAACTAGTCATCAATTTAAATAACCAAAGATTGTCATAACTAGTCATCTAAATCTAAGTAAATAACCAAAGGTTGTTATAACTAGTCACCTATGTAAATAATCATGGGTTGTCATAACAAGTCATTGGCAATAATTACTGAGAACTACTGAATAGGCTGAGAACAGATTGAAGTTCGAATCTGGACAGAATTAATTTTAATGGCTAATTTAGATATGTTCAATAACTAGGCATCGCGTGTCTCTATCATTGAAGCGAGCGTAATACAATACATTTTAGATATTAAGAAAATAGTTAATCATGATGAGTTAATAGTTAAAGAGGATTATTGTAATAGAGAGCTGGGTAATGGGGGAGAAGTGTACCTTTCTACACATTCCTCAACTTACATGTTCCGATCATCTTATTTCAACTATGATAAAATATATCACTCCAATACTCAAAAACTTCACCTTGTATGAAGTTGAAATTTTACATGCCTGTTTCAATTGTACTTTAGACGATGTATATGAAATTTGATTAAAATCGTTACGTTAGAACGTAAGATATCGGTAAAAACGTTGTTTTCTTTATTTTAAACGTTTAGGTCCACTTTAATACAGTAGAGTCTCGATAATCCGAGGTCCGATAATCATAGTTTCCAATAATCCGAGTCAAAAGAGAGTCCTTGGAAATAAGGAGGGGGAGCGGGTTCCCTGAATTAAAAAAATTAAGACAGGGCAGGACAGAGCTGGTAAAGATGGTTCAGTATATGATTTCATGGAATTCCTTTCCTATCTGAGCAGCTGTGTTTACATTAAAATTCAGGGAAGCCTATTAATTTGTTTCTTTTTCTTCAGTTCTAAGTTAAATCTTTAATTTAATTGAAAGCATCGCGTGACATTTTAATAATGAGTGAACGAAAACATACCGAATCTTTCGTTTGCAGTGAAAATAAACGCTTTGTTGCGTATTGGTAGTGGTGTGTCACTGAAAACAATTGCACAGGTGTTAGGTGTGTAACAGTGAGTTTTGTGATTGGAAACAGAATGCGATGAATTTCTTTTAAAACCCTAATGAAAATAAAATATGAATGTAAGTATTAATTTTTCAATAAATTTTTCACATTTTTCGTAAATTTCCAATAATCCGAGTTTTTTGGTAATCCGAGTTACTGCCGGTCCCGTCCAACTCGGATTATCGAGAGTCTACTAGTTTAAAAGATCTTTATCACATCATAGCGGTGCTACTGTTGGTTTTACTAAAAAAAAATAAAAAAAATATTTGAAAAAAAGCTCGCCTCATCGAATAGGTGATGATGGAATCTTTTCCCTCCTGAAATTCCAATTTTACATTTTAAGCTTACGTTTACGCGAGCGATGCTCGTAAACTCTAAAGCTAAGTACAGATTACTCTGACGTGACGTGTTCCCACGTCACGTCAGATAACATGGGACCACGTCAGACATGAGGCGGTGTTCACATTGTTCTGACGTCAGACACACGAAAGAACACACTTCCCACTTGTTGCTTCTCCCTTCAGTTGGTTTTAAGCCTTCTACCATGAATGTTCTCCATGTTTTTGACATGCTGGATGAAGAAGAAGAAGAAATGGCTGCTCTGTGTACTGCAGCCATTTCTTCTTATAGAGAATGGATACATCCAATCAATGCAGAAACTATGCATATTTTATTGAATGTGAGAAGCTCACTTACGCTCGCTTCAATTATGAAAATTGACGTTTATCAAATGAGGATGGGTATATTCAATAATTAAAAAGGCTTCAACACGATATTTTACAATTGTTATACTTGTTTTGCTTGAGTATTGTTCTCGGTAGCCTAGGATAGCTGACCCCATTTCCATTTATCTGCAGGATTAGAAGATAACAAAGGATTCCCAAACAAGAAAATAATAAAGCATGCTCTCTGTTCAACTTTTACCAACTTGTTTATGGATATTAATAATTTCAGAAATCATCCCTTTTGTTTAACTAGTTCTCGTAGACTTAGTCGGTGAGATTATCAGATTCTAAAATCTTTGACAAAAACAGGTATTTCTCTAAAATATAGAAGAAATTAAAGGGAAATTAATTCTGTCTGCTGAGAAGTTTATACCTTCAATATAATAATACAATAATAATTAAAGTAAACTTAGTACTCCACTCTCCTAAACTTTTGATTTCATATCTAATTAGGTATTCACAAAATTCAAGAGAGGATTGACCAGAGAGGATCTAGACTCCTCTAATATTCTTCAGAAAAGGATAAAAATGCTCTACGCAAATCTGGTAACATATTATCCCTTTACTGCGCAATCTTACCGCAAATAATGGTTTAGTGGTTGCTAATGACTTTTCTTCAATTAAACTTCCAGCGAGATAGCTCTAGTGAAAGCTCATCTTAATGGTTTTGACCCCGTAACTTTTTTAAATGGATATGTTTCTGGATATGTTCTATGGATATGTTTATTGTATGCCATGTTTCTCAATGGCATAGAATAAGTTTCCGACACGCAAAAAACGACATGAAAAATGTGACATGAAAAATTAAATTCAGTGACATTAAGTTAGGATCTAATAGGAGGAAGCTCGGTTTTCATTTTTTACTTTCTCATATAAAGAGAAAGTATTGTGATGGCGCAAAAATTCGATTTTGAAATTTTGATGGATTTATAAAAAGTAGTTTTTAAAAAATTTCTGTGCAAACGCCTGGAGCCTAAACTACTGGGCTGATTTTTGACGAAATTTGGCATTCATGTTCAGAAAAATCATACCCCGAGGCGAAATCAAGAAATTAATTTTAGCACAACATTTGGAGGCGCAAACCCCCAAAAAGTCTTTAAAAAAAAAATTATTTTTCGAAAACGGTTCTGACTATAAATGTAGTCTATTTAAATACTAATCTAACGATATAAGCTGTTTTCCCGGAAAAATTGGTTTGATTTCCAGCCGAGGAGAAGTTATTTTTACGATTCATTTCGATAAAATGTTCAATAATAATTAAATGTACCTACGAAAACTAATAAATGGAAAACACTGGGATAAGTAATTATGAACTCGTATATGAGAAAGTTTTTTCTGAGTTGTCTCGCACCGATTTGTTTTACTTTTCTGCGCTGTCACACAAAATGGCACAAACTATAAGAGCTATCTAACAAAAAAATAAATGAAGATAAATTTTGGTTTGAAAGTTTTTAGTGTTTTTTTGAGGAAAGAGAATAATTTAAAATTAAACGAGCTTAATTTAAAATGGAACTTACGTGAGACCCTTCAAATTATGATTAAAGAAAAGTAATTAATAACACCACTCACCTGTAACAAACAAAAATACAAATTATCAGTCTTAAAAATACAAATTGTGCAATTGTTTCCACATTTGTGGAACAACTAAATATTCGAGGGCGTTTTATATTCGATACAATACGGTGTGTGTATATATAATATATATAGGACCTTTATGTTTGTCCTTTAACTTTCTTAAGAAAGAATCCCTTATCAGTAATAACGCCTTTAGGGAGTTCTTAACTTTTTCCGTCTTAACTTTTAAACGGCTTGAGATAAATTTCATCAATTTATCTTAAGCCGTTCAAAAGTTAAGACGGGGGGAGGGGGACTTTTGGACCACCCTGTATATCCTGATCAACACAACATTAATTTATAACAGGTTGAGGATCGCTGTTATTTTACTCATCTACTCCATGTGATTATATATTCATCCATGTTAAACATGCCTCATCTCTATGAGAGATTTGAACCTCATCAGATGTGTCGGTGTTTTGACCTTCATTTCATTTAGGTGAAGTTGCAGTTTCTCTAACCTCTCGGCGAAGTCTTTATTGGTTAATTTATTATTTCAATTTTGGTTGTTAATAATAATAAATAATCCCACTGAAATGCGGTTGCCTAAATGAATTATTTTAAATAAAATGCTTGTTAATTTTTGGAACGAAGTTCCTTATAGCACGTTCTGGAGCCCGGGAGTGAAACGACCAAAATCACCGTCACAAAATAACCGTCACGCAACCAAGCGTCACAAAATCTACCGATGACGATAACTTGAGTAAAAGATGACCGAGTTAGTTGAAATTTGGTACACTTGTTCATTTTACCAATACCTGGGCTGAAATTGTTGGACAAAGTTATCCGCCCAAGCGTTCACGCGCAACGTAAACGTAAGCTTCAAATTTAAAATTGGAATTTTAGGACGGAAAAATATTCTAACTTCATCTATTCAATGAGACAAACAACTTTTTTAAATAAATTTATTTAGTAAAACAAACACCGACACTGCTATGAAGTGATAATGATCGCTAAATTTATTAAAGCGGACCTAAAATTAACTTTTTTCTCAATTTACAATTCATAATTTATTGTAAGACGCTCTTTTCAAAGATAATAAAAAGTTTTTCTTTTAATTTTGTCTTAACTCCGGTAGTACAAATAGTTACCTACTTTTAATTTTGTCTCTTATTCTAACTCCGCCATGTATAAATAGTTAGTATCATATACTTAGCATTGTAATTATATAATTTATATTTAATATAAAGCTTAAGGAACTTTGTTCCACCGGTGTCCCACGGCACCACACGTATTTTTAAGAAATGTTAATGGTCATTATATGAATGACAAAACCGTCATTGCAAAGGTAATGGTTTACTATTAACACAACACCTTACCATTCTTTCATATTTTATATAAAAAAAACTATTATGAAATAAAACAAGTGGTTTTTCTCCCTACGTCTTTAACTTTTCACATAGTTATACCAATATCCGATAATGTTGAAAGAAGAAGTAAGGTCGTTGGTCTTGCACAAGTTGGGAAAAAAAGCAATTGCAAGGAGAGCAAAAGCCTCTTTTACATCTAACCATACAGTTCAGAGCAGGAAGGCTCCTACGAGCAAATTACCTTCCACAGCGTACTCAAAGTAACACACGGCCGACCAACCGTAAACCTATGAAACTAGAACAAGCTTTTTGCATATTATCCTGCCCGGTACGGTGCCATATTGCTCCCTACTATAGAAAGAGGGGGAAAAACGCTTTAGACTGATTACACTACTCGCATACAGTATGAGGTAAAACATCTCCAGAACTCATGTATATATTCTCTAGGGAAAGAGTAACATCTGCTAAACGCATATTCATATTTCTTTTAATTTTTAAATACATTATACTAAAACAATTTTTTTATTCTTATAAAATGCATTCACATGCACTTTGCAATACTATAAATGTAATAATGATACATTTCAATTCTAATCAAGGTTATAAATTCAATCCCAGACAAATTTAGACAAAGCTTCTAACATATGTATATTTATTCTTTTTGTAATATTCATGGTGATAGTACTCTCTGAGTACTCACATGATCTTGTCTTCTCGATTGTAATGGTATATGAAAGTATGTATACAGTCTAATCGCTTTTTAAGAGATAACTGTGACAGCAGAGATATCCAACATGGCCGACACGAAGCAAGCAGCAATAGCTGCTGAAATTGATGAAGATATTAAAATCAAACATATAGAAGAAGCAAAAAATAATAAATAAACAAATTAAAAGACACGAGTCCAAAAAAGTAATTAAATTGGTTCAAACGTTCTAAAGATCTGTGATACCCCAAGCCACTCCATTTTTTTCAAATTTAACTAAAAAATAACACGTTTTAGGTACTTAAGCAAAAAGTAATAAGATAAGACCGAGCTATCACAATCACACGATCGTCACAACCATTGCAATATGACAGCAGATGCGATAGTTTATGACTGTCACGGTTTTCTATAAGGTGTCTGTTTATGTGAGAGCAATGGCAGCAACTATTACAAGAATAATTGCCAAAAAACGAAGCATAACCAATGCGAAACATAATAATACATACTACTCTAAAGCAGGCGTTTTCCAACCCGAGCCGGATCTGGATAGAATAGTCTAAAGAAAGAGTCTCCAATATTTCTGTCGTTAAAGGATCTGAAAAGGATGGTCCCTAGTGAGCCGGATGAAGTAAGCAACACTCGCAGCCATCGGACTTCACAACGACAATATCTGGCTGGATAAGTACTGTCCATTTCATCAACAAAAACGACAATAAGACTCGTGCTTATCTTTTTTTAATGTTTGAAATGGCATTTAAATATGGAGAACTTCTAACTTTGCATTGTTTAGGTTCATTTTGTTAACTTCGTTTGCGGCGCGGCGGGCCGGGTGAAAACGTCTAACAGGCCGGACACGGCCAGCGTGCCGTAGTTTGGAGACCCCTGGTCTAAAGCGATGAATTAATACTTTGCTCAATAAACATGAAAGTAAGATATCAAGATTAGTCATTAATAAAATAATTTTTAAAAATTTCGTGGAAGAAACTAAATTTAATTTTAATAATAAAAGAATAGCTGTGTAATAATAAAAAAGGTTTAATTAAGGCTAATTATATATTTGATACATATATATTATATCGAACTAATTATTAGAAAAAACTTTAGGGAATCAACTTTAAATTAATTCATAGTGAAGATTTTGCCTCTAGCATCTAAATTATTTTCATACATAATTCATGGTGCAGATAAGTGCACATCAGTTATTAATATGCACTTAAAACAAAACTCCCAGGATAACAAGCAACCATATTACTATATAATTATACTAGAGGATAGTTTTGGGCTTTTATATATATATATATATATATATATATATATATATATATATATATATATATATATATATATATATATATATATATGTGTGTGTGTGTGTGTGTGTACATAAACTTTGCTTTTGTTTAAGAGATCATTATTATCTGACAGCATGTTATTATTTTAGCTACCTGTTTTCAGAAAGAGTTCAAATCCTAAACACATTAATGACTTTAAATCGATCACGTGAGATTTTTTAAAATCGCAATTTCGCATGCTTTAAATACAAAGTTATATTCATAAGTGTTATATATAGTAATATAAGTAGCATATTGTAATTATAAGTATTTATAATAATTGATTTAACTAATTGATAATAGTTAAATTGGATACATTTTAGACTTACAAACTTTTCGAAAAAAATACTCCCTCTCCAAAAAATGAACGCAAAAAGTGGGATTAAAAAAAATGAAATATACGAGTACATACTTCTAAGATTTTGATCAAACCAATTAGGTACATGTTACTACCAACTAAGCCATATATAACTTCTAAATTAAAAAAAAATATATGTTTTCATAATAATAGCGTCCAACGAAAGAAAGTGAGGAAATCATAATTGCAATAATACGTCAATAGGAAAGGAAACTACAGAATGGGGTCTAACAAAATATGTATTCGAGAAAGGTTTCCTTGACAACCGATTATATATTAACAAGAAACTGATCTTTTGCAATTTATTTAAATTTTATGTATGTTAAAATAGGTAATAAAAAAATAGGGGTTTTTTTCTGTATTTTTATTGGCAGAAAAATCGCGAAAGTTAGGGCAATTGAAGCCTACTTCTTTTTAATAATAATAATCCGATTTTAGTAGTACTTTCTATTTTTGTACTTTTTTCTTTCTTCTTCTTCGTTCTTCTTTTAATATAACCTAACAGTTAATAAGGGCCGTTCCATAGCCCACCCAAACAAAATCAGGCTATCAAAGTAGTTACATCTACATCGTGGCAAGTCTGCTCTTTCTTTAGTCCATAACCTCTATTTACTCCTACTTTCATGAGCAACACTGCTTTTTTTATTTTTATTGCTTAACAGCCAATTTCTGAATGAGGTGTAAAACAGACTTAGCCGCTACATAGATGTCACTACTTTGATAAGAAGACTTTTTTTTTAGGGAGGGGGCCTGGAATTTTTTCTTCTATCACAGTTGGGTAACATTCTTTTTTTGCTGGATTTCAGCATCGAGGGCGTCTTCTTGGTTTTTTACGAGGCATTGAAGGGGGGGGGGGCGGAAAGGACACTCTATTTTCCCCATGAAACCGATGAAGGTACGAACAAATTCATAGAATCAAACTTGTAGGATCTTTCAAAATCAGTAGCTGTTTTTGGAATCAGTTTTTCTATATGACTTACTGTTAATTCTCAAAAAAAAACTAACGTTACGTCCACATTTAAAAAAAAAATGGTTAATCTGCAGTTATCAAGCCATCTAAGAGAAGAGGTTAGAAAAGTGGGGGGGGGGGGGGGGGAGGAAGGAAAAAAGGATATCATCTCTTAAAAATGTATAAATCATAACGATATAATCCCTCAAATATGTATAAATCTTATAAATGTATTCTCTGGATAAATATATATATATATATATATATATATATATATATATATATATATATATATATATATATATATATATATATATATAAATCAAGCGATATTGTACCGCAAAGCGATTCTCGACTGTATCGATCACAGAAGAATAGCTTGAAAAATTTCAACTTTCAGGAATTTTCCTACAAGTTGTCACGGCTATAGCTACAAGTGGACCAAATTTCATGTTACTAGCTATTTTGGAAGTGACAAAATTTTGATGATGAGTGAGTGAGTGAGTACAAACAAAAAAGCAAACTTTGAAACTATCTCCTTTTGACAAGGCATACTAGGAAGGTCTCAATTTTTTACAGTGTTCTAAGCAACTTAAGCTAAATCTATGTTTCAAATTTCAAAATCCCATCCTGATTAGGGTGAGAAAATATTTAATTATTACGCTTTGTGTATTCCCGGATAAGTTAAAGTTACCTTAAGTTCTGTGAAAAATCTTAGATTTAAAAATAAAAGCTTAGAATTCGAATCCAAATTGAAAATTAAATATTTATTTCTAATGGTCAAAACAATTTGAGATTAATCGTTCACTTATAAATAAATTCGGTTGATTTGTTTTAGTAATTTTAACAGAGTGATAAGATGTGGGAAGTCAACTCTGATTTATTTTGAAAGTTATGTCATTGGGTGAATGCTAGAAGTGACTTCTCTCACTCTCTATATCTCTGGGTTCGTGTTATTTCGGTCTGAGAAATCCTTTAGTCTAAATGTTTATTCAACTGGTTTTTTCAAGTTCAACAGTTTCCAGACAAAATTATTTAAAGATAGACATAATTCTATATTTGAACTTTTGACCCTTTCATTTTAACATTCGTCTTTCATTTATCAATACATATAATCGATGCATTAAACAACAAAAACCATAAACGTAACATGTAACAACATGTAACCAAATAAGTGTATACAAATAATTTGACTTTTGACACACGTTATTCAAACGGCCTTTAGACTATCAACTTGGTTGTCAACATATACTACGTTTCCATGAGTTTTCAAAACTGTTTTGAAAAACGGTTTATGGTATTCATAACTCCATAGAAACGGCGATTTCAAAACGTTTTGAGTTCAAGGCCACAACCTCGAAATGAGGTATATTCGGGCTTAAAGATGATTATATTTAATATTATATAACATATAGAACTCTTATAGCGTAACTCAATTAAAAATTTAAAATGTATATACTAGGCTTTCTTTTATAAAAAAACAAAAAAAAAAAACAATACACCTGAGATTTTAACTCACTGTAGTTTAACAACATTAATTTGTAACTCCAGAGAGCAGAAATTATATAAAGCCTCGTCCAGACGGCCAAACCGAACATAGGAAACGAGCCGAGCATTGGATTCTGCGCATGCCCGGTCAGAGATGCGCAGGCGCACTTTAAACTTAGCATGCGCAGAGAATAGTTGTCCCTAAGCCTACAAAAAGTTGCTAATAATAATAAATAAAAAGAATATCTTTAAGTTGTGAAGGATTAATAATACCAATAGACTAATAGTGGAACTAACACAAATTAAAATAAAGTCCTATAAATTTCCTCTTATTATATCTATGTATTATTTAATAAGTAATTAGTTGATGCATTCTTTAGTGATTCAAATCTTGGTTCTTAAAACCATCACTAATATAAATCATAGTTTCTCAGAAGACAATCTCAAGACTCATCAAAATTGCAAATTATATAATTGTACAGATTCTTTCCTAGTGCGTCATCTTTTGATAGGTAATACGATTACAATATTACTTACTTATCATAATATCTTAGCTCTAGCATAGATCCATTTTTTTGAGTTGATCGATTTTTAAATCATCGGTCATCGACTGTGTTTTTCTCCAATGTGTCATGGCGACACATAATAAAAGAGGTGTAGTTCAATAATCGAACAACGTCTTCACACAAAAATGTTTTATTATCACACTTCACATGTGATAATAAACAAAACAAAAAATGACAAAAAAACAAAACAATAAATGACAAAAAAAAAAACAAAAAATGACGTAGTTAATAATGTAGTTATTAAGCTGTTAATACACGATCCAAGTAATTTTAATCAAATCCACTTGGTCCAAGTGTTTGTGGAACTTTGTAGCATGGTTTAAACGGTCCAAATATACTTGGTCAAGTAGTGGAACTTCGAAACACTATAAAGTAGAGGCTGAAATAGATGTTGTGAAATGTTTTTACCTCTAAAGCCACGTTTACACGATCCAAGTACACTTGGACCAAGTCAGCTTGGTCTTTTTGGCGGTACTTGGATCGTGCAAACAGAACTTGGATCGTGCAAACAGAGTCTACAAGTCAACTAGGACATCCAAGTTGAGTGGGATGGGCTCCATCAAAGTAGACTTTGATAAAAACAAAAATGTCGCCCACCTGACAAATTATGAGAACAAGCAGTCAAAAATTACAGATTTAAGGATGTGCTGGGTTTTGTTAACTAGGTGATATATCATCACTGTTTTAAAACTGAATAAGTAAAATTTAACTGGAAAGTTCTAGAGGGAAAAACATTTCATGCAATCTATCTTAACCTCTACTTTATAGTGTATCAAAGTTCCACCACTTGGACCAAGTATACTTTGATCGTGTAAACATTACTTTAAAGTTCCACAAACACTTGGAACAAGTGGATTAAATCTAAGTTACTTGGACCAAGTATACTTTGATCGTGTAAACATTACTTCAAAGTTCCACAAACACTTGGAACAAGTGGATTAAATCTAAGTTACTTGACCAAGTATACTTTGATCGTGTAAACATTAATTTAAAGTTCCACAAACAATACTTTGATCGTGTAAACATTACTTTAAAGTTCCACAAACACTTGGACCAAGTGGATTTGATCAAAGTTAACTTGGACTAAGTATACTTGGATCGTGTAAACCAGGCTTAATACTTTCCAGTTAAATTGTGATTATTACGTTTTTAATAAGATTTATTTTTAAATAAGATTTATTTGTCAAAAATAAAGAGTTGGTAATCAATTGTTAATAAAAATCAAAGGTCGAAAGTCGAAATCAATGAGTTAGATAACAATGGTAAAAAGAAAAAGCTTTTTCTATAGAAAAACTTGTTAGAAATGAAACTTGAAGATTTACTAGTTTGTTGACAGGAGGCCAAGCAAACTGTCTCAACTCCTATTGTTGTAAGGGTCGTTCTAAAGCTTTTCTCTCAAATACTAGATAATAGATAAGGAAAAGCTCAAGGACAACCTTCGTCTTATCTCGAGGAATTTTGTTTCATTCCAACCTAACGGAAAGGTCAAATAGTCAAACCATTAGAACTCAAGCACCAAGAATTAATTATAAAAGACATAACAATAGGATGGTTTCCAATCAAAATTGTACAAATAATTACAACAAAAAGATAATAAAGAATCCACTTGTATATTGACAATTAATTACAACCAAAGACCAATAAAAAATCTTAAGGTTAATACTAAAAGATAATAGAAAATGTAGTTGTTAATTAATAATTTACAAAAGGATAATATAGAATCAATAATTTAAAAAAGGCTAGTAAAGAATGCACTTGTCAAATAATTTAAACAAAAGTATAATAAAGAATGTACTTGTCAAATAATTTAAATAAAGGGATAATAAAGAATGTACTTGTCAAATAATTTAAACAAAGGGATAATAAAGAATGTACTAGTCAAATATATATATATATTTTTTTTTTTTTTTTTTTTTTTAAATTTTCATTTTAAGTTACTTGCAAAAGATTGCTATTAGTAACATAGCTATTACAAAGATTAATTAGCGTGCTGTATCGTGAGAGGAGAGGCTACCCAGTCGCAGTACTCCTATCGTCAGGTATTGTACATTATATTATTATTGTAATAAATCTCTTGGCCAACACCTCTTCAGCCGACGGGGAGGGCGGTCGGGGATATGGATGGAAGCCATGGATTCAACTAAAGGATTAGGATGATGGTTTAGGTTTTCATGGAATTTTATGTAGCGGGAAGAAGCGAGGTCTTGTACAAAAGGAACTTTGAGGTCGTTGTGGATTGTGAGATTGGAAACGTATGCGGGAGAGTCAGTGATTTTTCAAAGGATCTTTGACTGAAGGGATTGGATCCTATAACAATTTGAGCGTTTGGTGCAACCCCATAGCTCAATTCCATAGGTCCAAATAGGTTTGAGTATTGAATTGTAGTTAAGGAGTTATTAGAAAGGGATAGGTGGGATCTTTGGTCGAGGAGTCGCAGTAAGAGTTTGTTTTGTCTGTTAGTGTCCGTACGTTTAGTTTTGGTGTGCAGAGCCCAAGCCAAATAATTAAAACAAAAGGATAATAAAGAATCTACTAGGCAAATAATTACAACAAAAGGATAATAATGAATGTACTTGTCAAATAATTACAACAAAAGGATAATAAATAATGTATTTGTAATATAATTACAACAAAAGGATAATAGAGGATTTACTTGTAATATTATTACAACAAAAGGATAATAGAGGATTCTCATGTCAAATAATTATAAAAAAAAAGATAATACAGAATCTATTTGTCAAGGAACTTATTCAAACTTCACATTGGATGATGTCACTTTTATAATCTTTAGTTTCTAGGTCCGTTTGAAAATACGTTCTTTGAAATAGGTTATGTGTTACAGTTACCGTTTAATTGTAATTGGATATGCAATTACACTGACCGTGTAATTAATTGCATTGGCTATGTTGGTACATTGACCGGATAATTGCATTGGCTATGTGGTTACATTGACCTTGTTATTGTATCGGCTATTTCATTATATTAATCGAGTAATTGCATTGGCTATGTGATCGTATATTGACCGTGCATTTGCATTGGCTTTATGTGATTACATTGACCGTGTTGCATTGGCTATATAACAAGAGTTAAGTGTTTGTCAAACTTTTATGAACTCTGCGATTAACTTACTAACAATTAAAGGCTATATAAAGGCTCTAAGAATAAATTAATAAAAGTTCTTCTTCACAATAAATTATGATAAAATAATTTTTTTCAATAAATAAATTCATAATAAATAATTTCTTCATAAATAAATTATAACGTTGTTTTTCCTCTATATATAGATTTTTGTAGAAATTTAAAATTATAAACTTTAATTAAGGAGAGTAATTTTAATTTTAAAACTTTTTATTTTTAAAAAAGTAGAAAAACTGCAGCGTATACGTTTATTTAACTTTTTTTCTGGACGAATAAATTTTCTGAAAGACTTCTCTGTGGCTGAGATTTTTATTTTTACATCTCGTCTAAAGAATATTTTTTCTTTCTAAGCCAGTTCTCAAACAGAATAGAACAAGACGAATGCACCATCCAGGCAAATAAATACTGCGGATGTTTTTTACATTGCTGATTGCTGTCTACTTCTTCCCTACTTCTTTTAAGTTATTTTCTCGGATAAAACAGTGTAGTTTATGAAACATTTAAATCTTAAAACTGTATCCTTAGTATATAAACGATTATAATTTGAAATAAAAAGTCTGATGCTAAAACAAATAACTTAAAAATGTATATTTAAAAAAAAAACAAATTGCAGTAGAGTTCGATTCAAATTACTTAATTATTATAAAACATTGTTGTATTAACTTAATACTGAAAATATGTTATTTTCTGTTGCTTGTACATCGAATCTCAAGCAATTTCAGACGTTGGCATTGTCTGAACTAAAACCTAACAAGGCGACACGACAAGCGCAACTTTAGGAGACGGGACTAGTGACACGCGAGGTGCGTGACCCAGGGTTGCCAACTGTTCGTGAATTACCGAAAACATACGAAGGGTACAGTGGAGGAACAAACAAAGTCCACTTTTCTTTTAATTTGAGATAGCGGATAGCGGTGTTATCTAGTAGCAATGTTAGAGTATATATTTGAGGCATTAATAATTTAGGGGATAAACAATCAGAGTCCATTTTTCTTTTAATATAAGATAACCGTGCAATCTAGTAGCGATGTTAGAGTATATTTTTGAGGCATTCATAATTTAGAGGATAAACAATCAGTCCCCTTTTCTTTTAATATAAGATAGCGGTGCTATCTAGTAGCGATGTTAGAGTATATTTTTGAGGCATTAATAATTTAGGGGATAAACATTCAGTCCCCTTTTCTTTTAATATAAGATAGCGGTGCTATCTAGTAGCGATGTTAGAGTATATTTGAGGCATTAATAATTTAGGGGATAAACAATCAGAGTCCACTTTTCATTTAATATGAGATAGCGGTGCTATCTAGTAGCGATGGTAGAGTATATATTTGAGGCATTAATAATTAAGGGGATAAACAATCAGCGTCCACCTGAAAATGAAGGTAGAAGATACACCATTCAGAGGAAGAACCATTATAGTCTCAGCAGTTGTAAACAATCAGAGTTCATACATGTCCAGAAAAATCATACCCCAAGGCGAAATTAAGAAATGATATTTGCTCCAAATTTGGGGCGTTACCCCATAAAAACTCTGAAGAAAACGTGAAAAAAATCCTCGAAAACGGTTCCGACGATTTTGACTAAACAGTTCTAAAATGTAGTCCATTTAAGTACGAATCTATAGTTACTAGCCGCTTTCTCGGGAACAATCTAGTTTACGAGATATTGATGAAAAGAAAGACTGATTTTTTTTTTTTTTTAAACAGACATCTATTTTACAATTATTTTAGAATGAATGTTAATTAATTTAATAATTTATTCATTAATGCACAAGAAACATCTACATTTTAGCAAAACAAAACTTTTATTAAATTGGCAAATGCAAATGTATAATTCCATTTAAAAAACCATCATACGATGTATTTTACAAAATACACAAGAAACCTAAATCTCTATCTTAACCACTTTCTTTAGGATAGTAAATAAAAATGTAAACTTACATTTTAATCTTTTAAAGTAAATTAATATCTCGTTAAAACTCTTATGTAAATACTACATAAGATAAGATACATAAGACCCCCCACTAATCAGATTTACATACATTTTCACCTTAATCCACCACCTCATTGTCGTAATCTAATACCAACACAAAACACAAACAAAGCTCATTTTTAACGTGATATCTTTCCCACTTATAATACAAATTAAAGTTCTCTTAAAATTTCAAACTCATTAAAAAAAAAGTAAATTTCAAATTAAGTTAAGATTAATTAAACATTATCAAAAAAAAACATTTAATACATGAAGAAACAACCTAATTACTGGACCCTAAATAAAACTACTTTTATTTTTAGACCTTTTTATTTTTTTTTAGACCATTCTTGAAATAAAAATCACGTAAAGAAGATAAAGTTTTATCTCCTTTGTGTATATCTAGCTTATTTTACTACTTCAAAACTTATTATTATCTTTTGTTTTCTATTAGTTTCGGTTTCTTTTATTGCACCCAATATTCTTTTCTACCTACAATTCTAAGTTTGGTGAAGGGTAGAAAGGGCATTAAAAGGAATAAAGAAAATAAAAGTTGTTGAGGAAAAAAGGAAAAAAGTTTTTTTTACTTATTTTTCCCCGAATGAATTTTCTTTTTATTTTTCACTCTTATAAAATGTTTTATTAATAACCATAAAAAAATAAATAAATAATTAGAAATGAATAGAAGTTATTTTCTTTTCTTTACATTCAAGCTAAAAATTTGTTTATTTTATTGAATAATATTTTTGTATTTTTATTTTATTGAATAATTTTTTTTTGTATTAAGCTATTATTGCAATGGCTTCAAAATTTTTGTAATGCGAATTTTTGAAAATTTTCTCCATGGTAATCCGTTTTAGACCATTCTTAATTGATTCCTGAAATTTAACACTTTTTTTATGTATGTATATGTATGTGTTACTCCAGACGATATCTCACCCTAGGATGCACTTAAAAATCCATTCAAATGTTAAAATGTCAATAATATCAAAAGAAAGGATGAGTTTGTTGGCTAGAATTTCTGGAGTCCGTTTAGGGGTCAAAAATAGCATAAAAACGTGGGTTTTTTTCCATTTTACCCCTCTCTTATATGAAAAAAAATACAAAAGTATACATAACAACAATTACTGTACTCATTAAGTCATGGTGCATGACTGGATTTTTTTTATGAATAATTTTTTGTATTTATATTTTATTGAATAATTTTTTGTATTTTTATTTTATTGAATAATGTTTTGTATTTTTATTTTATTGAATATTTTTTTGTGAAATATAGTGCATGGTCTAAAATGTATCTGACACAACGCGTACTAAACTTTCATGTATACAAGTACATAATAACCTTTTCCAGTGTTCTCCAGTGTTTTGGGTATTCAAGTTAACATTTTATTATTATTGAACATTTCATAAACATTTTACCGTAAAATGATTCCTCTCTAGCGGGGAATCGAACCCAACCACTCATAATTTGCAATTGCAGCTAATTTCTCTGGACCAGATTTTTCCCAGGAAAACATAACTTATTTGGATATAGATTTGTATTTAAATGGAATGCACTGATAACGGTTCAGATGATTTTGATTAAAAATAATCAAAATCATCTGAACCGTTTTCGAGAAATACTTTTTTTTTCACGTTTTCCAGAGTTTTCGAGGGGTAGTACCCTAAATTTGGAGCTGAAATTCATTTCTTGAATTTATCTCGGGGAATTTTTGGAAACATGTATGCTAAATTGGGAGCCAGGGTGGCCGAGGTCGTTAAGACACCGAGCTCAGCTATCACTGAGTCGAGGCAACTCGAGGTCGTGGGTTCGACCCCGGGCCGTGATACACTGAATGCATCTATGAATTGCGGACGGAGCAGGGCGAGGGACACCCCCTGAGGGGTTCTCTTCCCCCACGTCGTCTAGTGGGTTCGATCCGAGTCATGAAATGTGATCTGTATCTATGGTTCGAGGTCGGAGTAGGGCGAGGGGACCCCCTGAGGGGTCCTCTTCCCCCACACTTTGAAGCACGCTCATATAGCTTACTAATGACCACATCATACTCGCTTCGGCGGTACAATGTACAAATGTATGATGTGTGAAGTAGCTGGAACTCTCCACCACGGGGCAGGTAAAATGGGTCTACTATAAGGCCTGATTGCTAGGTTCGAACAAGTGGTTCGTCCTACCCGTCTAGTAGGAAGTACTAGGAAACTACTACTACTACTACTACTGTATGCTAAATTTCAGTGAAATTATCCCAGTAATTTAGGCTTCACGAAAAACAGACATTTTTTTAAAACCTCTTTTTTGGACTCAAAATCAAATTTTTGCGCTATCACAATACTTTATCTTTATATATATGAACTATACGAGTAAGAGAAAGTAAAAATAAAACAGAGAGTATTAGAGTTATTTGATATAACTCCCATAGTCATTAGTAACTCCTATAATTTATTTGATATTTTGTAGTTATTTGTAGTTCTTTTTAATTATTTTATACTTATTTAAGGCAGGAAAAAGAGCCAGAAACCTTATTCTTTAATAATTGAGTGTGAAAAATCAATTAACTCCAACGTAAATTAGTCGTTAGTAATGTTTTTAGTTAATAGAATTTCAGCCTTAGACCTGACGCTTGGTTTACTTGATGCAGTTAATAAGAGACCTTGATGAGACAGGAAAAGGATTTTATACTTCAAAGGAACGAACCACCTGTCCAGCGAGATACAAGAGACAAGAGAGTCCTTTTTTACAAGAGGTTTCAAAAAGGACTTAAGCAACACTGCAGAGGGTTCAAAACATCCTTTAACACACCTGCTACTTGCTACTCAGGTGATTACACACTGACTCACTCAACAAAACTACCTGCTAACTAACCACAGGTTACTTGTGCTCAGCACACGATCATTTCGTCATTTTTTAATTTCGACAAAAAAAAGAGGGAAGAGTTGCGTGTAAGTAAACGGGACGGTAATTTGGAGCAGTTTTTTCGAAACAGGATGAAAATGACTCACAGGATCAACTTCCAAAAAAGGAGCAAAAAGGAATTTTAATTTAAGATAATAAAAAAATAGACTGCCAATTGGTGTGGCACATAACTTCATCGCATCCTATCACGTACTTTATTGATTTTATGCTTTTACAAGCCATTATTGTTTAATTTGTTTTATTAATTTCCTCGTTTCTTCAATCAGTCAAAATTGTTTTGATTTTTACATGAATTAAAATATCAATTTAGCTAAAGTTAAAGAGTGCAGACGGTTCAGATTAATCTGGGGCTATCTGCGGGTTACTTTCGATAAACTATAAAAATTTCATACAAATCAGATAAGTACTTTTGGAGCTATAGGTGTAAATAAATGTTATAAATGTATGTTTGTACGCATGTGGAAGAGAAACAAATGAGCATAGAAGGTTGAAACTTATATGACACCAACAATGAGCTAAATATGACGTACCACGGAATTTCATTAAAATCGGGCGTGTATAGTTTTTAAGATATGTTGGTTCGCAAAAATTGAGCGACAGACAGAACTACAGAATAACACGGAACCAAAAATGTTCCCTTATGTCTGAAACGTATTTCTGTCTTGGAATTTTTAAAATCGGAGACATAAAATATTTTCGTTCTTCAGAACGATCACATAGCTTCCGTTGACTTCGGTAAGCTCGGAAGCAAAAAATCAATAACTTTTATACTGTAAGGGCACAGTCAGAATCCACGCTTAGATTCCCACGGATTCAAATTCTGAAACCAGGTGGAGAAGAACTGAACAGTGTAGTTAAAACAGGGTTTGTGTACGCAGCTTTCGGAGTCAGATGATTTATTATTATTTACATTATTATCATTATTTTTAAAGCGTATCATAAATTAAATCCCAGAGATTTGGAATAAATTTCGTATCTATAATAAAAATATGAGATTAGATGAACAGAGTTGGCGATCAGTCCAATAATTAATGCAGTGTTGATAAGGTCTTCAAAGAAACAGAAAATAAATAAAATCAATAATTTCAATCTACGTGAGAAAGAGAAATAACTTTATAGATTTTTTCTGTCTCTATAATTGAATACAATATCATTTGAACAGATGAGACATCGTTTACTTTGAAGTGCTAACAGGTATTGCAGGAAAAACCTCAATTCCTATTGATTTTTCTTTTTATTCTTTTGCAGTCTTAATCTTAATAAATTATTTCAATACGTGCAGGTTTAAGGTTTGCTCAACTAATTATAGATAAGAGTCAAAGTTTAGGTATCTGCTTACTCAAGTAATTGTAGATAATAGCTCAATAATTGCTCAACTAATTCTAGATAATAGTCCAAGTTTTGCTATCTGCTTTCTTGATTCATGGTCAGATACACGCGATTTTAGTTAATAGATTTGATAAAGAGTTAAAGAAAAAAGTTTTTAAGAACAAAATAACAATATATAATATATTAGACATGCATGCTTTACATATAATCTTTTCAATCTTAGACCAGCAATTTAAAAAGTATTTAGTTTTTTTAACATTAAATTAGATGACAATTTAACTTATAATATGGTTTTTAATTACCTATTGTTAAATCAAATTATAATTATTATTAACTACGGGAAACAGACAGAGAAAAATCTCAGATTTGTAGAAAATTTAAAGCTTAAATTCGGGACAAGGTATCATTAACGTCAGAGAAAATCATTCTCCTGCGTAGCTTAGTTGGTAGAGCACTATACTGGAAATATAGAGGCCTGTGGTTCAAATCCCAGGGCTGGAGTGTATTTTTCTCTGTCTGTTTCCCGTAGTTAATAATAATTATAATTTGATTTAAATTAAAAATTAATCGTTCCGTAGTATGAATACTACCAAAACCGTAAAATATGAATTTCTAATTGTTATAGTTCTCTCAGTATTTGAGCTTTGAGCGACAGCGAAAATATCCGAATCTCATTGTTTTACAATATTTCTACGTTTTAGTTCAGTAGAGTATAGCACGTAAACGCGAAGGAGGTGTATTTTTATCTTTAAATTTCCCTCATCATTAACAACATGTAGGCAAATCTCATTCCAATACAACCTAAAAAATATCCACTGTGTTTTTCTATTTTTTTTTTAATTTCAATTTAGACTGCTATTAGACCAATATATAGGTACTCTGAGAGGGGTCCAGCTTGCATTAATTAGGGTAAACGATTTTTTTTTTTTTTTAGGATTGTTTTGTATAGTAAGAGGAGCATGAAACCAAGTTTGCGACCTCGAAAGCCCTGGGGACAACTTTTGGTAGGCGAAAAACCTCGCAATTTTGGCACTTTTTTCAGTTTTTTTAATATAATACATAAACGACGCCGAAATCAGGAAATTGTATTCTCTCCGAAATAAAAGTAGACAAAAGTCTCTACAAAATGCACTAGTCAAGCTTAATTTTATGTTATCCTAAACCATTTCTACAGGACTTTGAAGTTTGACAAAATTATGTAAAAAACCAAAAACAATAAAACCAAAAAAAAACAACCGGATTTTATTCATTTTTTTACATTTATATAGTCGTTTATGGTGCCCATTATGTATTTTTATGATGTTATATTGATGATATGTATATATATACCTACATACATACATATATATATATATATATATATATATATGTGTGTGTGTGTGTATAATGGGCACCATAAACGACTATATAAATGTCAAAAAAATGAGTAAAATCCTGATTTTTATTTTTTTTAAATAATTTTGTCAAACTTCAAAGCCTTGGAGAAATGGTTTAGGATAACATACAATTAAGTTTGACTAGTGCATTTTGTAGAGACTTTTGTCTACTTTTATTTCGGAGAGAATACAATTTCCTGATTTCGGCGTCGTTTATGCGAGTTATATCAAAAAAACTGAAAAAGTGCGAGGTTTTTCGCATGCCAAAAGTTGTCCCCAGGTCTTTCGAGGTCGCTAACTTGGTTTCATGCTCCTCTTACTATACAAAACAATCCTAAAAAAAAAAAAAAAATCGTTTACCCTAATTAATGCAAGCTCGAATGTATCTATATATTGGCCTATATTGTAGGTATTTCATTTTCAATTATTGATAATAATTATTAAGATTATTTCCTCACTCCTATTCAACTACTGCAACAAATAATCATAATTTTATTCATAAGGCATAGATTGTCATAAATTTCAACTTTTCTTAATGATTAATTACCCTATATATTTCCATCTAATTTAATTATTATCCCAAATTAATAATTTATAACCAATCGAAAGTTAGAGTTTCCCGAGAATTAGCTAAACTTTGCGCAATATATTTGCCGATATCGAATAAGTTATAGGTAATACTTAACAATGTGTAAATTTTAGGTTGTAGTTTTAACAACAGATATCTGTCTGAAACTGATAAGAGTGTTACTCTAGCGAATTCATTCTATTATCACTAAAATGGTATTTGGTAAACTGGAAAGTAACAAAGAGAGTTTAAAGGCTATGCATTAGCTACGTACTGTTCTCTCCTACGCATAACTCCGGCTTCCGGGATACGTGAAGATTATCTGGTTAGAGTATATAACATAATATAGGTAATCATGTTGGATCATAATACATAGGTTTAAACATTTTCCGCAATTAACTGTTGTAAACTAACGAATTTTCATAAGCAAGAACTTCTTCCAGCATCCAGCATCTACATTTTCCAGTTTACATCGGTTTTGTCACAGCCATATTTGTCTTCCCAGAAAGAATAACGATTTTGATCAGCTGTACCTCTGGCACTATTTGGATGTTAATGTTACTGCGCACGCCCGAGTTTGATTGTTTATCAACTTTACCAGAAATTAAACCTTGTGATCTCTATGCAGTAACGCCAATCATTGTACAACAACACTGATCCACAATTGCCTCAAATCTCTATAGTATAAATAAAAGCATATAACATAAAAAATGATATAACTTCACAACCAAATTCAATTGGGATACGCTGGTAAGGATAAGTAAAATGGTTTGCACATATATGCTGATTGATGTAAATTTCCTAACTCTGGATCCCTTCAGCCTAGAGGGGAATAAATACCCTTTCTAAACTTTTCTCTAGGGAATAAACACCTTTGACGCACGGATCATGCGGAACACTTCCTAAAGTTAATCGAAATTGATAGGGCAAAGGAGTAGATAATGCGCAAGTTAAGAACGTGGATGGAATCTCATCGGCTGTGTCAAGAAAAAAGGTTGCTAAAGGACTTAAAGGATATTGTAAGTAAAGAACTTTGATGATATTGTCATTACTTTGTTTTCGAACTTTGCTGATTGAACTTGTTTTTGAAAATACTTGCTTGATAAAGCAAGAATTCTGATTACTAACTAAAGAAAGGGTAAGATTGTTACTCACGGTTGATTCATAAAGTTTTTGAAGCTCATCGTAGAGCCACATCTCGACAGCCAGCCGCTTCCTGATGAGAGCCATCTGGTGTGATCCGTACTTAGCTGTAAGGAATTTCTCTCGCCTTTCTTTCACTTCAGTCTTCTCAATGAAGGCAACGTGAAGTCCCTTGGCAGGGCTCCTCTCGGCACTACGCATGCCTCCTCCACTCTGTTGCTGATACGATGCTACCCCGACCTCCATTCCCCACAAGCCCGCCTTCTTCTGTAAACACAAATTACAAATAAATTTAATAATCTACAAAAAATTCCTGACATATTATTTGATAAAAGCTAAAAGTAACAGAACTATTATATGTATAACCTACTGCTGGAAAATTCTTCTCAAAATTAAAAAGTCCTTTTAAAAAACTTTGAAGAAAAGAAAAGGGATTTCTATAAAGCAGGCCATACACTTTGCAGTATACCTGACAGGTAACCTGCACAGGTAAACCCGAGCTTGTGGCTATCAAATTATGACATAACTGCACAGTTATGATAGTACACACGCTGCGCGATATTTCTTCAGAATGATAATAATGCCGTAGCCTTTATGTTTGCCGAGATAATAGCGCTAGATAGTTTGGTGCCAATGGCCAAAGCAGTCAAGGCTAACCTACCAATGCGACCGCAGTTAGGCTCATGACATACTACGAGGTTTCCACAATCTGTAAACCTCGCCTGAAACAGGCGTCTTCATTTTTAAAATATTTGAAAGACACGCTAGATAAAAAGCGGCTTTACACAAATTCTTCGCTTTTCGGCAAAAACATTTACCGCGTCTTGTTGTCGGGAAAGTGGAAACATATATATATACGGCTCATAGTAGGAGAAATAACAGAAGCAGGCAGGTAAGAATATACAAGCCACACACTCCACATCTTCACTATCCGTTCGACGTCCTTGCGCCCTGCAATGAGTGTAGTTACTACCAAAAATTACCAACTCATTGCTCTAGTTGAGCTTTCAAGTACATGGGATAATGGAAGTGATGCTTACAAGGAGTGAAGAGGGAGAAATTAAGAGAAGTTCACTAACGAAATTCAGCGTAAACAAAAAAGCAGCACAAATTGCTACTACCCCATATTTAGAGCTAAAATTAATTTATGCAATAAACAGATTGACTTCATCATTTATTTTGAGTCGATATAGGCTCTTATTCTACTGCATCTGTTTTAACTCAAACTCCTATTCTGTATTTATCCTATACATATTCATTATGATAATGCGTGTATTGATTGATAAGAGCAAATATCCATACATTTAATAATTACTTTTTTGGTTTATTCATTCCCCAGTTGTGTTATCATAAACACAATTGATAAAAAATGATAGTTAGAAAACCATTACGATAATATAAAATTGTTTTTTAACCATTATAAATTCACATTTTATAATCATTTATATTAATTTAACTTTTAAGGTATACGGGAAGCTCTTTTTACTTACTTGTACCTATATACCTGATACAAGATACAAGATAAATAATGAGAAAGTATTGTTATGGCATGAACATTTGATTTCGATGTTTTGATAGATTTACAATTTTTGTGTTCCCCTAAGTCCAAAAAAGGGGTTTTTAAAAAATGTCTTGTCTGTAGCCTGCAATCTGTTTCTGTCGTCTGCAGCCTAAACTACGTGGGGCCGATTCTGATTAAATTTGCCATACAAGTACAGAAAAATTATGCCCTGAGGTGAAAGATTATCAACAAAGCCTAATGTTCAAAGTCACCTAACAATTCAAAGTCTAAGAAGATTTCGATGATTAGTCAGACAAAAGCTTGTAGCTATAATGAGTCAGGACAAAATGTACTTTGAATTAATTGACATAAATCAATAACCTTGTAAATTATTAATTATTACAATTATTAGTATGTATATAATATTTCGGTGACCCCGACGATCATGTTTATATCTTGAAGAAGGACATTTCTTTTCAAAACGTCAGTAAATCTACAATTATGATTTTTTTTACTTTTGCCTGATCCTCGTAATAAAAGTCAATTTCAAAGCTGTTTTTTTTTTTTAGCATAACAAGAAGATTAATTATTGATAATAACTATCGCTTTTAGTTGTATCTAGAAAAAAAGAGCTGTAATGAGTTCAAAGCAGCAATATATATCAACCAAATGTTGTTTCGAAGGGTTTGAGAAGTTTGAGCAGAAAAATAAATAACAATTGACTTAATTTTATCTCAGGAATTAACATGTCTGTCATTCGTAAAAAGAAACGAACTTAAAAATCTTTTAACTATGGCAATATTTATAATGTACTTCAAAAATCTCTTGTTATCTGATGTCTGTCAATAGAAAATTTGAATTCGAAAAAAATACATAGTCTCTTCCTTGTCGTTTTGTTAGCTTACATGTTACGTTACAGAAAATGTGTTTCGACTTATCTTGAAGAGATATAGTCTTTCTTCCTCTTCATTTTGTTTATTTAAAAGATTGTTAAGAATAAATGGTTTCAAAAAAATGTAAACTGGAGAGGTACATATTACTAATATATAGGGCTCTTCACTAGAGTCTGTCCTTAGGAAACGTTTTAAAAGTTCTTAAAAGCTAGAGATCCCGAAAAGAAAAAGGAAAAGCGTTAAGGTTAAGAAAATGAACAATTTGTTTTCCTTCAAATAACGAAATATAATGTCTACATACCCCTTACTTAAGATTTGAAGTTTCATATTATTTTTAGTTTCAACTGATTAATTTAAGTAAAGAAAACAATGAGTAAGATTGAATTCAAATTGAAGGGTTTTGTATGTACTTAGCTTGAAATGTTTATACGGCCAGAGTGCGAGCTGATTGCGAAAATATTGTAGGCATTCCGTTAATAAGGAGATAGAATGCGGCCAGAGTGCAAGCTGATTATAAGATATAAGATTATGAGATATAAGATAACTTTTAGTTGTAATAAACACTTTGATCTCCTGCCAGTCGAAAATGAAGAAGGGAGCCCGATATACTTACCCATATTATTATAGGTATATAGTGACACTTAACTAGAAAACAAAACTGAGCAATAAGCTCTAAACCAAAACATTTCATATCATTCTCACTCTGTTTAAATTTTATTATTTGTTTATCTCTCATTTATTTTCATCTCCCAAAAATAATTTTATTAAAATAATTCCGCCCACATAGAGTTTCTAAAAATTTGTATTATTAAATATAAATATTATTGTTTATTCATTTTTCGGCGCCCCCTAGAGCAGGCGCCCCCCCGCGCCGCGGGATTGGCGGGGGCGCTATTTACGCCACTGCGAGGTACATACAATATTTTATCTCCAGTAGGAAGAAAATACACATTTTCGTCCATTGCACAGTTTTTATTTTAATAAATAACAATCATTATTAGCACTTTTAATAGCAGATATAAGAGATTCAATATAAAAAACAAATAAGAATTGGAATTAAACTCAAATAGAAGGTTATTTAGATGCAGGTTATAAACAAAGATAAACATGGTCGAAAAAGCAAGTGTCGCCAACCTGATTTCAACAACTTCATTACATTAGCCATACATTTTCTACTATTTATAAAATAATTAAGTTGCAATCTTTACTTTTTTGCCCTACTTTACTTTTTCGCCCCAACTTTTACTTTTCCTCCCTACTTTTTGAGCTCAGGGATGAAAAGACTTACTTTAGTCCCTCTAAATTAATTCAAAATCATAACTTTATCTCCCTACTGGAGATAAAAGAGTTTTATTGGAGAAGTTAATGTTACTTAAAAAATATCAAAGTAGGTATAATAGAAAAACCAAATTAATTCCGACCAGATGACATTGAAACAAGCTAAATTAATTCCAGACTCGTTATAAACAGATACACCACATTACAATACTCTTTACAAGTTTATTACAACCTCTCTCTAAACAATAACTATATATATATACTTTAAAATGATTTGCATACAAGAACAATGGGCAGGGTATTTTATATATTCAGTTGGAGTGGGCCCGGACTCGATTCTAACCGACAAGGTTATTTTATTACACCTGTACGTTACTTTTTTTCAATTGAAACTTAAACTCACCATTCACAAGTTATTTACATAAAAACAAAACTAAAATGTTCACTTTGATATTATGCCGCTTGTTTTAACAGTTCAATGAGTAAACTCATTTCTTCCTTTATATTAAATATAATTTCAGGGATATTATATTACGTATTCTTCGAATTCAACTCATAAAATTGTTAATTTATGATAGAGCTATAAATGGTTTAGTATCGAGTAAGTCTATATTTTGAGATTTAATACTTTAGATAATTCGAGTATGTTAATCTTTATAAGAATTATTATTTGATAATTATCTTCTTCAATAATATATATTTTTTAAATGAAATAATTATTAGTAAACAATATAATATAATATGCTGTATGATCGAAGTGGACGACATATAGATGTTTATTCTTATCAGTATATAAGCAGTCACTATCTCAAATATTGAATGTTTTTATTAGGTACCTAATCTAATAAAAAGTTCAGTGGTATTAGTTGCGTGAATCACAAGTTATGAATCATAGTTATCATAGTCCAAATACGAAATTATTATTTGTTCGATCATCTAGAGTTTTAAAGATTGCTCTGCGAATGGTCTCAATGATATGAGGTAACAACAAAACAATAGTGGTAGATTCCCTTTGTTTAAAGTGATAATTTGGGTACTTCTTTAGACTGCTACTCCCTTCTGAGAGAACTCAGACAAACTTTCTCATATACGACTTTATTATCACTTAGCATTGTATTTTCCATTTAATAGTGTTCGTACGTACATTTAATTATTATTGAACATTTCATCAAAATTTTTATCATAGAAAATAACTTCTCCTCAGCTTGGAATAGAATCCGGTCTCTTCTGTTTCTATTTTCTTAGGAACTAGATTTTTCCCGGGGAAACGGCAAATCAAAATACTTTCTCTTTATACGAAAAAAGTAAAAACAGCGGGGTGTCAATCTAAAGAAGTTGTAGGGAATGTTCTTCTTTAGACTGTTACTCCCTTTTGGGAAGTACATTGGGCTAAACATCCCTTTTTCTTAATAGTGATTTAACAAAGGAATGTATAAATAATTACATCCATTTATATCCTAGAAAAACTTAGGGGAGTAACAATCTAAAGTAGTACCATAATTCGTTTATAATAGTTTTATAAGCTATTAATATTATCCTTATCATCTTCTAATCTATATTGGTAAAATATTATTCTTTATTTTTTTATTTATATTTAAACAATTCTTATTGTCACGTCTCCTATCCATCTAACACCCACACTTCTAAAGAACCAGGAAAATTTAAGATCCACCTACACCACGCCAAAAACAGCCCCACCGTCAGAGCTTGATGAATAAGCTGTACTTGTCAGGCCCACTTCACATCTAAACCTTGCTCAAAATTCAATCCGAAATAATATAACTACACGAGTCAATGTTTTGTATTAAGTTTTAGATATATAGGTTGCTTCCAGGCATGAATTATTCACAATCTTGTAATATTATTACGATCTATCGAATTCCATTAAGATTATCTGATTAAATCTCTGTTCCACAATAATAATTATGTTTAGTCAAGTGAGAGTCCCATTCATTATTATTTCAGATAAAATAAATAAAACAAAACAGATTATAGAAAAAAAAAGAGGTAGTATAGAAAGAGCCGCCTCCGCTCTGCTCCTAATTCTATAATACAAATCGATTGGATAATTTGTCGGAGAAAACGTGTAACCAAAAAAAAAAAGAAAAAAAATATACCTGACAAGAAGTTATATAATAAGCTCACGGAATCACAAAGGGTTCCGGGAGTAATTGGCGTTAAGATAAGGCGAGAAGACGGATTGGATTACTAACTACCAACGCACGTCATGCTCACTCTGTTCACGATTACCAAATCTAACTGGATTACCTGAAATAACTCAATTGATTACCCATTGTATCATCACCCAGATGAACAATTTGCGAAATAAAAGTGAATGAGGTTTCATTATCGTTTTGAGATCATTCTTATTTGTAATTGAACGAGCGTAGTGAGTTCTTCATTTCAGAGACTTGGGCTTTGAAAAGTTTGTGTGTTTGTGTGTTTGTTTGTCCAGCGATAACTGGCGTAAAAATTGATCAATTTCAACAAAATTTGGCACATAGATGCATCTCGGCATTTGTGAGAACTGTATAATTTTTGGAAATTCCACACTAAATATTTTCAAGATGGCTGCCAATATGGCGGACGAATAAAAAGAAAAAGTTTCAGTTAGAATAATGTGTTATACATCGTTTTAAAGGTCTTTAAGAGAAGGAAATGAATGTGTAACTAATAAAATTTCACACTTCATATTTTCAAGATGGTGGCCAATATGGCGGCCATCTAAAAATATATTTTTAGCCAGCATAATGTGTTATACATAGTTTTAAGGGCTTTTAAGAGAAGGAAAATATTATGTAACTAATAAAATTTCACACTTCATATTTTCAAGATGGCGGCCAATATGGTGGATGACTAAACAAAAAGTTTTTAGTCAGTGTATGACATGTTATACATCAATTTAAAGGTCTTGAAGTATAGGAAAGGAATATCTAAGTATTAAAAATTTCACATAAAATATTTTCAATGTGGCGGACTATTAAAAAAAAATTAATCTGCATTGCATGTTATAAGTAAAAGTAAAGGTCTATAAAAGTAGGAAAAGAGTTCAAATACTGTATAAATAGGCGAGCGTAGTGAGCCTACAATTACTTTATTTAATAAATATTTACTACAAATTCTGAATAAAGAGGCGAGCGTAGCGAGCCTGCGTTTATATTATTAATAAGATAATGGACAAATAATTTTATGCTCGTTTCACGTTGAATAAGAATGTCAGGTTTTACTGAAATATTATCCTGATATCATTATTGAGAGCATATGTATGGCTGATATAGAAGCACCATTCTACGCGAGTTCTTTATGCACCGCATCACTAGTCATAACAAGCTGTTGATTTCTCACTGAATACAGACTACCTTCGGACTTTTTTCAGTCTGGTTTCGACAAGCTTAGTGATACATAATTGTTTAAGATAATATATAAAAGCAGAATAAGTCGGGATTTTATCTTAGACATTTTTTTATATAATCAATTAAATTTCACCCCTTTTAAAGTCAAGCACATCAACTTTCAATTAACTTAAAGGCCCATTTACTACACTGTGATTAGTGCAAGTGTGTGTACTATTTAGTAAAAATACTAAACCCATTTGGATACCATGTATTTAGTGTAAGTGTTAAGTAATTTTTCAGCAAATTCTCACTAAACATTTGCAATCGCACTTGCATAAAAAAAACTACTAATCCTCACTATCCTCAATTTTTACGAACATCTATATGTTTATATTACAGATGTAACCTAATTTTTCTTTCTACACACCTACATACTTTCATAGTGATTACTATGACTATATTATATTTTAGTTTTATAAGGCTTAATGTAACAACTTTTAATTCTTCAGAAGATCGTGATTTATTGTATTTTGATTATAGTAACCACCGGCTTAATATAACAACTTTTAATTCTTAAGAGAAGATCGTGATTTATTGTATTTTGATTATAGTAACCACCCGCTTAATATAACAACTTTTAATTCTTAAGAGAAGATCGTGATTTATTGTATTTTGATTATAGTAACCACCCGCTTAATATAACAACTTTTAATTCTTAAGAGAAGATCGTGATTTATTGTATTTTGATTATAGTAACCACCCGTTTAATATAACAACTTTTAATTCTTAAGAGAAGATCGTGATTTATTGTATTTTGATTATAGTAACCACCGGCTTAATATAACAACTTTTAATTCTTAAGAGAAGATCGTGATTTATTGTATTTTGATTATAGTAACCACCCGCTTAATATAACAACTTTTAATTCTTAAGAGAAGATCGTGATTTATTGTATTTTGATTATAGTAACCACCCGCTTAATGTAACAACTTTTAATTCTTAAGAGAAGATCGTGATTTATTGAATTTTGATTATAGTAACCACCGGCTTAAAGTAACCACTTTTATTTTTTCTATCATAAAATCATTTATGAATGAAATTATATTTCTAGAAATCCCTTTACACTTATGTTAATGCATTACCAATTGATTTTCTCTCGAAATATTCGGCATATGAGACTTACAAAGAAGAATATATTTAGTACTAAATTAATTCTCAAGCACGAAAAGATTATAAACCATAAGTCGCTATATACTTGTTAAACATTGAATACGTCTTTAAAATTAGGTTTTAAATACAAAACGCATTAATAATAATATTACAAGCATAACAATATGTCCTTTTATAGCAATTATTCCCTTGTTTATGAAATTGTAATGTCACGCTATGTTTAATTTTAATTTGTTTCGAGGGTTTAATGTTGTCTGATTAATAGTTTTAAAAAGAAAATTGGAGCAGTTGTCTAGAATAGCCAGGAGAGGAGAGGGAATACAATAGAGCCGTTATAGATTCATCTTGGGCACCACGGAAATAATTGGGGAGGCCCTCGTTTCATTCCCTCACTACGGACCCAGTCCCTTGTGGTTAGTACAATAGATTTTCTTAATTTAATTTGATAAATGATTTGCCTCCGTTTCAATAGGAGGGAAAATTCCCTTCCACAAAAGCAAACAATACCATCAACCACAAGAACATCTCACTAACACAAATACACACCTTATTATAAACTACAAGGAAAACATAACTAACACAAATACACACCACAAGGAAAACAGAGTGGTAGGAAGATTGAAAAGAAAAAGGGTAAAAAACTTCTCATAAATGAGTGTAAGATTAAGAAATAGAGAGAGAAATGATAAATGAGCGGGAAGTATAAATTAATGCTTTCCAATTTTTAACTGTGTTGGATACAGAAAATTATATCATGACAAATTATTTAGTAATTTTACAATAGAATTGTCGTTTTTATTGGACCATTTCTATTAATTTTAAATCATACTTATGAATTAAAATCTCCTTAATTTTTCTTTAATAATAATTGATAATTATAATTATAATAATGATTATAAATTGGAATTGAATGGGCAAAAGCAGTCGAGGCACTTCTACCACTCTGCTGCAGGTAGAAAATATAGGTTTATAAAAAAAAATCGGACTCGGGGCGTCTAGGAACTTTTTCTTACCAAATAATTCCAAAATGGCGACAGATATTAAGTTAAAATATGGAGGAATTATTTATCTAATATAAAGGTTATAATAACTGCGAATTTCAGCTCAATCGGCAAACTATTTCCGAAATTATTTAGTGTCATCTATATTCAAAGTTCAATGTATTTTCAAGTTGCCGGTAGATTTTTTAAAATGGCGGCAAATATTGAAACGCAATTCAGTGGAAATATTTGTCTTATGAAGAGTTATAATAGGTGCAAATTTCAGCACAATCGGGAAATATTTCGATTTTCTACGAAGTTTTGACATTTCTCCTGAATCAGAAAAATGGGTTAATGGCATCACAAATTTATGATTTTCTAGGCAGTACAGCTGAATGTAAGGACTGATTTTTGTACCAAGTTTCAACGCTCTAGCTTAAAAACTGTGGGAGTTATGTGTGACACAGACAGACAGACAGACAGACACACAGAAACAGACGTACATATACATCCAGCTAAAAACAAACTCAAACCATCTTGAAAACACCAAAAACGGATTATTCAAAAAAATCTTGGAATAAAATAGTCAAGCCACAATAAACATTGATTAGGATGAAAATAAAATAGTCAAGCCACAATAAACATTGATTAGGATGAAAATAAAATAGTCAAGCCACAATAAACATTGATTAGGATGAAAAAAAAAAATAGTCAAGCCACAATTAACATTGATTAGGATGATAATAAAATAGTCAAGCCACAATAAACATTGATTAGGATGAAAATAAAATAGTCAAGCCACAATAAACATTGAATAGGGTAATAACAAAATAGTCAAGCCACAATAAACATTGAATAGGATGATATAACAAAATAGTCAAGCCACAATTAACATTGATTAGGATGATAATTAAATAGTCAAGCCACAATAAACATTGAATAGGGTAATAACAAAATAGTCAAGCCTCAATAAACATTGATTAGAAAGATAACATAATAGTCAATCCACAATTATCCTTGAGTAGGATGTTATCAAAATATAGTCAAGCCACAATTAACATTGTTAATTAACATGTTAGAATAATAACATTTGATCATACAAAGAAAGGGTATAATAATAAATTTTAGGATTAATACCTTTTTTTATTATCAGAAATTTTATTTGATACTATTTTCGTACAGAGTAGTACAGGGAATATAAAGGGAGAATTCATCCGTTAGTAAATGTTACTTGAACTTTTGAATATTCAGTAGCCTGATCGCGTGCAGTTCACTAGCCACCTTGCACTACCCACTACCAAATGAAAATTTCCTCTCGCTAAAAAAAGAAAAAACGAAACGAACTGCATGTAATATCGTTTTATTTGTCATATTTCTTTTGTTTTTACTTTATGAACATTTTATTCTTTATCGTGGATTTTTATAAATATTATTATAGTTCGTTGTTTTTATTATTGTTCGTCGTTTGTATTAGTTATTTGTTACAAAACTAGCCACTCTCTTTAGTTTATTGGAGTTAAATAAGGATTGTTCCTTGAATTTAATTCATCAAGCGTAAAATAACATTAAAGAAAAAGAAAAAATAAAGAACATTGATGAACTTGAAACGACGTCAAAGAGGAAGAAAAAACATTGATGAACAAATTGAAAAAAAAAAAAAAAAAACACACACATTATAGAGAAAGAAACACCATTTGGATTTTATTTTATTATTTTTTGTTTTTTGTATTCATATCGATTGAACCGTATCCCCCAACAGGTTTGTGCGCATTTATCTAACAAACTATTATTTTTCCCGGGAAAAATGATACACATTCAAGCAAGTAAATTTAGTAGAAATCCAAATTTAGTGGTTCAAAAACAATTATAATTACAAAAAATAAGGAAAGACATACATTTCTAAGGGTCATTATCCTTTTTATTTTCGAGCATATACGTATTAAAAATAGAGAAGTATTGTGATGGCACTAAAATTAGATTTTGATGGATTTACTCGTTTTAAGGTCCCCTGAGCCCAAAATAAGTAGTTTTTAAAAAATGTTAAGTCTGCAATCCGTCTTCTTTGCACACGCGTGGAGGCTTAACTATACTAGACCGACTTTCATTTTGATGAAAGTTTGCATTTTATATTCAGAAAAATAAATTTTAGATCTGAATTTGAAGGCGCAATCCCCCAAAACTCTGAGAATATATGTGAAAAATAAAATTATTTCTCAAAAACGTTCTCGACGATTTTAATTAAAAATGATAAAATTTAGTCCATTTAAATACGACTCCAACCATGTAAGTTGATTCTTCCAGATATTGATTAAAATAATTTTAGCTGAAAGGGAGTTAGACTCCACAACAGGGAGGAATTATTTGTGTAGTAAATATGTGGTAACATTATGAGCAAAAAAAAAAAAATTATGATACCACACTGTCAATTCGGCCGATGTAATACAGTAGCGTCATAATAATTGAC
The DNA here is from genome assembly GCA_951217055.1 of Gerris lacustris. Taxonomy (NCBI): domain Eukaryota; kingdom Metazoa; phylum Arthropoda; class Insecta; order Hemiptera; family Gerridae; genus Gerris; species Gerris lacustris. The sequence continues at coordinate 56,751,615 of OX578283.1, read as the reverse complement.
AAAATTACTTCGATAATTATAATACCTATACTTATATAGAATAAAGGTGGCTAGCAAATATTATAATTGTTACTGTTATAATAAGAAATAATAGGTAATACTAATAAATCTAATAAGAAACTTAAAATTTGAAAATAAATCTTAAGACATTAATTATTTCGCAATAATTAATTACCACGTGCTGTTTTCAAGTATCAAACTATTCATTAATAATATTAATGGGTAATGGATACGTGCTTCACATATTAATTTTTAATTTGATATATTGTTAATTATTGTTTTTAATTATTTTCTTATCTTTAGACAATGTCATTTAGTGTTTTTCTTATCATAATGTTAGATCAATAACACATGTTACATACAAGCAATAAAAAATATAACTTACAATCATGTGTACATAATTATGTTTTCACGCTAAATATGGATGTAATCGAATATATTATTTATGTTTGAAACGTGTATTAAATTATCTAAAAGGTGTATTAATGTCTAAAATCTTCTACAATCCATTCCCCAAGTAGATACATGCATGAGAAAACATGTCAAGGAAATTGGCCCTATGTTAATGTTTACGGAATAGGTTTAAGGCAAAAGGAGAACATGAATCACCAGGACATTTCAAAGCCTCTGAAGACTAAAAGAGATATATGTAGTCTAAAAAATCATCCTACATAAAACCTATATGGTATTTAGAATACATTATTTTGTAAGGCGAAAAAATAAAAAAGAAGAGAAAATAATAAATATATTTAAGTATGTATTTAACACTTAAGTATTATACATCATTCTGTAAATATATACTGGCTAGTATACATTTCCAGTATGACATAAATCCTACTTAATGTTTCCTTATAAAAATTATTTATTTATGGACTTTACATCATTGAAATCGAATAATAAATCCAGTTTTTCTGAAAGTGTTAACTACTTTAGGTATATCCTGTCTTTTCGAACTTGTTTCAGACTTAATTCATATTCGAGTTTGAATTTACTCTTAGTTAACCAAGTAAATAAATAGGTGATAAGATGAATTGTATAAAATACTATATATTCTTTCCTTTATAAGAAAAAATAATTATGTATAGTTGTTTATATAAAATTACAGCTATGATAACCAGGTACTAAGGCAGTAGTACATTCTAGTTTGCTTTTAGTTAATCAATAATAACTAAGGGTGCGTTCGGAAACACTAACCAGGTCGACCGAGAAGTAACCGGTGTGTCCGGAAATACCAACCTAAACAACCGACCGCGTTCGTAAAGCTCCGGTCGTTATAGCGGTCGACCGCTTCGGTCGCGACCGCTTCGACCGAAATCGAAATACGGTGAGTCCGGTTAGTAACCATCATGTTACCTTTTTGGCGAAATGTCATTGTTATTTTGTAAACATTTGAATACTTTTTTATTAAACATTGAATATTGTCGTCTTTTTTTGCTAATTTTTAAAATTCTTTATTAATATTTAGTTTTTGTGAAACATGGACCTTTTTCGGCACTCTTTTACTTAGTTATTCACCTTTTTTATTTTAAAATTAAAATGAATTTGGTGGGTAATTTTTTTGACTAATAATAACAATATATCTAAACTGAAAGATGAAAAGTGTGATATTCCTTTGTACCACAGGTCATTATAGACCTACTTTTGTCCTAATAATTATTTACTTTGTTACCAATCCTAGTTTTCAACATTTTATGGATACCGATATAGTTGTTATTTTAGACAATCTAAAATAGAACCCCTGCCTGAGTTGAAGGAGACTGTGCGGTCGAGGATCGCTTGGTGGCATAATTTTGCTTGATTCATTCATGAGAGATTATATACATTTGTTAAACTGTCCGTTTGCATATTTTATACATTTAAGAGATTATAAATGTATCATTTGTACACAGAAGAGTTGATATTATCGATGTAAACAGTGAAGTTCAAGGTTTCAGGAGGAAGATGCTGCTGAACGTCGTGTAATCTGAGTATTTAGTAGAAGGAAAAAGGAAAGGGATGATTGCTATATACAGATTTAACCTAAAGGGGTGCCGCTGCAATAGTTTATTCACTTGAGGAATCGTCACAGCTACACTTCTATCTCACACCAAAGAAAAACGAATTTATATTTGTAACCTCTCTTTGTTTATAACCTTTTCGGTCGACCGCTGCCCGTTCGGAAACAAAAATGATTTCATGCCGCCATGACACTAACCACAACAAACCGCCGGTCGACCGAGAGGTTGACCGGTTAGTGTTTCCGAACGCACCCTAAATCATATTTTTTACTTTCATACACACAGAGAGAGTATAGTGATGGCGCGAAAATTCAATTTTTGATATTTTGATGGATTTCCACGTTTTGAGGTCCCTTGAATCCAAAAAAGTGTTTTTTTTTTTAATGTCTGTCTGTATCCTATGACACGTGGGGCTTAAACTACTCGGTCGATTTTGACGAAATTTGGCAAACATTTTCAGAAAAATAATGCCCCGAGGAGAAATCGAGAAATGCGAATTTTAGCTCCAAATTTGGGGGCGCTACGGTCCTCCTCCAAAAAAACAACTTTGAATAATGTAGGGAAAAAATTATTTCTCCAGCGATTTTGATTTTAAATACGAATCTAACGATATAAGCCGCTTTCCCGGGAAGAATCTAGTTTTCTGAGAAAATAGCTTTAAATGCGGACAGAAAGAGGCCGGATTCGAATCCCCGCCAAAGAGAAGTTATTTTTATGTTACAAATTTTGATGAAATGTTCAATAATAATTAAATGTACATACAAAAACACGATAGCTAATAAATGAAAAACACTGGGCTAAATAATTATGAACTCGTATATGAGAAAGTTTGTCTGATTTTTTTGGTTTGAGTTGGGTAAAATATTTAAAGAAAAGAATAATGAATTATTGTTTATATTAAATGACAGCTATGATAAGAAGGTACTAAGACAGTGGTACGTTATAGCATACTTTTATTAAATCAAATAACTATATAATAATTTTGTTTTTGGTTCAAGTTGTGTAAAACACTTTTTAAAAAAATAATAAGTAAGTTATATTTGTGTCACTTTGAGAGGCTTATGATATATTTTTAATATATCATATCATATAAGAGCTCATATTTTTAATATGAGTTTGAAACGTGAAATATATATGTACTCAATTTGAGGGGTTGGTATTCTAATAATTTTTGATATGGGTTTGAATCATCGTAAAATATACTCAATTTAAGGCGCTTATGCTCTTGAGCTCTTTTAACTGAAAGATCTAAATGCCGGTATACCTCCATATCATAAAACATTATTGCTTTTTTTTCAATAATAGTTTAGACGCAGACACGGAAATAGTATAAAATCTAAAATAAAATATACAAGCTTACAGCCGTATCCTTTTTGCATTTCATAACAAATCCATTTCTCTTTTACTGAATATCTACAAACAACTATAGGTATAGAGAGTAGATATTCTAAATTAACTTAAACCAATCCACTTACAGTCAGCCAATTGTGAAATATAATATAATCTTCTAGTAAAAATAAAATAAAATCAATTTCTTCTAATATTCCAACAGATATTCGTCGAACTAAAAAAAATGAAAATCCCGAGGAATCAATAGACTGTGGAAAATCGGATTTGGTTGACTGACCAAGAACAGTAAATTAAGGATTTTATATATATCTAGGAAAGTGAGTTGATCCTAGAACATCTGATATATCTTATGAATTCTTAATTCATCTTAACAGATGCTCTCGAATTGTTAATCATTTGTTAATTTAAACTAAGATTGTTTTTCTTTATCTTTCTTTTACGTGCCGATCAACACATTATTTGGTTATTACAGGACGGACTTATTACAGGATCCCGACACATTACTCACTCTACTCGAGACTCGAGTTTATCAACAGTGTGAGATTAGATTTTTCTGTGTTAAGACCAAGGTTTCAGGCAGCTGATATTGTTTTTGTTTGTGCCGATTAACACATTATTAGGTTATTACAGGATCCGTACCCATTACTCACTCTATTCGAGTTTATCATCATTGTGAGATTAGATTTTTCGGGGTTTAGACCAAGATTTCATGCGGCAGAGATTGTTTTTTTTTTTCTTTTACGTGTAGATGGACACATTATTAGGTTATTACAGGACAGACTTATAACAGGATCCGTACACATTACTCACCCTACTCGAGTTTATCATCAGTGTGAGAGATTTGTCTGTGTTTAGACCAAGGTTCAGGCGGCGGAGATTGTGTTTTTAGGGTTTCGTTGGTAAAACCAAACAAAAGAAACCCTTATATTCGTTCATGTGTCTGTCTGTCACTCTGTACGATTCCAATAACTTTTGAATAAAAAGAGATAGAAACGTGAAACTTTCCAATATTAAAGATAATTTTGACGCGCACACAGGAAAAATATAGAGAACTCAAAATTATCAGCTGTTCAAATCCAAAATGGCGGATAACTCACGTCATGCGATTGTTTTTTTTTTTTAAATTTTGAGTGGGGTATCAAATGAAAGGTATTGAAGAGTAGATTACAAAAATATATACCACTTAGGGAAAGTGTTCAATTTTCGGCGCCATTTTGTTAAAAAACATCGAAATTTCGCTGTTACTAAAAATATAGAAAAATATGCAAAATGTGCGGTCTGATGGGCCAAAGAAAAAATAAGAATAGCAACTTGGTCGGATTAACTGGGAATCCAAGATGGCGGCTGATTGCTGTCACGGGGGAAAAAATATTTTTTCTAAATTTTGAGTGGGGTATCAAGTGAAAGGCATTGAAGCGTAGATTACAAAAATATATAACACTTGTGGAAAGCGTTTAATTTTCTACGCCATTTTGTCAAAAAACATCCAAATTTTGCCCCCCCCCCCCCCCCCCCCCCAACTACTTATTTCATGTTTACATCACCAACGAAACCCTTTTTACGTGAGACTTCACGCACTACCAATTTATTTATTTCTTTTACGTGCCAAGCACCACATTATTAGGTTATTACAGGACGGACTTATAGATTTGTCGGTGTTTAGACCTAGTTTTTAAGCGGCGGAGATAGATAAATCCTAATCTTGCAATATGGAAGATATTATTCAATTCAATTTTTATTTCTGGCACCCTTAATAGAGCTCGGTTAAATGAACCTCTCATAGTAATATATGATTCAGAACAGTGCAAGAGATAGTCAATGTCCGCAGTCGAACTTAGAGTTTGGCAGATAATGCACTCGGATAACGAGTATATTCGTAGACGAATTAGATCGAAATTTATGCGAAAGCGTCATTTCGTCTTCTCTTGTTAGTTTTTCAGAGGTAATGAATATTTTTCTCTTTTTACTAGTGCCACTTTTTCTTTCCTGCAGAACTCTTTGACAAGATCAAGTTTTATGCTAAAGCGTCATTATTTCATCTTCTCTTGATAGTTTTTTAGAGGTCATAAATTTCCCTTTTCACTAGCTCCACTGCTTCTTTCCTACGGAACTCTTTTATAGGGTAGTAGGTTTTCGGTGGATAATACAAGTCCATCTACCGTTTAATCTCATATTTATTATATCTTTCTTGATTAAATTTTACAGTAATGTTGCCCTTTGAAATTTTATTTTTAAAAATGAATTTTCAATAAGTTAGGTGTACTGTACAGGCTATTTAAGCGTCGTTCAATGACAATCCAGAGTTAAGAAATATATACACAAGGTCTGAAAAAAACAAGTGTAGTCCAAGGAAGGAAGCTGTAGAAACTTTAGACTAAGCTCTGAACACGACTGTCTCGCTAAAAAAAGCTACTCGTCTTATGAGAGTGCATAATTCCCCATAAGTTTATAATGGGGAAGATCGATAATTCTATACAGTAATATACGTGTATATTCGAATTTTGGTCATCGATTTTAAAAATCCCAAGACAGAAATCTGTTTCAGATATCAAGGAACATTTTTTGGTTCCATGTCTGTCTGTCGGTCTGTCGCTCAATTATCGCGAACCAACATAAAAGCTACAAGTCCGATTTTATTGAAATTTGGATGGTAGGTTATAATTAGCCTATTGTTGGTCCCATATAAATTTTAACCGTATGCGCCTATTTGTTTCTCTTCCACATGCGCACAAACATACATTTCTTTACACCTATATCTTCAAAAGTACTTTTCTGATTTTTATGAAATTTGGATGGTTTGTCGAAAGAAGCCCGCAGATAGCCTCAGATTCAACCGTCTGCCCTCTTTAAATTTTGCTAAAATGATACTTTAATACATGTAAAAAATCAAAGAAATTTTGACATGTTTAAAAAACGGGGGAAAAATGAAATAAATGGGATAATAATAGGTTTATAAAGAATAAAATCAGTAAATTTTACGAAATAGGACGCGAGGAAGCTATGAGCCTCACAGATTTGCGGAGTATGTTTTAGACCTTTCTATGAATATTTTGTATGAAAATATTTTGTTATCAGCTCTATATGAGAGGAAATAAACCAGAGTTATTCTTTTTTCAATGTCATTTCGCGTATTCATATCACGTGACCACACAGAAAAGAGAGAATAATTATCCTAATATAAAACCGGGATACAGTAAACATTTATTTGATTATTTAAAAAAACAATAAAGTTTTTTTTTAAAATAAAATAAAAATTATGCGAGAAATTATTTAAAGAGAGGCCAGGAAAACATGATTACTATAATATTCGAACCCCTTTTTTTAACCTTTACATATAAAATAGGTATCTCTGACAATGTTACACCATTCAAAGAGCGGTACTTCTTCAGATTGTTACTCCCCTATTACTTTTTTAGAAAAAAAAAATACTTTGACTAATTAACTATTAAGACAAATAGATATTTAGTCCAATGTACTTTGGGACAAAGGAATATCACACTTCTGCTTTTATAAGGGGAGTAACAGTCTAAAGAAGAACATTCCTTACACCTTCTTTAGATAGTTACTCCCCTCTGTTATTTTTTAGAATATAAGTAAATGACTTTGACTAATTAACTATTAAGACAAAGAGATATTTAGTCCAATGTACTTTGGGACAAAGGAATATCACATTTCTGCTTTTATAAGGGGAGTAACAGTCAAAAGAAGAACATTCCGTACACCTTCTTTAGCTTGTTACTCCCCTTTTGTTTTTTAAAGGGGATTTACAATCTAAAGAAGTGCTCAAAGAACGATACCCTCAGGTAGTTCACAATTTCAGGTAAATACAAACTTACTTTATTTATCTGACATGCTTCTATTTTGAATTATAACAGAATTAATTTAGTCTAAACGTATAAGAAGATTTCTTTAACAATATTAATTGAAAAATTGGATTACAATTACATATCTAGAATATAATGAAATAATCACAAAATTATACAAATGAAAAATTAAAAAAAAAAAAAAAAAAAAAATTAAGACAAAACACAATATTATACTCACATTGAAACGAGAAGAAAAGGGTGAAAAAATTAAGTTCTATTTGAACTCACAACCACAAAAAACAACCACAATTTTGCTTTTGATATATTTGAAAAGAAAAAAAAACACAAACAATTTTCTGTCAAAAAATAGGTTATGTTTTTGTTATCTATATATATTTTTTATCACTGTAAAATGATATGGTTTTATTTTAGATAATAAAGTTTGTTATTTAGGGGAATTAATATTTAATTTTTTTTTTTTTTTAATTATTATGAGAGTATGGTTTATGGTTGTATAATGTTTTTTTGTTATTATACTTCTAATAATATTAACCACAAATAAAATAAAATTGTGGGAAATAAAAGATGATTTAACCGGGTATTTGAACGCGTTTTTCAGATTACAGACGTAACACAAAGCGAGGAAATACGTGCAGGTCGAACTCCCGAACTGACACTGGGTTTAACTTGAACGTATAGTTAGATAGAGGGCGTCGCGGTGCATTGCTCTAAGGGGGGGAAGGAAGTTACTAGGACCCCCTCAAGTAGTGGGGATGAACACGTGCCATCCTTTGCACTAGGGTAGAATTTCAAGGGGGGTAGATGTTGCTCGCGGTCAATGTCTGCAATAGGAGGGGCAGGTCATAATCTATAGTGGTTCAAACTGGTCGAGATGCTTCAGAAGTATCGATTTTTTTCCTCCTCTCTACGAGTACGATAAGGAGAGGTCGAGGTCTTTTATACGCTTCTTTACTAGAACCCTTTCTTATGTCGTACTTTAAAACTATCGATACGTATATCGATAGATATACATTAGATAACGATACGATCTATCGATATCCGAGAGAAGTCATTAAGAAAAAAAAAATTCAAAATATCGCACGATTTATAAATTTTTACTCGAGTGAATTTTAATAATATTTAATACATATACATATTTTATATATGTTTGGGGTCCAAAAGGGTATAAAAATATTATATAATAAAAGAAAAAATATGGGTTTTAAAATATTTTTAAGTAACTACTTTTTCTCATTATAAATATCCTGAGAATTAGTGAACGATAAAACATTCTAAAAACTTCAAATGGAAATACATAAAATAAAAATCGGTCCGAGAAAACTCAGACAAACTTTCTCATATACGACTTTATAATTACTTAGCCCAGTGTTAGTTTTCGTATGTACATTTAAATATTATTGAACATTTCATCAAAATTTATCATAAAAATAACTTCTCCTCGGTGGGGAATCGAACCCGGGCTCTCTCCGTCCGCGTTTTAAGCTATTTTCTCAGGAATTAAATTTTTCCCGGGGAAACAGCTTATGTCGCTGGATTTTTATTCAAATGGACTGCATTTTAGAATTTTCTAATCAAAATCGTCGAAACCGTTTACGAGAAATAATTTTTTTTTAAATGTTTTTTCAGAGTTTTTGGGGGGTAGCGCCCCCAAATTTTGAGCTATAATTCTTTTCTCGATTTCGCCTCGGGGTACGATTTTTCTGAACATATATGCCAAATTTCGTCAAAATCGGCCCAGTAGTTTAGGCTCCTGGCGTCTGCACAGACGACACACAGACATTTTTTAAAAACCACTTTTTTGGACTCATGGGACCTCAAAACGTGTAAATCCATCAAAATCTCAAAATTGAATTTTCGCGCCCTCACAATACTTTCTCTTTTTATGAGAAAGTAAAAAAATCTGAATAGGGGAATATCATTTTAGTATAGTTAAATTTTATTTTATTTTATATTATAAGCATATTTTGGTATTAATTGGCCGTTAAAATGTGCAATTTTCCAAAATCAAAATATTAGTTGAGCTCATGAGTGGGGTAAGTTTAAGGGGGGGGGGGAGAGAGAGAGAGAGAGAGAAAGAAAATCCCTTGTTCCCTTGTTTTATCCCTTATTTTATTAATTAATAGAATCTGTAATAAGTGACCTACACTATTCAATAGAATAGAATACAACTATAGAAATTATTCTATGGTTGTATATTCATCAATGGTTTTCCTCGAGTACTTGTGGTTATTTATTTTCTACAGTCGGCAAGGCTGCACAACCTTGAGACTTTGAGACAAAACGGTGCCTAAAATTATTTGTAAAATTTGGGAGTTTTTTTTTTCAAAACCCAATGTACAGAATTTGATTCCATACCTTTTTAAAATAACATTTTAAAAAATTATATAAATAAAAATAGACTGCCAATTAGTGTGGCACATAGCTTCCTCTTATCCTATCTGTACTACATTTTTTTTTAAAATTAAAATTATTGTTATATTACTTTATTGTTTCTTATTGTGTAAAAACTATTAATAGTTTTAGCGATCTTTAAGACTTCATAGCGGTGTCGCTGTTGGTTTTACTAAAAAATTGTATTCGTAAAAAATGTTTGTCTCATTAAATAGGTGAAGTTAGATTTTTTCCCCGACCAAAAATTCCAATTTTAAATTTTAAGTTCACGTTTACGCGAGTGTAGCTCGTGGACGCTTGGACGGATAACGTTGTCCAACGAACTCGTCCTGGGCATTGGTAAAACGAACATGTCTACCAAATTTCATCAAAATCGGTTGACATTTACTCAAGTTATCGTCGCACGTTTCATTATTCGCGGACACACAGACCGACAGACAGACAGACAGACAGACAGACACGAGACCAAAAATGTTCCCTGATGTCTGAAACGGATTTCTGTCTTGGAATTTTTAAAATAGGAGGCATAAAAGTTTTTCTCTCTCAAAAGTGAACACAATGCTTCCGTTACCTTCGGTAAGCTCGGAAGCAAAATTATATTATATTTATGTAATTTATTCATACTTATATGTTTATTCAATAAAGTTATTTTATTTATTTATTTACCTGTAAAAAATATGTAATATATTGTTGAATAATATATGATATATGATAAATTATATAATATATTATTAAATAAGTTTATTTGTCAATTTTCGTTGTTGCAATTACATTTAAAAATAGACTGCCAATTAGTATGGCACATAGCTTCCTCGCATCCTATCACGTACATTATAAATTTTATATTTTATGCATTTACAAGCCATTATTGTTTAATTTGTTTCATTGTTTCCTCCATTTTTATAATCTGTCAAAATTGTTTTGATTTTATACTTGAATTGAAGTATCAATTAAGCAAAACTTAAAGAGCGCAGACTAGACGGTTCAAAGTAATCTGCGGGCTACTTTCGATAAACTATAAAAGTTTCCTACAAATCAGATAAGAACTTTTGAAGCTATAGGTGAAAATTAAATGTATGTTTGTGCGCATGTGGAAGTAAAACAAATGAGCGCAGAAGGTTAAAACTTATATAGGACCAACAATGGGCTACTCATGTCCTACCACCCAAATTTTATTAAAATTAGACGTGTAGTTTTAAAACTACGTTGGTTCGCAAAATTTGAACGACAGACAGACACGGAACCAAAAATCATCTTCTGATGTCTGAAACAGATTTCTGTCTTGAAATTTTTGAAATCGGAGACCGAAAAATGTTTAGTTCTTCAGAACGATCACATAGCTTCTGTTACCTTCTGTAAGCTCTAAAATAACAATCTGACTGAAGATTTAAATTAGTAATTATATTGAGTTTCTTTACCATAATATTGTAAGGAAGATAAAAAAAAAAATATATAAAACTGCAACAAATCATTCATTGTGTTTGAAATTTAACTTCTAAATTATTCAAGACTCCGATAAGGAAAAATGGTAATTAAATAAATTTGCAAAGAAATTATTTTACAAGGTTTTTAAATAAATATGTACAAAAAAAAATTATAAAATAAAAAATACATTAAATAGGTATTTACAAAAAAAATTAATGAGTACATTAAATCCCCTGCAGAATATAAAGTGGTGTTGATAAGCATACAAATAAATATCAAAAGATATAAGTAGAAACAAAGAATAAAATATTTAATAAGAATAAGGTTAAATATTTAATGTTTGAACTAGTTTCTTTTATAAAAAAAAACAAACTTAAAAATGTTGTAAATTTGATTGAATTATAATTATGTTTATATCTAAAAAAAATAAAAAACTCCATAAAGTGACCACTGAAGGGTCCAAAAAAATATGGTCACCATAGGTAGGCCATATTACCAAATTAATAAATAAGACATTTTCACATGGTACCATAGTAAAGTGGTCAATTTGACCAGATGCTCGCCTTACAGAGATGGTCAAATACCATTGACTAACGACTGACTCACTGTTCATCACGATATCTTTAGAACTACTAGACCAATGATCATACATTTTGTATAGGCTCTCAGCGTCTAGGTGATTGGCAACATAAGTTTTCAGGATCCTCCAGCTTGATTCAAGATGGCGGCTATTGAGTTGTAAAATTAGTAATGTAATTACAGAAGGACATAACCTTTTGCTATTTCTAGAAATTTTACATTTGAAAATTCCTCTATTGCAGTCGGAATCAGTTAATAATTAAAGGTTTTTTTTTGCAAATTTATCAGACAACGGCAGTGTGTGTGTGTGTGTATATTCATTATGGACACTTCCATTCTTCGAGGTAACCTGAATAAACTTAGCGTATATGTGGAGCATCAAACTAGGCAATTGAATTTCTAGATTTCACCTCAGGGTATGATTGTCTGAACATGAATAATAAATTTCATCTTGATCGGCCATGTAGTTTAGGCTCCATGCATCTGCACAGGATACAGACAAGCATTTTTAAAAACCACTTTTTTGAACTCAGGGGACCTTAAAACGTACATAAATACATTATTATCGCAAAGTGCATTTTCGTACCATTATAATACGTTCTCTTTATATTATGTACTATGAATAAAGAAATTTAAAATGTCTAACGAATAGAAAAAGAAAGAATTAGCTAATAAAGTTAAAATTAATACTACATTTTTAATTAAATAATAAAGGAAAAGATATATTTTGCTTCCAAGCTTACCGAAGGTGACGGAAGCTATGTGATCGTTCTGAAAAACGAAAATATTTTGTCTCCGATTTTCAAAAATTCCAAGCCTGAAATCCGTTTCAGTCATCAGGGAAAATTTTTGGTTCCGTCTTGGCCTAGACTGTCACTCAATGTTTGCAAACCAACATATCTTAAATAATTACAAGATAAAAAGAACTTTTTATATACTACGTTTTTTAATTTTGAATCATAATATGTAATGTTGATAATATAATTGTTATTGTTATATAAAATGTTAGTGAAATATAAATAGTTCCGAATTTATTTACTTCACACAAATGACAACCATCTAGAGAGCTGATGTTAAACCTATAAAAGGACATATTTTTGAACAACGGATCTCACCAACACCGAATCTAAACCGTGGCCATCGATATGGCTCACCATGTAGGGGAGGGTAAGAGAAGAAAAATAAGTACAAGTAAAGAAGTACAGATGTAGAAAATATAAACACAAGTGTAGACAAACCTGGTTGCCATACGTCAATCAATTTATTTCTTTGTTTACTTATTCTTTTTCGCTATCATTCAATATTTACCTCAATAAAAAATCACAAATTTGAAACCCGTCATAATGAAGATCGTAAAAATATGGGATACGTCAAAACAAATAAAATAACTTGTGGATTTTTTCCGAACTAACTTTCCATACAGCCAAATTTGCTGAAAACGAATTAAATTCTGCTGAAAGATGGGTATAAGTATTAAAATAATGCATTGTCATCGTGTTCTGAGCTATTTTAAAAGTTTCAAGTGCCTAGCTATTCGGAAAGTTAGTCAAAAATCGTTTGCAAGATTTGTACCGGACAGACAAACAAACAAACAAGAAAGCAAGCTAATAAAAACGTAGTAAAATTACACGCCCGATTTTAATAAACTTTGTATTGCAGGTCATAATTAGCCTATTGTTAATCCCATATAAGTTTCAATCTTCAGCACCCATTTGTTTCTCTTCAACATGCGCACAAACACATTTATTTACAGCTATATCTTCAAAAGTATTGATCTGATTTAATTCAGATTAATTGATATATTAATTCATCTAACAAATCAAAACAATTTTTACAAAGTTTTTTACAAACGGGGATAAAATTGAATAAATTTGACAATAATGGCTTGTAAAAGCATAAAATCAATAAAGTACGTGATAGGATACGAGGAAACTATGTGCCTCACTAATTGGCAGTATTTTAAAAACTTTGCAAGATAATTTATCTGAAAAAAAAAAAAAAACAGTAGGCAACAAAATATAGACTGCTAGTTTGTAAATAACTTGTGTCGACCTAGAGCGACCAGTTATACATTGAAGCTTAGAGGGTTAGCATACCTCGATGTATTGCAGGTGATTTAAAACTTTTTTTTTCTCTTTTATTCAATTTATATCAGTATAATATGAATACATATATATTACAGAGATTTAAATAGCCTATTTTTTATTACTCGTATTTTTTTAAACTTTTTTGATCTAATAATTTTTATCTTTAATACTTAAAACGTAAAACTGACATAACATATACTTATACAATTCTAATTAACATTAAAAAACACACACACAATATTTAATTTAAAATAATTTGTTAATTATTTTTAAAAATCCTATTAATAATTAAAACATAACATTAAGCCTTTATAGAATGGAGAAATTATCTACCTTCTGAGAGATTAAACACAAATAATAAAGGTAATAATCGGACCCAAAATCTGAGCTCAAATTGCACTGTAAAAACACGATTAATTCTATGTATTTACAAAATATAAATATCACAGGGAAGTACTTGCGTCCAATTACTTTTTAGGGTTTTGTAGAAGATTAAGCATGCCTGTTATGTAATTATGATTTTATTCTTTGATCTCAAGGGTCCGGGTTCGATCCCCCGGGGGGTCACAATGTTTTTCATCGGTAATAAAGAACTAGAAAAATTCATTTTTTCAAACCATTTCCATCGCTTCCCCATAAGGTATAACCATGAATTATTTCCAAATTTTAGGACCACCCGTTATATAGTGGTTGGGGAGGGGAGAAATTTTTGGGGGTATATTTTGACTTATAAAATTAATAAAGAATGAAACATTTAAAAAAGCAAATATATATTTGAATCCTACTCTTTACCAGCAAGGAATTTTTTTTTGGGTATATTTAGATTTTTTTACCCAATAAGGAATGCAAAATTTACAAAAGCTTATATATATTTGCGTCCTACTCTTCAGCAGCTTTCATTTGATACCCCACTCGAAAATTAAAAAAAATATAAATTTTTGAGTTTACAACATTTTTGCGAATTGCGCATGCGCATATTTAGTTTTGAACTTCTGTATATTTTTCCTGTGGTTGGGTCAAAAAGTTACACCAGTATTTTAAATTTCAGCTCTTTAGCTTAAACGGTTCGGGCCCTATGAACCAAAGAGCGACGGACAGACGGACACATCACCCTCGGCATAAGGGTTTTGAGAAGAATCTACAAAACCCTAAAAAATAATTAAATATAAAATTATAAATATAATATGTTCGAATTGATCTCCAGTTTATTCTTCATTAATTGAATTTTGAAAAATATTTTTTTTTTGCTGTTTCTATAATTGTCTATTAACGTCATTTCAGAAATTAGACCGTTATGGTGGTCTTTTTAATAAATTCAAAGAAACTGCCATTCAACGTAAAATATGACTTTTTATTTATGAAAGCAGCTTTCGGTCTTTTTAGGGTTTAGTAGTTAGTAAAACCATAAAAAGAAACCCTTATAGTTTCGTTCATGTGTCTGTCTGTCTGTATTTGTCACTCTATACGGTTCCAATAACTTTTGAATCAAAAGAGAGAGAAACATGAAACTTTCCAGTATTAAAGATCGTTTTGACGTGCACTCAGGAAAAATATAGTAAATTCAAAATGATTAGATGTTTAAATCCAAAATGGATTTTCATGCCATTGTGTCATAAAACATCAAAATTTTACGTGTCTCCCCCCCCCCCCCCCCAAAAAAAAACATTTTTCTGACCCCCTCCCTTCTTTACTAACTAATTTCATGTTCACAATACCAACGAAACCCTTTTTACGTGAGGCTTTACGCACAACCAATTTTTTAATTATGAAAGAAATTACATTGATGAAAATTACATTCATCAAATTGACATCGTAACCTTAACAGTGTGATTTTATAATTTATATTTAATGAAAAGCGTAAGGAACTTCGTTCCCAACGGGCGTCCCGCGACACCACATTTTTTTTTTTTTTTTTTTATTTTAACTTAAATTACCTCAAAATATTCTTTATAAAAATTTAATTAAAAATTTAAATACCAGTTTTATCTATTGAGTGTTATTTATACTGCTTTAATCTCTATTATATCAACGTAGGTAAGTAAGGTAGAGTACTTTTTAGTACCAATTAACTAATTTGCTCTGTCATTCCATGATTTCTGCAATAATTAACTGTTCGATAACACTGATATGATAATTGGTGAAGGTAGGAAAGTCTAATATTGTTTTGAAAGGTTCCGTTCTAAGAGGTTGTATCACAAAAAAAACTTCTCTCCCTTAAGTTAAGCTTTTAAGTGTTAAGAGTAAGTGAACTCTCTTAAAGAAAGTTTGGACCCGAATTCGCCGGACACAGATAAACTTTTGTTAGAGCTTACATTGTAGACTCCTGCAGTTAATTTAGTATGTAAATTTGCAATACTTATATGTATTGAAGGTTTGCCTATACTCGCAGTGTAAGCATTTATTATTATACCTAATAAATCTTCATAAAATAAAATTATTATAATTTAATGTAGTATTATTTTAGTTTTGAGTTCAGTTAAAAATCGTTACTTAGTTGAAAGCATTGTTATTAGTACTTGTGACGATTTAGTTCATGTAGTGTTAGTGTGTTTAAGTGATTTTTTATGTAAACAAAAGTCAATAAATAAACATACCCATAAGAGTTGTGAGTCCAATTCAGAGACAATGACATTAAATACCTGAAACACACACAGATGAATATTAATATTTATAAATTTAAGTTCTCTGATACACTCATAAAACAATTACTTAACTTAAGTTCACCTTAAAAGATATATAAGACAGATTTAACTTTTGCACGATAGTAACAAATAGAAAAAATATAGTCAAACAATACACACATAATACTACAGTCTATAAGATTAGAGTTGGCACAATCGAAGGCGGGAAACAACAAACGTGGAGGTAGTTTTGGGGTTATAAAAGGGGAAAATCAGTGTTGCCATGTTATATTTTTTTGTGGAACAGGGGTAGAGTAGAGCATTGTTTTTCTAAAGTTGCATTCAAGATGGGTGACCAATAGAATCGTTCCCTCTCAAAATTATCCCGCCTTCGATTGTGCCAACTCTAATCTTATAGACTGTAGTATAATATAATCGCAGATACAAACGAAAAAAATCCAATAAAATTTTATTTAATAATTCATAAATATGAATGTATACCTCGAAAATGGCTCGAGTAGCCGAAAAGTTGCCACACAGTATGAAGCAGTGATAGTCATGGGCGTCCATCTTACTTTTTCAGATAAGGGGGGCTGGCTTTTCCTCAGCGGGGACTTTGAATCTTTTTGGAAAAAGAGACGTCTCAACTTTGATTACGCTATTAGACATACTCTAGCCTTTTCGTCCAGTACAAATACAAGTATTTTAGAATTTTTTCCGTAAGGAAATTATTTATATAATAAAAATAATTAAATAAATAAGTATAATAAAAAAAAGTCCAGTCATGCACCATGACTTAATGAGCGAATTTTCAAAGAAATCTGCGTCTTATTGACTTATGATAATATAGGAAAATTTTGGTTTAGAATTTGGATGGGTGAAAAACAAAGCCCTTTGCCCGTATTGATGGACACCCATGGTTATAGTTTCTCTTCCTACCCTTCAAGGATACAAATTACTCAATCTATAAATAATTATACAGGGTACTCTTAGCATCACTACAAATTATTTGTTATTAATAGTGTGCTGAGTAAGTACTATCACATACGTAGTCAGGGCCGTCCCTAGGGGGGGTCAACCGGGTCAAGCTGACCCGGGCGCCACGTCTAGGGGCGCCGCCAGGCCCCCTTCTTAACTACTAGGTGAATTTGGCAATAAGGGGGGAGGGCGCCAAAGATGCCTTTGACCCGGGCGCCTAAACCCCTAGGGACGGCCCTGTACGTAGTATTAATCATGTAAAGAAAATATTTTCCTAGAATTCGGAAATCCGAGGTTGATATTTCGATTGATGTACCCATTTAAAGCTAAAAAAATTTTTGTTTAAAAAGGTGTGGAGCTTAAACTGCTGAAATGGTTGAAGAAATTGGTAAATATCGGCAATAGCGCGCCCCTTCTCACTCCAACGTATTTTTTGACAAAGGGATATCAACTCTCCTATGAACAAACCATACATATATAATTATTTTATGCATATATTGTTATATACGAATGGAAGGGATGAATTGATATATCGAAGCCAACTGTACGACTTCGATTACACCGAAGGGGTACACTATTGCCGAGTTTAGCCAAGAAATTAATTATAGATCTTTTGAATTTGGAAAATGCTACCTTAAAAACATTCTCAATAACGTTTCTATAACAATTATCATTATAACAATTTGTAAATATAGTCTATCTAAATACCAATCAAAGTCAATTATCTCTGGGAATTACTACTCTTTAAGATTGGAATTTTATTCATAAATTTCTTCTAATACAGCTATATTAGCAGTGGCGTAGCCAGGAGGGCTGAAACCCCCAAAATGTTTATGAAAAGTAATCACATATATTTTTTGCTCAAATTTGTAAAAAAAATCAATTACAGAATTTTAATATATATGAAAATAATATGAAATAATAAAATGTTTTCAATAACTTTAGAAATAAAATTACAGGTTATTACAATCTGTTTATTGGTTATGCGGATTCAGG
Source organism: Gerris lacustris (assembly GCA_951217055.1). NCBI lineage: Eukaryota > Metazoa > Arthropoda > Insecta > Hemiptera > Gerridae > Gerris > Gerris lacustris. The sequence goes on along the minus strand of OX578283.1, from coordinate 56,733,364 downwards.
TTTGATGTATCCTTTATTTTTAAAGACCATTACAATCAAAGTAATTAGTATAATAGTTGTCTAAAACTGCTTCTGAAGTATCTAAAATTTAAAAAAAAAAATCCCGGGAGGGGGCCTGGGCCATTTTTTGGAGGGTATTCCATAACCCCCCAAACCCCCCGGAAATCAGCCCACCCCAAAAATGAAATCCTGGATACGCCATTGTATACTAGATAGATTTCTTAAGCTAGGCTTCCTAATATTTAAAATTAATATTGATTAGCAGGAAAAAGGCATAACTTGTTAATTAACGCAAAACGCTCTCAAATCAAATTTAGTTTACATTAATGATCATAGCGAGGTATAATGAGTAAAGTAGCTGATTTATTCGTCAAATGACTTACTGATAACAGTAATTGATTATTACTCTCCTTATCAAAAAATCAGAGGGCAGTAACAATCTAAAGAAGGTTTACGGAATGTTCTTCTTTAGACTGTTACTCCCCTTATCAACACAAGTGTGATATTCCTTTGTACCAAAGTACATTAGACTTTGTCAACATCCCTTTGTCTTAATAATTATTTTGTCAAAGTCATTTATATTTAAAAAAAATATATAGGGGAGTAACAATGTAAGGAGTACCAGTAACTGAAGCGAAAAAATTAATATATAATATATAGACAAACACATATATAAAATGCGTCTTTTATGTTATTATTATTATATGCAATGACTCGACAAAAACCAAGATGTTGAAGCGGGTAAAAAAAAAGAGAGAAACAAATAAATAAAAAACTGATGAAAACTGAATTTAATGTTTAATTTACTGTAAAATTTGAAAATTAATAAAAATATAATATTTGATGATTCATTCACTATTCAGAGAGAAATTAAACATTTATTGGTTTATTTTAAAATATTAATCAAATCACTGCCCCCAAATTTCTAAAAAGAAAAATGTAATATAATAACTGTTAAAAAAGAAATTCTAGGAAATTATTTATGTTTATAATATTACTGATTCATTGAAATAGGTTCTAATAAAAATTTAATTTAATTTAAAAAATACAAAGTAATTTTTAAAGGTAGAATTCGAAATAGGAAAGCAGTAAAAAACTTTAAAGACTTCTTACATTACATTGCATTTTATAAACTTTTCTTTCTTCTCCTTTATCATTAAAGAAATTACTCTAAATAACTGCAAAAATTAGTTTCCTTGATTGCCTTTTGTTATACAAACTAGGACACAAAAACAAAACAAGATAAAGAAATAGATAATAGAAGAAGAAAAAGAAGAACAGTTATCAAATGGTTAGTTTGTTGGTCCTGACATATTTACCATTGAGCCGTGTCTGAAGCAGACATAGACATGTCTTGTCTAATAGACTGACTGACACATTTAACTCGTTTGACTTCCTGTCCTTTGAGCTATTAGACACTCCAAGAAGACAATGAAGAAATTCACCGTTTCCTTTACGCGTTCTCTTCTCCTTTATTTTTATACAAGAAGCAGGTCTTTGTTTAGATATTTTTTTAGTTTTTTACTCCTTATTGTTGAGGTAGTTTTTGTTTAGGGGTTAACCTTGGTTGACCTGATTTATTTCGTATTGTTTAAGAAAGAAATTAGGATATTTATAAAAAGTAAATATATCATGGCAAAAATAAAAATAATCATGGTTAAAAATCATGGCACAAAATATCGAAAGACAAACACCAAAAACAATTAAATGTATTCAGCTTTGCCAACCATATACTAGAAACTGATCATACATTTTATATCAATAATTATGAACTACTACACACATGTAAAAAAAATAGAAATTTGACTTTTTAGAAAACTTTGAAATTCAAAGAGCTATCCAAGACTCAAATATAGAATTTTTTAATGAAAAATCTAATCCTAACTACTCTGCCCTTGTAAAACCTACAACAAATAATTTTGTAAAATAACGTATATTAGTTTTAAGGTACATATAGTTTAGTTATAGTAAAATAAGGATATTATTGTTTCCCCTATCCCTTACCTTTAGTTCCTTAAGGCTCTACCGCTCTTTGAGGTTAGGGAAAACCGTAAAATTACAATTATACTGGTTCTAAGCAAGATATCAAAAATCTAATCACAGGCTTCATTCCTAATTTTAATTCTGCACAATTTGAGCCATATTTCAACTTTTTATGATAAATAATATAGGCGCCATTTCAATACAACGAGTTTTATCGTTGTATTGAAATGCCGCCTATACTATTTATCATAGAAAGTTGAAATAGGGCTCAAATTGTGCAGAATTGAAATTAGGAATGAAGCCTGTGATTAGATTTTTGATATCTTGCTTAGAACCAGTATAATTGTAATTTTACTGTTTTTCCTAACCTCAAAGAGCGGTAGAGCCTTAATCCTTCTATAGCATAGTGATGGGCATAATCGATTAAAATAATCGTTTAAATCGATTATGCAACAATAATCGAATGCTCGTAATCGTTTATTTATAATCGGTATATGAGACCGATTATTTGATCGCTCGAAGTTACTTCAACTCAATTCGATTATTATTCGAAATCGTTCTCATAATCGAGTGATCGGCTCCGGGCCCGAACACTCGATTATGAGACCGATTATTTGATCGCTCGAAGTTAGTTCAACTCAATTCGAAATCGTTCTCATAATCGAGTGTTCGGCTCCGGGTCCGATCACTCGTAATCGAAATTCCACCCATCGCTCGTTCACTGAATATAATTTATTCTTGAATCGGACGCTCGGAATCGAAATGTCGGGGCTTGCATTTCGAATCTTTTCACAATCGGATGCCTAGGCTATAGCACTATTCTACCCGCCACTTCAGGGTCGGACTGGCTATAAGGGAGTTCGGGAGTTTTCCCGGTGGGCCGGTCTGGCTAAGGCCTAAAATAGGCCGGTCCCTTGGCCAACTCAAGGCTTGAGGGCCGGTCCGATAAAGAAACTCCCGGGCCGGAATTTCTTCCCAGTCCCACCCTGCCCCACTTTGTACTATTATTTTAAGTCATAAAAGCTTGTAAAATAACTATGTAGTGTATAGTGTCTTCACATCAGGCATAGTGTCTTTCACTCTCTATGCCAACACACACTGGAGATGACATAAATGTCGAAACGCGTATGATTATTAAAATATAATTCTATGCGGTGACAATATTGTTGTTACTTTTTATTAACCTTACTAGCCATAATTATGAAGTGGTAGCACAAAATCTCAGTCAAAACAACCAATAAGTTGTTTAAAAATATCGTTTACAAAGGAAACTATATATAAGTTTTACTTTCCATAAACGTGGTTTATATACAAGGTATAGTGATAGCACAGTAATTCGATTTTGACGGATTTAAGGTCCGCTGAGTCCAAAAATTGGTTTTGAAAAAATGTCTATTGCTCGTCCATGCAAAAGCGCGAAGAGTTTAGGCGTCACGAATCTCCACAGATTGGGCTGATTTCGATGAAAATTTGACATACCTAAGAAATCGGGAAATTACATAAATAAAAAAATACGTGTGGTGTCGCGGGACACCCGGTAGGAACGAAGTTCCTTACATTTTTCATTAAATATAAATTATAAAATCACACTGCTAAGTACGTATACATTGCTAACTACTTATACATGGCGGAGTTAGAAAAGAGACAAAATTAAAAGTAACGAACTGTTTGTACCTAGCAGAGTTAAGGCAAAATTAAAAGAAAATCATTATTTGTATAATTAAAGCAAGCGTCTTACTATAAATATATATTGAATATAAGAAAAAAGTTGATCAGAAAAAAGAGTATGTTTGTTAAAGGATGTTAGATTGAAATAGGACTGTTCTCTACCTACCCGGCCAATTAATTTAAAATATTATAAAATATATCTCTTCCCTACTCTACAGCTTCTGCTTGTATCAGGGTGAAATTTTACATGATTATATTTTATTTATTTACAAAACAAAGTGACATTTTTGACATATATAACAAAAATAATCAAAACAATTCAAGTAACAGGCTTCTATAATAACACTTTTTCCCGTCTTTTGAAGCTTACGTTTACGCGAGCGTTGCGCGTGAACGCTTGGGCAGATAACGTTTTCCGACGAACTCAGCCTGGGCATTGGTAAAATGAACATGTGTACCAAATTTCATCTAACTCGGTGATCTTTAACTCAAGTTATCGTCATCTGTAGATTTCGTGACGGTGATATTGTGACGGTGATTTTGTGACGGTGATTTTGGACGTTTTTTTCGGATTCACTCCCGGGCTCCGAACATAAGGAACTTCGTTCCAAAAAAGTAAAAGACAAATAAAATTGTAATTTATGGGAAGGGAGGGAGAAATGCCTCCCAAAAACTCATTACATAATTCTTAAAAAAATAAAAAAAAAAATTACCGTATGAAATTAAAACCGAAATATAAACAACTCGTCTTGTTCCTTAAGGAACAAGACGAGTAGCTGAATAAGCACTAAAATAATATTTTTATATATATATATATAAAAATGATGATTTTGTATTACAAAAGATTTGAAGAACATAGTATAAATGGTTGTTTTCCAAAACCTTTAACCTTCGCTATTACTATTTTATAAATCAACAATAATGTTTATAAAACTACTCATAAGTATATATATGTTTTTGACATGTTGTAATTAAATGTTTTAGATGCTTGAAAATGACTCAAGGTAGAGTCGAAATATAGCAGTATGATATAGGAGAATTTATTTTATATTACATCCCTAAGGACCCACAATAACTACAATAATAAATTTCAAGGGATCACCAATCATCTATAATAAGGAGCAAATATAAAAAACCCGATGAAAGCCCATTAATTAGTTAAAAAGTTAAGACCAACATAATTATAAATTAGTGTGATACTTTTATTAAACATCAAAGTTTGTTAACATCTGTCAAAATACCGCCAAAATTAAAATAATTAAACAAAATAAATAAAAATAAGGTAAACATTATTTTTTTTTTAATAATGATAATATTAAAAAAAATCAGTTAGTTCAAAACGGTCACCCAACCAAGTAATGATCACGCCCAATGCTGCATCCTCCTGCTGCAGGCAGCAGGAGAGGCCACTTTAGTGGCCTTCGTAGGAAAAGGCGAGGAAAAGTTCTGAGGTACCCCGTACCCGATGTTTTAAATTTAAATAATATCTCCATTTAAATGTATCTTGATCTTATTTATAAATCAGAATTTAAATGTATTTACACATAATTTATTACTCTGTGCAGTGCTGATGAAAAGCGAAAGAAGGATTTACGAAAATGAATCCTTAAAATACACATTACTGTTCGCACTCCAGCCACAATTGTGTTTATGATTTTATCGCCCTCGACTTGTAAACATTCCTATCCTGAGCGGCCGGTAAAGTTCCATTTTACAGTCCAGGGGCCTGTAAAACTGCATGCTTTTTCTTTACAGGGCGAGTAGTAGTTCGAGAAGAGGCCGCTTCCTGGCCGGGCCGTGGCGAGCAAGAAGCGCTAGTAGTTCTCTGCGTCAGCTGTTCAATTTGTAAACAATCAATATTTTTATAACTGCGGTTTGTTTTGGTACTGATTTAAACTTAATATGTACTTATTGTTTTTGAAGATTACGGCAAAATAGTTAACGTGTTTTGTAATTAGTTTACATGTGTTGGGCGATAAAATAGTGTACGCACTACGAGCAGTAAGTGCCATGACAGGCCTCGGGCGTTAAACGCACTCGTGCTTTCAAACTTCGCCCTCGGCCTGTAATAACGCCCTTACTGCTCTAGGTACGTAAATAGCTATTATGTTGTTTAATGTAAGAAGAATTAGGTATGTAATATTATCTGCCTCACTACAATTTCTGCTTCATATTCGGCCTGCAGATTCACTTCAAGACAACTAGAATACGGTATATAGAGGCGAAAACTTCATGTATACTTAAAATCTCTTTCTTGGTGACATTCTAATACTGCGTCGGTAAAAGGCCCTCTTACATGATCTGCTGTACCTTCAGTTTTGCCAACGCAGTTTTAGTGATACTACTTAGGCGGCCACTAATTCGAAACTAGCAATTATGCCCTTACTGGTCCCATTTTACTATCCTAGTGGTAGAGAGTTGCAGCCACTTCACACATCATACCACTGTACAATGTACCACCGAAGCGATTATAGTGTATAAATTTAGAACAAAAACACGTGGGAGATTTTAAACTGATGCTAAAACAGAGCGTTTATGGAGCACTTCAAACGTTAAATATGCTAAAATCTTAAATTAACACACGCTTTCTTTATCCCTATTTAAGTGACGTTTCAGATCATCTGTTCACTAAAATAAAGACACTTCTTTAGAATGTTACTCCCTAGGCTTTTTTTTATAATATAAATGATTTTGACTAAATAACTAAGTCTGAGCATGTAGATAACATGCTAAGAGAAAAAAGGAAAATTTAAAAGAGACGAAAAAAAAAAAATCATCTAAATAATATGTATTTGTTATAAAGAGACGGGGCCCTCTGTCTAGTCTTAATTGAACTACTGAGGGACCTCACCTTTAATATAATGTATAACTGATGTACATGGAACTAAACTTAAAATTTGAATTACAACTGTAACTATTATGTATTGCATGTATTGCTAGAAAAATCAGAAAGGTGGAAATATAATTATTATTATTATTATTATTATTATAACTATTAAGACAAAGGGATGTTTAGTCCAATGTACTTTCAGACAAAGGAATATCACACTTCTGTTTTTATAAGGGGAGTAACAGTCTAAAGAAGAACATTCCATTCACCTTCTTTACATTGTAACTCCCCCTGTTTTTTTATAAGGGGAGTAACAATCTAAAGAAGTGCCAAATAAATATATACGAAATAGTAAAAAGGATTAAATATACTTAAATTTATCATTTACAATAATAAATAGAAGATCTACTAATGAGATAAGTAAATCTTGCAAAAAAATTACGGAAAAGGTAAAAAAAAATTTAAAAGGAAATTCAAGAAATGAAGACATTTATATGACGTAAGAGAATTAAGTATGGTCAATTACAACAACTGCACAGGACGAAGGATAAAACGCAGCTCTCTGTAACCGCAAGCACTTGATCTTTTACACATTCAGTCCAGATCCCGTGGGAATTGATAAATTACCTGGATAACACATTTTTATCTTTCCTATTCAAAACAATCTTGGAGAGTTAGAAATAAAACACAAACAATATAGCCATTTTAAAGAAATGCATATTTTGTAATTACTAGTGCACATATAATAATTGACATAAATTACAATATTATCTTAATTTATTTATTTTTTACTTTCAGTTATACGTAATAGGTTTATATAGAAAGTATTGTTATTGCGCGAAAATTAGATTTGATGCTTATATGTACTCGTTTATTTGTCTGTCTGTCAATTGTAGTCTATCGTTTTGGCAGAGCCAAAACGCATCCGTTTTCGAAGAAAAAATTCATACTCCGAGGAGATACTTGGGAAATAAATTTTAGCTCTAAATTGCCACAAAACCTGAAAAATGATTATTTCTTGAAAACTGTTATGACAATTTTGAATAAATAATTCCAATGTCAGTCATATTAGTTCATTTTATAATCAATTTTGCATCTAAGCTTACCGGGGGTAAGCTATGTGATTGTTCTAAAAACGAACATTTTTTATGTTTCCGATTCCAAAAATTCTAAGACAAAAATCCGTTTCATTCATCAGGTAAAAATTTTGGTTCCGTGTCTGTCTGTCAGTCTGTCACTCAATATTTGCGAATCAACATATCTTAAATACTACTCGTCTGATATTATTCAAATTTTAATGGTATATAGATCATAATTAGCCCATTGTTAGTCCCATAGAAGTTCAAACCTTCTGAGCCCATTTGTTCTCCTTCTATTGCGCATTTCTGCATCGTTATTTCATAGAATTTAATTACATCTATTTTTAAAAAAAGATACCTACTTTTTAATGATTTTATGGCTTCTTTATCTGTGTTCTTGTGTCCGTATGATATTTGTTGCTTAAAAAAGGGTGTGAATAAGGTTTGATTTTTGATTTTTTTTAAATTTCTTATTGTTACGTTATAACTGAACAAGAAACCCAGAATTTTAAACATACGGAATACATAATACAAAGTCGTGCTTACAAATACTGTCACATTTTGAAAAAAATAATCTATTTATACTGTGTTTTAAATTAATCAACCTCACGAAAATATTATGAATATCACGATATTCATAATATCTTACCAACCTCATTGGTATTATTACGTTCTTATATCACATCAAGCTAAACAATATTCATATATTCTTGTATACAGTTAAATACCGTGATAATCTTTAGCCTAACATATGTCACATTCACATCTAAAAGTTAAGTAATTATACATTTACTACAGATAAGATAGTCTGCCATTTAGTGTGCCCCCCCCCCCCCCCCCCATTTTATCTATAAAAATTGTTTTGATTTTTTTTAATTCATGTAAAAAATTGTTTACATGCTTAAAGTATCAATTTAGCAAAAAGTAAAGGGCATAGACGGTTTAAATTAATCTAGGTCTATCTGCGGGTGGGGCTTCTTTGGACCATCCATCCAAATTTCATAAAAATCAAAAGAGTACGTTTGAAGATATCGGTGTAAATAAATGTATGGTTGTGGCGTGTGGAAGAGAAACAAGTGGGCGCAGAATATTGAAACTTATATGGGACCAATAATGGGCCAATTATGACCTTCCATCAAAATTTCATTAACATCGGACGTGTAGTTTTTAAGATATGTTTGTTTCCAGAAATTGAGTGACAGACAGACCATGGAACCAAAAATGCCATTATGTCTGAAACGGATTTCTGTTTTGTAATTTTAGGAAATTGGAGACATAAAAAATGTTCAAAAGAAATATTGCAAAAGTGAGCTTTTAATATTTTCCTTTAGACCCAGCTACTATCAATATGAATATATGTACATGGAAAAATACATACTACATATTAAAAAATCGGGTACGGGGTACCTCGGAACTTTTACTCACTTAGGAGGCTAGACTAAAGTGGCCTCCTAAGTGAGTAAAAAGTTCCGAGAAAGTAAAGAAAAGACTGCAGCATTGGGCGAGGTCAGTACTTGGATGGGTGACCGTTTTGAACTATTTTTTTTTTTTTTTAATTCTAATTTTTCAAAAAAAACATGTACACAATCTTTATTTTCCGGGTAGCACAACTGCGAGTAAGGACTTATTTTTGTACCAAGTTTCGACTATCTAGCTTAAAAACTGTGGGACACAGACAGACAGACATACAGACTGACATCCAGCTCAAAACCGCACTAAAATCGTCTTAAAAACACCAAAACGGATAAGTTAGGATATGAAGCGTTAGTGGAGGTCATCATTAAGTGTTCAAATAAAAAAAAAGTCTCTCCACGTAAAAAGAAAATATTTAATAGATTCAGAGCAGCTTTCAACCACTATAGGGCCATCATCAGTGCCGAATAAAGAAAAGCTTTAATTAAACCATAGGAAGATGAGAATGTAGTGTGAGGTGAGTCATACCAACCCAGCAACCGGTACAAGACATGTCTTGTACCGTGGAGAGGCCTTTTTTTTTATTTCAACACTCAAAACGGATAATTCCGTTGAAATTTCGGTTTCGGATTTTTAGGGTGAAAACAATACTTTTCCTATATACCTTTGGAGAAGGTGAGGAAAAGTAAAAATGCTAGTTCTTCAGAACGATCACATAGCTTCCGGTACCTTTGGTGAGACCGAAAGCAAAACGGGGAGAAAATTGACAATTATAGATTGTAAAAGCATAAAATTATTTAAGTATACGAAATAAATAATGTAATAACCCTGACAGTTAATCAGTACTAAAACCCAAAAGAAAAAAAAAAGAATACGAAATAGGAAGCGAGCTATGTGCCACACCAATTGGCAAACTATTTTAACTAGCTGATGGAAGTATAAGCTATTGCTTCGATAGATTAGGACAAAAAAATACAAGGAAAGAACTTTAAAAGCAGATTACAAAAGAACAAACATGTGTACGACCTCTACAAAATGGCACCAACCTCTTAGTATAATGTGAAGCAAACTAGTTATGTTATAACACAAAATCATTGTAACAACAATTGCTTTAACTTTTACACAAGTTTAACCAATAAGTAAGTAGATGTTAAGACACAGCGTAAAACGTGTAATGAATTACCGTGGGATCACTTTAAACATATCGAGAGATTACAATATTACAAGAACTCTAAAAGGTTTAGAATTACTTTATTTATTTTGCAATTTCTTTCTTTTCTTAAGTATGTTCAATTTAAAAGAAAAATTAAACGTTTAGTTTTAAAAAAACAAAAACATTTATTTAATCTGTGTAAATTGAAAAACACATTAAATGTTTTTTATTTATTCTAGTTTTAAAACACAGTATTATTTATTTTTATTTCTCTATAATAGTTTAGCATTATTTTACATGCTTTTTTAATTTTATAACTAATTATATGAAATGACATTTCATGTTTTATAAAGAGATATAAAGTATAGTTTATAGAACAAAAAGTATTTTTATATTTTGAATGGGAATTTATAGATTAGACTTCTGTGTTTTGTTGTTTCTTAACTTAAATCATTCCTTATAATTTGAAACTTGATTTATATTATTTCTTTTCTAGTAACAAAGAAAATATTCTAGATTATGTTTTAAGTATCCAATTTTGCTGGCATGCTGATGGCCGAATTAACTTTTTCCTAAACATAATAATACTTGTGAGGAAAGATGGTTAATAAGGTGTCAATTTTAAGAAAACTAAATTTTCATAAATAACGAGACGTTTCGACCCTTAAAAGGTCATCTTCAGTCGCATTTATTCTATAAAAAAACAAAAACAAAAGTACATCCAATCAGTTTGACAATTCTACATTTTAACTTATTAGTTAGTTGAAAGTATTAAATCTTATTTGTTACAACCTCTGATTATTACATGTATTTTACGTTTAAACAAATTATTAGATATAAGTATACTTACAATCGATGTTAAGTCATATTTAATTAAAACTGTCTCCGTCGGAGGCGGAGAGTGTCAACATAATTGATTAAAATTAATTTGATTTTGTGAAAGAGAGTTTCAATGTGATGCTAGGTGTACCCTGATATAATATTTGTATGTAGAAAGTGGATCCTTAAAGGGTAAGAAGAAATAAAACACTACTACATGTTTTTATGTGGCGACGTTTCGGCTTTCCCAGCCATTTTCAAGCCTAAAAATAATCATAATTTATTGTAAGCATGACAGTTGTAAATGGTTCAGCTAACATCAACCAATTGTATGCATTAAGAATAAAAGATATTACCTAAACTCTCTACGTTAGCCCTTAAGCTAAACAGTTAAACATAGTAAGCAAAACTAGTCTCTTAGGGAACTGGTCGTTCACCACGTCAATCTCCTACAACCATTAAAACAAACAATTAATTAGCAGGTAGGCGTAACTTACATAACGTTTAAAATTGCACCAGATTTATCCCTTAGGGGAATTAAATCACTCAAAAATACTAAAAATCTATGTGGTTTACCATGTATAAAAACGGAGTTGTGTCATACACATAAATACATACTGAAGTAACAGTCGCAAACTAACATAACATAACAATGATAACAACTTAACACTTAATTACTATAACAATATCACAGTGAGCATGACTAAACCTACAGCAAATAGAGTGAAATAGTTTAAAAAGTTTGTGTCAAAAAACTATTGATTGATATGGACTCTGATAACATAGTTGTCTTATCAGTGGGTAAACATTACATTAAAAATAAAAAACAAAAAACTACTAAATTAAATTACAACCAACTATTAACGGTAACATTATGTATAACAACTCATTCTACAATTGTTGTATACTTTACATTAAAATAATATTTATAATACTAATTCAAGATAAGCAATAGGAATAATTTAATTCTGTGTCGGATTCCGTGGCGGGAGTTTTGAATTTGAAAAATAGACTCCACTGTAAAACTTATTTAGTGATCTGGAATCTGTTTTTAAATTGACAGTTTTATCTAAATTAATGGCTATATTTAATGCTTCTAACATTTTTCTCCTATTGGTTTTAACTTCTCTCCCTATGATTGGTGTATCTTCGAAATTAAAGGTGTGTTGTGTGGCTAGAGTGTGGCTGGAGAGAGCTGTGTTTGCGTTGCCTTTTTGTTGATCATATCGGTGTTGCTCCAGTCTGTTTTTTAGGAGTTGGCTGCTTTCTCCGATGTAGCTCTTAGGGCACTGTCCACAAGGGATCTGATACACGGTCCCTATAGAATGGTCGATAGGGATCTTATCTTTGAGATTGTGGTAAAGTTTCCCAGTTTTATTACCGGGTTTATGTCCTAATATAATATTTCCACAATCAAATTTATTAATGAGTTTTTGTGTGGTTTCGGAGAGGCCTTTTATATAGGTTAATCCAACAAATTTATTATTTATGTTAGTAGCCGGAGTGTTGCTAGTATTATGATTAACGTTCCGTTTTATATTCTTGTACCATAATTTTTTAATTACGAACACTGGGAAAAAGTTATCTTTGAGTTTCCTAAAAATCTTGGACCGGATACTGTTAATGTGGGTTTTGTCAGTCACGGAAAGGGCTTTTAAGATTAAGTTGTTAGCACTATTTAAAATTTGGTGTTTGGGATGGCAAGAACGATAATTAATGAACCTATTGCTTTTAACGTCTTTCTCGTACCATGCTGTCGTGATGTTTCCATCTTTACCTCTAAAGAGAGTCATATCGAGATAATTGATGCTATTATTGCTTTCTAATTCAACTGTGAATTGAAGCCTCTCGTGGAATTGGTTCAGTTTGTCAAGGATGGAATCTACTTCGCATTTCTTCACTATCAAAAATAGATCATCAATATACTTAGTGATGATTACAGGTTTAAAATCTTTCAGAGTGTTGTTCAGAATATGGTTTAAAACTATCCCGCTGACATTTACAGACATAGCCCCGCCCATAGGTATCCCATGTTTTTGAGCATAGTACTGAGAGTTATATTTGAAGGTTCCATTGTTTAAGATAAGTTTTAAGCATTCAATGAATAAGTTTAAATCTTTAATTGGTGTGTGCGGTAGAATACGTTCCCATTCTGATCTAACTATTTTGTAAAAAATATCTAAAGGTACATTCGTAAACAAGGCTGTAACATCTATAGAAATCATAATTTCATCTGGTTGAATATGCAGGTTGGATATTTTTTCTTTGAGTTGGTGAGAGTTGGTTATGTCATACGGGTTGCTATTGTTTAAGAAATTTAAATTGGGGTTGCAGAATTTGGCAAATTTTTCTAAGGGGGAGTTGATTTGGCTAATGATCGGTCTTAAAGGTAAATTCGGTTTATGTGTTTTGATGAGGCCATATATCCTGGGGCAATATGAGTTAAAAAAACAAAACATGTAGTAGTGTTTTATTTCTTCTTACCCTTTAAGGATCCACTTTCTACATACAGAGAGTTTCAAAGTTATAATATAAATTACATCTCAAAAACTACCTCTATACATACATTATTAAAATTAAATAAAAAAATTAAAACAATCTATATAACAATAACTAAATTAAAATTAATTAACAAAAACACTTAAACAACATCACAATCAATTAATAATTTTTTTTAACTCAAAATTTACATACATGAAAGACCTATTTTTCTATACAAGTATATATGGAAAAAACATGTCAATTTTTACCGAGAAGATTCATATTTTCAAATGGTTTTCTTTTATTTTAATTTTTATTAATTTCGAATAGACTGGGATTGAAAAGTTCTTTATTTATAAGTTGAAAAATTAAAAACTGAGTCTTAATGATAGATGACTTTTTTCATATAAATTTAGGGAGAAAATCTTATTTAAATAGTTTATGATTGCTTTTTTACCACTAGCGCTACCTGGGAGAGAGTTATGTAATTACTTATTAAATTTTTAATTTTTTTTTTTTTTTTTTTTTTTTTTTTTTTTTTTTTTTTTTTTCCCTTTACATTAATTATAATTTATTCAAACTATTTTAACATTATTCATTGTTATCTGTCTTAATTACATTTGATGTTTACTGTTTCTTTTTTATTCTTAATTAAATTAATATATAATCATAATTTCTCTAGTCAATTTTTCTTACTTAATACTATCTAATCTGATAGATTGTAATTCTTGTTTTTTAATTTATTTATTTAAAGGGGATAAACTTTAACTTAATTATACTGTTTTTATTTTTAATTTTAATAAACCTTTATCGATGTAAATTTAAGTAATTTTATATTTTTCTTTAAACTTTTTAAATATTGCGTTGTAATTTTTGTTTATATTTCTAGAATCAGTTTTATGGTTTACCGTGCTGTTAATATTTTTAAAGATGTTAAATGCTTCAAGAACCCTTCGTTTATTAGTGTTTTTTTCGTAACCTAAGATTTTAATGTTATCAAAAGAGAATTTATGTCCAGTGTTAAACGTATGTAGAGATAATGCGGTTTTTTGACTACGGTTTTTTATGTCATTCATATGTTGGTATTGCCTATTTTTTAGTTGCTGCGATGTTTCACCAATATATGATTTGTTACAATCAATGCAATCAATTCTGTATATTACTCCTGATCTGTTCTCTTTACAAATTTTATCTTTCATATTGTTATAAAAGTGGGTCATTTTTTCTATGGGTTTATGAGCAATTTTTATATGATCACAATCGTTAAGTTTCATTGTTTTTTGAATTTGCTCTGACATTCCTCTAATGTAAGTAAGACTGGTGAAATGTTTTAACTTATTCATTGGTTCTATTCTGGTGTCTGATATTTTCATTTCTAATTTATTTCGCTGTCTGTACCATAATGATTTAATTAATTTAAGAGGATATAGATTTTCTTTTAATTTGGAAAAAAGTAAAGATTTTATTTCATGGATATATTCTGTATCAGTGACTTTCAGGGCTCTTAATATCATGTTCGCTGCCGTGTTGGTTAGCATGTGTTTAGGGTGTTGAGATTTGTAATTTAATAATCTGTTGCTTTTCAATTCTTTGGTATACCATTTTGTAGATAATATTCCACTATCTTTTCTAATTATTGCTATGTCTAAATAATTTAAGCATTTATTTTTTTCCATTTCATAAGTAAACTTAATTTTTTCATTTATGCTGTTAAAACTGTCTAATGTTAAATTAAGGTTATCTTTTTTAATGATAAGAATAAGGTCATCGATATATTTATAAAGGATTTTTGGTTTTACTTTTAATTTTTCTACCGCTTTGTTAATTATGTTGTTTAATGTAATTCCGCTCAGGTTCACTGATATTTTCCCCCCCATTGGCAACCCATTGACTTGTCTAAAAACTGTATTATTAAATGTGAAATAACTATTGGTGCAGCAAAATTTCAATGTTTCTAGATATAATTGTTTGCTTTTTATATTAGTAAAAGGTTCAATTTTATTCCAATTTAAGTTAATCAGTTTAAAGGTTTCTTCGAGAGGAATGCTGGTGAATAGAGAAGTGACATCTAAGGATATTAATATTTCATCATCTTCTATATTTATGTCCTTTAATTTATTTTTTAATTCTTCCGCGTTGCTGATATCATAAGGATTACTTCTATTTAAAGAATCAAGAGTTGGATTAATAATTGCAGTTAATTTTTCTAAGGGTGAATTTCGTCCATCGATGATGGGTCGTAATGGATGATTCTCTTTGTGGGTTTTAGTAACCCATGAATTCTGGGTAGGTTACTATGGTCTATATTGAGTTTAGTCTTTTCTTGCATAGTTATAAATTTGAATTTCACTAATTTATTTATTAATTTAGAATAATCTCTTTTTAAATTGTTTAAAGGATTAATTCTCAATTTCCTGTAAGTTGAATTGTCTTGCAAAAGTGTTTCCATTTTTGTTTCGTATTCTGATTTTTGCATTATAACCGTTTTGTTACTTTTATCAGTTTTCAATATTATTAATGATGGGTTGTTTTTTATGAATGATTTTAATATTTTGGAATCTTGTAAGATTTGTGTATATAATACGTTATTTTTTAATTTTGCTTTATAAGTTTTTTGAAAATTTGTGATGCCGTTAATAAAATTATTTCTTAGGAAATTTTTGTGATTGTCAGGGGATTCTAAATTATTTAATAAACATTCAAGTCTACAATTATTTTTAAGATGGAGTTATCTAAATTAAGGGGGGTTAGATTAAAGTTGTGGCCTAAACTTAAAAAATTTATAATGTTGGGGGGTATTGCTACTTCAGTAAGGTTTAAACACCAATCTTTGAGATGTAATTTATTGTACCAATCTAAATGGTTTAATTCATCAGGGTTTCCAATTTTTACTGTATTAAAGTTTCTACTCACAATTTTTTTATTACGTTTATTTTCTAGAGCATTATTTAGATTAATTTTAGCAGAGTGAATAATATTCTTAATACATTTAAAACGCATTTAAATTATCACTCTTAATAATATCAAGTGTGTCATTAATAATGTGATTACATTCATTAGTGATTATATATGTTTCTTTTAATTCTAACTTTAATAGATTTTTAATGTAATAATCAGAAATTTTTTTCAATTTATTAGTAACTTGTTGTTTTTTAACTATATTCCGAGATTTGTTTATTACCCATTTTAAATGATTAGGTGAAATATTGTTTTGTTTATAATGCTGTAAATACATTCTTCTGTTATCAGCATTACAGAGTTTAATAATATTTGCTTTCAGAGTCCATAGTTTAGTTTTTTCTGTATGGTGATTGTTGTTGTGGATTAACAAAGATTTGTTAAGATGCCTGATGATACTTTGTTCTTCTTTATGAGAATTATTAGAGAGATAATTCCTGGTATTATCCATCTCCAGGTTATTTTAAACTTATTAATTAATAGTACTACACCCTTATATTTAAAGTTCTTGTGAGGAAAGATGGTTAATAAGGTGTCAATTTTAAGAAAACTAAATTTTCATAAATAACGAGACGTTTCGACCCTTAAAAGGTCATCTTCAGTCGCATTTATTCTATAAAAAAACAAAAACAAAAGTACATCCAATCAGTTTGACAATTCTACATTTTAACTTATTAGTTAGTTGAAAGTATTAAATCTTATTTGTTACAATTAAATCTTACTTTTAAGGGTCGAAACGTCTCGTTATTTATGAAAATTTAGTTTTCTTAAAATTGACACCTTATTAACCATCTTTCCTCACAAGAACTTTAAATATAAGGGTGTAGTACTATTAATTAATAAGTTCATAATAATACTGTAAAAAGTATACGATATCTATTAGACGACCATTCTTAGCTTCAAAATAAATATAATATCCCCAGGCCACCATAAGAAGTGAGTCGCTGATTGATAAAGTTTTCTTACCTTAAGGAATCGCTTATTTACGCCTTGTCCACCGATGAATTGGGTATATGGCAACTGGGCGCTGGGCCATTTCTGCTTTTTGACATGCCAAACATGCGCCGTTCTGCGGGAACATTGAAAAGAGATAGATAAAGTTTTGATTTTCACAGGATCGTTTGATTAAATTATTTAAAAAACAGTGGTAAAGGTGGCCACCGATACGAGTGGGCTGTTTGGGGTGTCCACCGTCCCAAACATGTCGCTCTCCGGGGACGTTGAAAAGTGAACGGCCCACTCGTATCGGTGGCCACGTGTACCACTGTTTTTTAAATAATTTGATTAAACGATCCTGTGAAAATCAAAACTTTATCTATTTCTTTTCAATGTTCCCGTAGAACGGCATGTTTGGCATGTCAAAAAAAAGAAATGGTCCAGCGCCCAGTTGCCATATACCCAATTCATCGGTGGACAAGGCATAAATAAGCGATTCCATAAGGTAAGAAAACTTTATCAATCAGCGACTCACTTCTTATGGTGGCCTGGGGACGTATAGTGATGGCGCGAAAATTCGATATTGAGAATTTCTTGAATTCACACGTTTTGAGGTCCCCTGAAAAGTGATTTAAAAAAAAAAAAAAATGTCTTTCCGTCATCTGAGCAGACGCGTGGAGCCTAAACTACTGGACCGATTTTGACAAAATTTCGCAAACATGTTCAGCCAAACCATACACTCAGGCGAAATCGAGAAATGAATTTTAGCTCCAAATTTGTAGGCACTCATCTTTATGACACATTTTATGATATATTTTGATATAATGTTTAATAATAATTAAATGTACATACGAAAACTCGAAAACTAATAAATGGAAAACACTGGGCTATGTAATTTTGAACTTGTATGTATATGAGAAAGTTTGTCTAATTAGTCTTGGACTGATTTTTTATATTATGTTATTGCTTCCTTGTCATTATCAAATCTCGAGAATTTGGCTCGATTTTTCCAAAAATTATTTAAGCTTAAGTGTTTATATTCGACATTTTAGGGACAATCATGAAAATAATTATAATTTATTATTAATTATTTATTTATACGTAAATTTTAATAAAGATGTTTATAAATTCCATAATTATAACAATAACTTAATATTATTACAATAGAACAATATTAGAATTATATTACAAACTAACTTATACGTACAAATATTGGTACTTCTTTAGATTGTTACTCCCCTATGTTATTTTTAGAATATATATGTCAACTAAATAAATATTAAGACAAAGGAATGTTTAGTCCAATGTACTTTGGAACAAAGGAATATCACACTTCTGTTTTTATAAGAGGAGTAACAGTCTAAAGAAGAACATTCCATACACCTTCTTTAGATTGTTACTCTCCTCTGTTTTGTTTATAAGGGGAGTAACAATCTAAAGAAGTTCTCAAATAATAATGTAAGATTAGACTATAAGACTCCATCTCTACGCTCAACAACCTTAAATCCTTAAATAAGATTTTTCAATTGAGCATTTAATTACTTTTGGACTTAGTTACTTAAGAATTATAATTATTATTATATATTTTGCTTCCGAGCTTACCGAAGGTAACGGAAGCATTGTGTTCACTTTTGAGAACGAAAAACTTTTATGCCTCCGATTTTAAAAATTCCAAGACAGAAATCCGTTTCAGACATCAGGGAATATTTTTGGTCTCGTGTCTGTCTGTCTGTCTGTCTGCCGGTCTGTGTGTCCGCGAATTATGAAACGAGCGACGATAACTTGAGTAAATGTCGACCAATTATAATGAAATTTGGTAGACATGTTCATTTTACCAATGCCCAGGACGAGTTCGTTGGACAACGTTATCCGTCCAAGCGTTCACAAGCAACGCTCGCGTAAACGTGAACTTAAAATTTAAAATTGGAATTTCTGGTCGGGAAAAAATCAAACTTCATCTATTCAATGAGACAAACATTTTTTTCAAATACAATTATCTGGTAAAACCAACAGCTCCACCACTATGATGAGATAAAGATCGCTAAAACTATATATTAATAGTTTTTACACAATAAACAATATAACTTTATACCAATAATTTTAATGTTAATATAACAATAAAGTACTTGATAGGATGCGAGGAAGCTATGTGCCACACTAATTGGCAGTCTATTTTTTTTTAAATAACGAAAATAAAAATCAATTCTCCATAAAAAATTGAAATAATAAAACAATTGTAATAATACACACTATCTACGTTTTTTTATGAATCAAACATTACGATATATAATCGGTAATATGAACAAATAAGTCTTTATTGCACAT
This sequence comes from Gerris lacustris, assembly GCA_951217055.1. Lineage (NCBI taxonomy): Eukaryota > Metazoa > Arthropoda > Insecta > Hemiptera > Gerridae > Gerris > Gerris lacustris. The sequence goes on along the minus strand of OX578283.1, from coordinate 56,713,719 downwards.
TAGTAATTCAATATCAAACCATATTTATTATGTGGTAAAATAAAATAATTTTTATTTCTTTTTAGCATACATATAAATAGTATCGTATTCAATTGATATATTTGTTTACACTGGTTTTTTTTTTGTGTTTTTTTTTTTTGTGTTTTTATATATATTAGTCTAAAAATAAATGTAATACGATCAGCAGCTATTGTTTGATTGTTCTGGAAGGCATCAACACAATAGTTAATTGAAAATTCTAAAAGCGTCAGATAACCGAAGTTAAAACTCGATAATGTATTCTGTTCATGGATTTTCCCCCTGAAAACTTTGTCTTGACATATTCTCTCACATGTACTCACGATTTATTTGCTTACTTAAAATGCTTGATTGTCTTTAAGTTCTTGCAGAAACATGACGGCATGTAATTCAAGAACGTTGACCTTTTAAACTTCTTACGAATTAACATGTTAAATATCTTTACATATTATCATCTTCGACAGATATAAGTGATATTTGTAAATAACAGTAATACAACTTAAAACATAGTGAATTTAATTTTAAGGACATTCAATTTGAATTTTAAATAATGAATATTAATACAGTTATTAAATAAAACTTGATCAAATAAATCATTATTTGATTTTTAATGACACATTATTCGATCTTTGATACGTCTTCAATTTGCATTTGGCAACAACTAAAAGCAGAATATCTCTATATTTGATCCTAGACACACCATCAATTCCTATGTTTTTCAATAACTAACTGAAGAATTTCTCTATATTTGATTTTAGAGACATCTTCAACTTGTCTTTTACAATAACCAACAGAAGAATTTTAGCTCTAAATTTGGGGACCAAAAACCAAAAACACCACAAAGAACACTGAAAAAACGTGAAAAAATTATTTCTCGAAAACATGTTCCGACAATTTTGATAGAAATTTTTATAAATGTAGCCCATTTAAATACGAATCTAACGATATAAGCCGTTTTCCCGGGAAAAATCTATTTCCTGAGAGAATAGCTTTAAACGTGGACGGAGAGAGACCTGGTTTGATTCCCCGCCGAGGAGAAGTTATTTTCATAATGACTTTTGATAAAATGTTCATTAATAATTAAATTTACCTATGGAAACACGAAAAAGTTATTATGAACTCGTGTATGAGAAAGTTTGTCCGAGATGTCTGGACCGATTTTTAATCACAATTTACAATAAACATAATATGATGTAGGTATACTTTTTTTTATTTATTTTTTTTTATAAAATTGTGTGTGGGTTACGTATCTGATAGTAGCACCTATATTTGGTTGATCAATATAATTTGACCGGTTCCAAAATTAAATAAACTAGAAAATATCTTAGGTCTAATAAAATTTCTTATAGGCGGTCACTGATTTTTTTTGTTTATTATTCATTTTAATCCGATGATTATTTATGCAATCATTGTTAAATAAGAAAAAGTTTTTTCTGAGGATAAATTATGAAATATTCAATGTAAACAATATCTTTTTTTAAAGTCAGTTGGTACCATTGTATGTAAATATATAAATGCAATATGAATCTATTTTAATATATATAAATATATATTTGTGTGTGTGTACGGATTTTTAACTGACTAATCAGATTGCATTTTGATTAGTTATTCTTATATGAAATTTATATAATACATAATATAATAAATTATATTCTTTTATGATTGTCCATTTATTACGGTGATTTCGGTATATTTTACTTTAAATATTGAATTGAATTTAAAGTTCATATTATAAGACCTGAGTAGATCTAATCGCGGTGTGAATAGAATGGTTGTATAGAATGAATTGTGTAAAATGAATAGTGAATGGATATCCTATTTAAACCTGAAACTTTCTGCTTTTGAATGAATTTCACACGCAGTATTATGCGAATTCAAAGCGTTGCGTGTGAGTTTAACACTCACAGTGACCTAGAACGACACCATTTCACTGGTTTATTTTAGTCAAATCGATACTACTAAAGTAAAGTAACTATTAAAAAGAAAACATACCGTTAGACAGCGAGGTCTAACCACTTGTTAGAACCTAGCAATTACGCCCTTATTAGTCCTTTCCTTACCATCCATGGTAGAGAGTTTCAGCCACTTTACACAGCATACCACTGTACAAAGTTCCACCGAAGCGAGTATGTTATGGTTATTAGTCTACCATGTAAATCAGAGCATCGTGGCAAAGGATCGAACTCACGATCTCGTGCTCTTCTCAATTCATTGATGGCTAAGCAGACTTGACAAGTTATACTTAAGCGGCACGGTCACGCAGGCTCCCATCATGAAGGTTAAGTTTAAATTTTCGGGATGAAGTTACCACAATTTGATAAAACTTTTCTTTTTTAGGTTTCTGTACAAAGTACAAAAAGAAACCTATTATATAACGGCTCTGTCTGTCTGTCTGTCCGTTGCATGTTTTAATTCATAAACTACTACAGCTAGGAACATGAAATTCACTAATAACTTAGTAACTAATTTGGTACTCAAGATCATGAAAATCACATTTTCAACTAAAATGGGCGGGACATTGCAGCTCTCCACTAGTTTTTTTTAAATGCCTATTGCTAAGCTATGTCCCGTCAGACGAACTTAGCCAACTACATATTCTTAATAGGCACAAAAAGATTAAATAAATTGTACACTAAATTCTAGCTTGATGTTAGTCAGACACTTTTTTGCACAGTTTCCTGGACTATTAGGATTAGTCAAAAGTAAAAAAAAAAATTAGATCTATCGACGTATCAGAAAATAAATTTCCTTTTATTAGGTGGTGGTCCCCTGTTAGTATATATGCTGATAAGTGTTGGGTCAAAACGGGGTGTAGTAAGGTGTAGAAAATTACATTATAAAATTGGCTATATTTCGTCCCGAGAGGGACATCTTCAGGCCTGAAATCAGAGGTAAATCTTTTTTTACAAAATAATCAATTATAACAAAATAACATTATTTACAATAACATTTATAAGAACATTTAAAGAACTTAGTGACAATTAGTTTTTCTTTTTCATTTAAGTAATCTTAGCAATTTACCTTATATATGCTGATATGGTGTTCCAAAAAGGTAGTAAAATTAAGGTTTAAAACATTTTTGTGAACAAAAATTTGTCTGAAATTAAACTTCTAAGCCACATCATTAAAACATATAACTAGTATCACAAATTAATCCATTAACCATAAATTATTTTTTTAAATAAAAATACACATAGAATTAATTCGGCAAAAACCTTGTTATAAATTATTTTTGATAAGGTAACTGCAGTTATTTTAAATAAAAATAAGTAATACATTTCTTTTAAAAATCCAGAAACATTGAACAATAATTATTTGTGTTGTATTGATGGTTCACTGATTGATTGGTATACTAATTATTTATATTTATGAATACTGTAACCTATATATACATATTACATTTATAATAGGTATATTATTCATTATAAATGTTACAATTAATTAACGAAATTACTTAACCACTTTAATAGAATTGGCAAGTTATTCACAAAAAAATCAACAAAAACAAAAATTAAACAGTGGGTTAAATTAAATTAACAATAAATTGAATTACCAAAATTTAAAAAAAAAAAATATATATATATATATATATATATATACATTTTTTTTTTTTTTCTCTCGGGACGAAATATAGCCAATTTTATAATGTAATTTTCTACACCTTACTACACCCCGTTTTGACCCAACACTTATCAGCATCAGAATAAATTTCCTTTTCCAAGGTATTAAATAAGAAAAGTTCATAATAAATAACATTCTTGTATTATATTTTCAAGAAAGAAATATAATCTTAAAGCCAAAAGTCTAGTTCTTAAAAAAACGTAACATTATTTACCTTAACTTTAGTTCCATTATAATACTTTTTATAATTCTTGTTTAAGTTCTTATAAAATGTAGGTTCATAAGTTGAAAAAATTTATAAATTTAATCCAATTAAAGTGTATTTTATTATATTTTTTAAATGCAATTCAAGTATTCAAACTTCGTTGTTGAATATCTTAAGGTTTTTTCTTTAATTAGCCAAAAAAAAAGTTAATGACATGCCTCCCTCTACCTCTATTTTTTTCTCTTATAAAAATAGTGAAGTGGGTATACGAGAAGTGGCACCTGCGTTTTGTTAATCAGGGTCTTTATTAATTAGAAAAACGTATATTCTAATAACAATTTTCTAAACATTTGAAAAATATATATATTTTTTTTATAAGTACATACTATATTAATTATTTTAGATATTCAGTAAAATAGAGTTTAATTAGTGGAAGTGTAATTAGATAGATTTAAAATACAAGTCACTAAAAAAATATAGGGTTGTGCTGTGCGTATCCCTAGACAGGATGATCATGTGGTTTAACACGGAAAAATAATTTAATTAATTAATTTATATATGTGTTAGTTCCCTAGCTACCAGAAAATAGTCATGCAATTAAAATCTTTCTCTCTAATAAAGTCCAAAGAAATCTCTTAGCTTATTTTTTGCACTTTTTTAAACTAATAAGTGTTGACTACTGCGTTGCCATGGTCCCCAAATAACGCTGGGAATAATGGTACTTTACTCCCGATGTACATACAATATTTTACCTCCAGTAGGGAGAAAATATACATTTTCGTCCATTACACAGTTTTTATTTATTATTTTTAATAAATAACAATAATTATTAGCACTTTTAATAGCAGATATAAGAGATTCAATATTAAAAACAAATAAGAATTGGAATTAATCTGAAATAGAAGGTTATTTAGATGCAGGTTATAAACAATGAAAAACAAGGTTGAAAAAGCAGTGTCGCCAACCTGATTTCAACAACTTCATTACATTAGCCATTCGTTTTCTACTATTTATAAAATAATTAAGTTGGTAATCCTTACTTTTCCGCCCTACTTGTACTTTTTTCTCCCTACTTTTTTAGTTCAGGGAAGAAACGCCTTACTTGTACTTTTTTCTCCCTACTTTTTAGTTCAGGGAAGAAAAGACTAACTTTTGTCCCTCTAAACTAATCCAAAATCATAACTTTTTCTCCCTACTGGAGATAAATGGTATTTTTTATTTGTGTATAAGTAAATAAATAATGGAGATTGATGCACATATATATAAAATGCGTAATAAAAATAAAAATAAAAGTAAAGAAATAATCATATATATTTAATATTTTGAGTATCTTCCTGATAGTCATATAGGGGAGATTCAATCTAAAAATGATGCATATGGATGTCCGCTGGAATGTTGATGGACAGACATACAAACCAAAAGGCAGGCTGACAGACAGACGTGAGACACAGAAAAAAACATTTCCCTTATGTCTGAAAAGAAATTTTGAAAAGGAAATTTGAAATGTGGAAAAAAACTATGTTCTTCAGAATGATGCCAAGCGTCTGTTTCCGTCAATAAGCTCGAAAACCAAAATGATACATAATATGTAATAAATAATATATTAACCCCCCTCCCTTTAAATAATACATGATTTTCTTTCCATAATTATTTTGTAATACACTAGTGAAATTAAACATAGGAACAATAACGAACAAATAAACATAGTAATGATTCTTAATAAAACTTATTATTATGTACTTCCATGCTTTCTCTTCTCTTTCAAAGAAAACGTATTTCAAATTTTTTACTTGATACTTCCAGGCTAAGCAACAAGAACAAGCCTGTATAAGATGCAGAAAGAGCATTATATAAGGTGCAGTAGGAGAGGAGCTGATATGTGAAGGTTTCTTTCTACAAAGCAAATATATGCATGATTCTTCGTTGAAAAGCTAAGATGAAAACTGTTTAGAAAAGCTTTACACTCTCTTGACATTGAGTGCATTTTCATGTTTCCGCTTAAACATGTAGAGTGATTCATTAGGAATGCTAAACATACATGTGTTTCATATTAAAATTCGGCCTTATGAATTTTTAATCAAATTGAGTACGGACTTTATAAATTTTACATAAAAACATATCTCATGTATGTTCATAAGTATATTATGTAGTTTCCTATCATATTATATGTAAAAAATTAAATAAATGTACATCATTTACTTGTTAAGGATCGTAGCCAGAAATATAACATAGACATAATGTTAAAACTATTACCTCTATAGGAAATCTGGAGTATTATTGACAGATATTATGTATATTTATAGAACTTAATTAGTAATATTTACTATTGAATTATTAGTAACACTAATTAACTCATGCGCATCGGTGGAACATGATAATGCTTTTGTAAACGGTCTGTATTTTTCATAACATAATAGGTTTTTTTCAACCCCCATATTTTTACAGAGACCCCCAGTCATACAAACCAGTACTTGGTATTGTCAAAGGATCGTTTGGACAGTACAGTAAACGGTTCGCAAACGATCCCTATTTGAGGGTTGGAACAGTTTGGAGGACGGTACGAAACACTGTAACAAGTCGGGTTGGGACGGCTTTTATCCATTGCGCATGCCTCGGATGGTACACTGCTTGGATGGAACAAACCTATACAACAGTAAACCCTCGGATTGAGTCCAATCTGTGGGGTGAAGAAAGAAGTGGGGTGTAAATGACAACAAATTTTCGATTTGAAATTTGAGCCCCTGGTAATCAGTCCAGCTTGTTCTTAAACTTAAAAGTTGAAAAATTAGTCCAATTTATTAATTAATGTACAGGGTGGTGTTACGATGAATTTTTAAAATTGTCAAGAGTAAAGTTCTGTTCCTCTACATCATGACACTCGACACCCTGAGAAGTGCTTCCAGTATTGAAAGCACAACTTTTGATTCAATAAAAGCAGCTTCATTTCTTAGAGTTAACACCGCCACGTTCTTTTCAACATCCTGAGGTTGAAACTCAAACCCAATAAGGCACTTCCAGAAATAAAAAGGTTTACATACTTTTAGTCCCAACAACAAGTTTTTCCCATGCGAATTTTAAAATTCATAAAATAAATCATACCTACTACGTCATACCTATTTATATATTTATTCACTCTAGATTGACTCATTTTTCTTCATTATTACGACTCATTAGTCAAACTCTATGAGAAAAGTACTCATAAGTTTCATAACAAGGCCTCTCTTTAGATAAAAAATAATCTAGTTCACACACCAAGTTCACTTGCCAATCAGTTATTGCTTCTTAAGTGAGTTTATTTCTAATTTGCAACATTACTAATATACTGTAAAAGTTACATCATAACCCGTAAGGTTCAGCCAGTAGTAAAAAGCGTCCTATAAACATAAAATATATTTAATAAATTAAAAATAGAAATATTAACTAAAATATATTTAATGAAATAAAATTAGAAATAGGTACTAAAAATAGAACCTAATGCATTTTTTTCCCCGAGGGACATAGCTTTATTCTAAGCAGGCACGATACCTTGGCAGATTTATAATTTAGCAGTTTATTGTTCTTAATTATTACAATACAATAATGAGCCACCCAGAGTGATCATTTTCCCAATAGAACTCGTATCGACTGCTTACTAGATCACTAACGGTAATAGACAACTACTTACCAATACACTAATCGTGTTGGACAACCACTTAGTAGATCAATACCATTGGTATTTGATATCTCACTAGATCAATGAAACTGTCATTCGACTACTCATTAGATCAATGGCATTGTTATTCGATAACTCACGAGAGATTAACGAAACTGTTATTTGACTACACACAATCTCATTGATATAGTAAGTCAACCACTCACTAGATCAATGAAACTGTCATTCGACTCAGTGGCGGCGATTAGGGGGGCGAGGGGGGGCAGTCGCCCCCCCACTTTCTGGCAAAGCCTTCAAAGCAATTTTGCTTTGAACACTGTTTATGTTTAATTTACCTTTTGTTCATGCAATTGTTGCATTTACTATTTTGCGTACAACAAAAATTATAGTTAATGTAAATATTTCTATTTACTTACTTTCTATTTACATTAAACAACTTATGGAAAGTCTCATTTTCATTTCAATGTTCCCTTCTATATTTCGTAATCTAGGCCTATTGGTGCGTTAAACAGAAATAATTGGTTTATTTGGTTCAAAATATTTTTTTGCTAATTCATAAAATTAAATTAGCCATGTTTTGTTGCAAAACACAATATATTCTAGCAGGTTATTAAAATAATATTGTACCTTTATTATTAGACTAATGGGCCTGTTATTATGTTATTTTATGAAGTTATAAGCAATAATTTACTTTTAGTCATGGCCTAGGCCTACTATGATGCTGTTAAAAATTCTAAACGTTTTAAAAACATGACATAAAGTTTTGTTTAAACTTTATTTACGAAACTTTTAAATTTCAAATAAAAATCCTAAGAATGAACCATCTAGAAAATTTGCCTCAAATACTCTTAAAACTCACCATTTTGCTCCTAGATTGTAAAAATTTTCCGGGGGGGGGGGGGACCCCGGACCCCCCCCCCTTTAGTGGGGGAATGTCATACCCCCAAATCTCCCGGTGTTACAGGCTCGCCCCCTCACTTTTAAAGTCCAATCGCCGCCACTGATTCGACTACTCATTAGATCAATGACATTGTTATTCAATAATCAATAACTCAAGAGAGATTAACGTAACTGTTATTTGACTACACACAATCTCATTGATAGAGTTAGTCAACCACTCACTAGATCAATGAAACTGTCATTCGACTACTCATTAGATCAATGACATTGTTATTCAATAATCAATAACTCAAGAGAGATAAACGAACCTGTTATTTGACTACACACAATCTCATTGATAGAGTTAGTCAACCACTCACTAGATCAATGAAACTGTCATTCGACTACTCATTAGATCAATGGCATTGTTCTGCAGTGGTTGGGTCCATTAAAGAAATAAAAAGCTCACTTTTTTTGCATTGTTATTCGATAACTCACGAGAGATAAACGAACCTGTTATTTGACTACACACAATCTCATTGATAGAGTTAGTCAACCACTCACTAGATCAATGAAATTGTGATTTGACCACACACTAGAATTGAAATGAGTACACTTTTCTTACTTCACTATTACAATTATCCCTACTATGAAAATGCCAACATTAAAATGTTTAATTACATTGTTAATTTCAAATTGCTTCAATAATCAATAATGTTTTCATAAAAACTCAAGAAATTGTTTGACTTATTAAGTTTAATTTAAATTGATAAATAGACATACCCATTTATATAGTTCTAAGCCTCAATATCAAATTTTAGTACCTAAAACAAAAAAGAAAATATTAGCATATAGAATAAATATAGCATACAAATAAATAAATATTAGCATAGAAATAATATAGAAGCATATACAAAAAAATAAACGGTACAACAAACTCGAATAAACATGTCAAGTGTGTGCTAGTCAGCACACAGCGAGGGTCCGTAGGCCACACTATATAGTGTTTAACTGTAGAGTGTACAAACAGTGTTTATTAAAATGCTAAAAAGCTTACTTTGAACCATTCTAAGGGTCTGATATTCTCAAAACACACTCAGATAAAGTATTTTTTTGCTACTGAACCGGACTACAACCATTTAAATACATCGAAAAGACCATAATTATAAAAAACCGTATTTTGTCAATAAAAATAAAATAATATTTTTTTCGAAATTTCCAAAAAATGGTATCTTTACTTTTAGTCGAAGAATGTTCAGGAATTTTTTCAGATTTTTTGCACTTCACATAAGCGAGATAGAGGGGGGGGGGGGACACACGCTTCACACCCACCTCAAACTTGCCTACACTCGCTCTATCAAAGTTATATCCAAAGAATTATATATTTTTGTAATCAGCTCGACGTATCCTTTCATATGATACCCCTCACGGTGTCGAAAAAAAATAAAACAAATTTAAACCTACGTTTTTTTACCCTAAATTTTTTGAAAAATATTTTTTTTAAGTCACTATATTTTTAAAATATGTGGGTAGGTACAAGACACATACATGCCAAATTTCAAAGTAATCGGACGAAAGATGTAGCCGTGAGAGCACACGAGAGGACGGACGGACAGACACACGCAGGAAAATATAAGTGTCCTTGGTTTTGCCTACGGACCCTAAAAAAATATTTTCATAGACATTGTAAGACTGAATTCAAGTTCAAAGCATCTTATTAATCCAATTAATTTCCTACCATTTCAAAAGGGTTCATTTAAATCAATTTCATTTACATAAAATTACATCAAAATCAGATTTCGGACTATATGTCCAAGGTTAACAACGTTAGATTCAAACCAATCTGTATTTATCTTTTTCTTAAATATACGTTTCTTTCTTCTTCTTCTTCATCAAAATCAGATTTATTAACATTAATATCTTGGAAATTAGGTTATATTCTGGGAAAGCGACTTATCCGGTTAAATTCGTATATAAATGGTCTCAATTTTAGAATGGTTAATCAAAAGCATCTGAACCGTTTTTGAGGAATAATGTTTGACTAGAGAATAAACATAGCGACAGACTACAGACTGACATTATTTCTTAAAAACCACTGTTTTGGAGTCAGGGTAATTCATCGAAAGCACGCCATTTTTATTTGTAATTATAGCACCAATACTTTCTCTTATTTATACCACATATATGAGAAAGTAAAAAATAAGGTATTATAAAAAAAAGTTTCAAATTTAAGGCATCAATTGCTTCATCAACAATTTTCTAATGAAAGGCATTTGAAGCACAATTTTTTTAGGTCGGTGTGCCCTGTTCCAATAAGTCCATTTGTTATACCAAAGGTAAACATATAGGAAATCAATGAGGAATTTGTCTGATTACTTCCCTTCAACCTTTCTGTTTGCAATAACTCCACTTTCTGTTTAATTATCTCGGATGAAATGTCCACTGAAAAAAAAAACATTTTGTTATTTCATTGTATCCCTGAAGGAATTGAGGACGAAAACTAAACATTGCCTTAGTTTGCTCCCACGGCTTTTGTCTTGTTTACAAAAGGAACCGAAAAATCAAGGGGGAGGGGACAAACTAGAGCCCAAAAAAAAACAACATTCTATTGTTATCATAACCTACCTAGTAAAATACAAGTAGGACAATTCTAAACATTCGTTGTAAAACAGCGTTTTTATAAAGTGAGACTATGTATAATGACAGGGGTTTGAATTAGACACTTCATAGTTACGTGCTATCTTTAATTCAGCGACCCGAAAGGAAAAAGGTAAATGCATTTCTTTCATTTCCATAAGATTAGCCAATGAAAACAGTTAAAAAATACTGCAAAAAAACAACAAAAACAAGTGATGCAATATTGTTTTAACTATGAGAATGATCTTGTGCTAGAATTTTTAATGAGCTGTTTTTTAAACAAACACTTGTAGCAATATTGAGAGGTTTTAATAATGAGATTTACCAGTATGATATCATTCCATCATCTTTATGTTCTTTTCAGGGCATTGTACTAATGACATCTTCTGAATGTGTTTGAAGAACGTGGGTCAATGTCCACGAACCACGAATATTATTTTGTTCTTTTATTTTAGTTAGGAGATTGCTTAAAGCTAAAGGCCAAACGAATCATACCTATATTAAGGTTTGTACACTCAAAATTTAACTGTAATAAATATATAGAAAAATAAATATTTTAAAATTAAATGAACCTCGTGTAAATAAATAAAAAGAGTTACAAATTTCCCTGTCATCGTCAAAGGTAGTAACTGTCTACCATTAAGAGATTGGAACGTGTCATAAACAAATCAAAGTGGTTTCAAAGTGGGCCTCGATCCTAATAAAGACACATAACATCTAGCATCGTTTGGAGGGGTCCAAAGTAATCGTGATTGTAATGGAATTGGTTACAGTGCTCGGCATTTGTCAAATGTTTGGACAACTATAAATTGTAACCCGACGTTACGGATCAGGTTAAGTGCATTGCTTTTTATGGCTGGTGATCGATTTCATTGGTCTCTTCCTTAGTGTGTAAAGTGGCTGAACTCCATACATGTTAGTAAATAGGGGTAGGAACAAGTGGTTCGTCTTCTAACTCCATGCTAGTAAATAGAGGTTGGAATAAGTGGTTCGTCTTCTCCTTTACTACAAGCGGAGACTTGTGTGGGTCAAAAGAATCTCCTTCGACGTGTCCTTTCAGCCAAGACTATAGCATGCAAAAAAGTGTCTGACTCATCAAACTAGAATTTTGTGTAAAAGTTAATATTTTAGTGCCTTTTAAGAATATTATGTGGTCGGCTAAGTTCGTCTGCGGGACATAGCTTGGTTGGTGGAAAACGGCCATGTTCCGCCCATTTCGGCGGACAATGTGATGATCTTGAATTCAAAATTAGTTAATAGACCAAAAATCAAGCTGATGTAAGCTTTTTCACTTGATAAATTAATTATAATATTTCCTCAAATCAAAGTGGTCACCTATAGCAAATAAAAAATTAAAATCAACTTGTTTTTACTAACTAATTTGGGTCCGTAGGCAAAACCAAGGACCCTTATATTTTCCTGCGTGTGTCTATCCGTCCGTCCTGTCGCATGCTCTCACGGCTACACCTTTCGTCAGATCATTTTGAAATTTGGCATGTATATGTCTTGTACCGACCCACATATTTTAAAAATATAGCGACTTAAAAAAAAAAAAATTCAAAAAAAATTAGGGTAAAAAAACTTAAGGGTTAAAAATTTTACATTTATTTTCGACACCGTGAGGGGAATCATATGAAAGGGTACGTCGAGCTGATTACAAAAATATATAATTCTTTGGTTATAACTTTGATAGGGCGAGCGTAGGCGAGTTCGAAGCGGGTGTGAAACGTGTCCCCCCCTCTATCTCGCTTATGTGAAGTGCAAAAAATCTGAAAAAAACATTCTTCGACCAAAAGTAAAGATACCACTTTTTGGAAATTTCTAAAAAAATATTATTTTATTTTTTATTGACAAAATACGTTTTTTTTTTTTATAATTATGGTCTTTTTGATGTATTTATATAGTTGTAGTCCGGTTCAGTGGCAAAAAAATACTTTATCGGAAGTTTGTTTATGTGTTTTGAGAATATCAGACCCATAGGATAGTTCAAAGTAAGCTTTTTAGCATTTTAAAAAACACCATCAATAGGGTACTTCTTAAACTATAAAGTGTGGCCTACGGACCCTCGCTGTGTGCTGACCAGCACACACTTGACCTGTTTATTTTTTACTCAAGATCAAGACAATAGTATTGTCCACCAAAATGGGCGGGACATAGCCCACCACATGCCACAAGGCTCTCCACTGGTCTGTTTTATTTAAGTTTATGGCCAAGTTATATTCCGCAGAGGAACACATTTTCACACAACCACATGTTCTTAAAAAGGCACCAAACGTACTTATACCCCAAATTTTATGTTAGTGATGTTAGTCAGAATCTTTATTGCACGCTGTCTCCTGGACTATTTTTAAAATTGTGTGACCTTATTTAATTAAGTACAAGCACACGATAAGCCGTTACTTATCACATTTTTAATCATTTAAACACTTCGAGCTTCTTTGTTTTGTGTAGCAATATTTTCTGCTTAATGAGCTTTAAGGCTTAATGTATTTCTCTAAGATGTAAAGCCTAAGCAGTTAAATCAAGATTTATGTTGGTGATTAAAGTCAAAAGTGAGGCAAACTTTTAAGACAAATGAGCTACTTTTCAAGAAGAAATCTTTTGAAGATTGACCCTATTCCTATAAATCAACACTTAAAAACTTATTTTATTTTACTTACAATACAACAACAGCAACAACGATAGATACTCTGCCAATTAGTGTGGCACATAGCTTCCTCATGTTCTATTTTGTATACTTTAATGATTTATACCATTAAAACCTTTTATTGTCAAATTTATTTAATTTCCCCCTGTTTTTTAATACTTTTAAAATTGTTTTGATTTTTGGAACGAAGTTCCTTATGGCACGTTCTGGAGCCCGGGAGTGAATCCAAAAAAAAAACGACCAAAATCACCGTCACAAAATAACCATCACAAAATCACCGTCACGCAAAATCCGTCACGAAATCTACAGATGACGATAACTTGAGTAAAAGCTCACCATGTTAGATGAAATTTGGTACACATGTTCATTATACCAATACCCAGGCTGAAGTTCGTCGGAAAACGTTATCCGCCCAAGCTCCAACGCTCGCGTAAACGTAAGCTTTAAAAGACGGGAAAAAGTGTTATTAAGGAAGCCTGTTACTTGACTTGTTTTGATTATATTTTGTTATATATGTAAAAAAATGTCACTTTGTTTTGTAAATAAATAAAATATAATAATGTAAAATTTCACCCTGATACAAGCAGAAGCTGTAGAGTAGGGAAGAGATATATTTTAAATTAATTGGCCGGGTAGGTAGAAAACAGTCCTATTTCAATCTAACATCCTTTGACAAACATACTCTTTTTTCTGATCAACTTTTTTCTTATATTCAATATATATTTATAGTAAGACGCTTGCTTTAATTATACAAATAATGATTTTCTTTTAATTTTGCCTTAACTCTGCTAGGTACAAACAGTTCGTTACTTTTAATTTTGTCTCTTTTCTAACCCCACCTTGTATAAGTTGTGAGCAATGTGATTTTATAATTTATATTTAATGAAAAATGTAAGGAACTTTGTTCCTACCGGGTGTCCCGCGACACCACACGTATTTTTTTGTTTGATATTAATTAAAGTACCAATTTAGCAAAATTTAAGGAGCGCAGACGGTTGAAATTAATCTGGGGCCATCTGCAGGCTAATTTCGACAAACATCCAAATTTCATAACTAGGTGTAAATGAATGTATGTTTGTGCGCATGTGGAAGAGAAACAAATGAGCGCAGAAAGTTTAAACTTATAGGGTACCAACAATGTGTTAATTATGACCTACCATCAAAATTTCAATAAAAACAGATGAGTAGTTTTTAAGTTATGTTGGTTCGCAAAAATTGAGCAACAGACCAACAAACAGACACGGAACCAAAAATATACCCTAATGTCTGAAGCGGATGTCTTGGATTTTTTGAAATCGGAGACAAAATATTTTCGTTCTTCAGAACGATCACATGGCTTCCGTTACCTTCGGTAAGTTCGGAAGCAAAATAATTGGCTTATAACTTAGAGCCACCACTTAGAGGGGTTAGATGGAAAAAAGTTTGTAGTAGGGTACCATCTCCCAAGTGTCCTCTACAAGATAGGATACTTTTTATTCGGTTTGGTCTTGGACTTCGCGTAAAAAAGTTCAATCAGGGTACACTATCAGTCAGATATTGTACATATTTCATATGAGAACACAATAAGCAGCACAATACAGTTTAGGAATAATAAACAGCGAGGGTCCGTAGGCCACACTATATAGGTAGTGTTTAACTGTAAAGTGTATAAACAGTGTTTTTTTAAAATGCTAAAAAGCTTACTTTAAACCATTCTAAGGGTCTGATATTCGGACCCTGTGATCGGACGAAAGGTGTAGCCGTGAGAGCACGTGAGAGGACGGACGGACAGACACACGCAGGAAAATATAAGGGTCCTTGGTTTTGCCTACGGACCCTAAAAATGAAATATTACTTCTGCATTCCATCATTCTTGAAGAAATATTCAAACCTACATTCGGTCGGTTTTAGAATATATTCTTTATCCCTTAGAATAAAATACAGTAACCACATACATTCAAAAAATATGTGTATCATCTGTAAATGACTAAACGTGATGCTTTCTTAGTTAACTAATTTGTTAAAACTCTTTTTTTCTGCTATTACAAACTAAAATAACTCTCTGAAGTACGACCGTGAACATTAAAATTGTGACAAAATCTCATTGTTTTAAACATTAATAAAAGTCAGTCTTGAATTTATAATTTCTATACATATATATATATATATATATATATATATATATATATATATATATATATATATATATATATATATATATATATATATATATATATATATATATATATATATATAACATATATATATATATATATAACATATATATATATATATATATATATATATATATATATATATATATATATATATATATATATATATATATATATAACATATATATATATATATATATATATATATATATATATATATATATATATATATATATATATATATATATATATATATTACAATAATTTGTAAGTATTTTGATGGCGTAGAAATTCAATTGGATATTTGAGTCCAAGATTACAAAATACTGGAACTAATGGGCAGATTTTGATGAAATATAGCATATTTGTTCAGATAAATCATACTCCCCTATAGGTGAAAAACTTAAATTATAAATTTTAGCTCCAAATTTAGGGGCGCAATCCCGCAAAAACTCCTGATCATAAAATGTTGAAAAATTTTTATTATTTCGCGTTAACATAAAAAAAAAAAAAATAAATCGATCTTAGCTTTATTATTTTCAACATTTCTTCTTTTTTTTGTAAAAATAACAATTGCTTAACGAAACTTTATGATTTTCACACGATTTTTCCAAACCTTTTTTTTCTAGTTCTAGTTTTTAAGCGTCAATTTTTTTTCTTTTTAGTATTCATTGTTTCAACACTAGATACTTTTTGTAGATTTCAATTACCATTATTTTTATTATTTTTGATATCGTGAGATTTTTGTTTTGTTCGTTTGCAAGTTTAATATTCTTTTATGAGTAATCCTGAGTTGCTCCAGATTAAATATTCAATGAACGTATTTTCTAAAATAAACAATGTTAATAACCTTAAAAATTAATTAAGTGTTTAGGTTCGTTGTTAATTATCTGCAACGTATGTAAATAATGTGCAAGTGCAAGCACATACAATAAACAATATAATAATGTGAAATACACATAGTCACGTATAAATAGTAGTTCAAGGATGTGAACTGATACAGATTAATTATAAAATAATTATATACGTTTCACGCCCATACACACTTCAATATACAATCTATATACTATAGAGCTAACTCTATACTATGGCTATAACTCACTAACATTAATGTTTACCCACTTACAGTAGAGCTAGAAATTTGAAATTTTGTACACTTGTAGGTTTTGCCATGTAACCGTCAGAATTAATCCAAAAAGTTTTGGAAGTTTCTATTTTGTTCATTTTTACCCCCTTTATATATATATATATATATATATATATATATATATATATATATATATATATATATATATATATATATATATATATATATATATATATATATATATAAACGCAGATCTAAATATTAACTCTGTGTCCTAAAAGAACATACGTGTGTTTGATTTTGTGTACATGTTAATCTTTTAGTGCCTTTTAAGAAAATATGTTGTCGGCTAAGTTCGTCAGCGGGATATAGTTTGGCAAAATAATAACCGGTAGAAAGCGGCTATGTCCCGCCGATAAGATTTTATATTAGTTAGTAGACCCAAAATCAAGTTGATGTTATAGTTTGTCCCTTGATAGGCAACCACTTTGATTTGGTGTAATATTTGAATAACTAACCTATCAAGGGAAAAACTAACATCAACTCAATTTTGGGCCTACTAACTAATTTTGTACTCAGCATCATAAAAATATCGCTGTCCACTAAAATTGGCGGGATATGGCCGCTCTCCACCGGTTTGTTTTTTGATAGTGTCTATTTTATTAAAAACTGACTTTACATGCCAAAACAACGACACTAGCGCACTCCTCAGATTTCCATGACTTGTTGGTCGACCTTTAATGATATAAAAACTAAACATTTCACTGAACAAAAAATAAATAAAATAATATAAATAAATAATGTGTAATTTTTATTTTTCTGAATTTCAGTTAGAAAAATTACTTTCTATTTCCTAACCATTTTTTCTTAGGTTTCATTGCCCCCTTAAAAGCTATTTAAAAAAATAAATAAATAAATAAACAATTAACAAATCTAATCAAATTCTGATTTAAAATATAGTTTTTATTAAATAATATTAGTAGTTTTAAATTCTAGATTTCTGTTTTTATAAGGAGAGTAACGCAGGCTAAAGAAGGAAATTCCGTAAACCTTCTTTGGATTGTTACTCCCCTTTGTTTTCTTAATAAGGGGAGTAACAATCTAAAGAAGTACCAAAAAAGCTAGATAAGGAGACTGGTCTTTCTCTGGGTTCGATCCCCTTCCTTTACTCCTTAACCATGCGGGTAAATCCATCAAATGTCAATAAAATTCATATACTGCAATAGCATTTTACGTACATGAAAAAGTAATAATATATCCATAGGAAGGTAACTGCAGAGTGTCGATAAAATACCAAAAATAAAATACTTATAAGTGAAAGTTTTCTCGAACCGCTTCCCCCCCCTTAAGAATCACTCTTACCTTATACCTATAAACTGCGAAACCAGGTTAAGTTCACAATTAAAGAATCTAGTTACACTAGGTAATTGTAAATCGAAATAAGTGAGAATTCAATAAATAATGAATTAATAACATCTTTCGACACTGTACCACAAAAATGATACCGTAAATAATTTCAGTCTCGCATGATTGGAGATGAACTAACCGCAACGTTAAACTCATAGCAGCTTTCTATCCAGCTATCCTACTATACAACGCAGATCGGCTCTGGCAAAGGTAGCTGATAATACCAAACTACTAAAACCATTTTCGCTGCAATGGTAGCAATTAATTCATTCTTTTCTAAGTGAAGGTAAATCTTGGTTAAGGAGGTCAACGATTAGTATTTATTATGTTATAAACAAGGGATTAAAAATTCAAGTATGTAGCCCAATAACTAGATTTGTCCTTCTTTAATATTTTAGAAGATTGACATAAAATGTTTGACACTGGAAAAGTGACCACTTTGATTTGGAGTAATATTTGACCAACTAACCTATCTAGTGACAAAATAACATCAATTTGGTTTTGGTCTTGGTCCACTAACTGATTCTTTATTTGTACTTAAGATGGGTGGGACATGACCGATTCTTTTTCAAATGCTTACTGCCACGCTAGATAGTGTAAATGCTTATTACAGCAGACGAACTTAGCCTACCACATATTCTTGAAAGGACCAAAATATTAACTTATATACAAAAAATTCAAGCTTGATGTTAGTCAGACACTTTTGGACTATAAACAATGCAAAGTTATAAGTTCTCCATAATCAAATGCAATTTTAACCATAAAGAAATATCAGCATCAAATTTCTTGACTTTTTTGGTCAAAATGCGGATTGTGCTTACCCGGATACTTCGTACTATTGTTAAGTCCGATTTTAAGTACTTCATCTAGGTCACTTTAGCCTTAGAGAAATTCTTTAGATTGTTACTCCCCAATGCTTATTTTATAATGTAAATGGGCATAATTATTTATACCTTCCTTTGTTTAAATAACTATTAAGATAAAGGGATGTTTAGTCCAATGCACTTTGGGACAAAGGAATATCACAATTTTGGTTTTACAAGACACGGAACCAAAATGTTCTATGGAATTTTTGAAATCGGACACAAAAAATGTTCATTCTTAAGAACGATCACATAGCTTTCTTTACCTCCGGCAAGCTTGGAAAAAAAAATTATTTGAAGAGATAGTTTTTAGTTAAAGATGTACTACTAATTATGTGTATCAAACTAGAACCCGTCTCAACAGGTTGGCGTCCTAAAATACATTGGAATAGAAAGCAGTCAGGACAGAAAAATAAACAAAGGAGGTTGACTATTGTGTGCAGCCAGTAAGATTTTATAAAAGGAAAACAGAATTATTCTTAAGAAAAACTGAAAACACTGACAAAACCAGAATGGTCTCGTATAAATCAATGTTTATTCCGATTCTGACTTTAGAATATGAATCATCAGCTCTTAGTCTAAACTGTAAAACAAAAGAATATCCAGATGGCTAAGATGAGATTTATGAAAAGTGTGGTTGGAAAAACAAGAATATATCAAGTTATAAACGCCACTAACTAGGCACAATCTCACAAACAAGCTTCTATCAAGGTCAATGACAAACCATTGGGGAAAAATTATTGCAAATCATTCTAGTTCAAGAGGGCCATCTGGAGGAAGAAGACAGCAGTAAGTGGAATAAGTACGAAGTTGATATAAGACTTTTGGAATTCGAATATCTCGAAAAATTAAAATAAAAAGTGATTAAATGTGAAAATTGGTCTCGTCACCCAACCAGTTAGGAAGAAAATTTAACCACTTAGGTGTATTAAACACCTCCAACCACGTTAAACCACATAATTTGCGATTAGTCTAAATCATAAAGTTGTAACAGCATTTCTTCCAACATTAAAAGAATTTAACAGGAAAAACTGATTTCATTTCCCAGCAGTTAATTGCTGTTGAGATAAAAAAAATTGAATAATTGTCTAAAATGAAAATTAAATTTGAGTAATTGATAAATTTCAATTTAAGTCAGACTGAACTCAACAAGTCGTAATCAACAAAACAAATTGATAAAAAGCTCAAACGAATTTTTACTCCAATAATTAAATTATCAGTGAGTTTTTACATTATCAGTACTGATAATTACAAAGCGTAATTAATAATAATAAAAAGAGTTATGATAAGGTTTAACAAAGCTTCTTCCAGTAAAATACTTGAGTAGTGTTTTTTACAAGAGATTCTAGTACTCGAAAATAATAATAAATTAAGTGTTATCTAGTAAATTAACACCTTTTTACAACGATAAAACAATCAATTTGAAGTGATTTTATTATCAGTTCTACTTAAATTAGCTGATATACAGGTTGTAAAACACAATATTAGTGATTTATCGATTGTTAGAATATAACATAGGTGTATGAACAGAACAGGGAGAGATAAATGTTACTAGGTTCCCGCGTTTGGAGTACCTATTCATATTAAAATTCTAGGACTGCTGGTGAGGACCGACGCGACGTTCAGCTGTAAATACTAGAAACATATTGAGGGATGTACATACTGACAGTTTGAGATGAACTGTCCATATTGACAGGTTTTTGTTGTTGTTGGTGACAGTGTGAACATCTGCCACTATGAACAACACTAAATATATTTCTATTATAATTCGGAGTGAAACGTCAAGACGCACACCCGGAACACCGGAACACCGGACGACATGGAACTAAGAACTTTAAATCTAAAAGGGATTAGGAAAATATAAATCAATTTATATATAATTAAGTTTTGCCTATAAATTGGTCAGAATTGAAAATTTATTGGAGGCTTACTGCAGCTAAACGGCCAGTCGTATCAAAAAGTAGATTGCACCAGCGGTACCTGACTTTTAAAGATCTACAACTTAGGTCCTATGACTTTTTGTCGTACCTCTATCGGTTCTAAATTAATATAGCTCAATTTTTTATTTTTTTTTAAATGTTTTACTTTGATCTCTTATGGCGTCCGTAATTGTTGACCGGTTTAATTTCTGATTGGGGTGCTTACCTAACACTAATGCTCTTTAAATCAAGTATTTATTATTTTATTAATTTGTCCTAGAACTAGAACTATTAAATATATACTTAGTGCAGCTGCCGCATTGAGAAGAGACAGGTAATTAAATTAATGCACCAATGGTTGATGACTTTTCTATGACTTAAAGTCTGATTGGTTTTGACTCCGTTTATTTTATCTCTTTTTTAGCTTATCTTGGCTATATCAAGCATTGCTTTAGTTTCGATTAACTAGTTTTTTATGTAAATAGAATCAGCCACGCGCGCAACGCAGGGTGAAGGCTAGTCTTATATAAAGTCCAAACACCATTAATAGACTGATACCGATTTCTCTGGAACTATTGATTTTATGATTTTGTAAGTAAGTTCTTAGCCAATAGGTGCTCGGAAATAAATCCTTTCACAACCAACTATCATATTTAAATTATGGCCATTTTAATGTAATAAACGACGTTACGATATCTGTAGAAACTTAAAATTTGTCTTGTTTCTGTAACCAACTCTGGATGCCACCCAAACTAAAAATATTCTGCCAATTAGTGTGACACATAGCTTCCTTACATCCTATCACGTATTTTATTTATTTTATGCCTTTACAAGCTATTATTGTCTCAAAATTGTATTTTGTATTGACATAATAAGAAAGTTTGAAACTTATATAGGACCAACAATGGGCTAATTATGACCTACCACCCAAATTTTAGTAACATTGGACAAGTAATTCGTAAAAATTGAGCGACAAACAGACACGGAACCAAAACTGTTCCCTGATGTCTGAAATAGATGTCTGACTTGAAATTTTTGAAATCCAAGACCTAAAATATTTTCGTTCTTCAGAACGATCATATAGCCTCCTTTACCTTCGGCGTAAGCGATGGTTTTACTTTCTCTTATACGCAGTATAAATAAAGAGAAAGTATTGTGATGGAGCAATTTATTTTGGATTTACACGTTTTGAAATCCCCTTTGAGTCCAAAATGTGGTTTTAAAAATGTCCGTCTCTGCTGTCTGCAGACTACTCTATAATGGGCCGATTTTTTTATGCAATTTAGCATACAGGTTCAGAAAAAACACATCCCGACGAAATCAAGAAATAAATTTTAGCTCCAATTTATTGGCAGTACGTCCCAAAATTTTTTTTTTCGAAAACGGTTCTAACTGTTGGAGTGCAGTCCATTTAAATACGAATCGAATGGTAGGTATGTCATTTTCCGGGAAACATATAGCTTTTCAAGATATTTATGAAATGAAATATGATTTTTTTGAAAATAAAGTTTTGTTTGATTAATTGGACCGATTTTATCAGTCACTAATTTGGAATTATTTAATTGAAGCGAGCGTAAGCGAGCTTCTTACATTCAACGAAATATGCATCTTGTCTGTCTGTCTGTCTGTCTGTCTGTCTGTCTGTCAGTAACGTTTACGCGTGTGACGATAACTTGAGTAAAAGTACCGATTTAGTTGAAATTTGGTATACATGATCTTCTTACTAATACTCAGGCTAAGTTCGTTGGACAGCGTGATCCGTCCAAGAGTTCGCGCGCAATGCTCGCGTAAACGTGAGCTTCAAATTTAAAATTGGAATTTCAGGACGGGAAAAAATTCTATCATCACCTACTCGATGAGACGAACATTTTTTACAAATAACATTTTTCAGTAAAACCAACAACGACTAATAAAGATCGCTAAAACTATTAAAGCGGACCTAAACGTTTAAAATAGTGAAAACAACCTTTTTACCGATATCTTACGTTCTAACGTAACGATCTTAATAAAACTTCATGTACCTCGTCTAAAGTACAATTGAAACAAGTATGTAAAATTTCAACTTGATACATGCAGTAGTATTTGAGTAATGAAGTGATACATTTATAATATTAGTTTAAAAGCTATGACGGGTGGTTAAGATTCTTATAGTCGTTTTGTGTGTAGGTTTGTTATGAATTATAATAATTGTTAACATCTGGTTTTATCTTCAAATATCTTCTTTCAAATTTCTTCTTAGAAAATTAAAGATAAAACCAAAAGTTCCATCACTAATTCAAATTTATTTAAAAAAATTAAGTATAATATTTTATTTTAATATTAAGGGTAGATTAGTTAGAATATTAATTTATTAATTATTGTTGAATCTTCTCTATAGATAACGAACTAGATGTTTTTACAAGGTATCAATAAGTGTATAATTTATAAAGTAATCATATCGTTAGGAATGGATTGCGTTTAACATTATTACACTAAATAATAGGTTATTACCTGATCAAATCGATCGGCTATCTTATGCAATATTATAACGCCTGCACACGTCTTGTTTGGAAGTTGTAAAACGATTGCAATTTAATCTTTCGTTTAAAGCCCACTGCTTCACGGTTCCCTAAAGAAAAACGCCTTACACCTGCTAAACATCTTGACACTTTTATGAAACTATTGATGTCAAAAGAAGAAAAACCTTGGATTTTACGTGACCGTAACATTAAAGTGAGAAAAAAAAAATCCACCTAGTTCACTATATACTTCGTAACAGAACTTACCGTCTCGAATAACTCTTATTTTAACAAAAACTAAACAAAGATTTCATTGTATTATGTCTTTTTTTATTTAGTCATACTTCTAAACAAGCTATATAAATATAAAAAAAATAGCAAGATAAAAATGAGTTACCAAGAATTATACATCAGGTGTCAATGTGTCAATATCTTACCTTATTGAAATAAACTGTTTGGTAATCATTCCTCAATATATTTGTTTCAAATCCCAAAGAGGGTTATGGTTCAAATGAGGGAGAAATATTTCTCATGATAATCACACTCTGATGATCACATAGAGTCGATTGCATCATCATTGAATATCAATGATAATCATTTGACCCATAATAATTCAATAATGTGCTACTACAAGACACGTAATAATCATTCATACTCAAATCATCTCCATGTGAATTATCAGTGACAGTCCAGGAGATCCTTTATGGTGGACAATGTGAATTTTAAGTAATATTTGGACAATTAACCTATTAAGTGACAAATTATCATCAACTTGATTTTTGGTCTACAAGCTAAGTTTGTACTCAAGTTAATGAAAATCACATTGCCATGGCCCATCCTTTATGCTGGACAACGTGATTCTCTTTGATTTAAAGTGATATTTGACAAACTAACCTATTAAGTGACAAACTATCATCAACTTGATTTTTGGTCTACTAATTAAGTTTATGCACAGGATCATGAAAATCAGATTGCCCACCATAAAGGACCATAATCCACCCGATTATTTTTTTCAAATGCCTATTGCCAAGCTATGTCCTGCAGACGAACTTAGCCCACCACATATTCTTAAAAGGCACCAAAAGATTTACTTAAACACAAAATTCTAGTTTGATGTTAGTCAGACACTTTTTGGCACGCCATCTCCTGGGCTATGATCATAACCTGTCCTGTAACAATCTAATGTTGATCGAAATCGAGACGTTTAAGACACTGAAGAAATAAATTATGGTCCTCTAGGTCTAGGTAAACACACTGTAGACATCTTTCCATACTCTTCAATCAACTTACTATCTGTCCTTGATAAATAAAACCTTCATGAGTGTTATCACGATTAGGTTAGTTTTAGACTATAACCCCTCGGTGATCAAATTGGATTAAAAATCAACTATTTTATGTGGCATGATATCTTTGTGGTACAATAGCTGTTGGTTCGTTCAAGATTAGTTATTTGTGCAACTAGTATGCAAAGTGGCACTTCGCTGCACTCGAGAAAAATGTTTACTTATGAGCCGCAGGAGAGGGCGAAATGGTTTATCGAGTGGAGTAGACACTTTAAGCTCGAGTTGCACGTAAATGTTTTCCTAAAGTTAGTTTTTAAATGTGTGCAATCACCAAATAATGACACTCGAAAACAATAAAAACTTCACCAGCTGTTATATGTTTATAACCAGTGTTGCCAATTTTGTTTCAAGCTTTATTTTTATTTATGTTCGTAAGTTGGAAAACAGGAGTACGGGAAAGTAAAATCAGTGCGGGAAAGTAAAGGCAGAAATCTGCTTCTTTGGGTACTATTTTGAGTGCCAAACAAATACTACTTGTCACTGCCAAAGAGCAACTGTAGGAAAAATATATTCACCGTGGCTATGATCTTTGAAGACTTCGAAAAAATAAACTGTCAATAGGTGTGGCACATAGCTTCCTCGCGCCTTGTCGCTTACTTTATTGATTTTATGCTTTCACAAGTTATTATTAACTAATTTGTTTAATTGTTTCCCCCGATTTTTTAATCTGTCAACATTGTTTTGATTTTTTGCCAGAATTAAAGTATCAATTTAGCTAAAGGTAAAGAGCGCAGACGGTTCAAATTAATCTGGAGCTATCTGCGGGCTACTTTCGATGAAAGTTTCATACAAATCAGATAAGTAATTTTAAAGCTATAGGTGAAAATAAATGTATGCTTGAGTGCTTGTGGAAGAGAAACAAAGGGCTGCAGAAGGTTGGAACTTATATGGGACCAACAAAGAGTTAATTATGACATGCCATACAAATATCATTAAAATCGGACGTGTAGTTTTTAAGATATGTTCACAAAAAGTGAGCGACAGACAGACACGAAACCAAAAATCTGTCTTGGAATTTTTGAAATCGGAGACATAAAATATTTTCTATCATCAGAACAATCACATAGCTTCCGTTACCTTCGGTAAGCTCGTAAGCAAAATTAAACACTATCATATCTAGAGGTAATAGAAAGTACAATGTAGTGTAATGCTATTAAAAAATAATATGCAGACCATATAAAACGCATAAATAGAGGACGGCAATAAAAATAGGACAATAAATCTTAAAAAAGGATTGAAGCAAGGAAATATACCTTAAGCCAAACTTATTGTAGGAGATAGTTAAGAAAGTTAAATTGGGATAAAATGGCAGTCATTAACATAAATGGAAAAATTCTGAACAAAAATGCTGCAAAAGACATTGTCCTTATTGAAAATTATCTAAAGGAGAAGCCAAAATTATGCTACAAGAACAAACTAAGGAAGTGTGTGCATTATTTATATATGTTTGATCGAGTTACTATTATGGAAATATCATAGTTACGACCTAAGTGGTCTTATATGATATACAAAGAAACACATTAGATGTAACATTTACAGTGAAATATATGTATCCTTAGCGGTTATATAGCCGTATTAATATAACCGCAAGTACAATGTTTGCATTGTAATTTAAACACATATTAGACTTCATAATGAGAAACATAATTTATATAAAGGAAGTAGAAATAAATGCCACAATTACAACACATATCAATTTAAATATATATATATATATATATATATATATATATATATATATATATATATATATATATATATATATATATATATATATATATATATATATATATATATATATATATATATAAGAGAGAGACATATGATATGAAATATCATTCCAATGCTAGATAGGGATGGATTTATTTCTTCAGAGGACTTGCCACGCTCGATTAAATATTTCAATAGAATTAGTCAAAACGTCTAAATAGAATTCGGTTTAGTTTAAGATAATATTAATAACTTATATACTTGAAATGTCAAGGAGAATTATGATGAAACTTTTTTAATATATTCTAAACCTTCGTTTATCCTTTCTCAAAATATACAATTTCTTCTAGATATTTACAAAATGCCTTTAAGGATTCTACGGAAGAGCTAATAAAAGTATTATTTCCCTAAAATTAATTTAAATAAATTAGCCAAGAGTGTGTTAGTTTTTTTGTCTGCAAATTTTCTGAAAGCACATATTTGGTCAATATATTTCCCCCTCTTTATTTTTTATTTATTTATTTATTTAT
This sequence comes from Gerris lacustris, assembly GCA_951217055.1. Classification (NCBI taxonomy): domain Eukaryota; kingdom Metazoa; phylum Arthropoda; class Insecta; order Hemiptera; family Gerridae; genus Gerris; species Gerris lacustris. The sequence goes on along the minus strand of OX578283.1, from coordinate 56,686,550 downwards.
TTTTTTTAACAAATTCACGGCAAAAAAAAAAATCTGAGAAATATCATTGTCAAAAAATAAATAATAAAAAATAGGTTCAAGACAACTCAGACAAACTCATATACGAGTTCATTATTACATAGCCCAACGTTTCCCATTTATTAGCTTTCGTAGATACATTTACGATAGAGTGACATTTTTTAAAATCCACCTTTTTGGACTCAGAAGACCTCAATACGTGTAAATCCATCAAAATAGAATTTCCACGCCATCACAATACTTTCTCTCTATATGAGAAAATAAAAAGAGTTTTTACCAAAAGGTTTATACGTTGCATATTTTGAGAAATTTCTTTTCCCTCACTTAAATTACCCTACTTTTGATACGGCTGGGTTAATTATGCTGGTTAACGAACTCGTCCTATTTGTTAATATTGCCTACCTACCTAATACTGCTTACCTATGTTTGTGCTGAAAGCAAGAAATTGGTCAATTTATTTAATTTTAAATTTATCAATGTCTCGGAAGCTAAAAATTCTCTCGGGAAAGGTACATGGTTATAAATTCGTATATCAATAGACTAGATTATTTTAGATTTTTTAAATCAAAATCGCCACTACAGTCTTCGAGAAATATTTTTACCCACAGTTTTCATACTTTTAGAGAGCGCCCCGAAATTTAGTGCTAAAATACATTTCTCGATTCTACCTCGGGGTATGATTTATTTGAAAATGTATGCTACATTTCATAATTAGTCTGCCCTATGTGTCTGGCACATACTACTAATCGTCTGTAGTCTGCAACAGACTACTAAACGCATGTAGTCAGCAACAGACTACTAATCGTGTGTAGTCTGCAACAGACTACTAAGTTCACTTAGCTATCGTGTGTAATCTGCAACAGACTACTAAGTTCACTTAGCTATCATCTGCAGTCTGCAACAGACTACTAAGTTCACTTAGCTATCGTGTGTAGTCTGCAACATATTACTAAGTTCACTTAGCTATCGTGTGTAGTCTGCAACAGACTACTAAATTCACCTAGCTTTCATCTGCAGTCTGCAACCGGCTACAAAATTCACCTAGCTGTCACCTGCAGTCTGCTACAGACTACTAAATCCACCTAGCTGTCATCTGCAGTCTGCTACAGACTACTAAATTCACCTAGCTGTCATCTGCAGTCTGCTACAGACTACTAAATTCACCTAGCTGTCATCTGCAGTCTGCTACAGACTACTAAATTCACCTAGCTATCATCTGCAGTCTGCTACAGACTACTAAATTCACCTAGCTATCATCTGCAGTCTGCTACAGACTACTAAATTCACCTAGCTATCATCTGCAGTCTGCTACAGACAGTGGCGTAGGAATTCATTTTTGACGGGGGTGGCTCGGGAGGGGGGGTGCTCCACTAAGGGGGGGGGGTACATACTCTTTATCAGTGCTCGATTTCTAGAAATTAAGGTGCCAGACTACCAAGCTACCCCGGAGGGTCCGGGGGTCCTCCCCCGGGAAAATTTTGGAAAATAAACGTTCAAAAACAGCAATTTAAGCAGTTTTAGACATAAACCCATGTACTAATTTTTATTTAATTTGTAATTTTATAGCCCCTTCAAGTCTGACGGGGGGGGCTCAAGCCCGATAGCCCCCCCCGTTCCTACGCCACTGGCTACAGACTACTAAATTCACCTAGCTATCATCTGCAGTCTGCTACAGACTACTAAATTCACCTAGCTATCATCTGCAGTCTGCTACAGACTATAGACTGATTTCTTTTAAAACCACTCAAAGGACCTTAGAATGTATAAATCCTTCAAAATCTAAAAATTGAATTTTCGCTCTACGACAATATTAAATATAATAAAAAAGTTAAAATATAATAAAATAAAATTATAAAGACAATATTATTGAGTGCCAAAATGATTGACAAAAAATCAATACTAGACAGAGTAGTTTTTTAAAAAATTAAATCAAAATAACTACTTTCCAAAAAATTCTAGTTTGATTTTGTTTGTTTAAAGGGGAAAGCTTCTTTAAAATTTAAGAAATGGAAAGAAAAAATAAACAGATTTAAAGATTATCACCGGTATTTTTTGTTTTTTATATAAAATAATTTTGTCAAAAAACAAATTAATTTTTTTCGATTTTACAGACCAGTTTTTATTGGATTTACTGTGTCGTGAGTTATTTTCTCTGTTTCTTATTAGTACAGTATATTTTTTTTAGTTCCGCGATTTATTATTTTGTTTTCACTTTTTTTATGAAGATTTAAAGTTCTTTGTGAGCGTAACGCGTTTTATTTTAGTATATTTTTTTAAGCCAAAAAAGAAAAAAAAGAAAAATCAGAGATGTTTATTACTTTCAGAGAGAATCTCACACAGCTTAAAGACAGCTTTCCGTGTCACCTTAAAGGAACGAGTTTAGTATATCTTTCTAATATAATATCATTCTTATAAATTGTCTTTTGGAGATTTTTATTATAAAAAAATAAAAATAATAATAACAAAATCGTAAAAGACTTGTTTCCTTTCACTTTTCATTGTAAGACTCAGATGTTTGTTGTTTCTGATCATTTATCTTTTTATTATTTTAGTGGGATTCCGTGATTCACGATTTTTTATATTATTTTTGAAGCCCCAAAAATCTCCTTTAGTATAACAGTGATATTTAGAGTAAAATAGTGACATTTGATTACAAATATTTGCGGTACGGATTAGATCTATAATGAGTGGTTGTTTTTTTGTTGTATAAAAATATCAAAGTGTTTATAATTGAAAGTGACAACTTTTATATCAAAATAAACTTTTTAACCCTTATAGTCCAGGAGATACAAGAAATTGTCTGAATAAAAGCAAGCTAGAATTTTGTGTATAAGTTAATCTTTTGGTACCTTTTAGGAATATGTGGTCGGCTAAGAACGTCTGCGGGACATAGCTAGTTAATAGGCATTTGAAAAAAAAAAAAAACTCATGGAGAGCGGCCATGTTCCACTCATTTTGTTGTACAATGTGATTTACATGACCCCGAGTACAAAATCAGTTGATAGTAAACTAATAGTCTAGGAGATAGCGTGCAAAAAAGTGTCTGACTAACATCAAGCTAGATTTTTGGATACAAGTCAATCATTTAGTGCCTTTTAAGAATATGTGGTCGGCTAAGTTCGTCTGCGGGACATAGCTTGGCAATAGGCGTTTGGAAAAAAACAAACCGGTGGAGAGCGGCCATGTCTCAACAATTATGGTGGACAATGTGATTTTCATGATCTGAGTACAGAATTAGTTAGTAGACTGAAAATCAAGTTGATGTTAGTTTGTCTGTTTACGTGTTACCACGTTGATTTTTAGTAATATTTGAATAACTAACCTATCAAGTGTGAAAATAACATCGACTTGATTATTGTTATCTCCTGGACAATAATAATCAAATTTATGTAAGTTTGTAACTTAATAGGTTAGTTAGTAATATATGAATCCAAATCAAAGTGACCACCTATCAAGATACCAACTAACTTGAACTTTAATTCTGTACTCGGGATCATGGAAATCACACTTAACAACAAAATGGGTTCATGGCCTCTCTCCACCGATTTTTTTTTTCCAAATACTTATTGCCAAGCTATGTCCCACAGACGAACTTAGCCAACCACATACCCTTGAAAGGTAACAAATGATTAACTTATACACAAAATTCTAGCTTGATGTTTGTCAGAAACCTTTTCACACGCTATCTCCTGGACTATAAATAAAACAACAACTACTTGTTATAGATGTAATCCATACCGTAAATGCAAATGACACCATTTTACTCCAAATAATGTAAAAAATTTGTATACTACTTTTAAAAGAATTTTTTTCGGCTTCAAAATAATAGAAAATACGTGACATGAAAAATAAATTATCAGAGTCAACAAACAACTGACTCTCACAATGAAAAGTGAAAGGACACAAGTCTTTTACGTTTTTGTTATTTTTAAAAAAAAATGAAATTCACCAAAAGACATTTTAGAAATGATAGTAAATTAGAAAAATAGTAAACTCGTTCTTTTAAGGTAACACCTATTATAAACAAAAGATCAAAGTGTTAAAATAATTGAAAGTGACAACTTATACCTAGATATTACCTTTAATAGTTGGTTGGAAAACTCAGTAAGAAAATAAAAAAATGTAGCAACACTTTACTATATTATTAAATATTTTTTAATGAGAGTCTAAGGTCATAAATAGAAAAACGTGTCCCAGGCAGAAATATTATTCACATTTATGACAGTTAGCTGGCAGCAGTAGTAGTATGGTCCTAGTTTATATTTACTATACTAGTACTAGACGGGTAGGGCGAACCATATGTTCGTACCTAACAACTAGGCCAAATTGTAAGTTCATTTAATTAGTCGTAGTAGAAAGTTCATATCTATCAAGTTATCATATCTCTGTACATTGTACCACCAATGCGACTATGGAGTGATCATTAGTGAGCCATATAAATTAGAGCATCACGGTGTGGAATCGAACCCACGACCTCTTGCCACCCTTGATTCATTGATGGCCGAGCAGACGTGGTAAATAATTTAATCCAAAGGGCCACGGTGCCTCTTTGGCAGTAGTACGGGAAATGATGGCTTTATTGAAATCCATCTCTAACCAGATATTATTATTTGGTTTGTTTCAACACCCCCCCCCCCCCTTTATACCGTTCTTTGTTATGTCCCGTGGATCGTTGAGGGATCTTTTAGGACAGGTTTTACATGCATAAGTAAATATGTCGTATCTGACCCACTTTGACTAAATAAATAACAATTAAGAAAAAAGGATGTTCAGTCTGATGTACATTGGGACAAAGGAATATCACACTTATGTATATATAAGTGTGATTTTCCTTTGTCCCAATGTACATTAGACTAAATATCCCTTTTTCTTAATAGTTATTTAGTCAAAGTAGTCAGATACGACATATTTACCCATGCATGCACTAACATTGATTAATAATAAAATTATGTCAGGTTGGAACGGATTTAGGCTATAATTCGCACCATATTAATAACATTAATAAAAACCTATAACAGCTATTGGGAACCTTCCTGTTGACATGTGTGACAATTGACATAACTGGAATTGTCATATATAAACCAGTACTTGGTATTGTCAGAGGATCGTTTGGCAGTACAGTAAACGGTTCGCAAACGATGCCTGCGCGAGTTGGAACAGTTTGGAGGACGGTACGAAACACTTTCACAACTCGGGTTGGAATGGCTTTTATGCATTGCGCATGCCTGTGACGATCCCGTGGATACACTGCTTGATTGAAACCAACCTATTATATAATGATGATGAAAAATTCACCTAGACTTAAAATGTTGACAAAATTTTAGATAGCATAATATACATGTATGTGTAAGAATTTTGAGTCCTTTCAATTGGTTAGCTAGCTTTAATAATAATAATGTAATGCTTCAGTTAAAATAATTGCAGTTTTTCTTTGGACATAAATAATCACTGGAAGTGTATACTAGTGATTATACATATGACTACCATATGAAACATTTTACAGTTCTTTATCCACCTGAAAAAAGCGCTAAAATAATGTAAGACAGCATTTTTAGGTAAATATCCTTAAATTGAATTATGTATTATTTGAAATTGTAATTGATACGATGGTTTGGTTATTTATTTATTTTTTTAGTTAATAAAGGGGTGAAGATGACCTTAAAAAGAGTTAAAACGTTTCCTCACTTACACCTACAATATCCATCTATAGAAAATTATCTGTAAAGCGCTTTAAAACGTAATGTGACATGCTCTTGTATAAGAATAACCTATTTTTCCAAACCCACATTTCGGCCATATTTGTTTTCAAAATGGTGGCAAAGAATGGATATTATGTATTAATCGTTAAATATTCTTTTCCTACTCTTCAAGACCTTCAAAACGATGTATAACATTGTTATGCAGACTAAAAACTTTTTGCTTAATCGTCCAAAAACATTGACCGCCATCTAGAAAAATATTTAGAATGAAATTTCCTAAAATTATACAGTTTCCACAAAATGCTGAGATGCGCCTGTGTGCCAAATTTCGATCAAACTCATCACTTTTTACGCTAGTTATCGTTAGACAAACAAACACCTAAACTTAAGTTAGTTAACAAAGCATAAGTCTCTGAATAATGAAGAACACATGTATTGGAAGAACATTATGTATTTCTAAAATACACTGAGTGACAAAATAGCAAAGTTCATTCCAGTAGGTAGATTATCATCTTTGCCAGATTTATTTCTGAGAATATTTTACTATTCTTAGATTGAAAGAGTTGCACTGTTTGGAATTACAATGTTCACTGTAACTCCTTAATGTGATCTGTAATTTCTTGGCATTCCACACAACAAGAACCTTGCAGCTATGAATATTAAAAATTGCACAAAGCAATCTAGCACAGATCACACGGTATCAGATTATTTCTGTTTAAAAAATTCCCACAAATACCCACCCATCAAAGGAATATAAGGATTTGCTTTTAGTAAATAGATACATAATACATTTGGGGTACAAATACATTAAGGAGTTAAAAGTGACCATGATCGTAAAAGCAATGATCACTTCCATCTATGATCAAGGTCCATGTCATGGGTTTAACGATCATGCTCGAAGAAAATTTAATCTATTGGCTTACTATTGATCACAACGCTTTGGCGGTACGTTGGTGTAAAGAGGCTGTAATCCATACGGGGTCAGTAAACAGAGCCCAAATAAGTGATCACAATTGCTAGGTTGGAACAAGTGGTTCTTCCATACAGGGTTAGTGAACAGGGCCTAAATAAGTGAACACTTAGACAGTTTTAAGAGGAGTCATTGATACTCCAAAAGTTCAACAGTAGGGCACTTCTTCGTTCAATAAAAAAATATAGCAAAGAATTCGAAATATTTCAAACCAAATATTCTGCATAATTCCGATTAACAAAAAGAGTTCATTATTATGCTAAACAATTCTTTAAAGAGGGTCCGATTATTGTCAAGTGCTCTAAATATGTTTCAGATTATTTAAATACCATTGAACGTAATAAAATATATATTATTTATATATGATAGATTAATTATATTTTTCGAAAAATGATTATTTATACATAAATATTTTACATTTTTTAATCTTTTCTTTCAATATGTTTCCGCATGCAATTTAAATTTATTTACGTTCTCCATTTTTTATCGCATTCAAATATTTACTTATAACTTGTCCAAATAATATTTTAAGAGCATTGTCTCGAGTATTCTCGCTGTAAAAAGATTTTTCATATTAGCAAGTTCAAGCTTAGGTAACGGAAGCTATGAGATCGTTCTGAAGAACAAAACATTTTTAGGTCTCCGATTTCAAAAATTCCAAAACAGAAATCCGTTTCAGACATCAGGAAACATTTTTGTTCCGTGTCTGTCGGTCGGTTTGTCGCTCAATTCTTGCGAACCAACATATCTTAAAAACTACTCGTCTGGTTTTATTGAAATTGGGATGGGAGGTCATAATTAGCCCATTGTTTTGTTAGTCACATATAAGTTTCAACCTTCTGCGCTCATTAGATTCTCTGCTACATGCGCACAAACATACATTTATTTACACATATATCTTCAAAAGTACTTATCTTATTTTTATGAAATGTTGATGGTTTGTCGAAAGTAGCCCAAAGATAGCACCAGATTAATTTCAACCGTCTGCGCTCATTAAATTTTTCTAAACTGATACTTTAATACATGTAAAAAACAAAACATTTTTGACAGATTTTAACAGAAAAAAACGGGGGAAAATAAAATAAATTATATAACAATAAGTTTTATAAGCATAAAATCATTAAATTTGATGAAATAGGACGCGAGGAAGCTATGTGCCACACTAATTGGCAGAGTATTTTTAAATTATTTCTATCAACACTCTATTACTTAAAACATTATAATATGAGTGTATAACCAGCTAATAAAATATTATCATTTTATATCACAAATTAACTTATCCCTAACCAAATTTAACTACGAAGCGCGGTAGGGGAAGGCACTACAGCTGGAGACTGGATTACAGACCTCCTATACCTTTCTAACTCCCTTTTATACTTTTCTGAGTTTTTAAGCTAAAAGTAACGTAACGTTTTTGACTTATGTTCCATAGCCTAAACATGAAAATGTCAATTTAAAATCTTTTTGGCAATGTTATGTTGTCTGAATGTATATTTGTTTGCTTGTTATACCGAAAGAAAGAAAATCCATTGAAGATAAAAATCACAGGTGTGACTCACAGAGACACAATATGAATTCTTTAGCATTATAATATAAGTGTAGATGCTATAATTCACTCGAGCAAGGTCGTAAACCTTAGACTGTATAAAGCAACGAGTCCACAAGTTGGTTCGCTCCCACGGAATAATATTATCTAACTATTCCAGATTGCTACAGCTTTACGCTCTGTGAGAAACATAATATCTTTTTCTTCGTGGATTAGTCAGATTAAAGAATTTCCTTCATAAGACTTTGACCTGAACATATCCTCACTTTTTAATTAAAGGGTTATAATTAAAAGGATGTAAAACAATTGTTTTCTAATTAAGGCTTTCATTGATATTAGTCGGGGATTATTATTATTGTTTTTTTGTTCTTTTACATGCATTTAGAAAAGGAAATTGAACTTGAACTCATAAGAAAAATACAACTTGGAAAATATAAAAGCAATTAGTCACTTCATTCGAACTTTCAGCCTTGTGATAGTTACTCATATTTTAAAAATAATAGTTATTTATGCACCTAGGGAGTAAAGTAAGCCATTATTCCCTGAGCGAAAAAGTTGGTTTATGAGGCGAAGCCGAAGGAACCATGGTCCCTAAATCCCGAGGCGGAGCCGAGGGAATAACGCTAATTAGCTCCCGAGGCGCAGCCGAGGGAGATAGTTATCGTGAGGGGAATAATGGCACTTTATACTCACGAGGTACAAACAATATTTTATCTCCAGTAGGGAGAAAATACACATTTTCGTCCATTGCACAGTTTTTATTTATATATTTTAATAAATAACAATAATTATTAGCACTTTTAATAGCAGAATATAAGAGATTCAATATTAAAAACAAATAAGAATTGGAATTAAACTCAAATAGAAGGTTATTTTGATGCAGGTTATAAACAAAGATAAACATGGTCGAAAAAGCAGTGACGCCAACCTGATTTCAACAACTTCATTACATTAGCCATTCATTTTCTACTATTTATAAAATAATTAAGTTGCAATCTTTACTTTTTCGCCCTGCTTTTATTTTTTCCCCTACTTTTTGAGTTCAAGGATGAAAAAACTTACTTTAGTCACTCTAAACTAATTCAAAATCATAACTTTTTCTCTCTACTGGAGATAAAACAATATTTAATGTTAGAAACATCTTAACTATTAAGTATGTTTAGGTAAAGCAGGTACTAAGGGAACAAGGGTACTTAATTTAGTTTGTACTTAAACACTGACGATGGCAGACATGCTGAAAACAGTTTGGTGATTAGTATAAAATTTGTGATTTAGACAATAAAAGAAGTTTCTAACGAAGAACATTAAATAGTGTTTTATATTTTAAATTAGTCACTTTTAAAGAGGAATCTATGACTTCAAAAACTTAAAACAAAACCTTGTACAGTAGAACTGTCAAATAGGGGCTGAGTTTTGTCCGCTATTATGAAAGTCCGTTATACAAAAAATAATTATGTACATATTTCAAATAATAAGGCAAAAGAGTGTGAGGAATACTGAACAAAACAGAACCGGATGCAGGGCCTTGGGTCGGGCGACAAATATGTGAAGTCTTTTTTTTGTCCGCTATAAGCAACGTCCGCTATAAAAGGGTCCGTTATTGTGAGATTATCCTGTACTCGAATATTGTATTGTGCACATGATTGGCTTTAAAATACCAATGGTACCAGTTTTAGTAAAATTTATATATATTATGTATCCCGTATCCATAAACGTTTATTGGTTATATATGTAGAATACGGAGCATTAGTGCGGCGGTCATCATTAGAGGTAGAAGGAAATCATTTTGAGTTCGCTATACTTTTCCGTAAAATCATCGTCGAAAAGATCTTTAATACTGCAAAGTTTCATGTTTTATCTCTTTTGATTCAAAAGTTATTCAAATCTTACAGAGTGACAGACAGACAGACACAGGAACGAAACTATAAGGGATTATTTTTTGGTTTTACTAACGAAACCTTAAAAAAATAGAGGTCAAAAGCTGCTTTGAAAATAAACGACACAATTCTTAACGGAGAGTTTTTTCCTTTCTTCGTTTTTTTCTTTCTTTTCATATCATTTATATTATGATATGAGTGTCTCGACGACTCACCTTGAAATGATTTTTAGGGTTTTGTAGATTCTTCTCAAAACCCTTATGCCGAGGGTGATGTGTCCGTCGTTCCGTCGCTCTTTGGTTCATAGGGCCCCAACCGTTTAAGCTAAAGAGCTGAAATTTGAAATACTGGTGCAACTTTTTGACCCAACCACAGGAAAAATATACAGAAGTTCAAAATTAAATATGCGCATGCGCAATTCGCAAAAATGTTGTAAACTCAAAAATGTATATTTTTTTTAATTTTCGAGTGGGGTATCAAATGAAAGCTGCTGAAGAGTAGGACGCAAATATATATAAAGTTTTACTTTAATATATTAATTAAATTTAAATAAAATAGTTAGTAGCAGTCATTAGAATAGTTTTTAATTATCGAATAATTAATATTAATAAATTTGGAAACGGGTTCAATTGTAGAATAAGATTTTAAAAATTGCAAATACCCGACCTTTTGCAAGGAAGAGTATTTTTTGTACTTATTGACTGGGCTATTATATACCCTGCTATGTTTATTTTTAACCTAATACTATCAGCTAATTTCTGTTAAACTCAAAACATTTGGCGTACGTATTATTTATTTATTTATTTTTTTTTTTTTTTGTTAATTCACATAACTAAAATATTTTTAAAATGTACCAATTTATTTTTCCGGCTAGTAAAATAAAACATAAATCTATTATATAATGTACAACTTTTAATAATAAAATATTATTAGTATGTATATAATATTGTTTAAATAAAATACCCCGGTCTTCATGTCCCGAACTTAAATTTATTTGTACATAATAACATTTTAGACTCTCTTAGAAGGTTAGGCTAAAGAAGGTAGGCTAAAAAGACGTTTTCAAGTAACGCAAACTATAAAAATTTTCCCGGGGGAGGACCCCCGGACCCCCCTAAAAGAGAGCCCTGCCCCCCCTTCATAATTGGCTGGATCCGCCCTTGATATGAAGCAATTTAAGAACAAAGAAAATCAGACTGGTTAATCGTCTGTGATTATGCTAAGCCCACATTACAACCCCCCCCCCCCCCCCCCCTACCTTTATTTTTTTTTACTCTGTGCCCCTCCCAAAAATAAATCCTGGGTGCCCCACTGGTTTATTTGAAGCAAGCTTAACGAGCTTTTAACAGAATATGCACCGTGACTGTTTATTTGTGCCAGAAATTTTACGTGTGTGACGATTTAGTAACAACTGACCGATTATTTGGTTAAAATTTGTTATACATGTTGCATTAAATTTTATTTTATTTATGTTGCTTAATGCTCAAGCTCAAGGATAGCATTGACTTTCCAAGAGGACATTCACGAATAATACTAGTTTTAATGTTTGATTTTGCAAGTTTGAAAAATACACAATTTTGTTAGAAATAATTGAAGCGAGCGTAGCGAGCTTCCTACATTCAACGAAATATGCTCCGTGTCTGTCTGTCTGTCTGTCTGTCTGTCTGTCTGTCTGTCTGTCTGTCTGTCTGTCTGTCAGTAACGTTTACGCGTGTGACGATAACTTGAGTAAAAGTTGACCGATTTAGTTGAAATTTGGTATACATGTTCCTCTTACTAATACTCAGGCTAAGTTCGTTGGACAGCGTGATCCGTCCATGAGTTCGCGCGCAACGCTCGCGTAAACGAGAGGTACAAAAATTAAATTGGAATTTCAGGACGGGAAAAGATTCTATCATCATCTACTCGATGAGACGAACATTTTTTTCAAATAACATTTTTTACTAAAACCAACAGCGACACCGCTATGACTTAATAAAGATCGCTAAAACTATTAAAGCGGACCTAAACGTTTATAATAGAGAAAACAACCTTTTTACCGATATCTTACGTTCTAACGAAACGATTTTAATAAAACTTCATATACACCATCTAATGCACAATTGAAACAGGTATGCAAAATTTCAATTTGATACATGCAGTAGTTTGTTTGTAGCAAAGAGATACAAATTATAAATATTGAAATAGAGATGTGTGGTTAGAAGAATAGTAAGAACGCGGGGTGGTTCCCTTACTACTAGCCACTGTACTACTACCAGACCCACTATCTATCAACTCATCATGATTCACAATAATCTTTTTTTTTCAATATTCAATACATATTTATTACTATACGCTCGCTTCAATGATAGAGCCACGCGATGCCTAGTTTATATAAAAATGCAATTTTTCAAAACTGGTCTTATTTTCAACCTTTTTTTTGGTTTCTGTATTCTTCACCTTAGTTGTATCTATGTGCAAAATTTGGGGAAGATTGAATCACGGGAAGTGGTTTAAAATTGGGGAAACGGAAATGTGCGATGAAACTTACAAAGCAAAGTAATTGAAGCGAGCGTAGCGAGCTTCCTACATTCAACGAAATATGCTCCATGTCTGTCTGTCTGTCTGTCTGTCTGTCAGTAACGTTTACGCGTGTGACGATAACTTGAGTAAAAGTTAACCGATTTAGTTGAAATTTGGTATACATGTTCCTCTTACTAATACTCAGGCTAAGTTCGTTGGACAGCGTGATCCGTCCATGAGTTCGCGCGCAACGCTCGCGTAAACGAGAGGTACAAAAATTAAATTGGAATTTCAGGACGGGAAAAGATTCTATCATCATCTACTCAATGAGAAGAACATTTTTTTCAAATAACATTTTTTACTAAAACCAACAGCGACACCGCTATGACTTAATAAAGATCGCTAAAACTATTAAAGCGGACCTAAACGTTTATAATAGAGAAAACAACCTTTTTACCGATATCTTACGTTCTAACGAAACGATTTTAATAAAACTTTATATACACCATCTAATGCACAATTGAAACAGGTATGCAAAATTTCAACTTGATACAAGCAAAATTCTTTGCGTAGTGACGAGATACATTTATAATAATTGTTTAAAAGCTACCGCGGGTGGTGAAGATTGTTATAGTCGTATAGTGTATGGTTTGTTTAGGAAGTAAAGCTTTGTACCGAGTACCCCCACTCTTCCCTACACTACCCTCTTCCACTTATCTTCAACTATGACATTCATCATGATTAATAAATTTCAATATTCAGTATTTCATTGCAATACGCTCGCTTCAATGATAGAGCCACGCGATGCCTAGTATAAGACCAGTAAAAAGAGAGAAAGGGACAAATTAAAATGCAACTCACCATCGAGAATCGAACTACCTTCAATCTCTAGTTTTAGCATGTAAATTGCAGTAATTTTGTTTGAAGAAAGAGAGAAAGACGAATAAAAAAGCAACACATCGCCGGGAATTGAACCACCTTCTATCTCTAGTTTTACCATCTAACATGCAGTAATTTTTTTTTTATAAGAAAGCCAGAAAGACGCGTAAAATAGCAACCTATCGCCGGGAATTGAACCACTTTCAACTCAAGTTTTAGCATGTAACTTGTGATAATTTTGCTAACAGAAAGATAGAAAGACCGATCAAAATGCAACACACCACCAGGAATCGAACCATCTTCAATGTCTCTAGATTTAGCATCTCAAGCTCGCAATGGAATATTGACTTTTATTATTAACAAGCCTATGAAAAGAGTCCTTATTTAATAAAGAAATGAAACTATATTTTGGCACCAGTTATCAAATTGTGTCAGGGATGGAAAGAAAAAGCGAAAAAGGCTTAATGATTGTTCCACGACGAGATGTACCACTGTGACAAGAGATAGTCGCTGGATTCGCAATTCCTTAAAACCTCATCTTTCACCACGGTCTCACGAATCTAGGAGACACGACTAGAACAAAGACATAGTCAAAAGAAACGTGACATACAGAGCAAGCTAACACATATATATATACCTAGATTTACAGCTGTAATAGAAATTTTTTCGTAAAATTCAAACTGACTGATGAAACATCAAAGAATATTAGGAAAGAAGTCCGTAATTTATAATATATTGATAAGTTTGAAGGGAGTTATGTTAATTTCACAGTACTATTTTGTAAATACGAAAAGTATATTATGAAGCAGGTGTAGTTTAATAACCAAACAACGTCTTTTACTCAAAATGATTGTAATAAATAATTGACCGGTTTCTGCTGTTCTAAAGCAGCCTTCTTCAGATAATCTGGTGGTTACTGAATGACTTTGAAAATGCAAGTGAACTTTGACTTGTACTTTCAAAGTCATCCAGTAACTTCTAGATTATCTGAAGATGGGAGCTTTAGAACAGCCGAAACCGGTCAATTATTTATTACAATCATTTTGAGTGAAGACGTTGGTCAGTGTTTGGTTATTGAACTACACTTTCATGGTGTGTCACTATCACACATTGGAGAATAACACAGTCGAGGATAATTATACTGTTTACTTCAGAAATTAGAGCTTTGATGGAGTTCATCTTAATGTATTTGAAGAAACTGACTCTCCATCTAAAATAATAATTATTTATTTATCAAAGCAGCTTTTGGCCTATATAAGACACCACCAATAAACAATAAACATAGCAAAGCAATAAGTAATAAAACTTACAAACATTTAAAAAAAGAAAACTGAATGAACAATAACAAAAAAACAAGTAAGGGTTGATAAATTTGTTTAGTGATTGTTTGTAGGCACTTGTGATTGATATAGACTATAGACCTTTGAAAAGCCCAAAAGCTGCTTTAATAATTTAACAGAATTACCTATTTAAGTGGAAATATATTTTCTTTAAATCTGAAAAAGTATAAAGTATACATTCATTTTGAGAAATGAAAAGAATAAAACGATTGATTTTAATAGATAAATTTATATATTTCAAAAGATATGGTAAAAAAAAAAAAATAGATGTAAATTTATAAAGTAAAAAAAAAAAATGTTTGATAAGTTATAAATGTTGGCATTTAATTTAGAAAATTGTGAACCGTGGGTTTAATTTGGTATGTAAACAAAACGATTTAAAATAGATCCATTAATAAACAATATACTTCAAGTTTCATTCTTTTGCTTTATCTAAATTTATTGTGACAATTTCAATGTATTTGTCTCTGTTAAACAGTTACATAAGTTCTCTGATTTCTTTCTTTTGAATATTTTTTTTATTTAGAGTTCTGGCATATTAAATTTTTGAAGTCCGGTCTACCCACGGACTTAATAAAAAGCATCTTGCTAAAAAGACCTTGAGTGAACCTACGAACTATTATTTCTTCTTAGTTTACAAAATATTCTTATTGGAAGTCTTATTTTATTTTTGTTTTAGCGTGATGTCATTAAAAAAGAAGAGTTTGGTTCGTATGGTTATATTTTAAATCTTGGACGGCCTTCGACTGCCCTCGCTTTTAGTAGGCCAGGTTTGCATTTTGCATTCATCTTAATTTCTTACACTGGTTAGGCTTCCATTGCTTATAATTCAGTTAACTCGTCATTACAATGAAAGAGCCAGCATGGCCGTGTGAATTAAATTACCATGTTTGCTCGGCCATCAATGAATCAAGGGCGGCACGAGGTCGAGGGTTCGATCCCTCGCCGAGGTGCTCTGATTTATATGCCTTACTAATGATCACATCATACTCTTCCAATGTATAGTCCAAAGTGTCGCCGGTACAATGTACAGAGGTATGATGTGTAAAGTGGAACTCTCTACCACGGGACTATTAATATGGGCCTAAAATATGGCCTAATTGCTAGGTTCGAACAAGTGGTTCACCCTACCCGACTAGTACTAGCACCTTACTACTACTACTATTACTACTAAGTCGTCATTATAGTTCAGTCAACGAGGCGAATTCGAGAAATGAATTTTATATTCGAATTTGGGGCGCTACCCCCGAAAACTCTGAAAGGACGTGAAATAAAATCCTCGAAAACGGTTCCGATTTTCATTAAAAAATTCTAAAATTTAGTCTAACGATATAAGCCGTTTTCCCGAGAAAAATCTAGTTCCACAGAAAATAGCATTAAACGTGGACGGAGAAAGATGGGGTTTGATTCCCCGGTTAGGAGAAGCTTTTTTTATGAAACATTTTGATAAAATATTCAATAATAATTAAATGCACAAACAAAATAAATGGAAAACACTAGGCAAGTAATTATGAACTCGTATTTGAGAAAGTTTGTTGGAGTCGTCTCGAACCGCGTCTTTTTTTATAAGGGGGTTATAGTATAAATATGTGCCAAAAAATTGTTATACAAAATTAAAACAGTATATACAATTGTCTACAAAAAAGGTCTTTATGATTTTCTTGATAATTAAACTCATAGCTTCCGTTACCTTCGGTAAGCTTAAACTTCCTAATATGAAAAATCTTTTTATCTACGATTGATACTAAATATAAACATTATATCTCTGTTTAGAGGCGTAGAAAGTGATTATTTACGTACTTGTATTCATTGCGCATGCGCGTCTCATAGTTCTGAAGGATTTCTCTTCTTTACCACGCTAGCGCGGTAAAGAAGAGGAATTCTTCAGCTTTACGCACGATTAGCAAGTTTGTTTACATTTAACAAAACTAATTTGCTATTCTTTTATTAAAGTAACTGTTTATATCGAGTTTTTAGTGAAAAACAATGAATGAATCAAGTGGCTTTGACTTTTGACGAAAATGTAGAGAATAATACCCCTCCAGAAATAATTAATTCAGCAAAAAATACAACTCAAGACTAATGCCATCTTTATCAAGAGAAGAGATACGAACTTACATACAGCAAGTTTATTTTTTTCTGTATTTATTATTTAAATCGAACAATCGTAGATAAAGTACGGAACGCAACATGTGCGAAAACGGCATTTTGCATTGCTCGTGTGGTTTTACTGCCCTCGCAATCGCTCGGGTGCAAACTCCACACTCGCATGCAAAATGCTACTTTCCGCACTCGACGCGTAATGTACTATTACGAGATATTTGCAGTTTAAACAGTATTGTACCAAACCTTTTTGCTGCCTTACTCAATAAATGTGTAACTTGCGAGAAAAAAAAAAATGTAGAGGACATTAGTTTAAGCTGAGAAAATATTATGTTATATTCTATTATGTTATATGTATGTCTCTACTTATCTAAGTACAAATGACGGCAATCAAGTTATGGCAACAGGATTAAGATATAACTTGTATATTTACGTCGTGCACATTGATTACAACATCTAATTATGTCACAATTAGGTTGATCTAGAGCTAGTCATGTCTTTGATAATTTGAAGAATCAAGTCGTGATTAAGGATAGTTATACAATAGTTATAGAAATGTAAGTCGAAGTAAGTTCTTATATAGAAAACAAGACTAGACTGGTTTAGTCTATGTATGGATGTTGTTAGTCTCCACTTCAAGTTGATGACCTGACCTCTTTGTGGGTCACCCTAGTCACCGTGAGTCTCTGTTCACATCTTCAAGCTCTTGAAGGATTCAGCCATCGTCAGTCCGTTATCCTGTTCTGAAGATGTTAAACCCTGAAGCATTAACATCTCGTAGGCTAGGCGTACAGCCAATCCTGGTCTTCGAACTCTTCATCCTTTATCCTTCTATCCTGAGTCGACGTTCTCTCTCCTTTCTCCAACTTCCTTACAGTCTCTACGTTACGCTTCATTTATCTGTTCATCTCTCTTCTTATTTTCTTTCCCTTTTTTCTTTCTCTTTGATTATTATCTTTTTAAAAAAAAAGTCTCGCCGAAAGATTAAACAAAAAAAAGTTTTCAAATTATCGTGAAATAACATGCTCAAATTTAATTGCATTTCAAACTTCATACTAACAATTATAATAAAAACTTAAAAAAAAACAAGTTTGCGAAATTGCATCCCCCATTATAATTATACTGGATAAAATTTTTATTAAATATAATTTGAATTCTTAGAATTAACAGTTTTTCAAATTGCATTTTGAACACACTCAATTTGTTTTTTTGTTTTTGCATCTAAAACCAAAATATAAAATTAGTTTTTTTTTTATTAATTCATCAATTTGAAATGTTACATCTTGCATGACCGTTAAAATTAGACTGGTTTCACAGAGCGGTTTTTATATTTTATCTTGTTCCTTTTAAAATGACAGAAGCAGCGTGACAAGATAAAAAATAATCGATGCATGGACAAAAGCTGCTTTAATTTATAGTATGATATAAAGATAGGGACTAGCGTGACGACGTTCCTCATAAAATATTAATATGGTCATGCTTATATTTTGTTTAAATATTAAATTGTTTCCACAATACACTTTTTGAACATTTAAAGATAATGTAAAATATTGTAACATCCCATTTGTATATTATTATATGTATTAATGTTATTAGAACCAAGTTCCTTATGGCACGTTACAGCGTCTGGAGCCCGGGAGTGAACGACCGGTAAAGAAATTGACCGTCACAAAACCGACTGTCACGAAATCGACCAATGACGATAACTTGAGTAAAAGTTGACCGATTTATTTGGAATTCGGTACACATGTTCATTTCACCAATGCTCAGGACGAGTTCATTGGACAACGTTATCCGCACAAGTGTTCACGCGTAACGCTCGCGTAAACGTAAGCTTCAAATACAAAATAGGAATTTTAGGACGGGAAAAAATTCTAACTTCATCTAGTTAATGAGACAAACAACTTTTTCAATTTAATGTTTTTAGTTAAACCAACACCTCTATGAAGTGTTAAAGATCGCTAAAATTATTAAAGCGGACCTAAAAGTTTGAAATAGAGAATACAACGTTTTCAACGATATTTTAAGTTCTAACGTAACGATTTTAATAAACTTCATAAACATTGTCTTATGTACAATTGTAACAGGCATGTAAAATTTCAACCTGATACAAGCAGAAGTTTTTGTGCTGTGAAGTGATATATTTTATAATATTATAAACTTTGTAGGCCGAGGCGTGAGGGCTTTAGGGAATACTCCTGTTCCTTCACTACTCGGCTCTTTACTACAATCATCCTCTTTAACAATCAACTCATCATGATTAACTATTTTCTCAATATTCAATACATATTTATTGCAAGGCACTCGCTTCAATGATAAAATAAATGCTTTCTTTTAATTTTGCCTTAACTCCGCTAGGTAAATACAGTTAGTTACTTTTAATTTTCTCTTTTCTAACTCCACCATGTATATGTAGTTAGCAGTGTGATTTTATAATTTATATTTAATGAAAAGCGTATAAGGAACTTCGTTCCTACCTGTCCCGCGACATTACACGTATTTTTTGTTTTAATATCTATGTTTTTTTGTTTTTTTTTTATTAATTTTTTTTTTTTGGATGGCGGGAATTAGTACAATATTATATTGTGTATTATAATCTATGAATATCATGCTCCCTACAAGTTATGTATCTAGATTATTTATCTATCTAGATTTATTTATCTAGATTAATGTTTAGAAGAGAAATCATTTTTTCTTTAAGAAAATATACAAACAAAGTGTGGCAGTTACAAATTTACAAAGACAAGAGATTGCTTAAGTTATAAAAAAAGAGGATATATAAATCCACTGAGTTAATGAGTATACAACTAAACACTAAAAATATTTAATGAAAATGTGCCAAAATACCGTTGTATTATGAATTAAAATAAAATATACTTTATTTTTACCTGATTTTAATGAGCCGATAAAATGTGGAAAGAAATGAACGTCGCAAGGTAATAAAACAACAGACTGTGCCTTGTCAAAAAAGATGCATATTTGTTAGATGGATAAAAAAATACATTTGGACCGAATTATTTGGAGTTTTGCCTAGCATTAAATAATTAACTTCTTTCACGAGAATTTTAAAGTAATTTATCTATAAATCAGTTTTACCTCGGTGTTTATTTTAAACTTTCTCATTTATGTAGTATAATATGCACAGATAATATATTTTGATTGAGACAGAAGTACACATTTTAAGGTCACTTAAGACCAAAAAAGTGGTTATTAAAAAATATCTGTCTGTCTCTGTGCAGATAAGTTGAGTCTGAACTTCTGAACCGATTTAGATGAAATTTGACATTAATATAGAGCTAGAGTCTAGTATCGGAGCCGACATAATCACAATCGCGCAACGTTTATTAAAAAGTAATCAGTGTTGCACGTGGTTTTATGAAATATGTCAATCCAAAATTTAAACTTCCTTCTCAAGAGGACGAAAAGCTTATCAAAACTATAGCAAGACATCTACTTGTGCTTGATTTAAAGCACATCCTTTACTCAAATCTTAAATAAACATCATGTACTAGGTTTGTTCCAACCTCACTATTTGTACCGTCCTTTGATCGTCCCGTGGATCGTTTATAGGTTTTATACGCATGCGCTAACATTATATTGTAATAAAATCATGTCAAGTTGGAACCGGTTTAGGACAATAATTCGCACCATATTAAAAACATTTAAGGAAACCTAACAGTTAGGAAACCTTCCTGTTGACATGTGTGATGATTGACATAACTGCGCATGTCATACAAACCATTACTTGGTATTGTGAGAGGATCATTTGGACGGTTCGTAAACGATCTCTGCCTGGGTTGGAACAGTTTGGAGGACGGTACGAAACACTGTCATCAGTGGGGTTGGAAAGGCTTTTATCCATTGCTCATGCCCGTGACGATCCAGCGGACGGTACACTGCTTGGTAGAAATAAGCATACTAAATTTTATATAAAATGATATCAGAGCTCCTAGCGGACCAAAACAGAATTCCTTCTATTCTGGAAACCTACTGTCTTTCGCATCAAGGCAACAGTCTTCAGTTCTAAAGGTTGGCTACACTGGATTCAATGCCCAAAAGCCTATCCATGATTTTTGGCACTATTGAAGGTCGAAAAGTAGCTTTAAAAATAAGATTAATTTTATGCTCATCTTTAAATCATTTCAATTATACTTTTGATAATAACTTATCATTCGCACCTTTTTTTTTTTTTTTTTTTTTTTTTTAGATAAGAACCTTCATATTTATAAGGAACTGAAAAAGAAATAGTTTAAATGTATTGCATACATAGAATATGATTTCAACAAGAAGACATAGAAGTATGTAAGTAATAGATTAGATAGAGAGCAAAAAAGATCTCTTAATTTAAATAATATAAATATTAAAATCATAGTGTATAAATTGTCTCAATAAAGATTAGTACAGTAAAGCGAATTTCCTTGCATACTTATGTTATGTACCTATTAAAAAAAATATGTAAATAGCATTAATTCTTAGCGATGTACATCTATCTTATGGGACAGCTCAAATAAATAATAAACAAATAAATTGTTCAAAAACAATTTATATTTAAAAACAACTTAATATGAATTTTATATTCAAAGTCAAAATGCTTTAAATATAAAATATTAATTCAAAGATGTACATTGCAAACTGGTTTTATTATTTTAATTTAAATATTTAAAGTACCTACATGCAAACATAATATATATGTAGTGATTTCTAGTTATATGCATTTTTTTTTTTAATTTAATTTATATTCTGTTTACAAGGGTCATCTCTTACGTATGTGTTTCCTCCATTTAATCTCTACAGTGGCACACAAGGAAGCTATAAATTTAATACTATTATTGGAAAGTAATCAAGCTTCTTGACTCAAAGAAACTAAATAAAAGGCTCCAACTTCTTGCTTTCGAGTTATAAAGTTGTTTCAATGAAAGTTTAAAAATTAAAAAGGCAGAGAAGGCGAAATTTGACAATTCTATTATCCCATAATAAAGAAAACATTTTAAATAAATCATTTAGCTATAAATTTAAAGTACCTAGGTATTTTTTCTTTTTTTAAAGTTAAGCTGTTCAGTCAAATATAAACGGGGTTTTTCGATAATTTATTTTAAACAGTCTGTCAATTAGTGTGGCACATAGCTTCCTCGCGTGTTATTTCGTATACTCTATTGATTTTTGGCTTTTACAACCTATTATCGTCAAATTTATTCCCCTCCCCCCCCTTTTTCTTAATAAAGTATCAATTTAACTAAATTTAAAGAGTGCAGGCAATTGTTATTAATCGTGGGCTATCTGCATGCTACGTTTAATAAATCATCTAAATTTCATTGAGCGCAGAATGTTGAAACTTATATGTGACCAACAATGGACTAATTATGACCAACCATCGAAATTTCATTAAAATCGGACGAGTAGTTTTAAAGAAATGTTGATTTGCAAAAATTGAGTGACGGACAGACACGGAACCAAACATTTTCCTGATGTCTGAATAAGAAACTTTGAAATCGAAGACCTAAAAAAATTTCGTTCAGAACAATCACATAGCTTCCTTAACCATTGATAAACTCAGAAGCAAAAATGAAAGAAAAATTAAAAAAATGACATCATTACTGTTGTATATTTTTAAATAAATTAGTTTATAATTAAATTTATGAATAAAACAAAAATGCCCGTTTATATTTTATTAATATTGATTATATTTTATCGATATTTCTATAAGCGATCAATGTTCAGCTGTGCCATCATCTGACACACACTTCCATTTATCGATATTGACATATAAAGAAAAATTATTACTAGAAACATTTAAGAAAAAAAATTAATAGTTTTAAGCAGACATACTACTAACTTCAATAGTTAAATCCGATATATTGTTCCTACCTATAGTCTGGCTCTGATAGATTGCTACCAACAATACTTTTTTTAATGACATCCTTCCATGATATTTGTTATGACATTATATTTTATAAGTATGTACAACAGTTAAAACAGGCTAAACGACGAAAGGAAACCTTTTATCAGGTTCGTTAAAAAATACCGAATAATCTCTTTTAAAATTTAAAGACAAAGAACAGTCGTATTCTATTTCGTAGTAAAGCAGTAAGTATTGCGAAGCTTTCTTACATTATATACATATATATATATACATATATATATATATATATATATATATATATATATATATATATATATATATATATGTATATATTATATATATATATATATATATATATATATATATATATATATATATATGTATATTATATATATATATATATATATATATATATATATATATATATATATATATATATATATATATATATGTATATATTATATATATATATGTATTTATAGTACAGGATATATGAAGGAAGGCAGAAAGAAATGACAGCGTGAGGTAAGGGAAGCGTGTCGCTGTCACATTACATCAGTCATATATATAACGCTTGACTTAGATTTAAAAACACTGCCTGACCAATAGGAAACACAATACTTGTTTCTTTTCCTATTTAACCTGACAAATATTACACAACGTAATGTTTCACTTGGATGCAAGTGATTCCTTAGATTCGCTTCACTCCACACTTAATAATACCTTTAAACAAATATTAAACTTTCAATTATTCAAGTGTCACATTAAACTAATAGAGGTAAAATCAAATAGTTTTATTTTTTTGTTTTTAAAATACCAGATATTCCGGTTTATGACTGTGTTATGAGGTATCTTCTGGCACCAAGAAAGGCTAAAGTACAAATGATGGTAATAGATAAGACAACTTAAAATACTGCGTTTGTATGAGTAGTTTTGAATACTATAATATACAATGTGTAAATGCATTTTCTTGCGTGTATGTTTGTGCGTATATGGAAGAGAAGCAATTAGGTGCAGAAGGTGGAAACATATATGGGACCAAATATGGGCTAAGTATGACCTACTGTCCAAATTCCATTAAAATCAGAAGAGTTGCTTTTATTTTAAAATATTTTGGTTCGCAAAAAATGAGCGACAGACAGACAGCGATACCCACAGATAAACTGAAATATGGAGGAATTATTTATCTTATACAAAAGCAAAATTTGTTCAAAATTTAGCTCGACCGGCGTGATTATTTAGCGTTTAAGTTTCAAAGTTCAAAACGCGATATTGTTATAATGGTTGCAGACATCAAAACGAAATTTAAAAAAGGTAAAATTGGTGCACATTTCAACATAATCGAGAAATATTTCAATTTTGTAAAAGAATTTTTGGTTATTCAGAAAAATGGGTTAATCATAACAAATTTATGATTTTCCGGGAGGCACACCTTTATGTAAAAACTGATTTTTAGGGTTTTGTAGATTCTTCTCAAAACCCTTATGCCGAGGGTGATGTGTCCGTCTGTCCGTCGCTCTTTGGTTCATAGGGCCCGAACCGTTTAAGCTAAAGAGTTGAAATTTGAAATACTGGTGCAACTTTTTGACCCAACCCCAGGAAAAATATACAGAAGTTCAAAATTAAATATGCGCATGCGCAATTCGCAAAAATGTTGTAAACTCAAAAATTTATATTTTTTTTAATTTTCGAGTGGGGTATCAAATGAAAGCTGCTGAAGAGTAGGATGCAAATATATATAAGCTTTTGTAAATTTTGCATTCCGTATTGGGTAAAAAAATCAAAATATACCCAAAAAAAATTTTCCCCCCCCCAACCACTATACTTCGGCTGGTCCTAAAATTGCGAAATAATTCATGCAAATGCCTTATTGTGGGGCGATGAAAATTCCGGGAGTTCATCTCAAATTTTAAAAAATTGCTAATTTTAGGCGCGAAAATTTGAAGTGCGCCAAAAATTTTATTTTTTTAAAATTATGAGTTGGGTATCAAATGAAAGCTGCTGAAGAGTAGGACGCAAAGATATATATACATTTTTAAATTTTTCATTCCTTATTGGGTAAAAAAATCAAAATATACCAAAAAAAAAATTTCCCCCCCCCCCAACCACTATACTTCGGCTGGTCCTAAAATTGCGAAATAATTCATGCAAATGCCTTATTGTGGGGCGATGAAAATTCCGGGAGTTCATCTCAAATTTTAAAAAATTGCTAATTTTAGGCGCGAAAATTTGAAGTGCGCCAAAAATTTTATTTTTTTAAAATTATGAGTTGGGTATCAAATGAAAGCTGCTGAAGAGTAGGACGCAAAGATATATATACATTTTTAAATTTTTCATTCCTTATTGGGTAAAAAAATCAAAATATACCAAAAAAAAAATTTCCCCCCCCCCAACCACTATACTTCGGCTGGTCCTAAAATTGCGAAATAATTCATGCAAATGCCTTATTGTGGGGCGATGAAAATTCCGGGAGTTCATCCCAAATTTTAAAAAATTGCCAATTTTAGGCGCGAAAATTTGAAGTGCGCCAAAAATTTTATTTTTTTAAAATTTTGAGTTGGGTATCATATGAAAGCTGGTGAAGAGTAGGATTTAAATATATATTTGCTTTTTTAAATTTTTTATTCTTTATTAATTTTATAAGTCAAAATATACCCCAAAAATTTCCCCCCTCCCCAACCACTATATAACGGGTGGTCCTAAAATATCGAAATAATTCATGGTTATACCTTATGGTGAAGCAATGGAAATGGTTTGAAAAAATGAATTTTTCTAGTCGTTATTACCGATGAAAAACATTGTGACCCCACGGGGGATCGAACCCGGACCCTTGAGATCGAAGATTAAAATCATAATTACATAACGGGCATGCTTAATCTTCTACAAAACCCTAAAAAGTACTTGGACGCAAGTACTTCCCTGTGATTTTTATAACTTATATTTATATAAGTTTATACTCGTTGGCTTGAAAACTATGGGAGTTACGCATGACAGAGACAGATGGATATCCAGCTAAAAACAACTCATATGGTCTAAAAAACACCCAAAGCGTATAATTCCATTGAAATGTCGATTTCAGAAAATAACATAATGAATTTCCTTTAAAGATAATGAAATTACCTTCAAATAAAATATCCAACAAAAGTCACGTCTTATTTATTAAGTATAGTATTTGAAAAGAAGTCTAAAGTAATATTTGAAAAAAATCATTGATAATATTGTAGTTAATCTTAAAATTAAAATACAAATATAAGTTTGGTTATTTATTCACAATTTATAAACCAATTTGCATATTTATGCTCTTCTTTTAGCATGAGAATGTATCTCTCCTTTCTATCAAAACCACATCCTGAACTGATAAAGAAATTTTATGAAGATGATTTCGTCATATTTAATTTCTTTTTAATCAATAGAAATAAATGATAAATTTAATATTGTGGTGTAATAAAATACAAAAAGGAACAAACAAATAATGAATGAAATACAAAAGTGAAATAAAATTTATTTCAGTAGTGGTCTCATTCATTTTCAAAAATGAAAAGATTTATGAATGGTACTGAAATGATAGTCTGAAGTTCAAACCTGGGGTTCCAAATAACCGGTTCCTTTTGAAATCCGGTACTTGGCTTTAAATCCCAACTGGATTTTAGAATATTATAGAGTTCTAATTCACTAAAATAATTTGGCTTTTTTTCGGTCAGCTTGCAAAAGTTCTTATATAAGGGTATATTAGTTTGTGGATGTTTCTTAAGTATTTTATCCTGAATTTGGGTCTTAGGTTAAAGGTTATGTGAATGTTAATTTAATTTTAGAAAGAATTTAGAGCATAATAATATGTTAGGTAAGTTGACTTGTAACTTTAAAATTACTTGAAGGTGGGGCTTATTTCCAAATTGGGATGTATTTGATTGAGGGGTTGATGGGCCAAGAGGATAAAAGTGAAGGACGTACGACTGATCCAAAATGAATATTGAGATGGGAAAATATACATCGTGGAATTGACATTCGCAACTGGATGGATGACACTTCACTTCAGTAGCAAGCAACCTATTTATATAGCAATGCTGGGCAAATCAACAAAGAGTGGGAACCCTTAGTGTAGTCGAGAATCAAACATGAAATCTTTTTCCTGTCAAAGCATAAATAAAAAAATGGATCCCTAGAATAGTGAGATAGACATTTAGAAATATAGTGAGATAAACCAGGGGAGGGAGAAGGAGGGATAGGCAGGCCGGCAATGAAATAGCAACAAAAAAATCGTAGACCTTTAAGAGAAATGTCATTTTGATTGGATCAGCGTAGCCGAATGATTATCGAACTCATACACGCTTAAAAATAAGATATATCGGTTGCGTAAAGCAGAATACTGACATGTTTCATACTGATCTAAAGCGTAGACCACACATGTTCACCTGTTAGCTTATCACTCTAATCTCCATTATAAACTATTATATAATTATTATTGATATTAAAATAGATTTATGATCATCTGACTAATTTCATTTCACTCCGAGGCATCATCAAAAGAACGCCATCTTGCTATTTTGGGACATCGTCTTTAGCTCGTCCCCGGATTTCCCTTCTGATCTACAACCTTATCTTCTACAGTCCCCAAAGTTCCAGTATCTTTCCTGACATAGGTACGTACCTTCCACCTACAGTTTCGCTTTCGTATTTCATTCTCAGTTGATTTCTCCTCTTTTTTCGTTCATAGCACTTGGTCTGAGATTACTCTTGGCAAGAAGATTTTAAGTATGGACATGGTTGATGAAAGGGTGTAGTATAACAAGTTTATAACAAGAAGATTTTAAATATGGACATGGTTGATGAAAGGGTGTAGTATAACAAGTTTATAACAAGAAGATTTTAAGTATGGACATGGTTGATGAAAGGGTGTAGTATAACAAGTTTATAACAAGAAGATTTTAAGTATGGACATGGTTGATGAAAGGGTGTAGTATAACAAGTTTATAACAAGAAGATTTTAAGTATGGACATGGTTGATGAAAGGGTGTAGTATAACAAGTTTATAACAAGAAGATTTTAAGTATGGACATGGTTGATGAAAGGGTGTAGTATAACAAGTTTATAACAAGAAGATTTTAAGTATGGACATGGTTGATGAAAGGGTGTAGTATAACAAGTTTATAACAAGAAGATTTTAAGTATGGACATGGTTGATGAAAGGGTGTAGTATAACAAGTTTATAACAAGAAGATTTTAAGTATGGACATGGTTGATGAAAGGGTGTAGTATAACAAGTTTATAACAAGAAGATTTTAAGTATGGACATGGTTGATGAAAGGGTGTAGTATATCAAGTTTATAACAAGAAGATTTTAAGTATGGACATGGTTGATGAAAGGGTGTAGTATAACAAGTTTATAACAAGAAGATTTCAAGTATGGACATGGTTGATGAAAGGGTGTAGTATATCAAGTTTATAACAAGAAGATTTTAAGTATGGACATGGTTGATGAAAGGGTGTAGTATAACAAGTTTATAACAAGAAGATTTCAAGTATGGACATGGTTGATGAAAGGGTGTAGTATAACAAGTTTATAACAAGAAGATTTTAAGTATGGACATGGTTGATGAAAGGGTGTAGTATAACAAATTTATAACAAGAAGATTTTAAGTATGGACATGGTTGATGAAAGGGTGTAGTATAACAAATTTATAACAAGAAGATTTGAAGTATGGACATGGTTGATGAAAGGGTGTAGTATAACAAATTTATAACAAGAAGATTTGAAGTATGGACATGGTTGATGAAAGGGTGTAGTATATCAAGTTTATAACAAGAAGATTTGAAGTATGGACATGGTTGATGAAAGGGTGTAGTATAACAAATTTATAACAAGAAGATTTGAAGTATGGACATGGTTGATGAAAGGTTGTAGTATAACAAATTTATAACAAGAAGATTTGAAGTATGGACATGGTTGATGAAAGGGTGTAGTATAACAAATTTATAACAAGAAGATTATAAGTATGGACAAGGTTGATGAAAGGGTGTAGTTTTATGATCACTTTCTTTTTAAATAATTCCATTGGCCTAAATTTGTTATCTATTGTTATTACACGAAGAATTATTACCAGTACCATTAAAAGTGGGCTAACCTATTTTACGTTTCATATGACTTTGTAAAGTAAGAAATTCTAATCGCATTTATCTATATGTATTAAAATAGCATCTTAGTTTTGCATGTTGTTAATCTGATATTATAATTGTTTTGACCATGTCATTTAATTAATTGTACAGAATATTATTTTAATTATTTAATTAATGTCTCACGATAGATCAGTACGCTGTGTGTTTAGCAACCCATTCTATTTGGGCAGCATCACTGTTATTTTTGTAAATAAAGTGTTTCTCTCTGATAACTGATAAAGTTAGTTTACTTTTCACTCACTACCCGCATCTAGAACCACCTGCTGTTACCTGTTACCAATGATTGAGCCACATTTTTATTCAGTATACTTCCATTGTTCGCTTCAAAGCTCTTTGTTACACTTAAAAAATTAACGATTTAAGACCACTTACTTAGAATAATAGGTAATGCATTCAAGACAACAATATTCCAACACCAATCTGAGAGGTATAGGTGATAGACATTAGAACTATGTACAAGGATAAAGGAAGAAATAAATATTGTCCAGGAAGACTTCAGGTAACAACTTCCTGGACAAAAAAAGAAGAAGAAAAAGAAGTAATCTGACTCTAAATCAGATTTTAGTCTGTTAAAGCGTGAAATTTCATTGAGAGGTTCAAGATGAAGGTTAAATACGTTACTGCTATGAAAAGTAGTACATAAAAGTGATTATTTGCCGAAATAAATTTTTTATTTTGTTCGTTTTATAAAGTCGTATCAGGTAACAATGATTTGTGTAAATCAGTATCAAATGCATGTGTGACAGAATCCAGATTTACCTGAGACTCTCAAGGTTTTACCTGCAGCATTCAAGGGTACTTAATTTTTTTTATGTTATAAATAAAACATATTGTGACAAAGGACATTATAGTTCAAGATATATTTGAATTGAATGCTATATTTTCATATTATTAAACCAAATATTTCTGTTTAAATGAACGCTTTATGCTTTCAATTATAGTGGGTAAACAAAAATAAATAATTAATTTCAATCAAGCCTTATTGAATAATGTATTTAATTTTGAAGATCAACATATAAATATTTACGTTGATCTCCGATATAATATAAATTCACTTCTCATAAACAATTTAAAGCTTTTCTAGTCAGTTTAAAAAAAAACATACCAAATTTATAGAGTGTAGTATCAATAGCCAAATTTAATACCTGAAACCAAAAAAAACAACAGAAATTTATTAATTTATTTAGAAAAAATAATTACATACATATATACATATGTGTATATTAATAAAAATGCTACAAATAGAAGATTAAGGTACTTTCAATCTCTAAAGTATCTGCACAAATTTGATTTTTCTAGCATAGATATGCAAACGTCTATTGATATAAAATTACAATTGTTGATATGTCTTTACAACAGTTAAAGTTCAATCACAATGTTCTTATGTTCATATTTTACGATTTTGGTAGTATTCATACTACGGAACGATTTAATTTTAATTTAAATCGAATTATAATTATTATTAACTACGGGAAACAGTCAGAGAAAAATACACTCCAGCACCGGGATTTGAACCACGTGCCTCTATATTTTCAGTATAGCACTCTACCAACTGGTTAGAGGCCCGTGGTTCAAATCCCGGCGCTGGAGTGTATTTTTCTCTGTCTGTTTCCCGTAGTTAATAATAATTATAATTTGATTTAAATGTTCTTATGTTTGACTTCTAAATATTATCATGGATATGATTTAGCTCTGGGATACAAAAGAAATTTCCGTCACGCAAAAAACGACACACAAAATGTGACGTTTTTAAATAGCATGTCAGGAAGTTAGGATGTAACAGGAGGTCAATAGGTTTTTATTTATAGTATAATATTTTGGCGATAGGTGGCCTGCAGTTTCAATAAACATTATGCGGTATGTGATGCCCTTAAAAATCGATCTAGGAAGTTAGATTATATAATAGTAGGTAGATTGGTTTTCACTAGTATTCATTGCAGTACTTTATTTCACCGATGGAAGTGCAAATTTTACATGATCAGAGCATCTAGCGGACCAAATTGTAATCAAAATAGATTAATGTTTCATAATTTCACACCTTTAGATCCATCTACTATATCAATTAGACAAATTAATACTGATTTTCTCCACTTCAAGGAAAAACATTGAAATTTCGATTTTTATACTGTTTTATAATATTTAGTAATTGTGTTATTCACCCGATAGTAATGCTAGAGGTGATAGTAGTACTTGGATTCTTGGATAACAAACCCCCTATGGGATGTCGAACCTAGCAATTAGGTCACCTTTTTGGGCCTTGTTTTGGAGTTAAGCCCACTACACACACCAATGTACTGCCGAAGCAAATACAGTGTGATCAATAGTTGGCATTGTAAATGTAAGTATCTGGGTGCAGGAATGAACCCGTGACCTTGGCCTTGTTAGATGGCCAAGGAGGAGTGACAACTGCCTTAACGACCACGACTACTCTGAACCCCTTTTTACCCTGTGAACCCCATCTTATCCTGATAGCTTTCTAGGGTCATTTAGCTTGCCTATAATCGTAACAAATTTTCATTTTGCTCTTTTAGTATCCCCTCTCTTGTTCTACTCTAAATTTATTGGAAAAAGGGGACAATAACTAGAGCAATAAATAAGGAATACAATTTGAGTTCCACTTCATATTGAAGATAATAAAAGAAATGTCCGATGAGAAATCACGTAAAAGAGACAAATAAACAAAAAAAAAAAAAAAATGTCTTTAGGGTTTGAAAATAGTTCTAAAATTAAAGTTATATTTATCCGTAAGAGCTTTTATCTAACAAAAGATATTAACTGCACTAGTGCACCTATTCCAATTCAAACTGACAATTTTATAGCGTCTGCAGTAAATAGTTATTTGTCGAGATAGGGAGTAAGATATACGTGAGACATTATAACGTCTGCAATAACTTATTTTAAAATGATCTACAATTAGAGAATAACATACAAGTAGTTTAGCCATGAAATATTAAATATTACATCATAAAATTATTATTGGAAAAATATGTATTTATTTTATTTTATGAGATGTAAAATTAGGTTTTGTAGAAAATACGGATGTACAGTTAAAATAAATATTCGTGGATATACTAATATTACAGATTTTTCATGATTGTATGAAAAAGTGTTACGACAAGAAATAACTCTAAGGGAACAAGACATACTGGACTACACTAAAATAACTAAAGCGGTAATAAACCTCGTCTATATACAAAGAAAACAGTTTGTGGCACATAAATAATCGTTAATGAATCGTAAATAAATTGATGATTGAGTTATTACGATACAAAATACCTTCTAATGTAATAGTAATTGATCAATAACAACTATATCATATAACTTTCCTTGTAGTAGTTGAAATTGAACTAAACAGCGTCATTGATAAAGGCCTTGTAATTTGTAATCACTGCTGTTACAATAATCACAGTCTAAGCTAAGTATAGTGCACGGTAATAATTTATCCTTTTAATATAATGTAATTTAAGTAAACATTATTTATATTAATACATGAGGCCCGTGGTTCGAATCCCGGCGCTGGAGTCCATTTTTCTCTGTCTGTTTCCCGTTGTTATTAATAATTATAATTTGATTTAAATTAAAATTTAAACTTTCCGTAGTATGAATACTACCAATAACTTAAAAATTGAATTTCTAATTGTTTGTACTAGGTACAGGTACTAATTGGGTACTTCATAATTATAAACGTTATTTCTCGGTCCAGTTCTATTATCGTATATATCGATTCATAGGACTTGTGGAAAAATTGAAAGCTTAATTCGGGACTAGGTATCGTTAACAACAGAGAAAATTATTCTCCAGTGTAGCTTAGTTGGTTAGAGCATCTGCACTGGAAATACAGGAGGCCCGTGGTTCGAATCCCGGCGCTAGAGTCAATTTTTCTCTGTCTGTATCCCGTTGTTAATAATAATTATAATTTGATTTAAAGTAAAAATTATTTTGCAAATACTTTTAGCTCATCACAATTGTTTATCAACATTAAATATCTACAGGGTGCCACAGAATAACATTTCCTAATTTTCAGAAATGAAAGAGGGCACTTAAATAAACATTTTTTATTTATAAACTAGTGTCCGGAAATTTCTGTCGCTCAATTTTTGCGAATCAACATATGTTAAAAACTACTCGTCCGATATTAATGATATTTAGATGGTAGACCATTATAGGTCCCATATAAGTTTTAATCTTCTGCGCCCAATTGCTTCTCTTCCAAATAAGCACAAACATACACACAAGAAAAAGATATATACACCTATATCTTCAAAACTACTCATATGACTTTTATGAAATTTGGATGGGTTTGTCGAAAGTAGCCCGCAGATAGCCCCAGATTAATTTCAACCATCTACGCTATTTAAATTTTGCTCAATTGATACTTTAATTCATGTAAAAAAATCAAAACAACTTTGATGGATTATAAAAAAATGGGGGGGGGGGGGGATTAAATAAACTTGACAGTAATTGGTTGGTAAAGCGTAAATTTGAAGTAAAAAGTATACGAAATAGGATTTGAGGGATTGGCAGAGTATGTTGTCTACAAAACGTTTGAATCTCTTTCCAATATTCTAAACTCAACTCAATTTTTAATTTTAAAGTTCATCAGTATAAGTAAAAGTTATTTATAGAAGATATGAGGCAAATCAATAGCTACCCACTTGATCTTTAAGCAAGAAGTTCTATTGTCTTATTACTTGTAACATTGAGACATTGAAGCTAAGTATTACACACCTATATGACCTCTTACGTCTTCTTCATTTAGTATATTAACGACATTACAATGTTAGTAGTGATGAATCGCGTCGTTTACAGCCAGTTGTCCTTCAAAAGAGAGACTGTCTGTCCGTGTGTGTTGTGTCTGTCTGTGTCACGCATAAAAATGCTGTAGGTAAATCACCAAGGTCAAGAACCTTTTGATATGAGAATTGACATTTTAAATTTAGTACCCTCCCTGATGTAAAGGATATAAGACGCCTTTGTTTGAAGGCACGAGGTCCGAGCATGAGTATAAAAGGTAAGTAGGCGTATACACGCAATCCTAAGTCTTATACTTGATACTTAAAAACTCTTAAGTCTAAAGAGTTTTCTTGAAGTACTTCTAATACTTGAAGTATATAAGTGTTGTGGAAGTGGATTCTAAGTCCAAATCAAGTCCTTTTGGTTCATGGATCCTATGGGTCAAAGAACCTTTTGTTACCTCTATTTCCTTGATCTTAGTTTTTTCTCCTTTATTCGTAGGGTAAAATCGTTTATTTTATATGTTTCTCTTTCAAATGTTTTATTTATTTTTCAAACCCGTCTAAAGTGTCTAGACACAAAAGAAAGACAAAATAAATTTAGCACTTCCATAATTTCAATTTATTATTTCAAAAGTCAAAGATCACTAAAAAGAAAACCTTTAACAATGCGACAAAAGCGCATTTATATTTTAAAAATTATTCTACAACATCTTCTCCTTTTTAAAGCTTTCTTTCCTTACCTTATCGATTTGAAATCTCGCCAATATTTTGTAATAGTGGTTAAAAAGAGTGCACCTCCCCCCTTGCAAATTTTCGTTTAAAAAACCCATAATTTTTTTAGTTTTAATTTACTTTTGCAAAAGGTGAAAGCAAGCAATTTATCTATCTTAATAATAGATACATATTTTGATGTTTTTAAAAAAAAATAAAAATAAATAAAACGCATATTTCATTTTAGTCGAAGTTGACAGAAATATAAGTTCAAGTGAGAAAAAAGGCTTTCTAATGCAGTACACGAAAAATGCATTTTTATTTATTTGTCAAATGTTATTGTATTTTTTTTTTTTTTTTTGTAAAAAGAAATTCTAATTCCAAGATTTTGTTTTCAAAATATTTGTTAAATAAAAACAAAAAACCCATTCGTATTATTAAACCACAAAAATAAATAACAGTTAGGAAGTGGTATAGCATATTCGAATAGAATACATGACATTCTTCTTTAGTTTTTTTTACTCTGTATATTGCTTCCGAGCTTACTGATTGCAGTGGAAGGGGCTGTGATCGTTCCGAAAAACGAAATTTATTGTTTATATCTCCGAATCGAAACATTCCAAAGACAGAAATTTGTTTTAGACACATAAACTGACCAGAAACACCATTTTTAAAAACGGCTTGTTCCATTTTATTGAAATTTGAATGGTAGGTCATAATTAGCCAACTGTTGGAACAATATTAATTTCAATATTTTGTTCTATTCCTTACTCTTCTGCATGTATACAAACTTCTTTGTAACGCCTATATCTTTAAACGTACTCTGCCGATTCTAAAGAAATTTAGATGGTTTGTCAAAGGTTGTCCACAGATTTATACATATTAATTTTAACCGTCTGCGTACATATTAGCTATACGTTTACATGGTGTATTGAAAACGATCTGACTAAGGTTTTCATGTAGCTAAACGGACCTTATTTAATTAAGTTTATCCCAAAATAGGCTGTACTGTATCGTATTGCCCTAAAATTGCCGTCACCTGCGATGTCCTAGAATTTCTTTCAGTTGCAAGCAAAGCCCTAGAATTGCAGTAACCTCTGCAATGATATTGAATGGCAGTCCTCAACAATGATCTAAAATTGCTATCACCTGCGCTGTCCTAGAATTTCTTTCAGTAGCATGTAAGCCCTACTAGAGTTTCTGTAACCTGCAATCCAAAAGTAAGGTACTTTTGTCTGATCCTCATAACTTTAATTTATATTTATTTTTTAAAACATTTAACATTTAGCGGGTTTTCGTGTAGGTAGGCACCATTTAATTTAAAAAACAACAAGATAAAAAGAACTTTTTATGTACTACGTTTTTAAATTTTCTGTTGGATCGTATGTAATGTTGATAATATAATTGTTATTGTTATATAATAAATAATTTTAGTGAAAAAAAAATAGTTCTGAATTTATTTACTTCACATAAATGACAACCATCTAGAGAGCTGATCTTAAACCTATGACAGGACAAATCTTTGTACAACGGATCTCCCCAACACCAAATCTAAAGCGTGCCATCGATATATTTGAAATAATATAAATAATATAATCGATATTTCCTGTTTTGCTGTCATTCAATGTTTATCTATCACAAATTTGAGACCCGTCAAAATGAAGATTGCGTAAATATGGGACATGGCAAAACAAATAAAATAACTTGCGGATTTTTTCCGAACTAACTTTCCGTACAGCAAAATTTGCTGAAAACCAATTAAATTCTGCTGAAAGATAGCTAAAAGTATTAAAATAATGCATTGTCATCGTGTTCTGAGCTATGCTAAAAGACAAACAAACAAACAAGAAAGCAAGCTAATAAAAACGTAGTAATAAAATAAGAAACCCTTTTGCTGCACCCAATAATTGACATAATTTACCTTTTACAAATAGAATGCAATAGAAATTAAAGAAAAAAATATATATAAATTGAAAAGCAAAATAATAAAGTCAACTTGGGGTAAGAAAATAAATGTATTCTAACAATATCTTGTTATTATGTTTCCAAGGAATAATTTAGGTCACCATTAATTTAAAAAGAAAAATCAAGTTTATGTTAAAAAAATTTCCATATTATATGGAATTAATACAATAAAGAGAAAGTATCAGACAGGTTATTTATTCCTTTTCTTTTCAAGATGCAATCGACAGGAGCAGGTTATTAGAAGACGGGGTCGGATCAGTTTACAATGAGTCGATCTGCGATATTAATCATTACATTTCTTATTGTAAAAACTTGTTATACCACTTAGATAATTCAAATCAAGATATTTTGGTGTTAGATCTTATGTTTTAAAGATGTCTTAAGCCTCTCTAAACACTGCCTATTAATATTATTTGTTTGGCTCTATGAAAATATTGTTGTAATTGAGATCCTAAACGAACAGTGGTCATGACTAAATGCATGAGATGGATTGATGATATCATCAATAATCAAGAAGATGTGTAAAGTACCCGGATCTGTTATTTAATGACCTATATGTATAGTGATATTAAATAATTACAAGATCAAAAGAACTTTTTATATACTACGTTTTTAAATTTTCTGTCATAAATCATAAATGTGAAACCCATCAAAATGAAGATCGTAAATATGGGTCATGTCAAAACAAATAAAATAACTAGCGGATTTTTTTCCGAACTAACTTTCCACACAGAAAAATTTGCTGAAAACTAATTAAATTCTGCTGAAATATGGCTATATGTATTAAAATAATGCATTTTCATCGTGTTCAGAGCTATTCTAAAAGTTTAAAATTTCTATAGCTACTCGGGAAGTTAGTTAAAAATCGATTGCAAGATTTGTACTGGGCAAACAAGAAAGCAAGCTAATAAAAACGTATAGGAAAAACAAAAAAAAATTAAAATTACAATAATTTTAAGATAAAAAGAACTTTTTATATACTACGTTTTTGAATTTTCTATTGAATCGTGTGTAATGTTGATAATATAATTGTTATTGTCACATAATATATAATGTTAGTAAAAAAAATAGTTCCGAATTTATTTATTCACATAAATGACAACCATCCAGAGAGCTGATTTTAAACCTATAAATGGACAAATATTTGTACAACGGAT
Organism: Gerris lacustris; assembly: GCA_951217055.1. NCBI lineage: Eukaryota > Metazoa > Arthropoda > Insecta > Hemiptera > Gerridae > Gerris > Gerris lacustris. Next base: position 56,649,013 of record OX578283.1, on the reverse strand, counting down.
CTCCCCAAAACCAAATCTAAACCGTGCCATCGATATATTTGAAATAATATAAATAATATAATCGATATATTTCATGTTTTGCTGTCATTTAATGTTTATCTATTTATAATTTATTTTATCTATTTATCTATTTATAAAAATCACAAATGTGAAACCCGTCAAAATGAAGATTTCGTAAATATGGGATATGGCAAAACAAATAAAATAACTTGCGGATTTTTTCCGAACTAACTTTACATACAACAAAATGTGCTAAAAACCAATTAAATTCTGCTGAAAGATGGCTAAAAGTATTAAAGTAATGCATTGTCATCGTGTTCTGAGCTATGCTAAAAGTTTCAAATGTCTAGCTATTCGGGAAGTTAGTTAGAAATTGATTGCCAGATTTGTACCGGACAAACAAACAAACAAACAAACAAGAAATCAAGCTAATAAGAACGTAGTAACAAATAAGCCGACGACGTATGAGAAAAACTTATCTTTGTCGGAACAAATATTTAGTTATTATTTACTACTATAACAACAAAAGCAACAAAGTATAATTATTCTAAATAATCTGTCAATTAGTGTGGCACATAGCAGGTTACTATGTGCTATGCTAGGATGCTATTGCAATTCAATATCATTGCAGGTTACAGCAATACTAGGGCTTACAACTGAAAGAAATTCTAGGACATCGCAGATGACCGCAATTTTATAGGTTTCAACAATTCTAGGCATTGTAAGAGGGATTAGCTACTTAATACATATGATATAACATATACATATGACTTAATACATATTATAATGGAACATAACACACATTTTGGAGCATTGAATCTATATATGTTAGAATTTTTATTTCGGTTTTGGGGGAGTCTTTTAACATTTTGATTTCAATACAGATCTACAAATCCTCAGAATTATACTAATTTAATTTTTATGATATCCAGAGTATATACCTACTTATATAATTAATATTTATTAGCTTTAATAATTATGTGTATCAATTAACTTCAACCACATCAGCTGTTCTACACTTTAAATGCCCATTCGGTATTGGGTGTAGAGTTGTACTGTAAATGACCTCCATGTAAAGTTAATACATAGATAAGTTCCTGTAGGTTTACTTGATGAGACCGGGACTTTACAGTTTAGTTTCCCTAATTGTCTGCTCGTATCGCAATGTCAAGAGTGGAAAAACACGACATTATCTACATGAACTAAGTTTCAACTGATTATTAAAGCAAACTAAAATAAGTGCAGAGCTTAGTTATTTTTAGATAAAGTCTCTTTTTCCAGTCCAGTGGATTAACGGTGTTTTAATTATTTATTGTGTTTACTTTGTAAAATAACTGAAAAAATACTCGTACATAAAAATATACATTTATCTCCAGTAGGGAGAAAAAGTTATGATTTTAAATTAGTTAAGAGGGTCTAAAATAAGTCTTTTCATCCCTGAACTCAAAAAGTAGGGAGAAAAAGTAAAGTAGGGCAAAAAAGTAAAGATTGCAACTTAACAATTTTATAAATAGTAGAAAATGAATGGCTAATGTAATGAAGTTGTTGAAATCAGGTTGGCGACACTGCTTTTTCGATCAAGTTTATCTTTGTTTATAACCTGCATCTAAATAACCTTCTATTTGAGTTTAATTCCAATTCTTATTTGGTTTTAATATTGAATCTCTTATATCTGCTATTAAAAGTGCTAATAATTATTGTTATTTATTAAAATAATAAATACAAACTGTGCAATGGACGAAAATGTGTATTTAGTTCTATGACGTTTTAGTTCGGAGCTTATAATATAATTAGAGTTTAATTCCCTCGGCTTCGCCTCGGGATTTAGGGACCATGGTTCTTGAGGCGAAGCCGAAGTTCAAAGGAACTTTTTCGCTTAGGGAATAATGCCTTACTTTACTCCCTAGGTGCATAAATAACTATTGTAGATTCTCGACTTATAACTCATAATATGATAATTACGGAAGTTATTCAATAAAATAATAAAAATATCTCAGCATTGTTTGCAGAAAACTTGTGTACAGTTAAATGAAACAAAAAGTCACTATCTTTAGTAAAGCTTGTTAAGATATCTCTGACACTATTTTAGAAAAGAAACTAAAATTATAGACAGGGTGCTAAGTTGGTTTTAGCGAATTTTCTAAGAAAATTAAGCTATTGCAATGGCTTCAAAAATTCTTTAATGCAAATGTTTGAACATTTTCTCCATGGAAATCCGTTTTAGACCAATCTTAATCGATTCCTGAAATTTAACACTTTTTATATGTGTCACTCCAGACGATATCTCACGCTAGGATGCACTTAAAAAATCCAAACAAATTTTAAATGTCAATAACATCAAAAGAAAGGATGAGTTCGTTGGCCAAGAATTAGGGGTCAAATTTTGACAATTTAGGGTCAAAAATAGCATAAAAACGTATTTTTTCCATTTTAGCCTCCTCTTATATGAAAATATGGCAAAAGTGTACATAACAACAATTACTGTACTCTTAAATAGCTTTCCAACTACATGCATCTTAAAGGGTATATAATACTATTTTGACTTTTGTACTCCGTACGCCCGGTGTAAAATTGTTTTTTTCTCCCATCCATATTCTAACCCAAAATTTTCCTATATTATCATAACCCAATAATATACGCAGAATTCTTTGAAAATTCGCTCATTAAGTCTAGGTGCACGACTGGCCTTTTTTTTTATTAAAATGTGTCAATACATTTTAATATGCTGAATAAAACGATAATTCGTGTATAACGATTAAATTTCATGTAAAACGTTACATCGAATTTATTATAAAACGATTTATAAAAATAAATTAGAAATTCTGTGATTTTTGTGTATTCTAGATGCCTTCACACGTCAAAGCACACTACAAAGGAACTAATTATTTTTATTTAAATTAATTCTAGTTAAAAGGCAATTCCGCTAAGCAACTAAGCTGCTGTTAGTTAATGTACCGTATTATTACTGTAATATATACAAGCTAGAATAAATGTGAATTACAGAAACAACTAACGTCAAGGATATATTGCATCTACTCGGGTCATTCACACGGACCAGACATCTTAAGACACTGTATTAATGTCCTTCGAGCTCTAGACACTCTCATTTCATATAAAAAAAACAATAAAAAAACCAAATCAACTCAAACCTTAATAATATAACCATTAAAAGTATATATAGTTGTCATAAATGACGTTTCAAAACCAGAATTATACTAATTAAAAAGTGATGGATTAAGTGAATTACTTATCTTTCCAACACGTTAATGGTTATCGATATAATTATAAGAGAAAATAAGTATGAATATAGCGCTCTAAGTTGGTCAAAAAATAATTAGACCAATTAATTTGATTTTCTGAACTAGTTAAAGGACATTACTGCCTGAATGACTAATATTTAATTATTATTAATATATATATATATATATATATATATATATATATATATATATATATATATATATATATATATATATATATATATATATATATATTCGAGCATGTATTCAATAGTCAATATATTTATGTCTCTTCATAAATTATTTTTTAATAAAATAATTCATTCAATAAAATAAGGTATTAATCATAATTCCGGATCAATATAAATAAATATAATGCAATATTTGAATAAATTTAAAACAAAAGCAACTTGAACGTTCTCGATAATAAATTATGTATACATTTTCACCATATAAACCAAGAATTTTAAGTTAAAGTTATATCATTATAATATCATGTATTGTTAATTCATAATTATTTGACTTGAATCATATATTCAATTTAATGAATGAGTTTGTTGTTTTCTATGTACATATATATATTGTTTTTTACAGTTAAGTGAAATGTGATCAAAAATAATTATGCAAAATAATTGTCGTTTTAAGTGTTCAGTTGTTCATGAAAATTGTATTTAGTTAATTAATTTTATAATGTATTTATTTGACGAATCCGAGAATAAAAATTTTAATATTAACGAAAATACTAATTATTAAAATTTCAATGCGACTACACAAATTGTAAGTAAATAACGTTCTTTAAAAATTTTTATATATATTTTTTTTTTTAATCATTGTTAAAATACCAATTTCAAAATAATTGTTAAATAATTAAGGTGAAAAGGATTTATAGAATTATGTTACTAATAATAATTTTAATGTTTTTTATTTGTAGTATGAAAATTATGTGATGGGAAGATGACCTTAGAGGGTCGAAACGTCTCACATATAAAAGAAATGGAAATCAACTTGTTTTTTATTTTTTAAGTACACCTAAAAAATCCATCAAAAAAATTTAATAAAATATAAAATAACTCACCAAAAATTCACAAAAATTCGTACTAAAAGGGCGGATCTTGAGGAAACGTTTGAAATAACTAACCAGATCGACCGGCAGTTTGTTGTGGTTAGTGTCATGGCAGCTTCAAATGCTCTTCTTTTCGAACGGAGACGAAGCGTTCGGTTGAAAGATGCGATCGACCAAAAAGTTTATTAACTTCAACTGATTTGAAATGGTGAGTGCGTGAAGCTGTTGCAAATGAACACGTTTAAAAACTGACCGAACTAACCGTGATCTGGACTCAGTCAAGGTCATCGAAACAACTCTGGTCGACTGCTAAAATAACAAAAGGTTTAAGAATGTACATACGACGCGACGGTTTACAAATCTGTTAGTTTGGTCTTTCTGACCTCAAGTTTCATTGAAATATGTCTGCTACTGAACAAGGTCAAAACCATAAATAACTAAATCAGCTTACGGTGTTGCTCCAATACTCTGAAACCTCTATATATAACGAAATTTATGGTCCCATGAAAAAATTCGTAGTGTTCAAAGTATTGTGATGGAGCGAAAATTAAATTCAGAGATTTCGATAGATTTACACGTTTTGAGGTCCCTTGAGTCCAAGAAAGTGGTTTTTAATAAATTTCTGTGTATCGTCTGTCGTCTATGCAGACACGTGGAGCCTAAAGTACTGGAACGATACTTTGACGAAATTTGGCATACTTTTCAGATAAAACATTCCTCGAGGTGAAATCGATAAATGAATTTTAGCTCCAAATTTGGGGGTGCAACCTCTCAAAAACTCTGAAAAAAAGTGAAAAAAAAAAATTCTCGAAAACAGTTTCGACGATTTTAATTAAAAAATTCTATAATGTAGTCAATTTAAATACGTTTCTAATGATAGTCAATTTAAATACGATTCTAATGATATAAGCCGTTTTCCCGGGATGAATCCAGTTCTACTATCTAGTACAGTGTTTCCCAAACTTATAACATCTGTGTACCCCTTCTATAATTTTCGTAACACTAAGTACCCCTCGTTAAAAAAAAAAAAAAAAAAATTTATTTTGGTTGTCTCTAATTATTTAATTCTATTTTTTCTAATTGTGTCAATTGGGGTATTGTTTTTTAAAAAAATGAAATAATATAAACTACTTCCTTTCTATAAGGCGGTTATAATTCGTTGCCGCTTATATTGGAACATTTTCAACCCTTTAGGTGTAATCCTTTTTAAAAATGGAGATTAAAAACTTTCTATTTGTCAAATATTTACAAATTATTACTCTTAAATAATAATTTGTCCAAAACTGAAACAACTAAAACCAAGGAGTTAGGTCTAATAATGTGAGTCACTTCACTCATTGGGATTAGTCTCACGACTCTAGTCATCATGGAACAAATCTAATAAGAAATAGCAAGAATAAAAAAAAATAATAATAAGAAAATATGAGTATACTTCAATAACAATAAAAAATAAAAATAAAAAAATAGTACATAAACGAAAACAAAAATCCAATTTAAGAACAAAATTAACAGGGAACCAAATTATGATGAACAGTTGCCTCAACATAAACATAAAATTGACTGCACAGTCAAAGCCTGGTGCTGCGCGTACCCCCACCAAACTCTTCTTGTACCCCCAGGGGTACGCGTACCACACTTTGGGAAACACTGATCTAGTAAACACGGGCGAAGAGAGGCCAGTAGGTATGGAGCCACCTGGGGCGGATGCAAAACCCGCAATACATTTTGCCAACGAGTCGAATTAGTAGCACTAGCGAGCAAACTCTAGACCTCGACCATCGGATACCAAACCCGCATTACTCGACAATTATTAATTATATATTAATTAATTATATTAATTAATTTTATTAACTAATTATTTTAACATTAATTATTTTATATAATTTTTTTTTAATTTTTTAATTATATATAGGCCCGTGGTTCAAATCCCGGCACTGGAGTGTATTTTTTTCTGTCTGTTTCCCGTAGTTAATAATAATTATAATTTGATTTAAATTAATTATTTTATTAATAATTAGGATAATCTACCAAAAATTTCCCTAGTCCGGCCCTTCACATTATTATTAAAATTTTATGTTAATATTACCGTTTTGGATAATATTATATTAAATATTATACTGTATATTAATATTATACAGATGACCGATCTTATAATATATATTTATAATATGTTTTTTGTTGGTTGTCGCACAACAGGTTTATAATATACATATTTTGCATACACCTAAAAGCCATGCCTATATTTTATAATACACCTAAAAGTTTTGTCTGTAATTAAATAAATCCGTGTAATATAAATCCACCATCCACCACGTGTAATATAAATCCACCAGCCACCATGTGTAATATAAATCCTCCATACACATACCATCTGATCCTTGTATTCTTATTAAAAAATAGCCACATACATAGATGCAAAATACTGTTTTAACCATAACCAATAATACTAGTAAATGCATAACTCTATACACAGGGTTTAGAGTCTAGTGTTTGCAATAGTTCTGTGCAATTTATGCCATGATCACACAGATCCAGAGATGGAACACCTCTAACATATACATATCCAATGATGGTACATCTCCAACACATACAGGTCCAGTGAGGGCACACCTCTAACACAATCAGACCCCCACTAATGGTACACCTCTACTATACAGACCCAGTAAAGATACACCTACCATACAGACCCTGTAATTGTACACATCTTACACAAACAGACCTGGTAAAGGTACACATCGAACACAAACAGACCCACTAATGGTACACCTTTAACACATACAGACCCAATGATGGCCCACAGCTAACACATACAGAACCAATGATGGTACATCTCTAACGCATACAGACTCAATGATGGTACACCTTTAACCCATACAGACCCAATGATGGTACACCTTTAACCCATACAGACCCAATGATGGTCCATCTCCAACGCATGCAGACCCAGTGACGGTACACCTTTAACACACATACAGACCCAATGATGGTACATCTCCAACACGTACAAGCCTAGTGGTGGTGGTACCCCTCTAATACAACCAAATAGCTGTCATAGCGACGAAGAATAAACACAATATATACTAATGAATGCACAATGAACACGATATATTCTAATGAATGAACAATAAACACGTTTGAACGAACACGTTTGAATGAACACGTTTAAATTAACACGATTGAATGAACACGATTATGAACACGACTGAATGAACAATGAACACGATCTATACTAATGAATGCACAATGAACACGATATATTCCAATGAATGAACAATAAACACGTTTGAACGAACACGTTTGAATGAACACGTTTGAATGAACACGATTGAATGAACACAATTATGAACACGATTGAATGAACAATGAACACGATCTATACTAATGAATGCACAATGAACACGATATATTCTAATGAATGAACAATAAACACGTTTGAACGAACACGTTTGAATGAACACGTTTGAATGAACACGATTGAATAAACACGTTTGAATGAACACGATTGAATGAACACGATTGAATGAACACGATTATCAACACGATTGAATGAACAATGAACACGATATATACTAATGAATGCACAATGAACACGATATATTCTAATGAATGAACAATAAACACGTTTGAACGAACACGTTTGAATGAATGAACACGATTATGAACACGATTGAATGAACACGATTGAATGAACACGATTATGAACACGATTGAATGAACAATGAACACGATATATACTAATGAATGCACAATGAACACGATATATTCTAATGAATGAACAATAAACACGTTTGAACGAACACGTTTGAATGAATGAACACGATTATGAACACGATTGAATGAACACGATTGAATGAACACGATTATGAACACGATTGAATGAACAATGAACACGATATATACTAATGAATGCACAATGAACACGATATATTCTAATGAATGAACAATAAACACGTTTGAACGAACACATTTGAATGAATGAACACGATTACGAACACGATTGAATGAACACGATTGAATGAACACGATTATGAACACGATTGAATGAACAATGAACACGATATATACTAATGAATGCACAATGAACACGATATATTCCAATGAATGAACAATAAACACGTTTGAACGAACACGTTTGAATGAATGAACACGATTATGAACACGATTGAATGAACAATGAACACGATCTATACTAATGAATGCACAATGAACACGATATATTCTAATGAATGAACAATAAACACGTTTGAACGAACACGTTTGAATGAACACGTTTGAATGAACACGATTGAATAAACACGTTTGAATGAACACGATATATACTAATGAATGTACAATGAACACGATATATACTATTGAATGTACAATGAACACGTTTGAACGAACACGTTTGAATGAACACGATTGAATGAACACGATTGAATGAACACGATTGAATGAACACGATTATGAACACGATTGAATGAACAATGAACACGATATATACTAATGAATGCACAATGAACACGATATATTCTAATGAATGAACAATAAACACGTTTGAACGAACACGTTTGAATGAATGAACACGATTATGAACACGATTGAATGAACAATGAACACGATCTATACTAATGAATGTACAATGAACACGATATATTCTAATGAATGAACAATAAACACGTTTGAACGAACACGTTTGAATGAACACGTTTGAATGAACACGATTGAATAAACACGTTTGAATGAACACGATATATACTAATGAATGTACAATGAACACGATATATACTATTGAATGTACAATGAACACGTTTGAATGAACACGATTGAATCAACACGATTAAATGAACACGATTGAATCAACAAAATCTATACTAATGAATGTACAATGAATACTTACCATAGCAATGGCCAATGAACACAATCTATACTAATGAATAAACGTAGTCTAATAGTTGACATAACAAAGAATTAAAACTGTCTAATAGTTGTCACAACATAGAATTTACACAGTCTAATGGAGTAACTAGCCAATAAGCAATTTCCATTAGCAATAACACGGAAAAATTACTCTAGAGAGTTAGAATATTTATAACAACTTGTTGTGTAACATGATGAGCTTAGGGTGTTAACAACATTATTGTTTTTAGCTGCTGTCAAACCTTATATGTTTACAAAAACGATTAAAGAAGTAATTTACAACTGCTGTGATAAAAGTTAAAAACATTCGATAAAATGTGTACAAAAATAACAGGTGCTCTACCAAATTGGTTGCACACTCTGCACAAATGTACATGGATTTGATTTTAAAATTGACTAAAACTAATTAAAAGAAGACATCGCTTTAAGCTAACTGGATTAAATTGAGAGCAAACCAAAAAGAACAAGATAGAATATCAGTACTCTCTGTAAACAGTAATAAATAAACTACATATAAACAATGTTGTATATACCCAAAAAAAAATGGACAACAACTTGAGCTGACTAGATTAAATTGAAAACGAACCAAAAAAAAAAACAGAATTGGGATAACACGTATGCTTTGTAGGAATTAATAATTAAATTACAAAAAAAAAAACATAAAACGGTGTACAGATCAAACTAAACCAACCTTGAGCTGACTACATTAAATTAAAAATCTAATAAAAAAAATAAAAAAATAAATAAAAAAAGAAGATGCAATAACATGTTCTCTCTGTAAAAATAATAAAATATTACACATACACACACACACAAAATAGTTTATTGATTCAAAAAAAAATGACTAAACCAATTTTACAAAAAAAAAAAAAAATACCTTGACCTGCCTAGATTAAATTGAGAGCTAACCAAAAATAATAAGATGGGATATCACATGCTCTGTAAAAATAATAAAAAAATACACAAACGCACAAAATGGTTTTATTGTTCCAACATAGCCTAAACAAATTACAGGGAGTTAGCACTTTGAGCTAACTGTGTTAAATTGAAAACTAACCAAAAGGCTGCAATATGGTATATCATGTACTCTTTGTAAAAATTATTTAATAAATTACACAAACGCACAATGGTGTACAGATTCCAAACCAATTTTTAAGAATGCAACACCTTGAGATGGCTAGATTAAATTGAGAGCTAACTAAAAGAAGCAAGACGGTATACCACGTACTCTCTGTAAAAATAATAAATCAATTACACTCAACTGACCATGGACTAAGTTTACCCACTACACCAATTTGACAAAAAAGACAACATCTTGACCTGTCTAAATTAAATAGAGAGCTAACCAAAACGAAGCAAGATTGGAACATCACATACTCTTTGTAAAAATTAATAAATAAATTACACGCCCCATAGACCAAGTATACTGATCAAACAAAAAATACAAGGTGACAACACCTTAAGATGACTACATTAAATTGAGAACTTACTAAAATCAAGATGGAATATCATGTACTTTCTGTTAATATATACCAAAATTGTATAAACCGAATTACAAGGAGAAGACTATATTAAATTGAGAAGTACCGAAAACCAAGTTCAAGATGGTACATCACGTTCTCTCTGAAAAAATATTACACAAATAAACATACACATTGACAAGCTTAAATTGAGGTCTAACCTAAAAGAACAATATGGAATATCATGTACTCTCTGTAAAATTATTTAATAAATTAAACAAACACAAGACAGGCAATGGTATGTAGACCAAAACAGACTAAACCAAAAAATTACAAGAAGACTAGATTAAATTGAGAAGTACCAAAAACAAAGTACAACATGGTACATCACATCCCCTCTGAAAAAAAATATTATACAAACACGCACACATTGACAAGATTAAATTGAGGGCTAATCTAATAGAACAAGGTGGAATAGCATATAATCTCTGTAAAAATTAATAAATAAATTAAGCAAAAACAAGTCAGACAATGGTATGTAGACCCCAAAACAGCATAACCAAAAATTGCAAGAAGAGGACTAGGTTAAATTGGGGTGCTAACCTAAAAGAACAAGCTGGAATGTCATGTACTCTCTGTAAAAAAATAATAAAAAATTACATTAAGATGTATAATCCGAATTATAAGGAGACATCACTTTAAGCTAACTGGATTAAATTGAGAGCAAACCAAAAAGAAGTAAGGTTGGAATATCGCATACTCTCTGTAAAAATAATAAAAAATACACAAACACAAACTGGTTTTATTGTTCCAGCACAGACTAAACGAAAATTACAAGGAGTTAGCACTTTGAGCTAACTGTGTTAAATTGAAAACTAACCAAAAGAATGCAATATGGTATACCATGTACTCTCTGTAAAACATTATTTAATAAATTACACAAACGCACAATGGTGTATAAACACAGCCTAAACCAACTTCGAACTGAATAAATTAAATTGAGAGCTAACTAAAAGAAGCAAGACGGTATGCCACGTACTCTCTGTAAAAATAATAAATCAATTTCACTCAACCGACCATGGACTAAGTTTACCGACTACACTAATTTTACAAAAAAAGACAGCATCTTGACCGGGCTAAATTAAATAGAAAGCTAACCAAAAAGAATAAGATGGCATGTCACGTACTCTCTGTAAAAATAATAATTCAATTATGCACAACTGACCATTGGCAAAGGTTTACTCACTAAACCAGATTAAATTAAGAACTAACTAAAAAGAACAACGTACCATTACCACTACTCTTTGTAAAAATTAATAAAGAAATTACACAAACGCACAAAGGTGTAAAGATCCAAAACTGACTAAACCAATTTTAAGAATGCGGCACCTTGAGCTGGCTAGAGACAGCGACTTTTAAATTATCTGTTTTACTATATTTATCTGTTTTACTATATTTATTAAGATATACAGTTAAGATATCATGTACCTGGTAATTACAAGAATACATTTTCTACTATTGTCTTGCTCGATACGTACTAAGACAGCTCACACAACACAGACAACTAATATGGTGACGGAGGTACCAACATTAGAAAAATAATGTAATGTAAATTCAGAGGTACCACCCATAATTTTTAACAGTAATGTTACTAGCAAATAAAATAATAACCAAAAATTAAACCTTTTACAATAAATAATTTTCCTTAAATCTTACAAGGAAACAAACACAACACTGACAGCTATACCTAAAATGGTATCGGAAGTACCAACGCTAGAAAAATAATGTTATGTAAATTCAGAGGTACCAACACCATAATTTTAACAGTGTTGCAATGTTATTATCCTGTAAAATAATATCCAAAAAATTAAACCTTTTACAATAAATCACACACCGAGCTCTTCCTATGTGACCCCCACGTTAACAACATAGTGGGGTGTTAAATTTTATTCTAAATACTTAAAAATATATTGAGCATACACCATGTTTGTGCAAACATCTTGTTGTGCAAACACCACCCATCCCCCATACACCATGTTTGTGCAAACATCTTGTTTGTGAAAAAAGCAATATTGGAATATCACATACTCCCTGTAAAATTTATAATTAAATTAGTCAACTTTGTACAGATCCAGACTAAACCAAAATCAAAAGAACCTTGAGCTGACTAGATTAAATTGTGAGCTAACCAAAAGGATACAATATGGAATATCACATACTCTCTGTAAAAAAATAATAAAAATTACACAAAGATGTATAATCCGAATTACAAGGAGACAACACCTTGAGATGGTTAGAATAAATTGTGAGCTAACCAAAAGGATACAATATGGAATGTCATGTACCCTCTGTAAAAATAATATAAAAATACACAAAGGTGTATAATCCGAATTATAAGGAGACATCACTTTGAGCTAACAGGATTAAATTGAGAGCAAACCAAAAAGAACAAGATAGAATATCAGTACTATCTGTAAACATTAATAAATAAACTACACAAACACAATGATAAATGGATCTAAAAAACGGACAACACCTTGAGCTGACTAGATTAAATTGACAGCTAACCAAAAAAATGGAGCAAGATTAGAATATAACATGCTATCTGTAAAACATTATTTAATATATTACACAAACGCACAATGGTGTACCGATTCCAGACTTACTAAACCAATTTTTAAGAATGCTACACCTTGAGTTGACCAGATTAAATTGAGAGCTAACCAAAAAGAACCAAGGTTGAAATAACATGTACTCTTTGTAAAAATTATTTAATAAATTACACAAACACACAATGGTGTATAAACACAGCCTATACCAACTTCGAGCTGAATAAATTCAATTGAGAGCTAACCATAAAGAAGCAAGATAGAATATCAGTACTCTCTGTAAAAATAATATAAATTACACCAACGCACACACAAAATGGTTTATTGATCCTGTAAATTAAGAAGTAACCTTTAAGCAGTAGCAAAATTAAGCAACTAAATTACAAGGATACAAACACCTTGAGTTTACTAGGTTAAGAACTAGCCAAAAATAACAAGCTGGTATATCGCATCCTCTATGCATAAATTCGCACACACACAACTACGAATGAAATAGGTCTACATGTTAAATAGATTACAAGGAGAGAACACTTTAAGAAGGCTAGGTTAAATTGAGAACGAACCAAAAAGAAAAAAAGAATGGACTCTGATGTCTGATGTACTGACGACTGTCTGTAAAAATTATTAATTAAATTACACACAATGTTGTACAGATCCAGGCTAAACCAAAAGTGACTTTAAATTATCTGTTTTTGTTATATTTATTAAGATATATGCTGTTAAGATATCTTGTACCTCGTAATAACAATACTTTAACAGGTGTTTATAAACTTTGATTTTTAACTAAAATCGTGTGGTAAGGTTTATATTAACAAGAAAGTGTATACAACCAAACAAAACCATGTATTACATTTCTTCCTGGCAAGAGTTACTATAACGACATCAAATAAAATTACCAATAACAGGTATAAGAAAAATATATATTTGTAGAAAGAGGTTGGATTGTAGCTACACATTGATAAATTCATTTTGTTAAAAAAATACCGATTATGACTGTCTTATAAATATTTCTATATTTCCAGAGTTAAGATGTGATGTTTAAACGAGAAAGTACAAACTTGCAGACTTGCACATTCTTCTATCCGCCATTTGCTTTTAGATAACCAACCAAAACACAGATTCTCATGTTTTTTATCTCAACCTCTCTTGACTTTAGTAGTATGTGATTATTTACCAACACCGGTGCCGTGGATAATTATGTTTAAGTTAATAAAATCTACAATAGTTGGTACTGTAGCCCCAAATTATACCTCGATGGATACCCTATTAATAAAATAAATTTGTTACAGTACCTACAATAGTTTGGTACCTAAGTTTTTATTATACTAGGTTAAAAGTGGTGTTAATGTGTAGTTACTTTACCGCAAAAGGATATCATTTTTGGATAGTATGCAGTGTAAGGTACTTTTGATTATATATATATTTTACTAACACAATACTATATATATATATATTAATTAACAGGTTAAACAAAGGAGCAGTGGTATTATAATTACACCCTATTTTTTAACAATAAAGATTCTACATATAAAAATACAATGACCCTATTTTTAGTACAAATAATGTAAACAAAACATTAACCACAATTACTAATATAAAACATTTAGTTTTTAAAATTCTAATAATATTTACAAGTAGTTCTAACGGACCTAAATTAATTTTACTAACAATGCTAATATAAAATTATAATATAAGGAGACAAACAACAGCACAGACACTACACAGAGACTAATAATTAAAATACTTAAAAGTTACAGACTAAAATCAACCTCTATATTTAAATATACTTATCTTATATTACTTGTTGTTCTAGTCTAGATTTTAATCCAAGTTTATGAATAATAAACTAATAATTACAACATTTAAAAACTTACTAATAAATTATAAATAATTAACAACTAAATACTTTTCATTTTATAATTAGAACCTAATTATTCTTTGGTTTTACAACGCCATGGTACCAAAATGTAAACGAGTTTTCGTTACATGGCATGTGTTATGCTTAACATTTACCATCTTAGTCTTTCGAAATTTTTAATTTGGATGTGGCGTGATTGACATTGCAGTTGTATAAGTCAGTATGTCCTTTGTAAAAAAAAAAAGTACAACTAAATACCTGTAGTAAAGTCATACTAAAATTCCAATTTGTTTGTTAAATGACAGAGTCAATATTGGAAATAAATAGTACATTAAACGAATTGTGTGTACACACTAAAATTTAAAAAGTCAGTCTACATATTAGTTTTATTGCTTTAATAATATTTTGTTACTGGTGGTCGATATACCAGACCATTGTGTGTGTACAAGTAGAACTATATTTTGGTAGACATTTGAACTAACATAATGTAATCGGGGTATATGCATGATCATTTGGATACTTGTAGGCTGTGGAGAACGAAGGTTTAAAAAAATCAACACAATAAAAGTACAACTAAATGTTAGAGTTAAACTAAAAATCAAAATTTGTTTGTCAAATGACATAGAACCAATATTGGAAACCTAGTAACTTATACGAATTGTGTGTACACACTAAAATTTAAAAGTCAGTCTACATATTAGTTTTATTGATTTAATAATATTTTGTTACTAGTGGTCGATATACAGAACATTGTGTGCGTGTGTAAGTAGAACTATGTTTTGGTAGACTACCTCGGCCATAATGTAATCATGTGCATTTGGACACTTGTTGGTTGTGGAGAACGGAGGTTTAAAAAATCAACACAACTAATTACAAAACTGGTTTAATGACAAATATGGTATGTGACTTTAAATTTAAAGTACACGTTAAATTGAGACTACAGAGTAGTAATTTTGTAAGTAATGTAATAATACTAATTAGTTAACAATAAGTAAGTAATATAGCAATAATGTAAAAAAGTAGTAATCTTGTATGTAATAATGTACAAGTAATAATAAGTTAACAATAATATTGTAATATTGTAGTAATGGTAGTTATATTGTTTAGTAAGTTACAGTAAGGAGGTACAGAATAACATAAATATTGTTTTATTACAGTGTAAATCTAACCACGCAAACAATTAAATTGTTAGACCTGTACTCTTAGAAATTCTGTTATAACTTAAACTAGCTAATGTGTGTACAAAGCAGCAGTTGGTTGGGTGTATGTATTAATGTATGTCTGTAACAGTATAAAATATATAACAGAGCTACATTTGGTGTACGTTGGAACAACCATTCGTAAAAACTCCATAAATCTTACGGCTCTATGCTATATCTAAAACTTTGTCAACTCAAATTGTTACGTTCCTATTATTGTCCGTGAGTTTGTTAAACTAGGCCTGTATGTATATATATATATTTTCAATAGTACTTGATGGTCAGCTGTTTGCCTATGACAGATGTTATGCTTAACATTTACCAGCTTATTTCTTATCGACATTTTATAATTTTGGATATGGTGTAATTAAGTACCACTTGCAACAGACAGTACACCCCTTACAAAAAGTACATCTAAAATTTTGGTAGTAAAGTTAAACTAAAAATCCAATTTGTTTGTAACAATCGGTATGTTCTCTGCAAACAGGTTCAACTAAATGTTAGAGGTAAACTAAAAAACGACAGAACCAGTATTGGAAATAAATAGTACATTAAACGAATTGTATGCACACTAGAATGTAAATTAATTGGTAGTCTACAAATTAGTTTTATTGCTTTAATAATATTTTGTTACTGGTGGTCGATATGCCAGACCATGTGCGTGTGCAGGTAGTTTTGGTAGACATTCGAAATGTCATAATGTAATCGGGTATCATTTGGACAGTGGAATCTAACATAACAGAGAATCTAATATAACAGAGCTACATTTTGGTGTACGTTGGAACAACCATTCGTAAAACCTCCATAAATCTTATGGATCCATGCTAAATCTAAAACTTAGTCAACTCAATTTGTTATATTCCTATTGTTGTCTGTTATGGTACAAAAAAAATTAACAGAAGTATATACGAACTAAGCCGTGTATAGAAATAAATGGAACCGTCTGTTTAACAAGTTATATAAATGCTAGAAAAAACATATTCGTACAGTATACATGTGTATGGGTTCGATACAAGTGTACCGTATCGGAATCTAAATTTTGGAGAACTTGTCAGTAAGTGTTTCTAATAAGTATCGCAACAGAGTATAATATATTTTGCTTATATTTAAACACAATAAAACGGCAAACCACTGTAACCACGCGTGGGGAGTGTATCTGGTTAAGAACTAAATTGTAATATTAATGTATAAATTATTACAACAAAACAACATGTTTAAGAATTTGTAACCCAGGTTATTGACCCTAATAGACGACACTTCCGGTCTATTGCCACACAATTTTAATATATTTTAAAAATATCTTGTAGGCACTTACTCTTTTGCACACTACTTGCAACCTATAGATTTAAAATTCTGTATATTTAGATTACATGTATTGTTCTTTCAAGTTTCCAATACAACTTTGTTTCTGGAGAGTGTATACTCATTATACTATTGTCGACTAGATATTGTACCACTTGGAATTAGTTTGTAAGTCTGTGTCAAGAAGAAGTAAACTCAGTGTGCTCGCAAAGGTGTGGTAAAACACAATACAAAATAGTTTATACGTTTTTTAATTCGTAAATATGTATACTGAGAGAAGCATAAATAGTAAAACATAGCTCAACTTTAAGTATTGTATCCTTATCTTGCCAAGTTGTATACATTAACTTACACAGAAATATTGTTACAGCAAGTTTGTTATTAAGAAAAAGTTTGTCAGATAGACATTTAATTAAAATTTATTGGAATTGTAAACCTATAGGTATAATAGAATAAATTTATTATGGCATACAAATTGCATAGATAAAAGAGGGAAACTCTATTATATAAAAATTGAATACCAGATATAAATTGCATGGAAACATTACAATCACTGGACTCTAAAAATTCTGTGTATATAATTGTGCATTTTACTAGTATTATGGAGGTATGGTTAAACAAATTATAAATACATACTATATAAGATCTACAATCTACATATTACAGACGAATAATACAACAAAAACTAGTTTACCAAGGGGATATATTGAATAATTATAAAATAGTTCTACATTTTATTTTCGTAATATTTAATTTTGTATCTCTTGTTTATATTTGTTAGCCATTTTCAACCAACTGATCAGCTGACTTATTTAGTATGTAAAGGATAATGTGGTTGAATTGATTTTAAAATTATAATTTAAATAAATAACTCATACAGCTCGAACTATTTTAAAAAGATATGTTTTGGTTTTATTTTTATATATGTAGGATTGTTTAAATTTGTATTGTATATACAGTTGTATAATTGTAGTTAAGGGATATTAAATTAGGATTTGAAGTTAGGAATATAGTTTTAGGTAAAATATATGCATGTATTATACCAAGAAAACAAATAAGATAGATGTACAAAATTATCGGGTATATATTATAATATGCATATTGGATATTTTTAATAAGAATCTACCACACACTTGTTTCGAGAATTTTTTAATAAATTTTTAGTAAAATGTACAGAAAAGAACAAATCTTTGTATAATATCTATATACATAGGGTTCTATATATTATCTAAATTCTGTACATGGTTTCTCTAATTTCTATAAAACTTTAAGTAAGTTAGATTGTATATACCTGTATAATTTATTATTTCCCTGGTTTTATTAATTTATAGTTTTGTTTTAGAGGTAACAATCAGGCTAACAAATAAGCACATTATTTTATTTTTATTTACCACGAACGCGCGCGTACACATACATTTAAACAATACCAATATTTTTAGTAATATTGTTTTGGTATATTGTTTTAGGTATACCAGCGAAAGAAAAATATTCAGACGTACAAAATTAGTGCATGTATAAAATATGTAGGAATATTGTTTTAGTTGTATTGTTTAATATTGAGTTAAGAGACATTAGAGAATTTATAGTAAACAGAGTGTGTATGTGAGTAAAACGGCTACATATATATAAAGTAATCACAAATGAGAAAACTATATATCCTCGGTAAATTTAAATATTTAGGAAAATTTACTATGCACGTAACTTAACTACGAGGAAACTGGTAAAATATACACTACTTTGTTAGAACTATTGCGAGAATGACTGTTAAAATAGACATATGACAAGTGATTGAGATATGTACGCTACAAACACATATTTAGACATACATGTTTTATAACCCAGGTAATATTAAAAAGTCTGTAAATTCGGTTGTAAATCGTGGGTATAGGCTAAACAGGTTAATAATAATTATTCTTTAATTTTGCGCGGGGCAATGTTTAAATTCAAATTAAAATATACTATTTAATATTATATATATATTGTATGTGTGTGTGTATGCGTGTTAGGTATAGGCGGGAACAGGGTTTGAATTCAAATTATTAAAACTCAACTACAAAACAAATACATATAAAAGAAAAACATTGACCGGGAAAAAGTTTTAATTCAAATAATAAAAACAAAAAAAACAGATGTTTGTATTAGAAGAATAATGTACATTAATAAGAAGGAAATATTCTACGTGTTAAAATGAAAAAGAAAATAAAAAAAAGAGAACGCCGTTTAAATAATATGTAAGAGTGAGAAAGAAACTATATATATATATAGAGGTGTTTATTATAATAAATAAATATAAGTTTTTAAATTAGTCAAAAGAAATTATTCTGCTTAGACAGCGAAAACGCAGTGTAGACTGGAACGAGTGTAGACTGGGAACTAGGTCAGACTGCCGCGTGTCGGTAACCTCCCACTCCCCTTCGAATCGTCCAGCCAGTATGACACCCAGGCACGTGCCGCCTTATATTCTACTTCTGGGTTGTAGAATATCAACTGGTTCCGTAGCTCTGTGGTAGAGCGCTGGCTTCACACCCAGTAGGCCCGGGTTCGAATCCCTGACAAGTCACATGGAGGGAGGGGGAGTGGGGGGTAGTGGGGGAAGGGGGGAGGAGTGGGGGTGGGCGTGGCCTCGAGGAGTGGGGGTATGACGTAGGGGGTCAGGAGTGGGGTTGGTTTAAAGTGGCCCCATACCTACTGAGGCCGGATTCGATTCCCCACCGAGGAGAAGTTATTTTTATGATAATTTTTGATAAAATGTTCAGTAATAATTAAATATACTCGCTAATGACCCATGCGCAGTCGAAGCGGGGGGAAAAAAATAAATGTACCAACAAAAACTCGAAAACTAATTAATGGAAAACACTGGGATAAGTAATTAACTTGTTTATGAAATAGTTTAGAAACGAGGTTTATCTGAGATATATTTTTTACTGTTTGTTATGTAGAGAGTTTCGTATTACAGTTCGTTAACGAGATATGACAGTTTAAATTATCAATCAAATTTATACATTCAATTTCGTCAATACATTAACAATAATTCATCATTAACTCATTTTCAATTAGGGTATAAAACTGTTAAAAATGTGCAATTTATTACTTAATAAATCAATTTATCAGTCATCTTTTCTTTCTCTCCTTACTGATTTCTAAATATTCTCCTCTATATCTTTCCACCTACTGATTCCTCATTTGTTAACTTTTATAGGTCAGTAACAAATGAAAGATTGCGAATAAAATTTGGTTCTAAATTGATTTGACTTTATAAAAAGACCGACTCCAATTTCTCCCCAATCGAAACATATTCGAATTTATTATTTATCCATAAATTATTAAATGCGTCACCGAAA
This sequence comes from Gerris lacustris, assembly GCA_951217055.1. NCBI lineage: Eukaryota > Metazoa > Arthropoda > Insecta > Hemiptera > Gerridae > Gerris > Gerris lacustris. The sequence goes on along the minus strand of OX578283.1, from coordinate 56,628,043 downwards.
TGGCTTGATAATCAAGAATAGAGTTGGCTATTATGTAAATATTTATTATTCATTAACATAAAAACCGCCTACAAACTCGAAAATAAAAATAAATCAAATAATAATAATTCATGATCAACAAATGTCAACCTAAATATATATATTTTTTTTTTCAGTTTTATTTTTGGTGTGATTAGAAAACGTTATGATTTTTATTCTAAAATAAAAATGATTAATAGCTTAACGTTTTCTAGAAAATAAAGTTATTTATAATTTAAAAAAGAGAAAGTTATGGAAAAATCTGACTCACATAGGTTTTTTCTTATATACTTTCAGCTCTATTGTTACGGTAAATGAAAAAATTGGATGCAGGGAGTCTCGGAATTTTTTCTTACCAAACATGAACCTACAAATGACAACAGATTTTTTTATTATGTGAATTTTAATAATGTTTGTCTGTTAAAAGTTAAGTCCGGTGTAATAAGATTCGTTATGGTAAGGTCCGTTATAGCGTAGGGTCCGTTATAGTGAGGTATTTAAAAATGTAAACAAACTTTCCTAAATAAAAATCAAAAGTCGATTCAAAATGTCGGCAAATATTAAGATAAAATATGAAGTATACTTATTTATCTTATAGAAAGGTATTGGGGCGAATTTCAGCTAAGATATGGTAGCAAAGATAATGGTAGTCGAAGGTTCGTTACCATTTGGGATGAAGAATGTTCTCAATCCGCAAAATAGTTCAAAAATTATTTAGCGTTAAAGTTTCAAAGTTCAAAGGTCGATATTTTCAAAATGGCGTCATATATAAAAACGAAATTCAGTGGAAATGTTTCTCTTATAAAGAGGTAAAATTGGGCAAATTTCAGCAACAATCAGATATTTTTTACTAATTTTTCCTGAGCAAATAATATAATGATGTCATACATTTATGACTGTCCGAGCAGCGTAACTACATGTAAGGGCGGTTTTTTATTTTCAAGTTTTAACTCTCTAGCTTGAAGATTGTAGGAGTTATGCGTGACACATCTAATCGGTCACCACTGAATCAAGAGTGGCACGAGGTCGTGGGTTCGATCCCTCGTCGTGATGCTCTGATTTATAAAGCTCACTAATGATCACAACATACTCAGACACATCACACATCATACAGAGATATGTGTGAAGTGGCTGGAACTCTCTAACATGGGGCTAATAAAGATAAGGGCCTAAAAGATGGCCTAATTGCTAGGTTAGAACAAGTGGTTCGTCCTACCCGTATAGTACTTGTTTTAGGACCTTACTACTACTATTATGCGTGCCACAAATAGACAGACAGACGGACATCTAGCTAAAAACTAGTCAAATGGTCTTAAAAAAACCTCATAACGGATAATTCCGGTTGAAATCTCTGTATCTGATTTTTTGGATGAAAGCAATACTTTTCCTTTAAAGTAAGAAAAAGTAAAAAGTTTTAGTTAAAAAAATAAGAAGATCTGTAAGACTTATGTTATCAATTACTATTAGATAACATAAGTATGTATGCATACACAATACACATACATGTATATAATTTATAATCTATAAGGCAATCTTTATATTAAAAATTAAAACTATTATCAATTATGATCATATGGCAAATATATTATCATTAGGACAAGAGTATATTATCTATTATGATATAATAAGACAATCAATCAATCACTATTACATAATATAAGTATGTATGCTTACACACACAAATATATATATATTATATATTTAAGATATTATCCAGATAGATTTCATGATATATTAAAGATAAAAAATTAGATATATTTTCTTTATAGTTTGTACAGAGATATCTTGTAAATAATCGTGAATAACTAGACAATTTCCCATAGAACGAACTCAACGTTATTTCATAACATTATCACTTAGAAACAGATGTGGATTAAGACTTTTTATATTTTAACTGCAAGACCTCGACACTTGGTACATCTGGATATGAAAATAAATATTAAAAAAACAACAATCTGATCAAGGTAAAATAGTCAAAAGATTGCTTCATTTTTTAAAAAAAATAAAATAAAAAAATAAACGTATAAACGTAACCACCTTTGCAATTGAAACGTTAGCAAGGTTTTAATTTTTTTGTTTTTTTCGTTAGTTTGCTATTGAGTCAATCAACCTTGACTTATTCAAACGTAGAGAAGAATTACAATTAGTGAACGCCTACAAAGAAACTCTACATACGAAATCAATTCTTAATATTATTAAAAACAATATATATATGCTCGAAAGAATAGTGCACGCAAATAACTAGGCTACACTTACATCATGTTATTTGTTATCTGCGTTTTGGTTTTTTATTTATATCCTTCGAAAAGGACCTTCACAAAAGAAGTGTAGGCATATTGTTGTTACGCCTAATTCACTACATGCTGTAATTCCTACCGCAAAACTTGAAGTACACGTGGTCTCTAAGTAACTAAATGTGTGTACGTAAAAAACCACAATATGTGTGCCAAAGGAAGAAAGGTAGCATACTAATACTAGAGGTCGACCAAGAAGTCATGGAAATGTGAGGAGTGCGCTAGTGTTGTCATGTACAGTCAGTTTTTGATATAACAGACCACGGTCAAAAAACACAGTGTTGTTCTTTTGTTATTAATAATTTTATTTTTGATAACTTCTATATTTTTTTAATATTTTATGCAACAGGCAACACTGTACCTGATAAGAAATCACTAATAATGTACGAGAATATCTTTATATTATTATTCATAATAATATTCTTTCAATTTAAATCGATTTTCTTCTTTCATAATCTATTATTTCTTCCTCTTTATTTCTGAGTTATTTGGATTTAGGACAGGTGTGACTATAATTCGTATTGTATAAAAACAAACAAAACAGGAAACCTAACAGATTGGAAACCTTCTTGTTGTTGTTATTCGTGAGATTTGACGTAACTGCGCATGTCATACAAACTAGAAATGGGTATTGTCTTAGCACCCGACTGTACTGACTTCGGCACTACTCGGAAGTTCCGATTTTAAACGAAGTTAAGCTTTCCGTTTCTCCCATGTTCATGACTTCTTGGTCGACCTCTAGTATAGGCAAAAAGTGCATTATTTTATTTTCACTCAAAAGATAAACTAATAGGTATTAAAATAGGTAAACTTGTATTTATTAATAGGATAATAATAATAATTTTTATAATTTCTACAAGGTGTCTTAAGGAGTAGTTCATTATTAACATTTTTTGTAGTTGATATTTCATCCCACATTTGAGACATCCTTAAAGCTTATTAACAGATCATAGTTATTAATGATAAGTGTTTATTCAAAACTATAGTTCTTAAGACCGGCTATATTTCGTGTAGAGCTCTCTCTACATCTTCAGGCCTGGAATCAGAGGTATTTTTTTTCAAAACTTATAAAATATAACATAACTAACATTTACAATCAACACGAAGTGCAAATACACTAATTCTAAGTGACAGGTGGAACCACTTAGATTAGCCCACATAATATATCTACAAATGTAAAACTTTATCTATATTACTGTTCTATATTTATAAAAACCATTTGCTAGAATGACACATATTAAAAAAAAAAAAAAAAAAAAAAAATACAATTATTTACTTATAAACAATATTTTTAGGTAGGTGCCTTTCTTGTAAATGGTTCTTATACATTTAGAACCATAATATAGATAAAGTTGTAAATTTGTAGACATAAGTGGGCCAATTTAAGTGGACCCACCTGTCACTTAGAAATGGTATATTTGCACTTTGTGTTGATTGTAAATGTTAGTAATGTTATACTTGATAATCATTTTTATTTTAATATTGAAGTCATTGATAATAATTTAATTAAGATAATAAAGCGATTGCAAAAAGAACAAATAACTAGAAAACAAATATTGACGTTGCAACCTTTTATCAATATTTCTGTAATTATCACCATTACTTATTATTTTCTTTGTAATTTCTTGAAGGTAAATAAGAAAACAAAAAATATATATCTTGCAAATGAAAAAAAAAAACATAAATATAAAATTGCATTAAGAATCGTAAAAAAAAAAACAAAAACAGATTTGATATAACGTCTTATGTTAAGCTACGATGTGAGTTACACACGAATAATTTAAGAGTATAACAAATAGAAAAATATGTTGATATGTAAGGTTAGTATATAAATACGTAGATTTTAAGGTCGTGTAAGTGTAAATAAAAAGCTTTCAGAGTAGAGATATGTATTTAATTAGATAAGAAAAAATATGATTTTTTAAAAAAATAAACTTGAAGATAAATAAACCTTATCTTGTCTTTTTGTAATTGCTCTAATTTAAATAACAATTTTTAATTGTTACATTTTTTTAATTGTTACATCCTAAATAATGAGTAATGTTTTGTGTTTGCACATTATTAACTCTTACATTAACTAAATGATAAGATTTAAAAATTATTATTTTTATTATCATCAGAAGATTTTTAAGCCTAGTCCTGACTTCCGAACCGAACAGAGGAAACGAGGCGAGCATTAGTCTCTGCACATGCCCAGTCTGCGCACCTTAGACTGGGCATGCGCAGAGACCAATGCTTGGCAGTCTGGACCAGGCTTTAGGGTCTGCAGAAAAAAAAACCTTTATACATTCCTGCGCATGTCTGTGTGCTGTAACACACCTGATCTCTATATGTACCCAATACAACAATTTGACTTTTGTAGTTACGTTATTGATTATAATAACCCAATTACAACAAAATTTATAGGAAAACCCCAAACAATCCCCAAAAAAACTAAAGGTTGAAGTTTAAGGGTTTTTAAAAGAAATGCATCATGTGGAGTGTTGAATAAAAAAGGATCTTGAGTAAAAATGTATATTTGGTTTCGTTTTTGTACCAATTATTAATCTTTGCATCATGTGCCCAAGAAAATTGAGTTTTTTGAGTCCCCCCAACAAATCAAAGAAAAATTTAGACAATAAAATCACAGTAATTATTTATTAAAAAATCGGTCCGAGACAACTGACACTAAACTTTCTCATACACGAGTTAATAAATTACTTAGCCCAGTGTTTTCCATTTATTAGTTTTCATAGGGTGTATTTAATTATGATTGAACATTTTATCAGAATGTATCATAAAAATAACATCTCGGCGTTGAATCGAACCCGGCCTCTCTCCGTCCACGTTTAAAGCTATTTTCTAAGGAACTAGATTTTTTTCCGAAAAAATGCTTCTATCATTAGATACGTACTTAAATGGACTACATTTTAGAATTTTTTTTTATCAAAATCGTCGGAACTGTTTTCGAGAAATAATGTTTTTCACGTTATTTCAGAGGTTTTGGGAGGTAGCTAAAATTCATTTCTCGATAACGCCTCGGGGTATGATTTTTCTGAACATGTATGCCAAATTTCGTCAAAATTGGCCCAGTATTTTAGGCTCTAGACGTCTGCACAGACAGACGACAGACAAACATTTTTTAAAAGCCATTTTTTTGTTTTCAGGGGACCTCGACCATGTAAATCCATCAAAATCTTTAAATCGATCGAATTCCTCCTCTTTATATGAGAAAGTGAAAACAAAAAAAAGTTTTTAAGGAATTGTTTTTGCATCCCATATTTTGTGATAAAAAAAATTATCTTAGGAAGGAATAGGCTAAGGCACTTAAGAATAGTTTTACTGGGATTAAAACCTACTTTAGATATCCGCCTTATGGGTATTTTTATTCTCCAAACGCAGTAAATACTATTCCGGAAAATGGCCACCATCTTGATATACGTCTGGGACGATTATCCTGGTTAACGAACTCGACCCCCCTTTGTGTGTGCTGACGATGAACTTAACTAATTTATTAGTTGTTCATTTAAAATTACTCTAGGAGTATTGAAATTTAATTTAAATCTGTTAATTTGATTCATTTCATTTACGTTTCTATAAATAACATCGTATTGATAGCTTATGTTTCAGATTAGAGGATATAATAATTATACATTGGTATGAATCGCAACGTAATATATAATTTTTTTTCTACTTGTCCGATTGATATATCGATCACTGACAAAATAAATATTTCAACCTCGATACTATATAATTAGCAGTAATTTTGTATTATCATAAGAAATTTCTTAATTTGTTTACTAGTACAAATAAGATATATTTTTCTTGTTTCTAGACTAATTATTACTTTAGCACCAGTGACACAATTCAAAAACAGGCATTCCAAGGTAAGTTATTATTATTTATTTTTAAACACAAATATTTATTTTAATATTTATCTTTGCACTGATAAGGATATACAAAGTAATAACATTGAAGTGATTTGGTTTACTTTAATTTAAAAACAATTCACGAAATCAAATGTTGTAAAAAGTTTGTTCTGTCAGTTGAAGAGTTAAGCAATTTAAGAGTCCTTCTTAAAAAATTAAGATATTATAGTCAATTAGTTTTCTTAGGGAACTTACGTACACATAACCCATATAATTTCTTGCGTTAATGTATCTGTTGTTGACCCAACTGTATATCCGAAAGTAGCCTATACAAAAAATAAGTTATAGTCCAGGAGATAGCGTGCAAAAAAGTGTCTGACTAACATCAAGCTAGAATTTTGTGTATAAGTAATCTTTTAGCGCCATTTAAGAATATTTGGTCGGCTAGATTCGACTGCGGGACATATCTTGGCAATAGGCATTTGAAAAAAACAAAATGGTGGAGAGCGGCCATGTCCCGCCAATTATGGTGGACAGTATGATTTTCATGATCCTGAGTTCAGAATTAGTTAGTAGACCAAAAATCAAGTCGATGTAATTTTCACACTTGATAGGTTAGTTATTCATATATTACTAAAATTCAACGTGGTCACCTGTCAAAGAATAAACTAACATCAACTTGATTTTCGGTCTACTCACTAATTCTGTAATCAGGATCATGAAAATCACATTGTCCACCATAATTGGTGAGACATGGCCGCTCTCCACCGGTTTGTTTTTTTCAAACGCCTATTGCCAAGCTATGTCCCGCAGACGAACTAAGCCGACCACATATTCTTAAAAGGCACTAAAAGATTAACATGTACACAAAATTCTAGCTTGATGTTGGTCAGACACTTTTTTGCACGCTATCTCCTGAACTATTATGTGTTATGTGTATCTAATAACCTAAACACTGAAAAAATATAGGGAAGCCCCCCCCCCCCCCCAAAAAAAAAACCCTCAAACACAAATGGTTGAAATTTGGATTATATTTTGTTTTAATATATTGGCCACCATTATTTCAAATTAAGAAAGAATTTTCGACATGCCCAAGAAAATCTACTTTATGTTCTTACAAAGGAAACTGATGAGGCAGTCAAAAAAGCATTATGAAAATAAAGTAAGATGTCCGCAATATGAATGAACAAGCTTATCTGATAAGGAGATAAGATCTCTAAAAAAATCATTGAACCGCATTTTCTCAACATGCAAAAACTAGAGCAGTCTTCCGCCAACATCTGCCTTATCTACGTAACTCGATTCATGGTTAAATTACAACTAAATTTTAACCGGAATCAGTTATCGCATTTTAAAATATATAATGTGATGTTTAAAGCCCGCTAAGTGTACTCTTAAAAAATAGTCTGCCAATTTGTGTGGCGCATAGCTTTCTCGTTCCTATTTCGTATACTTTTATGATTTTATGCTTTTACAACCTATTTATTGTCAAATATGTTTAATTATCCTCCATTTTGAAAATTTGTCAAAATTGTTTTGATTTTTTTTTCCTTAATTTAAGTATCATTTTAGCAAAATTTAAAGAGAGCAGAAGGTTGAAAATTGAAATTAATCTGTGGCTATCTGTGGGTTACGTTTTTATGAGCCATCTAAATTTCATTAAAAAGTACGTTTGAAGATAAAGGTTAAAATAAATGTATGTTTGTGCTCATGTGGAAGAGAAACAAATAGGCACAGCAGGTTGAAACTTATATGAAACCAACAATGAGCTAATTATGACCTACCATCGAAATTTCATTAAAATAGGACGAGTAGTTTTTAAGATATGGTGGTTCGCAAAAATTGAGTGACAGACCGACAGACAGTCACAAAACCAAATAGTTCTCTGATGTCTGAAACAGATTATGTATTTGTCTTGGAATTTTTGAAATGGGAGACATAAAATTGTTCGTTCTTCAGAACGATCACATAGCTTTCTCTACCTTCGGTAAGCTCGGAAGCAATAAGAAAGATTTTAAAATTTACAAAATTGTTAATAAAGTCATAAATAATTAAACATATCTTTCCAATTAAAGTATTTTTCGTGGAGACAAAATACCGGCTTTCTACATCAAATAATCATGTCAGATGTAAGATGTAAAGCTCTAACTTAACTTTTGCAGTGAAATTTTCGCTTTCACACTTCTAAATCAATTATCTGTACTGAAAATTATTACTAGTGATCATCACCTTAGATGTAATTATCCGTCTTAAATCTATACTACTAGTTATTACATTTCTATTTGCCATTCCAGTAAAGAAGATGGACCTCTAGTGATCATTATAGATTTTAAACGTCTGAATCTTTCATTTTAAAAATTCAAAGCACTAATAGCCCAAGTAGTTAAAGCGCACCTTCCTTAGCCGCCGGTAGGGATAAAAAAAAAAAAAAAAAAAAAAAAAAAAAAAAAAAAAAAAAAAATCAAGATTAATTGGAGGAACTTAAGATTTGATTCAATTGTGATGATTACCTTATATTTATATCACTATCTCAACTCCTATAACGATACTTTTACATTTCTATTTGTCACACCGGTACTTTTAAAATGGACCACTGCAGTATGCGCGTTATGAGTTGTGTATTTTACACAACTTAATACAGCGGGAAAATCCGAAAAATTGGGGTGGGGAGCCAATGAGAGGTCAGGATTTTGAATTCTAGAAGGTTTGGCCAACTAGAGAAACGAAAATGTCACTGGCTTCTCCTCCCACAGGCCTAGTGGCTTTATTGTTTTCCTTATATAGGGTGGCCAATCTAAGTGTCAAAAGTCACACTCGTAACGCGCATACTGTAGTTATTATCCCATATTGGTTGTTATTTAACATTTCTTTAGTTCCTTAATGCCACTATAATTTGTTTTTCTTTCCTTTGATGTTTCTTTTTCTTAATAGATTTCTAGATCTACATCCAGACACCAAAAACATTGATAGCAAAAAGCTAAAGAGAGACCGTGTGACGTTACTCAAAGCCAGCTTTAAGCTTTGATTTCTTTTATTCTCCATACAAAATTATCACATGATCTTAAGGTAAGTATTTAAGTATCGACAATGACTAGTGTTTTATTATTGAAAGTCAAACTACCTAATTATAAAGTTACCATTATTAATTATACTTAAAAAAAAATTAAATAACTCTAATTACAAGGACACTATTTATTAAAAAAAATAAATAAAAATACTCATATTACCAAATGATATTTCCTCTTTAAGGACGAAGGATAATAGGATAATTATATTTCTTTTCCATTAATTCTTTCAGGTTCTTTCTCAACCTTCCTGTCTAGGAAAGGATTATTCATTATCTAGTTTCTTTAATCTGAACCACTAATTACTCCCGGGTTTTTTTTCGTGGATTTTATTTTTGAAAGACAATGAAATACATCGTAGTTTTTTAGTCAGTGTTGAAAAAGGGTAATGACGACATTGCTTTTGTTTATATTTAATTTGTACTTTATTAACTATTATATTCTCTTGATTTGAATCTGTTTTGGTAACGTTTTGCTCATTATATTTAAATATTTCTTTTAAGCCAAATATTTTTATTATTCACTCTTTTAATAATCCGAATACATTTCTTTATTATTGTGATTTCTTTTAGCGAATTTTCAAAGAAAATTACGCTATTGCAATGGCTTCAAAATTTTTGTAATGCGAATTTTTGAAAATTTTTTCCATGGAAATCCGTTTTAGACCATTCTGAATCGATTCCTAAAATTTAACACTTTTTTTTATGTATGTATGTATATATGTATGTATATATGTATATATGTGTCACTCCAGACGATATCTCCCCTTAGCATGCACTTAAAAATTTCAAACAAATTTTAAAATGTCAATAATATCAAAAGAAAGGATGAGTTCGTTGGCCAGAATTTTTGGAGTCCATTTAGGAGTCAAATTTTGACCATTTAGGGTCAAAAAACGTGTTTTTTCCATTTTACCCCCCTTTTAAGTGAAAATATGATAAAAGTGTACATAACAACAATTACTGTACTCTTAAAGAGCTTTCCAACGACATGCATCTTGAAGGGTAAATACGATTTTGACTTTTGTACCTCGTACCCCTGTGTACCAAATTTTTTTTCACCCATGCAAATTCTAAACCAAAATTTTCCTATATTATCATAAGCTAATAATCCGCAGATTTCTTTGAAAATTCGCTCATTAAGTCATGGTGCATGACTGGACTTTTTTTATATAACATTTTTATTTAATCAGGGGGAACAATAGTGTTTGTGTCTATATATTTATACATAGTCTAGAGTTTAGATATATATTATATTATATATATATATATATATATATATATATATATATATATATATATATATATATATATATATATATATATATATATATATTTATATATATATTAATTGGAGCTAATAGTAACCAATTAAAGTGGTCGAAATTGATAAGCTATTTTGGTTTTAAGTAGGCAGCTTGTCTCAATTACATCTAATTGAGTTAAATTAACCTGTTGTTCTTTGAATGAAAACTATAAATAAGTTCTTCATAATCTCTTTAGAAATAATCAAACGTAAATTTAATAAACCCTATTATTGACATAGTTATTAACTTAAGTGTTCGCTGTAAGATATATATCTGTTCATGAAAACTTGTTAAGGATATAACAAAATAGGTAAATTAAAATAAAAGTTTGATGACACTCTATAGATAAGTAAGGGATGTTTAGTCTAATGTACTTTGGGACAAAGGAATATCAAACTTCTATTATATAAAGGGAGTAGCAGTCTAAAGAAGAACATTACATACAGCTTCTTTAGATTGTTACTCCCCTCTGTTAATTTTCTAAGGGGAGTAACAATCTAAAGAAGTGCCTATAGATTTTCTTAATCCAATAATTTTAAATTAATGATTATTGTATTATCATTGTAAATATATAGTGCATGCAAGTTTCAGCTTTCTAGGTAGTCGCGAAGTGATTCAAATTTAGGTAAGAAAATTTGGAGACAAATTAATTAATAAATTATTATTAGTTACCTAAATAATTATCTAATGACTGATTATTGTATTTTAATGGGGAATACGTAATCTGTGCAAGTTTCAGCTTTCTAGGAAGTCGGGAAGTGAGTAAAATTTTGGTAACAAGATTTGGAGACAAATTAATTTAATAATAAATTAGTTACCTAAATAATTATCTAATGACTTATTATTGTATTTTAATGGGGAATACGTAATCTGTGCAAGTTTCAGCTTTCTAGGAAATCGGGAAGTAAGTGGGTGAAATTTATAATTCAAGATTTGCAGACAAGTTAATATAAAGAGTGTAAAAATAAAACAAATACTACATACTTACAAAAGAAAACACAAAATTAACAATAGTATATTTTTTGTTGCACTTAGTTTTATTATTTAAAAATGATTTCCAACTTTCCTTAATATATTTTGAATGAGCTAATTTAAATATAAAACAAATACCACTAATACAAGAAAATACAAAATAAACAATAGTATATTAGTTTTGTCATTATAAAAATTATTTCCAACTTTCCTTAATATATTTTTGAATGAGCTAATAGCTTAATTTGATTCAATAAAATGATTCCATAACAGTAACCGTTTACCAAATTAGTTCATCCAATTGCGGTTGAGTCCTGCGTGATATTTTCACTTTGATTTTTATATTACTCGTGATATTCGAAGGATAATAATCCTTTTGAGGTCTCGATGAGTTTATATCTATGGAAAGGAATATAATCCTTTGGAGATGAAAGACAGAGACTTATTACACAGCAGTCAACTCGTTCAGGACTAAGACGTGAAATTCTACCTCATTTAAAAAGGACATCACGACTTTCTTTAGATCTCTGTTGTTTTTTTTTATATCTCCTTCGTCCTTTCTTTACAATGGGAAAAGATTGTACAACTCTCACTTCGATACTGTCAGTCGAAGTCAATCTTGACCGACGTATATTCAAGTCTTGATTTAATTACTTGTAACATCTCAATACATTCTTATTATATTGTATTCTAATAATATATCTTCATAACATAATCATTCTATTACATCTTTGTAAGAAGGTAAGGACTTTAAATAAGACGTCACTCTACAAAAACCAAAAGTAAATTTATTGTATGAATTTGAAGTCAATAAGGTGCATAGTAAATGTGAAAAAGGAGGAGTCAGTGTAAGGGAACGGCCAGAGCGCATGTTCATTGCACTTCACATTCCAAAAACAGGCGCGAAAATTAAAACAAAAATGTAGTTAAAGCGGGTTGGCCATAGAGTTGGGTTCTGAGTCAGATAGTTTATACCAGAATACCAGAATATAAGCTATTCTTGTTCCCTATTGTTGTGGAAACGCAGGGACTGTAGAGTTATTTATAACCAAGAATAAGGTTATAACCTTATTCTTGGTTAAGATGCATTTAGACCTTGCATTTAGACGATTCAATTAAAATGCAGTTAAGCGGGTTGGCCATAGATCTACTAAGTCGAACAAAAAACTAACTTAAAACATAAACATAACCTATGCAGCTGAAACCTTCCATTCAATAAAAAATAAGGAAGGTTATAACCTTATTCTTGGTTAAGCTGCATTTAAACGATTCAATTAAAATGAAGTTCAAGTGGGTTGTCCATAGATTTACTAAGTCGAACAAAAAAATAACTTAAGACATAAACATAACCTATGCAGCTGTAACCTTCCCTTCAATAAAAAATAAAACGAGCTTGTTTACACAGTTCAATTTGATGTTTTCAAAGAGCCATTCAATCAGATTGCTTAATAATACTAGCCCATCAAAACCAAGTTTTTATTATAAATCCTTTATATTTTTGAATTTTGTTTGTGAGGGTAAATATTGGTATTAATTCATTTTAATTTTAAATAATTAATTCAAAATTAATTAATTAGTAAAATTATATTAATTAATTAATTTGTTAGAATGTTTCTATATTGGTCGATATGCCATGTTTCAGCTCGATCGGATGACTGGAAGAGGGTTAATTCTTCCTCCATAATTTTATATACCTACCAAATAAATAATTAATTAAATTTTTATTTTATTCTTTATTTTTTTAAAAATTTAATTAATCCATTCATTTTTAAAAAGATAATAAATTAAATTTTAAACATTTATTAATTTATAAGAATGTTTTGTATTGGTAGAGAGTCTATGTACCAAGTTTCAGCTCGATTGCATGACTGGAAGAGGGTTAACTAGCCTTCCAAAGATTTCCACAAAAGTGAAGCTAATATAAATGATTTAAAAAATTTAATTTCAACTTTTAAGTTCAACTTCTTTTCCATTTGCAATGACAATGAATATGCACGGACTGTAGTTGTTTATAACCAAGTATAAGGTTATAACCTTATTCTTGGTTAGATTAAGGAGCATTTAGACGATTCAATTAAAATGCAGTTAAAGCGGGTTGGCCACAGTGGCGGATTAAAGGGGGGGGGCGGGGGTGGCGACCGCCCCCCCCCCCCCCCTTGATTATACTTTTTTCCAACGACTACCAAATTTCATATCAGAAATGCATAAAAGCGCTGTTTTGAGAGGTAATATTTCCAAAATTTTCCGAGGGAGGACCCCCCATTCGATGGTCTTATCTTAACTTATCTAAATTAATTTACTTATTTAACTATTTTTTCTAAATATAAAATTAGGTCCGTTGTCATGGGCTTAACGGCTCGTAGATATATACAACGAAAATATTAAAAATCCCCCTTTTGCTTCCGAGCTTACCGAAGGTAACAAACTGTGATAAATTTTCGTTCTTAAGAACGAAATTTTTATTAGGTATTTTAGACAAAGGGAATGATTAGGTGCACAACTTTTATTGTGTTACAATAACTATACTTTTAAGTTTGCATTATATTTTTTTTAAAAAAATGTAAAAATGTAAAAAAATGACCCCCGGACCCCCCGCTATATGCACCCTACAATAATTAACTGCTAACGACACCTATGACTTAACGGTTAAGATATTGTACTTCAGTCGGGAGGGGGGGGGGAGGAATCCTGAGAGCTCCCCTCCCCCTCCCCCCCTTTCCTTAGAGCTTTCCATACTCCCGAAACCCCTGTGAGGGTCAGATCGCCACCCCCTAGATGACACCCTTAATCCGCCACTGCATAGATTTACTCGCAGGTTTTGGAGTCAGATAGTTTACCAGAATATAAGCTGTTCTTGTTCCCTATTGTTGTTGACACGCACTTACTGTAGTATAATCTTATTCTTGGATAAAATACATTTAGACGATTCAATTACATTAAATTTTCAATATTATTGAACGGCCCACTTTCAATCTAATTGAACGACTCTATACTGGTTAAACGAAGAAATGAAATTAAATCGCTATTAGAAAAAAATAACTAACTAAAAACATAAACATAAACTATACAGCTGAAACCTTCCATTACATCAAAAAGAAAACGAGCTGTTTACACAGTTCAATTGATGTTTTCATAGAGCCAACAGTTCAATTAGATTGCTTAAGAAGTTGAACTAGTTCAACTTCTTTTCCATCGGCAATGGAAATAAGTAATTTCATTGAATTGGTGTTTACATGTTTCAATTTCATGGAGAAATTAAAATAAACCGTTTAAATAAAGATCTGAAGCGGTTATCATTAAAAGGTTTCTTAATTTACTATACGAGAGAAAGAAATAAAGAATCACTCTATCCAAAATATTGTAGACAATTATTGACAATATATTAGAGAAGTAAAATTTGATAAAGGTGACCATTAACAGGTTATAATATTTTCCATATACTTACTTATCAATTTATTGATTTCATGTAGGTACGTAAATCCTTTCGCGTTTGAATTTAAAATTTATACTTTTTTAATTTTGTCAATAGACACCCATGTTTTCGCAAAACGAACAGCACGCTTATAAATATAGACCTCACCAATTTTCCTCAAGCCTGCAAAACACGTGCCTGTTATCGGAAACGTTCAAGTTTTGGTCAAGTTAAGACCGACGATTAAATCTATGGTTGTCACCAGTAGTCAATGTCAGTAATGACGAAACGAGTGCCGGATAGGAAAGAGAAATAGTAAGTGGAGTTAAAAGAGGTTTAAATTTTTAAATCTTGAATTAAATTATAACTTGTGCGTTTCAACTCAAACGCTTTTCAGTCCAGGAGACAGTGTGCAAAAAAAAAACCATCAAGCTAGAATTTTATGTGTAAGTTAATATTTTGGGGCCATTTTAGTACAAGTGGTCGGTTAAGTTCGTCTGCGGGACATAGTTTGGTCATAAGCTGTTAAAATAAAACACTGGTAGAGAGCGCTGATATCCCGCCCATTTTGGAGGACAATGTGATTTCATAATCTTGAGTACAAAGATAGATAGTGACCCAAAAAATAAAGTTGATGTTATTTTGTAACTTGATAGGTGACCACTTGGATTTGGAGAAATATTTAAATAGCTAACCTATCAAGTGACAAACTATAAACAACTTTATTTTTGGTCTACTAATTTTGTACTCACTAATTTTGTACTCTCGATCATGGAAATCATATTGTCTGCCAAAATGGTTGGGACACGGTCGCTCTCCACTTGTCTGTTTATTTTAACAGCTTATGGCCAAGCTATGTCCCGCAGACGAAATTAACCGACCAAATATTTTTGAAAGGCACCAGAAGATTAACTAATACACAAAATTCTAACTTGAAGTTAGTCAGAAACGTTTTTGCATACTATCTCCTGGACTATTAACTATACTCATACCATTATACTTTATTATTCTGACATCGCAGGAAAATCGAAAGAAACAAAAACGGGAGGGGAGGCAATGAAAGCTGGAGATTTTTGCGGGTAGTAGATCGTGCCAACTAGGCAAACAAAAATATCACTGGATATCCTTAAGAGTACCGCCTAGTGGTTTTATTTTTTCCTATACAAAGGTTGGCCAATCTGAGCTGTCAGATTTATAAAGTATAATGGCATGAGTATTAATTGTCTCGAAAAAGGAAAACGTGAGGGTAGCCAATGAAAACTCGAGATTTAGGCGGGTAGTAAGTCGGGCCAACTAGGCTAACAAAAATATCACTGGATAACCTTAAGACAAACGCCAAGTGGTTTTATTTTTTTCCCCAAACGTAGGTTGGCCAATGTGAGCTATCAGATTTACAAAGTAGGTACAATGGCATGAGTATAAATTGTCTCGAACAATATTATTTTAATTACTTCATCGGATAACATATTGTTATTAGTTCACTAATGATGACCAATTTAAAACTGGCCTGCGTATTAATCGGGGCTTTAATAAGACGATTTATTTCTTTTTTTTGAGATTGCCAGTAATGGAAAAATAAAGAAAGAGTAATTTTCCAAGTGAATACTTCAGACTTAGACCGTGTTAACCGGAAAAAGCGATTACTTCATGAAAAACCATAATAGTAAATAACATATAATCATATTTTAACTATAGCTAATAATATATTCATTTTTGGATGTATACTCGACCAATCTAATTGACTATCATTTTTATATGATTATCAATTTAAAATTTGGCTAATTCGACCAATTAGAATTAGTCATAATGAAGATACCATTCTGTTATACGAGTATAATATATGATATGCTATGTTATAATGAATTTTTCGCTGCTAGTTTTTATTAGAAAATAATAAATTTAAGATCATAACAAATAGAATAGCCAAAGATGTTACACATGTTATTTTTATATATGAACTATTATTATAACATTTAACTTCTAAAAATAAACTGGAATTTGCTTAAAGCATGTCAAAGACATTGCTCCCATTTTATTTATAATTGCCTCTATATAATAAAGCAATTCAATAGTTGTTATAAATTGCGATTTATTGCTAAAGAATAGAATACAATTTCATTTATTTTGTAATATTTTAAATGTATATTTCTCTTTTTCCCGGAAAGTTATTAGTCTATTGAAATGTAGTTTCTGTACAATATATCTATCTATTTAATTTATTTTCTCCCTTCATATAATATACTAAAAATAATATCCAATGTATAAATGTTTATCCAATTTTTAACATGGTTGATTTTCTTTTCCTATTATCTTTTTTATTTGTAGTTGTCAAGTCGTATTTTATTCTCAGTACATTTGGTTTTGTCAATGCATGTTTCTATTATTATCATATTTTATCTGCTATAACAGTTGTAAAAGTTTTGTCTTTTATTTTTATTTTTACTTGAATACAATATTTAATTTTTTATTTTATTTTAACAAAATCTTGTACAAATAATTTTATATTATAACTATTAGAATTGATATTTAGCAATATTTTATCATATTTTGTCTTAGGTACCAAGAAACATTATAGAAATAATGATTTTTCGTACCTAAAAAAAAATATGATGGAATTTTGCTATCAAATATAAACAGTTATAATATATTAAATTATTTCTACAACATAGCCCCTTAAATAAGAAGTATGATCAACAAATCCTAACCAAAAAGTGATGGCACTCAGGAAAAATTATAAACTTATAAGCTTCAATTAAAATCGAAACTTCCGAGTAACTTCGAACTTCGTTTAAAATCAGAACTTCCAGGTCTCACCGAAGTCGGTACAATTTTTACTTTTCTTTACCAGGAAAAGTATTGTTTTCGCACCCAAAAAATCCGAAACCGAGATTTCAACGGAATTATCCGTTTTTGGGTGTTTTTAAGACCTTTTAGGCAGTTTTTAGCTGGATGTATGTCTGTGTGTTTTCTGTCTGTCCGTCTGTCTGCGTCACGCGTAACTCCCACAGTTTTCAAGCTAGAGAATTGAAACAGTTCAAAATTCCATGCTCACATGTAATTGTGCTGCCGGGACAGTTATAAATTTGTCACGTTATTAAACTATTTTGCTGAGTCAGAAAAAAATGTCAAAAACTCGTAATAATCGCGCTCAAATTTGCACCAATTATACCTCTCTATATAATGGTCATACATTTCCACTGAATTTCTTTTTGATATTCGCTGCCATTTTAAAAATATCGACTTTTAAACTTTTGAACTTTAACGCTAAATTATTTCTGAAATTTTCACATATTGAGCTGAAATTCACATCAATAGTACCCAATCTATAAGACAAACATTTCCACTGAATTTCGTTTTAACATTTTCCGCCATTTTGAAAATATCGATTTTTGAACTTCAAAACTTTAACTCTAAATAAATAATCGCTTAATAACTATTTCACCGAATGGGCTGAAATTCGCAACAATGATACTTTTCAATAAGATAAGTAAGTCCTTCATATTCGTCCACAAGCTTCATATACCATACCAAGCTAACGAATGTGAAAATCAGTAATTTTCAGGAGAGCCAAAAAAACTCCTATAACAATGAATCCAAAATCAGTGCATCGCCAAAAGGAGAAACTTTTTTAATATATTGTTTAATCCTTTAGGATGATATTAATCTTTAGCCATTAACTGTTTTTTTACTAACCAAAAATAGGAGTTTTTTTGGCTCTCCTGAAAAGTACCGATTTTCACATTCGTTAGTTTGAAATGGTAGGGACGAATATTTTCTATACCTAAATATCTTCACTTCAGATGCCACTAAAGTGGTTTCTCCTGCTCATTATCATTTTTCAAAATTGAATTATACATTATTTTTATTTATTTTATTTAATTATTTGAATTTTGGCGGTATAGTGACAGATAAAAACAAACTTAAGTATCGCATTAATTAATAATTAAGTGCAGTTATAACTTTTAAACTAATGAATGAAATTTCATTGGGTTTTTTTATATTTGTTCCTTATTTTCACCGCTTCCAACGATATGCTGTGTCAAAATCGCATTTATACTTTCGGTATTATTAACCGTCAAAGTTTCAAAATTAAAAAATCGATAACTTCAAAATGGCTGCCAGTATCAAAATGAAATTTGGTCGATTTGTTTTTAATAAAGAGAGGTACATTCGTACCAAATTTCAACTTCATTAGACTTTTTTTGCTGACAAATATTCATAAAAACGTTTTGCTGAATCAGCAAACTGGGTTTAAGATGGCGGAAAATGTTTATTTTCCGGGCAGCACAACTACGTGTAAAGACTGATTTTATTTCCAAGTTTCAACTCTCTAGCTTAAAGTCTGTGGAAGTTATGCGTGACAGGGACAGACAGACAGACAGCTCAAATCGTCTTAAAAACACCCAAAACGAATAATTCCGTTGAAATCTCGGTTTCGGATTTTATGGGTGAAAACAATACTTTTCCAATATACCTTCGGAGAAGGTGAGGAAAAGTAATAAAAACAAAATAGTATTTCGATAACTGTATTTTATTTGTAAACTGACTATAAATGACACAAAAACAACAACCCTGCCACACTCTTCAAATTGCCATGAGTTCTTGGTCGTGATTTAAGACAGGTAAGAAAGTCGTCCAAGGAATATGTGTTTTTTTTTTCTTCTCTAAACGGTTACAATTTTCTAAAATAAGAAAAAAATAATCTCACGGTAGAAAATCTTCACTAAGTGGTTAGAATATACAAGTTAATAATTATAATAACCAACTTATTTGCAACCAGTTTTGAAGTGCATGTACTTGAAATGCATCTTGAACCTACTTATCTCTGTTAAATTAACTAGACGACTTGTTTAAACTTGATCTAAACTATTAAAAGACTAATCTGTCTTGTTTTCACTCAAAGCATGTAAAATATTTAAAATTTTTTTGTTGAATGGCGTCAGATAGAGTTGACTTAATTACATGAAAATGCAAATTTGAAGACCTAGTGAACTAAAGATTTCTTTCTCTTTTTATAAGTATAATTATATTTTTAAACAATATAATTAATTCGAATTACTTTTTGAAAATAAAAGTGAATCTTAAATTCTTTCTAGTTGTTGTTTTCATTTTTTACTTTTCTCTAAATAACTTGTAATATTTCATTAAATATAATTAGCTATTTTAAAGGATTACTTAATTGGCTTTTATATGGTAAATACAAGGCACACCACGAAAAAAAATATATATTTCAAACAAACAAAATATGTACATAGCTATGTTTGATCCAAATAAATTATTGGACCTGATAAGTTATCAGTTCACAAAACTGATATGTGATCAACTAAAGATGTCGAAACCGATCAATTAAAAAACAAGGGCTCCAGAGGTATTTTGACTATAAACTAATCAATTTTGCCCAGTCCACATTTCAGTTATTGGACAGTCTACAGTTCAGTTATTGCACAATCCACATTTCAGTTTTTGCAGACTATAATTCAGTTTTGCACAGTCCACAGTTCAGTTATTGCTCAGCAGTGGTTACTACCAGTGACCATCAGTTTTTGTTTTTTTTTTTCATTTAAAGAGCAAGTCATGTGATTACGCGAAAATTACGCGATTTTGACGGATTTACACGTTTTGAGGTGCTGAGTCCAAAAAAGTAGTTTATAAAAAATGCCTGTCATTTGTCGTCTGTGCAGACGTGTGGAGCCTAAACTACTGGGCCGATTTGACGAAATTTGGCATACTTGATAAGAAAAATCATACCCCAAGGTGAAATCGAGAGAAATTAATTTTAGCTCCAAATTTGAGGGCGATACCCCCCAATAACTCTGAAAAACGTGGAAAACAATTATTTTTCGAAAACGGTTTCGACTAAAAAAATGATTTTGATTTGATTCGGTTTTAATTAAAAAATTCTAAAATGTAGTCCATTTAAATACGAATCTAACGATAAAGGCCGTTTTCCCGGGGGAAAAAATGGTTCCTGAGAAAATTGCTTTTCCGAAGTCACAAAATCGAAATTAATAAAAAGGATTTAAAAATAATGACACTTTATCATTTGCCATTGTTTTTGGTCTTACCCAGATAGATAAAATTGTTTTGTTTGTTTTAAATTTATCTCGAATACATAAAGATAATAAAACTAAAATAACATGTAAAAAAGCACCCCTCTTTAAAAAAGTAGTTAAATGGCTTCATCTATGGCCCCTATGTGTGGACTGTTGCACCCAATATTATGTTTCCACCATTTAATTTGATCAGCTAACTGCTAAGAACCCCTAGTGCACTGTTTTACCCACTTTTATATTTCTACCATTTAGTTTGATCAGCCATGAACCCCTGGTGGACTGTTGCACCCACTTTTATATTTCCACCATTTAGTTTGATCAGCTATGAACCCCTAGTGGACTGTGGCACCCACTTTTATATTTCCACCATTTAGTTTGATCAGCTATGAACCCCTAGTGGACTGTGGCACCCACTTTTATATTTCCACCATTTAGTTTGATCAGCTATTATGAACCCCTAGTGAACTGTGGCACCCACTTTTATATTTCCACCATTTAGTTTGATCAGCTACTATAACCCCTAGTGGACTGTTGCACCCACATTTATATTTACACCATTTAGTTTGATCAGCTAAGAACCCCAAGTGGACTATTGCATCCACTTTTATATTTCCACCATTTAGTTTGATCAGTTATGAACCCCTAGTGAACTGTTGCACCCACTTTTATATTTCCACCATTTAGTTTGATCAGCTATTATGAACCCCTAGTGAACTGTGGCACCCACTTTTATATTTCCACCATTTAGTTTGATCAGTTATGAACCCCTAGTGAACTGTTGCACCCACTTTTATATTTCCACCATTTAGTTTGATCAGCTATTATGAACCCCTAGTGAACTGTGGCACCCACTTTTATATTTCCACCATTTAGTTTGATCAGCTACTATAACCCCTAGTGGACTGTTGCACCCACATTTATATTTACACCATTTAGTTTGATCAGCTAAGAACCCCAAGTGGACTATTGCATCCACTTTTATATTTCCACCATTTAGTTTGATCAGTTATGAACCCCTAGTGGACTGTTGCACCCACATTTATATTTACACCATTTAGTTTGATCAGCTAAGAACCCCAAGTGGACTATTGCATCCACTTTTATATTTCCACCATTTAGTTTGATCAGTTATGAACCCCTAGTGGACTGTTGCACCCACATTTATATTTACACCATTTAGTTTTGATCAGCTAAGAACCCCTAGTGGACTATTGCATCCACTTTTATATTTCCACCATTTACTTTGTCGAAATAGGTAGACATTGTTTAAATTGCATTTAAAACATCTGTAAATTTATTACGGTAATTATAATATAATCAGCATGAACTATTTTACCTTGCATGTAGTGATGAATTGAGACAATGGTGATGGACGTGGAGGAGGTGCTTCAACAGGTGGTCCTGAAGATACTCCATAGAGAGGTAATCTCTTATTCAATTTTGACGTCATTTTTTTTCAGCAAAAAGCTATAAACAAACAGTTGTTAAGTACTGGCGAAAAAAACTTAACTGAACTTAAGGAAGAAAAGTTTTGAAAAAGAGAACAAATTTATTTAATGAAAACTTTAAAGATTGTTGTACACGTAATATGTGTTACCGATTTACTATATTCGAATTTTTTAAACGAAATATTAAACGGTTATTTTTCGCGATTTGTTTTTTATTTTTTTTTTTTTTAATTAAGTTTGACCGTCGTTGCGAAGCTAATTAGTAACTCTCCGGGAGAGATCTAAATTTCTTTGCCGACCGGTGCGAAGTCTAGAACGGTAATGACAAGGGGACAGAAGACTGGAGAGGGCAGTGGCCCCCACTACTCCGACACATAACCAAGGGGGCATCTACTCTCCCACCGCGAGACTCTTGCCTCTTCAAGCACCCACATAACTTTTTACACATAATACTCTTTAATACTCCTTTAAAAAATTAACTACTTTAAAACTCAACCTAGCTAATCACTTTTCTCAGTTAATCTACCGAATAATTATCTAAAAACAAAATATAAACTATTTTTATACATAAATATAATGAAAGTTTCTCAGGATAATTTTCCTTTATAAAAAAAACACTAGATGTATGGATAATTAAACTAATTCAATAGTCAATAAACTTTTAGATAATTTCGCACACTTTCCTACCATATTATTATAGTTTTATGTAGTAATAAATTTATGTTAAGAAACAATTAATCTAGTAACCTTTTAACCTACCTAATATACATAAATACATTGTTGTATGAGTTTGTTTGTCAACTTTCTATGTTACTCATAAATTAATTTTAAAAAAAAAAACTCGAATTATATGTGTATGATATATTTTAAATTCGTGAAATAAAGTTTGTTAAAATTTGAATTCAAAATATGGTTAGGAGAAAATAGGTAAGGATATTGAACCCTCTTAACGTCACCCCCTTAAACATGTTTGTATCGGGATATTCATATTGCTTGGCAAATATAATATTGATCGATAAATATAGATTGTTTTGGATCACTTAGATTTGTGAAACTAAAACGACATTGAATTTATATGAATGGAGAAAGACGTCTATCCACAAAAGTCAAGGCACGTCTCTCTTTATTTTTAATCAGGTCAACTGCTCGTCTATTCAAGACCAAGACCACAATAATTTGAGTAATCATGGAATTTTAAAGGAGTGTGAAAAAATCACGCTTTAAGCCATATTAATTTTGAAACTTAAAACATTTCGATCCTTCGTAAGACCAACTTCAGTCTGTTTCTGTTTTATTACTGGACCAACTAATTCTTGAATTAATTACAAAATGTATAGTCCAGGAGATAGAGTGAATAAAAGCGTTTGACTAACATCAAGCTAGAATTTTGCATACAAGTAAATCTTTTGATGCCATTTAAGAATATGTGGTCGGCTAAGTTTGTCTGCGGGACATAGCTTGGCAATAGGCCTTTGAAAAAAACAAACCGGTGGATAGCGGCCTTGTCCCGTCCTTAATGGTGGACATTGTGATTTTCATGATCCTGAGAACGAAATTAGTTAGTAGACTAAAAATAAAGTTGATTGTAGTTTGTCACTTAATATATAAATAGGTGACCTTTAAGGTTTAATATTTGACCAACTAATACCTATTAAGTGATTAATTATTATCATCAACTTGATTATATTGGTCTACTAACTAATTTCGTACTCAGGATCATGAAAATTACATTTTCCACCAATAAGGGCGGGACATGGCCGGTCTTCAACGGCTTTTTTTCAAATGCCTATTGTCATCTCTTAATATATATATATATATATATATATATATATATATATATATATATATATATATATATATATATATATATATATAAAATGTTAAATTACCATACTACTACTATTAATATAGCTACACTATTTTTTAATAAAAAAATTTATATATATATATATATTATATAATCATTTTAATTAATTTTTTTATTAAAAAATAGTGTAGCTATAATAATAGTAGTAGTATGGTAATTTAACACAAACTAGTGATGAAACTTTAGTAGTGCTTATGATTATTGTAATAGAAGTTAAAATTGATTGTTTCTCCATGAGAGATCGATACATTTTGTCAAAAGAGACTGCCAATTGGTGTGGCACATAGCTTCCTTGCATCCTATCAAGTACTTCTTTGATTTTTGCTTTTACTAGCCATTATAATTTGTTTAATTGTTTCCCCCGTATTTTTAATCTGTCAAATTTGTTTTGTTTTCCATTTCCTCTTAAATTTTGTTCTTACTATTCTTACATCTATTTCATAATGTAATACCTATTACCCATTCCATTTTAAACTTCCATTTTTTAAAGTTTATATTATGATTGTAGTAGTCTATAACTTATAATATAAAGACCCTGATGTGATGATGTAAATAAATTTTATCTACGATTGATACGAAATATAAACATTGTATCTTTGTTTAGATGCGTAGAAAGTGATTATTTACGTACATGTATTCATTGCGCATGCGCGTCTCATAGTTCTGAATAATTCCTCTTCTTTAGCACCCTAGATCGGTAAAGAAGAGGAATTCTTCAGCTTTACGCACGATTAGCGAGTTTGTTTACATTTAACAAAACTAATTTGCTGTTCTTTTATTAAAGTAACTGTTTATATCGAGTTTTTAGTGAAAAACAATGAGTGAATCAAGTGACTTAGACGAAAATGTGGAGAATAATACTCCTCCAGAAATAATTAATTCGGCAAAAAATATAACTCAAGAATTAATGCCATCTTTATCAAGAGATAGATACGAACTTACATATAGCAAGTTTATTTCTGTATTTATTATTTAAATCTAACAATCGTAGATAAAGTACGGTACGCAACTCGTGCGAAAACGGCATTTTGCATTGCTCGTGTGGTTTTACTACCCTCGCTGTCGCTCGGGTGCAAACTCCACACTCGCATGCAAAATGCTACTTTCCGCACTCGACGCGTAATGTACTATTTCCGTAACTAATTGGTTAAACTATATTGTTTTCATTAAACCGTTACCCCACTAATTTGATTATAATTCTTTATAGAAAAGATATAAATATTTTTATCATTATTATATCAAATTTAAATGCTTCAAGGATCAATAACCTTGTTGTTTTGTAGTTTAAAATAAATCACGTTCAGATATTAAAAGTTTTAAACATTAATAAATATTTCCATATAGAGAACCATTTATACATGCAGTTATCTCATAATAAAACAATGTTTCTTTTAGCTTCTTCCCATTTATAGAAAAAATTGAATGCATTAAAATATCTTAGAGCCTTTTTTTGTTTAGTTTTTTATTTCAATTTGTTTATGTAATCATAGCAGTACAAAACTAGAAAGTCCAGTCATGCACCATGACTTGATGAGCGAATTTTCAAAGAAATCTGCTTATTATTGGCTTATGATAACATAGAAAAATTTTGGTTACGAGGTACAAAAGTCAAAATAGTATTTACCCTTCAAGATGCATGCCATTGAAAAGCTCTTTAAGAGTACAGTAATTGTTGTTATGTACACTTTTGTCATATTTTCATATAAGAGGGGGGTAAAATGGAAAAAACATGTTTTTATGCTATTTTTGCCCTAATGGACTCCAAACATTCTGGCCAACGAACTCATCCTTTCTTTTGATATTATTGATATTTTAAAATTTGTTTGAAATTTTTAAGTGCATCCTAAGAGGAGATATCGTCTGGAGTGACACATATATACAATATACATACATACATATATACACATACATACATAATAAAAAGTGTTAAATTTTAGGAATCGATTCAGAATGGTCTAAAATGGATTTCCATGGGGAAAATTTTCAAAAATTCGCATTACAAAAATTTTGAAGCCATTGCAATAGCTTAATTTTCTTCGAAAATTCGCTAAAATTAAATATCATATTGTGAAGCATAGAATATTTACTTTTTATAAGTATTTTATAAAGTATAAATTGACTACCTATCAAATAGTTAATTTAAAAATTATGTTTTTTAAAATAAATTGGTTGGGTGTGAAGTCTAACGTAAAAAAGGGTTTCGTCGGTATCGTGAACATGAAATCAGTATAGGGGAGGGGGGGGGGGCGTAAAATATTGATGTTTTTTGACATAATGGCGCCGAAAAATAAACACTTTTCCTAAGTGGTATATATATTTGTAATCTACTCTTCAATACCTTTCTACATACATTTTCTTCAATACATTTGATACCCCACACAAAATTTAAAAAAGAAAAATTCGAGTCATTTTGAATTGAACAGCTGATAATTATGAGTTTGCTATATTTTTTCTTTGTGCGCGTCAAAACGATCTTTAATACTGAAAAGTTTCATGATTTTATCTCTTTCGATTCAAAAGAACCGTACAGAGTGACAGACAGACACAGACAGACAGACACAGGAACGAAACTATAAGGCCTCATTCACACTAGAGATTCCGGAATGCGATTCACAAATCGAAGATTCTAATGATAACAGGCGGCCTATGTATTTTGCTTATGTCCATTCAGACTACGATTCCGGTATGCGATTCGTATGAGATTCTCAAATCGAGTATCCCGTCCCCGTGAGCCGCCTCGATTCTTTTTAGAATTCTTCTTAGAAAGCGGCTCATGATACATTGCGCTATATGGGCCCATTCAGACTTCAGACTAGGCGATTCTGAATCGCATTCTGCTTCAATCCTCTTGCTATTTATTTTCTTTTAATAAAATATTTTAATTATAAATTCATAATAACTACTGTAATATCATTAATTATAATATTTTATTATAAATAATTTTATTTACGTTGCATAAAATATTTCAATTATATAAATATATTAATAAATCAATGTAATATATTATTTAATATATTTTTTTTTCAATTGTTTTATTTACTTTAAATAAAATAGGTTAATTATGAATATAATAATAAATAAAATATAATTAATTATTTAAAAATTAAATACATATATATGTTAATGTATAATAAAAGTGGGATCAAAACTAGGGAAAGTTGGGGGAGAAGCCGCCGAGATACTGAATCTTGATGCTTTTTTGAATCTCATACACGAATCGCATTCCGGAATCTCTAGTGTGAATGAGGCCAAAGGGTTTCTTTTTTTTTTTTTGTTTTACCAACGAAACCCTAAAAAGGAAAAGACAAAACTACTCGTATTAAGAAATCTGTAAATAGTTCTAGTTTCTAGTAATGTAAAAAGGTGAGTTTATTTTCTAAGAATGTTAAATGAAAAAGAAAACATCATTTTTAGTAGAGGAAGAAAAAAGGTTAAGAAATAAAATTACATCCGGTTTGACACAAATATTAGAGAATAGTAAAAAGGTTGGAAGAATAACAAACATTGGATGGTTTTAAGTAAAGTTCTTGGAATTATAAGGCATGTTTCTGTTTTTATTTGGAGACTTTTAACTGTTTTATCGTCTGCAGGTTCCTTTACTTCATTTTAACAAACCCTTGTAGTTGTTGTAATTTAATTAAATTAATATTGTACTATGTAGATTTTTCTTGGATTTAGTGTCATATTTTTTATTTTCTCGTATTTTTATATATACCTCCCCCCCCCCCCCCCCCCCTACCCCCAATTCGATTGCATATTCTATATTTCATATTTACTTGTTTGCTTTTCGAGATGGCAACCCTGAGTCACTTCACTATTATAGTATCTTTTTACTCGTATTATATACAGGCCGTATCAATTTCAGGATCACAATAATGAAAGGGGTGTATCGGCAGGTCATTTGGAGCCAAAATGTTTATACAAACCTTAGTCCAATTCTCAAAGGTGTAGGTTTCCTGTAAAATTATGTACCTACCTTGCCTAATTATGTACCTTTAGTTGCTTTTTTTGTGAAATTTACAGTTATGTATGTTCGACTATGTAGATACATTTTCGTCTATTTAGTATTTACTGTAACCTAGATCTGTTCAAAAATAAAAATTTAATTAGATATTGTAAAAAAAATCATGCTTTCAGCTGGTGTAGGGTTTATTAAAGATGATTTTATCACTAATAAGCCCTTAAACAGTTTTTTTTACAACTGTGGTTTGTTCACTCACTTAGAGTGGGAATATTTTAGAGTTAAAGCTAAAAGTTTTAAAGCTGATTAGTAGCACCAGGTTTTCTTAACATTGCACGCATTTCTCTTAATAGTATAAAGGTAGCGATAAATGGGCTCGAATATTATGTTTAAAATGTTTTAAAAAATATTTATTTT
Organism: Gerris lacustris; assembly: GCA_951217055.1. NCBI lineage: Eukaryota > Metazoa > Arthropoda > Insecta > Hemiptera > Gerridae > Gerris > Gerris lacustris. The sequence goes on along the minus strand of OX578283.1, from coordinate 56,599,382 downwards.
AACAGATCTAGGCCACACTAAATAGACGAAAATGTATCTACATAGTCGAAAATAGATAATTGTCAAATACATAACTGTACATTTCACAAAACATTTTCTGATCTTTTCAACGATTAGTCATTCATTGTTCCAAATCACACTCAATTTTGCTTGTAGTTTCCTACATTGTTGAGAATTGGACTACAGCTTATACGATTTTTTTTTCTCCAAATTACATTAATTAGTCTGAGGTGCACTAGCAAATTTTCTAGTACCGGAAAGCCCCTCTACGAACCACCGGCGCGCCGGTGGTTCGTAGGGGAATACCACTCAGGCAAGCAGGGGGTCCGGAAAATTTTGGAAAATATAACCTCAAAAAACGAAACGCCTAAACTACTACAACTTGTATTTGAAACATTTTTCTTAATTTTTCCTAGTTTTAAAAGTTATAGCCGTTTGATCAACTTGAAATGGGACACCATATACATAATAATATAATACTGCATTTATATTATACATGCAGTATGTATTTATGAAATATCAAACATATTGGTTAATTTTCATCCGCAATACTCTTGTATTACTCGAATTTGCATATGTTAAACTTTTTAAGTTCAAGACCTATCACAATGATAATAAAAAACTTAATTATAGTTTGTATGGGGTCTGTGGGACCCCAATAAGTCGTTCTAGGGTTAACCACCTTTAACCACCTCTAACCACCCTTTAGAAAATTTCTCTGGCACGTACAATACGAATTAGCCCCTATTGTATCGAATGTAAGACACATCCTGTTTCAAAGGAAAAATTTTCCCGTTCTCTTTTTTAACAACTTGTTCAGACCTAAAATTTAGGCAGTCTGCCATGGATATTGAATCTTTATTTAGACGAATTTTATCTTAAGAAATATAATATTAAACATATTGATAATGTTTCATCCTCAATACACTTGTGTTACTCGAATTTGCCTATGTTAAACTTTCTAAGTTAATTTTGAGCAACACCCATCATAAAGGCGGAAATACACATGCTAATAAAAAAGCATGCCAGTGGCGAGTTACTAGCAAGTCAGTAGCTGGCATGCTGCAGACTCTGTGTACATTTGCCAGTGAAACAGCATGCTAGTATCATCCGGATGATCGGTCTTGTGCGCGCTACTAGCACATGACAATACACATTCCAATCACAGTTCTAGTTTTGAAACAGGCAATCGTTTCTTGCCTTCTTTTAGCCGGAATAAATGATGAAATAATTGTATTTGATTTAATTAATTTTGATAGTTTTATTAATTGTTTCAATGTACCTTATGCAATTAACCTGATTGTTCTGTTACTTGCAAAAACTGTGTTTTAAAACATTTGAAAAATCATAAAAAAACACGAAGAGTGTGGGTAAACATTGGATAGCTGGAAGGGAATTAGGTACATGGAGCGAGTCAGTGCCTACTAAATGAAATGCGGTTCGAGGACGTTAATGGTTTTAGGAATCAATTGCGAATGCTTCCGGAGAAAGTTGATGAGTTGTTGTCAGATACCCGTGAAAGGAAGGAACGCAACTGAAGACTGAAGGGCTGAGGGAGACTCGTGCTAGCTACTAGCAAGCTTGCGCTGGCAGGCCTGTTTACACGTGCCTTATCATTTCCCCCTCCCCTCGACTCGTGCCACTGGCAAGACAAAAATCAAACCTCGTGCGATTTACTCGCATGCTTTTTACTCGCATGCTATTTGATATATACACATGACAGTAGCTCTCCTCTGCGAGCTACTCGTATGTTTTTGTGCGAGTAACTAGCATGTGTATTTCCGCCTTAATGATATTTCCTATTTATACTTTTATAAAATTTTGGGCCCTTTTTTCAACTTATTCTTAATAGCATTATTAATTTCCGTTGTCTTGGCCGTTTTCCCTTTTAAAAGTTCGTATTCCAGGGGAATAACTACTCCTTCTTGTTTATCCATTAATCCATTCCTTTTGAATTTCCTCTCTGAAGGAACAATAAACAAATTTATACTTTACATTGTGTTTCTTCTAGAGAGTAGTAAAATAAAAGAGAGAATGGGAAGAGGAAATTATTCCTTTTATAAATGATAGCAGAGCATTTTAAACTTTAATGGTTTCAACGTTGAAAAGAACAAATGGAATAGAGGAACACTTCGTTTAAAATGGGAAGTTGTTACTCTTTTTTGACCAAGTTTGATGCAAAAATTATTACTAGGAATAAAAACTTGTTAAAATAATTAGTACTAAAATGAGTTATATTGTTAATGTATTCTTTTTGTTTATAAGAAACCATATCATGAAGAACTATCTTAGTTTTAAGGTACGGCATAGACGGAAATAGACGCTTGATTCCGATATAGATAAAAAAAAAAAAAAAATCGGGTAAGGGGTACCTCGGAACTTTTCCTCACTTCAGAGGCCACTAAAGTAAGGAGGAAGGAGCATCGGACTATTGGACGTGGTCAGTACTTGGATGGGTGACCGTTCTGAACTGATTTATTATCATTCTTCAAAAAAACCTTATTTTTAATACCTATATTTTATTTAATTATTTGAAGTTTGGCGGTATTTTGACAGATGTAAACAAACTTTGACGTCATCAAAATTATCGCACTAATAAATAATTATATTCGCTTATAACTTTTAAACTAATTAATGGAATTTCATCGGTTTTTTTATATTTGTTCCTTAATTTTTTCCGGTTCTAACGATATGCTATATGTCAAAAACCTATTTATTCTTTCAGTATTATTAACCGTCAAAGTTTAAAAATTCAAAACTTTATAACTTCAAAATGGCGGCCAAAATCAAAATGAAATTTAGTGGGCTTGTTTGTCATACAGAGAGGTACATTCGAGCCAAATTTCAACTCGATCAGGACCATTTTAGATTTATTACGATTTTTGCTGACTCTTTAAATTTTTTGCTGACTCAACAAACTGGGTTCAAGATGGCGGAAAAAGTTGATTTTCCGGGCGGCACAACTACAGGTTAGGACTGATTTTTCTGCCAAGTTTCAACTCTCTAGGTTAAATACCTTGGGCGCTACGATGATAACACACATACACACATACATACGTCACGCTGAAAACCACTCAGGAGGTCTTAAAAACACCTAAAACGGATAATTCCGTTGAAATCTCGAAAAAAAATTGTTTGGTAAAAACAATACTTTTCCTACTATTAGTAGTGAGGAAAAGTAAAAATACTAGGCAAATGATGTGTGGGCATTAAGGAAGGCAAGTATTGATGACCAGTGTGAAAGCAGATAATTAAGTGCGCAGGACTTTTTGTAAACATATATTTGTCTATTGAAGTTATGTGACTGTGCTGTGCAGTTTGGATACAATATCACATACATTTTAATTCTAAACTACGTAGTTTGTTTATCAGCAATACATTCATGTTTTGCGGGTTTATACATTTTAAAATAATCTCGGAGTAAATAAATTATGTTCCATTATATTTGGATTGATCGAGATATAAAATAAACAACTACAAACTTACCGGATCATATTTCACTTAAATTTGAAATCTATAATATAGTGCTACTGATATACTGTTGTACTAATCGTATAGTACAATATTCAATAGTATATTACTATTGTACCAAGTTACAACTTTCTTAATTTGAAAAAGAGTTAATCGTTTTATGGATGTTTAATAGATAATGGCTGAGTTATTGTTTCTTACAATTTAATTGAGTATTTTATTCCAGAATGTTTAGTTATAAGTTCGATTCCAAGTGGGTTCACACTTATTGTTATTCAATATAATATAAGCAGTCGCAAACGGTTAAAATTTTCTCAGGAACTAGATTTTTCCCGGGAAAACGGCTTATATCGTTAGATTCATATTTAAATGGACTACATTTTAGAATTTTTTAATCAAAATCGTCGGAACCGTTTTTGAAAAATATTTTTCTTCCACGTATTTTTTCATTTCTCGATTTCGCATCAAGGTATGATTTTTGCTGAACATGTATGCCAAATTTCGTCAAAATCGGCCTAGTAGTTGAGGCTCCAGGCGTCTGCACAGACGACAGACGTAAGACAGACATTTTTTAAAAACCTCTTTTTTGGACTCAAGGGATCTCAAAACATGTGAATCCATTAAAATCTCAAAATACTTTCTCTTTATATGAGAAAGTAAAAAATTCAAAACAGAAATCCGTTTCAGACTTCAATGCACATTTTGGGTCCCGTGTCTGTCTATCGGTCTTTTTGGCTGTCGGTCGTTCAATTTTTGTGAAGCAACATATATCTTAAAAACTACTCGTCCATTTTAATAATATTTAATGTTTCCATCAGCGGTTAAAATTAATCGGGGGCTATTTGCAGGCTACTTTCGACAAACAATCCAAATTTCTTGAAAATCAAATGAGTACTTTTGAAGATAATGGTGTAAATAAATGTATGAATGTGTGCATGTATGAATGTGTGGAAGAGAAAAATAGAAGCAGAGTGATGCAATTTTTATACAACCAAAACCAAATTATGACCTAACGTCGAATTTTCATTAAATAGGACGTGTAGTTTTTAAGATATGTTGGTCCGTAAAAATTGTGAACAGAGCAAACAGACAGACACGAGACATTTTCCCTGATGTCTTAAACGGATTAATGTCTTAGCATTTTTGAAATCGGAGGTATAAAAAATGTTTATCTCCAGCAGGAAGAAAAAGTTATGATTTTGGATTAGAGGGACTAAAGTAAGTCTTTTCATCCCTGAACTCAAAAAATAGGGAGAAAAAGTAAAACTAGGGCGAAAAAGTAAAGTAGGGCAAAAAAGTAAAGATCCCAACTTAATTATTTTATAAATAGTAGACAATGAATGGCTAATGTGATGAAGTTGTTGAAATCAGGTTGGTGGCACTGCTTTTTTGACCATGTTTATCATTGTTTATAACCTGCATCTAAATAACCTTTTATTTGAGTTTAATTCCAATTCTTATTTGTTTTTAATATTGAATCTCTTATATCTGCTATAGAGTGCTAATAATTATTTTTATTTATTAAAATAATAAATAAAAACTGTGCAATGGAGGTAAATGTGTATTTTCTCCCTTCTGGAGATAAAATATTGTATGTACCTCGTGAGTAAAGTGCCAGTATTCCCCTCGCGATAATTATCTCCCTCGGCTGCGCCTCGGGAGCTAATTAGCGTTATTCCCTCGGCTGCGCCTCGGGAATTAAATACTCTGATTCCCTCGGCTTCGCCTCGGGATTTAGGGACCATGGTTCCTTCGGCTTCGCCTTAAGAACCAACTTTTTCTCTCAGAGAATAATGGCTTACTTTACTCCCTAGGTGTATAAATAACTATAGTTCTTCAGTACGATCACATAGCTTCCGTTACCTTCGGTAAACTCGGAAGAAAATAGTATGCGTTGAAAAACATTGTACTCTGTACTAAATCTGAATTAATCTTTATATAAATTTTATTTTATTGAGTACTGTATTCGTCCAATGTAGGATAATTTAAGTAAAGTACAATTTAGAATAGAGTAGGATAAACATGTATGCGATAATTAAGGAGCAAATTTATATAGGGGCAAGGAAGCCACCCTAGATTTCCGTCACCCAACCTAAGTCTAAATTTAAAGTAATCACTTTTCCCTCCATTCCTCTCTACAATCTTGATAAAAGATTAAGTATACGATGTTAAAAATAAATATATTTGATTATCATTTATTCGGACTCATATTTTATTACTGAGCCAAAACAATATATGCGTGAGAAGAATACATTAAATAAATAATCATTTTAAAAGTTTTATCTCTTTTAATATTTTTAAATAAAAAAAAGTACATATAAAAGTATTGAATAATATCCAAAACAGAATAGAATTAATTAAATATTTTTCTTTGGAATTTAATTTTAGCAATAACAAGATTAATATGTTAAATTTAACTTAATTTAATAATTTAATAATTTAATTTTAATAATCAGCCTCAGCTCTTAGCTTATGACTCATTTTTTTTTATTTTTTTTTTTATAGTTAATATTTATAAAATGAATACATACAATGTTTGTTACAACCAAGCCGCATACATACAAGTCCGCGGGATTGTCACGGGCTTGCGGAATGGCTAAAGCCGTTCCAACCCACTTACGACACACGGGTTGGGACATCGATGTCGATGTATCGAAAACATCGATGTATCGGACTTGAAAACATCGATTTAACATCGATGTTGATCTTTTAATGTAACGGACAACATCGATGTTTTCCTGAAACATGGAAAAGATCGATGACATCGATGTATTGGACCCCAAAAAACGGCAATAACGAATATCTGGAGCGAGAACGAGGGATTTTTTTTTTTTGCTCGTCAGGTTGGAGGACCGATGTCGATGTATCGAAAGCATCGATGTTTTCTTTCGATAATTTGGCTAACATCGATATTTGTTCATTCGATGTCGATGTATCGAAAACATCGATGTTTTCTTTCGATGTTTTGGCTAACATTGATGTTTGTTCTTTCGATGTCGATGTATCGAAAACATCGATGTTTAGCTATCGATGTTCCAACAGTCCAACCCAGTCTGGGATCGTAACTGTACGGTCCACATGATCCTCTGACAATACCAAGCACTGGTTTGTATATGACATGCGCAGTTATATCAATCATCACACATGTCAACAGGAAGGTTTCCTAACTGTTAGGTTTCCTTGGATGTTTTAATACGGTTCCAAAAGAGTCCTAAACCCGTTCCAACCTGACTACGTTTCATTACAGTACAATGTTTGCGCATGCGCGTAAAACCTGTCCTGAACTATTTTCGAACGTTCCGTGGGACGATGCAAATGACGGTACAAATAGAAGGATTGAAACAAACCTACAATAAATAATTTACTGACTAGATGGAAAATGATTATTTTAAAAGTGTCTTTATTACTAAGAATCGCTTGGGTTCTTAATGAGTAGATTGTATGTTATACGGGAGCAATTCAAAATAACTTTTCCAATTCTTTGTAGATAATGTCGGATAAATAAGGAAATTTATTGGGGACTGCATCTCGATGACTTAGGCAAACTTAAGAGAATCATCACAAGAACAAAAAAAAATCATCACTTTTTCTTCAGCACTTATTCTGTATTACTTTAAGCTACTTGTAGTCCATAATATCATAAGATATCTTTATTGTTTATACTCGTATATTTTATAGATATTATATAAACTGAACAAGCATATTGTGTTAAGAACAGTCTAATTACGTGTAGTTGTTTGTAAATTATTAACTTAATTATTAAATAGGGTTTTTTTGATTTTTGAAAAATGTATTTTATTACAAAATTTAGTTTACATAACTCGCATTTATATTTATAAATTTACAAAAGCTTTTCATTTTTTGTGCTGAGAAATTCGATTGAAATCAGTAAGAAAGAAAATGTTAAAGTTACTTAGACAAAGTTCTTTAATGTATATTATAAGGTGCGTATAGATTAAACAGGAAAACGTGAGTGTATAGCTTGTTTAGTATAACCGATATAATGAAGTCAGTTTTAACATTAGAAAGTTATTCTACTTCATGAACGTCTTCTTATGCAAGGTTACTTTGTGTCGGAGTTTAAACTCCTTAATCTTAAAATAACTTTTACCAACTTCCTACTTCGAATACAGGGGTATGAAGAGGAAAATGAGGAATAAGTTAGATAGCAAAAATCTATAATCTTCTTTTAAGAAAGAAAGAATCCTTCTTTTGAGAATATTTACACCTATGTATAGAACCCAAAGCTAAATATTAAACTTTTTTTTCTGTAATAAACTTTAATTATTTCTTTAATCATCTTTATTATTTAATGTTTTTAAATTTGCTAACTAAATAATTTTATCTATTTATACCGCACTTTTATTTTGATCATGGTAATTATAAATTTGACATTATATGTGAATTAAATTTCCCCACCATGTCTTCATAAAAGTAAAAATACCAATTTTTTTAATTCGAAAAAAATAGCTTCCATTAAAAAGCTAGCTTCACCTTTCCATACTTTTTGGGAATCATCTATACTACAAATTTAAACCAGTAATTCAGCTTTATTTTCGCCTTGAAGTATGATTTTTTTTTTAAATTTGTATATCTGTTCAAATGTCTCTACTATAGTAAAACAAATATAAAAAATAACTTTCTTAGGCCACTCCCTGACGGTCCTGATTCCTTACCGCGCGGTAAAGAATCTGTACCGAATCGGTAAAACATATAGGCGCTCGGTAAAGAATCTTACCGCATCGGCATACTAGCTTACCGATACCGTACCGAAAAGTCAGGGAGCGGCCTTAGGCTTATCTAAGTACAAACATATAACATATAGTACATATCTATGTACTATATGTAAACATAATGTGCAGGAGGCAGCGTGCCTGAAAGTGAATAAGTAAAATCAACATTATGTGTATAAATTAATTTGGTCCCATTTAAAAATATTGTTCTTATATGTTAGAGTTAAAGATCCTTGTTATCTATTACATATTAGCTATGTTATCGGTTAAGTTCGTCTGCAGGACATAGCTTGGCAATAAGCCGTTACAAAATACAGACCGGCGAAGAGCGGTCATGTCCCATCCATTTTGGAGAACAATGTGATTTCCATGATCCTGTGTACAAAATTAGTTAGTTGACCAAAAATCAAGTTGATCTTAGTTTGTCACTGATAGGTTAGTTATTCAAATATTTCTCCAAATCGAAGTGGTCGCCTATCAAGCGACAAATCAACATCAACTTGATTTTTGGTCCACACTAACTAATTTTGTAGTCAAGATCATGAAATCTCATTGTCCTCCGAAATGGGCGGGACATGGCCGCTCTCTACCGATGTGTTCAACATTTTCTGTATAAGTTAATCTTTTGGTGCCCTTAAAGAATATTGCTCTTATATTTTGGAGTTAAAGCTCCTTGTTATCTATTATTAGCTATATTATCGGTTAAGTTCGTCTGCAGGACATAGCTTGGCAATAGGCCGTAAATAAAAAAAAAAAAAATAGTGTATGTTATACCAATACGTAAATCTTTTTCTTGAAAGTATAACACCTGACTTGACAACGGTAATATATTCCTCTTTTCCTGAGAGCTAGGGGGGGAACCCCTCCCCCCCCCTCCCCCCTTGGATATTCATGGGCGCCCATGAATATCATTGAAATATAAAAATAGTCTTTCTTGTGGTTGCAAAAAATATATATATTTTATATTTTTTTTTATTAGATGATGATTATTGTAATATAATCTTCAATGAATTAAGGTTTGTTTCTTCGAATTACAAGACATCTAAATAATATCCTCTTTTTTAAAATTATTTTTAAGAAAAAAAAAAAAAGAAAAAAATACATAGTTAAGATATAAACGTTAATTGTGTAATAGCTGATTCCTAGAAGTCTATATATCTCTACATTTTATCAACTCCTTTCGCCTCTTTTTTTTTTACTAGAGAATCGTGAACGACCATATATTGCTTTATTTGTGTTGATTTTGACACTAAGTAAGGTGTCTTTTTGTTGTTTTTATATTTGTTTTGCTGGAATCCTTCCATTTCTCTTGAAAAACGCATAAAAGTGGGATGGAGGAACCAGGTGGGAGGGACAGATGTCTTTTTTTCAAAATAAGCTAATAGACAAGACTTTAGTCTTCCGTGGATTTTAATAGTGAAACGATTGTTTTAACGCTTCCGGTTTTAAATTAATAATAATTTTTCTATTGCTAAATCTTGATTCTTGTGTTAAGAAGGAAATATTCTTGAGTCTTGAGAATAATTTGAAGCTTTATTTATTTATTGTTTTCATCTTTAGTGAATTCAACTTAAAAATTAATATTTATTTTATCGATCAAGTCCAGGCCACAATTTACCAATGGGCAGAATGGGCAATTGCCTAGGGCGGCAATTTCTGGGGGGGGGGGAAGTTTCCAGATATTTTATTATTAGTACTATTATTTCCAGAACAACTATTAATTAAGTTGTTACCGAGTTCACTAAGAAAAAGGTCCATGTAGTTAACTAAAAGTTTTCAAGAAAAAGGTCCATGTAGTTAACTAAAAGTTTTCAAGAAAATTATAGAAAATTATTATATTACAGGATAATCATTTACTGTAATTCATTTCATAAAAAATTAGACTTTTTCCATAGTTTTAAAATGTTAAGTAATGTTTACTTCATACACGAGCTGTGGACAAATCCAAAGGTAATATTTTTCATTTTCATATCTAAGTACATATCTATTTCGTTTGTTTTTCTCTTTGGTAATAAAAGTTATAACACAATTTTAGTCCACGTGTTTATTTATTAAACACAATATTGTGTTCATGTATGTTTGCAGTTTGCACTTTAGTTAAAAAAATAAATATTATAATAATTCTTTACCAACAGTATACACACCATTTCAGATTAATACCTAATAACGTCATTTTTACTACAGTACATGGTATCAACCCACATAGGGGTAAACCAGAAATCTATTCTGTAATCACAAATATGTCAGTACCCTTTTCTGTGGGGGTGTAGGGGCGGCTACAAAAGTTTTGCCCAGGGCGGAGCTTACCCTAAAACGGGGCCTGGGTCAAGCATATTATTCTACGTACTGATGTCTATAAATGTATACTCGATAAAAAAAAATGTATTATTTTTTTTTACTAAAAGCTATTACAGCAACTAATATATTTTGCTCATTTATCTTCATTTATTATATTGTTTTACAAAAATTTAATATTATATAGTTATGAGTTTTGTAGTGTCATCTCTTAGTATCGTTAAAACCAAGCAATTGGTTTTGTACAAAATTAATAATGGTTTCTGCCAAAACAATTGTTCTGACCCTCAAAATAAGAGAGAACAAAATGACTGTTTTAATCTTAATTATAGTTTTAAAATTAATTTAAATGAAGTAAAATCTTCGTTAAATAAACCAAATGATTGTTTTAAAATAATGACTAATTTAAGGAAATTACACGTTCTTAATATTAAATTACAAAAAATCAAATAATCAATTAATATTGACCACTTAACTGCAGTATCTATAAAAAAAAGGTTTTCGAAAAAACCATCCCCACTCCGCTTTACAACCCTTTACTGCAAAATGCTCGTATTACTCCTTAGTGAAATTTTACACACTAGACTTAGTTCAGAATAAGACGTAAATTACTATTTACGTCTGATTTCCAAATTTAATATCGTTTCTTGAATAATAAAATTGAACAAATTTTTTTACATCGAAGTTTTGACAATTGTGAAAAAGAAATTAAGCCTCTTTTCACTGCGTAAAGCCCGAGTAACGCCGGATATTTAAATAACACTAGATATTAAATAAATAAAACTTTACTAAATTAAATAGAAACTCACTTTCATTGGATAAATTTTAGACAATTTAATATATATTTTTTAAATTATTTGCTTACCTCAGATATTTTGATGTCCTCTCTAACATCCTTTTATTTGTACGTTTGAAGAAAAAATAAAAATAATTATAACGATCTTTAATCTAAAAATATCGACTTGAATAATTCACTTTCTTAAATAAAAACACAAGAAGAGAACACAAAAATAAATTAAAAATAAAGTATTTGTAGAAGAAATTGTTGTTTTAAAGTAAATAATTACGATTAAATTACCTATTTCAACTATCTAATACTTTAAATAAATTAAGAAAAATCCGAACTTTTCTAAAAACAAACTTTTTAACTTTTCTAAAACGAATAGATGATGACGTGGTAGACTCGACGAAAAATGAACAAAACGAAATCCTAACAGCTGATCCCAAAATAAGGGTAGACAACCCCTGCATGCGAAATATTTTATTTTCTTCGATTATAATATTACCTATTTTTAACAAAAAAAAAAATATCTAAGTGTTATCATTCTTATTTTAAAAATATTCTTTATTTTAGGAAAAATATTTCAATTAAATAATAAAAAAGAATAATTATTTTAGAAAATTTAATTTTTGGCAACAGTTATCTTATTGTAAAGATTTTTATTCCACAGTTTTCTTTTATCCGCCATTTTGTTAACATACTTAATTGTTTTTAGTTTAAGTTAACGTATAAAAGTTTTAATTTAAGTTTTTGCCGGACATTTTAGTTTGCCGTTACTTTTAAAGATAAACAACTAATGTTTTTTTTACGTATATAATACATAATAACGTAGTGAAAGTAATATTTATTCAGTGGTAATGCCAGCTTAAAGGAATTGTGCTTTTAAGGTACGTAGTGACAATTGTAATTTATATCGTATATTTTTCACTCGTATATTTTTTCACTATTTAGTTTGTAAGTTATTTTGTGTTATAGTTAGTTCATATTTATATTGTGCCAAATTTTATGATTGTAGATTTGCTTAGAAGTTTTAAACTCACGTACTCGTGTGTTCGTAATCTATATATTCAATGCTTTGACGTTACTGTTTCTTAAACTATATCGATGTTTAGATTTAAATAATATTTTCACAGCTGTTTTAAATCGAATCAATTCAAAAGAACTGATATTTATTTGTGTACTTTATTTTAAAAATTTAGAAACATGATTTTGAAGGAAACATTTATATCATGGAATAGGTGAAACTAAGTTATTTTGTACATTAGTTATTTTCCATTACATCGGCGTGTAATTTTTTAAAATGACAGTTTAGACTAAGATAAAATATATTTCAACTAAAATATTCAAATTGTGTAAAAAGTTTACGCTGAAGGTGTGCATTATCTGTTGAAATTTATAAAATTGGATTGAAAAATATGATTAACAATGTTTTCCCGCCTGTTGGGCATAGTAGAAGAAATATTAGCGGGTAAAGGACAATAACTCCCGCCAAGACTTTTAGTTTTCATTGGTTCCCGCTTCTTATTTCCCGCCGGTTTCTTCAAATGGGAGAAACGTACGCTATCCATAGAAGAGGGAAAGAAAAGGTCTATTAGTAAAAACGCTGCATTATCTGATAGATAAGGACATAAATAAAAATAAGTCATTCTAGTAACATGTAGTGGCATTGTGAATAAATCCAAAAAAATAGACTGCCAATTAGTGTGGCACATAATTCTTTACATTATATCATGTACTTTATTGTTATATTAACATTATTTTTATATTACTTTATTGTTATATGTATTATATCAACATTATTTTAAATAATGTTAATGAGGGTGTGTAAAATAAAAAACGAAAGGGAAGAGCAGTGGCAATATTCAAAGTGTTCAAATTCGTAAAGCAAAAGTCGGTAGGATTGAGAATAGCTCCTCCTGGGCAGGGAATCGAACCCGGCCTCTCTCCCTCCGCGTTTAAAGCTATTTTCTCAGGAACTAGATTTTTCCCGGGAAAACAGCTTATATCGTTAAATTCGTATTAAAATGACTGTATTTTAGAATTTTTTAATCAAAATTGTCGGAACCATTTTCGAGAATTTTCACGTTTTTGGGGGAATGCGCCCCCAAATTTGGACCCAAAAGTGATTTCTCGATTTCGGCCCGAGGTATAATTTTTCCGAACATGTATGCCAAATTTCGTCAAAGTCGGCCCAGTAGTTTAGGCGTCCAATTTTTACTAAAGTTAAATTAACTCGTCCGTTAAAAGAGGTGTTTACGGGCCATATTTAAGTATCCATGCCCCTCGCCAAAAGAAAAATTGATGAGAAAAAAAAGCTCGCGGCGTTCAGATCTGGTATAGAAGTATAGGAATAGGAATTCATCCCAGGTAGTTTTCTTTATAGGGGGCCCCCTGTGTGGGCCCATAATTACGCCACTAAATTCTAGCTTGATGCTAATCACACTTTCTTGCTCGCTATCTCTTGGACTATAAAGAGTACGAGTTGATTCAAGATTTAAACCTCTTTTAACTCTACTGACTATTTCTCTTTCCTTTTCGACTCGTCTCGTCATTAGTCATTACTGATGATGACTACTTGTGATAATCCCAGATTTTATACTCGGTTTTAACTTGACTAAACTTAAACGCTGACTAAATCACACTTCCGATAACAGGCACGTGTTTTGCAGGCTTTCCTTTTCGGAGAGCGGCCTTGTCCCGTCCATTTATAGGTTAGTTATTGAAATATTTCTTAAAATCAATATTATGGTCACATAGCTTGTAACAAACTAACATCAACTTGACTTTTGGTCTACTAACTAATTTTGCACTTAAAAATCACAATGTCCACTAAAATGGATGGGATATGGCCGCTCTCAACTGGTCTGGTTTTCTTCACAGCCTATGGCTAAGCTATGTCCCGAAGACGAACTTAAACGACTATATATTCTTAAAGAGCACCAAAAGATTAACTTATACACAAAATTCTAGCTTGATGTTAATCGGTCCCTTGCATGCTATTGTCTGGACCAGCGGTTCCCAAACTGTGGTATACTCGTATCACTTGTGGTACGCGGGATCGTGTCCAGTGGTACGCGCCGCATAAATATTTGCGGTTGTTAGGAGTGTATTCATCCCTTAATATACCTCAAAACCAAGTATAGAAACAGACTTTTCTGAGTTGAGGATGATTTGCATTTAAAACTCAGACCCATCACACCAGACATTGTTAGTTTGAGCTATTTATTGCAAGCACATTCGCATCCCATTAACCTGCCTAACCACATTGTTTATTCGGACGTATTCTTTCATTATGTTCTTTATGAATGTTTGTTTGTACAATTTTTATTAATATTCTATGTTCTATTCATGTTACTTTATGATCTAATTTGATGTTCTTTCATGAATTTTTTTTTTTTTTTTTTTTTTTTTTTTTTTTTTTTTTTTTTTTTTAAATACAATTTTTATGAAGTCCTTTTTAATTTAACAATCATCCTCAAATACCTACTCTCTATCCAGGGGATTGAAAGTAAAAAAAATAATAATACAGTACTCTGGTCTGGTACAACTTAAATTTAAAAAAGTTTTTGCATTAAAAATAATGAGATATGCCTACCCTTTTTGTATTAATGAATAGCACTACGTTTTTGAACCTTTAAAAAACAAAATTTTTCCGGAGGAAGACCAGACCCCTTTCTTCTGTAAAAACGCCCGGGCTGTTCCTGTATAAACATCCTGTATAAATCAGTGGTACATGAATAAGTCAAGACATATTAAGTGGTACGCCACCAAAAAAGTTTGAGAACCTCTGGTCTGGACCATTATATGAGAAAGTAAAAACTTGGTTTTAACGATGAGATAATTAATTTTAATGAAGTATATAATAATATACTTAATATTTTTTATATATTTTAATAAATATTTATTGTATTATTAAGATATTCATTGATTCGTATTTCTCAGATATTTGTTGATAAAATCTTATGATTGAAAGATGTATAGACTCAAATTAATACAAAATATGTAAATAACTTACTGTTTTGGGTGTACATGACAAAGTTGTCGAACACCCTCATAAAACAATAAATAAATAAATCTTATATGATATTGGGAAATAATAGTATATTATAATATTTTTATCTGTTAAAACATATATGTAAAATGCAAAGCTCTTAGAGCCTACTACAGCGGAAGCTAATTTGAGTAAATTTATATGGGGTAAAGTTATAAGTACAATTTGAATTTAATACACAACAAAATGGTCTATTTATTTATTAACACCAAATACGAAAACTTTTAGTTTCTGACTCAATACAAAGAGGGATTGTTACGGAAATATCTTGGTCCAACATCGTTCATTTGTTTTTATAAAGGTGTAAGTCATGTACAGAACACATTTAATTTAAAGGTTTAATTAAATAAATAATTAAAAGGGTTACTTAACTAATCAAAGTTACCTCTTATGCATTAAAGATAGTTGTAAAGATTTTCCTCACTAACCCTTATATTTTTCTTTCAGCTTCTTACACATTTCCCAGATTGAGAAAGCTCTTAGTTTTAAGTAAACTGGGAGAAAGTGAAATGTTATTTATTTGATTGTGTCTAGACCAGTCTAAGATAAGTTTAGAAGTTGTGGGTTGAAGCCTTAGTAAGGAGCAATCCATTTAAGTTCCCCCCTTTACACACCCTTTTCATTCCTACGAATGCCTGACCAGCCTTTATACTCAATACAACTCACTACTCCAGCTGTACCCCAAGTAGTTTCAAGTTCATTGAACTTTCAATCAACTCTTTTTAGTATTCTAGGTCTAAATCGAGTGATTAAGATCTTCAATCTTCAGTAGATGATGAAGAACGCATCCTGAATAAAACTCTAGCACTAAATTTGATTATTTAATAGAGTAGAACAAGCGCATTACTGTAGCAAATCAACGATTGGGACCAGTGGCGTATCCAGGGGGGGGGGGGGGCACAGGGGGCACGTGCCCCCCCCCCCCCCCCCCCCCCCCCAGACGGGCCCAGACCCGATAGAGTAAAAAAAAAAATACGCCGTATGTTTTTCTTTAATACATATTTTTACATTCACCTCAGAAATGCATAAAAACGCTGTTTTTAGAGGTCATATTTTCAAAATTTGCCGGGGGAGAACCATAGATCCCCCCTCCCAATAACTAATAACTAACGTTCTAAACACAGTTATTGTTACTTGGGCGCGGAGATTTTTTATTTTGAGGGGGGGAGGGGCTGCTTGATGAATAAGTAGTACCTTTTCTTGTTTCCATGACGAATTCCCCCCCCCCCCCCTCCAATCTAAACTGACTTAGAATGTGCCCCCTCCAGACCTAGCCGCTGGATACGCCACTGATTGGGAATTAAAACTTAAGTTAGTTATTTCATCCTGGATTGTCTGAAACTAACGATCATTAAAGAAAGATCTAAGAGTAATTTAATCAGTATAAGTTGAAAAAGTTTATAAATAATCTTTCTATTTAAAACTTTATCTCAAATTCAATTAAAATTCACTTTGTTTAGTTAAAAATTAATAATAGAGACTGGTTCCAACAGTTTATATATTATGCCCAACTATAATGATCAAAACTGGAGTGTCTTTCCACCATAACATTTGTGTTTTTATAAACAAAGCAAATTCTGAGCCTTTATGAGGCTATCATTAAAATACAAATACAATGCCTTTAGGAGTTTAATTCAAAATAAAAAGCTTTTCAATTCTCCTACGAAAATCCCCAGAATATTACATTGTAAAATTTACAAAACTACCTTTCAGATTTTAGAATTGAAGTTGAAGTTCAAACATAAAATTAGCTGCTAAGTTTGTATGGCACATAGCTTCCATATCGTTAGTCAAATCACGTAAGAGTAAAATTAAGTAATAATTTAGATTTCTCCTAAGGGAATTATGTAATTTTGATTAGGAATATCAAATATAATCCATTATATTGAATATTTAATCATTTTATAATTATTTTATTAAATATCTATATTAGGTATATATATATAATAATTATAAATACTAATAGATTTATTATGTAGCTAGCGTATACGAGTTTTTATTAATTTCTACTATGAATTTCAAACTTTTAGTTTACCCGCAATGATCGAGTCTACTTAGAATTAACGATAAAACTAGTGTAATAAACATTTTAAAGATAATATGACGATATTCTAGGAAAATGGTATATGTATTTATGTAAGCATAAATAATTCCAAATCAGTGTTAAATACAATTTTACTGGAATCCTTAAATTTGAATAAGTTCTAAATTCTAAACTTATTTTATACAAAATTTAGTCTCGAACAACTAACATAGAAAACTTAAAGGTTACCTATTCATTTGGATGGTAAAGCGGGTATGAAATTCTGTGAAACATGCAGACATGAAATGTGGTCGATACTAAGGACCAAGATTTTCCAGTCTTGGGGTTTTAGTGGTTTTCATCGGGTTCTGAGGATTTTAGCTTAGCGTTCATATAATATGTGTTTATACCGTGATGATTTTAGACGAGAATCCTTATCTGTGCCTCAGGCCCTGCCCCAGGTGCTTCTATTTCCTCTTCCTATCTTAAAACTGGTTAATACAGCTTCTAACTTAGTATGTTGTATGAGACATATATATAATACTATGCTTCGTATGGCTCTAGCGTTGAACACATAGTTATCCTTTTCGTTATTCAGTGATACAAGAAAACAAACATATGAATAGTTTTCCTGGAAAACACTATTTTCCGATATATTGATAAAAAATAAATTTGATCCCGCTGGAATTGAAACCGGAATATAAACAACCACCTCTAGAACACTTTATTTATATTTTGTTTAACAATAAATTGATTAAATTAAGATATTATAAAATTTGCATTCAGTATGATTACATACATATTATGATAGTTTTGTTAAAGTTTATCGAACAGATGTTTTTATACGGTGAGAATAAAATCAATAAACATATTATTTTAAAGAACCTTTTATCCCACAAATAAATTATTTTTACTACTTTTTGGAACGAAGTTCCTTATGGCACGTTCTGGAGCCCGGGAGTGAATCCGAAAAAACGACCAAAATCACCGTCACAAAATAACCGTCACAAAATCACCGTAAAGCAAAATCCGTCACGAAATCTACAGATGACGACAACTTGAGTAAAAGCTCACCGTGTTAGATGAAATTTGGTACACATGTTCATTTTACCAATGCCCAGGCTGAGTTCGTCGGAAAACGTTATCCGCTCAAGCGTTCACACGCATCGCTCGCGTAAACGTAAGCTTTAAAAGACGGGAAAAAGTGTTATTAAGGAAGCCTGTTACTTGACTTTTTTTGATTATTTTTGTTATATATGTCAAACATTTCACTATGTTTTGTAAATAAATAAAATATAATCAAGTAAAATTTCACCCTGATACAAGCAGAAGCTGTAGAGTAGGGAAGAGATATATTTTATAATATTTTAAATTAATTGGCAGGGTAGGTAAAAAACAGTCCTATTTCAATTCAAACTCCTTTAACAAACATACTCTTTCACTATAAACTCATCATGATCAACTTTTTTCTTATATTCAATATATATTTATAGTAAGACACTTGCTTTAATTAGACAATTAATGATTTTCTTTTAATTTTTCCTTAACTCTGCCAGGTATAAACAGTTCGTTACTTTTAATTTTGTCTCTTTTCTAACTCCGCCATGTATAAATAGTTAGCAATGTATACGTACTTAGCAGTGTGATTTTAAAATTTATATTTAATGAAAAATGTAAGGAACTTCGTTCCTACCGGGTGTCCGCGACACCACACGTATTTTTTTTTAGCTTGCTTTCTTGTTTGTTTGTGTGTCCGGTACAAATCTTGCAATCGATTTTTAACTAACTTCCTAACTAGAAAGCTGAAACTTGGTCAGATAATGTATTTCCGATGATAATACAGTAATCAGTAATTAGATTTACCAAATTATTTCTATTAGCCGATAATTCACTAAATTTCTTAAATATTTAGGAGGTCAAATTCAAAATCAATTGTAAACAAACCAG
Organism: Gerris lacustris; assembly: GCA_951217055.1. NCBI lineage: Eukaryota > Metazoa > Arthropoda > Insecta > Hemiptera > Gerridae > Gerris > Gerris lacustris. The sequence continues at coordinate 56,580,081 of OX578283.1, read as the reverse complement.
TTTTATATCGGTAAGTGTTATATTAAAAATTCTATTAGAGCAACCATTAAATGTTTTTACTTTTTATTTTTTAAAGTATTTACCGTATAGCATGGATTATAAGTCACATTTGAATATATAAGATGCATCCCTATTTCCGGACCAATAATTTGGGGAAAAACATTAATACATCGAATATAAGAAGCATCCTGATTCAAGGGGGAAAATCTTCCTTTTTTTTCCAACTTTTTTAGACGTACAATTTAGGCAGTCTATCATGGATATTGTTGGAATATGGAATCTTTATTTGGATGTTAGGTGCTCATTTGAATCTTTATTTAGATGTAAGACAGACGCCATGCTGGCAGAGAAATAGCAAGGTTAGATTTTGAAAATAAAATTTCGAAGCTATCAAGAAATAAACAACGGAACCCTTTTCACCGAAACTCTCATCATAAATTGAGCACATTAAAATTCCTGAAAATTGATGAAATAGGAGGGCCCGACAATATATCCCGGCAAAATTCAGAGAATAGGAAATAAAAAGTAATAACAAGATCTCAGTGGTACTTTAGAAAAAGAAGTTCGTAGATAAAAGATTGTTAGATATGTTACACTTGAATACATCGATTATAAGACGCATATGGAATAGGTATAAGACGCATACCATACCTATTTCTTTTATGCAAAAACGGAAAAACATGCGACTAAATTCGAAGCAATACCGTATTAATATTTGAAATGTGTGATCATCAGTATAAACTGGCCACTTTTATGCAATCTTTATTATTTGTTGAGCACGAATCAGTGAATAGATTGAACTTATCATTAAGTGGCCACATATTTGAAGTGGCAATGGTTATATTGTCAAACTTGATTAAAAGTGCGTATTTTATTTGTCCCTTAATGGTAACACTGTGATTATAGATTACTTATTTGTCCCTTAATGGTAACACTGTGATTATAGATTACACATTTGTCCCTTAATGGTATAACACTGTGATTATAGATTACTTATTTGTCCCTTAATGGTAACACTGTGATTATAGATTACACATTTGTCCCTTAATGGTATAACACTGTGATTATAGATCAAACATTTATCCCTTTAAAATATTGTTTAAATATAGCACTGTGGTTTTTGATTACATTTTTATTTGACAAAACGGAATTCTGTGAATTGATTGTACTTGAAGTGTAGTGACCATAATATGTTTAATTGCTAACATTTTGTCTAACAAAAAACTATAAATTAAGGCACTTCAATTGTAGTTGCCATTTGTTGGGAAATATACACATTAATTTTAAATAAAAATTAAGTGTTCATTATTGTCTAACAGAAAACTATGAATTGAATATACTGTGATAGTAGATTAAACTTTTATTTGTCCAAACCGAATTCTATGGATTGATTGGACTTGAAATGTAGAAACCACTTGTTTAAGTATGAATGTTTTATCTTACAGAAAACTATAAATTAAGTGCACTTTGAATGTAGTTATCATTAGCTTAAAAATGCACTTTTATTCAATTTGTTCTTAAATTAAAAGTGTTCATAATTGTCTAACAGAAAACTATGAATTGAATACAGTTTGAGTGTAATGACCATGTACTTAATGTGACCACTTTTATTTGTCAAATTAAACACTGCATATATTTTTATTTTATTTTTCAAATAGAAAAGTGGGTATTTATTGCAGTTTGAGTGCTGTAACCACTGCTTAAGTGGCCACTGTTATTTGTCAAACTAAAGACTGTATGTATATGTATATCTTTTATTTTTCACATAGAAAACTAGTAAAGAGTAAAGATTGTACTTTGAGTGCTGTAACCACTGCTTATAAAGTGACCACTTTTATCTATCCACTCAGTATGTTATGTACACTGAATTGATAATTATTGTTTATAAAATGTAATAAATCTAATTGATTTCACATTTAATAGTAGTAATAGCTAATTTTTATTTGTTATGTCCTAAACTGTGCATTTGATTTTATTTTGAAAGTATTGAATAATGACCATATATATTATGCTTAATGCAATTAACTAACTACTTTAAATAAATCAATGTAAGTCCATAAAAGATCAGACATTCAAAAGGAAAGGTGCTTATAAACTAAATATAATAAATAAAAAAAATCGTATTTATAATTATCAGAATTATATATTTTCTTTTATTGATTACTTATCATGTTTTAATATCACATTTTGCCTTATTATTATTTCTTTTTTTACATTATCAATTTTTTTTTAAATGATAATAGAATTTTAAAAAAGTCCAAAAGAAAAAATATTACAAAATTTCAAATAAAAGTTCGAAAGAAAGAGAAAATGTACATTATTAAAGTATTCCAATTTACATGAATATTTAAAAGTACTTACATGAATAATATTTGCTTTAATTTACAATGTGACTTACAAAAGTATTTATGTACATTTATTTTAAAATTTATCTATTGTCAAATTTATTTGTTTTATACATTTTTATAAAATCAAACTATAAACAATAATGTTGATACATTTTATTTAGTAAGTTTGTTTTTATTATTATTATACACTAACTATAATTAAAATAAATAGTGCGTTCTATAAATAAATAAATAATTAATAATCATAAGATAGTTGTTTATTATTAATTTTATGGTATAATTTTATTTTAATTTATTTTTTTAAAAGAAAATGATAAGAATAAAATAATTGAATAAATTAAAAAAGTTGAAAAAAAATTAAATCAAATTGATAAATCAAACACAAAATAATATTAAGTATAAAATAAAAATATAGTGCTTGCAAAATATTTAATAAAAAGCTACATAAAAATTAAAAAAGTATTAATACAATTTTTGGATAAAATGATAATTAAAGGTTAGAGTAGGTTTAAGAGGTTCTGTAATATAAAATTATAAACCTCTGTAAAAGATCCTCTGCAGTAAGAGAAAAAAAACCTATTCGCAGAAGATTATATGAAATATCTATTGTAGGATACTTAAAATTTAGAATTACTAAAATCATTTAAGGTATATTGTATAAAAATGATGAATGTTTTTATTCAAAAATTAAATTGAATCTATTATATTTTAAACAGAAAAAGTATTAATACGTAAAACAAAATAATAATAAAAAGATTAAAAATCTACATAATAATAAAAAAATTAATAACTATTTTTTTAAAAAAAATTATAATAATAAATAAATAAAATTATAATTATAAATAAATAAGAAAACAAACAAAAAACTAGATAATGGAATTAAAACATTCCACAACAAGCGCAAAAATAAAAAATAAAATAACACTTGATCCAAGTAGGATGAAGTATTATTATGTATTTATTTATTCATTTCCTTTATAAACAAATTCTCCTATTTAAGTTATTGACTAGGCATAAACTGATCGTAGACATTCAACAAAAAATAATATAGAACACTCAAAAAAAAATTCAACATAAAAATAATTATTAATGAAAAAGAAAAAAATAGTTTTTAAAGATTTTAAATTGAAATGGGTAAAATAAAGGTGGAAAAATTAGATGTTTTAAGTTAATTAGCTTAAATTATTGCATGTATAATATTTTATATAAAATATAATATATGTACCTTTATATGCTATGATACATAAAAGATATCATATAATATTAATGTTATTACATATAAAATGTTATTATATAGTATACTATAAGGTTTCATGTAAGATATTTTATATGTTTGATTATTCATATAAAATAACACATGTATAATATTATATGCTATAAAACACATTTATATAAATTAATTAAGTTGAATGCCCAGCATTTACAAACAATAAATAGGGATTAGAAAAAGAAAAGTAGATTGGGTATTTTTTTTTTTTTTTTTGGACAGTTTATAGTTTTTTTATATCTTGAGCGATATAAAAGAGGTAGAACTTCAATGCTTGTTAAGAAAAGAGATGACGATCACAGTTCTGTCTTATCAGGAGAGGGTTGATGATGTTAGCGGATGAATTTAGTAAAGAGTGAGTCCGGGGTAGTAGGGAAGTCCAACATTGGGTCCGGCACCGTGGGGTCCAATGCCTGTCAAAAACATAACAAAGAAAATTAAATGTTAGACGTTGTGAAAATAGACAAATAGTTACTAAATCCTTTTATAAAAATCAATTATTTTAATAAAATTTATAAAAGTATGCTAATTAACTATTTCCTAATTAATTTAAAGTATAAATTATAACTAATTAAGTCTTATCTCTAATTATTTTGTTTATTTACAAACAGAACGAAACGTTCTAAAAACAGACATACAATTCTTTCAAAACTTTGAGAGATAAGTTGTGTTTTAACTACAATTCGTAGTTTATAATCTCCCTGGTGTTTAATTAATTTTAAGATAAGGATAGAACCCCTATATTAGTAAATGCTGATAAGAATGATGTTAATTACGCTTTTAACAGAGATTTTGTAACTTTCTTGACCTCTTTGGATTAGTAAGATCAGGCTTAAAAAAATTAAACAATATGTGATGCAATTTTTTGTTTTCTATTTTTTTCATTGATTGTATAGTATACGACCTAAGTAATTCTATATAGTATAATAGTTCTACATATACATATATAAAATATGTATATTATGTGAGTGTATATTTACACAGTGTGTCCCTTCTCCCTGGATGGAGTATCGAAGGGCAAAAAATTCTTATTTTCAGATTCTCAAGAAAAAGTAATTTACAAATACTCCTTCTTGTAAATGATAATTTAATTCTTAATTTTAAAATTTAATATTTACCCCTCTTATGCAATTATGAAACAATTTTTCAAATTATAAATTTCGAGACCATCCAAAAGAAAAGGTATTTTTAAAGTTTTAAAGAAACCTTTTGAATGTGTAAGGCAACAGCTTAGAATCAAAAATCAAATGTTTATTTAAATTTTAGATTTACGAGATTAAATTAAATTTTAATTTAATCTAATTTAAATTTTAGATTTAAAAGGGATGTTATTAATGATACAAATGGCTTTGTTATAGGGAAAAATAATTTAAATTAAATATTAATTTACATTATTGCTATTAATTGTTGTTTGTCTGCATACATTTTCATCTATGAAAATTAGCAGGCATAAAATTGATATCAAATGTTCTCAAGAGTTCAGCGCTTTCCATTAGAATTTTAGAATTTATTACTGAAGTGGATAAAACTACCGTTTTGATAATTTAATGTATAATTTTATTTTGTTATTATGAAATAGAGTTATTAGTGGAATGACATACAAACAGCATCACACACACACACATATATATATATATATATATATATATATATATATATATATATATATATATATATATATATATATATATATATTTCTTTTTTTTAACGCCATACATTTTTATATTATATTACTTTAGGTCATTTTTCTATTCATAAATACAAGTTTAATAAACCATTGAATATTTAGGTAATGTATAAATAATTATATAGTTGTTTTTTTTAAGAGATATAAATTACATATGAGGCCATTTGTAAACGAATTATGAAATATTTCTGACCGTCGTATATAGGAATCCGGTGAGGAGTCAGCCAAGCGATACGCGCTACGCCCTTCAATGATCACGTCACCGGAATGCTACAACATCGGTTTCACGTATATATTCCTACTATATACGATTGTAACGTATGATAACGCATTCTTCAATAGAGGTTTTATGTATTTTTAATAAAAAATATATTTTATAAAAAAAAGGAATATTGACATATTTTATTGAATTAATGTGAAGGACTTTGGTGTGGCGTAAAATATATAATATATATTTTAAAAATTAAAAAAATATATATATTAATAATTTTTTTAATAATTAACGTTTTTTAATTAACCACATACGGTTCTTAAGGGTTGAATTTCTTTACAAAATTAAACCCGTATGAACTTTTTTTTTTTTAATTTCCGTATATTTAAACCTTTCTGTACTAAATTAACATAATTTTTGTTTGAATATGATAAGTATAAGTTATTAATTATAATGAATAATTAATAATTGCTAAATTATTTAAAACATGCAAGTTTAATTTTATTTAAAAAAAAATCTATTATAGTATATTGTATTTTCATTATTTTGTCACTTCCTTCTTTAATTGTTTCGATTTTGCTTAACAACCCACTTTAGGTGTGCTAAATAAATAAATTAAATTCATTTTTTTTTTTGTTTTGTTTGAATTAACTATTTCTTTTTAATAGATTCATTTTAATACATTCACTTTTAATTATAATATATTTGTATGTGAAAGTGTTTCAATTGCAACCGATTTAATTAGACAAGAATTGCAAAAATTTTATAAAATATGTATATAAAATAAAAATCCAATTCTGTTGTAAATATAGTAAGTAGTTGTATTTGGTGCATTCTGGCCCCGGAAGTGGGGAGTTCTGGCCCATTTGTTATTGTAGGTTATTATTCACCGGGGTTCTGGCCCCGAGTTACTTTCGTTAATACTTTCATTATTTAGAGAATATATTTTATTGATGACTGCACATTGCTTGAATTAAATTAAGGACATTAAAAAAAAAAATTGATTTAACAATCTAATAATTAAAATAAAGGATGGCAGCCACATAAAAAACAACCCACTGCAAGAAATCAAACACAACATTTAGAGAAATTAATCTCTACACGATTAATACTAATAATTAATATACAATATAAAAAAATAACATTCAAATAACTATTAAATTAAATATTAATAATGTCAATGGTTAGTATCAAACGAATATTAACTAAATAGTAGAGAGAAGAATTTAGAAGAACTACAAAGGTAAATTGAAATGATAAATAGTTTGTTATATTGTATAATCCAATATAACATAATTGAAACATTCAAGATGACTTACATGAAACTTTCAAGATAACTTACATGAAACTTTCAAGATAACTTACATGAAACTTTCAAAATAACTTACATGAAACTTTCAAGATAACTTACATGAAACTTTCAACATAACTTACATGAAACTTTCAATATAACTTACATGAAACTTCCAAGATAACTTACTGAAAGTAATGCTAGATAAGTTACATGAAAGTTAAAATATAACTTATATGAAAGTTACACGATAGTTAAAAGATAACTTACATGTGATAGAGTAAAAATGTGCAAAACTATAGCGATAGGAATAAAATAAATGGTTGAAATGAGTAATAGAATTGACAAAGCTACTAAAAAACTCAGCAAAAAGGTAAAAAAGATTATTTATTTGAAAGAAAGTAGTATGCTAAAAAGAAAGTAAAATTCTAAAATCAGAAATATAGTTGTAAAAGGACTGTAAAATGTTATTGTTGGAAATTGTTCTGTGACTAAAAAACTACTCAATAGGCAATTTTAATAAGTAAACCAAAAGAAAAATAAAAGTACTAAAAAGATATGTTTAGTCAAATTTTAAGTAGAATTGTAAAAAGAAAGTAAAATTCTAAAAATCATTAATTGTAAAAAGTTGTAGAAAATAGTTCTGTGACTAAAAAACTACTCAATAGGAAATTTTAATGCTTCAAATAACAGAAAAACTAGAAGTTCTAAGAAGAGATGTTTAGTCAAATTTTACGTAAATTTTGATGTAATTCAAACCTTATTGTTGCTTCCTTGTTTTATTTTGAAAGGAAGTAATTACGTTTTTTTGACACCTGATACTGTTGCATTTTTGATAACGTTGTTGATAAGATTTTGATGTGGTAAGAATGGCATCATAGGTATCAGTACTGTTAAAAGACAAAATCCATCAGTAAATCTTAATAATATCAAATGCATTAAACAAGTTTTTTTTTAGCAGTATTAAAAATATCAGTACTGTCAAAAGACAAATCATTAGGCAAAAAAAAAAAAAAACAGTCATAAATAAATCTTAATAATGTCAATGTATTACTCCAAGTTATTTAGTTGATTTAATATCAGTACTGTCAAATATAATCTGTAAATCTTAATATCGATGTATATCTGTATGCTTTTAACAGTATTAATAAAATATAAGTACTGTTAAAAGAACTAAGTCAGCACTACATCATAATAATAATATAAATGCACGCACCAAAATGGTTTTGAATTCTTGAAGTTTCCTTCTATAAATATAAATCTATATTTTCAATTTTTTCTAGGATTAGGTAGTCAGTAGCTACTGTTAAAAGTATGTCATCAGAAAAATTATCAACTTTAGAAATCTTATAATAGCTGTTAAATTAACTTTCAAACATGTGTTTAATTTAAGTCAAAATAATTTAAATATATTTCTTAACCAAAAACCATTACTGCAGGAATATAACGATAGGACAAAGGCTGTTATTTGAGAATAACAATTATACTATAAATTAGTAATATCATTCAATAATATATAATAACCAAATTAGTTTCGTGTATACATTAAAAATAATGTAATATATAAACATCTCAATAATACAGAAGTCTGAGATCAAAGTAAGCCTCTTTCAAACTTAATAAGTTTTAAGTCCCTAATACCATAACTTAATCACGGTATAAAACAATGATTAATAAATCTATCTAGACTACTAAAAGTAATCTGTTGCCATCGGAATATCCATGAAGTTGAAAAAAAATCACAAACAAATCGGTTATATTCTTATATAACGAGCATTTTTTCATAAAAACTAGATCAGAACTGAAATTTTTTAACCTTTCACTTATTTGCTTCAATGACAAAATGATTGAAACAGGATATATATATATTTCAAAGTCCACGAAACAGTCATCTTTTATAATTGAATTCAATTCTAAAAAGGGGGAAAAAAGGTCATCAATTTTACATTCTTCACCAATGACGAAAAAAAAGTACTGAGCGCAATAATCATATTTCAATTTTAAGAGCAATAGCTATATAATTGTAATTGTTCTTGTTGTATTTTTTTATTGCAAATCTATACCTTTTTTTAGAATTATTTTTAACATTCGTACTGTAAAATAGGATACTCAGTTAATGCTTTTCTTGTCATATTGTAATTCTGTTTTTTCAAAATCAATCAAAAGATTTTTTCTATTGGTCAGAACAAAATAAAAAAAATCGTTAAGTATAATATTTATTTTGAAGGTTAATTACTGGCAATTGATTTTTTTTAAGACGGTAAATATTAACCAGACATACTTTAATGTATATCAATTTAGTTTTTATTAATTTAATTTTTTTTTTTTTTTATTATTATTTATGCTTAATTGTTGATTGAGTCATACGATGTGTTTAAAAAAATAGATTGACGCTTATTTAGGACTCGAAATGAGCTAGAACATTTTTTTAGTATTTTAAGTTCAGAGTAAATTGACTTGCACCATTTTAGCTTAAATTTGATTAAATAAATCCATAGTTAATATTGTTTAAAAGACAGGACATCTCTTGGCTAAAGTTTCAACAGTGAAAATTTGCATTTTTAAGGATACAAAAAAGATTGGAAAACATAAATACGAACAGTAGTAGATATGTAAAGCGTAAATTGGACCAATTATCACTATTTAAGCTCAAGAAGTATACATTTAGTAACATGCTAGGTCTCTGGTGTTCTATTAAGTAGATATAGCATCATTCTTGGTTTCTAGTGTTCTATTAAGTAGGTATTAGGTATAGTAACATGCTTGGTCTCTAGTGTTCAATTAAGTAGATATATCATCATTCTTGGTCTCTAGTGTTCTATTAAGTAGGTATATAGTTACATGCTTGGTCTCTAGTGATCTATTAAGTAGGTATAGTAACATGCTTGGTCTCTTGTGTCCAATTAAGTAGATATAGCATTATTCTTGGTCTTTAGTGTTCAATTAAGTAGGTATTGTAACATTCTTGGTCTCTAGTATTCTATTAAGTAGATATAGTAACATTATTGGTCTCTAGTGTTCTATTAACTAGGTATAGTAACATTCTTGGTCTCTAGTGTTCTATTAAGTAGGTATAGTAACATTCTTGGTCTCAATTGTTCTATTAAGTAAGTAGAGTAACATTCTTTGTGTCTGATAAATCTATAAGTAGTCAAGTATTCAAAAGTATTTAGAATTAGTCAAAGATAAGCACCTCTTTTCATCACTAATTATAACAACAATTGTATAAGACATACTACAATTCAAATCTTTTGACAGACTTTGTGTTTTTCTTGTATTGCTTTATATATCATATATATGACTTAACCTTGACAGAAGAGTATACAAAGAAACCAATAGAATGTGAACTTGTATCCAGTAAAATTTACATTAAAAACAAGCTTTTAGAAAAAGGCGTGCTCTAGTTAACTTTGTCCTAAATCAAAAGTACATTTTAAAAAAAAAGTATTACCGTTAAATTTCATTAGAATGTTACAACCTTGTCATTCACAATCATTGATATATATTTTTAATAGTCGCTTCTGTAATCATCATATTTTTTTCTCTTATCGAATTCTAACTATTTCACAATATTCAATTCCATTTTTAGACAAACTTATACCAACTTATTATTATAAATTAAAGACAGTAAATACTTTATTTCATCTCTATTTTATTATTATTTTTATATGAATTGAACTGAATTAGATCAATCTAGGTTTCAACACATTTTTTTCCACGAATTATTTTTTTTATTTTATTCTAGAATAATTTATATTATAATTTATTTCATAATTTTATACTTTTAATCAAATTTTTAAATTAAAGTTCTATTAATCAGTAATCATTTTATTTAATAATATTAAAAAACAATACTTTTCCTACTATTAGTAGTGAGGAAAAGTTAAAAATATATAGAAATAATATTTTATTTTAATTTAGTATTGAATTTCATTAGTGTTGAGCATTATTATTATTATTATTATTAATTTATTTTTTGTAATTGGCTTTTTATTTTCCGTTTTTGTACTTAAATAATTTATTATTTAATCCGCATTAAGTAATCAGTATAATTCATTATAATAATTCAATAATAATAATATATTTAAAATTAAACAGCTGATTAAGAATGAAATAAAATTGATATATCATTAGTTATTTCTTTACTTTTAATAGTTATTAATTTGATGTGTTATTTGAAGGACATTTTATGACACGTTTTGTTCTTTAATTGCTTTATTACATAACGGTTATTCTATTTTATATCTATCCTTCAAGATTAGAGCAAGGAATTACTTCTTTAGACCGTTCTTTTAAGATATAATTTTTTATAGAAAAGTTGTTTAGAAGGCATAATATAGTCTAGTTATTAATAATAAGAACAGCTGTTTGAAAAACAGCTGATTAAAAACAAAAATAATTTTCTTAGTTTTTCACGATCTTTATAATACTAAATTATATATATGTTTTATATTAAAAAAATAATTTTAATTGAACACAGTAATAATTTTATATTATTATTTACAATTACACTTATACTATTCTATGAAGGACTTAATAAATACCAAAAAAAAAAGTTTTTTTTAGGTTATACAAAAAAAGGGAGCATTGATAACAAAACATATTTATTTTTATATACGGCTGGTTATTTTTTTTATTTACAGTGGCGATTTTTTATATACCTATATATTTTTTTGTTTGAGGGAATTGTCGGGGAAATTGGGTAAGAAGGTGTTTGTAAATAGGTTATAGTTGGCGTAATGGTCCGGCGTCGGAACCGAACGGCATTGACAAGGTCGAGAGAAAGTACTAAACTCAGCTGATCGCTTACCTCTTTAAACAACCCTGCTTCTACAAGACAAGGCCGGCGAAAAAAAACAACATTATGAATATAATTATATACATCCGGCATTTCATTCTTTATAATGCTATAGAACAGAAAGTAATTAACAATAAAAAATAAACAATCGAAATACTTTAATTTAAACAAGAAATACAAAAAAATATTTCTTTTTTCCGTATTCCATTTTATTTTATTATAATCTGGAATATGTTTCAAATATTTCTATATGTACTTACTTTAAAGGAAAAAAAAGATTACTTTTTTATTATAAATTAAATTCATTAGGAGTAATTTATAATGTTTAATGGAGCATTTTTTTTGTTTATTAACCTGCTGATTAATCAAGCTTATAAAAGTAATATGGAAGTTTAATTTAGCGTTTTACTCTTTTTGATTTCTAATCTTATTTCAATTATAATCCAATTGTGGAAATGAAGTAATTAAAATAAAATCATAGAGACCACTGAAAACCGCACTCATGTAGAAATACTAATGGGTTTACCAATTTTATCGTAAATATTATATATTATCTAGTAAACCAATACAACAAATTAAATATAATTAACCAATTATTATATATTACTATAAGTTAACTAGAGTGTTCAATAAACTTGTACAATAGCTTTGTACAATAAACTTACTTATAGTGAAGATACGTCTTCCTTTATTCCTTAACGTTGGAGTAAATTAAGCAAGTTATTCTGTTACATACCTCCCCTGGAGCCTGGGGGTACAAATCCGTAGCCGGAAGCACCTACTCGAACTCCACTTGTCTCAGATCCGATGTTGGTCATGGGGAAAACAACTGGGCCTAGAATACAAACAAATTAACAATAAAAGAAACTATTTATAATGAACAATATCAGATTATATTTACAGATATATTACACCTTTATACATTTTTTATTTGTTATTTACATTATACATATACACATTTTTACATAATTATATGCATTTATTTTTTTTTTAATTTTTGCTTGGATAAACTACAAAAACTAAAAAAAAAAAAAAATCTAGATGTTTTTGCAATGAAAGTAAATTTATGTGTATACTACAAGTATGGTAAATATTATAACAATTTTAAAATGGTCATTAAAACAGCCAATTTAAATTGGCAAAAATCTGTTTGACTATAAGAAAATTAATAAGATGAGGGCATAGTAGGTTTAGTATAATAATGTAATAAAGAAAACAAAACAATTTAAATAGGTAAGAAGTTAAAAAAATATAATTAGTGAAGAAATTAATGGAAAAAACAAAGAATAAGATAATAACCAATAAAGATAATAATAAATTTAAAAACCAGGATTTATAAGTGTTCATGATAAGAAATCAAGTAAGATAATTAGGAAGAAAAAAGATAATCATTAAAGATAACAAGTAAACCAAATAAGATAATAAGAAAAAAATATAATAAGTGTAGATATTAATAAAGAAAAACAATAATTAGTGGGGATGATAAGAAACAAACAAAATATAGTAAGGTAAAATAATAATAAAAATAAAATAAGTTAATAAGAAAGACATAAAGATTATAAGGAAGAATTAAAAAATTAAAAGTAAAAATTAAAAGAAAGATAATAGATACTAATAAAGAAATAAAGATATTAATAAACTAATTGTCTCCTAAAATAATCAAAAATAAAAAATAAGTTTATCAAAATTAATTTATATCAAGTAAAATAAATAATTAAATTATTAAATAAATTGATTCTACGAAAATTTAGAATTATCTTTTGTCTAAACTTTATAAACGGTAAGAAATGATCAATTTGACCTTGTTCTTGATGAAAAATCAGCTAGATATTAAATTTTAATAGAAAATAGATTATAATATATTGTATTAACATAAATATATTAGGGGATTGAATTTATTACTTCTATAGATATATTTTTACATTAAAATTACTATTATGATCAAGATAATATATTATAATACATTATATTATTTATAAATAGATAAAATAAATGATTTGTTTTACTAATCCAACGAAATATTTTAACTTTAATCATAAAGTTCAGGTTATCGACAATATCAACAACCTAGACAATGAACTTATGTCGGCATCTTGATAAGTTTCAATGTGAACTTTTTTTTTTCTAATTGAATTTTTTTTATATGAAAAGATTAAATATCTAGGATAATGATTAACCATAAAAAGAAATGTAATAAATTATTCAATATATATATACTATATAGATTATGTTATTCATTTCCTTGTGACCTTTTTAGAAAGGTGTATCTAGGTATAAGGTCATTGTCATAACTATATAATAATAAAATAAATAAATAAATAAATATATATATATATATATATATATATATATATATATATATATATATATATATATATATATATATATATATATATATATATATATATATATATATATATTTATATATCTACAGATAATTTGTTCTTATAACTAAGTGTCTGTACATGCGAACGTGCTCTGGCTACTACATCATGCTTTTTGCCAATCCTTCTTTTATCTATTTCATTTGTTAAATAATTTATGTGATCTTTCTTTGATTCGTTTTTTTTTTTTTTACTTATTTTATTTTTATAATTTTTTAGTTTTTACTTATTTTATTTTTATATTTTTATAATTTTTTAGTTTTTACTTATTTATATATAATTAATTATTTCTTAAGGATTTTTCTTTAATATATTATTAAGAAGAAAATAAATTTATTAGTAACTTTATAAAACAATTGTTAGTGTTTTTAAGGGAAAAAACTTTAAAAATAAAATTATAGAATAAAATAGAAACCAAAATAATAGAACCGCTGATAACTCAATAGTAGTAAAATATTATATAATTTAAATAAAAAAGGAAATAAAGAAAGCATTTTTAAAAAACTTTTTCATATTAGAAATAAGTTTATAATAAACTGATTTAATCATATTGACTTATTAAAACGTTATCATATTGAAAAATCTTAAATAGATACATCACATTAATAATTTAACTAATAACTGATAAAGTTTTTAAAAGTTGAATTTAAACTTACCCAGTTCAACAAAATCTAATTTGAAGCAGGTAATTTATTATCATAATGAATATAGTTTGAAGCAAAATTTATATTTTTTACGAATTTATTTTTTATCTGTATATTTGATAGAGATTTAATCTTTCTTGTTAAAAATAAATTGATCAATCAAAATAACCACTAAGCTAATGATTGTGGTGATACTATATTATGTATTTAGTATGTCAAATGTTTCATGCATTTCATTCATAAAAATACAACAGACCACCATGAATGATATATAAAAATAATGATAGAAAATTGAATTTATTTATTTATTTTCTAACTAAATATATTTATAAATGTTATGAATATAGGAATATAGAAGAACAAATTAAAAGATGATATATTTATATTTACAGAAGAATACAAGGATTTATTTCTGAATGATATAATTAAGTGAGGAGTGCAAAATAATAATTTATACATGGGTGACAAAACTAAATACATTCATGCATACATTTAATATATGTTTATAAGATTTTATGTGTAGAAATACTTTATCTACATATTTCTCTAGATCAATTTATCAAGATCACTATTTTAAAGAGTGAAAATGTTTGATCGTGTATGATACATTTGTCCTTTTATGTATAATGTAAATATCATTTTTAGGATCTAATTTGAAAGTTAAGTGCAAAATAGTGTTTTTAGATTTGTTTTGTGTATCAAGCATTACATAATCTAAATAATATACATTTTACCTTTAACCAAAATACCATTTGTTAGTAAATAATAAATGAATCTTAGTCTTTGTTTACATATCAAGTTATAATACAATCATTTAATAAAATACAATATAAATTTGTTTGGCAAGAACACTCTGTGAAATACCATTCATATTCACATTGTCAATGCACTTCTTGAAGTTAATAAGTGAACGTTCAATTGTAAATAGGATGACTTCAATTGATCGTTTTAATGCGGTTAAAAAAAGTTGACTTCTTTATTGATTATATCATGATACGCTTTTGATTTAAACGTTCTTGAATCAGGTTCAATGTCAATATTGAAAGTAGATGCATTTAACAAACCTAATGAATTATTCTTTACTCCTTTTTAATTTAAAAGTGTTACAGTGATACTTTAAATTAGCTAGAATAATTTAATTTGATCAAACCATAATTCATTCATGAAGAGTTACTTCTTTAGATATAGTTACTCCCCTAGGTTTTTTTTAGAATATTAATGACTTTGACTAAATAACTATTAAGACAAAAGAATGTTTAGTCCAATGTACTTCGGGACAAAGGAATATTACACTTCTGTTCTTATAAGGGGAGTAACAGTCTAAAAATGAACATTCCGGCACCTTCTTTAAATTTTTACTCCCCTCTGTTTTTTTTTTTATAATCTAAAGAAGTGCCATCTTTTAAATAGGATTTAATTAAGACAAAAATGAAAACCTCTCCCCAGATATATATGTAATGTTTAGAGCTAGTTTAGGCCTCTTGGCCATCTTCTTTGCTTTCAATAATTACCAATAGGTAATTACCACTAAATAATTGGTAGAAAGTGTTGAAATTCTGTATAAAATGTTTTAATTATTGTAGTATATTTGTTATTCTATAATATGGGTAAATTTATTGTTTACATTAACAGTGGTATGTTCATTGTTAATATCAAAAGTGAGACATTCATTGTTTCATTAGGACATTCATGATTTAAATCAGTTACGGATTTTTTTTTTTTTAATTATTACTGAGGTACATTTTTTTTTATCAGCATTTGATTTTTTCATTATTAAATTAGAATTTGTAAAATCAGTAGAAAAATAAATTCATTATTTAAATAAATAGTTGAATTAATTGAACCAAAATATATATTTTTTGTATGTTATTTTAAAGTCGCTATTAGTAGGGTAAAATTAATTTATAAATAAAGCTGTTTTATATATATTAATATAGATTATAAAAAATATAAAGCTCAATATAAATATTTTTTAATAAAAACTTTATATTTTTAAATTAAGACTTTTTATTTTATAAATCTGGGACAATTCTTTGATAAAAACACGGAAATTTAATAATATGTAACGTAAAAAGAAGAATATTAAATTTCAAATTTATCCCTACTTTAAAAACTTATCTTACATAATTAATTAAGTATTTCAATAGCAACAAACCTTTTTATTTATCCAATAAGACCACTGTAATATATAATTATTATAAAAAAAACAACATATTTTAAACATAACACATTAAATTTTCCCTTTTAATTCACCGGTTTCATGCAATGTGCAAATATATAATAAACCTATGGCTAAAACGTTGAAAAATTACAAGCAACCTTCTTTAATCTGAAATAGATTATACTAAATAATTTAATTATATAATTTAGTATTAAGGGAAAACACGTATTTTAAATTAAAAAGCAAAGTGTTCAGTGGTATAACTTTATCAATGAAAATAAGGAAGACATTTGTAAAGTCTTTCATTAAATAACGTCTTTTAGGGAAATAGGGCAAATATTTAACATCTGTAAATTATAGGGAAAAGGGCCGCCAGTTTCAACTTTGAAAATTAACAGACCTCTAAAAGGATCTTTCCTATTCAACTTGGGTTTCGAGGGATAATCTTTAGCTTTCTCTCTATTTACGTATTAATTAGTACATTAAATATTTATCTAGCGTTTATGTATTTGAACTGTATTAGCAGTCTTTGAAATTCCAAGCTTTTAATATGCGTTTATAATGTAAAAACATTATTTAAGATTTTTGAATCAACCACCTTGAACCATTTTATCCGTGTTTTATTTATTTATTTATTTTTTATCCATTTTATCATCAAAACTTATGCTACAAATTTACCAGTTACTATTCAATAAAAACCAATTTTAATTTCCTCATAATTAAATGTCATTCAATTTATTTATTATAAAATTAATAATTCATTTTGTTTAATTAAAAAGCCATCCTTTATCCAAATATTGACGATTGAACCATTCACCAAATGATAAATAAAAATAATAAAAATTCTATCACCATATTTCGTTTGATATAATAATAATTTTTATTTTTAATAAATGCAATGTGCTACTGTCTTTTTTGTGATTACAAATTTTAAATAATAATATTTGTGAAATATAATATTGTATAATAAGGTAGTTCTTTAGATTATTACTCCCCTGTGTTTCTTTTTAGAATATAATTATTTATACATTCGTTTGACTAGATAACTATTAAGACAAAGGGATGTTTAGTCCAATGTACTTTGAGACAAAGGAATATTACACTTCTGTTTTATAAGGGGAGTAACAGTCTAAAGAAGAACATTCCGTACACCTTCTTCAGATTGTTACTCCCTTCCATTTTTTTATAAGGGGAGTAACAGTCTAAAGAAGTTCCTATAATAATAATAAAACTTTCACCATTTTATAATTTTTTTTCAAAATGAACTTTTATTTTTTCATTTTTCCAATTATTATTTCTGATGAATTTTATACCAACGACTTTAACCAAGATGCAGGCGAAGTGCAGACGTGTAAATGATGAATGTAATTCAGAATGTTCTTACCTGGATTGAAGACATTACCGGTATTGGATCTCTGGTCCCTGACTCCTCCAGAGCTGAGCCCACTGAAGAATCCAAACTGAGCCATCGCCATTGAGACGAATCCGAAGAGGAGAGCGATCTAAAACAAAAAAGAATTAAGTTAATTAGTAAATTTAATGAAAACGATACATTCAATCAGTTCAAAAAAAATAAGTTCAAGTAACAGAAATAGTATTTCTTTAGAATGTTACTCCCCTATGTTGTTTTATAAATGACTGAATAAATAACTACTAAGAAATAAGGACGTTTGGTCCAATGCACGGTACTTCTTTAGATAGTTACTCCCCTATATTAGTTTAGAATATAAATGACTTCAACTAAATAACTATTAAGACAAAGGGATGTTTTAGTCGAGTAGTTTAGGACAAAGGAATATCACTCTTTTGTTTTTATAAGAGGAGTAGTAACAGTCTAAGGAAGAACATTCCGTACACCTTCTTTAGACTGTTACTCGCCTATGTTATTTTTTTATAAGGGGAGTAACAATTTAAAGAAGTGTCTCATAAAATAATCAGGGTTCAATTCTTAGAGAAGTGAAACATTTTTTTTACTAACATTAACATCGATAGATTGGTTAAAATATCGATTTTTCTATCTAAAAACCTAAATACTTAATCGATTAATTGATCGAATAGAAATACATAAAAGAAAATAAATAAATATTTCAAATCAAAATATCTGAGTTCGATTCTCAAAGATTTGATAAGAGCAATAAATATTTTTATATCTGTCTTATACAACAAATGTTTTAACAATTAATAACTTTCGAAATTCAACAATCAAAAACTATAAAAACATATATAACTAAATAATTGGTTTATGGCGTTTTTTTATTTGAATAATTCACATTAGCTAACACTTTTTATGATCTTTAACAATTTACGTAAATTTACCGATTTAATTAAAGTTGCAACGCAATTAATCCCCTTCATCAAGTCGTTAAGAAAGTAATAAATTATTATGTAATTTAACAACAAAGTTAATCAGATACAGTTCAATTGATAAACAAATTACATTATGCAATATACTATTTATAGCTTATATAGGAATGTTTAAAAGAAGTATTGACTTAATAAAAATAATTTAAATTCTATGTTCAGTTATTTAAATTTTACATTTATTACCTACTAATTAATTAAGGTCAACCAATCGTTACACGTGACTAACATTATTATATTCAGTTGCTCAAAGCAATCGATCAATAAGTAATCAATATTTTAATTATGTGTCTTTGTTTAGTCTTACATATATCTCATTTTAAATTCTAATTTAAGATTTATTATTCATTATTGGACTTTAAAAATTTATTCGAAGTATGCGGATCTAAAACTGTTTTTTTAATCAATACACAATCCTATTATTGAAACGCGAATAAGATTGTGCTAAAAAGCGCCACTGTCAAAGACTGTTATTTTGTAGATATAAATAGTTGTAACAGCCTCAAAAGGTTCCTCCAATTGTAAAACTAATTTACATATTGTTAAAAAATAAGTTGAATTAAATAGAATTAATTTGATAAATAGAAATAATTATAGTTTCAAAGGTCGCCTTTAGGTCTCTAAGATTTACCACCTCGATTTTTTGTCTAAAGTTCATCTTTTGACCGCAAGGTTTGACCATTTCTTTAGACTTTAGATAAAGTTGTAAATATTTGAAAAGTCAAGTTTATAATAAAAACAGTTTTCATAAAGCCCCGTCCAGACTGCCGTACCGAACAGAGGAAACGAGCCGAGCATTGGTTTCTGCGCATGCCTAATCTGAGATGCGCAGGCGCACTTTAGACTGGGCATGCGCAGAGACCAATGCTTGGCTTGTTTCCTCGGTTCGGCAGTCAGGACGAGGCTTTAACGATTTGTTGTTTATTCGTGAATAGTTTCAGTAAAAAGTTTATCAAAACGTTTTGAATTCATTTAAAGTCTTGATTATTTTTAACGGCAATTTTGTCTCATAAAACCTTTGGAATAATTAATTTAATTTTAAATACGATTATCTGTTATCTTACAATCTCTAGAATTTATCAAGTAATACTGTTTAATTTATTTTTAACAATATATTCTTTTTTGTT
Organism: Gerris lacustris; assembly: GCA_951217055.1. Classification (NCBI taxonomy): domain Eukaryota; kingdom Metazoa; phylum Arthropoda; class Insecta; order Hemiptera; family Gerridae; genus Gerris; species Gerris lacustris. The sequence goes on along the minus strand of OX578283.1, from coordinate 56,559,802 downwards.
ATGTAATTTCTTATGTCCTGTTAAATTATTTATTTTTCATAATTTATTCAAATATTAAAAAAAAAAAAATCAAATCAAATTACATTTACTATCTATAGAATGCTCATGATTGTTTTTGAGATAGTAAATTATAAAATGAAGGAAGTAACTGATACCTCTACATACTAAACGTATGTAAAAGGATATAATAATTCATTATCAAAATAAAATATCTGTGTAAATTCATGATATGACAGCTAATGTATTGTGTTATAAAACATAACAGGAGTGCATTTAAAAATAAAAAAAAGTTGTTACGGGTAATCTACTCTAAAATATTTTCTTTTCTTGTGGACACGCCTAGATCCTGTTACAGACTGTTAGCACCTTGATCTTCCAGTGCTTTATCCTTATCCTTACATCTAATACTGCAATGTATTATAGGTTTTATTAGCCCAGTATGTATACGTATATATTTATTATTTTTTCTTCGATCAAAAATAGTAAATAGTTTTATCCTAGAAAGTATATTATCGGTTTTTTTTTAGAATATAAATGACTTTGACTAAACAATTAGTAAGACAAATATTGAAATTTAGTCCAATGAACTTTGGGAAAAAGGAATATCACACTTCTGTTTTTATAAGAGGAGTAACAGTCTAAAGAAGATCATTCACGTACACCTTTAAAGTAGCAGTAACAATCTAAAGAAGTGCCGGTAAAAATGAATGACATTTTATCAAGGAAATGTTTCAAGTAGTACCCTAAAAATTTAACATTGAGAAAAGAGATAATATTATATATCCTAAAACAAATAAAACTATAGAAATAATTTATAAAATTCAAATTAAAGGGTATCTAATACTTTGATTATTATAGTTTGTAAAAGCAACAGAGTAAATCATGGTAAAAAATAGTAGTTCCTCTTTCAACTCCCGAATAAATGCAGCACTGTCGCTTTTAAAATTGTTAAACGATATGTGTGGAGTACTGCTAAAACATTCTTTTGATTAATAAGATAAAACCTTAATAATATATTTTTGAATTTTATAAATATATTTTTTTTTTTTATTAAGTTTAATTTATACTTGTAAAGATAGTAGCACTGTCACCTTTTTTAAAATTGAATAAACTTTAATAGAACAATTGTGTGATTTACGTGGGAGGTTAACCCTTGGTTATATCATATATTATACAATATACAATCCTTGTAATTCTCAAATTAATTTGCAGTTATAATATATTTATTTAATTATAATTACAATAAAGACATTTAATTGAAGAAATTAGAAACGCTTGTAATATTTTTTTATTGGTGAATTAGGTAAAAAAAAAAACTTCTATTTTACTAAAGCATGAATAAAGTTAAATAAATTGTTCACTAAATCAAGTTTTCTTCATATATATTTAAATATAATAAATTTACATTAAAATGTAATTATAAGTGAAATATAGATAGAATAAATGATAAATTCATTATTTAGTATACTTATGTCTATATCAAACAAAACTAAATAAAGAAATAATTCAGCATTAATTTATTATAGAGGAAAAAAAATTAGATATATTTACTTAATTATGGTGAAAAAATGTACAGTTTTATATATACTGAACTTACATGAAAAATAAGACTGTAAATTACATTTTGGTATTGTTAGAAAGTGGAAATAAATACAATTTAAAAAAAAGGAGTTCATAAACTAGATTTTTTTTTTTATTTAAATTTTTACATAAAAGTTCCTATGAGAATTGAAAACTAGTTGCTATGAGAATTGAATAAAAAAAAAAAAAAAAAAAAAATGTAAAACCAGTGTTGTTCAATTTGTTAAAAGTATGCTTTAAAAATAAAAGTTCTAAATAAAGATAACAAGTTCAAGTTAACTAAGAAAACGATTAATTAAATAAGCAATATATATTTTAATGCACTGTAACGGATTTAAATGAAGTGAACTCTTTTATACGCTATATTTTTTTTCTATATATATTCAATGTCAAGTTACAATGTTAAGGTCGACAAGGTTATATGACAGTACAGTTAGATGATCTGCGTTCAAGGGCATATGCAGGATTTATTTTTAAATTGACTGTCACGTACGCACAAATCCCAGTTTGTTTTTTTCTAAATTTTTTTTTCTTTGTGCAGTTTTTTAAACCTGTATATTATCCTTTCTAAAAGTACATTCTAAAAGAAAAAAAAACATTCTAAACGAAATTCTAAGCATCTAAATTAAATAAAAAAAAACATATACAACTTTCATATAAATTCCAGAAAGTGCAACAATTATTTAATTTTTTAGAAATTATGCAATATTTTACGATTTTTTTATTTATTTATTTTTATTTTTTTTAAGTGCAAATCAGTAAGCGTTAATAACATGCTTGTTTTTTTTATTGAAGATAATAATATACCTTTTTACACTTTTATATTATATAGGAAGAATAATAGTTCAATAAATAAGTTCAATATTATAAAGTTTAATGTAATATAAATTTAAATAATAGATTGATCAGAAAAAAATAATAGTTTAAAAATTGTAAATATCACTACAAAAAGAAAAGTACACTAGATATTATAAAGCTTTTTTTAATATTAAATATTCATATTAACGATAAAGAAATAGTTTTAACAAAATGGCAACACTGTCTTGAACGTTTAAGGATATATTTCTTTAGTTTTTATTATCTCACATACTTAGTGTATATAGTATTATACACAAAAGTATTGTGATGTTCGATTCCCCGTGTGCCGGGTTCGATTCCCCGGCAGGGAGGATTGATTTTTTATGGTAAATTTTGATAAAATTATCAATAATAATTAAATGTAACTACGTACACAATAAAAATACGTTAACAAATGAAAAAATACTGGACGAAGTAATTATGTCCTTGTATATGAGACATGAAACAGTTTGACCGGACAAATTGTTTTTTTAATAGAAAATAGTATTTTTTTTTGTCCTAGAAACGATTAAAATAATTAGAAATAAATAAATTTAAGAAAAATGAATGTAATAGTGAATATTTCTCAATTTTTGTTGTTATATTTTCCTTATAAAAATATATCTTTGAGGTAGATTTTTATAATAGTTTACTTTTTTGGGGTATAGATAGGGTTTCGTAAAAAAAAAAAAATAATAATAATAATAATATCATCATCTACAGTGAGTTAGTTTAGATATGGAAATTATAGATAGCTTCAGGCAAATCTTTCCAGTGTTAAATCTAGCGTAAATTACACAAAAATTGAGGGAAAAATATAGTTTAGGAAATATAAAAACTATTAAAATAAATCAGTGTTTTAGAACACTGATTTATTTTATCTATTCATTTATTTTATTTTTTTTTATTTTTTGGTAGGAGTTTTGAAATGGGTGAAATTAACAGAAGGGAAATTCATTAATACAATTCTATTATAAAAATGTATCAAAGACTGTATAACTTTACTTCTATAAAATAAAAAAAAAAAAAAAAAAAAAAAAAAAATATATATATATATATAAATCAATTTCCACAAATAATAAAAAAAAATAATAAATCGGGAGGAGTTTTAAACGGATAATATCTTATCTCTTTTTTAAATTTGTTTCTTTTATATATTTTATATGTCAATATTTTTTTTTTTATTGTTACAATTATAAATAAAATGCTACACAAAGAAAAATTACTATAAAAGAATCGATTAGGTCTTTATTTAGTTTTTTTTTCTACCAAAAAGGAATTAATGAGGTTCTAAACATGAAATGTGTAAAGATAGAGAAATGAGAAATGTGGAGTATTCGTTACGCTGTCTTAGCTATAGCGTTACGTAAGAATTCAATAACATAGCCTTCTTGTTCGCAGTTCTTACGTACCTTATTACCACGGTTTTAATATAGACACGGATATACTTACAAAATGGGCAGAAAAAATAATTAAATGACCATCTAATATCATAACTAGATATTAACTGGTATTATTTTGTTTTAATAAAACATTATAAGGTTGTAATACAAGCTATAGAATTAAATAAACTAGTAATTATTTTTATTCTGAATTAAAAAAAAAATTGTTAATAGTTTTTAATGCTAAATTAGTTTTAGAATGTTCTCTGTTTTAGAATGTTCTCATTATATTTATGTATTAAGAAGTGTGTTTTACATTTATATATTGCTTCCGAGCTTACAGAAGGTAAAAGTATAATTTTGATAATTCTGAAGAAATATCTTTTTATGGATCAAATGTCAAACATTCCTAGACACAAATCTGTTTTAGGCAGTCTTGCGTTTGTCTGTTAGACTGTGGGACCAACAAACTTTCGTCAATATTTTGTGGGAATCGCCATATCTTAATAACTAATTGTATGAATTTAATGAAATTTGGATGGTAGGTTCCAAATTAACTCAATCTTGGTTTCGTATTAATTTCAAACATTAGCACTCTTTTAATATAGAATGAATCTAAGTGTGACCCCACTGGGAATCGAAACAAGTCCAAACATTCACAACTTCAATTTAATATTGAATGAGAATAAGTTTGACCCAACTGGGAATCGAAACAGATCAAAACAATCACACTTTCTATTAAATATTGAATGAAAAAAGTGTGAACCCACTGGGAATCGAAACAGATCAAAACAACCACACTTTCTATTTAATATTGAATAGAAATAAGTGTGATCCACCGCGAATAGAAACAGGTCAATCAATCACATTTTCTATTATTATTCTATATTATTCAATATAAATATTGAATGAAAATAAATTTGACCCCTCTAGGAATCGAAACAGGTCCAAACAATTACACTTTTAACATTGAATATTTAATATTAAAGTGTGACCCCACTGGGAATCGAGACAGGTCCAAACAATCACACTTTCTATTTAATATTGACGAGAATAAGTGTGATCCCACTGGGAATCGAAACAGGTACACTTCCAACAATATTGAATAATAGTACTTTCAATAACTATTTGACTATTATCCAATAATCGGATGAGAGGAAGGTATATGAGCCCCACATAATAGTAGACTATTCTTTCTTTGTTTATTGTATGTATGTATTGTTTAGTTTAAAAATAGGCTATTTATAAGGAAATGACTTCCGTGTTTCTCCTAATATAATTGACATTTTTTTAATTATTTCAAATTCGTAATTTATAATTGTTATGTTTCAACCTCACCAGCACTAATGATAAAATTTTGTAGCATCTATAAATACAAACACATCTCTCTACTTAGTTAAGAAAATCTTAATTAAATTTATAGTCCCAAAACAATCATTTAGAATAATTTACTTGTTAATGACGTTAATTGTGTAGATAAATTGGTATACTTCTTTAGATTTTTACTCCCCAATGTTTTTTTTTAGAATATAAATGAGTGACTTATTACACTATTTACACAAAGGGATGTTTAGTCCAATGTACTTTGGGTCAAAGGAATATCACACTTCTGTTTCTATAAGGGGAGTAACAGTCTAAAGAAGAACATTCAATATACCTTCTTTAGATTGTTACTCTCCTCTGTTATCTTTATAAGAGGAGTAACAATCTAAAGAAGGGCTGTTTTTTATTATTTTTTTAATAAATGTTATATTATATCAGTATCGGAAGATAATATCATTTTTTTTTAGCCACCATAAGTTATATAAACTTTATTGTAATAGTAATATCCATATAAAAAAAGTTTAACAATAAAGTATTATTTATCGTTTAATGAAAATTATATATTATTTACATTTAATTATCAATATAGAAAATTACATAAAAGAATAGATAAAAAAAATATAAAAGATATAATATAATTTGACCGCAGTGAAACGTGATAGTTGTACTTACAATACATTGACATCGTGTAAGTAATTTGCATCAAGTGCTATTTGCAATTTTAAAAAGGTCTCATAATGCAATTAACTATACTAGAAGCAGGATAAAGAGTGTAATTACATAGCATGAGAATAATTGAACAGTGAACAGTAATTTAAAAAGCAGAATATCTCGTATTAGTATTGTTCGTTAATTGATTTAAACACCAATTTGAATTACATCTATATTACATTATAAATACTGTAAAATTACCGTTCAAATTATGTTTAAGAATAATTATTTAATAATAATTTATAAATTTATAGAACATTGTTTTAAAGAATTAGTTAATAAAAGAAAAGGAAATGTATAATGTAACCGATGTTTGTCTTTATGTATCTTATTTAATTGTGGTTATTAAGATGTTATATCAGAGGAAAACTTAAAAAGAAGGAAATTGGCATTATTGTTTAATGGAATGAAGAATGAAGATGATATTCTTTGAAAATCGAAAACAAAAAGTAAACAACCACCTGGTGAACAAATTACAAATAATATATTAACTAGACATCACGTAAATTTTGAATTGAAGCGAGTTTAATGCGATAAATATTTAATATTAAGGAAATTAATAGTTAATTATGATGAGTTTATAGTTTAAAAGGATGATTGGAGTATACGGTAGTGCCGGGTGGGACTCTCACTTCACTTGGAAGGTTCTATAGGAGGGTTCCTAAAGGTGGGTTTCACAGTCACACCTAGCGGATCGACACGCGTATCCGTCTGTATAAATAACGAAATATTCACGATTTCTGGGATCTTGGACCAAGATTATATGAGAAAGTTAGTCTTAGTAAAATGATTATTGAAAGAACTATTTCTTGGTTCAGGAAGATTTTAGGTTTGTTCCGACCCCCTATTTTTAGCGTCCTTTGTATAGTCCCATGGATCATTCAGAAAACGTTTAGGACAGGTTTTATACGCATGCGCTAACATTGTACTGTAATTTAATCATTTTAGGTTTGGACGGCTTTAGGACTATAATTCGCACCGTATTAAAAATATTCAAGGAAACCTAACAGTAAGGGAACCTTCCTGTTGACATAACTGCGCATGCCATACAAACCAGTATTTGGTATTGTCAGAATATCGTTTGGACGGTACAGTAAACGGTTCGCAAACGATCCCTGCGCGAGTTGGAACAGTTTGGAGGACGGTACGAAACACTGTCACAAGTCAGAACGGCTTTTATCCACTGCGCATGCCCGTGAAGATCCCGCGAACGCTATACATTGCTTGGTTGGAATAAACCTATTGAAAGTGGTATGAAGCAGTAGAAGTTTAACATACATAAAATGTTTACAACTATAAAACATACATTCAGTAACTACCATAATGCCACTTCTTCACACAAGAATACATATTCACTAAGTTCCCACTTAAATGCCACTTTTTACACCTAACAAACAACTTTTTACATGTTTAACCTTGACCATCCCACATTAATTTCCATAAAAACTGATTATCATTGAAGATGCATTCCTCTATAAGTTCCTTCTTGAACTTTACTTTGATCATGCCACTTTCCACTCCATTTCCTTGATAATGCTTTCTTCCATGTCCTTTTATGTCATAATCTGGCATTAAAGAAGTAGAGAGCGGAATATTGGGAAAAAGTTAAAGTAAAATTTACTAACTCAAAATTTTCTCGATTATTCAAATTTCTTTATTGACCATGTCGATTCCCTCACTTTCTCTGCTGGCCATTTTTCCCCAATTGAGGCTATATATAAAATTATTAAAATAGCAGCTTTTCGATAAATTAATATTTTATTCCAAATTAATGTTTTAACGTTATCAGTAATTCATTTTAATATTAATTTTTTTATTTTACCAATAGAATATATTAAAATTACGAAAGAAAATAGTCATTGCACTCTCTTATTATTTAAAACAATTTTTTAATTTATTTGGCATTGACTTTGAAAAAGTTGTTTTTTAACTCTCTGCATCATTTTAACATATCCATCACTAACATTAATTTAAATTTATTTAGCTTAATTTATACGATTTCAAAAGAGAGTTGGATTAATTTGCTTTCTAGGTAATTTAAAACCATTTAAATAACATGATTTATGATGTAAACAAGAAATGAATCAATTTGTTCATATTAGTTATAAACATAAATCTTTGTATATCCTGTATAATTTATAATATGGTTTATTATATTTCCTATTTACAACAGAAATTCATATTATAATTATAATATAGGTACGTATTAATTAATATGCAAAATATATACATATTAAAAATATGTATTTAATACTATAGATACTATTTAAATAAAATTATTCTCCTATTATTTTAAGAGGAAAGTTTTGAAGTAAATTATTCCTATTCCTATTATTTTAAGTGGAGCGTTTTGAAGTAAAAGTATTCCTATTATTTTAAGATGAAAGTTTTGAAGTAAAATTATTCCTATTATTTTAAGTGGAGCGTTTTGAAGTAAAATTATTCCTATTATTTTAAGAGGAAAGTTTTGAAGTAAAATTATTCCTATTATTTTAAGTGGAGCGTTTTGAAGTAAAATTATTCCTATTATTTTAAGTGGAGCGTTTTGAAGTAAAAGTATTCCTAGTATTTTAAGATGAAAGTTTTGAAGTAAAATTATTCCTATTTTTTTAAAAGGGAAGTTTTGAAGTAAAATGATTGAATGGTAAATATTGTTATGTTAAGCAATAAGTAACATAAGACAATTTTAAAGGAGAGATGACTTTATTTCATTCTTAATTTCTGAACTCATTGTGCCTCAATGATGAAGGATATAATTTTGTTTTTTAAACTATAACCATAAATCCCAATTGCCCGTAAAAAAAAATAGCAACTATTACAATAGGATTTTTTTGCTTTACCTAATCAATGTTCCATTTTATTTAATAATATTATTTTCTGTGTACATTATACTGTTCTGTAACCGATGTCACCTGCACTGTTTAGAGTAAAAAATAAAACAAAAACAAATTATACGTTCAATAAACTCAATTTTTTTTACTTTCTTCTTTTTTTTATTATTTACTTTAACAACAAAAAAAAATTACAAGGGATTGATATGAGTATAGTTAGGGGTATCTTCGTTTATTGTTACTACACAGGATTTACTCTTGTGTGAACATGATGATGGGATGACCCCGATTTCAAGCCAAGGGTATAATTCTCTCTTTAGACGCGAGCCTGCAGTGTTGCCGTATAACAAAAAAGAAAAAAAAATACACTAAAGGTATATTATACTAACGTTGCATAAAATCGCATAATGTATAATAATAAACAACAAACTTGTATTAAAAATACCGGCAGTCTCTAATATTATACATAAATATATAATACTTTTTAAAATAAAGAAGAGGGAAACAAAAACCTGTTGTATTAATATTTTAAAACAGTTTGGGATTTCTTCTATTTTAATTTAGGTTAATACCATTTAATTCTAATACGAATAAAATAATTTTAAGTAAATAAATACTTAAATTATTTACATCTTGAGTTGTTTTTATATATTCTCATCATGTGAGATATGTACTCACAGTTATTTTCATACGTACTATCAAGTTTTTATGTAATACCAGTTTTTATATTTTATGTAACTTATTTTAAATAAATCATGTGTATAAATTACATTTATATTATAAATCCTATAAAATAAAAAAAAAACTTTGATATTTTTATAAAATAACGTTAATTAAGGACTTATTTTTTATAAATGACAAAGTAATGCAATTTTTTTCAAGTAAAACATTTCTGCAACATTTCTTGATAAATCAAATTACATATTTTTTGCTAATATATTTGTATGAATTCTAGAAGAAAAAAAAAATGTTTTTAAATTATATTTCATAATTGACATTGTAAGAACTAAATATGAGTGATTTAATGTTAGATTTTTTTTACCCATCAACAATAATAAATTAAACGCTTTTATCAATAAATTTGAATTTAGCTAGTTTCATCAGTGAATCTAATTTTAGCTAGTTTCATTAGTGAATCTAAGTTTAGCTAGTTTCATCTGCGAATCAAAATTTTTCTAGTTTCATCAGTGAATCTAAGTTTAGCTAGGGGGAATTTGTATTTTACTAGTTTCATCAGTAAATCTAAGTTTAGCTAGTTTCATCAGTGAATCTGAATTTAGCTAGTTTTATCAATGAATCTAAGTTTAGCTTGTATCATCAGTAAATCTGAATTTAGCTAGTTTTATCAATGAATCTAAGTTTAGCTTGTATCATCAGTAAATCTGAATTTAGCTAGTTTTATCAATGAATCTAAGTTTAGCTTGTATCATCAGTAAATCTGAATTTCAATCTTGATAGATAAGTGCTGACATTTTGGTTAAAACTCACATATATAACTAAATATTAAAATGTATTCATTTAAAGTTTAAATTTCCAAAGCATACATGTTATAAAACAGATATTATATTAGATTAAAATACAATAGAGATAAGATATTTTGGTACTTCTTTAGATTGTTACTCCCCTATGTTTTTGAGAATATAAATTACGACTAAATAATACAGGGATGCTTAGTCCAATGTACTTTGGGACAAAAGAATATCACACTTCTGTTTTACTTAGGAGAATAACAAAAAAGAAGAACATTCTGTACACCTTCTTTAGATTGTTACTCCCTTTTGCTTTTTTATAATGGGAGTAACAGTCTAAAGAAGTGACGAAACTTTTATTTTATTTTAGCAATTACATCTACTCTGCTTTTTAACCTTTGATATTATCTCATGTATCCTTAATTTTCAATTATTTATATATGATATAATAAAATGAAATAACAAGGAGGTATTGTAAATGAGCATGACAAAAATGTCTAAGTAATTGGCTACATTGTTTTCTTAAATGATTTAAAAAAACAAATATGAACTTGACAATGAAAGGAAACACTTTCAGTCACAAATAAAAAACAATTTTAGAGGTCAAACAATCTAATTAAGTTAAAACATGAAAATTAAATTATCTTTAATTAGAGATTAGAACACAATAATCACTTTAAATTACACGACATTACACTGTAATGAGGAAATGCAATTTGATTTAGTCAAATTATTACTATATTATTAAATGCATTTTTGTGATTAAAATATAGGTTTGATCTGCTCAGAGACTTATCAAATTTTTTCGACATTAAATATGTAGTTAGAAAGTTGAAAAAAACGTCTTATATTATTCCATTGCAAACTTTTAAATATTATTATAATTAATTCGATTTATTTAAGGTTACAAATTTTTAATTTTTTATTTCTTGGTGTTAATGTAGAGTATAATAAGAGTTAAAATATTTGTTTGTAACAAATAAGTATTTGCCACAAATAAAATCAAGTAAATAATTTACTTAATATCAAGAAATATTCTTTAGGATGTAAGATTTATTATGAAGTAGAGGCGAAATCAAGTAAATAATTTATTAATATCAAAAAATATTTTTTAGGATGTTTGAGTTATTATGAAGTAGAGGCGAAATCAAGTAAATAATTTACTTAATATCAAGGATATTCTTTAGGATGTAAGATTTATTATGAAGTAGAGACGAAATCAAGTAAATAATTTACTTAATATCAAGGATATTCTTTAGGATATAAGATTTATTATGAAGTAGAGACGAAATCAAGTAAATAATTTACTTAATATAATAAGGATATTCTTTAGGATGTCAGAGTTATTATAAAGTAGTGTCAAAGAACTTATTTAAAGAATTTACTTAATATCAAGAAATATTCTTTAGGAGTTATTATGAAGTATATATAGATTACAATAAGAAATTTTGACGAAGTAATTATTAATATACAGGTAATTTACAAAAATATTATGTTATTGCACATTGTACATAATATATTCTTATTTTATTGATTTAGTTTTAAATTTTTTCGTTTGATTATAATCGTATTTTTAAATTTTATTCTCAATTTAGGTCCATATGAGCTAAAACTTTTATCCACTAAATAAAACTCCTACAATTCCGTGACAAATTTTGTGACAGTATACAATTACATAACCACCATCAAGAAACAAGACGAAGAAGAAGAACAATAGACAAAAACATAGTTAGGAAAACAGATACATAACTCGGTTCAATAATTGGATAAGTTATATTGTATTCTATAATAAACGAATTTAACAATACGCGGAAAGAGTTATTTTTTTAAAAAATAAAATAAAAATAACTTTTATATTTCAAAGGAAATTATAACGAATAAGAAGTAAGAAAGGTCTCAAACAATGTTAACCTTTATAATCAAGTATGTATTATATATATCCGGCTTTTATTATTTTTTGTTACAATACAGCTACCGCAAGTTCAAAATACATTTACATTAACAATAGCGTCCTTCTTAACTATTACAGATTTTTATCTAAAGGAGAATGGTGAACAGAATATCAGTATGGAGCGTGAACACATAGTCACCTCTAGCGGGTGTACATGGAAGTGAAAACAAATTCACTTGATCATTGTTAGTAACAGCAAGGCTCTCTTGACAGGAAGTTATACTAAGAAATCAGTATCGAGTTATCATTTTACTTGGTAATATTGGGGAAAAAAATATTAAAGGTCGAATACTCTGATTTTTTTAATAGAATCATAATCAAGATCCATGTTTTATTAAGTTGTTAAAAAATAAAAATATTTTAAAACGAATTTATTAAGTTGTTATCTGTTTTAATATTTTGTTAAATTAAGTTCACCTTCAATATATTGTTTTATAATATAAATATAAACTAAGTCTACCAATTAGTGTGGCACATAGCTTCCTCACATCCTTTAATGATGTTTTGTTTTTTAACCCATTATTGTCTGATTTATTCCCCCCCCCCCCCCCCCCTTCATTTAAATCTGTCTAAAATTGTTTTTTTATGTGAATCAAAGCATCAATTTTGCAATATTTAATGTTTGCAGATGGCTGAAATTAGTATGGGTCCATCTATGGGCTACTTTCGATAACCCAGCCAAATTTGTTAAAAATCGGATAAGTACTTTTAAAGATATAGGTGTCATAATAAAAGAGAGTAAAGGGCGTAGAAAGTTAAAATTATTATGGGAGCTACATTGGACTAAATATGACTTAAATCCGTAATTAAGTAAAATCGGACGATTTTTTTTTTTTTTTTAACTTTTAAAAACGTTCAAAAATAAATGTTTATGCAATAGAAATACGATAGGGGAAAAGAATAGCTAACCTTAAACTTAAAAAGTTATTAACCTAAACTAGTTAATAACTAAGAAAGTTAAACAAAGAACGATAAGTCTTTGCATGTTAATAGTAGCTAGTTTGAAATTCATGGTTCATTTAATAGAATAGGAAATATGATATAGGATATATAAAGAAATTACAATACATATAAATAAATATTGTTCGTATTAACGCAACGTGATTATTGTTTTGCTTAAATAAGTATTATTTTTAACTAATTTTAATTAAAAAAGGACATTCAGTTAAAGAAAGAAGTATAAGGAAGATAACCTCTTATGACAAAAGGGCGCTAAACGTCTGCGCATGCTCATTATTAATGTGATTCACACAACGAGTTACTTAATATTTTTTGCCTAAATTATACTTTAATTTTATATTAAAGAAATATTTGATAAATTAATCTTCAAAAAAATAAATGTATAGGCTTATAGAATAAGAAAGAAGGTAAAGAATGACCTCAAAAATATGCCTTAGTCGATTATACAACAAATAAAATATGATACCATCCAGCCCGGCTTATATATCATCTTTGTATGAAACCAGAAAATAAAATGAATAAAATATTATATTCATAAATATAGTTTAACTTGACTTGAGTACCAGTTCACTTTTAAAAGGTAGATCACACTGTTATATAATATATTTTGTTAAATGTAATGGAATTTATTACTTTCTTCTTTGTAGAAAAAGACAAATTGGAGCAAATATTATAAAAGGGAATTTTTAAACATTATAAACAAGAGATTTGCATAAATTTTGGAACTGAATGAATTTTTCTTATTTCAGGTGCTTTTTTTGGGTTTTGAAGATCATCTTCCTAAACGTTTAAGGTAAAAAGTTAAAATTTAAATCACTGTTATTGACATACGCACATAGGAAAAATCTAAAGAAGTCAACTTTTTTTAAAGTTTTTGAGTGGGGTATTAAATGAAAGCTCCTGAAGAGCAAATTATAAATATATACATGCTTTTTAAAAAGTTGCATTCCTTATTGGTTCAAATGAGTTTAAATATACCCTTAAAGAAAATGTCCACTTCCCCAACTCCCCTATAACGGCTGGTCCTAAAATTTTGAAATAATTCATGCAAATACCTTATTATAGGGCGATAAAAATTTCCTGAAAACATTTAATTTGCCTTGTTGATATTACCGAAAAAAAAACATTGAGAACCCCTGGGGGATCGAACTTGGGACCCTTTTATTTTTTGTTTGTTTTTTGGGACCTTCCTCCTAAATTTGTTTATATATATTTTTTTTTTTTTCATATAATAATAATATAAATATGCTAAATAATCTACTAACCCCTAAAAAGTATTTGGATGTAAGTACATCTTTGTGATTTTTTTTATTTTAATTTATTAGTAAATCTTTAGCTAGGGTTTGATAAATAATGATATTGCTATTATATTTGAAATGTTGTCTTGAATTGAATACATATTAGATTTTTATTTTCTAATTGTACTAAATATATATATATATATATATATATATATATATATATATATATATATATATATATATATATATATATATATATATATATATATATAGTATAATAAAGAAATATGACTCTATACTAACAGAAAATGTGTAGTAAAAATCCAGATTTTAATTATGAAGTCTCCATTTTTAGTGCCGGTGAAAATGGAGACAGATGTGTCTATACAGAGTCCCTCTCAACTCCTACACTATCTTTATTCTTTTTCACCTTCCTACTTATCTTCACTAACACTAAGATATCCAGTTTGTAATTGAAGGCCGGTTTTGTACTTGTAAAAGTAACATTGTTTAAATTTACTTTTCGTGACGCTATATCTTTACTTTATTCCTAACTAAGTGAGTCTAGCGCTTGTAAATTGTGGTCTATATATTTCAAGAGCATTTTTATTGCAATTTAATAAGGTTGGAGTAAATAACAAGTTGGATAGTATCTATAAAATTCTAATGTCTGTTTTAATACAAATGTTTTGATTGGACTTTAAAATTATTCTTGGCTGACATAAACTAATAAATAAATCTAATAGTGTGCTATATTTTATCTTTTAAATAAAAATATTCCAATACCTTAAATTAACGTCTAATAAGTAAAAAAAAAAAACATATGCTTTTTTAGACAAGATGTTACTTTAAATAAATTTCTAACAGCAATTTTAAAGTCATTAATATAATTAAAAGCATGTGAAAAAGTACATAAAAATATTCCCCTCTCCCCAGATAATATTAAAGTATATGAATTCCTGCAATAAGAACCGATGGTAACTACTTTAATACAATCTGTTTTAAATCAAATTAATTACTTAATATCTAAAAAATATAATATTTTATCCGATATAATTATAATTTAAGTCATTGGATATTTAAATTGGTACTTCTTTATATTGTTATTCCCCTTAATAACTTTGACTGAATAACTATTAAGACAAAGGAATGTTTAGTCTAATGCACTTTGGGACAAAGGAATATCCAACTTCTGTTTTTATAAGGGGAGTAACAGTCTAAAGAAGTGCCTTAATATTAATCAAATTATTAATCAGTGTATTGATATTTAACAAATAATTCTTAATTAGATATAGTTTATTGAAACTTTATATGTTTTCATTTTGCATCTATTGCTATTGCATGTTAGAGCTACTATTAATCGCCTAAATAAATAATTTATAGAGGTAAATAAATGTATAATAAATGGTTTTAAATAAAATAAGTACATATATAAATAAAAACTAAAAAGCTTTGAAAATATTAATAACTTGCACTGACATCAGAAATATACGCACTAAATTTCAATTTTTTTTCTAAATTATCAAATATTTTTTCATAAATGCCGTAACAGTTTTTTTTTTTTTTTTTTTTTAAAGGATCTAATTTATTTAATTTGTTTAAAATTTGGAATTTTTTAAAAATTTATTAAAAAAAAAACTCCCTAATTTAGTTAATCTGTTTAAAATTTCTTAATTTTTAAATCAATATTTAATTATTATTGAAGCCAAAATTTGATTTTTTTTTTTTTTTTTTTAACAACCAGGTGAGCTATTTAATATAAATTTAGGTGACAAAAATTAAATATGATCTTGACCAAGTTTCGTCATATAATACTTATATAATTCTTGTTAAAAGCTTCTCTAAAAAAAAAAAAATAAAAAAAAAAATAAAACAACTTTAAATAGGGGTGTTTTGATGCTTTATTTCTCAATATTATTTTAAGAGGAAAGCAAATGATAATGATGATACAAATGAGGTCTAGATCATTTGTATAAAAAATCCTAAAATTTAAATAAGATCACAAATATGATCTGTGTGGAAATGTTAACCGGTTATATTAACACATGTTTAAACTTGACATTACTAAATCACGTTATATTCTTAAGAGATCTTCATATTTTTTAAACACACACATATATATGTATATATATATATATATATATATATATATATATATATATATATAAACTTGAACTTATTATCTGATCTGATTATGTATTTCAGATGAATATGCAAGTTAAATAAAATGAAGCACAGAACTCTATGCATACATTTTTTTTTATATACATGTATAAAAATTAACAACCCCATTAGTTATGGAAATTTATATATTACACTTATAGATTATTTTAAGATTTATGTTTCATATCTTACGTTATCAATATGGGCGGGCATATGTCATGTATCAGAGGTAATTAGAGATGGTTATATGTTAAAAATGTTTGGTTAAATTTGAAACGATCTTACCAATTTTAAATTTAATGTAAATGTTTAACTTATTCTAAAGATAATATTTAAATTTAAAGTCTAAACAAGTGAACTTTTTATTTAAATGAAAGTGATATAAATAAACAAACAAATATAATTGTTGACAAAAAATTACTTGATTTCTTAATTTGATTTCAACTTACTTTTGACTTTGATTTTAAAGATTTATTAAGTTTAAACAAGTGAACTATTTATATGAATGAAGGTGATATATACGAACAATTTACTTGACCTAATTTGAATATAAATTTACTTTTTAACTTGATGCTAAAAATAAATAAGGCAATTTTGTGTTGATTTAATAAATGAAGTTATGTATTTTGTTATCAAAGTAAAAAAAAAAAATTTAAACCTTGATAGTTTTTTATATTTAAACAAAATTATATAAATGTTTTAAAGCTATTATATTTTTTGTTTTTTTAACTATAATTTTTAAAGTTTTGAAATTATGCGATAAATTTAAAAATTAATAATGAATATAATAATGTTATATTAACATTATTTTATAAAATTATATTTTATTCAATCATTTTATTTTGTTCGAATTGTTTTTTTATGAATTACAAATTTTAAATTATTATGCCTAAAAATATAGAAATTTAAGTAATTTAACTTACGATGATAGCGCGGGCGGCCATTTTAAAGTTGTTTGGTGGTTGGTTAAAGTTGTCAAAAAAGACGTAAATCAAAGGGATTGATAAGGTTTTTTGTGATAAAGAGAAGAAGGGGTGATGTGTTTTGTAACACTGTGCGAGTAACACTGAACTGTTGTAACACTACTGTGTATTCTTTATTGGAATAGTAGTGGGGCTTATATATGTGGGGGAGGGCTAGTAATGACTCCCTCTAGGGTATAGGAGTGGGGGTTTGTAACTTAGTAACACAGTGTGTTGTTCGTTGTACCCCTTCTACTAATTTTACTAAAAAATCCGGGGGTGACTAGGAACGGGAAACTTCGTACGAACAGGAACTAGGCAAGCAGGAAAAGGATCTACTAAAAATAATAAACAAGCTCTTAAACCCCTTTTAATAATAATACGAAAAAAATATAAAAAAAAGTAAAAAAGATCAAATTAAAAATAATAATAAAAAAATCTTGTCCATTTACCTGGACTAAGTTAAAAAAGGCATGATGACCTTAACAATATGACGTTGTTTTTTTTCGTGTGCATACAAATTAAACCGTTGCATATGACTAATTTGGTTTCTTTTTAAAATAAAGAAGGATTAAGATATAAAGGTAATTATTAATTATATTTTACTTATTTTAATTAATATAAGGATTAATCAAGGTAGGAAGTAAGTAAAAATAATAATATGATAAAATAAAAGGGAAAGGAGGAAGAAGAAATGAAAATAAAAATAGAATAAAATAAAGGTGTTACATCCCAATCAATTATATTATCAAAGAAGGTGCGCCAACTTCCGCAAGATTAAGTATAGCGTTTGTCAATAATGCTTTTGTGAGGATCTCAGGGTTCACACTGACCTGGAAAGTCAGGGAAAATCAGGGAATGTCAGGGAAATAAATCGAGGTCAGGGAAAGTCAGGGAAACTTTTTGAAATAACCCTAAAATCAGGGAAAATAACCAAACTTTAGGTAACATAAGCTAAAAGTCAGGGAAACAAAATTTGTCAATTAAATAAACTATAAACAAACAAGCCCCTCGTTTATTGTGACATTAAGTTTTTTTTCAGATGAATTTGTTTAACTAATTTTTATTTCGAGTATATGTTTATTTAACTCTGATATAAGAAACAAAATTCTGAAGAAGAAACATAGCATGGTTACACAACTTGCATAATATCTTGGAAATGATATTGGAAATTATATTGTCCTCGGATATTGGCTTCAAATAGAATTAAATTGAATTACATAATTTGATTAATTATCAAATAAAATGTTTTAACAAGTTTATATTATTGATTGATTAATCAAATTTGAGTAAATTTTTATAGTACAAAATCAAAAAGTTGGCAATAAAAATCAGTTATTTTATTCGACTACGTTAGTGGTGGAGATTATTATGACAAGTAAATATACGAGTATATATACTTTTTTTTTTTTAATCAAAAATATTTTATATTAATGTTGAATGTTAAAAAAATTCTTGGACATATATACATTGTATTTTTAAAGAAAATAATAATTAAAAGTATTTTGAAGATGAGCAATTAAAAACATACCTTTTAAATATATACAGCGAAAAAATAGGCTCATGAAAAAAACAAATTTTTAATTAGAAAAAAAACGTCACCAGAAAAAAAGTTTTTACATCTCTAAGCCCTACTAATCATATTAAGGGGGCCATATTTTGTGATTTTTAAAAAAAAAAAAAACAATATTAGGTAAATTAGTTACTTACTGTTAAATTCTACATTTTAGGTATTTATGAGTGCATTTTATTTAAAGGAAAAAAACCATTTTCTTAATATATTTACTTTAATTAACAAGATTAAACTGTTGTGACTTTTTAATGTTTATTAAGGCTTTAGATTACTTTAAGTGTTTAAACAAATGCCGTGAATAAATATTTCCGTTAAATTTACGAGATTGTTATTCTTTTTTTTTTTTTTTTTTTTTTTTCATTTGTCAGGGAAAAATGATCAACATAGTCAGGGAAAGTCAGGGGATGTCAGGGAAATCAAAATCAAATTTTAAGGGTGAACCCTGTAAGAGTAGGACAGATAAAAATTCACACTGGTGCCGGGATTCGAAACCATGATATTCTGTGAATAAACTGCAATGTGAGTTACAACAGATATAAATGATTTTCGCTTGTCCAAATATAACCGAATTATTTTGCTGTTTCTTTCATCATGAGGGTATTACAGGACCCGGGTTCTGATGACCCCTTTAACTTATCTACTCTGTTATCATCAGTAAGAAATATATCTCACCTGTCTGGGATTCGAACTCCTCAGATAGTATGCGAGTTCACAAACCACTTGGCTAATCCTGTAACCCTGTACCCGTATTAGCCTGTATTTTTATTGCATAACATTTTTGTTTGGTAGTTAATAATTATTTGTCCATTGCTATTCCCATATAAGTTCAAGCCATCGGTGTCCATTTGTTTCTTTTCCAGATGCACACATTATATTCATAAATTTATACTTATATTCATGTTAAAGATAAATATAAAAAATCAGTCCGAGACAATTCAGAAAAACTTTTTCATATACGAGTTCATAATTAATTAACCCAGTGTTTTCCATTTATTAGTTTTCGTGTTTTCATAGGTGCATTTAATTATTATTGGACATTTTATTAAAATGTATCATAAAAATAACTTCTCCTCGGCGGGGAATCAAACCCGGGGTTGGACTAGCCTATATGGGGCATCATGTATAGACATGCAAAAACTAACAAATATAATGCATACATAATTAAAGTGTTTCTTGTATATTGATATAAATTGCATTATTTATGTATTCTTTTTCATTTCATACTCTCTTGAAAAACCAGATACGCTACATCGAAGCCCAGGTAATCTAAAACAGATACATACGCCCAAGATTCCCAAAATCGACCTGTATACAAAATAGAGGACTGAAGATGGAAATTGTATTAAAGAAAACTCATGAAATGAAGAAGAATTCATAATTAGTGCATTTTTTTTTTTATCAATATATAGAAGACTTTAATTATTTGTGACAGTTTTTTTCATTTCTATACATGATGCCCCGTATAGGCTAGTTCAACCATTTTTTTTCTGAGTTTTTGGGGGGTAACGCCCCAAAATTTAGAGAAATCATTTCAAATTCATTTCTCGATTTCGCCTAGGGGTATTATATTTCTGAACTTGTATGCCAAATTTCGTCAAATTCGTCCGAGTAGTTTAGGCTTCAGGCTTTTTTTAAAAAAAAAAAGTCCATAATGTACGAATTTTCAAAGAAATCGGCGTTTAATGGAATTTGCATGGGTGAAAAAAAAAATATTGGTACACAGGGGTACGGGGTACAAAAGTCAAAATAGTATTTACCCTTCAAGATGCATTTCGTTGGAAAGCTCTTTAAGAGTACAGTAATTTTTGTTATATACGCTGTAAACTTTTATCATATTTTCATATAAGAGGGTGTTAAAATGGAAAAAACACGTTTTTATGCTATTTTTGACCCTAAATTGTAAAAATTTGGCCCTTAAATGAACTCAAAAATTCTGGCCAACGAACTCATCCTTTCTTTTGATATTATTGACATTTTAAAATTTGTTTGAAATTTTCAAGTGCATCCTAAGGGGAGTTATCGTCTGGAGTGACACATATATAAAAAAAAGTGTTAAATTTTAGGAATCGAATCAGAATGGTCTAAAATAGATTTCAGTAGAAACATTTTTAAAAAATTTTGAAGTCATTGCAATAGTTTAATTTTCTTCGGAAATTCGCTATAACACTTTGTTGGTGTCAGGGTACCTCAAAACATGTAAATCCATTAGAATCTCAAAATCGAATTTTCTCGCCATCACAATACTTTCTCCTTATTTAAGAAAGCATCAACAATATTAGATGGATTTAAAAAATGTTCTGCTAATTTTTGTGACAATTAACTTCCTCGCATCCTAAGTAGTTCGTTAATGTTACATTCCAATATTATGCTATATCAAATATTAAATGGTTTTCCTCCTTTATTTTGCTTCCGATCTTACGGAAGGTAACGGAAGCTATGTGGTATATAACGACAAATTTGTATATGTCTATTCGATTTCAAAAATTCTAAGACAATCCATTTCTGACACATAGGAACATTTTTGATCTTGTTTATGCAGTTCGGCGTGTCTATCTGTCTGTCGTACAATATATTGAACCAACATATCTTAACAACTACTCTTCCGATTTTAATGAAATTAGGGTGGTAGGTCATAATTACCCCATATAAGTTGGTCCATATTAGTTTTAACCTTCTGCACCCATTTCCTTCTCTCCCACATGTACACAAACATTTATTTGGCACAAAAATTTATTTACATCTAAACAAATATACCCTGTTTGCTCCCTACTTCCTGACACTATATTTTGTTGTAGAGTTGTTGTATTAAAAAATCGGTCCGAGACAACTCAGACAAACTTTCTCATATACGAGTTTATTATTACTTAACCCAGTATTTTCCATTTATTAGTTTTGAAATGTACATTTAAATATTATTGAACATTTCATCAAAATTTATCATAAAAATAACTTCTCCTGGGCGGGGAATCGAACCCGGGCTCTCTCCGTCCGCGTTTTAAGCTAATTTCTCAGGAACTAGATTTTTCCCGGGAAAACGGCCTATATCGTTGGATTTGTATTCAAATGGACTACATCTACATTTTAGAATTTTTTAATCAAAATCGTCGGAACCGTTTTCGAGAAATAATTTTTTTTCATGTTTTTTCAGAGTTTTTGGGGGGTAGCGCCCCCAAATTTAGAGCTAAAATTAATTTCTTGATTTCTCCTCGGGGTATGATTTTTCTGAACATGTATGCCAAATTTCGTCAAAATCGGCCCAGCAGTTTAGGCTCCAGGCGTCTGCACAGACGACAGACGACAGACGACAGACAGAAAGACATTTTTTAAAAACCACTTTTTTGGACTCAGGGGACCTCAAAACGTGTAAATCCATCAAAATCTCAAAATCGAATTTTTGCGCCATCACAATACTTTCTCTTTATATGATAAAGTAAAAAGTGAAAATCGAACCTCCTATTAGCTCCCTGTACTATATCTAAGAGGCCCAAATTTTTAATGTCGTTTTTTGCATGACGGAAAATTTCGTTTGTCCCTAGACATATCCAAAAACATATAAATGTCAAAACAAGTTTTATACTAAAGTTTATACCATAATTACAATTTACGGTACACTAAAATTCTATTAAATTTACAGTCCATGGTCATATAAATTTAATATTAATATTAAATAATGAGACGTAAGTCGCATCCTGTCTGGATTAACAGACCAAAATTATTTAATTACATCAATATATGAATACTCTTTGTACTTCTATTACAATTCATACTTCACTCAATTCAAATATATATTGTTTATAATTAATTCCTGGTTGGGAAAAAGAGACGGAAATAATCAAGTTTGTTCATCTATTCAATATGAACTTGATCCAAATAGATGTTAGTTTGACCTGAAGTTAATAGAGGATGGAATGGTTGACCTTTGTTCAGCTCGAGTGAATGGACTCGATCTGTTGACTGATCAAGCTGATCTTAGAATCGATTCATTCAGCCATTCAATCATTCAATATATCGACCTCCATTTAAGTTCTGTTCAAAATGTCATTTGTGAGTCCACCTGTGCATTCTAGGAAGTTAGCCAAAGATTAAATGTTTCCATCTTAGAAAGAAGTTTTATTTATATAAATGATTTAAAAAACGGTGTTTGACGGAAATCTATCAAATAGATTTATCTTAATTGTTCATGATTAAACTGGTTTACATTATTACACACCTTACATTTCTTCCGGTACAGTTAACATGAACATCTGATTAGTAATGTAAATAGTTTTATGTAAATTAGATTTATATAGATAACTCATGAGCTAGAACTTATATACTTTGATCCCAAAGTATATCATTATCACTAATATATTATTAAGAAGGCAGAAGTAAGATAGATAAAAAAATTCAGCCCTTGGATAATAAAACACCTCGAATCGGTCTTTCAGTCCGCCCGTTAACATTCAGCGAATCACCTTATTTTAAAACTAATTTTATTGAATATATTTGGTCTCTTGTCTGTGACATCTTAAAAACTATTTACCTTTACTTATCACCATATCTTATAAACTAAACTAGTTGGATTTATCAGTTCCTGGAATAATAATTCCGGCACTTCTTTAGATTGTTACTCCCTTTATAAAAAAAATCTGAGGAGAGGGTGAGGTAGCGTATCTGGAGGACCATGAATAGAAATGAAAAACTAACAAATATAATGCATACATAATTAAAGTATTTCCTGTATATTGATATAAATTGCATTATTTATGTATTCTTTTTCATTTCATACTCTCTCCAAAAACCAGATACGCTACATCGAATCCCAGTTAATGTACGATAGATACATACGCCTAAGATTCGCAAAATCGTATATATAGGCATGTCTTAAAATAGAGGACTGAATATGGAAAATGTATAAAGAGGAAACTTATGAAATGAAGAAGAATCCATAATTGGGGCATTTTTTATCATTATACAAAAAAGACTTTTATTATATGTGCCAGTTGTTTTTCATTTCTATACATGATACCCCAGATACGTTACCTCTACCAAAAAAACAAAGGGGAGTACCAATCTAAAGAAGTACCATAATTTCTGGGTCATTCCTTTGTTTAGGGTACATCTGAATGCGATGTGTTAATAAGATTATATTTTTTTATACCTTTATTAATATGTTTAATATTAATTTATGATATTAATAATTTATACATTATAATATATTTTATTTTAGTATTAACTATATAGGTATATTATTATTAGTTAGTTACTACAATTGTTACAAGTTAGGTAGTTAGGTAGTTTTGCCATTCTCAGGTTTATCTTCTTATCTTATCAATGAATTATTCATGGTCCTTGCTGAGTTATGGTTTATGTTGTCTTCGCTTGCACTCTATAACCATACATATTAAAGTAAAGTGGGTAACTCAAGTCATTTAACCTGGTACATAAGTGTACATAATTTTTTATGACTATAAAGCTGTTAAAACTGAATTGATTTTCATATAACAAAGCTATACCTAGTTCAATCTATAGTTTAAAAACATAGATTATTATTTATGATATGTAATAATTGATTAAGCTCCAAATGTATCTAAAACATTAGGTTGATAAAAAGTGTTAATTAATTAATTAATTATATATTAAAGAATTACACATATAAAATATAGTTATCCAGGTAAACAATAAAATGTATGATACACATAAATATATAATTATATAAATCATAATAAACAATTATTACCAATAATTATCTACATCACGTTTCATTAATTTTATTGTAACAGGTAGAAAGAATTAATTTGTTAAAGTAAGGAGCAAGACTACACAATAATTATATTATTAATTGGATTATTGGATCGAATCTTTGTCTTAATCTTTGATCTTCGGACATTATAATAGTATAATTACTATTACAATTATCTAAGCTAATTAAGTGTAAAAAAAAGATTGAATCTTATCCTAGATAAAATTAGTTTAGTTGAGAAAAACAGTCATAATATTAATACAATATATAATCTAATAAAAAGTTAATCTACTAAAACTGATTAATTACTTAATTATTTTATATAATAATGTCAGGTGTTAAATAAATCAAAAGATATGAGATAATTAAATTTAATAAAATATACAAATCAAAAACTATAAATTCTAAAATCATTAATCAAATAAAAAATACTTAATCAGCATTCAAATCGAGATTTATATATATATATTTTTTAAATAGATTATAAGCTGATTACTTTCAGTGATTTATGAATTAAAACAAAATAAAATAAATAAGAAAACAAATTAACACCTTAATAAAAACAAATAATGTAAAAATACAAAAATCGGGTACGGGGTACCTCGAAACTTTTCCTCACTTCAGAGGCCAGTAAAGTGGCCTCTCCAGCTGCTTCGCAGCAGGAGGAAGGAGCATTGGACGTGGTCAGTACTTGGATGGGTGACCGTTCTGAACTCACTGATTTATTATCATTCTTAAAAAAAAACTTTATTTTTAATACCTATTTTATTTATTTATTTGAAGTTTGGCGGTATTTTGACTGATGTAAACAAACTTTGACGTCATCAAAATTATCGCACTAATAAATAATTATATTGGGTTATAACATTTAAACTAATAAATGGAATTTCATCGGGTTCTTTTATATTTGTTCCTTTATTTTTTCCGGTTCCAACGATATGCTATATGGCAAAAACCTATTTATACTTTCGGTATTATTAACCTTCAAAGTTTAAAAGTTCAAAAATTGATAACTTCAAAATGGCGGCCAATATTAAAATGAAATTTGGATGGCTTGTTTGTCATACAGAGAGATACATTCGTGCCAAATTTCAGAATCAGGACCATTTTAGATTTATTACGATTTTTTTAAATGTTTGCTGACTCAGCAAACTGGGTTCAAGATGGCGGAAAAAGTTGATTTTCCCGGCGGCACCACTACAGGTTAGGATGGATTTTTCTGTCAAGTTTCAACTCTCTAGGTTAAATACCTCGGGCGCTACGATGATAACACACACACGCACACACATACATACAGACGTCATGCTGAAAACCACTCAGAAGGTCTTAAAAACACCCAAAACGGATAATTTCGTTGAAATCTCGAAAAAAAATTGTTTGGTGAAAACAATACTTTTCCTACTATAGGTAGTGAGGAAAAGTAAAAACTGTTCGATATAACTTGCACTAAACTTTTTTTTTATATAAGAGTATAAAAAAGGCCCAAAAACTCACCATTCACCACGGGGGATGATTTATCTGAACATGTATACCTAATTTGATCGAAATTCACCCAGTAGTTTAGGCTATGTGTCTGCACAAACGACAGAGAAAATATCGACATTTAAAAAACGAAAAACGCTTTCTTTTATTAGTTATAAGATCCCTACCTTATAACGGGTAACATGTTCATGCTATCACAATACTTCCTCTTTATATATGCTACGTACATGAGAAAGAAAAGAACGTATTTACCTATTTAAAGTATAGTAAGATTTTTCCTTAATTTAAAATTACAATTTACTATTTCATGTAGGTATGTTCAACGATGTCAAAATAAAAATCTACTCTTGAGTAATTTTAATGCTGAAGACACCATGTAGGTGTACGAGGAAACAAATAAAGATTTTTAAGACAATAAAGCATAAAACTGAAGAATGGTACTCTCGAAAAACATCGGTCCGAGAAAACTCAGACAAACTTTTTCATATACAAGTTCTTAATTAAGGGCTTTTCATTTATTAGTTTTCGTTGGTACATTTAATTATTATTGAACATTTTATCAAAATGTATCATAAAAATAACTTCTCCTCTGAGGGGAATCGAACCTGGCCTCTCTCTATCAGCGAGTAAAGCTATTTTCTCAGGAATATTTAATATTTTTATATCGTTAGATTTGTATTTTTATATTACACAAACTTATACATTGCACTTATGTAGTTAAAGAATCAACTTATCGTCTTTGTAAATTGTGATTCCTAGGTATATGCATTCTGTTAGTTAGATTTTAAATTAACAATACATTTTTACCTGCACAAGTATATATTTTTAAAAAAAGAAAACAATATTTTAAAAATTAGATTTGGATGACCAGATACCCTGTAGGTATATTATTTTAAATCATGTCTTTAAAACCACACCCTTTGTCTTTTTTATTTATAACTTTTTTCCAAATTTAATAATTTACGACTAAGATTTCATTTTATGCATCATGTTTCTATATTATAATGTAAAGTTATTTATATATAAATTTCGGCTGAAGTAATTTATGTTTTATAAAGATCACAGGTGAATTGGTTTGTGTTATTTTTTTTTTTAAGTCCGCACAATATCGTTTATTTATTTGTTGATGTTATTATATCTTCTGCCTTCGAGAAAACCCGTGGGCGTAAAAATATAAATGTATTATAAAAAATAATAAATAAACGTATATTTTATTCTATATATACTTAAATTGAATTCTTTTATTTGTTATTTTGAAATTTTATGTTGTCAAGGTTTGTCCTAAGCTCATTTTCATATTTGCTTTGTCCGGTTCATTGTAGGTTCGAGTATTGTTAAAAAGAACAATGTTTTACTTAAAGAATATAAATAATTAAAAAAACATTATTTATTTTTGGAAAGATTCGTAATGAAAATTCTTCTTAGGACAATAACATAAATAAACAAATAAGGAAATCCGGTGATCTTTTGTTAGTTTCAGATGGAAAATTAATTATCAGAAGACTTTTGTGTCATTTTTTAAAGAGTTCGCGTATAAAGCGTATTTTTTATAAAATAAAACAAAGAAATACATTCTTCTTCTTCTTCCTAGATTTATAAGTCAAGCTTTATTATATTAAGGTAGCCTTCTTTACTCAGCAACACTGTCGCTGAATTTGGAAGTCTGCCTTTAGACATTACTTCCTGTTTGTCAACTAATTTCTCTTCAAAATAAAATATACTGGTATTCTTTAAAAAAGCTTTTTCTTTTAGCGAATTTTCAAAGAAAATTACGCTATTGCAATGGCTTCAAAAATTTTGTAATGCGAATTTTTGAAAAATTTGTCCATGGAAATCCGTTTTAGACCATTCTGAATCGATTCCTGAAATTTAACACTTTTTTTTATGTATGTATGTATATATGTATATATGTGTCACTCCAGACGATATCTCCCCTTGGGATGCACTTAAAAATTTCAAATAAATTTTAAAATGTCAATAATATCAAAAGAAAGGATGAGTTCGTTGGCCAGAATTTTTGGAGTCCATTTAGGGGTCAAATTTTGACCATATAGGGTCAAAAAACGTGTTTTTTCCATTTTACCCCCCTTTTATGTGAAAATATGATAAAAGTGTAAATAACAACAATTACTGTACTCTTAAAGAGCTTTCCAACGACATGCATCTTGAAGGGTAAATACTATTTTGACTTTTGTACCCCGTACCCCTGTGTACCAATTTTTTTTTTCACCCGAGCAAATTCTAAACCAAAATTTTCCTATATTATCATAAGCCAATAAAACGCAGATTTCTTTGAAAATTCGCTCATTAAGTCATGGTGCATGACTGGACTTTTTTAATGTGGGTCGATTTAGGGTAACTTTAAATAATATAATCAAAATTATTCATTTTGATATAGCTATATTTCGTCCTACACCGGAACATGGTCATGCCTAAAACATCATTTAGAAAACTCATATTAACTTTTTTAAATTGTATGTACATTTTCATATATAGCTTAAATTAACATGGTGATCGTAGGTATTATTTTTAATGAGTACTTTAAGATTTTGTATGATGTTTTCTTCTATTTCTTCCACCCTTTTTAGGGTCCGTAGGCAAAACCAAGGACCCTTATATTTTCCTGCGTGTGTCTGTCCGTCCGTCCTCTCGCGTGCTCTCACGGCTACACCTTTCGTCCGATCACTTTGAAATTTGGCATGTATGTGTCATGTACCTACCCACATATTTTAAAAATATAGCGACTTAAAAAAAATATTTTTCAAAAAAATTAGGGTAATAAAACTTAAGGGTTAAAATGTTTTAATTTTTTTTCGACACCGAGAGGGGTATTATATGAAAGGGTACGTCGATACAAAAATATATAATTCTTTGGAAATAACTTTGATAGGGCGAGCGTAGACAAATTTGAAGTGGGCGTGCAACGTGTCCCCCCCCCCCTCTATCTCGCTTATGTCAAGTGCAAAAAATCTGAAAAAATTCCTGAACATTCTTCGACCAAAAGTAAAGATACCACTTTTTGGAAATTTCGAAAAAAAAAAAATGTATTGACAAAATACGTTTTTTTTATATTAAAATGGTCTTTTCGATGTATTTATATGGTTGTAGTCCGGTTCAGTGGCAAAAAAATACTTTATCAGAGTGTGTTTTGAGAATATCAGACCCTTAGAATGGTTCAAAGTAAGCTTTTTTGCATTTAAAAAAAAACACTGTTTATACACTTTACAGTTAATCACTATATAGTGTGGCCTACGGACCCTCGCTGTGTGCTGACTAGCACACACTTGACCTGTTTATTCTGTTAGCTTTTTACCGCTTATTAATTTATAAAATTTGTTCTCTTTGTCCTACCAATCTTCTTCTTTAAGAGGGTCAATTTAAAGTAAAAAAAATAAATAGACCCATACGTACGGTTAAACAATGTACCTTCTTTGGGGGTACATGTACGCCAAAGTATTTACATTGTTTAACCTCACATTTCGTACAAAATAAATATCTAAACCCTTGTACACCTGGTTTAAATTTAAGAAAAGTAAGAAATATTAGCGCAAGAAAACTTCTTTAAAATATAAAATTGAAGTATTTAATATACTTAAGTTATTTAATAAGTTTATTTTTATATTATTGCTAATTTGAAACTTCTTTAGACTGTCACGCCTATTATAAAAAACAGAAGGTAGTAATAATCTAAATAAAATGTACGGAATGTTATTCTTTTGACTGTTACTCCCCTTATAAAAACAGAAGTATGATATTCCATTATCCCAAAGTACTTGGCTATACCTTGGCGTTACCTTCGGTAAGCTCAGAAGCGAAATCAAAACAACTTTGACAGATTTAAAAATCCCGTCAAGTACTTGCCAGCAAGTTACAAAAAGGGTTTCTTCGGTCATAAGAATTCATAAATACATTATTATTATTATTATTTTTTTTTTTTTTAAAAGTACATATTACTTTTAAGAAACAAGGTGTGCATATTATTATCCTATAGTATCTTCTGTGTGCATTTATTTGGTTATATTAGGGGTAAAATGACCTCAATTTTGGAAACACGATATATCTTTGTGAACCAAATTTCAATACCTTTAAAATGATACCCAACTTCGAATTTTCAAATTATAAAACTTTTGGTGCTCCAGAGTTACGGACCCCTAAAATTTGACTTTTTTTATATAACAACTCCCGGAAATATCATTGGACCATAGAGATGCAAATGTTTGTAATTTACCCTTATTTTTAGGACCTGTCATAATGGGGTAGGGGGGGGGGGGGACATATTTTTTTGCGTTTGGTTTTAATTTTTGGGGGGGTAAAATGGCCGCCAATTTGGAAACACGATATATTTTTTGAGAACCAAATTTCAATACCTTTAAAATTACAAAAAATATAAAATATTGCCATCTATTTGCAATTGATCGCAGATCGCAGAAATTTTGAGTTTTTAAGTTCGCAATAGTTTTTCTGTTTTTGAGCCAAAAAGTTTAACTTGTATACCAAATTTCAAGTGTATAGATTTAGTAGGTCGGGAGATATACTCCAAGATACTAAAGGCAACACTAAAGCTATTGCTTTTGTGGTTACCAAAATTGTGGGATAGGAGCTATGAAATTTAGGTAAATATAAATAAATAAATATAAAAATTTTTAGAAAGTCTTGTTCGAATATGTTGAACCTATTTTTTAATATCAATATTGTTCGATATAATAATGACCACCGCTATAATGGCTAATCAGATTAAATGCCTTGTTTCTGAGAGTAAAAAGATTCCTCAGGATTGACTGTAAGGTCAGTTCAGCGTTAAAGAATTCCTGTATCGCATCATGTATTCTTATGATCGTGTTATAATATGATACTTGTTAAATAATGATCTTTGTATGCCTCTTTATTCTTTAGACTGGAACTTTCTTTTACTATTATAATACGTATCAGATTGAAATATAATCTATATCTAACATATGCTTTCTCCTGGCTTAGGTATCAGTCAAATACATGTGAAGCAGCTTAGTAGCTTGTTCGGCTTTGTGCTTAATGGAATTTTTGATGGATAGCGGATTTAAATCAGATAATATTGGAAGCGATGGAACACGCAGTTTTATTTTAATCTTTCTTTGGTTTTAAAATGTTTGCCTGATGGATGTAAATCTAAGTGCCACTACTTATCACCATCTAATGTCAATGCATATTGTGGAATAAAACCGAAATACTTTTTTCGTCGGTAATTTATTAACAACTAAGAAATAGTTATTTTTGCAGCAAAGTGACATTTTGCTGCAGTTGAGAGAAATGTTTACGCACTAGCCGCAAGCGAGGGTGGATTGGTTTCTCAAGTGCAGCAAAGCCACTTTTAACTCGATGAGACCCATTCCATTTTTCCTACAGTTAGTTTTTAATTTATAAATAAAATATAAAAGTAGTATCAACAACTACTGACACTCAACAACAATAACATCTACACCACCTGTTCTGTTGTAGACACTGGAGTACGGGAAAGTAAAATAAGAGCAAACAAGTAAGGCGGGCTTCACGTAAGTACGTGAGGCGATAGTCACCGGTTTCTGTACGATTAAGTTAAAATTATTAAGTGTAATAGTTGCATATTCTTTTTCTACACTTCAATACCTTTACATTGATGTATAACATGTCATGGTGACAAAACTTTTTTTGTCACCCACCATATTGGCCGCCATCTTGAAAATATTAAGTGTGAAAAATCGAAAAAGTGTCCAGTTGTCACAAATGCCGAGATGCACCTGTGTGCCGAATTTCATGTTCCTAGCTATAGTAGTTTATGAATTGAGACAAGCAACGGACAGACAGACAGACAGAGCCGTTATATAAGGTTTCTTTTTGTACTTTGTACAGAAACCTAAAAAGCAGTTCGGGAAAGAAAATGCAGGAATCTCCTCTTTTTCATGCTTTTTTGAGTGCATAATTATTCACTTAGTCGAGCAACTGGAAAAGAAAAAAAAAACATTTCTAGCGAGAGAAATCTTAAAATTTTTTAGTTATTACTTCTATTCTTGTTGATGACAAATATTTTATTAGTTTACATTACAAGGTTGTTTAGCGTAATATACATTTTATCACAATTCAATATTTCAATTTAGGATGACGCTCATTAGGAAATGTTATATCCGGAATTACACTATAACATTTTATTTTGTTTCAATGAAAAAAAAAAGAAATTGAAGGCAAAATGTATGATATCATTCTGCTTCACAGTATGCTATACTTCCGAATTCAACGATATTCTCCTATATTTATTTCAAATGAGTCTGATTTCAAGTTTACAGATGATAGTTCAATTAATTAACATAACGATTAATTACTGTCTTAATCTTTTATACATATGTAGACTTTAAGGAAGTCATTTTAATGTCTAGTTACTATTTCTAGTCTCAAGTATAATCATTAATCATATAGAGAAATTTAAGTCGTGTTTAATTTAAAACTAATTTCTACATGATTAAAATTATTAATACTTTTGAAGATGTTAATTTTTCAGTAGCTGATTAACTTAATTACTTGATGGAGATTCAGAGACATTGTTAGTCCCTGTACTAATTGATAAGAGTCCTCTATTAATTTTTAGGGTCCGTAGGCAAAACCAAGGACCCTTATATTTTCCTGCGTGTGTCTGTCCGTCCGTCCTGTCTAAATATTTTTCAAAACAATTAGGGTAAACAAACTTAAGGCTAAAAAATGTTACATTTTTTTTCGACACCGTGAGAGGTATCATATAAAAGGGTACGTCGAGGTGATTACAAAAATATATAATTCTTTGGTTATAACTTTGATAGGGCGAGCGTAGGCGAGTTTGAAGCGGGTGTGAAACGTGTCTCCCCCCCCCCCCCCCCCCCCTCTATCTCGCTTATGTGAAGTGCAAAAAATCTGAAAAAATCGAAGAAAATTCTTCGACCAAAAGTAAAGATACCACTTTTTGGAAATTTCGAAAAAAATATTATTTTATTTTAGACAAAATACGTTTTTTTATAATTATTGTCTTTTCGATGTATTTATATGGTTGTAGTCCGGTTCAGTGGCAAAAAAATACTTTATCGGAAGTTTGTTGTGTTTTGAGAATATCAGATCCATAGGATAGTTCAAAGTAAGCTTTTTAGCATTTTAAAAAACACCATCAATAGGGTACTACTTAAACTATACAGTGTGGCCTACGGACCCTCGCTGTGTGCTAACCAGCACACACTTGACCTGTTTAAATTCCTCGGACCGGAACTGCGGACCATTGTCCGATCGGACAATATTTGGAACACCTAAACGTCCAAACAAATTTTTCAGACGACCAATTACCTGTTGACTGTTCGAGTCGACGTCAACGCGAACACTTCGGGGTATCGCGAGAAATAATCCACCACCACCAAATACTCCTTTCCTCGAATTGTAGCCAAATCTATCCCAACCATCATCCAAGGGTTCTCGGGAAGATCCGTAGGGTTCAACTGGTGTGTTTCTTTTTTCAATGCACGCTTCACAGTTTTCCACCAAATTCTTGAGCTGACTCGAAAGTCCTGGCCACCATACTGATTCCCTGGCTCGACCACGACACTTCACAATTCCTAGATGACCCGAATTGAATTTTGGCCAATATTTTCCAAGATGGCGGCTTGAGCACAACTTTTTTTTCGGGGACTTTATAGGATTTCAATCAGGGTGCCCCAGAGATAATTTGTACAAAGTCTCTTGCTGGTATGACACATTTTTTTTCAAAAACCTAAAATGACTGGTCTATAAGTAATTCGAGGTGATATAAAAAGAGTTTTTAAAATTTATATAAATATGTATCAATTAGTCTTGTTCAAAAGCACTTTTGCTTTATAAGGAGATTTGAAATTTAGTTCCTTTAATTTATCTGATTAATTATTTAGTCACTTTCCTGGGAATAATCTAGAATTTGAGAAAATTACAATTTTTGACAAATCTAAAAACAAGAGGAAAATTAAATAAATTTGACAATAATAGGTTGTAAAAGCATAAAATCATTAAAGTACACGAAATATGACACGAGGAAGCTATGTGCCACACTAATTGGCAGTCTATTTTAAGTTGATTTCGCTAAGCTAATCTGGATATTACCCTGTTTAAAGTTCGCTTGCACTTCACCTTGTCATAATATAGGGCGGGACGGGATCTTAGACATCCACTTAATACTTTTATCAGTGCGAAAAAAAGCTTATCTCCCTGAGATTCGAACCATAGCCAGATATGTCGTAAAATGATCTTGGATTTAAACAAAATTTGAGATTTAGTAGTTCACTAATCAGATTGCTCCGCCATTAGTCAATTTGAGAGATAATAATTAGTCAATTGAAGATAATAATTAGACAATTGGACACATAATAATTAGTCAATTGGACACACATTAATTAGTCAATTGGACAAATAATAAGTCAATGGGAGACATAATAATTAGTCAATTAGTAATGATTTGGTTTACAGAAAATCTAAATGTATTTGACTCACTGGCGACATCTACGCTGTAATATTCAACATAATGAACTTGGTCTTTTCCAAAATTTTAAGGATTAAGGAATTAGTGTCTGTAATGTTATTTTCAGATGTCCGTCGCCAGAAAGCTTCTGAAACAAGATTTTTATTTTTATTTTTTATTTTATTTTTATATGTATTTTTTTTTGTCTGACCTTAATTTTAAAAGAAACACATGTTCATATGAAATAGTTTTAAAATTAAATCTATGTACTCATAAATAGTTTACATATAAATGTCATGTAAATGAGTGGTTTTATTAAATAAGCATTATAATGGATGTGTAATCTTATTTGTAATAATATGTGCAACTTGACCCTCGTAAAAGGTCGCATATTTCTTCTCTGATTAAATTGCTAATTAATAAATGTGTCACACATCTTCTTACTAATAATCCTTCAAATCCAGTTTCTAGTTGAACAAACGAGTTCTTTGTCTTTAAAAATAAATCATCTTTAAGTTGGGTTACTAAAAATCATCTTTAATTTGTCTTAAGGCTTAAAAAGGATTAACTAAATTCTTTTCTAAAAAAAAAAATAAATAAATAAAAATAAAAAATAAAAATAAAAAAAATAAATCATCTAAAAGTTCAATCATTTGTTAAATATATAGGGCCACAAAATGAGTTCCATAAAATTCTCAGTCAAAACTAATTCCGTCAATTCACAAGTTAAATCCTTTAAATAATCATGAATTTCATAAATGCGTCTAATTTCTGTTTTAAGGAATTTCATTGAGATGATATTTCAACGCAATATTACGTCATTATTTCAATCCTTAATGAACTTGACCGACCTATATATTTAAAAAATGCGCCTTGAAAAATGATCCAGGATTCTCAACACAAAAAAATGTATCTAGTTGTCTACTATACAGAAATTATAAACTTTTTAAGAAAATAAAATAGACTAAACAGCCTTTTCCTGCCTCAATCAACTGTTCACTGCCTAAATCAAATGTGTCTTGCTTAAATCAAATGTTTTGTGCCTAAATCACCTGTTTCCTTCCTAAATCAACTGTTTCCTTCCTAAATCAACTGTTTCCTTCCTAAATCACCTGTTTCCTTCCTAAATCAACTGTTTCCTTCCTAAATCACCTGTTTCCTTCCTAAATCAACTGTTTCCTTCCTTTTTGGTCTCTGTTCTTTTATTTCCTAGTCAGAAATCCGTCTCAGACATAAGAGAACATTTTTGGTCTCTTATCTGTCTGTTCTTTTATTTCCTAGTCAGAAATCCGTCTCAGACATAAGAGAACATTTTTGGTCTCTTATCTGTCTGTTCTTTTATTTCCTAGTCAGAAATCCGTCTCAGACAGATAAGAGAACATTTTTGGTCTCTTATCTGTCTGTTCTTTTATTTCCTAGTCAGAAATCCGTCTCAGACATAAGAGAACATTTTTGGTCTCTTATCTGTCTGTTCTTTTATTTCCTAGTCAGAAATCCGTCTCAGACAGATAAGAGAACATTTTTGGTCTCTTATCTGTCTGTTCTTTTATTTCCTAGTCAGAAATCCGTCTCAGACATAAGAGAACATTTTTGGTCTCTTATCTGTCTGTTCTTTTATTTCCTAGTCAGAAATCCGTCTCGGACATAAGAGAACATTTGTGGTCTCGTATCTATCTGCTCTTTAAAATTTCCTAAACAGAAACCCGTCGCAGACATAAGAGAACATTTATGGTCTCGTATCTATCTGCTCTTTAAAATTTCCTAAACAGAAACCCGTCTCAGATATAAGAGAACATTTTTGGTCTCGTATCTATCTGCTCTTTAAAATTTCCTCAACAGAAATCCGTCTCAGACATAAGAGAACATTTTTGGTCTCGTATCTATCTGCCCTTTAAAATTTCCTAAACAGAAATCCGTCTCAGACATAAGAGAACATTTTTGGTCTCTTATCTGTCTGTTCTTTTATTTCCTAGTCAGAAATCCGTCTCAGACATAAGAGAACATTTTTGGTCTCGTATCTGTCTGTTCTTTTATTTCCTATAGTCAGAAATCCGTCTCAGACATAAGAGAACATTTTTGGTCTCGTATCTGTCTGTTCTTTTATTTCCTATAGTCAGAAATCCGTCTTAGACATAAGAGAACATTTTTGGTCTCTTATCTGTCTGTTCTTTTATTTCCTATAGTCAGAAATCCGTCTCAGACATAAGAGAACATTTTTGGTCTCTTATCTGTCTGTTCTTTTATTTCCTAGTCAGAAATCCGTCTCAGACATAAGAGAACATTTTTGGTCTCGTATCTGTCTGTTCTTTTATTTCCTATAGTCAGAAATCCGTCTCAGACATAAGAGAACATTTTTGGTCTCTTATCTGTCTGTTCTTTTATTTCCTAGTCAGAAATCCGTCTCAGACATAAGAGAACATTTTTGGTCTCTTATCTGTCTGTTCTTTTATTTCCTAGTCAGAAATCCGTCTCAGACATAAGAGAACATTTTTGGTCTCTTATCTGTCTGTTCTTTTATTTCCTAGTCAGAAATCCGTCTCAGACATAAGAGAACATTTTTGGTCTCTTATCTGTCTGTTCTTTTATTTCCTAGTCAGAAATCCGTGACATAAGAGAACATTTTTGGTCTCGTATCTGTCTGTTCTTTTATTTCCTAGTCAGAAATCCGTCTCAGACATAAGAGAACATTTTTGGTCTCTTATCTGTCTGTTCTTTTATTTCCTAGTCAGAAATCCGTCTCAGACATAAGAGAACATTTTTGGTTCCGTGTCTATCTGTTCTTCAACATTTTTTCCAAATCTTGTATTTACAGCTATAACTTTAAAATTACTCATTCGAATTTTAAGAAATTAAGCTGGCTTGTTAAAAGTAACCCACAGGAGGTTCCATAATAATTTCAACCGCCTGCAAACATTGTATATTGGATAAAAATAAATGTTACACTACTGGGAATCGAAACCAGTCCAAATCCCATGAAATCGTTAATTTAATAATAGAACTCGAAGAAGTTATGTGCCACACAATTGGGCAAAGTATTTTTTGTTAATAATTAAACACTAACTAGTACAAAATTATTTTAGATTTGTCATAAGACTTAAAAAAAGCCTATTATAAAATTAAACAACAAACTAAAGTTAATGACAGTTTTTCAATATGGATAACATGGAAGTTTCTACATTTCTTGAAAAATAATAAAAAAATGAACCGTTATAAATAGAAGGAAGCAGAATTTTTTTTGGAATTTTGATCCGGTTTTTATTTTTGTTAATTTGTAGGGAAAAAATTTGAATGAGTCAATTTATTTTTTGTATACGTGTTGTTTTGACTGCGTGGAAGTATGATTTTTATCCTTCCGGAGGGGCGTATCTTGTTCGGTGTCTGGAACGTTCTCGAACTTGAATTTGGAAGGTCGACAACTTCGTTCCGTTTCTTTCGGAGATGCGTATTATGTTATTTTTATACTTTTTTTTTTTTAATTTTATAACTGTATATGAATGAGTAAATATTTATAATTGTCTTACAACTTAAAAGATTAAAGAATGTAACTTTATTAAATTTATTCATTCCTGATTTTTTTTAATACTCTTATTAAAGAATGTATAACGTTAATTTTTAATTCGTGTCTTTTAAATATTTCATTTTTTTATCTGATCTATTCAAACAATAGAATATACAATTTTATTTATCAATGATCTTATGCATTTATGAGATTCCCAAATAAAACACTGATTCAATTTTAAACATAATATAAATAAATACTTCCATATTAAATAAATTTGAATGTAGACCTTGAATGTCTAGTTAGACCTGCCAATCTATTAAACAAATTGAGGTAATCTTTTATAACGGAACAGAATCTTTCCGAAAATAACTTCCTTATGTCAAAAAAGAATGTACAAGACTGTCAGTCTCCTTGTATGTTAATGCGTGACTACACACAGAAATGGTTAGAGGTGGTTAGACTACTTTGGACATCGGTGTGCGTTTTATTAAATTACAGGTATTAACGTTACAGTAGCACTACCGTAAAATAGTAGATTATTTTTTTATTCAACTTACTTAAAATGGTTTCTATTCAATATATAATTGCTTTTGAGGTTACTGAAGATAACGGAAGCTTTGTGATCGTTCTAAATAACGAAATTATTCTCTGAATTATAAAAAATCGGTTCAGACATCTAGAAACATTATTAGTCTGTCAGTCAGTCGTTCAACATTTTAGCGAATCACAATATTCATTCACCACACTCGTCCGATATTCATGAAATTTGGATGGTAGGTCGTAACAACCCATTGCAAATCCAAAATTGACCGCCTGATTTATTATTTTGCTCCCATACCAATTTCAACTTTCAGTGCCCATTCATTTCTCTTCCACATGAACTTGCAACAAAAAACGTGTTTATCTCCAGTAGGGAGAAAAGTTATGATTTTGAATTAGTTTAGAGGGACTAAAGTAAGTCTTTTCAAAGTAAAAGTAGGGCGAAAAAGTAAAGATTGCAACTTAATTTTTTTATAAATAGTAGAAAATGAATGGCTAATGTAATGAAGTTGTTGAAATCAGGTTGGTGACACTGCTTTTTCGACCATGTTTATCTTTGTTTATAACCTGCATCTAAATAACCTTCTATTTGAGTTTAATTCCAATTCTTATTATTTGTTTTTAATATTGAATCTCTTATATCTGCTATTAAAAGTGCTAATGATTATTGTTATTTATTAAAATAATAAATAATAAACAGGTCAAGTGTGTGTTTTTTAAAATGCTAAAAAGCTTACTTTGAACTATCCTATGGGTCTGATATTCTCAAAACACATAAACAAACTTCCGATAAAGTAGTTTTTTGCCACTGAACCGGACTACCGGACACTGCTTTTTCGACCATGTTTATCTTTGGTTATTACCTGCATCTAAATAACCTTCTATTTGAATTTAATTCCAATTCTTATTGGTTTTTAATATTGAATCTCTTATATCTGCTAAAAAGTGCTAATAATCATTGTTATTTATTAAAATAACAAATAAAAACTGTGCAATGGACGAAAATGTGTATTTTCTCCCTACTGGAGATAAAATATTGTATGTACCTCGTGAGTAAAGTGCCATTATGCCCCTCGCGATAATTATCTCCCTTTAAATTAATTATCGCGTTATTCTTAAAGAAATTAAAGAGTATAATTCCCTCGGCTTCGCCTCGGGATTTAGGGACCTTTATCGCTCAGGGAATAATGGCTTACTTTACTCCCTAGGTGCATAAATAACTATTAATACTCATCCGATATTTAAATGGTTTTTCTAAAATAGCTTAAAGAGGGTCTCAAAAAGTATTTGCCAAGTCAGAAAATGTGAAATGTGTGAAAATTATTGTTTAATAAGAGACAACAAAGAATAGAGAGGGAGACAGTCACATCGTTTACTTGTACTAGATAAATCAGACCTAGAGGTCGACCAAGAAGTCATGAACACGGGGGAAACGGAAAGTTTAACTTCGTTTAAAATCGGAACTTCCGAGTAGTGCCGAAGTCAGTACAGTCGGGTGCTAAGACAATACCCATTTCTAGTTTTGTATGACATGCGCAGTTACGTCAAATCTCACGAATAACAACAACAAGAAGGTTTCCAATCTGTTAGGTTTCCTGTTTTGTTTGTTTTTATACAATACGAATTATAGTCACAACTGTCACACAACAATTTTGATTTTGTACCATTCACCATGATGATGCAAATGCAAAGAATACTACAAAAAATGGGGTTGGAACAAACCTAATATTTATTTGTTATTATAAAAATGATTGCTCTCCATGACAATTAATCAAAATAATATTAGCGAATTTCTAGTTTGCTTTTCCCCATTATATTTTTTTATAAATAAAATAACCAGGAAAACTTATCTTAGAATCTCATTATTTGTATAATTTCTTCCTAATTTTGAATTCGTGTTATTATCCATGTTTTTAATAATACCAGGAAATTTAATTTACCAAAGAGAAAATTGCCAAAAACAATCCGAGAGAGGTAATAGTACAAATAATAATTCACAAAAAATTAAGAACTAAAATCCAGAAATAAGGAAAGTAACAAATAAAACAGAAATAAAAAAGTAACAAATCAAACTCAGAAATAAAGAGAAAGAAAAAAATCGTTTAAGAAAGAAGAAAATTTATTTAGATTTAAAGAATATTATTGGTGAATTATCAATAAATAATAATATAAAGATATTATCGTATATTATTGTGATTTCTTATCAGGTACAGTGTTGCCTGTTGCAAAAAATATAGAAGTTATCAAAAATAAAATTATTAATAACAAAAGAACAACACTGTATTTTTTGACAGTGGTCTATTTTAATAAAAACTGACTGTACATGGCGACACTAGCGCACTCCTCACATTTCCATGACTTCTTGGTCCACCTCTAGTAGAACATACTTGGACGAGGGAATAATGGCTACACCTATGTTCTCACAACTTTTTTTGCGAGACTTGGCTTATTTTTTACTGGTCTTATATTACTTTGCTTTGTAAGTTTCACCGCACATTTCCGTTTCCCCAATTTTGAACCACTTCCCGTGTTTCAATCTTCCCCAAATTTTGCACATAGATACAACTAAGGTGAAGAATACAGAAACCAAAAAAAAAAAAAAAAAAAAAATATGGCGTCAAATTTATTTGCTTTCTAAGTTTCATCGCACACCTATTACCCCAATTTTGAACCACTTATCGTCATTCAATCTTCCCCAAATTTTACACATAAATACAACTAAGGTGAAGAATACAGAAAAAAAAAAAAAAAAAAAAAAAAAGTGGATAATAAGACCAGTGTTGAAAAATGGCATTTTTATATTAATTATTTACATAAGTGTTTTTGCTGGAATATGTATTGTCGGAAATGTTTTTTTTTTTTTTTTCAACAAAAATTATTGATTAACCAAGGTTTTGAATGAATATTTATCCTGCATCAAAATATAAGCATCCATTATGACTATTTAAGTTGTAAAAAAAATAATACTTAATCATAATTATTAGCTTTGTATACCTGATGAAAGAAATGTATCCAATCAACAACTATGATTTTTAGTGTATTTGTTTTTGATAAGTCCTCTATACAAAAATCTTGTACAATATACGGCCCTTTATGTAACCATTAATTTCATTGAGATTAATTCTGCTTTTATAAATTGACGAACATAAAATATTCTCGTATACGTAAAAACTATAAAATATAATTAATTATACCATTGTCTTAAAATACCAATTATGAAATATAATAGATACATTAAATTACAAAACATAAGGCTTTAAAATAAATATTCGACAGAAAGAGTATAATCATTTTTTTTTTATTTTATAAGGAATTTTTATTATAACGACTTCTATATATCTTTTATTCATAAGTACATTAGGTTTTTAGAACAAGGAAAATAATTTGAAATAGCCAAAACCATAATTTTATTAACACTTATTACATTACATAATATACATATTATATATATTTTTTGTTTTAAGAGAAGATAATTTGAGTTGTTATAATTAGGGAAGTCACTTGTTAATGATCACTTGATAGTGATTATAATTGAAAAAGTCGTTAAAACAATTACAAGACTCGGTAAACTGCATTACAAGTCTAACAAGGCAGGTATAATGCTTGGTATTGACGTTAGCTCTTTAAGTCTTCATTCTATTTTATTACAAATTACAAGGTCATAAATATAATAATTATGTGCCTATAAAAGTTAACATAGAAATATGAAGAAAATTGAACTGCTGATCATCTGATTCAAAACTGATTTGATTACTAATGATTACTGATCAAGAATTCAAAGAGCGGATAATTGATAAGTTGTCAATAAATCACTATACCTGATGTCTAATAAACCGATTTCAACCACTTGATTTTTTCATAATCATAGACAGATTTATGTACTAATTCATAAGATCTCTACATTCACCATAACGTCTCTTATCAGCATAACGCGGCACTTCTTTAGATTGTTACTCCCCTTATAAAAAAACCAGAGGGGATTGCCCCTCCCTTCCAGAGGGGAGGGGCAATCTAAAGAAGGTGTACGGAATGTTCTTCTTTAGAC
Source organism: Gerris lacustris (assembly GCA_951217055.1). Taxonomy (NCBI): domain Eukaryota; kingdom Metazoa; phylum Arthropoda; class Insecta; order Hemiptera; family Gerridae; genus Gerris; species Gerris lacustris. Next base: position 56,517,078 of record OX578283.1, on the reverse strand, counting down.
TGTTACTCCCCTTATCAAAATAGAAGTGGGATATTTCTTTGTCCCAAAGTACATTAGACTAAACATCCCTTTGTCTTAATAGTTATTCAGTCAGTCATATTTTCATTCTAAAAATACATAAGAGAGTAACAATCTAAAGAAGTACCCATAACGCTATAGCATTTAGTCTGTGTTCAAATAACCAAATTGCACGGTCCCAAAGTCGGGGGTAGCTCCTCCTGTGTTCAACTAGGCTATAGTCTCTTTTTTTTTGGGGGGGGGGGGGGGGAGGTACAGTTTTCATAACTCATGCAACTCCATCCTCCATCAAGAAATCAATTTGTTTGTCATTAAATTATCCTCTCTTTATATGTAGACTAAATATTTATACGAATTTCGTTATAAATAGTTCTGACTTTTGCAATTTAACCTAATTTTGTGGATTATATTAATCTTTAAGGTTCGTCCTGAATTGCCAGTTAATGTTGTAACAAATACAGCTATTAATAGTTGCGAATGTTTCAATTATACCTAATTTCGCTGATTTAATCAATGGAAATGGTTCATCCTGAAATGCCTGATGAATTCAAATCGCTGAAAAAAATTAAAAATAAATAAAATGAAAAGCCCTCTCAAAATTCGTCATTTATAATATATTTTTTTGATATTATTTTGGTCAAAATAGTTCCTTATTCTGATATATACTAGTATATATTTTTTGCTTCCGAGCTTACCAAAGGAAACGGAAGCTATGTGATCGTTTTGAAGAAAAAAAAAATATGATGTCTCTAATTTCAAAAATGCCAAGACAGAAATCCGTGTCAGATATCAGGGAACATTTTTGGTTTCGTATCTGTCTGTCGGTCTGTCGCTCAATTTTAGCGAACTAACAAATCTTAAAAATTACTCGTCCGATTTTAATGAAATTTGTATGGTAGGCCATAATTAGCCCATTGTTGATCCCATAAGTTTCATCCTAAAGCACCCATTTGATTCTCTTCAACATGATTTTGAGGGTTCTTTCTATATGTCTCGGTGAATGATATTTTCTGAAAATGTACGTCGAATTTCGTCAAAATCTTTGCTTTATATAACATATAAAGCATACAGGTATTCATATACTTTATACATTATATAATGCTTACAGGTATTTACATATAAATCACATATCAGCATACAGGTATATATATAAAGCATATTCACAATGCTTTTTATTTACTGCAAATAGTTCTAGAACAATTCTAAGAGCTTTAAAACTTTCTTGTTGTTACACTAAAGATAGCAACAAGGTGAAGGAAGCTTGACTAAACAAAAGATCTAATGTATAATTCAACTATACGCGCGTTTCAAAGATGAGGATCGTAAAGGATCCATGCATAAAATCAACTAAATCCAAGGACGAAAAGACAGGACGAATAGACAGGAGGAAAAAACAGCATCCTCGAAGCAACATTGCTTGCTTCAAACCAATTGCCTGTTTCCTGACCTGATGATGAAACACTTTGTGAAACTTCGATACCACTACGTCAGGTCCTTCTCAGATGCGCTGGACTCACGGTGTTACTGAGAAAACAAACTAGAATTAGCATTTTCATTATTTAACAGTCGTAATGATAACTATCTTAGACCTAGGCTATTGTTTATTGGAAATCTGATAACGAAGAAGATACTCAATTAGATATTGTTAAAACACAAAAAAGGTTTTTACAATCTGACATAAATCGTTGAATGTAGACAAACGTTTTGTCTTGCATTCAAGATAACAGAAGATGCATTTCTAACCTATAATGTGTTTAAATTCACTCAATTATAACTGAATAAGTACATGATAAAATCTAATTTTATCAGCTGTAGCAGTCTATGTATGCTCAATGTGACAAACAAATGTACAAATGTTGGCACTTCTTTAGACTGTTACTCCCCTTATAAAAACAGAAATGTGATAATCCTTTGTCCCAAAGTACATTGGACTAGACATCCCTTTGTTTTAACAGTTATTTAGTCTGACATTTATATTCTAAAAAAAAAAAAACATAGAGGAGTAACAATCTAAAGAAGTACCCAAATGTTTGTTTCAACAACCAATTCGAGAACGGTTCTAGACACTGCTCAGGAGTACTTAAATGCGCATGCAATCGATAAGGACTGGTTCAGAATTTATTCGAAAAGAGGAGCCTTTTAGAACAATTTAAGAACTCTTTCAGAACTGTAACCTTTTAGTTACCTTCCTTAATCTTTATAATACTTTACATCAGATTATATTCTCAAATTCTTTTGTTTATGTTCACTCTAAAATGGATTACTCCCGTGAATTCATTCTATTTTTTAAAACTCAATAATTGTTTTTAAGAATGCATGGGAAATGCTTTTACGGTTCTAGGACTGTCTCAGAACCTTTCCACTACTTCTTGTTGTAACATGGGACTAATAGTTCCAGAAATTTCCGAGAAGCGTGTTGGAACGCCTTTTGACAGTGCGCATGATCCGATTTTTATTCCTTTTACTGTCATCCAAATACAATTATTATATTTTATATTATCTAAAGTTTGAATCTAAAAGGTTATAAAATAAAGTGAAATGGAAACTTAGGCATCTTTCTGATGACATACGGTTTTTCCAAGCCTCTATTTCACCAAACCGCGAAGAAAAAAAAATAGGAAATCCCATTTATAACGTAATATAACGTGACGATAACAGTTGATTTAATTTGTTGACACTACCCATAAAACATCCGCTAGGCTCTTTTTCCTCAAATATGAACAGATGCCGGCATAATTCAAACAATAAAAGATATTAGGAAATGAATTTAAACGTAATAACTTAGAAGCTACTTATTTTCATAAATATTGGTATTTTATTATAAATAAGTATTCAATGACAAATAAATGACACTGCTAATAAGTGAGCACATTAACAGTTATACATGTTTCTAATAATAATTAAGTGAGCACATTAACAGTTATACATGTTTCTAATAATAATTAAGTGAGCACATTACAGGTTATAAATTTTTCTAATAATTAAGTGAGCACATTAACAGTTATAAATTTTTCTAATAATTAAGTTAGCCATTAACAGTTATAAATTTTTCTAATAATTAAGTGAGCACATTAACAGTTATACATGTTTCTAATAATAATTAAGTGAGCACATTAACAGTTATACATGTTTCTAATAATTAAGTGAGCACATTAACAGTTAATAATTTTTCAAATAATATTTTAAAATATTTCTATATTGTTCGTTTGTATAATTAATAATAATTATAATTATTTACATTTGTAAACAAACCTCTGTGTGTTTAAATCTTTTTTATACTTGGAGATTTATTTGCATAACTTTTATTTTATTTAAATATTATAAAACTACCTAAATGATACACGTATATCATAATATTGCCAACCATATTTAAATTAAATTATGACAATCGGAGAAATCGCACCTTAACTTAAATTTAATCACTTTAAAGAACGTCTTATCTTCGCATACATTCCAAATTTGTATATAAATATAAAGATTATGTATACTACGTACTAATAATAACGCTAGACTATATTAAAAACCATGTTATACACCTCATACATCATCACAAACATAAAAGTCTTTAGTCAAAACCTATATAATTTTTCATCTATAATAGTGTACCCAGAATTAATACAACTAAAATATACTAAATCTAATATACTACAGAAGAGATATTTATATTTAACACACTGTAGAGATTACTTAATTTTTGTGTATTTTTATAATTTATAAATCGTTTCTGCGTTATAAATAATTTTATATTTATAATTTCTGATTTATTTGGGGTGGGTAGAATAATTTTCTTTACATAATTTTGCAAGTAATTAAAATGCATGATCCTAATACTTGGTCATGTTCAGCAATTTATCTTACTATTATTACAATTATCTAACTAAAATTAACTATATATCTTCCATAGTGTCAATGGACTTTTATAAAACGTCTATTATATTTAGTGAATAGTAACACATAAAAATTTTCTTATAAGAAAGTATAATGGAACCAAACCATATTATATTGGTCTATATGTGAACATTAATACATAAAAATGATATTATAAGAAAGTATAATGAAACCGAACCATATTATATTGGTCTATATGTGAACATAAAGCCATAAAAATGATGTTATATGAACGTATAATGGAACCAAACCATATTATAGTGGTCTATATGTGAACATTATGACATAAAAATTATGTTATAACAAAGTATAATGGAACCAAACCATATTATATTGGTCTATATGTGAACATTAAGACATAAAAATGATGTTATAAGAAAGTATAATGGAACCAAACCATATTATATTGGTCTATATGTGAACATTAAGACATAAAAATGATGTTATAAGAAAGTATAATGGAACCAAACCATATAAAATATTAATTGTATGTACACACTTCATGTATACACTCCATATTGTGGTGTAAAGTTTAGTAATAGTAAAGATGGGTATAAACAAGTTAAAAACTTAGAATTACATTAATTTGGAACTTTAATCCTATTTTCCACTTAATCCTATTGCTTACTTAATCCTATTATCCGCTCCTAACCAACCTTGTCCTTCATTCATAACCACGGTCAACAATTTCACAATCCATTTTATTGCATGTATAATTTGATATCCTATAATATTTTTCTATTACAAAACGTTATTAGTCAACTTATTGATTTCATGTACAGAATATATTATTCAATATTAACACTTTCTGTGGCAATAAACAAAAAGCTTTAGAGACAACTTTATGTTAATGAATACAAGACATGCGCATGCGTGCCTAATTATCTATCTCCACCTGCTTGATCATTACCTGCTTTCCTCCTACCAAAACATTAAGATATAAAATAGCCTGTTTTTGGAATCTCAGTATAAATAGAAATCATAGTGTATCCCTGCACATTTATTCTACACACCTTTAAACACATTCTTATTTTATTAATAAATGCAAAGAAACCGTCTCTCCACGGAAAATAATAATTGTTTATTTATAAAAGCAGCTTTCGGCTTTTATAAAGCCATCATCAGTGCCGATTTTGGAAGATCGTCTTACGTTAGTCTCCGACATCATATGACTCGCCCACAACGTATTTTTACTTTTCCTCACCTATGGAAGGAAAAGTATTGTTTTCACCCAACATTTGTTTTCGAGATTTCAACTGAATTATCCGTTTTGGGTGTTTTTAAGACCTCCTGAGTGGTTTTCAGCATGACGTCTGTACGTGTGTATGTGTATTATCATCGTAGCGCCCAGGGTATTTAACCTCGAGAGTTGAAACTTAGCAGAAAAATCAATCCTTTTTTGTAGTTGTGCCGCCCGGAAAATCAACATTTTCCACCATCTTGGACCCAGTTTGTTGAGTCAGCAGCAAAACTTAAAAACAATCGTTAAAAATCGAAAAGTAGTCCCATCGAGTTAAAATTTGGCACGGATGTGCCTTTCTGTATTACAAACAAATCTACCAAATTTATTTTTGGTATTGGCCGCCATTTTTAAATTATCGATTTTTTAATTTTAAAACTTTGGCAGTTAATAATTCCGAAAGTATAAACACGTTTTTGACATATAGCATATCGTTGGAACCGGTAAAAAATAGGGAACAAATATAAAAAGACCCGGTAAAATTCCATTTATTAGTTTAAAAGTTATGAGTGAACATAATTATTAATTACTGCGATACTTTCGTTAAACGTCAAAATTTGTTTACATCTGTCAAAATACCGCCAAAATTCAAATAATTAAATAAATGAAATAAAAATAATGTGTATTTTTAAAATAAAAAACTCAGTTAGTTCAAAACGGTCACCTATCCAAGTACAGTCAACGGCCAATGCTGCTTCTTCCGCGAAGCAGCAGGATAAACCACTTTAGGGGCCTCCGAAGTGAGGAAAAGTTCCGAGGTACCCCGTTCCCGATTTTTTTATAATGTAACTCTAGTTCTTCCAAAATCGGCACTGATGAAGGCTTTATAAAAGTAATATGTATTCATGTCCGTGGAGGGACTGTTTCTTTGTATTTATTAAGATGACCTTCATCAACGCTTTTATTTCTCAAGTAGGTATTCTTATTTTGTTCATTTAAGAAATATAATTATAAAAAGAGAGTAAAAGTGGTCTGTGATGATATGATGAAGATATTGATGTATGTGTGTTGGTGGTCTCATTATAGATGTGAGATCATTATATCTAGAGCAAGAGATTATTATCATCATTACCGGGTAGGCTGTTGGAATTAGTTGGAGCTCGTACAGCTGTCATTATCCAAGACTTAAGATTCCTTACTATCTAACCGCTCGAGCTACACCACTCAATATCTCTCAAAACCCAGTTTTAATCATGTTCTCGTAATCTTGTTTTTTTATTCTCCCATTATCTGCGAGTTTATTGCTTGTACTTCTCTTGTTCTAACGTTATGTTTTATTTCTTTTTTTACTAATGTGATTGTTCAGTTTTGTAAATCCGTTTTAAAAGAACGTGTAATGACAAAATGATTTTATTTATTACTTCTGTTATAATTATAGAATATAAATGGTTTTATTATTAAAAAAAGTTTATCTTAAATGGTTTGTGTTATGACGTATTTAAAAAAAAAAAAAAAATCTATAAAAGGAACAAAAAATCGTATATTTTATTTTACAAAAGGAACGTTTAGAAGTTTATGAAGGTTTTTAGTTAGAAGCCTAAAAATAAATGTTAACGATCTTTTGGATATTTATGGATAGAATTGTTAGGAAATACAGTAGAACCTCGCTTACACGACCCTCAAAAACACGAAAACCTCAATTACAAGTGCAATTTTTAAATCCCCTTGAGATTGCCATAGCACATAATGTTAAATTAACCTCTATATCGTGACTATTATTATCCAAATGACCTCAATATCACGGATTTTTTCCAATTCACAAAGTAACTCAGAACCTCTATAACAAGTCTTTTTGAGAAGTCAACCTCTATAACGCAAGAATGGGTTGACCTTGAACAAGTCTAGACTTGAAAACCCCGCCCCACCCCGCTCCCAACATTCCATTAACCTCTATAACACGACTGATAGCCAAAATAACCTTGATAACACGACCCTCAACACAAAGAGCACCTCGATAACAAGACTGTTTCCCTAATCCCCTTGAGACACTTCTTATCGAGGTTCTACTGTATTTGCTGTGAGTAAGTTTAAAAATATTTTGACATAAACAACTAACCATTGAAGAACCAGGAACTCAGCTTTAAACAGTCTGAGACAACTCAGACAAACTTTTTCATATTGTTAAAACAGTATTTTAATTCCATAATATCCGCTATCCTATGGTTTCGTCCAATATAAGTTTCAACCTTCTGCCCCCATTTGTTTTTTTTCCACTTTCACACAAACATACATTTATTAACACCTATATCTTCAAAAGTACTCATCTGATTTTTATGAAATTTGAATGATTTGTTGAAAGGGGGCAGCAGATAGCCCCATATTAATTTCAACCGTCTGCGCTCTTGAAATGTTTGCTAAATGAATGCTCTAATACTTGTAAAAATCAAAACAATTTAGACAGTTTTAAAAAACGGGGGGGGGGTAAATTTAACATTAATAGGTTTTAAAATCATTGAAGAATATGAAATAGGACGCGATGAAGCTATGTGCCGTACAAATTGGCAGACTATTTTATAACGCTCTTCTATTTATCTTTATTGTATTCATTATTTATGTCTAGTTCAACAAATAATCAGTGGTAGGTGACAAAGTTAGCCATATCGATAGCTACGTTAAGATGTGAACGCCATTTCTGGAAATAGGTCCTTCTAAAAAGCCCTCCCTCCACTTTGCTGCCCCATCCAAACATCGCAGCACTCTTTCCAGTCAATATCTTCCTGATCTACAGACAAGGAAGATAGTGTTACGAGTTTCCTCTTCTTCTTCTGTAAGGATACTATTATATTCACTTTTTGTCCATTCATTTGTCCTTCAGTCGCTACATCCTAGCTAATCAATAGCCTTTGAACTAGATTTTTCCGGAAGAAGGATACTTAATTTTACACTAGTAATTTAATGGTTTAAAATAAAAAAATAGAATAGACTGCCAATTAGTGTGGCACATAGCTTCCTCGCATCCACTCACATATTTTATTGATGTTGTGCTCTTTTTCAACCACATATCTTAAAAACTACTTGTCCGAATTTAATGAAATTTAGATGGTATACTATCTGTTCATATACGAGTACGCGTGTTGAAATGTTTGTTCGTATTCAAAAAAGCCAAAAAGGCGAAGAAAAAAAAAATCATATAGGAATCAAATACAAATTATACTTTAAGAATGTAATTTAAAATAATCATCCCTAGAAACCTAATCCCTAAGTTCCATGTTGAAATTAGGTTGCAATGGCTCTATTATTGTTGGTTATGTTGCAAAATTTGTACATAGCCTTTCACATAGTTTTTTCTTCTTCTTGTGTAGTCGTTTCGAAGACCAAAAATTTGTTGTCTCCTTATTTAAAAATTACAAGACAGAAATCCGATTCAGACTTCAAACAATTTTTTTTTGTTCTCGTGTCTGTATGTCCTGTATGTGATCAACAATTTTTTGAACCGACATGTCTTAAAAACTACTCGTCCGAGTTTGATGAAATTTGGAAGGTATATAGGTACTCGTACGTCATATAACTAGCCCATTATTGGCCCCATTTAAGTTTCACCAATTGGTTTCTCTTCTACACAGCGCAAAGGTTTTTTTAACACCTTATCTTTACAGTTATTAAGAAATTTGGATGATTTGTCAAAAGTAGCCCACAGATTATCTCATATTAATTTTATCCTTCTGCGAACTTTAAATATCTTCTTAGTTTTATTAATCATGTAAAACATCTAATCAATGTTGTCAGATTTAAAAAGGGGGGGGGGGGGGAATTAAATAAATCAAACAATACTCATAAAAGTATAGGATAGGACGCGAGGAAGTTATGATCCACACTAATTAATAGATTATTCTTTTAGTATTTTGCTTCCGAGCTAACCGAAGGTAACGGAAGCATTGCGACATTCCAAATTCCAAGACAGAAATCTGTTTCAGACATCAGGAAACAATTTTAGTCTTGTGGATGTCAATCTGTTGTATATAATTTTTGCGAACCAATATATCTTATAAAGTCTTAAAAAGTGAAGTCAAATCTTAGAAAGTTTTATGGTAGGTCATTGTTGATAAGTTATAAAGTTACAACGATGGCAAATTTAACACGACATGATTCATCTTGAGAGGAAAGGTTAGCAAGTGTTAGTACACCTTCCTTACAGTATTATTAATTCAGTAAATTGGTTGAATGTGTAGATTATAGTAACAGATCACTTAATTTAAAATAGAAATCTAAGAAGATTGTAGATTGGATTTTCAGTGAGGTAAACCAATCGATGAGTAGACTGGATGATCCGTTCGTAAATGACCTAATCCTTGTCAACCTGGGAATTATTATGACGTAAAGAGAACAACGACAAATTAAAGTTGCCGACAAAAGTCTGTAAGACATCTCTTTTAATGTGCGGTTTACTAACACACTAATCTTATTTCAACTTTTAATAATTACAAGATAAAAAGAACTTTTTATATACTACGTTTTTTAATTTTCTTTTGAATCATAATATGTAATGTTGATAATATAATTTTTATTGTTATATAAAATGTTAGTGAAATATAAATAGTTCCGAATTTATTTACTTCACACAAATGACGACCATCTAGAGAGCTGATCTTAAACCTATAAAAGGACTAATCTTTGACCAACGGATCTCACCAACACCGAATCTAAACCGTGGCCATCGATATGGCCCCGTGTAGAGGAGGGTAAAGAAGAAAAATAAGTACAAGTAAAGAAGTTCAGATGTCAGATGTAGAAAATATGAACCTATATCTAGTGCACAAGTGTTGACAAACCTGTTTGTCATACGTCAATTAATTTATTTCTTTATTTACTTATTTTGCTGAAAACTAATTAAATTCTGCTGAAAGATGGTTATAAGTATTAAAATAATGCATTGTCATCGTGTTCTGAGCTATTCTAAAAGTTTCAAGTGCCTAGCTATTCGGGATGTTAGTCAAAAATCGTTTGCAAGATTTGTAACGGACAAACAAACAAACAAGAAAGCAAGCTAATAAAAACGTAGTAAAATGTTATTCATTATGTGCAAGATCTACCGTATTTCTTTGTAACAACAAAACTAACTTATGTAAAGAAGTATCACTTTGAGAGCATTAAAGATCTCAAGGGAACCTGTTTACAAAATTGTATAGTCATAAGTTCAGTAGTTCCAGAGGTACCGTGATTAGTCAGTTAGTGTCATTTCAATTGCGTAAATATAATTTGAGATTCATTAATATAAAGATCCTACTACAACAGACTTTAGAAAAGGCGTTACAATTAGCTCAAGTAGAGAGAGTTACTGACATAATTTTGTAAATAATAGAAGAGGTGTAGTTTAATAACCAAACAACGTCTTCACACAAAATAATTGTATTTGTAACAATTGACCGGTTTCGGCTGTTCTAATGCAGCCTTCTTCAGATAAACTGTGTAGGTTATAAGGAGACTTTAAAAATGCAAGTGAACCTGTTTACAAAATTGTATAGTCATAAGTTTCCAAAATTCTAGAGAAGAAAGATTTCAGAGTATTCTATAAGCGTTATTTCTCTGTCTAGTTCTATGTCATTAATGTTGACTTCTAAGATTTGTAGAAAATTGAAAGCTTAAATTCGGGACAAGGTATCATTAACGTCAGAGGAAATCATTCTCCTGCGTAGCTTAGTTGGTAGAGCGCTATACCGGAAATATAGAGGCCTGTGGTTCAAATCCCAGCGCTGGAGTGTATTTTTCTCTGTCTGTTTCCCGTAGTTAATAATAATTATAATTTGATTTAAATTAAAACTTAATCTTTCCGTAGTATGAATACTACCGAAATCGTAAAATAGTATTCTATAAGTCACCTAGCTCTCTGAAACAACTTTTAAAATTTAAAAAAACAAGACCCTCTCTCTCTCTCTAAAAACGGTGTTTACAAATTAAATTGTTCTACCTGCAAATCATATTATGTAGGACAAACACGTCGTGCTTTCAGTACTCGCATTCTTAATGAGCAAAAAAAAAACTTGCATTTTCAAAGTCTCCTTATAACCTACACAGTTTATCTGAAGAAGGCTGCATTAGAACAGCCGAAACCGGTCAATTGTTACAAATACAATTATTTTGTGTGAAGACGTTGTTTGGTTATTGAACTACACCCCTTCTATGATGAGTAGCTATCACACACTGGAGAAAAACACAGTCGATGATCTTTGTAAATAATATAGGAGAATAAGAGGTCGTAGGTTCAATTCCTACTTGAACGTTATATTATTTACATGAAGAAGTGTATAAGCTCGTATTCTTAAAAACCTTACTAGCTATTAATCTTAAGAGCCTTATAAGCTCTTATTCTTAAGAATCTTATAAGCTCTTATACTTAAAACCCTTATACGCTTTATTCTTAAGAACTTATAAGCTCTATTTCTTAAAAACCTAAGTTCTTATTCTTAAGAACATAAGCTTTTATTCTTAAGAACCTTATAAGCTCTTATTCTTAAGAACCTTATAAGCTCTTATTCTTAAGAACCTGATAAGCTCTTATTCTTAAAAACCTTATAAGCTCTATTTCTTAAGAACCTAAATTATTATTCTTAAGAACCTAAGCTTTTATTCTTAAGAACCTTATAAGCTCTTATTCTTAAGAACCTTATAAGCTCTATTTCTTAAGAACCTAAGCTCATATTCGTAAGAACCTAAGCTCTTATATTCGTAAGAACCAAAGCTCTTATTTTTAAGAACCTTATTGCTCTTATTCTTAAGAATGTTCACATTCTTCTTATTCTTTTTGTTCTTATACTTATTTGTTTATAAATTATTAAATTCTTTCAAAATCATGTGTATCAATTTAAACTTCCGACACAAAACCAACTTAATAATAACAAATTTCAAGTTAAATCGAAAAAAAGAATAGTTCTCCAACTTAACTATCATATTTAAACGTCCCTGGTCGTTACTTTATTATTATTATTTCGTTGCTAAGTAATTCCGTATTGTTATACTCATTCTTTTTATCTCAAGTACATATGTATGTATACATTTTTGAAAGAAGTAAAAGTCACAAATAGGGTGTATGACCATGTTGTAATAATTCATAGTAATTCATAGTATAAGTCATTCTTTTTTTATAGCAATTATCCTTGACATTGAATGTCTGGTTTCTCTGTCATTAAATTCAATTTGTGATCAATGTTAGTTTTAATAGACGTGTAATATCTGATCTACAGTTTTAGGAAATCAAGTTTTGTTTTTTTCTTCGTATGCACTATTATCGTTTATTCTTTTTTGTAAGCGTTTTTAATATGAAAGGAAGTAAAGTTTTTTTTTTACTTCCTTCAATCTAACAGGTTTATGTGTAGGGAAGTAGAAATAAAGTAATTGAGTTTTTTTTAGTTAAGTTAATTCAAGTTAAGCGGTAAAAGTATATAATAATATTACATTATTATTAGTTACAGTGAAAAATACAATTTTAAAGTAAGCTTATTCTAGTAAACATACTTTAATATAAAATATATAAGATAAATAGAAAAGAAAGGTGTGGTTTACTGATTATAGTTAAAAAATACATTTTAAAGTAAAACTAATCTAGTACACATTCTTTAATATAAAATATGACATATATATATATATATATATATATATATATATATATATATATATATATATATATATATATATATATATATATATATATATATATATATACAAAAGAAAGGTGTGGTTTACTGATAATTGCTGGATTTAATCATTTACTTGTTTTTACATTGATATCATTAGGGTGGAAACAGAAATAATTCAATAAAGGACTTAATATTTAAAATAAATTCATAAGTAAATAGTTAAACATGTTTGTATATATTATTGGTCAATTTTTAGGGTCAGTAGGCAAAACAAAGAAAACTCTAACCACCTCTAACCACCTCTAACCACCATTATATTTTCCAGCGTGTGTCTGTCTGTCCGTCCGTCCTGTCGCGTGCTCTCACGCCCTCATGGCTACACCTTTTGTCCGATCACATTGAAATTTGGTATATATGTGTATAATACCTGCCCACTAATTTTAAAAATTTCAAGATAAAAAGAAATTTTTATATACTGCGTTTTTAAATTTTCTGTTGAATCATATGTAATGTTGATAATATAATTGTAATTGTTATATAATATATAATGTTAGTTAAAAAAAAAAAAAAAAAAAAAAAAAAGCTCCAAATTTATTTACTTCACATAAATGACCACAATCTAATCTAGGGAGCTGATCTTAACCCTATAAAAAAGGACAAATCTTTGTACAACGGATCTCCCCAACACCAAATCTAAACCGTGCCATCAATATATTTGAAATAATATAATCGATAAATAACATAATCGATATATTTCCTGTTTTGCTGTCATTCAATGTTTATCTCTTATTTATAAAAATCACAAATATGAAACCCGTCAAAATGAAGATTGTAAATATGGGACATGGCAAAACAAATAAAATATCTTGCGGATATTTTCCGAACTAACTTTTTATTCAGCAAAATATGCTGAAAACCAATTAAATTCTGCTGAAAGATGGCTAAAAGTATTAAAATAATGCATTGTCATCATGTTCTGAGCTATGCTAAAATTTTCAAATGTCTAGCTATTCGGGAAGTTACTAGTTAGAAATCGATTGCCAGATTTGTACCGGACAAACAAACAAACAAACAAACAAGAAAGCAAGCTAATAAAACGTAGTAAAATGTAGTGACTTGTGAAAAAAAAAGATTTTTTTTTTAAAAAAAGGGTAAAAGAACTAAAGGGTTAAAAAATAACTTTTTGCTTGGAAAGCGTGTGGGGGGTATGATAACGTCATATAAAACGTCGAGCTGATTACAAAAATATATAATTTTTTGGTTATAAGCTTTGATAGGGCGAGCATAGGGGAGTTTGAAGTTGCGGTGTGGAAAATGCCCCCTCCCCCCTTCCATCTCGCTTATGTTAAGTGCAAAAAATTGATTATCGAAGTAGGCTTTTTAGCATTTTAAAAAGCACTATTAATGGGTATTACTTAAACTTAAACTATACTGCGTTGCCTACGGACCCTCGCTGTATGCTGACTAGCACAATCTAAAGAAGTGCCAGCTCTTATTCTTAAGAACCTTACAAGTTCTTTTTTTTTATTCGTTCTTATTCTTTTTGGTATTTATTTCTATATTCGTTCTTATTCTTTTTGGTATTTATTTCTATATTCGTTCTTATTCTGTTTGGTATTTATTTCTATATTCGTTCTTATTCTTTTTGGTATTTATTTCTATATTCGTTCTTATTCTTTTTGGTATTTATTTCTATATTCGTTCTTATTCTTTTTGGTATTTATTTCTATATTCGTTCTTATTCTTTTTGGTATTTATTTCTATATTCGTTCTTATTCTTTTTGGTATTTATTTCTATATTCGTTCTTATTCTTTTTGGTATTTATTTCTATATTCGTTCTTATTCTTTTTGGTATTTATTTCTATATTCGTTCTTATTCTTTTTGGTATTTATTTCTATATTCGTTCTTATTCTTTTTGGTATTTATTTCTATATTCGTTCTTATTCTTTTTGGTATTTATTTCTATATTCGTTCTTATTCTTTTTGGTATTTATTTCTATATTCGTTCTTATTCTTTTTGGTATTTATTTCTATATTCGTTCTTATTCTTTTTGGTATTTATTTCTATATTCGTTCTTATTCTTTTTGGTATTTATTTCTATATTCGTTCTTATTCTTTTTGGTATTTATTTCTATATTCGTTCTTATTCTTTTTGGTATTTATTTCTATATTCGTTCTTATTCTTTTTGGTATTTATTTCTTTATTCGTTCTTATTCTTTTTGGTATTTATTTCTATATTCGTTCTTATTCTTTTTGGTATTTATTTCTATATTCGTTCTTATTCTTTTTGGTATTTATTTCTATATTCGTTCTTATTCTTTTTGGTATTTATTTCTATATTCGTTCTTATTCTTTTTGGTATTTATTTCTTTATTCGTTCTTATTCTTTTTGGTATTTATTTCTATATTCGTTCTTATTCTTTTTGAAATTTATTTCTATATTCGTTCTTATTCTTTTTGGTATTTATTTCTATATTCGTTCTTATTCTTTTTGGTATTTATTTCTATATTCGTTCTTATTCTTTTTGGTATTTATTTCTATATTCGTTTATATTCTTTTTGGTATTTATTTCTATATTCGTTTATATTCTTTTTGGTATTTATTTCTATATTCGTTCTTATTCTTTTTGGTATTTATTTCTATATTCGTTCTTATTCTTTTTGGTATTTATTTCTATATTCGTTCTTATTCTTTTTGGTATTTATTTCTATATTCGTTCTTATTCTTTTTGGTATTTATTTCTATATTCGTTCTTATTCTTTTTGGTATTTATTTCTATATTCGTTCTTATTCTTTTTGGTATTTATTTCTATATTCGTTCTTATTCTTTTTGGTATTTATTTCTATATTCGTTCTTATTCTTTTTGGTATTTATTTCTATATTCGTTCTTATTCTTTTTGGTATTTATTTCTATATTCGTTCTTATTCTTTTTGGTATTTATTTCTATATTCGTTCTTATTCTTTTTGGTATTTATTTCTATATTCGTTCTTATTCTTTTTGGTATTTATTTCTATATTCGTTCTTATTCTTTTTGGTATTTATTTCTATATTCGTTCTTATTCTTTTTGGTATTTATTTCTATATTCGTTCTTATTCTTTTTGGTATTTATTTCTATATTCGTTCTTATTCTTTTTGGTATTTATTTCTATATTCGTTCTTATTCTTTTTGGTATTTATTTCTATATTCGTTCTTATTCTTTTTGGTATTTATTTCTATATTCGTTCTTATTCTTTTTGGTATTTATTTCTATATTCGTTCTTATTCTTTTTGGTATTTATTTCTATATTCGTTCTTATTCTTTTTGGTATTTATTTCTATATTCGTTCTTATTCTTTTTGGTATTTATTTCTATATTCGTTCTTATTCTTTTTGGTATTTATTTCTATATTCGTTCTTATTCTTTTTGGTATTTATTTCTATATTCGTTCTTATTCTTTTTGGTATTTATTTCTATATTCGTTCTTATTCTTTTTGGTATTTATTTCTATATTCGTTCTTATTCTTTTTGGTATTTATTTCTATATTCGTTCTTATTCTTTTTGGTATTTATTTCTATATTCGTTCTTATTCTTTTTGGTATTTATTTCTATATTCGTTCTTATTCTTTTTGGTATTTATTTCTATATTCGTTCTTATTCTTTTTGGTATTTATTTCTATATTCGTTCTTATTCTTTTTGGTATTTATTTCTATATTCGTTCTTATTCTTTTTGGTATTTATTTCTATATTCGTTCTTATTCTTTTTGGTATTTATTTCTATATTCGTTCTTATTCTTTTTGGTATTTATTTCTATATTCGTTCTTATTCTTTTTGGTATTTATTTCTATATTCGTTCTTATTCTTTTTGGTATTTATTTCTATATTCGTTCTTATTCTTTTTGGTATTTATTTCTATATTCGTTCTTATTCTTTTTGGTATTTATTTCTATATTCGTTCTTATTCTTTTTGGTATTTATTTCTATATTCGTTCTTATTCTTTTTGGTATTTATTTCTATATTCGTTCTTATTCTTTTTGGTATTTATTTCTATATTCGTTCTTATTCTTTTTGGTATTTATTTCTATATTCGTTCTTATTCTTTTTGGTATTTATTTCTATATTCGTTCTTATTCTTTTTGGTATTTATTTCTATATTCGTTCTTATTCTTTTTGGTATTTATTTCTATATTCGTTCTTATTCTTTTTGGTATTTATTTCTATATTCGTTCTTATTCTTTTTGGTATTTATTTCTATATTCGTTCTTATTCTTTTTGGTATTTATTTCTATATTCGTTCTTATTCTTTTTGGTATTTATTTCTATATTCGTTCTTATTCTTTTTGGTATTTATTTCTATATTCGTTCTTATTCTTTTTGGTATTTATTTCTATATTCGTTCTTATTCTTTTTGGTATTTATTTCTATATTCGTTCTTATTCTTTTTGGTATTTATTTCTATATTCGTTCTTATTCTTTTTGGTATTTATTTCTATATTCGTTCTTATTCTTTTTGGTATTTATTTCTATATTCGTTCTTATTCTTCTTGTTCTAATTTCTTATTTGTTTACAAATTATTTAATATGCTGACTAGCAAACTTGACCTGTTTATTACTTCCTCATATACGTATTATATGAGTAAGTAGTGTATAAAGAGAAAGTATTGTGATGGCACAAAAATCTGATTTAGTGATTTTAATAGTTTTTCACGTTTTACTTTTGCTTACCTAAAAGAAAACTATTATTATATAGAAGAACTAAAAAATCATATAATTTACGAGATATTGATAAAAAATAAATTGGCCGCTGAAATCGAAGCCGAAATGTAAACAACCACCTGTTGAAGGCTTCTTACAAAAGTATATAAATAATTAATTAATTTAATTAGACATTATAGGATTTAAATTCAGGATGACTGGGTCACAGGATCACGGTAAACAAAAAATGTTATTGGACTTTAACGGAATTTTTTTTTACTTTCTTCTGCGAAATATAATAATATGTATATAGAGAGAAAGTATTATGTAGGCGAATCTTTAAGGTCCCCTGAGTAGTTAAAGAAGGTATCTAAAAAATGTATGTCTGTGGTTTGTGGTTTGCTCAGACGCATGAAGTCTAAAATAATTAACTGTTATCGATGAAATTTGATATTCATGTCATCAATAAAAAAAAACAAAAGTTTTTGCCACACTGTTCCTTTAGGACAGATACGAAAATATTGGGTGTATAAAACAAATCACCGATTTATTTATTTAAATTATTTATAACCTGTCATTTATATAACCTTTCATAAAAATCAAATCAGAGGTAAGACAGTGTTGAAATTATCTCCACTTCATGAAGAAACATTGAATCATGGATATGTTTTTGGACATTGAATCCAGTGTCATCAACAGTTTAGCCAACCTTATTACATCTCTTCTTCTAAGAACGGTTGCCATGGTACGCTATACTATTAGCAAAATATAGTTCAAATTTTTAAGTTTTTGGTAGTATTCATACTACGGAAAGATTAAATTTTACTTTAAATCAAATTATAATTATCAATAATTACGGGAGACATACAGAGAAAAATAGACCCCCGCACCGGGACTCGAACCACGGGTCCTCCTATTAATCCGTTACTGGTGCTCTTACCAACTGTGCGGGGTCCCGGTCAAGGATCTTATATAAAGGGGATAGAGGGTTGAGGCAAAAAAGTGACCCCATGAAGATATGTAAAATATTAGCTCCAATGGGACAAATTACCTTCCTCTTGGTTATAGGTTTCCAAGAATTTGTTTATAAGTGTCAGGTTATAACCTGTTAAAAAAGGTAATTTGTCCCAGTTCAAAGGTCGTGGAGCATGCGCAGTATGATTTTTTCTCCAATTTCTCTTACCTTCATGGGGTCACTTTTTTGCCTTAAACCCCTTCTTAACATTACATCCGCTTTATATAAGATCCTTGGTCCCGGTACGGGGGTCTATTTTTCTCCGTATGTCTCCCGTAGTTATTGATAATTATAATTTGATTTAAAGCAAAATATAGTACCAAAAAATGATAACCGAGCTACCTCCTGTTCCTCAAACTTCCTAATACTATATTTAAAAACTTCAGCGCTTCTATTGGCGAAATATAGTATTAAAAAGTGAAAAACATCTATCTCCTGTTAAATCCAAACTTCTTAGTACTGCATTCAAATTTTTCATGTCATTTTTTAGGTGAAACATATTTATAGTCTGTCAATTAGTGTGGCACATAGCTTCCTCGCTCCTATTTCGTATACTTAAATAATTTTATGCTTTTACAACCTATTACTGTCAAGTTTATTTAATTTTCCCCTGTTTTTTAAATCTGTCAAAATTGTTTTACTTTTTACCCGAATAAAAGTATCAATGCATCAAAATTTAAATAAAAATCAAGGAAGATGGTAAAATTAATCTGGAGCTATCTGTGCTACGTTTGACAAACCATCTAAATTTCATAAAAAAAAACATATGAATGCTTTTGAAGATGAAGGGTTATACAAATTTATGTTTATGAGCATCAATGGGAATTTGTGGTAGAGAAACAAATGCAGATGGTTGAAACTTATATGGGACCAACAATGGGCTAATTATGACCTACCCCAAATTTCATTAAAATCGGACGAGTAGTTTTTAAATATGTTGGTTCGCAAAAAATGAGTGACAGACAGACAGACACGTTCTTCAAAACGATCACATATCTTCCGTTACCTTTGGTAAGCTTTTTAAATATTTAATAAATAGATTATATTTTATATTATTGAATTTAAAATGGTTTATGAGACAGTTTTGTTTGAGTGTGTCACACCGATTGTTTTTACTAAAAGGGATATAATCTTTTTCCGTATTTTACAGTCGTTAATTTTACTGTTGCAGGTATCGTGTTAATAGCTGATGAAACTCATGAACTTGCATTTTAACCCAAGGTCGACTGCTGAAAAGGTATATAATTTTGTTAAATATTAATGTGTAATTGTGTCGTGAGTCGTGATTATATATAGAAAACATAAAAGAATAAACATTATATCAGTCAAAATTATGTGGCTGTAACGATAACTCTTCAAGTGATGGACAACCAACTTAATAATTGAAAGCGCTATCTGTCGTTAATAAAATGTGGCTGTGTTTTCAGTCAAGATGTAAAGCTATTGTGAGAAATTATAAAGTGAGAAAATTATAGGTTTTTGAAAAACTATTGAACGCTATAATACGTATAACTCTTAAAATAAAAAATAAAAATACGTGTGATGTCGTGGGACACCCGGTAGGAACGAAGTTCCTTACGCTTTATATTAAATATAAATTATATAATTACAGTGCTAAGTATATGATACTAACTACTTATACATGGCGGAGTTAGAATAAGAGACAAAATTAAAAGTAACTATTTGTACTAGCGGAGTTAAGGCAAAATTTAAAAAAAAAAAACACTATAATTATCTTTGAAAAGAGCGTCTTACAATAAATGATGTATTGAGAAAAAAGTTAATTTTGATTAGTTTATAGTTAAAGCAGATGGTTGTAGAGAAGAAACGAACTGTCCGATCAGACCTCCGTCGGCGAATCTCCAATTAAAATATTATAATATAAAATATAAATCACTAACACTAAAAACATTCTGCTTGTATCAGGTTGAAATTTTACATGCCTGTTTCAATTGTACTTTAGACGAAGTGAATGAAGTTTTATTGAAATCGTTACGTTAGAACGTAAGATATCGGCAAAAACGTTGTTTTCTTTATTTAAAAAGTTTAGGTCCGCTTTAATAAATTTGGCGATCTTTATCATTTCATAGCAGTGTCGGTGTTCGTTTTACTAAAAAAAAAATATTAATAAAAGTTGTTTGTCTCATTAAATCGATGAAGTTAGAATTTTTTCCCGTCCAAAAAAACCAATATTAAATTTGAAGCTTACGTTTACGCGAGCGTTGACACTTGGGCGGATAACGTTGTCCAACGAACTTAGCCTGGGCATTGGTAAAATGAACATGTGTACCAAATTTCAACTAACTCGGTGATCTTTTACTCAAGTTATTGTTATCGGAAAATTTCGTGACGGATTTTGCGTGACGGTGATTTTGGTCGTTTTTTTCGGATTTTCTCCCGGGCTCCAGAACGTGCCATAAGGAACTTCGTTCCAAAAACAATTTAACAATAAAATAATAAATTCTGTGAAGAATAAACAATTTTAACTTCTATACATTTCTAAGAGAACATATTTTTTATTTTATTTTTTGTCAAATAAATTATAAAACTTTTACATAAATATAGGTTATACTGAATTTAAATGGAGTAGTATCTAATTTAATTAATTTATTACTATACATACTTATGAAGTGTTCAACAAGTGTGTATGAAGTGTTCAACAGGAGGTTGTTTACCATTTTTTTTTTTTTTATTACTCCTCGGGATATTATTTTTCAAATCATGTAAGTAAAATATCATCGTAATCGTGCCAGTCGTTAAGGGTCCACAGGTGCTGCTATCATAACCAAATTTTTCTAAGGAGGTGCTAAGCCTTCGTTGTGGGTATGCCAATGATTATTTGTAAACTAAAGCTAGTAATCCAAAAGGCGATTAAATTTCTTTCTATAATTAAAAACAGTCAATTTGGAATCTATCTGATCAAAAAGTATTCTAAAATACATTTTTGATATTTTATTTGAGTCTCTAAGTCCAAGCAACGTATCTTCAACTTAAAGTTGACCATACTCCTCTACGCTATGGCTATGAAACCTCGAAGACGTCTCTACAATATGTAAAGAGCCTTTAGAATTTTGTAAACAAGAGTCTGAGAAATATCCTACGGATATAGTGGTCAGTGGTCACAGAATATTAATTTCTAATGAAGAGTTGTGGAGGAGAACAAACCAGACGTCCAAATACAGCGAAGTACGCTACAGAAAGTGGAGGTGGATTATAGACATGCAATACGTCAAGACGAGTGCAATAATAGCAAGACAAGGTCTAGAGTGGAACACACAAGGCTTAAGACGCAAAGGTAGGCCAAGACATACCTGGAGGAGGTCTAGAGAAGGAGCATGGAAACAGGAGGTATCGAGGGAAAACCTAGACCAAAAGTAAGAGTCGTTCGAGAAAGTTCGTCGGAGTTGAAGGTTGTAAGTCAAGTCCAAGTCCAAAATAGTTTGAATAAGAAAAAAACAAATTTTGTTGTTGCAAAATGGTGCATTATCTAGGCAGATACAAGAAAGGATGTAATGTGGGTTTAGCATAATCACAGACAATTAACCAGTCTGGTTTTCTTTGTCCATAAATTACTTCATATCAAGGGCGGATCCAGCCAATTTGTAAGGGGGGCTGGGCTCTGTTTTAGGGGGATCCGGGGGTCCTTCCCCGGGAAAATATGTATATTTTTGTTACTCGAAAACGTCTTTTTAGCCTATTCTAAGAGCATCTAATTTTATTATATACAAATAAATTTAAGTTTTTTATGAACGGGACATGAAGACCGGGGTTTTATTTAAACAAAATTATATACATACTAATAATATTTTATTATTAAAAGTTGTACATTATATAATAGATTAATGTTTTATTTTAGTAGCCAGAAAAATAAATTTGTACATTTTAAAAATATTTTAGTTATGTAAATTAACAACAAAGAAAATACGTACGCCAAATGTTTTGAGTTTAACAGAAATTAGCTAATAATAATAATAGTATTAGGTTAAAAATTTACATAGTAGGGTATATAATAGTCCAGTCAATAAGTAAAAAAATAGTATTCCTTGCGAAAGGTCGGGTATCTGCAATTTTTATAATCTTATTCTACAATTGAACCCGTTTCCAAATTCATTAATATGTATTAATTATTCGATAATTAAAAACTATTCTAATGACTGCTACTAACTATTTTAATTAAATTTAATTAATATATTAAAGTAAAACTTTAAACTAAAATAAAAACACTTAAAACCAGAAAAAGTTAATTAAAAACTTGATAGATGGTAGATTAATACTTATTTATTAAGTGATACTGACTTATTTAAAATACTTACTTATTTGCATACTTAAATTTTAAGTCTAATTTTAAGTCTATGGCTTTGGAGGAGAGGGGGGGCACATCTTTTTAAACGCCAAAACAATATGTTGGGCTAAACTAGGTATACATTACTTATTTATTTATTTTTTTCACTATTACTTTAACATGTGCTGCGAAATTGCATACTTAAATTTTACGTCTTTGGCTTTGGGGAGGGGGGGGGGGGGGGGGGGGCACGTCTTCTTAAACGCCAAAAAAAAAAAAATGTTGGGCTAAACTAGGTATATAATTACTTATTTATTTTTTTGACTATCACAACACTATTACTTTAACACGTGCTGCGGAATTGCATACTAAAATTTTAGGTCTGGCTTTGGGGGGGGCATATGCCCCCCCCCTGGGTGCGCCACTGGACTTGATCATTATAAATTACTAAAGAAATGTATTCTAAATAAGCGGGGATGTTTCTAAATGCAGCATGAGATAGCTGTTTTATTGTATTGCCGTGGAAGTAGAGTTGTGGCTTGTTACGTAACAAGACCCTGACAATGGACTTCAAAACACTTGCCAACCTCTCTACAACCTAACAGAAGGTTAAACAGGTTTTTTTTTCTTTTCTACAAAAACTCTTTATTGAGAGGCCTCTCAGCCTCTCATCATTGAATCAAGGAAGAAGCTGGAAGAAGAATGAGGCAACAGTCAAGAAGATGGATATGCGGAAGAATAAGAAAAACGCCTACTAGTCACTAATACATCGTAAAACCATATCGGGGCGTTGCCTTTTGTGAAGTGACTAAATTATATTTTATCCTCTTGAAACGTTATCCTTAAAAAAAAATCTCGGATATCACGTATCTTCTATCATTTATTCTTTCAGACGAATATTATTTTTTTTTTTTTACCTTTATCTTCTTAAGCTCACTGTGGTTCAGGAATTTTTTTAATACTACCTAAAACTTAATTAGGAAACGAAATACTTGCGGTTAATTAATTATTTTTGAAAGGCCGTCGACATGATATGTACATTTGAATATTTTTTTGACAAATAATATAATTATTATTATGATCATAAAATAATACAATCAGTGCCGGATTTAGGAATTTTGAGGCCCTAGGCCACATTTTACTAGCGCCCCCCCCCCCCACATTCTTATTTCATCCTAGTTTTTATGAACTATAGAAGCTATAATTGGGGTTTTCTTTGAATTTTTTACAAAACCGTTATGCTAAGTTAATATTCGTAGGCATAACTTAACTGATGTCAAAAAGTAAATAAACTATAATAAATTGTAAGATTTTTTTTAACTCTTGAAATAAATTTTGATTTAGTTTTACGTACTACATAATATTTGGTTAGGTTTTAATTAATAGGCCGATAAAACTCAAACTTTTTATTGAATTTTATTTATGTGTAGAACCTTTTATAAAAAAATTATAAATATAAAATGTTTAGTTAAGGAGATGTGCGTGCAATAGAGTGTTTGACTAACATCAAGTTAATCTTTTGGTGCCTGTAAAAAATATATGTGGTCGGCTAAGTTCGTCTGCGGGACATAAGATCATCAGCTTGACAATAGGCATTTGAAAAAAAAAAAAAAAAAAAAAAAAAAAATCGATTGAGAGCGGCCATATCTCGGCCATTTTGAACAATGTGACTCATGATCCTGAGTACAAAATTAGTTAGTAGACCAAAAATCAAGTTGATGTTAGCTTGTCAATTGAAAGGTGACCACTCTTATTTGGAGTAATAATTGAATAACTAAAACTATCAAATGACAAGCTAAAATCAACTTAATGTCTTATAAACTAACTTAGTACTCAGGATCACACTCAAATTCAAGAAATACTCCTTAGAATATACTGAGTCAAAGGCGCTGAGTGGCAAGCCATATCAATGTATTGCCCATATCTGCGGCCCCCCTTAAGGCCGCGGCCTAGTCGGCCTAGTGGTAAATCCGGCACTGAATACAATCGGGTAATATTAAATTACTCGTTTGAGGTCAGTAGTAAATCTTATAAGTTTTATACCAAACAAATTGAATTTAATGCTTCCAAGCTTACCGAAGATTTTTAATTCCTCCGATTTCAAATTTTTAAGACAAAAATCTTTTTCTGATTCAGGGAACATTTTAGGATCTGTGTCTATCCGTCGATCTGTCGGTCTGTCGATCAATTTTTAAAAACCTTCATATCTTAAAAACTACTCGTCTATTTTTATTTAAATTTGTATAGTAGGTCATATTTAGCCCATTGTTGGGCCCACTTTAATGTCGAAGGCTTAATTCTCATGTGACCATTTGTCCAATAATTGGGTGTGAGGGGTGAGGAAGTAATTGACAGATACTTCTTGAGTATTTCCAATTCCAATTACTAAATAAGAGGTTATTAAATGTTACATAATATTATTTATATGTATATATATATATATATATATATATATATATATATATATATATATATATATATATATATATATATATATATATATATATATATATATATATATATATATCACTTTCAAAATTTGTTTTAAAGTTATTTGACCCTGAAAAGATAATAAAGAAAATTAACCATAATCGCAAATCGCAAACCACCAAATTAGTGCAAGCTATTCTTTATAAACTATCAGATGTTTCTTTAAAAAATTAAAAAAGAAAACAATAAAATTAAAAAAAAAAAAAATAAATAATGAAATTGTTAAAAATTATTAACCATTCTATGGTTCATCTAAACTTGAAGAATAAAAATTAATATAGCAAAATCTATACCTGCTATTTTAAAATAACGAGATAACTTGATCGTAAAATTAAACGTAATTATATTAATTTCGGTCTATTTTGTTTCTTCATTCTTATTCTGTAACACATCAAAATTAAATTTAAAATAGATGGTATGAGAATCATTTTTAAAAAAGAAAATAATAATACAAAAAACAAAAGTTAAAGATAATTTCAGTCGCTCTTTGAATTTCTACATCTGTATTTATGTAGCAATTGTTTCAATTCTTTGATCGTTGTTTATTTTGTGTATATTTTTTAAAAAACAAATACGAGTATATACATATAAATAGAGGCGAAATGTATGTTCTTATATGTTCAAGGTTACAAGATATAAAAATGTTCATGTACCACACCCTATATAAGGAGATAATAATTATAGGTAATTTCCACGTGTTTACTTTTTTTTAAATAAAAATAGAAAAATGGTATTCAGGTATTTAAAGTGTACATATAAGTACACTTAAAATTTATATCTTTATTGTTAGTTTTGTAAAAGATTTTGAAAGTACTTTGTGTACTTAGAATTATGTCCAATGTATATAATTATTGTTTTTTAAATACATATACAGTTGTAGCTAAATGATTAATACGTATAATCATTTATTTAAAATTAGGACATTTATTTGTTTTAAAATTATTATTATCTACATAAACAAAAAATAATAATAACTAATAATATGCTAAAGCATTTAGGTTTTTGAATCGTGTGACTTCAACGCGTGCTTGTGTAACATTGTTTGCGGACAAACAGTATAATTACATTTTTTTTAAACCTCTTTGACAATAAAAAGAATTAACTCTGTGCTGCGACAGCTCGTGGAGGGCCTACTCTCCCAAAGACAATCGTAACGATTTAATTTAAAGTCAAGGATAATTAAAGTTACAATTCATTCTTTGACAATTTGACAATAGCAAACGATTTAATTTGAAGTTACGAATTAATTTTAATTAACAATTTAATTTAAAGTCATAAAAAATTAAAGTAACGATTAAAAAATTCAAACCATTAAAAATTAATTAAAAAATTAATTAATAATTAAAAATTCAAACGATTTTGTACCTTATGATTAAATAATAATTAATGTGGTATGTAATTACGATAAAAACATACATAAATGCATTCAGTATAATGATGTGTTCAGGTTGGAAATACAAGACACTCTCTTTTCTTCAAGAGTTTGCCACTTTGAGCACTTTAAATTGATAGAGAATGGAATTGGTAAAGATATATAGGGTGTCACAGAATAACTATTCCTAATTTTCAAAAATGGTCGAGGACACTTAAATAAACGTTTTTTATTAACAAACTAGTGTCCGAAAATTCTTCAGTATCGAGATAAAATGAAATAAATCCGCTGTCACCGCAGGACTTTCCCGGCGGTAAATTGCCTAAATTATCTTAATGCACAATTTTCAAATGAATGGATCGAAAGAGGGGGCATATATCTTGGCCTGCACGTTCACCAGATATGACTTCAGTTGATTTTTGTATTGGGTCATATTAAATCACTGGTTTATGAGACGCCTGTTAATGCAGAAGAAGAGAGAAGAGTGGCTTACATTATTCTAGCGTTTGATGGTATTCATGAACGTCCGCAGCTATTTTGAAGAATTTGGCAGTCCATTGCACATAGTTTCAACTTGTGTTTCGAAAATAGTGACCGTTCTTAGAACAATTTTTATAAACTTGGTCCGTAGGCCGACAAAGGCAGCACCTGCGTGATTGCATCATCCCGACAAAGGATCACCCCGAGTACCAGAACACCCAGGTACAATCTACGATCTAGGTAACCAGTATAAGTACGCCATTCTTCTCTCCAGTCGTCAGTATATCCTGTGTTTGCTTCGAGTCAACACCACGATGCACCACACCCCTGAAGATGCTTCCAGTAGTGGAAGCGAAACGTCAGATGTCAACCTTTTCGTGACGCTGATTTCACCGGAAACCCAAGCTGTTTATGACGAATTTTTATAAAGTTTGATGCAGTATTATTTCTAATAAAATGTTCCTTAACTGCTTGGATTTATTAAGTAAATACTCTTTCCGGTTTTAATTGAGATTGTTTTTAAAGATTTCTAGTTTATCTTGACACCGAGAAATTTCTGGACACTAGTTTATCAATAAAATATGTTTATTTAAGTGCTTTCTATAATTTGTGAAAATTAGGAATAGCTATTCTGTGACACCATGTATAAACTTTAAAACGATCTTAATAGTTTTAGATGATCATGATCTCACTTTAACATTTAAAAGAAATACCCTGTAGAATGGTTTTGAAATTACCGGATTTACCCAGCATTTGCCTACTTCTTGAAGATTTTTAACTACCAACAAGTTTTATCTTTTTATCGCTTTAGATAAACTCCTCACTAAAAGTAATGATCATAAAAATGAAGGACCAGTTTGTCTTACATCACTAGGATTAAGGTAATAAATAAGTAAATATAATCTTTGTTTGCATCTGTGGCAAAAATTACCATTAAGCTAACCACTTACCCCATACATGTTACCCTATGTCTGATAACGTGTAATAGTAAGAATGCAGGTTGACT
Source organism: Gerris lacustris (assembly GCA_951217055.1). Taxonomy (NCBI): domain Eukaryota; kingdom Metazoa; phylum Arthropoda; class Insecta; order Hemiptera; family Gerridae; genus Gerris; species Gerris lacustris. Next base: position 56,489,030 of record OX578283.1, on the reverse strand, counting down.
CCCTCACTACTAAACTCTACTACAATCATAATTTTTAACTATGAACTCATCATAATTACCTATTTTCTCAATACTCAATACATATTTATTACTATTAGTCCAGGAAAATAAGGAATAATAGGGGAAATAATTTATAAAGTTTTGAAACTTTGTGAAAACACTTTTAAGGGGTGTAGTAGTAAGAAACAGTAAAGTTCCCTCCTCTTGAGAGGGCGCGTCCCCCCCTCCCCCCCCCCCCCCCCCTTAAAGTCCAAAATTTACTTATTTTCCACTTTTTACGCAAAACGGTTTATTTTTTTAAGAGAAGTGTTATTACCAAAATTATTCCTCACATAATTCTGCACAAAAAAGGTCCTATGCATGTTTGAAGTGGGACATACCGTTTTCGAGATATTGTAGTTGGATAGAGATAAAACGTATTTTTGCGAACCAAGATATCTAAGAAACAACACATCCGATTTTAATGAAATTGGGATGGTAGGTTATACTTAGCCCACTGTTGATCCCATATAAGTTTCAACCTTCTGGGCCCATTATTTTATCCTCCACATGCGCACAAACGTACATTTATTTAGACCTATATCTTCAAAAGTACTCAACTGATTATTATGAAATTTGTAGGGTTTGTTGAAAGTAGTTCGCAGATGTCCCCAAATTAATTTTAACCGTCTGCGCTCTTTACATTTTGATAAATTGATACTTAAATTCATAACAGACAAACAAAAAATTGATCAACAGACAGACAGAAAGGGAACCCATTTAGAAAATGTAAAGAGCGCAAACGGTTGAAATTAATGTGAGGCTTATTACTATATTATATACCCTTGCTTCTATGATGGAGCCACGCGATGCCTAGTTATAGTTATTATAATACCTGTACAGGTTACCTATACGGGTTTACCTGTCAGGTTTACTGCTACGTCTACGGCCTGCATAAAAAACTTATAAATGATGAATGACACAATAACATTTTAAAATGATTTATAACTGCTTATAATCATTACGGGATTTACCCAATGTCGTCAAACATTTGTCTACTGACTTCCTGAAGATCATCAACTGTAAAGTTCCAACCGCTTATAAGCGGTGAACTCTATAATAATGTAAAGAATGTTCCCGGTAACGATTTAGAAACTTAGGATTTACCCAATCTCAATGTTTAAATGGTAACCCAATAGTTGCATTGTTGATTTAAAGTTACAAAATCTCTTCTAAATGTTTAATTAATTCCCCCAAGGTTTTAATTTAGTTACAAATGTTGACGGATTAGAAATGCATCTTGAAGGTTTGTTCCACAAGGGATTGCAAATGCATTTAGTTTTCATATGGATTATTTAGAGTTGATTGATTCTTATCACTTGTTTAAGGTTGAAAGATTTTTCTCCTGTACTTTCTTTTCTGGATTTTTAAATCCTTTGGATATAATTATAGCATTACAATTACATCTAAACAACCTTCAATACTTAACTAACCAATTGGTTTAGATTACATTAGAATTTTGTAATTTAATGTATTATTGTAGATGATTATGCATTGAAACAAATTATATATCATCTTGGAAATGTATACATATACATCCTATTTATAACGAATTTATTATGATACCGATTCTAGCGAAGTTTCAACCTAGCTGATTGGCTTATCATCGACATCCTGTGATATTAGGCTAGGTCATGTAAATATGTTTTTAACTAGGGTTAGGTATTTATTATTAGGTTTAGTCAGTGTTTAGATTAGGATCGACCACCGTTATCACCACCCCGGCTATTTGTTCAAACCGCGGTGGCTGAGTCTCTCTCTCGGAGAGGCGGTGGCCGAATTTTTTCATGTGATATTAGGCTTTAGTTGTTTTGTCTTTAGGCTAGTGAGACATTAGGCTGCGTTAGGCAGGCCAGCTGCGTCAGGTTTCGTCCCGGTTATATGTTTCCCCGGAGTCGATTCCGTTCTGAAGCGGCCTTTTCGCCGCCAAGAGACGCAGTCGGAAACTTTGTTGGACCTTGTTGTGTTGTGACCTTACCCTGCAGGATTCATCAACTTCTTCTGTACTCTACTCACCATCATCTACAGCGTTTCTGGGTGTAAGGAGGTCCTCTGGTGCTGCGGCTTTGGGGCTGCGTCGGGGGGTGTCGCGGCCTCCGCTGGATCTGTCGGTCGTTAGGGGGCCCCGGGAGAGGGTTTTTCTTCTATCGGAGGGAGAGGGGCCGGAAGCTCTGGGCGGCTCGCTGGGTCGGTGGGTCCACTGTGGAGGCGGGTCCCCCTCGGGGTATCTCTCTGGCTCGGGGTGCTGGTGGCCGCTGAGCGCTCGGGGGCGCTTTCTTCTTATCGCCATCGTCGTACAGAGAAGTAACTGACCGATGAATCCTCAGCCTCTTCTTCCTGACTGGAGCAGGAAGCATAGAGGAAATGTAGGTCTAGGAAACCAGGAGCACACGATCATCATATGAAACGATGATGACGTTGTAGCTCTTGGTAGTTGTAGTTATAATTATAGTCGCGTGAGGTACCATATGCTCCTTCAAGAGTATGGTACCCAAAATGGAGGGTTTTTCACCGGCAGGGATTTTAGTGGGGTAGGGGCTACCAGCGTCTGTCTCGGTGTCGGCTGAGCAGTCGGGAAGTAGCTCAATCCCCACACTCAGGGATCCCGGGATCCTGCGATAGGTCTCGTTATCGAGAGTAGGATAGCGAGGCTCCAGGGTGGCTTAGCTTAGCTTCATACACCCTGGGGCATAAAACTTTTGCCCTGCAGGAGCCGTTGTCTTTTCCCGCCAGTCAAAAAAAAAAAAAAAAAAAAAAAAAAAAAAAAAAAAAAAAAAAAAAAAAAAAAAAAAAAAAAATATATATATATATATATATATATATATATATATATATATATATATATATATATATATATATATATTTCCACAAAATTTGGTACAGGATCTGGTTACAATTGCATATAGAATCATTAAATGTGTGGACCCTCGGTAGTAAAAGATTACTAGAGTGAGGGCCCAGCCTTTGGCTTAGTAACAGTTATTTGAATGTAGTACGAAACTATAATTAAAAAAAAATATCATTTAAAATATTGATAACAAAATTATAAATTATAATTAGGTTCAAAATTAATAAATAATGTCTATAAAAAAATGTATGTGAAAAAATAATTTAACTACGAGATAATGACTCATAATATATTCATATATATCTGCTGTAAAAGTAAATTCTATAGAGAATAATTTTTTTATGTTTGCCTATCGTTTGAGAACATATTTAGTTAAGTAGAATTGAAGTATTGAGAATCAATCGATCCATACTATATTATTCATAATTTCATTTAATCGTTTTTTAAAATGTTTTTTATCTTTTTCCTCTCTAATTTTCTGGGGTAACTGGTTAAATAGTTTGGGCGCAATACAGGCAAAAGAGTTCTGTCTCTTAGCACTTTTACAACTCGGAATTACTAACTTATTTTGAGCTTTTTTCTTAATATGTATTTATATTTTTACATAATATGTTTCCTTAAAATTAGCAACCGTGTTTTATCGCATTTATTTCATTTTTATTTTGCTTCCCATATTACAGAAGGTAAAGGAAGCTATATGATCGTTCTGAAAAACGAACATTTTTTATGTCTCCAATTTTAAAAATTCCAACACAGAAATTTTTTTCAGACATAAGGGAATATTTTTGGTCCTGTGTCTGGCGCTCAATTTTTTAAACTAACTTATCTTAAAAACTAACCTTCCGATTTTATTTATTTTTTTTTTTTTTTTAGTTTTAATGTTTGTTATTTTTTCTCTTTCTCTTTCAGTTATCTTTTAATTTTCCTATTCTTTTCATTAGATTTTCTAAATAATTTCTAAATTATATTGATATCTACCAATAGGGATTTTATTAAATTTTATCCCTTAAGGGAACATAGGGAAAAAGTAAGAAAAGAAGGGGAATTGAGCCCAGACCGATCTCTTAATGTTAGGAAGTTAATATTTGAGAATAGGCTCCTATTTTGGATGTAAACATATAATATATTAATAAAAAATAATTCCAATTTCAACCCAGGGATGTGAAAAGACACGAAGGAATACAGAAGGAAAATACCGCTGCTTTTCTCCCAAAGTTAACATTTAAGAATTCTTCACCAGTAGTCGAATTAATTATTACTTTGGAATATTTGTAAATGATATTATCAAAGGAGAGATAGAATCTAGGTATTGATGGTAGTTTATAAACACATCAAAATAAAAATATAACATTCCGTAGCGAAGCAAGGATATTCAGCTAGTTACATAAAACACTTCAAAACAGAACTAGATACAAATATACGAACTACATTGTTAATTTTAGGTGAATGTTGGACTTTGTTGACAAGTGTAATTTTAAAACCTTGACTGTCAAACAATAAGCTGAAATGTATACAGGTGTCGGAAAGAAGAGGAATGCGGAAGCCTGGAGTAAGTTTAAGCATTTATAAACCAACGCCTTTATAAGCACCTCTCTCCTTCAATATAAAGTTACAATTATTTAAATAAACTTCATTTAAAAAAGCCTATGTTAAAAATTAACATTTTTTTATCCTCATTAGATATTACTTGTAAGGAATAAAACAAATTAAAGTGAACGTGTATTGAATACTATCGCTAATTATGTGTTATAAGGTGTGTTATAAATTTAATTTAATATTTAAATTTATTTTATATAGAACGATGATAGTATAACTCAAATAGTCGACTATTGAACGATAAAGGTTAATTAATTATTTATTTTATTAATGTCACGGCTAATAGAAGAAGACACCTTTATAGTATCTTATAGTATAAAGATGTATAAAATTACCGAAAATAAGTATAAATAAATAAATAAATGTTTATTGATAATTGCAGAAGTAAAAGGTTTTTTTACCTTTTTTTTAGGGTTTCATTGGTAAAACCAAAAAAAGAAACCCTTATAGCTTCGTTCATGTGTCTGTCTGTCTTTCTGTCTGTCACTCTGTACGGTTCCAATAACATTTGAATAAAAAGAGATAAAAACATGAAACTTTCAAATATTAAAGAACATTTTGACGCGCACACAGGAAAAATATAGCGAACTAAAAATCATCAGCTGTTCAAATTCAAAATGGCAGATAACTCACGTCATGCGAAAAAATATATTTTTTTTAAATTTTGAGTGGGGTATCAAATGAAAGGTATTGAAGATTAGATTACAAAAATATATAACACTTGTGGTAATCGTTTAATTTTACACGCGATTTTGTCAAAAAAAATCAAACATTTTCGTGTCCCCCCCCCCCCCCCGAAACTATATTCTCGCTGTTATTAAAAATATAAACAAATATGGAATATGTCCGGTCTGATGGGCCAAAGAAAAAATAAGAATAGCAATTTGATCTGATTAAATGGGAATCCAATATGGCGGCTAATTCCTGTCACGGGGAGAAAAAAAATATTTTTTATAAATTTTGAGTGAGGTATCAAATGAAAGGTATTTAAGAGTAGATTACAAAAATGTATAAGAAGTGTGGAAAGTGTTTAATTTTCAGGCCATTTTTTCAAAAAAAAAAAAAAAAATCCCCCCCCCCCCCCCTCTTATACTAATTTCATATTTAGAATACCAACGAAACCCCTTTTCCAGTCTCACGTCTTCACGGACAACCAATTTATTATCCTTACAATTATCAAGTAATACGCTCCTTACCTTAAAATACCTTTGTAAACCTTATATAGAAAACTGAATTCTCCGTTAAATGAAACCAATCCCTTATTTGTACAATGAAATCAAAATGTTTTAAAATTCTTCAGGGAATAGAGTGATGACGGAGGTCACTCAGTGGAAAATTAAGTAACAAAGACTTAGAACTAAGATTTTTTCTAAAAAATCAGGATTTTGTTGTACAGAGCTGAGATTAGTTTCTTTCAACGCTGTATTTGATGCTCTACTATACGCCGGGGAAGTGTGACGTCACTTACGTAAAAAAGTGTGTGTTGTTAGGTCAGCTGGCTCATAACATTGGATATACGAATGAGTTTTATCAGTGCTATTTTACTTTATTATTATTTTTTAATCAATTATTTGTTTTATCATCTATAATGTATACATTTATTGGCTTATTAATGATGTTACTGATACATGATAAGGTTAAAAACAGTTAAAAAAGCTTTTAATAAAGTAAAAAAAGCACATCTGTGAGTAAGTTATTTTACATCTTCTTTGAGTTATTTGTGAGAATTATTTGTTTTATCATCTAAAATGTATACATTTATTGGCTTATTAATGATGTTACTGATATATGATAAGGTTAAAAACAGTTAAAAAAGCTTTTAATAGAGTAAAAAGAGCACATCTGTAAGTAAGTTATTTTACATCTTATTTGAGTTATTTGTGAGAATTATTTGTTTTATCATCTATAATGTAAACATTTGTTGGCTTATTAATGATTTTACTAATATATGATAAGGTTAAAAACGGTTAAAAAAGCTTTTAAGGGAATAAAAAGAGGAAAAAACTATCAAATGCTTACAGAACTCTACTAAACAATGTATTGTTATGAGCCAGAAAAGATAACCTGACGAAAAATCGTGGAGGGCGCATGACGTCACAGCAACCTTTGTCACTTTTACGTAACCTCTCTGACGCGACGTATTGTGGTTAAGGCCCACATACACAATCAAACTTGTTTGACATAGAGTTTGTCAAGTAAGTTTGACGCCCTGTGTAAACCACTGTAAGCCATCCAACTCACAAACTTCACCCACACACCGTCAGACTTATACTTGTCAAACTGGCTTGACAAGCCAAGTTTTAACACCACACACGACCAACAAGTTTGCTCGTGTATGTGAGCCTTTAGAATAGTAGTGTTTAGGGTTTCTAGGTCATCCTAGAAACCCTTAAATGGATCATCTCCTGACTAATTGTAGATAGAGATTTGAAATTTGGTATAAAAGTAAAACATTTTTGCGCAAAAACAGGAACAATTTTGTGAACACCACAACTCGAAATTTCAGGCCATTGCTAACTGATCACGCAACATTTTTTTTTTTTTTTTTTTTGTTAATTTTTGAGTGGGGTCATCATTTTAAAGGTATCATAAGGAAAGTTCCTAAAAATTAGGAAAAAATACATAAATATACTTCTCTGTGGTCAATGATTATTTCCGGGAGTTAATATAGAAAAGTCAAATTTAAAAAAAATTACCTAGGTGGCCGTAATTATGGTAACCCAAAATTTTAATTTTTTATAATTTGTGAGTGTGGTATCATTTTAAAGTTATTGAAATGTAGATTACAAAAGTACATCGCGATTCCAAAATGACGACCATTTCACCAAAAGAATCAAATAAGTACATACCTAAGATGCCAAAGGATAATATATAGGTACTTTTTTGTATCCAACGTCAAATTTCCTAAATGACTCAGAAGTAGTGTGGTTTGCGTTCAGTTACATATAATTAGTTCCTCAATAATGTATTAAACGAAATAATCTATTTTATTTATGTAATAAATTATTTTTGAATTAACATTAATTAATAACATATTACATAATAAAACCATATATATAAATTTATTGGGTCGTTCCCAAGCTATAATTACTTAAAATGACAATTAGGAAAAACATTAAACATATTTAATACAAAATATCTGACTGGAAGGTTACAATTGTAAGTAAACTCAATAAGGTAGCGTAATTGAGAATTTTTATGTTTCTCGTTATTCCATCCTTAATGATCTGTAATAAAATTAGTTGACAGAAATGGTCACAAGAGATTATTCAAGCATTGTTTATTTATTACTTACCATTTTAGGTAATGTTAGTTTTATTAAATTACATAAACAACTTCTATTTATATAGGTTATTACATTTTCTTCCTTGTTGTTATTAATAACTCCCAACTAATTCATTGTAATAAAAACTCATAGCAAATTTAATTTTTTATTATTTTGTTTTTTTAATTTCTCCTGTACATATTATAATATGTAGAAGTAATTTACTTTAATTTGCATTTTAATGAAATTTGATTTTTAAAATGTTGATGAATTATCATGTGCTCTCTTTTCTGGCTTTCTAAAAAATAATATGAAAACTATTTTTATTTAAAAAAATATTTTTGAGTAAAAACTGTTAGTATCGATTGGAGATTAAGCCTATACAATTACCTATTGCTTCTAAAAATTAAAACAGGCGTTTTTATTATCTATGCTACTTGTAACTCAAATAAAGTGTAAATATTGTATACTTGTCTTCTAGGTATGTATATAATTGCATTTTCTTTAGGCCACCTTCTTATTGATCTACCCGCAAAAATTAAGTAACTAATTCCTAAACAATTTTAAAACCACAAAAAATCGGTGTAATAATGAACAATCTTATATGATATTAATTATTTTTTAAGTACAAAAAATGTTGTTTTTCTTTCCGAGCTAACCAAAGGTAAGGCAAGTTATGTGATTGTTCCGAAGTACATTTTTTAGATCTCCGATTTCAAAAATTCAAAGACAGAAATCCGTTCAGGCATCAGGAAACATTTTTGGTCCATGTCTGTCTGTCGGTCTATCTGACTATCGGTTTGTCGTTCAATTTTTGGGAACCAACGTACTACTACATATCTGATTTTATTAAAATTTGGATGGTGGGTCATAATTAGGCCCATTGTTGGTCCTATATAAGCTTCAACTTTCTGCGCCCATTTGTTTCTCTTATCATGCGCACAAACATACATTTATTTACACCTATATCTTCAAAAGTACTCATTTGATTTTTATGAAATTTGGGTGGTTTATCGACAGTAACCTGCAGATGGCCCCTAATTAATTTCAACCATCTGCGCTCCTTAAATTTTGCTTAATTAATAGTTTAATTAATGTAAACGTTTTTATCTACGATTGATACGAAATATAAACATTGTATCTCTGTTTAGATGCGTTGAAAGTGATTCTTTACGTACTTGTATTCATTGCGCATGCGCGTCTCATAGTTCTGAAGAATTCCTCTTCTTTACCACCCTAGGGCGGTAAAGAAGAGGAATACTTCAGCTTTACTCACGATTAGCGAGTTTGTTTACATTTAAAAAAACTAATTAGCTGTTCTTTTATTAAAGTAACTGTTTATATCGAGTTTTTAGTGAAAAACAATGAGTGAATCAAGTGACTGACGTAAATGTGGAGAATAATACTCCTCCAGAAATAATTAATTCGGCAAAAAATACAACTCAAGAATTAATGCCATCTTTATCAAGAGATACGAACTTACATACAGCAAGTTTATTTTTTTCTGTATTTATTATTTAAATTTAACAATCGTAGCTAAAGTACGGTACGGAACTCGTGCGAAAACGGCATTTTGCATTGCTCGTGTGGTTTTACTACCCTCGCTGTCGCTCGGGTGCAAACTCCACACTCGCATGCAAAATGCTACTTTCCGCACTCGACGCGTAATGTACTATTACAGTTTTAAAAAAACGGGGGAAAATTAAATAAATTTGACAATAATAAGTTTTAATTTAATAGTATAAAATCATTAACTTATACAAAATAGAACGCGAGGAAGCTATGTGCGACACTAATTGGTACAGTATTTTAATACATGTTTGTATGTGCGAAGATGTCTATAGAAATGTGAAGTAAATTTAACATTCATTGTTTGTACCAGGGGGGCATGGAGCCTGACCTGGCCACAAATCTAGAATTAAAAAGGATTAACGAATAAGTAATTAAGGTATAAAGTATTTTAAAGAAAGTAAGCGGACTGTAGGTTTAATGTATAGTTGAGTGGTACAGGATGAATAAGTATAAAATAAAAGAGTTAGCTGTTTGGTGCTGGGTAAAATGGTGAATGGTGTGAGGTGGTGATGGTGGTTGCCTTGTAGACTTGGAGCTGGGTACCAGGGCAAGTTCTCAAAACAATTAACACTTTCTGGGTACCAGAAAGTCAGCCCAGTAGAACTGATCCATACTTGGATGTATGGGATAGAAATAGATATAAATTAATTAATTAAAATAAAAATGGCCACCACTCACTCTAAGGGCTTGACAACACACACACAGATCTGCCTCCTCCTTATATGCTTCTTCATAAATTGGAGGGAAAGACCAGGCTTGCCAACAGAGCTGAGGGGGCTAAGGACCTGAATAAAGAACTTGGAGGTGCTCCTTAGCTGTACCTTCTGCAAGAGGTAGGTAGGTATCAGCCTTAAATAAAAGTTTAAGAGTGGCTTAAACATTCATATTCATAAAATATGTATGATGTGTAAATGTTAGTGTTATAGTAAATTTGTTATAATTTATGTAAATGTTTTCTTCAATTTATATTAGCTTATTCAATAGAACATAGAGCCTAAATTATATGAATTATATTCAATTTAATAATAATTAGAAAATAATTTTACTAATGTAAGTTATTGTACAAATTAAAAACTATAATTTCATTCTTAAAATAAATTCACTTGTGATTTTATATACTAGATCTAAAAAAAAAAAAAAGGTAAGAAAAAAAAAAGATTATAAGAATATGAAAAAGAAGAAAGATTATGTAAGTATTCTAGTGTAACTAAGTTGAAACAAACTGCTGTTGCATTCTATGTACTGTCCTCAAAGTAACAGATAACTTGCACATTATGAAACACTTGTTATGTAAACTACCCGATAAACTCAAGATAACTTGCTTCAAGACTTCAAACAGTTTCCTCTGTAATACTATAAAACTACCTGTGTATAGTTGTATTCTCAACTAGCAACGTCAATTATAATGAGAAAGATAATTTCAATGATTACACTTCATGAGATGTAAAAGACCAAACTATTCTGTGGATAAGTAGTATTTCGTGTACCGTCATAATGTTTACCAAAACATGATGACATAGTGCTATATGCGATATTTAACAATGTAGTTTTACAGTTCGCAACCTGGTAATGGAAACGTAGATTTAGTTAAACAATTTTCTTCCACTCTAATATGTTTTTAAAGTTGTCACTCTCTCGTAAAAAAAAAAATGTGTGAGGCTCTCACGCATTAAAAGTGAAACTTAAGTTCTAGAATGCATTGCTCTCTTTCATTTTTTGACGAATTTATTATTTTAGGATTAAGAAATGGTTATGGGAAATTTAATTAAAAAAAATATTGCTACGCCAAGGCAACCACATTTATTCCAATAAATATCAATGCTTGTTTTGATTTGCTGGTCTTTAAATAGATATACTACAATTAATCCTTTTACCTAAATATCTTAATACCTTTTGAGGCCCCCTGGGGGGCCGCGGCCCCCCGGTTAAGAACCAGTGATTTATACAATCGAGGAGTGTCCCTCTGACGCCGACGCACCTCGAAATAATTTGTTATTGCTGCGCTAAGGCAACCACATTTATTCCAACAAAAACTACGCTTAGGCAACCCCATTTATTCCTATAAAAATAAATATTTGTTTTGATTTGAGGTCTTTAAATAGATATAATAACTTATTTAAATTAATTTAATTAGTTTTTACTTTTTCTTGTTAGTATACAATTAACCCCGTTCCCTTGAACCTAGTCCAATTATAATATATCTAATATTACGCTTATATACCAATTTTGTGTTCTCTCTTCCTGTCAATGTATTTAGAGCAATGTTTCGCAACTCGCCTGGGAGAAAGATTTTTTACAGATAAATCTTTCCCCAGGATTAGTCTCGAAACACAACTTCCGTTTCATTACTTCCGTCACACAAATTTCATTATAATTAATCTGTAAAAATGTTGGAAACTTGGACGAGTCTCGAATCGCAATCTTCGTTACACGATGTCACTATATGAAAAAATTCACTCTACCGCCGCCAAAGAAGTTTCTCTTCAAAAAAATAATCCGCATTCTTTGCAATGGGTAATTTGTGGCGCCTAGCGTCTCTCCGCTTCCTATTAAGGGCACTTCTTTAGATTGTTACATCCCTTATAAAAAAACAGAGGACAGTAACAATCTTGGATGGTGAACGGAATGTTCTTCTTTAGACTGTTACTCCCCTTATCAAAACAGAAGTGGGATATTCCTTTGTCCCAAAGTACATTGGACTAAACATCCCTTTTTCTGAATAATGATTTAGTCAAAGTCATTTTTATTCTAAAACAACATAGGGGAGTAATAATCTAAAGAAGTGTCCTATTTCGAATACTTGAATGATTTGATACTTTAACTCATTACTGACAAAATTTATTTAATTGTCTCCATGTCTTTTAAAACTGGAATTTTTTTTTGACATGAAATTAAGTATCAATTTAGCAAAATTTAAGGACCGCAGATGTTTGAAATTAATCTGGAGCTATCTCAATTATAATACTTTTGACAAACCATCCAAATTTCATAAGAATTATAGAGGAGTACTTTGGAAGATATAGGCGTAAATAAATGTTTGTTTGTGCGCATGTAAAAGAGAAACATATATGGGCGCAGAACGTTGTGGTATATGGGACCAATCAATGGGCTAATTATGACCTATTATCCAAAATTCTTTAATATCGGATGAGTAGTTTTTAAGATATATGTTGTCGCAAAAATTATGCGACAGGGCGACGAACCGTCACGAAACCAAAACGTTTCCCTGATGTCTAAAAAGGATTTCTGAAATACATTTTCGATTTTTTAAATCGGAGACATAACAAAGTTCGTTCTTCAGAACGATAATATAGTAGTCAGGGTGCCCATAGGCAAAAAAGTAACTTATACATACTCTTTCCAAACCTTTTTGTATGGCTTGTTTAGGCAAAGTCTGACACCCTTTTCCTCTGTGACTTTTTTTAGTTTTGGGGCGTTTTTTTTTATTCGAACCCTAAAATTTTGACGCGTCAGACTTAAAAATCGGAGAAACTTTTGCGTCAGACAATATTAAAATGTTGATTTATAGGGTTCAAATAATGTATCTTGAGAAAATCAGCCAGTTATTAATTAATGATATTAATTAATTTTAATTAATAATAATGGATAATAATAAATATGAACAAATATTAATTAATGATTAATAACCAGCTGATTTTCTCAAGATACATTATTTGAACCCTATAAATCAACATTTTAATATTGTCTGACGCAAAAGTTTCTCCGATTTTTAAGTCTGACGCGTCAAAATTTTAGGGTTCGAATAAAAAAAAACGCCCCAAAACTAAAAAAAGTCACAGAGGAAAAGGGTGTCAGACTTTGCCTAAACAAGCCATACAAAAAGGTTTGGAAAGAGTATGTATAAGTTACTTTTTTGCCTATGGGCACCCTGACTATAGCTTCCGTTACCTTCAGTAAACTCGGAAGCAAAATTAACCGATTGTAAAAAAAATATTGGCACATAGGTAAAACTCCTTATTTTTGACTGCTGTATAGTTTTTGGGAATTTCATACTTAATATTCTCAAAATCGTGGCCAATATAGATGACGACTAAAATATGTTTTTACTCTGCATTTTATGGCACATAAAACAAGGGCACATAAGACAGTCTGTATATTTTTATGGTGTTTTGTGCGTAAATATTTAAAGTGAGAGATGTGTAGAACCCCCCCCCCCACCCTTTAATGACCCTTTAACTGATTTAGCCAAATTTACTTCTTTCATCATAAATTTGTGATTATGCTTCCTCTAATTTTCTTAAATTAACATATTTTAAAGTAATATTTACTGTTCAATACAAAACTTACTCTTCATCTGACTTCATCAGCAGCAAAATCTCCTAGAGATTAAATTCATAACCTTTTTTGATTTCTCCATCTAATCTAATTTCTTGAAATACTTCACTATTTACCATTTACCTAAACAAGATCCGAATTAGTAGTTGTTTTGGTGTTATTGGTGATAACAGCGCTGAAACTAAAATTGCGGTGAAAGTAAGAACTATCAAAAAGAACTTAATGTTGTAACGTTGTTCAAAATTGACCTTTGTATTTAAACGATTGCAACTTTTATTCTATTGCTACTTTAATTCAATTAAACTCCTAGAATGTACTCGTATTATTTATAGAGAAAAAATAAGAAAAAATAATAATAATTTGATCTATTATCAAATCACACTTGTCCCTCTCAAATTTCATAATTAATGAATATTTTTTAAATTATAGTAAATTTATAATCTAAAGGAAGTATACGCAAAAATAATATTAATTTTAGTAAATCTTTATAATTTTAAAGACACGAGCTATGAGAAATTCAATTGATGTAATTCATTAATCTTTCATTTTTAAGTATTCCGTTTTTTATATTTAAAAATTCTGTTTAATTTCTCAAAATATTACAATAATTTATTAATTTTAATTGAGAAAACTTGTAAAAGATATTATTAATTAACTTTTCTTTCCTCAATGAAACAAGAAGAAATGAATGTGATTAATTGATTTATTGTAAGTTTAATTACTTTCGTTTACACGAATCAATATAGATTAATTACTTTTAATAGGTTTCTTTTCCTAGTGTCAAATAGTAGTTATAATTTATTCCCACTTTAGTCCAGGAGATAGCGTGCAATAAAGTGTCTGACTAACATCAAGCTAGAATTTTGTATACAAGATACAAGTCAATCTTTTAGTGCCTTTTAAGAATATGTGGTCGGCTAGATTCGTCTGCGGGACATAGCTTGGCAATAGGCATTTGAAAAAAACAAAATGGTGGAGAGCGGCCATGTCCCGCCAATTATATGGTGGACAGTTTGATTTCCATGATCCTGAGTACAGGATTAGTTAGTAGACCAAAAATCAAGTCGATATTATTTTCACACTTGATAGGTTAGATATTCAAATATTACTAAAATTCAGCGTGGGACAAACTAACATCAACTTGATTTTTTGTCTACTAACTAATTCTGAACTCAGGATCATGAAAATCATACTGTCCACCATAATTGGCGGGACATGGCCGCTCTCCACCATTTTGTTTTTTTCAAACGCCTATTGCCAAGCTATGTCCCGCAGTCGAATCTAGCCGACCACATATTCTTAAAAGGCGCCAAAAGATTGACTTGTATACAAAATTCTAGCTTGATGTTTGTCAGACAATTTTTTGCACGCTATCTCCTGGACTACTTCTTTGTTACGCTCAATAATGTTTATAAATTCAAAGAATAAATTTAAAATTGGACTACCCGCTAACTAAGCTCGGGAATCAGGACAAAATTAAAAGTAACTAACTATTTTATACTTAGTGGAACTTAAGGTAATTGTTTTTTTTCATTGAAGCGTGCGTGTTACAATAAATATGTAGTGAATATTGCCAAACAAAAGTTAATCATGATGATCTGATGTAAAGAGGATGGTTGTAGTATAGTGTAGTATAGTTGTAGTATAGGAACAGGACTATTCCCCAACCCTCATGCCTACTCCATTTTTAAAATATTATAAATATATCACATCCCAACACAAAAACTGCTGCTTTAATTTGGTTGAAATTTTACATACCTGTTTCAATTGCACTTCAGACGATGTGTATGAAGGTTTTTTTAAAATCGTTACGTTAGTACGTAAGATGTCGGTAAAAACGTTGTTTTCTTTATTTTAAACGCGTTTGGGTCAACTTTAATAGTTTTCACGATCTTTAACACTTCATAGCTGTGTCGGTGTTGGTTTTACTAAAACAAATATACGTGTGGTGTCGCGGGACACCCAGTAGGAGCGAAGTTCGTAACGCTTTTCATTAAATATTATCAATAATTATAAAATCACACTGCTAAGTTTTACGATACTTGGTACTACTCATGCATGGTGCAGTTAGAAAAGAGACTAAATTTAAAGTAACTGACTATTTGAGGAGCCTAGTATCAAAGACGGACATTCGACATTTTTTCCGAATTTCAGTTATCGATTGTTTCTTATAGATTTTTGGCTGCTGCATCAGATTCTGCTATCCATTTGCATCAAAAACGACCAGAAAAGGGGTAAAAATGCCATAATATATTTGTAGTTTTGTTTCAAATACGGACAAGTCAACACACGTTTTGCTTCAAAAGTGGACATAACCGAAACAGCCAATCAGGAGGCTGCATTTTACTAACTCTTTCCTATGATGCACTGCGGGCTTTAGCATCTGAATACCTACTCCTACCATTTTGTCATACATGTTTAGAAAAATGATACCCGAGGGGAAATCGAGAAATCAATTTTAGCTCTAAATTTGGGGGCACTACCCCTAAGAACTCTGAAAAACGTGAAAAAAAAAATATATTTCTCCAATATTATTATTCTAACCATTATTTTCAACGTCATTTTGCTTCAAAAACGGACAAAACCTTGTTTTTGTTTCAAAAGCGGACAACTCCACTTTTTAACTCCATTTAGCAGCTAAAATATCAAAGAAATTCACGTTTTTAGTACTTCTAACTAGTTTTGAGTCTATTAAGAATCTACAGAAAAAAAATCATTTCTCTAGCACCTGTATATAGAATTTGAGCTACAGCTACAGTTATTCGGCTCTCCTGTAAAATTTTGAAATGTGCTCTTGTCCGTCTTTGATACAAATGTTGTACTTAGCAGAGTTAAGGCAAAATTAAAGCTGAGTTTTCTCTATATTTTTATAAGTTTAGGTCCGCTAAATAAATTTAGCAATCTTTAACATTTCATATACGTTTTACTAAAGTAAAAAATATTTAACAGTTAACATTAAAAAGATGAAATTAAAATACTTTCCCGTCCTAAAATTCCAATTTTACATTTGAAACTTACGTTTACGCGAGCGTTGCGCGCGAACACTTGGGCTAATAACGTTGTCCAACGAACTCGTCTAGGGCATTGGTAAAATGAACATGTGTACCAAATTTCAACTAAATCGGTCAACGTTTACTCAAGTTATCGTTATCTGTCGATTTCGTAACGGTCCGTTCTGTGACGGTCGTTTTATTTGGATTCACTCCCGGGCTCCAGACGCTGCAACGCATAAGGAACTTCGTTCCAATCGTTCCAAAAATACTTTTAAGTCTATAATTTTTTTTTTTTAGACAGGCATTTAAATTGTTTCAAGTGGAAGTTTATTTAATTTGTTTCTCTTCCCTAATGACATCATGAGAGCTGCTTCCTCGTCTAATTTTTTCTTTACTACATTGTCCTTGCGCTCCTCTTTTCTTTTCTTTACAAATTGTCTTTAAACACAGAAAAAAAGGAAGGAATTACCAAGATAATACTCTTTCAATTGAGTTTAAAAAAAATAATAATTAGTACATAAAAGGAAGTTAAGTTTTATTTATTTTTTTTTTTTTATTATAAGTTGTAAATAATAGTTGTTTTCTAATAGACATATATTAGTTATTTGAACAAAATAATAGAATATAATATAATAGTGGTTGTTACAGGAAAAACTAAGATTGTTATGTTGTTAACAATATTCTTACTAATATTAGTAATTTCTTTATTATATTATTTATATTATAAATCATCTATAAACATATAAAAAGTAATTTTATTTAATATATACCTTAAAAGGTAACTTGATAAGTTTGTAAATTGTACAGTATAAAATTGAATTATTTAAAGTATTTGTAGTTTAGCTAAAATACTTATTCCACAAATGGACTATTTATGTTAATTGCATAGGCTATAGGCCTTTGTAAGATACTATATGGAGCAGAATTGCCCTCTACATTCGTCCCAACGGAATTAGATTTGTTTAAATGATAAAACAACTAATTATACATTGTTACACTACACAGTTATAAATATCGAAGGAATGTACAGTAAAATATACTTAAAAAAAAACTTCGTAAAATAATTAAGAGTAACAGAAAAATACCACTTCTTCTAAATTATTGGATTGTTTAATGAGACATTTAATACGACTAATTAGTAGAAATCCCATTTATTTATTTTCTGTGTTTTTAGGGACCGTAGGCAAAACTAAAGACCCTTATATTTTCTTGCGTGTGTCTGTCTGTCCATCCGTCTATCACCTTTTCGTCCGATGCCTTTGAAATTTGACATACATGTGTAAAGTACCTACCCACACATTTTAAAAATATAGCCACTTATTTATATAATTTTATGATAAACAATTATTTTTCAAAAAAATTAAGTGTAAAAAACTTAAGGGTTAATTTTTTTTTTGTACACCGTGTGGGGTATCATATGAAAGGGTACGTCGAGCTGATTACAAAAATATATAATTTTTGATTATAAACTTTGATAGGGCGAGCGTGGGCGAGTTTCAAGTGAGTGTGAAAAGTGTCCCTACCCCTTCTATCTTATTAATGTAAAGTGCATAAAATCTGAAAAAATTCCTGAACATTCTTCGACCAAAAGTAAAGATACCACTTTTTGGAAATTTCGTAAAAATTTTTTTTTTTTTTTTTTATTGACAAAATACTTTTTTTATGATTTTGCACTTTTCGATGTATTTATATGTTTTTAGTCCGGTTTAGTGGCAAAAAATACTTTATTAGAAGTTTGATTATGTATTTTGAGAGTATCAGGGCCATAGGATAGTTCAAAGTAGGCTTTTTAGCATTTTAAAAAGTACCATCAATAGGTACTACTTGTGTGAGCACCATCAATAGGTACATGTACGGACCCTCACTATGTGCTAACTGGCACACACTTGACTTGTATATATATATATTTTTTTTTACAATGATTTGTTACAACCGACATTTTGCGTGTGAATTAGCAGATAGTGGACAAGACTCAAAAGTCAAACTTTATACGATTATTATCAAAATTTTCTCAGGTTTCGTATAAAATAGATTGCCGATTGGTGTGGCACATAGCTTCCTCGCACCCTATCACGTGCTTTATTGATTTTATGCTTTTCCAAGCCATTATTATCTAATTTGTTTAATTGTTTCCCCCGATTTTATTTAATCTGTCATAATTGTTTTGATTTTTTACATGAATTGAAGTATCAATTTAGCAAAAGTAAAAGGAGTGCATAGGGTTTAAATGAATCTAGGCATATCTGTGGGTTACTTTCGATAAACAATAAAAGTTTCATACAAATCAAATAATTCCTTTTAAATCTATAGGTGTAAATAAATGCATGATTGTGCCCATGTGACCAACAATGAGCTCATTATGACCTAACATCCAAATTTCAATATAATAGGACGTGTAGTTTTTAAGACATGTTGCTTCGCAAAAATTGAACGACAGGCTGACAGACCGACGGACAGATTTCTGTCTTGGAAATTTTGAAATCGGTAAAATAATAGCTATTTATGTAACATGCAGCAAAATGGAATTTTACTGACGAGTGATTGGTGAGGCTCGGAAGCAAATAATATAGATATAAAAAAATGATACAGCAGATACTATTTGTTTTTGTTTTCAAAAAAATTAGTTAAATATCTTGCTTGTTTAAAATAAGTATACTTAAGTAAAGAGATGTGACCTCGAATTCGAGTACTTACTCCTACGGCTACTGACACGGAACTCTCAAGAAACTCGTGTCTTATGAATTAATCTTCACATTAGTTCACTCTTAGTTCTATAAGTCATAAATCCTTTTTCTATACTGTGAAATAGTTTATATAATTCTTTACTATTGCAGAAAATGAGACTATATTTGTATTAAATATAATATATTCGTTTGCTTCCGAGCTTACCTAAGGCAGCGGAAGCATTTTGATCATTCTAAAGAACGATTTGTTTTTATGTCTCGATTTCAAAAATTCCTGGATAAATAAAAACTCAGACATCCAGTAACATTTTTGGTGTCTGTCAGTCTGTCCGACAACATGTTTTAAAAACACCATATCTTAGAAACTACTTGTTCTATTTTGATGAAATTTGGATTTTAAGTCATAATTAACCATTTGTTGGTCCCATATTAATTTCTACGCCCATTGCTCCCGTTCGCTTTTGCACAACCCGTGTCTGTCTGTCGTTCAATTTTTGCAAACCAAGATATCTTAAAAACTAATCGTTGGATTTCAACATGAAATATATGTAGTGAGTCATAATTAGCCCATTGTTTTGCCCAAAAAAGATGAGAAACAGTTAATTCATTAGTAGTATTGAAGGAGATTTTGTGGTATTTAGATATACAGTTAGAGAAACAGTTAAATAAATTAGACAATAATGGGTTGCAAATGCATTAAATCAATAAAGTACGTGATTGGATGTAGGGAAGCTATGTGCGTGCCAGACTAAATGGCAGACTATTTTTAAATCTGCCAAAAAATGTTTGATATTTTACATGGATAAAAGTATCAATTTAGCAAAATTTGATGGGCACAGATGATTGAAATTATTATTGGACTATCTATAATCAATAAACCATTCAAATTTCTTAAAAATCGCATGTGCTTTTAAAGACATAGGAGTAAATAAAAAGTAACTTTCTGTGTATGTGGAAGAAAAACCATTATAATAAAAATGTCGAAAATTATATGGAACCAACAATGGAATAATTATGACCTGCCTCCCAAATTTCATTAAAATCAGACGTGTAGTTTGTAAGATAGGTTGGTTGTCAAAAATTGAGGACAAACAGATACAGGACCAAAAATGTTTTCTGATGTCTGAACCGGATTTCTATCTGGGAAATTTTTTGAATTTGAGGATATAAAAATTTTCTTTTTTCAGGACGATCGCATTGCTTCTATTACTTTGGGTACACACAGAAGCAAATTTAAATTAGAAAATTATTTAAATTATCACTATGTATAATGTGAGAAAGTTATTTTAGAGTTGGTCTAGCCGATTATTTGATAAAGGTTTGTGATTCGATGTCTGGATTCGATTGTGTCTTAAAAAATTGCGTCCGCTGATTTGATTAATTGAATATTGAAGTGTTAAAATAAGCAGGGAAGGAAGTGAAAAACGACGTAGTGAGAAAGGGAACTATTTCCAAACGGGATCAGCGTTGGAGTTTGACCATGAAAACATTAAGGATTAAAGATGGCATGGGGTTTAGAAACCTTTCAAGGATAAACCCACGGGACTTTGAGTCATTACTGCAAATTACAGGTGCAATAATATCTCAAGAAGGAGATGACCTTCAAAAAAATGGAATATTGCACAAATAATGTATGTATACTCCAGACGTAGTCACATTTTTTGTTTTTTCTATGCATATCATCTAATTTTTTTTCTGCGATAAAATTGAGTATTTTCACTATAAGCAAAGGATTAAGGTTCGATTGTCATAGGTGATAAACATTTTTATCCGTCTCTCCCGTCTTATTTCTATATTAAGTTATTGACATTTTATTAGTGGATAGTTGACGACCTTCCAACAATACCCTCGGATATAAACATTGTAACACAATCTATACTTAAATTAACATAGATTCATTTACTGTTTTTATGCAGAATTCATAAGAAGGTGCAGG
Organism: Gerris lacustris; assembly: GCA_951217055.1. Classification (NCBI taxonomy): domain Eukaryota; kingdom Metazoa; phylum Arthropoda; class Insecta; order Hemiptera; family Gerridae; genus Gerris; species Gerris lacustris. Next base: position 56,467,801 of record OX578283.1, on the reverse strand, counting down.
ATAATAGATGTAAAACAAAATATGAACAATTTAATAAATAATATAAATAAAATTCACAATTAATAATAAATAATATGTAATAGTACATTACGCGTCAAGTGCGGAAAGTAGCATTTTGCATACGAGTGTGGAGTTTGCACCCGAGCGATAGCGAGGGTAGTAAAACCACACGAGCAATGCAATATGCCGTTTTCGCACGAGTTGCGTACCGTACTTTATCTACGATTGTTAGATTTAAATAATAAATAAAGAAAAAAATAAACTTGCTGTATGTAAGTTCGTATCTCTCTCTTGATAAAGATGGCATTTATTCTTGAGTTGTATTTTTTGTCGAATTAATTATTTCTGGAGGAGTATTATTCTCCACATTTTCGTCAAAGCACTTGATTCACTTATTGTTTTTCACTAAAATCTCGATATAAACCCTTATTTTAATAAAAGAAATGCAAATTAGTTTTGTTAAATGTAAACAAACCCGCTAATCGTGCGTAAAGCTGAAAAATTCCTCTTCTTTACCGCGCTAGCGTGGTAAAGAAGAGGAATTATTCTGAACTATGAGACGCGCATGCGCAATGAATACAAGTACGTAAATAATCACTTTCTACGCATCTAAACAAAGATATAATGTTTATATTTCGTATCAATCGTAGATAAAATATATTACATAGTTTTCTAAGTAAATAGATTATTATTTCTTAATTTTTGTAATGAAATCAAAGAAAAACGAGCTTCTTAAGTTAAAACAACAATGTTTTAGGGTACCTAAAAGTTGAAGAACATGTTATTAACATGTTCTTCAACTTCAAAACTTCATCAAAAACTTTGAAGTTGAAGTTCAGTTAAAGTTCAAAACTTCTTCAAAAAAAATAAAATTTGTCAAATGTTTGTCAGGTTATTAACCTGACAAACATTTGACAAATTTTGTTCAACTTTACTTCGCTGACGAACTCAAACGAACTTGACTCAGCATTAAATAATAAAAAGGTGACGTGAGTGCTAGTCAGCACACAGTGAGGCACACAGTCCGTAGGCAACACTGTATTGTTTTAGTAGCACCTTAATGATGCTTTTTGAAATGCTCAACGTACCTTTTTATATGATACTCCACACAAAAAAAAAAAATAATACCAATAATAATAATTAACCCTGAAGTTTTTTTACCCAAATTTTAAAAGTCGCTATATTTTTAAAATCTGTGGGTAGATACTATACACATATATGCCAAATTTCAAAGTGATCGGACGAAAGGTGTAGACGTGAGAGCAGGCAACAGATGGACGGATGGACAGACAGACACACGCAGGAAAATAACAAGGTCCTTGTTTTGCCTACGGACCCTAAAAAGAAAGCTATAACTAAACAAATAGTTATTTCCTCCATTGCACAGTTTTTATTTATTATTTTAATAAATAACAATAATCATTAGCACTTTTAATAGCAGATATAAGAGATTCAATATTAATAACAAATAAGAATTGGAATTAAACTCAAATAGAAGGTTATTTAGATGCAGGTTATAAACAAAGATAAACATGGTCGAAAAAGCAGTGTCGCCAACCTGATTTCAACAACTTCATTACATTAGCCATTCATTTTCTACTATTTATAAAAAAATTAAGTTGCAATCTTTACTTTTTCGCCCTACTTTTACTTTTTCTTCCTACTTTTTGCATTCAGGGATGAAAATACTTACTTTAGTCCCTCTAAACTAATTCAAAATCATAACTTTTTTTCCCTACTAGAGATTAAAACATTTATATAACACCATTCATAATGACGTAGTCGTTATTAATCATAGATATACAATTAAAATAATGAGTTAAATTACAAATAAGGAAATATCAGAGAATTAATGATAGTTAAAACAGATTTTGAAGTTTATTATGAATGACAAAATAAAATTGATAATCAAATGATTAATTATATTTTTAAGGCAATTATAAGATAGTATTTTAAGTATATAAGGCGAGTTTTAGACCTAAGTATCTTAAGTTTGGAAACTCTTCAACAGTTTGATATTTTCAAATTTAAAACCGACTTTTTCGTTAGTTACAACATGAAGTTCAGTCTGTTATTTCTGGTTTTGGCCGCAGTCGTAGTCGCAGCGCTAGCAGCACCAGTAACAGAAACAGAAGAAAGCAAAGAAGTTGAAACCACAACTAGTTTGGACTCTATTTGGGAAGAAGGAGATTTTGTAACTGAAGAAGGAGATGGAATTAAGACTCCAAGACGTTGCATCTGCAGAAAGAAATGGTGTTTTTGCATGGGCTGAATCAACAGGTGTAAGTATTTTTATAACGTAAACACATTTAAATATGCAGTAAAAATAATAAAGTACGTTTAGAAGCAAAAGAGGGGGGGGGGATGAAATAAATTTACTAAAAAGGATTAATATTATTCAATTATTATTAGAAAACAAATATATAAAAATTTGATATAAAAAATAATCCTATACCTTTCACTTTATTACCTTTTAAATTATCCTTCTGCAGAGGCTGAATCAACGGGTATAAGAATTTTAAAACGTAAGCACGAATAGGTACTTACCATTTATTCATTAAAAAAAATTATCTCCAGTAGGGAGAAAAAGTTATGATTTTTGATCGGTAAAGTAAGTCTTTTCTTCCATGAACTTAAAAAGTAGGGAGAAAAAGTAAAAGTAGGGAGAAAAAGAAGGATTGCCAACTTAATTATTTTATAAATAGTAGAGAATGAATAGCAAATGTAGTGAAGTTGTTGAAATCACCGAGGTACATACAATAGCGTTATTTCCTCGGCTACGCCTCGGGTATTAAAAAGTCTATTTCCTTCGGCTTCACCTCAAGAACGGAAAATGGCTTACTAGGGAGTAACTAGGTGTATAAATAACTATTAATATAGAAAGTATTTCTAGATTTAGTTGTTATTGAACATACATATGCAGTCAAAAAATGAAGTTCGCTTGGAAGAAAAAGGGGAAAAAATTAAATAAATTAGTCAAATTAGATAAAATTAATTAGATTCAAATGTAATAAACAGCTTGGTTTTCCGGTGAAATCCGTGTCACGAAGGGGAAGAAGTCCGACGTTTCGCTTCCACTACTGGAAGCATCTTCAGGGGTGTGGTGCATCGTGATGTTTACTTGAAGCAACAACAAGACATACTGAAAGTATGTCTGATGTGAAAAAAATATGTGAAAGTATGTTCAGTATGTCTTGTTGTTGCTTCAAGTAAACATCACGATGCACCACACCCCTGAAGATGCTTCCAGTAGTGGAAGCGAAACGTCGGACTTCTTCCCCTTCGTGACGCGGATTTCACCGGAAAACCAAGCTGTTTATTACGAGTCTACCCGCGGAAGCCTACGCACCAAGTTAGATTCAAATGGATAAATTAAAAGATAAAATTTAAAAAAAATTACATTAAATTAATAGGATAAAATTAGATAAATTAAATAAATTAATTTTCAATAAATGTTTTGATAAATATAATTATTATTGAACATAATACATAAATTTTCCATAAAAATAATGCTATTTTCCACTTTTGTCAAAACATATATTTTATAAAAGCGTCTTTATGGTAGAACTTTAATTTTATTTTCTTTTTATCAAAATCATCATAAACTCAACTGTTTGATTTTTTTACGTTTTTCCACTACCAAATTTTTTTTTACAGATATCATTAATTTCTCAATATCGCCTCAGGGTATGATTTTTCTTTATTTATTTAATTCAAACGTGCCAAATGTAATCCAAATCAGTGCAGTAGTATAGACTTTACTTGTCAGTGACGAAATATAGACGGAAACTTAGAATTTCAAATACGTTAAATTCTAAGTTAGTTGTTATTTTTCAAACAATTATTTAACAATTAAATAATTACTTACTAATCAATAAATATTTAACATATTTTTGTTTCAGAAAGAACCACTTATAAGATGAACCAAAATTCACGTCTCCCTTGCAGCTTAAGGAAAATTAGTTATTTAATAAATATTTATTAAGAAGCACATTTCTTATTTTATTAATTTTCCCCCTTTAAATATTTAATAGTAATAGAATTACGTTTAAAAATAATATTATATAACAGGTATACTATTAGTACAAAATAATATACAGGGTGTTTATAAATGATTTCTCCACGCCTAGGTCGATTTACTAGCAGGTAAATTGACACTTCTTTAGATTGTTACTCCCCTTATAAAAACAAAAGAGGGGAGTAAAAATCTAAAGATGTTCGGTATGTTTTTCTTTAGACTGTTACTCCCCTTATCAAAACATAAGTTAGATATTTCTTTGAACTAAACTTTGTTTTAATTGTTATTTAGTTTTTACGTTTGTATCCTAATAAATCATAGGGGAGTAACAATCTAAAGAAGTACCGGTAAATTAACGTAATGTGTATCAGTGTATATGCATGTATGAGTTAGTAATAAATGGATCTATCTATCCATCTAGTTTGTTGTCTACAGACTACTACATGTACATATAAAGGCACAATTTATACTTTTTTGGGCAAATAAAAGACGTGCGACATAATATTATTGTTTTTATTCTCATAATTCGGTATATTTTTTAGTATTGGTATTCGCGATATTTTGATAGTCCCCATTCTCCAAGTAACCAATTGGTAACACACCCACAATACTTCTATAATCAGTTTAGTAGAAAGTTTCTTGTATCTAGTTAATAGCAATCAGTGGCGTAGGAACGGAGGGGCTATCGGGCTTGAGCCCCCCCCCCCCGTCAGATTTGAAGGGGGTATAAAATTACAAATAAAATAAAAATTAATGCATGGGTTTGAGTCTAAAACTGCTTAAAATGCTGTTTCTGAATGTTTATTTCTCAAAATTTTCCCGGGGGAGGACCCCCCTTCTTTAGGGGGGGGGGGGAGAGAGGGTAGATTTTAGTTTGTAACCTTAATTACTAGAAATCGAGCACTGATAAAAGAGTATGCAACCCCCCCCCCCCCCCCCCCCCCTTAGTGGAGGTGCCGAGCCACCCCCGTCAAAAATGAATTCCTACGCCACTGATAGCAACACACAAGTTACTTGCAACAAGTTAGTAATAAACCTAATATGCATACTTAGTAGCTGTTAGTAGCAAAACCAAGATCTATTTTTATGGAAAAAAATCAACATGGATTAGTTTGGGTTTTAGATCATAAAATATGGATAGGTTAATTGTCCATCTTTGTGTATTGGTAAAACTGAGAAGTTTAACTTTTTAGTGATTAAAAAATAATCTTGCTTAATACAAAGAACACGGAAGTTCATCAACACATCCTTGAAATATTGCACCTGTTAAATTTAAAATAGGTATATATGACTTCCATAATAAATAAATCTAATGTTCTAAATATAAATGCATTTTGTAATTATTTATTATTCAAATAGGATCCTACACTTATTTACGAGGACATAATGATTTCATACCCATTATTACTCTGTATTTTCAAACTGCACTTAAATTGTTGAAGAGAATGCAGGAAATAAGTAAATCTTTTAAAAGATTACAGTTTAACTGATCTTGAAACTCGATAACTTTACATTTACGAGTAATGTAAACCATTTAACCTCTCCTTCTTACCGAAGAGGTTTAATGCATACAGTGGCGGATCCAGACAATTTTTAGAAAATTAGAAAATTTTAGACAACATTTTAGAAAATTAGGTTGAAAATGGTGAATTTTAGGCCTTTTTTTTTAGCTAAAATAAACAGGTCAAGTGGCTAGTCAGCACAAAGCAAGGCTATGTAGGCAACACAGTATTGTTTAAGTAGTACCTATTGATAGTGCTTTTTAAAATGCTAAAAAGCCTATCTTGAACTATCGTATGGGTCTGATAGACTCATAGACAAACTTCTGATGATAAAGTATTTTTTGCCACAGAACCGGACTATAAACATATAAATACATCGAAAGGAGTATAGTTGTAAAAAAAAAAAAGTATTTTGTCAATAAAATGAATGATTTTTTTCGAAATTTCCAAAAAGTTGTATCTTTACTTTTGGTCGAAGAATGTTCAGAAATTTTTTCAGATTTTTTGCACTTTACATAAAAGCGAGATAGAAGGGGGACACTTTTCACACCAACTTCAAACTCGCCTACGTTTACCCTATCAAAGCTTATAACCAAAATATTATATATTTTTGTAATCAGCTCGACGTACCCTTTCATATGACACCCCACACGGATTCCAAAAAATATATTTTTAAAATGTGTGGGAAGGTACTATTCACATATATGTCAAATTTCAAAGTGATCTGACAAAAGGTGTAGCCGTGAGAGAAGGCGACAGACGGACGGACGGACAGACAGACACACGCAGGAAAATATAAGGGGTCCTTGGTTTTGCCTACGGACCCTAAAAAGCACTCAACCCAAAGTTTGTTTAAAATCGTTTCTGCTGTATTTTTGAAACATTTTCACAGCTTTCTTCAGCCATATTTTCAAATTATTGCAGTTATTTTTTCGTAATTTTGTTGTATTTTTAGAGGGCAAATACCCTCTCCCTTCCCCCCCCCCCCCCCACCCCGTGGATCCGCCCCTGATTAGAGACATCTGCTTCTGGTTTGGAAGGGGACAAATTTGAAAAGGTGGCTTCTTCAATCAAACAGAAAATGTTAATTGCGGGACAGGTATGGAAGAAGAACTTATATTTTTACAACACAGGAAGAACCTTGGCTAAGATGTGACAAAACAGAAATAGTGCAAGATGGAGATTCAGAATCAGAAGTCACTTTTTGTGGAGGTGGTTTAACTCTCTTACAAAAAATAAAAAATTCGTTAAACGAAATCATGATTTCGTTTCATGGTGAGATTGATGTAAATAATTTAATATATTTCAAAAGATAAAGTGCACGAAAGAACCAGGCTTAGGGCTTAGGCAGATGCAGTAATGTTGCTGTTGGCAATAGGAATTCAACTGGTTAAAGAAATGAGTTGACACTGATACAAGAAGCTGAACACTATTCAAAATGAACTAATCAACACAAATATTATGGAGTTGGAAAAGTTAAGATAATATTACTTTTAAACTAAATCTTTAAAAAAAAAAAAAAAAAATAGAAACTAAATGCCAGACTGATAATATTATTCTGAACAAAATCTTAGTTAAAATAAAACAAATAAAATTAAATAACAATTCAGTCTAAAATGTTGACTGGAACAGGTTGATAATGTCTGAGAAGGCGTTGGTTTGAGATTTAGAATTTAAATTATAAGTCAGGGATAAGAGAATAAGTAAAATATATGAATCTATATTTAAATAAGAATTTATAGAAGGAAAAACTTTGATGATAATAGTAAACCCTTTCATTTGATACCCATAACATTGGTGTGCAAAAAATAACAAGTCCGCCATCTTGTGCTGCCCGCCATATTGGATTTAGAATGACGTCACTTAGCTAACCATGCATTGTCATCCAAACTTAACGTGTATGCATAATTTCAATTCAATCGGTTGAGGATAACTGCTTTAAAATTCAGTTGCAAGATTTGATCCGAACATACATACATACTACATACATAAAAACACTGCAAGTTAAATAAAAGCTTGTAAAAACGCGAATAATGTTGTTTACAAAAGTTGGCACATTTAGTAAGCTTTCAAATGGTGTTTATTAATATAAATTATTCCTATTTTAAGTGCGGGCGAAAGTATGAGAGAAATTATAAAAGTACGCCTACGCCTAAACTGCAGCTAGGATACGGCTGGCATTGCGAAACTCTCATGAACTGTTTTACTTGTCCCAAGTTTTCTTTGATTAAATTTGGTGGTGGACACAATAACCATCGGTTTTATTTCTAATGTGCTCACACTCCTACACATCCTTCCTCCTCACCCCCCCCTTGATCTACAATACAAGGGGGGGGGGTCTCGCAGAGTACGCTCAAATCATTAAACCTCTTCCTTTTTACCCGTAAATGTAAAGTTATCAACTTTCAGGATCATTTACATTGTAATCTTTTAAAAGATTTACTTATTTCCTACATTCACCTAAACAATATGTGCAGTTTGAAAATACATAGTAATAACGTGTATAAAATCATTATGTCCTCGTAAATAAGTGTAGGATTCTATTTGAATTATAAATAAATACAACGACTGCCTTTATATTTAGAACATTAGATTTATTTATTATGGAAGTTATATATCTATTTTAAATTTAACAGGTGCAATATTTCAAGGGTGCGTCGAAGAGCCCTTGAACTTCCGTGTTCTTTTTATTAAGCCAGATTGTTATTTTTCAATTACTAAAGGGTTTAACCTATTATTATTACCTATTTATTCATATTACCTATTTATGAACAATTTACCTTGTTAAATAAGTATAAATCAATACTCAGCACTCTAATACTTTAACGCAACATGAATACTGTATTTTAACACCATGACAAGATTATATAATATGCCAACTATTTACAACAATTATAATAATAATAACAAAGCAATCAACCCAGGTTCATTCACTCCAGGTGACATTAATCCAATCTCACAACATGCTCTTTTTTTTATTATTTTTTATTTTTTTTTTTTATTTTTTTTTTTAACCAATGAGTCGATAGATTATCTGCTAACAATCAATAGACGGGTTGGGCCGCACCCGATTCCTGTTTCTCTTCAGGACCCTTCCATCCTCTCCTACAACTAGATAACTTCTTGGGGAATTCGCGGGACCAACTACTTTCTTCGGGACCCATGTCGCTCCTTCTTGTACAAGACATTGGGCATTAGGAGGTAGAACAGTGGTGTCTTTTTGAGCAGTCCGGTTGTAGTAGTAAGCCTGATTCTGTTGTGATCTGCTGATTTTGTCGCCAATATTGCTTGGTAGCTTAGGCTGTAGAGCAGATGCTGTAGTTGGCAATGAAGTTCGAAGAGACCGACAAAACATCAGTTGAGCAGGAGACACACCAAGAGAGACAACGGGAGTATTTCTATATTCTAGCAGAGAAAGCCACAGGTTGCCAAAGTCAAAATTGTCCTTTTTTACCATACGTTTCATTATTCCAACACCTTTTTCAGCTAGGCCATTAGATTGGGAATGACCAGGACTTATGAACTTTAATTCCATATCAATATTCTTAGCGAAATTTCGAAACTCAGCACTATTGAATGGAACATTATCTGACACGAGAGTCTTTGGGATTCCAAACCTAGAAAAAACTTCTCGCAACACCCTAATCACAGATGACGCTGTTTTTGAGGGCAGAGGTAAAAATTCAATCCATTTAGTATAATAATCATACACAATCAAATAGGGTTTATGTTTCACTTCTGCTATATCAGTACCAACTTTACTGAACGGTAATAGCGGAATTTCATGGGACAACAATACATCTTTGGGCTTGCTTAGCTGGTGGGTTAAACAGGCAGAGCATTGCTTAACATAGTTAGCTATGTGAGCACTTATGTCAGGCCAATACACCACCTGCCTCGCACGAGCCCGCATTTTTTCAACTCCAGGGTGACCAGTATGGAGCAACTTCAGAGTATCTTGACGTAACGATGCAGGAATAACCAGACGACCAGAAAAAAATATTAACCCATTATCACAAAATAATTCATTTTTTAACACACAATATCGTGAGAGCAGTGGGTTTGCATCGGCCTCTTGACGTGTCAACTCTGGCCATCCTTCATGAAATAACTCCACAACTCTTTGAAGGGTAGCATCAGCCTTTGTGGCAGATTGAAACTCCTTTAATCTCGTTGGTGTCACCTGCAAACTATTATCAGGGCCAACAAAGACTTCATGAACTGCCTTAACATCATCTCCATTGTTTATATCACTGTTGATCAGGAACATCCTTGATAGCGGGTCAGCCATAACATTTTTCACCCCTCTCACAAAGTGAACAGTTACATCATACTTGAACAGTCCTAACATTAACCGTTGCAATCTAGACGGTACCAGAGCTAATTCTTTTTTAAACAGAGTTATGAGAGGCTGGTGGTCAGTATATACGTGAACAGGAGCCCCATATATGTATGTGTGGAAACGTTTACACGCAAAATAAATAGCTAGCAACTCCTTTTCTATCTGCGCGTACCTTTTTTCAGCTTCCGTTAAACTTCGTGACCCATACGCTATCGGTTTCCTCTCCTGTAGTAACACACAACCAAGACCATTCAAACTGGCATCAACAAACAAGTGACACATTTTAGTCGGATCAAACAAACCTAACACTGGAGGACTGGTATGCAAACGTTTCAATTCCTGAAAAGAAGCTATCTCTTCTGGACCCCAAACCCAGTTGAATCTATCTTCATAAGCCTTCTGAGAGGTGCCGATACAGAGGCCAAGTTAGGCAAAAACTCACTAACATAACTGCAAAGACCCATTGGCATCTGGACTTCTTTCACATTCGTGGGTTCAGGCATCTTTGCCACGGATTCTAAAAACTTAGTGTCCACCTCTACCCCATGTTTTGAGAAAACATGTCCTAAATATCTCACAGACGTCTGCTTGAATTGAACCTTACTTTTATTGAAACGAATACCCCACTTTTTAGCTCTCTCCATTACTTCTGCTAGAGCTTGATCATGGCTGGCTACATCTTTAGTTGAAATGATCAAGTCATCAAAATAAATCCAAACATTATCAATTCCTTCAAAAGCCGACATAGTTCTCTTTTGAAACACTTCCGGAGCCGAACAAATACCAAACGGTAAACGCAGATACTTATATCTTCCGAATGGCGTTGCAAATGTACACAATTCTGACGATTCTTCATCCAGTTCAATATGATAATACCCATCTTTCATATCTAGTACAGTGAACACCGATTTCCCTTGTAGTGCCACTCTTGCATCCTCTTGCGTAGGGATGTACGAGTGTTCTCTTTTAATGGCTTTGTTTAAGAACTTTGGATCCAAACATATCCTCAAATCTCCATTACTTTTCTCAGCTATCACCATGTTACTTACCCAAGCCGTGGGTTTGTCAATTTTCTCAATTATTTTCCTTTCAACTAAATTATCAAGGGCTACTTTTAACCTGTCCTTTAATCTTACTGGAATTCTCCGTGAAGGGCACACAAAAGGATTTACATCTGACTTAACAGTTATGTGATGTTTAATCGGAAGGCAACCTAAACCACCGAACATGGGTGAGTATTTTTTAATAAATTTCTCTTTTTCACTATAGTCAGTGTTAAGTATATCAGCCAGTTTTACTTCTGCTACCAGATTTACTATCTGTAACGCTTTAGCATCTTTTAGGCCCAATATTGGCTGGTCACATCCATCTACAACTAGGAATGTCGTTTTAACTACAAATGTTTTCCATTTCAAACAAACACCTACAATACCTCTTGGTACATATCTTTGTCCTCCAAATGCTTCTATAACAGTCTTAGTTGGAGTTATTTCAGATATTCCAAGATAACGAGCATCTCTCGTAGACAAAACATTCACTTGAGCTCCCGTATCAATTTTCATTTTCATACTTTTATTATTACACATAATATTTTCAATCCAGACATCTCCAGAACGACTAGATACTGCTAACAACCCTAGACTAAACACATTCTCCGTGTCACCATCACTATCATTCCTCACTAGATTACGAGACTCTTCCTCGTTCAGTTCTTGAACTGTCTTTACGGACGGACCAGCAAAATTTTTACACACTGCTTTGAAATGATTCTGGCGCATACAGTTGGAACATTTCTTACCAAAAGCGGGACAACGCCCTCTTACATTTGATAACCCACACCATTTGCAATCAGTTATCTGATTTTGATTATTGCTTCTAGCTTTTGCATTAACGGCATGTACAGTCACTTCCTCATGAACAACATTTTTAACTGACTGCATGACTTCTAATCTTTCCCTGGTTACCTCTCCATAACGACTTATATCAATTGCTTGCTCCAAAGTTAGTTCTTTTTCCTTTAATAGACCTTTCCTGACACTAACATCCCTAATTCCAAACACGATCGAATCACGAACCATCTCATTTTCTTCTTTAAAACTGCACCGAGAGGCCTGTTGCCTCAGTCGTAAGTAAAACTCATTAAAGCTTTCTCCCTCTTTCTGAGATATATTACGAAATTTAAATCGTTCAAAAATAACATTGGTAGAACCGAAGAAATAATTATCATAGAATTGAATCACCTTTTCTAGAGTCTCTTTCCTAGTACGAGAAGCACTGAGATCATATAGTTTCAAAGCTTCTGACCCAATAATATTAAAAAACAACGCAATTTTTACCTTTTCGTCGCGATCATCTTTTTCCGCTGCAATCAAATAAATTTTGAATTCTTTTTTAAAACGCCTCCACTCAACTTCAGAAACTTCACCAAGTGGCTCAGGGATCCTTACGCACTGCGCCATGTTAAATAAGTATAAATCAATACTCAGCACTCTAATACTAACGCAACATGAATACTGTATTTTAACACCATGACAAGATTATATAATATGCCAACTATTTACAACAATTATAATAATAATAACAAAGCAATCAACCCAGGTTCATTCACTCCAGGTGACATTAATCCAATCTCACAACATACCTTTTTACAATTTATGAGCTATAACTCAAACAAAGTGATGTGGTTGTTTTCTATAAAAATAAGGGAAAAAAGTTATTTGTTTTACAACTAGTACCTCGGATTTATTACTAACTAGTTGCTAATAACTTAGGTTTAGGTTTGCTACTGTTACAAGCAAGTTGCAAGTAACTTGAATCTTGTACTAACTGGTTGTAAATAACTTGAATTTGCTACAAACAAGTTGCAAGTAACTAACAGATTTTTCTGCTAAACTGATTGAATAATATGGGTTTGTTATCACTTAATAACTTGAAGAATAGGAAAATCAAAATATGTACCAATACTAGAAAATATAACCAAACAATGAGAATAAAAATAATAATAATATATCGTTGTTATCATCTATATTTGCCAGGAAAAAGTATCAATTGTGTGATTTGTACTTATGGAAGGGGTTTGTGGTGGCCCTTTAAAAGTGTCCTGCTTTCTAGATTATTTTCCTAGTGGGCTTCTGTAAATTATTGTGGATTAACTTAAACCAATTAAAATAATATTTATTTCATTGTCCTTAAAGTAATAATTCATTAATAGAACTAGGGAATGAGCGCCCATGACGCTCGAAAGGAAGACGACCAAAGTCCCCTTCAATCTTAAGCCTAGTTTGCACGGATCGAGTATTTTAGTATTAGTAGCCACAGTCGAGTAATTTAGTCAGTGTCGAGTTTATAAATTTATTAAGTAACAAAGTGTCTAAACGAGTCGAATACTAAATTACTAAACTACTCTACTAAAATACTCGACCCGTGCAAACTAGGCTTTAGTTAGGCTCATTTTTCTTCTCTTACCGTCCCCTACACGGGGGATATCGATGGCGAGACCCTTTATGCAGAGTTTGTAAATAATACAGTTAGTTATTTATTTTATTTATTGAAATATTTACCCTGAATGAATATATATTATGAACATACAGTGAGTTCACATAAGAATAGCCTGATTAGAATTGTCTTCTATGGCCAAATATAATTATTATTTTTGACTAATTTTTACAGAAGTTAAGGTTTTAAAAAATTTGTTCTTTATAAATTAAAGATAGATTAATTTGTTATTTATTTATATATACAGACACACTTATATACATTAATTTACCTTCTTGTAAATCGAGCTAAGTGTAGAGAAATAATTTATACTCACCTTGTATATTATTCTGTATTGATAATATAGGTACTCAATTATATAATATTATTTAAAACTTAATTCTATTAATATTAAATATTTAAAGGGTTAAATTAATAACATAAGAAATGTATTTTTTACAAATATTTATTAAATAAATTAATTTCCCTTTAGCTGCAAGGGAGAAGTGGATTTTCTTTCATCTTATAAGTGGTTCTTTCTGAAACAAAATTATGTTAAACATTCATTATTTAGTAGGAAATTATATAATTTGTAAATAATTGTAAAGTAATATAACAACTAACATTACTTTTTTTCATAGCTTGCCGTATATATTTTGTCACAGAAACGTGAAGTCATAAACCAAACAACTTTTTGCGATTACTTTTGGTATATTCATGAAAATGAGACGAGGACTTTTGAAAGATATAAGTATAAATGAATGTATGTTTGTGCGCATGTGGAAGAGAAACAAATGTGCATAGACGGTTGAAACCTATATAGGATCAATCATAGGCCTATATAGGATGACCTACCATTTAAATTTCATTAATATCGAAAGAATAGTCTGTAAGATATGTTGGTTCGCAAAATTTGAACGACAGACCGACGGATTTACAAAACTAAACAACACACAGACAGACACGGAACCAAAAATGTTCCCTGATGTCTGAAAATTTTTGAAATCGGAGACAAAATATTTTCGTTTTTCAGAACGATTACATATAGCTTCCATTACCCTCGGTAAGCTCGGAAGAAAAAAGTTCATGATAAAATTGCTTTTCTAAAATATAGTTTTTGAGAAAATTGTCATGAAAGTGAAGGTAGGATTATTTTTATAGCAAATTTCTATTTATTTTTTTAATAATAATTAAATAAAACTAAAGCTATTTTTATAAATTTAGTATAATTTATTTCATTTTTTCCACCTTTTGCTTCCATTCATACATTATTTTATCTCCAGTAGGGGAAAAAAGTTATGATTTTGAATTAGTTTAGAGGGACAGGTCTTTTCATCCCTGAACTCAAAATGTAGGGAGAAAAAGTAAAAGTAGGGCGAAAAAGTAAAGTAGGGCAAAAAAGTAAAGATTGCAACTTAATTATTTTATAAATAGTAGAAAATGTATGGCTAATGTAATGAAGTTGTTGAAATCAGGTTGGTGGCACTGCGCTTTTTTGACCATGTTTATCTTTGTTTACAACATTATAACCTGCATCTAAATAACCTTCTATTTGAGTTTAATTCCAATTCTTATTTGTTTTTAATATTGAATCTCTTATATCTGCTATTAAAATTCAAATAATTATTGTTATATATTAAAATAATAAATAAAAACTGTGGTATGGACGAAAATGTGTATTTTCTTCCTTCTGGAGATAAAATATTGTATGTACCTCGTGAGTAAAGTGCCATTATTCCCCTCGCGATAATTATCTCCCTCGGCTTCGCCTCGGGATTTAGGGACCATGGTTCCTTCGGCTTCGCCTCAAGAACCAACTTTTTTCGCTCAGGGAATAATGGCTTACTTTACTCTCTAGGTGCATAAATAATATTTACTTTATTCGTACATTATTTTAATGCATATTTATAAGAATGTTCAATAATAATTAAATTCAGGAACAATTTCTATATGAAATATATTTTTATGAATAAATATTAAGCACATGTGCTTACGTTTTAAAAATACTTACACTTGTTGATTTAGCCTCTGCAAAGGCATAATTTCTTTCTGCAGATGCAAAGCCTTCGAGTCTTAATTCCATCTCCTTCTTCAGTTACAACATCTCCTTCTTCCAGAATAGAGTCCATACTAGTTGTGGTTTCTACCTCATTGCTTTCTTCTGAATATTGTTCACCAAAAGCTGCTAGTGCTGCGACTACGACTGCGGCAAAAACCAGAAATAACAGACTGAACTTCATTTTGTAGTTAACGAAAAAGTCGTTTTTTCAATTTGAAAATATCAAAGTATTGAAGAGTTTCCAAACTTTATAGATACTGAAGTCTAATTCTCACCTTATATACTCCAAATACTACCTTATAATTGCCTTAAAAATATAATTAATCATTTGATTATCAATTTTATTTTGTCACTGTTTAAAAACTATAAAATCTGTTTTAACAAACATCATTAATTCTCTGATATTTCCTTATTTGTAATTTCACTAATTATTTTAATTGTATTTCTATGATTAATAACGACTACGTCATTATGAATGATCTTATATAAATGTTTTTTTTTTTTTAAGTTATAATTTTCGTTTTAGATAATGCTGAGATAAGTTCGTCAGTGAAAAAAAGTTGAACAAAATTAGTCAAATTTTTGTAAGGTTGTAAAAACGTTCTTTAAGTTTTTGATACCCTAAATTCTATTGATTAAATTGCCCAATTGACGTTTTTAACTGATAGGTACCCTACATGCTATTGTTTAAATTGGTAAATTGTATATTTGTACCTACCTGATTATCTAAAAATAAAATGATCAAGTATTCAATTTGTGTGTTTAATTTATAATACATAACGTAAATCTTTTATACAATGTTTCTTCTTGAAGCATTTCTTGATTATAATCTGAAACAAAAAAAATATATATATATTACAAAATTGTTATTATTTATCTTAAAGTTCAATAAATTATAAATAAATATATAATTTTATATTCTATATAAAGGTTTATTAATGAAATTAAATAACTATATTAATTAATCATATATATTTTTAAGGAAAGAGAATAGGATGACAAATAATGCAAAAGGAAAAAGTAATTCTTATATTTTTATACAAAAAAACGTCATTTCCAAACATAGTTTTCTTATTCAAGATGGTGGCTGAAAATAAAAACATTATATTTGTTTTTCGGTATAATACTATCTATAACAATGTTGATGTATGCTACAAAGGGTTTTCCAAATGCAATTCCTAAGGGGAAAAAACGAAATTTATCATAGCCTCCCGCAGGAGCTAGGAATGTAATATTTTAGAAAGAACTTCTCCTTAGGAGACACAGATTTTTCTGTATTTTCCCTTTGCCGTTCATATTAAATAAATGTGATGAATCCCCCATTGCCGTTAATTTAAAATATCATAACAGTAAGGAATTTTATTTATTATTAATATCAGTTATAATAATTTGTAGGATCATATTTTCTGTACTGAGGATAGAAATACATAGATTGTTAAAAAAATTGAAACAACCTTTCTGTAAGAAATTTATTAAAATCGAAAAAATAGAATTTTCGTTTTTAGGGTCCGTAGGCAAAACCAAGGACCCTTATATTTTCCTGCGTGTGTCTGTCCGTCCGTCCTCTCGCGTGCTCTCACGGCAACACCTTTCGTCCGATCACTTTGAAATTTGGCATGAATGTGTCTTGTACCTGCCCACATATTTTAAAAATATAGCGACGTAAAAAAAATATTTTTCAAAAAAATTAGGGTAAAAAAACTTAAGGGTAAAATTTTTTTTATTTTTTTTCGACACCGTGAGGGGTATCATATGAAAGGGTACGTCGAGCTGATTACAAAAATATATAATTCTTTGGCTATAACTTTGATAGGGCGAGCGTAGGCGAGTTTGAATTGGGTTTGAAACGTGTCCCCCCCCCCCCCCCCCTCCCCTCTATCTCGCTTATGTGAAGTGCAAAAAATCTGAAAAAATTCCTGAACATTCTTAGACCAAAAGTAAAGATACCTCTTTTTGGAAATTTCGACAAAAAATATTATTTTATTTTTTATTGACAAAATACGTTTTTTTATAATTATGGTCTTTTCGATGTATTTATATGGTTGTAGTCCGGTTCAGTGGCAAAAAAATACTTTATCAGAGTGTGTTTTGAGAATATCAGACCCTTAAAATGGTTCAAAGTAAGCTTTTTAGCATTTTAAAGAAACACTGTTTATACACTTTACAGTTAAACACTATATAGTGTGGCCTACGGACCCTCGCTGTGTGCTGACTTGTTTATTATTATTACCAATAATACATTTATAGTGAAATATATAACAATCTTTCTTCAAAGTTTATGTTATTTTAAGATAACGTTATATATTTTCTAATTTTCTTTGGAATTATTTTTATTAAAGATGTAACTTTATTTGCTATTCTCATTGTGCTTATTAATTAGAAATTAGGTAATAGTTACCTTCTAGGAAAACTGACACCACCCGCATTTTCAGTTCAGAATCATCTCCATTTTCTATAAGCTATTGAATCCAAGTTAACTTTTTTCAATTTCATCGCGCTCTGCTTTTCAATTACTCGGGCTCCTAGTGCTTTTACTACGACAGCGGGAAGAACCAAACAGACTGAACTTCATGTTGTAGCTAATGGAAATATAGTTTTACTTTAGAGAAAATAAAATATTATAAGAATATTATATTATATTTGAATAATATTACTTTCAAGTTTATGGAAGGTAACGGAAGCATTGTGATCGTTCTGAAGAGTGAAATATTTGTATGTCTCTCATTTAAAAAATTGAAAGACAGACAGACAGACAGAGGATACAAAAAATGTTCCCTGATGTCTGAAATTGATTTCTGTCTTGGATTTTTTTAAATCGGAGACATAAAAAAATGTTCTCTCTTCAGAATGATCACATAGCTTTCGTTACCTTAGGTAAGCTCGAAAGCAATAGTCTGCCAAATTGGGTGGCACATGCCAATTTGGTAGGCACATGCCAATTTGGGTGGCACATGCTTCCTCACGATCTTACAACGTACTCAAATTATGTTAAGCTTTTACAAACAATTATTGTCTACTCTATTTAATTTTTTCTCACCTTTTAATTTTTTATTAAATTTCGATGAAATATGGAATACATGTTCAGAAACACTTTTTAAATATGTTTGAAAATAAATAAATAAAATTAGATATTATTGAATTTAAATTCAGTCTAGTCTATTAGTCCAGGAGATAGCGTGCAAAAAAGTGTCTGACTAACATCAAGCTAGAATTTTGTAAATAAGTAAATATTTTGGTGCCTTTTAAGAATATGTGGTCGGCTAAGTTCGTCTGCGGGATATAGCTTTGGAAATAGGCATTTGAAAAAAAACAAACCGGTGGAGAGCGGCCATGTCCCGCCCTTTTTGGTGGGCAATGTGATTTTTATGATCTTGAGTATGGTCTTAGTTAGTAGATCAATAATCAAGTTGATGGTAGTTTGTCACTTAATAGGTTAGTTAGTCAAATATTACTCGAAATCAAAGTGTTCCCCTGTCAAGGGACAAACTACCATCAACATGATTTTTGGTCTACTAACTAAGTTCGTTGTTAGGATCATAAAAATCACATTGTCCACCAAAAAGGGTGAGACATGGCCGCACTCCACCGGATTGTTTTTTTCAAATGCCTATTGCCAAGCTATGTCCCGCAGACGAACTTAGCCAATCATATATACTTAAAAGGCACCATAACATTTACTTGTACACAAAATTCTAGCTTGATGTTAGTCAAACACATTTTTGCACGCTATCTCCTGGACTAAATATGTTTATGATAAATTTAGTTCGAGTTTGTAGCACCGATTTTATGATTAATGTCAAAACTATTCACTTTTATGTGGTTTAATAATGATTGAATTGCATTTTTTTAAAGAATTGAAAGAATCAAATAAATGTATAGTGAAGTAATGTTTTATAGAGTGAC
The DNA here is from genome assembly GCA_951217055.1 of Gerris lacustris. Lineage (NCBI taxonomy): Eukaryota > Metazoa > Arthropoda > Insecta > Hemiptera > Gerridae > Gerris > Gerris lacustris. The sequence continues at coordinate 56,448,503 of OX578283.1, read as the reverse complement.
TAAACTAAGTAATAATCATCTTTGATGTATAAAAAAAGAATGTCTGTAGACTTCTTAAAAAATAATAAATTCCGGGTTGTTGTTATGCAATATTTTAAGGCTTCCAGTGTTTTAATATTTTCCGGTGTCCGGGTGAATAAAGGCGGGGGAGATCGGAATAGAAGAACAAACTACCGGAGTCTTGTGATAATGACCTTGCTATGGTTTAAGCTCCGGGCAATGTTCTCTCCTACACTCAGCCGGTTCCATGTTCCATTCTTCTCGCGCCCGCGCCCCGTTATTTCAAGTCAACTCGCGGATCTGTAAAATGCAGCTGCCTACTAAACTTATAATTAGCAGATCATTATTAGTTTGAACTTTTAAACGTACTTCACCAAAACATCTAATATTCTATCCTTATATATAAAACTATAATTATTACAACTAGTAACTAACTATTGACTACATAATCCAACTATTATAAATGTTAGACCAGAAAATAATCGATTTCTTTGCGGTTGTTTTTCAAACTACATAATATTTACTTGATTCTAGCTGCTATTTTCTTATTGAATTAATTCTCCAGATCTAACTACTATTTTTTTACTTATACATAAATTCATTTAATATGTTATAAAAGATAATAAATTAAAAGATAAATCATTGTCATTATTCTCAAGTTTACCGTGTCGTAAGAATGCATTTATTTAAAATGTAGTGTCAATACTGAATAATAAATCAGCTGATCTTCTTTTATAAGAAAGATTATTCAGTGTTGACACTACGTTACCAGTTATTATCACATATTCCGACTATCTATAAAGCTAAAACATTCACAGATTATGTATTTCTGATGATAATGCAGGTTATTCAAATTTTCAAAGCGTAATTAAAAATAACAAAAGTTATATATTATACAGGTTATAGTTCTACCTATAGTCTATATAATTGACGTAAAGGTACAACTGTTAATCTCGCATCTATGCGCCACGAACTAGTTTAGTCCGCCGCGATGTTTAACCAGTTTAATGAGTACAGAGTCCGCGCGGACTGCTTCTTCCTGTTTGAACCTAAAGGAATTTCAATTTTTCAGACTGCATAATATTATTGTTTTACTAAATGTTAGAACTGTAGGAAGCATGATTATGAGGTATGAATCACGCGTAAAATGCAGGTTAAAGGCTATATTTAACAATATTAGAGTAAACAGATAATATATAATTGTTTAATAATAAAGATATAAATTTATAACTAATTCGTTATAGTTATTTGTGCAACTAGTGCGCAAAGTGGCACATTGCTGCACTGAAGAGAAATATTTCCGCACGAGCCACAGGCGAGGGCGGAAAGGTAGTTGTCATTGTTATTATTATTATAATTTGGATTATTTAATCTTTGTTTTGATTTGTTCTTTATGTTCGAAAGTTGGAGTGCGGTAAAGTAAAATGAGTGCGGTAAAGTAAACCGAGTGCGGTAAAGTATAGTAAGTGCAGGAATCTGCTAATTTGCGTACTATTTTGAGTGCGATAACAACCACTTTATCGGTCAACTGTAGGAAAAATTCTTTATCAGCAGTAGGAATAACTAATCTAATGAAAGCCGAATAAACTGTTTAGTTTCAATTTAGAATAATTTTAGTGATTTCTAGACTGAATATGAACAGTGTTGCCATTAAAAATTGTTTGTTTTTTTTTATTTCTAAAAGAAACATTAAACTATTTAATATCCAATGTTACCATATGGTCGATAATTTTGTTACTGTTCCGCATGACATAGTATTGCCAAAGTCAGTTTTTTCAGCGATATATCATAACAAAAGAAACACATATTTATGATTTGGAATATAAAAAAGAAAAAAAAATGACTACGAATGTGACCTCCTAAGTGATACGGTCCGACTGACAAGATATTGAAGTTTACCTAAGTTCTTCTTCATGATACGGTCTAGTGGACTTAAGATTGTTAAAACGACTTTTGTTAAAAACTATAGGAAGGACAAAGAAACACCAGGATCATACCTCCGGCAAGGACTGATACACGCCAATAAACAGTAATTCATTTTATTTATTACAATTATTCACTTCTAATAAAACGGTTTTGACTAAACTCTCTAACTGAAATTATATATAAATGTAAGAACACAAAAAACAAACAGGAAATGCACTTTCTATCCTGCAGGAACAATTGCAGAAGATAAGACAACCTTGACATTCATCGCCATTAAAAAAACAACAACAAAAAAAATCTTGGATAATTAAGTACAGTTATATTACAAAGTTTAAATATAGCTAAATATATAGTCCAAAAACTTTGTACAACTAGTTTATAGTTAAAAATAATTAAAATTAATGCTTGATAAAACCTGGTTTCGACCATATTAATTGGTAATTATTATTAAAGCCCTAGTCTGCAAAGCCTTAAAAAGAGGTTTTACCTTGAAATTCGGTTAATCAAGACCGATTATGATGATTTTTTAAAATTTATTATTTTTCTTTTGACTCCTAGTTTAAAGTTAAAAAGGTTAAAAGGTGTGCTGATGAATTTTTAATTGTTTAAATAAACAATTAAAATTTAAAAAAACTCGGTGTAGGATGTTTTTTTTTCAAAACATTACAAAAAATGTACGGTTGTAGCATCTCGATAAATTCAATCTTATTTTTTTTAACTTGAATGTTTTTTTAACTTAATTTTAGGGAAAAGTGATGAAAGGTTATGGTTAGTTTAGGTTAAGGTTAGTGCTTTTTGACCTAATCTAACCATAACCTTCCATCATTACCCTATAAAGCGTGACACTTAGTGTACTTTTTTTAAAAAAAAAGAAAATACTGAATTTATCGGGATGCTACAACCGTAATTAAAAAAAAATAGTTAGAGTTTTTTACAATGTATACACAGAGACTGTAAAAAGGAATAGTTTTAAAAAAAGAAGTTAACAGTAGAGGACAAGTACAAAATAGGTGGTCCAAATTTTGAAGATATACCATTTTTTATGTCAAAAGAGAAAACTTTGTCTAAAGAATGCAAATTTTTCCTTAATTTTCCTAGGGACCCCAGACTCCCCTTACCTTCACTGGGGGCTGCAGTAGCTCATTTATTTATTTATTAGACATTTATTTATTTATTATACATTTATTTACAGGTGCTGTACATTGGCAAAATCAAAGTTTCTCACAAAAAAGTTCCAGATTCTTTTATAGACGATGCTGTGGACAAATTCAGCCATCTTGAGAGAATGAGAAAACAGAAGGAATTCAGCCACTCACTGGTAATCAATTAACATTCAAATATTTAATGCAATTAGGATTACTTTAAATGTAATCATAGTTCTTTTTAACTTAAACACCAAATAGTTGCTGCAGAAACAACATAGGAATTAATACAAAGCAAATAATGAAATGTAGTAACAAAAGAAAATAGAAAAAGTATGTCCGATGCAACTCGCATGTCATGCTAACCCCCTCCAAATCCAATATCCCATTTTGGAATAAACTTTATATTATGACTTATGACTTATGACCACCACACATTGATTAAATGGCATAGTTTATTATAGATTTTAAGTAATATTGCATAATGGCTATCGACTGATTTATTTAATCTACAATGATTAGGTGCACAACTTTCATTTTGTTACAATTACTATTTTTAAGTTTGTATTAAAATTATTTTAATTAATATACTTGTAATCGTACTTTTGTGTCAACAAAATACACCATACGTTTACTTTATATGATGGCAAAGTATTTAAATCAATTTTCACCTCAGAGATGTAAGAAGAATATTCACCTCATAAAACCACTGGGTTGAGAAGTCATATTTTCAAAATTTTCCAGGGGGGGCGGACCCCTTCTCCCAGAATGACCCCCCCCCCCTCAATAATGTATTGCTGACGATGTCCATGATGTCTACGATACTACGATGATCTCTTGGCTAAGTTGACCACTTTTCTATGGTCCCTGTGGAAATATTTCTTATATTTGCTAATTTAGGTAAGGTGACCACTTTTGGTTGATCCTTTCAGTGATCACTTTATAGAAGTTTGACTGTTTTTTTAATCTTGAACAGGGACAGGGTGCATGATATTTGACTCCACCTACCATATTATTAGCCGTGATAAATGGAAGCCAAACTGATAGACCGCAATCCTACTTCACATATAAGTAGCCGGCATTTATTTCAACCATTTCGGACGAACCAAATGGTAGAATTGATCCCAAAACTCCTGCAACTAAGACTAAAACAATGTATTTTTTTATTATTTCACTTGTTCTTATTTCCTTTATAGTCCACAAAGCATCTATATGAGAGAGTAAGAGACTTTTCTCGGATCAACCAATTTTAAAAATTAGTATTTATAGAATTACGTTGAACAAACGTAAAGTTTAAGCACAATTTTATTTGACTTGGTCCATCATGCATTTAATGGAATGTAATAGCTATTTACGTTGCTAGAGCAGTGTAAGAGCGTTATTACAGGCCGAGGGCGAAGTTTGAAAGCACGAGTGCGATTAACGCCCAAGGCCTGTCATGTCGCTTACTGCTCGTGGTGCGTACACTATTTCATCGCCCACCACATGTAAACTAATTACTAAACATGCAAACTATTTTGCCGTAATCTTCAAAACAATAAATTAATATTAAGGTTACATCAGTACCAAAACAAACCGCAGTTATAAAAATATTGATTGTTACTAATTAAACAGCTGACGCTGAGAACTAGCGCTTCCTTCATGCCGCGGCCCGGCCAGGAAGCGGCCGCTTCTCGAACTACTAGCGGCCCTGTAAAGATAAAGCATGCATTTCTACAGGCCCCAGGGCTGTAAAATGGAGCTTTACCGGCCGCTCAGGATAGGAATGTTTACAAGTGGAGGGCGATAAAAGTATAAAAATATATACAAAGAATAGTTTTCATTATCGTGGAATTATTATTATCCTACTTAATTTTTTTCCAGTTCAACAGAGCGCGATCGCGTGATGACAATTCACTGTCAAAATTAACTCATATCGTTTGTACCTACAAAAGAATGTGTACAAAATATTTCATTTAGTTTTAGTACATAATTCCTGTTGAAAGGGCAGACAAAAAAACAAAAATATTTCTCTATAAAACATTTTTTTAAAAAAGAGGCAATTAGTATTGTTGAAAGAAGATTTGTTAAGCTCAATTTCATTTGTTCAGTTGTCATTTTAAACGAAGTATTCAATATAAAATATTTTAATTCCTAATAAGTTCCTGACAGGAACTTAATAGGAATTCAATGGAACTGCCAAGGTTTCTGAGAAATATTAAAATATTTGAAAGGTGGAACTTCATGAATATTTTTATGAGATCAAAATCATGATCCATGTATTACATGCTTTAAAAATTTCTACGAATAAACACTATAATTTAGTGTTGCATTCAGAAAACCTTGAATTTATTATAAACTTTTTTTCGTGTAAAGTGAAGCACACTTTGTTTATTATTACTCCTCCAATATCTGATATTGTCGCAAAAGTAAAAAATAGGATTAGTGAATAAAGAAAATATTACAGATTTAGAATAAATAAAATAAGAAGTCTTGCTATAGGCAATAAAAAATAAGCAGTAAATGAGAAAAAGTTTTACTGACGGCAGCAAAATTGTTTTGTTATAATATTGTCAATAAAAGTTTATACATATTACATAAATATTATCTTTATCTTATAACATTATATATTATAGTTTAATATGATATTTAATAAATACATTTTTCATTTATAAAATAGTTTGTTATGTTTGTTAATTATCTTTAATCAATTTAATGAATAGTAGATCTATAATTTAAATAAAAAGCGGAGTAACTGACTACACTGCAGCTTCATGTGAACATGCATATTATTATTATTGAAGAAATTCTAGATTAGACCAGCTGCTTTTCTTGATTTATCCTGATTACATATTTACTTAATTTATTAAAATATTTGCAAGATATCTTCAATAGTTTTCGTAATTTGTTAGTAAAAAATAAATAAATAGTTTATATGCGGTTTTATGCATTGTTCACTCAGAAGTTCTGTTTCTTATAAATGAGTGTTTTGTATTTTGTTGTTGTTAAAGATTCAGTTTGCTTGTTTGCTATTCACTAATTGCTATTATTCCAAAGCTTCTTATTTGATGTTGTTTAATAAACAATTAATTTTATTTAATATGTTATTATCTTATTAATATATCATAGTTATTAACTATGATATATTATATATTAATAAAGATGGTATTTTAGCAGCTTAATTTTTCTGTCGCGCGTAGATAAAATATTGTATGCACCAAGACAGCAAACATTTCTTTAAGGTAGAACAAAGGTTTATTTATTTATTTATTTCTGCCTAGTGTATTCATTTTCAAAGCCTGCCCTCGCCTCCGGCTCGGAGGCTAATCTAATAAAATATAAGTGGTTAAAGAGAGAATGGTTATTAGAGGAGGATTGTTAGGGCTAGACTAGGTTAAAGTAGGTTAGAAATTGTTTTCAAAAATAGGTTAGACAAGGTTTGAAGAGATTAGAGGTGGTTAGAGGAGAATAGAGGTGGTTAAAGAGATTAGAAGAGGTTAGAGGTGGTTAGAAGAGATTAGAGGTGGTTTGAATAGGTTAGAGGTGGTTAGAAGAGATTAGAGGTGGTTTGAATAGGTTAGAGGTGGTTTGAATAGGTTAGAGGTGGTTTGAATAGGTTAGAGGTGGTTAGAACAGGTTGGAGGTCGTTAGAACAGGGTAGAGGTGGTTAGAAGAAATTAGAGGTGGTTAGAAGAGGTTAGAGGTGGTTAGAAGAGATTAGAAGAGAGAGGTGGTTAGAAGAGATTAGAGGTGGTTTGAATAGGTTAGAGGTGGTTAGAACAGGTTAGAGGTGGTAATTTTGCACACTATTTTAACCCCTCCTCTGAACCTTACCTAAGACTAGATTTACCTTAATCGCTATATTAAAAAGAATATAATTATAACAGCAACTATTAATTAAGACTTGTGTTTCGGGTCCGTAACACCTTAAGAAATCCGTTCTATATAAGTCGTAAGTGTGAATGTTATGTAAAAGTTCAGACATAGTTGTAAGTATATGATTTATCCCCTTTCATATTTTACTAATGCAATAAAACAATAATAACACTATATTAAACAAAATAATACACTTTTATTGTTTAGTAAATTACCCATGTCTAGTAACATTCGTTTAGTTAAACTTCCTTTCGTCAATTATGACGTATAATTTATCCATTTATTATTACAGCTATAAATAGAGTTAGTATAAACTATAGCTCTAAACTTTCTACGTATTCTGTATTTGTTGTATAAGTGAGTTAGTATTCTGTCGTAATACTTGGAACATCATCGCTAAGCGATTTATCTCTTAAATCTAGAGATAGTTACAGAACTTACAGCTCAGCTTTGCATTGTGCATAATCAGTTGCAACAGGTGCCGTATGAAATCCCATCGTTCCTTATCTCTAGCATATAATTCCGTGCGAAGAATAATTACGACAAAGTGGTATTTTGTTCGCAATTTGTTGCCCAGTGAACGCATATTAGACTATGTTAACTCATCTTATATAATTTTGAGATGGTTCAACTCTGAGCAAACATATATTTAATCAAGATAAATATTATCACTGTACAACTTTTTAGGGGGTCTGGAACTTTTTCTCTCCTTCCCATTATACCCACGTAACTCCTATGTGACTACTCATATGATACTGGTGATTTATGCCTTATTCAGAAACTGGCCAAGTGTTAAGCAATAAAAAAAAAATAAAAGAGCAGTGTTGCTCAGCTCATAAAAGTAGATTATGGACTAAAGAAAGAGCAGACTTGGCCACAATGTTGATACCCCTACTTTGACAGGCTCTTTTTTGGTAAGGGTTCTGGAACTTGGCCCTTTTTTCACGATTAGATTTTTGCTGGGGATATCATTCCATTTGCCTAGCTTCAGCATCGTGGGCGTTGAAGTGGATTTTACAAGGCACTGGAGGAGCAAGGTCACTGTATTTTTCCCATGAATAACACGAAGAATAACATAGCATACACGTAGAGTAGAGTATTGAGTATTTTCCATGTATTATATTATAATTATGATACAAATCGGTACAAATTAAGTATATGTACCAATATTATTTTTTAAAAAAATAAACAAATGTCAAAGCCTTAATGTACAAATTGAGGCCATTCAAATGCTACGCAGCACAATAACAAACTTGGTGCTCCTTTGTGCTACATTGAGCCTTATTTACTTGGTTAAGTAATGATTAACCCAGTAATGAGTTATTTACTTGGGTTACCCAGTAAATGAGGGCACTTCATTAGATTGTTACTCCCCTCATAAAACAGAGGGGAGTAACAATCTAAATTAGGTGTACGGAATGTTCTTCTTTAGACTGTTACTCCCTTTATAAAAATAGAAGGGTGATATTTCTTTGTCCCAAAGTACATTGGACTAAACATCCCTTTGCGTCTTAATAGTTATTTAGTCAGTCATTTATAATCTAAAAAATCATGAGGGAGTAACAATCTAAAGAAGTACCTAAATGAGTACCCTTAAGTCTATGCTCTATCTATAGATGAGATATAACTGATAACTGATACCTCCGTTTCAAAATAATCAATTATTGTTCTCCAAGTCTAAAATCGGGGATTAAGAAAAATAAAGATATAATAATAATCATTTTATTTTTATTACTACATTTTAATTTGTAAATTTCTGATTTTTTATTTTTCTTTAGATAATTTTTTTTTTAAATCTAAACTTTATAAAGTTTTAGAGTTGTATTGCTAAATTATTCGAAATTAATTCAATGAAAAATATAAGTTTGATGAAAAAAACATCGCATGAATTGGCTTCATACAATTAAATCAATTGCATCTTAATGGATGAAACCCACAATAATTCTGCTAATTATTAAAGCTACAGCCAGGAAGGAGTTAGATACTTATTTCTCAAAGGTTTTAAAGTTGGTCAAAGTAGTTTAGGTTCCTTAATGAAGAGTGGCTCAGAATTTAGACCCTCTTCTGTTGGAGAATCTACACCTGCATCATAATTCCGCACACAATTTCGGACCTATTCTTTAGCAGCTCTTTAGCAGAACTTCGGACCTATTCTTTAACAGCTCTTTAGCAGAACTTCGGACCTATTCTTTAGCAGAGCTTCTGACCTATTCTTTAGTAGTACTTCGGACCTATTCAACATCAGAGTTTAGGAACATTTGTTGTAAAACTGATACTTTCAAATTTTACTCATAAGAGGTTCTGGATCCATTGTGAGTCTTCCATGAACTTGAATCTTATAAACACAAGTTACATTCTTATTCCCATGATTTGTTCTGAACTGAAACTCAACAACTTCGAACTGTGAACGACTCGGAGTAGGAACAGGAAAGGTCTGAGTAGGTTCGTCGTTTAATTTAAACTCTAAAGCGCCGAAAGTGTGTGGCGAAGCATCATTTTGATGACGGTATCCTTTGACGACGATTAATTTCGGTGCAGATGATAGATCTTTATTAGGAATAATATCTCTTGGAAAATGTTCTATCGTAAAATGTGTAATGTAAATAGGAGCTGCTAATTTCAGAAGAACTTTTCCTTCACCTTTAAAAGTCCAACAATCTTTTGGATCAGATGATTTTTGCTGTACAGAAGGATCTGATGATAATTTAGAACAAGGTATGCCTAAGAATGATGAAGGATCATAATTTGGTTCGGCACCCTTCATTTTGATGATACCACCACCTAATGATGATGAAGCCCAGTTAATCATACCATTGTTGACACAATCATATTCGCTGATACGTTTTTTAATCATTTCTTCCAATAAAAGTCGATTGTCTTTGACATTTCTCATTTCGATATCATCCACTCCACAATCGATACCCATTCGAAGGATTAGACTTTCGATAACGCTAAGTTTCTCGTCAGTAGAATTAGACAAATCTAGTAGTCTAGAATAAACATCTTTCAATATTTTCAAATCGGATTCCGTCTGTAATATCGTTGATAATCCAATGACAGTAATTATACACAATATGGACGGAATTAAATCCGGCATACATTTTAAAAAATTCCGGGTATTCTCAAGTAGCGATTGAAATATATTTGATTCTTCATTCTGGCATGAATTATTCCCTCTTCCTCTAAGATCTCCATTAGTAACACCACTCATTCTATATTGAAATAATGAACAAATAAAATAACCGCAAAAGATTAAAGAATGACACTATAACTAAAAATAAGACTCGATTAATTGTCAAAACAATTACATGTAATTTTAAATCAAGATCTATATCGTTTAAATCATTTGTAATAACTTAAAAATCTGTTACATCACCAAACAAAATGCTCTTTCCTTTTTAGCAATGAAGATTTCCCCAACATAGCATAATGAAAACAAGCAAATTTGCTCAATATAATTATTTTCAAATTTGATAGTCTTGCTAAAATCTCTGCTTTTAACAATAAACTTTTACTTCAGAATTGATTTTTTGTGTATTTTGTGTAAATCATCATCAAAAGATTATGTGATAATCCTTTGTTTTCAGTTAATATTGTTAGCAGTCTTCCATTTTATAATTAATTTTTTTAACCCGTGGCAATACGCATAATTTTAAAATAAGAAAAAAAAGTAAAATTAAGTAAATTAATTTAGATATCTATTTAGATAAGTTATTAATATCTATTTAAAGACCAACAAATCAAAACAAACATTTATTTTTATTGGAATAAATGTGGTTGCCTTAGCTTAGCAAAAAACAAATAATTTCGAGGTGAGCCGTCGCCATCGTCGGGACACTACTCGATTATGTAAATGATACATTCTTTTCATAAATAAAAATTGAAACAATTAATCGAACTAAGCAAATTGAAATATCATTTTGTTTGCGAACACTAATGTGTAATGTTTAATTACAGTTGTCCAAATATTTGTCATTGATAAATTAACAGGATAATTAAAAAAATTAAAATAGTTAAATGATTCATGAAACATGATTGCAGAGATACGTATAAAAATATAGGTATATACCTACTAAAGACATCCTGAAAATTCTATGACTAGAGTCACGTTCTTCCTTATCAAAAGTGTTATTTTTCTTATACTGTTTTGAAGGGAAAAAGACCTTCTGAGAAGTGGAAAAATAATATTTATTCGGAGGTCTTTAATTAGAAAAAAAATAAAAATGATAGTGACATTGATGAGAGATGTGACTGTGATAAGGAATATGAATAGTTGCGTTTCCAGAGGGGAAAAAAGAATGAAATTCTAATGGGAAAGAGAATTGTCAGAGGTAGTCTCTGGGTCAAGGTAAGATTCCTTTGTGGGAACGTGTTAGATTGCACGTAGACGTAGGATGTAGGGGTTGGAATATTGTAGAACCGTCCACTGGCGTTATATAAGTGGTGTATTATTTTAATCTTGATAGTCTACTTCACTCAAGTAAAACAGGCCACCTTGTTTTCATATACAACTGGGAAGGCATTTTTTTCAGGTAGTGCGTATCAAATGATAAAAAGAAAAAATGCAAAAACCATAATTAATAAATCAATGTGATTCTTTCGTTAATGATAATTAATAAAAAATTATATTAATCATGAACATATTATATAATTAATAAGCGTATAAATATTTTTAAATTAATTATATAGATATGTTGTCGAATGTTGTCAAGACGACGGCAAGACTTACGACTTACCTCGAAATGATATGTTATTGCTAAGATAAGGCTATCACAATTATTCTAATAAAGTAAATGGTTTTCTTTAACGTAGATTGTACCTGGATTTTCCCGGGGATTCCTACGTTCGGGTTATTCCTTTGTCGGAAAAATTGTTAGTTTTAATGTTTCTTTTTTGTAAATAACTCGAAAACAAAGCTGTTGCGATCCATGTTTATAGGAACTCGAAGGGTTGCGGTTATGTTCGGGGATTCCTATATTTGCAGATGTAATACAATAAATGGTTGAGATCCAGTACGAATAATTTTACGCCTGAAAACATTCAATCCACAATAATTCAAAAACTAGTATGTTGATACTAAACTTTAATTATAACATTCAAAAGCTTATGAAAACCAGAAGTTTTTTTCGAATATGCCACACTTCTAGCATCCCTAAATTAAGGGTAGAAAGCTCTGAAATTGCGAGGCATAATTTAAAAAAATCAAAACTCTTAAATGTAACAGGACTTCAGCTATTAATTTGAAAATTAATTAGTGATTTTGAAAGGTTTTTTAAAATTGCCTCTAAGCTCAATTTCTCTAACTCATTTAATTTTTGATATAAAACGCATTTTCTTGGTAATTTTCGTGAATCACTCTGAAAACAGAAATAAATTGATATCTCGAGAACAATTGAGAATTTGAGAAATATCCATAATATATCTACTTACTCGACTTTTTTGTTGCATTAGACCCATAGAATGCACCACTTTCGTTTTGACATCATATCGCAGGTTACCCTGGTATATAGCGTTTAAATTTATTATAGACTACAATAAACAAAAGCGTCACATGCGCTTGTTTTTAGGCTTGTAACCGCATTATTCATAGACTCAAAATTAGTAATTCCAAACCTTAATTCCTTTGTAATATCTTATAGTTATTACAATTTATTAATAATAATAATATGAATTATAAATACATTAAAACCTATTATGAAAGTAAAAAAAAAAAGATTAAAGAAAAATTTGTGAAAAAAAGAGGAAAAAATTATCGCTATATAAGCTAATATATCATTCGCGTGAGATTCAGCGTACAAAACCTATATATATTTATACTACAATAAGCAAAGAAGCATATCACATTTCGTATTCAGTTCAATAATTATTCAATTGAAAAAATACACATAAATGCTAATTACAAACGATTAAAAGATAAGTTCATATATATCCATACATACATACATATATATATTTATATATATATATATATATATATATATATATATATATATATATATATATATATAAGAAAGTGAGTTCAAAGAAATATATTTTACGCAAAGAATTAAAGAATTATCTTTTGTTTTAATTTTTTTTTTGGAACTTTATGCAATGTTTTGACATACTAATTATTTAATGCTTTTTCATTCATACGTACTCGCACACACAAAAAAGATATTTTTCTTTTATTATATCCCCCCAAAAAAAAATAAAAATGATTGAATAACATTTTCTTAAAAAAAAATGTAATGCAATACTTTTTAGTGTGTGAACTTAATCGCATGATAAGTTTATAAGTGAGTAAGGTCATGTTTTTAATTATAACTTTTTTAAAAAATCTAGGATTCTTCTCATATGATTTCATAAGTCTTCATATATTTTTGTTTTTTCTTGTATTTCTTATATTTTGTTTTATTTTATTAAGGAGAAGGTATTAAAGAGAAAACATATTAATAATAAGGAAACAAGGAAGGTTACTTTTCTTATTATGAATGAAATATCCTGTAAAAGATATTTGTAGTTATCTGTTTAATTATATGCTTATAAATAATATTATATTAATTTGAATGGATTTCTTTATCTTGAGTTTTTATATTTTTGTTTCATTGACATTCTTTTTTATCTTTTATTTGATATATTTGGTAATTAGTCTTAGTTTTGATTGACTGTTTATACAAAAGATAAAAATCAACTTAAATGATTGACTTAAAAAAATAGTCAGTAAATTAATGTGGCACATAGCTTCCTCGCTCGTACACTTTAATGATTTTATGCTTTTACAACCTATTATTGTCAAATATATTTAATTTTCCCCCGTTTTCAAAAACTGTCAAAATTATTTTGATTTTTTACATGAATTAAAGTTAGTGTCAATTTAGCAAAATTTAAAGAGCGCAGACGGTAGACAGTTGAAATTAATCTGGGGCTATCTTTGGGTTTTTTTTACAACATAAGACGCAGGCCACTTAGGTGGGCCCATACATCAAACCCGGGTTAGGGACCGAAATCTCTACACTAGTGTGAAGATATGGTCGTTAACCATGACTCCCCTCCTGGTTGTATTACAACTAAGAGTGTCATCATCATGGTTTCCAGGCCGAAACCTTGTGGCGCTACTCTTTCGAGGAGCTTCCCATTTGTTTAAACAATGCTAGGTGGACTGTACGTTGAGCGGGGGGCCGGGTCCGGGAATCGAACCAAGAACTGTGGTCAGAAGCTGTCACCCATCTTTCTTCTGACCCTGCTCGAGGCTGCTTGACTTATCTTATCGCAAGGCGAGCACTCTAGCCTCCGAGCCACCTAGGCCCCATCTGTGGGCTACTTTCGACTAACCAACCAAATTTCATAAAAAATCAGATGAGTATCTTTAGAAAATACAGGTGTAAATTAATGTATGTTTGTGCTTGTGTGAAAGAGAAACAGATGGGCGCAGAAGGTTTATACTTCTATGGAGCCAACCTTATGACCTACCAGGCTTATGACCTACCATTTAAATTTTATTAATATCGGACGATTAGTTATTAAGATATGTTGGTTCGCAAAAAATTGAGCTACAGACTGACAGACAGACATGGAATCAAAAAAGGTTCCATGACTATAACGGATTTTTTTTCATAGACATTTTGAAATCGGAGACATACAAAATCGATTCGTTTTTCAAAACGATCACAAAGTAATCTTTAGTAAGCTCGGAAGCAAATAATAAATCTCCATTGAGCAAATAAATGTCTACTTTACTTCTAAAAGTTTTAAATTTTGCTGCCGAGCTTACCGAAGGTAACAGAAATCCATGGAGAAATCCGTTTCAAACATCAGGGAACATATTTGGTTCCGTGTCTGTCTGTCTGTCGCTAAAGTTTTGCGAACCACCATATCTTAAAAACTACTCGTCCGATTTTAATCAAATTTGGATGGGTCGAAATTAGCCTATCGTTGGTGCCATAGAAGTTGCAACCTTCTGGGCCCATTTGTTTACAAACATATTTTTTTTTACACCAATATCTTCAAAAGTACTCACCTGTTTTTTTATGAAATTTAAGACAGATTCATTTAACATTCTGTGCTCTTTAAATTTCGCTAAATTGATACTTAAATTCAGGTAAAAAATCAAAACAATTTTGACAGAGTTATACAAAATGGGGGAAAATTAAATTAATTTGACAATAATAGGTAGTAAATGCATAAAATCATTAAAGTATACGACATAAGACGCGAGGACGCCATGCGCCATGTACCACACAATATAGTATTATTTTAATAAGCTTTGCTTTTTTACCATCCAAATTTCTGAATTTAGTTGAAGACCTTCTGGGGTTTCGTTGGTAAAAACCAAAAAAAGAAACCCTTATAGTTTCGTTCCTGTGTCTAAAGATCGTTTTGACACGCACACAGAAAATATATATCAAATTACAGTAGAGTCTCGCTAATCCGGGTTTAACGGGACAGAACCCAGTCCGGATTACCGAAAGTCCGGATTAAACGGAATCAGTTTTAATGTGTCTGTAGAACAAGCTTTAGTAGAGTAAAACTATGAAAATCGAGGTTTTTATCGTAAAAATCACTTCTATTAGTCTCCAAAACATGCTTGTACAACATAGGTCCACTATTTAAGTTAAAAGCTGTTCTGTCACCAGTACCAGTCATGTCAAATATCAAATGAATTAAAATAAAATGACGATCTATTACGCAGGTGGCAAGTATAGAAGGGACTTCCTGAGAAACAGGCTGAGTTCCGATATGAAATTCTAGGAGCGATAATCATTTCACAAAAAGTTGAGACATTAGACATTGTCGGCTTGGCAAAATTTCATGGAACTGGGTTGAGCCGCCGCTACATGTTTCTTAAAACCCTTCCCCATCTCAGTCACATATAATTGTACTTCCTGGAATACACTTCCTTTATATCTTCCGCCCTACATTTCTATAGAACCGAAACAGATTTATCGGTGTTCTTACTTATTCTTAAATCTGTTATTTTTAACAAAATACCGGGTATTCCTCGTGTTAGACTGTTTGAATATACACCTATAAAGTATACTAAGAACAATTTTATACATTTTAATAGACAATAAAAGCAGAAACTCCAATTATCTTAACAATTAATAAATCTTAAAAGGCCCTGGTTTCAATTTGTACATAATTCTTGGCCCGTCCGGATTATACGGATGTCCGGACTAGCGGGGTACGGATAAACGAGACTCTACTTTATAATTATTATTAACTACGGGAAACAGACAGAGAAAAATAGACTCCAGCGCGGGGATTTGAACCACCGGCCTCTATATTTCCAGTATAGCGCTCTAACCAACTAAGCTACGCAGGAGAATGAATTTCTCTGACGTTAATGATACCTTGACCCGAATTTAAAGCTTTAAATTCGGGTCAAGGTATCATTAACGTCAGAGAAATTCATTCTCCTGCGTAGCTTAGTTGGTTAGAGCGCTATACTGGAAATATAGAGGCCGGTGGTTCAAATCCCCGCGCTGGAGTCTATTTTTCTCTGTCTGTTTCCCGTAGTTTTTTTTTTTTTTTTTTTTTTTTTTTTTTTTTTTTTTTTGTGAATGGCGGGAAAAGACACAACGGCGCCTGCAGGGCAAAAGTTTTATGCCCCAGGGTGTATGAAGCTAAGCTAAGCCACCCTGAAGCCTCGCTATCCTACTCTCGATAGCGAGACCTATCGCAGGAACCCGGGATCCCTGAGTGTGGGGATTGAGCTACTTCC
Organism: Gerris lacustris; assembly: GCA_951217055.1. Taxonomy (NCBI): domain Eukaryota; kingdom Metazoa; phylum Arthropoda; class Insecta; order Hemiptera; family Gerridae; genus Gerris; species Gerris lacustris. The sequence goes on along the minus strand of OX578283.1, from coordinate 56,431,877 downwards.
CGACTGCTCAGCCGACACCGAGACAGACGCTGGTAGCCCCTACCCCACTAAAATCCCTGCCGGTGAAAAAACCCTCCATTTTGGGTACCATACTCTTGAAGGAGCATATGGTACCTCACGCGACTATAATTATAATTATCACTAACTACCAAGAGCTACAACGTCATCATCGTTTCATATGATGATCGTGTGCTCCTGGTTTCCTAGACTTACCCTTCCTCTATGCTTCCTGCTCCAGTCAGGAAGAAGAGGCTGAGGATTCATCGATGTCAGTTACTTCTCTGTACGACGATGACGGTAAGAAGAAAGCGCCCCCGAGCACTCAGCGGCCACCAGCACCCCGAGCCAGAGAGATACCCCGAGGGGGATCCGCCCCCACAGTGGACCCACCAACCCACCGAGCCACCCAGAGCTTCCGGCCCCTCTCCCTCCGATAGAAGAAGAACCTTCTCCCCGGGCCCCCCAACGACCGATAGATCCAGCGGAGGCCACGAAACCCCCCGACGCAGCCCCAAAGCCGCAGCACCAGAGGACCCCTTCACACCCAGAGACGCTTCAGATGATGGTGAGTAGAGTACAGAAGAAGTTGATGAATCCTGCAGGGTAAGGTCACAACACAACTAGGTCCAACAAAGTTTCCGACTGCGTCTCTTGGCGGCGAAAAGGCCGCTTCAGAACGGAATCGACTCCGGGGAAACATATAACCGGGACGAGACCTGACGCAGACGGCCTGCCTAACGCAGCCTAATGTCTCACTAGCCTAATGACAAAACAACTAAAGCCTAATATCACATAAAAATTCGGCCACCGCCTCTCCGAGAGAGAGACTCAGCCACCGCGGTTTGAACAAATAGCCGGGGTGGTGATAACGGTGGTCGATCCTAATCTAAACACTGACTAAACCTAATAATAAATACTTAACCCTAGTTAAAAACATATTTACATGACCTAGCCTAATATCACAGGATGTCGATGATAAGCCAATCAGCTAGGTTGAAACTTCGCTAGAATTGGTATCATCGACCTACACTAACTAAACTAAATATCACAGATTTGGGTGAGAGCCTCCTCCAGCTATGCTGTGGGAGCACATCCGGTTTGGGAATGGTACCCAGATGTGTTTAACTCTCACCCCCTAACTAAGCCTATCTTAAAAAACTAATATCACAGGGTTACTTAAATAAATAAATAAAAAAATAAATAAACCTTAATTACACTATCTAAACCTAATTAAAAACAAACCGACTGCCGTATCCTCTCGGCCAGCGAGAGGAGCCTACCCACCACCGGTTTGAACAAATGGCCGGGGTGAGCAGTTACGACAGCCGATGACCTAAACTAACCTATTTTTAAACTTAATCTAACCTGACTTTGTTGAACCTAAATCTCCTCATAAAATCCTGCTCTACGCAGGAAGTCGAGGACAGAATCTCGGTGAGAATCCTCGTTGAGGGCGACTGCCACACTCGCCGGTGCGCCACAAGTCGTCCTCAGCTCCGCCAGTGAGTTACACTCTTCAAACATGTGACTCACTGTCAGCGTTGCTCTATTGCAGTGTCGGCATCGAGGGGCACGTTCGTTTCTGAGAAGGTGCCCGTGCGTCAACTGCGTCTGTCCCAATCTCAGACGCGTGAGTACGACACTGTCTCTTCTTGACGAGGACAGTGCCATAATCTGCTCCTTTACATTCCTCTTTAATCTTCTAAGTTGGGTGAAGGAACGGTCCCACGTGGCTTGCCACGTCCGCCAGACTGCATTGACTGAAGCAGTCTTGGCGTCGTCCAGTCTTATAGAACCGTCCTCCACCATCCTTGCTGCGGACGCACGCTTGGCAGCTTGATCAGCTGCTTCATTGCCTGCAATGCCGACATGCCCCGGCACCCATACTAGGACCACGTGTCTCGAGATTGAACGAAGAGAGGACACGTGGTCGTATATCTTGCTTACTACCGGGTCATCTGAAAACTTGTCCTTTACTGCTTGGAGGGACGAGAGTGAGTCAGTACAGATGACTATACTCTCTGTACTGTCCTCCTCCAAGCAATAGGCAAGGGTCTTCTCTATGGCTTTTAGCTCCACGGTATACACTCCTGCGCGAGGAGACATTGACCAAGACCTAGTCTCCTGCGAGGAGTGCATAGCACAGCCGGTTCCCGTCGACGTCTTTGAACCGTCTGTGTAGAAGACCCTTCTGCCTGGGTACCGGGCGAGAGTCTCCAGCAGTCCTTGCTTGTAGACCTCGGGAGGAGTTGTCTCCCGAGGTAGGGTCACGAGACGAGTGGACATCCCTATACTTGGCCTCTTCCACGGCGGCGTATCGGGGATGAACCACTCAAGAATGTCGTCGTCTTCAGCTCCGACTCTAGTTTTAATCTCGCGAGCCCTAACCGGCAGCGGCCTAGTCCTTGTAGTGAGCCATTCATACTCCGGCCGAATGGCTCCAGCACCGAAGAACTCTTCTCTGAGGAAGTGACGTGACTTCGACTTTACTGCCTCCGTAAAGGACAGAGCCATTTGCTCCCGGCGATGTTGCATTGGCAAAACGCCAGCTTCTACGTAGAGAGAGCTGACGTTAGTGGTTGGAAACGCGCCGAGAGCTATACGGAGTCCTAACTGAAAGACTCTGTCCAGAGGCAGTAGCCACGACTTCCTCGCTGAACTGTAAACGCAGCTGCCGTAGTCCATCTTGGGGCGGACCAATGCACAAAGGATGCGAACTAAAGTTGTCCGGTCCGCCCCCCATCGCAGATGAGCAAGGACTTTGATGACATTTAAGTCTCTCTTGCAACGCTGAACAAGCTCTGATATGTGATGCTTCCATCGTAACTTGGCATCAAATATCAGACCGAGGAAGCGAGTTGTCTCATTGTATGCGAGTCGAACCCCATTCAGGAACAGCTCTGGAGCAGCGTGTTCCTTCCGCAAGCGGCAGAAGTGTACACATACTGTCTTCATGGGAGAGAATCTAAAACCAATTCTCTCCGCTTTCGCTGCTACTGAATCTATTGCCGCTTGCAGAATCTCTCTGATGTCTTGATCTCGAGTCCCCGCGAAGAATATGCCAAGGTCGTCTGAATACTGCGACGCCTTGACACCTAGCGGGAGATCACTTGCAAGATCATTCGCGGAGACCGAGAACAGAGTAGCACTGAGAACGGAACCTTGAGGCGTTCCGTTCTCTTGATCCTCAAGGTCAGATAGAGTTGCGCCTATTCTGACCCTGAACGCTCTGTTGTCCAGGAAACCAATGATAAAAGCTAGTAGCTTTCCTCTTAGCCCCCAGTTGTAAAGCATCTTGATAATATGGTGTTTCCAGGCGGTATCAAAGGCTTTCTCCAGGTCGAAGAACACACCGACCACGTGCTGCCTGTTGAGGAATGCATCCTGGATATATTTCTCGAGGTGCGCGAGTTGGTCGGTGGTTGAATACCGCCTTCGATAACCAGCCTGGCAGGGGGCTAATAAATTATTCTTCTCCAAATACCAGTTTAGTCTATAGTTTATCATTGATTCCATGACCTTCCCTAGACAACAGGTCAGAGAGATAGGTCGGTAGCCATTTGGTGAGCTTCTGTCTTTACCTTCCTTGGGAAGCGGGATAATTATCGCTTCCCTCCAGCTTGACGGGTACACACCAGTTCTCCAGATCTCGTTATACAGGTCTAAAAGTCCTGTCTTACCTCTCTCCGGAAGGTTCTTGATGAAGGCATAAGGTATGCCGTCCTTTCCGGGAGAGGTATCTTTAGTCCGGGAGAGAGCTCGTTCCAACTCTTCTTTTGTCAGAACTGAGTCTACTCCCTGATCCGAAGTGAGATCTGGAGATATCACTTCTCTTTCTGCTTCTCGTTTCATTTGTTTGAATTCTTCACTGTATCTTGCAGTGGCAGAGGCAGCTGCATAGTGCTTTGCTAAAACATTAGCTACCTCTGCCTCACTGGTGTGTACATGGCCACCGACCACAAGAATGGGGTTCGGCGACGGGCGGTGCTTCCCAGCGACAGCCTTAACTTTATTCCATATTTCTTTCGCCGTAGCGTCTTCTGTGAGCGTCGAGACGTAGTCTGCCCAAGATTTTTTCTTGGCCCTTCGTATTGTTCTACGCTCGAACGCTCTCTTTCGTTTAAAGTCGATGAAATTTAAATGTGTAGGCTGTCGCCTAAACTTCCTCCATGAACTTTTCTTCTTCTTATTCGCCCGTCGACAGTCCTCGTTCCACCAGGGCACGGATCGGCGTTTTCTGCCTGGTCCTCCCCCTCTCTTCCGTGGAACGGCTACACTGGCGGCGTTGGTTATGGCCTCTGTGAGGTTCTCGACGTCGGTTTCAACGTCGCCAGTGAAGACTGGGTGGTTGAAACTCGCCCGAAAACCATCCCAGTCAGCATCCTTTAGGTCCCAAGTTGCCCTTGGGACCGTGGGTTCAGCCGGGGTCTCAGCAGTTATACATATTGGAAAATGGTCGCTCTGATGGAGTTCTTCACACGGTCTCCAATCCAGAGCGACGGCCAACGCAGGCGAGCTGAACGTGAGATCGATGGCTGACATCGTTCCTGAGCTCAGTGTAACGTGCGTTGCTTCTCCATTGTTCAATAAGACGAGGTTGCTCCTGCCTATAATTTCTTCTACTATCCGCCCTGGTGGGGACAGTCTTGCAGAACCCCACCAGGGATTGTGAGCATTAAAGTCTCCCATTAGAATGACGGGGGACGGCAATTGCTGAATAAGATTCTCCAGTTGATTGCCCGTCCACCGTGCATCTGGGAGATACAGACTGCACAGGGTAGCAGTGTAAGGCGCTTTAATTTCCACCGCCACTGCTTGCAAATTCGTATTAAGATGGACCTGTGCAGCCGGGATGTTTTCCTTAATGATGAGAGCAACCCCGCCGTGCGCACGCCCACGTTCAGCTATTATCGTGTCTTTTCTGAATGTCTTAAAACCTGGCAGGTGGAAAGACTGCGTTGGACCAAGCTTGGTCTCCTGTATAGCCAGAGCATACGGCGTCCTGTCCAGCAGGAGGCGTCGCAGCTCTGGGTAGTGACAACGAAGACCTTGCATGTTCCACTGAACAATTGTGGCTCTATTGTCCAGTGGCATTATTGTCCAATGAATTCTTCCTAGGCTTGCCCTTAGGCCAGCCTTTTTTCTTTACTTTCTTAAAATCATCTCCTTCTATATCTTCTTCAGAGGATACACCTTCAACGTAAACGGCGTTGGGTGGTATCCTAGGCCGCTGAGACCTCCGACTACCCTCTGAGTCTGTAGGAGGAGGAGACGTGTTGCATCCCCGATCAACATTTTGTGTTCGAGGAGGTAAGGGTTCTTCTTCTATACCTGTTTGAGACTGAGGTTGTGGTATGAAGTCACTTCCTACAGTCTCTACAGGTACGGTGTTAGGACGTTTAGAGGGAGGAGGAGTCGTTGGTGTAAACCTTTCGGTGGACCTGTCGGAGGACGTATTATTCCCTCCGTTCCTCCTGCCTCTTTTCCTCTTCTTCCGAGACTTCTGTTCTCCTACTTTCTTCTCTTTTTCTTCTTTGTTATTATTATTATTATTATTGTTTTCCTTCTTATTGTTATTATTCTTATTTCTATTTTTATTATTTTTATTACTGTCGTCCCTCTCTTTACTCTCAGTACTCGGGCTAGCATTCTGCATGCGAGAGACCTTAGCACCAGCAACAGGGGTGTTGTTGTGTTGCTGTTTTTTGGCCCGAGTACCGGCACCAGCAGCAGCTTTATTGGCGTAGCTGACTGCTGGCATGGCATAAGAGCTACTCCTTACCATCCTCGATGCCTCGGGGTGTGTAAGCCTGTGCTCTAACTTCACTCTCTGAATTTCTTTCTCTATCACATATTCAGGACAATCCCTCGACTTCGAGTCGTGATCAAGTCCGCAATTGACACACTTCAATGGTAGACCACATTGTGTGCCAGGATGCGCAACTTGACCACACGAGCACATCTGAGCTTTTAACTTACACCTGAAGGATACGTGTCCGAATTTAAAGCACATGTAACACCTTAGTGGTGCTGGAACATATTTTCGAACACGTACCCCCCTGTAAAAAGCAACACGTATCCTTTCTGGACAGTCTGTAGTGTTGAACGTCAGGAAGAAGGTGCCAGTGGGTTGACCACGGCGCTTCACCTGACTAACAGCTATAACTCCTTGACTGTGCAAATCCTCTAAAATCTCTTCTTCTGTGCAGTTCATGAGGTCCCTGCAGTAAATAACTCCTTTGGAGCTATTTAAGGCATCATTGGTCAATACTGAGACCTCATATCCTGCTACAGAGACCAAGCTTTTAAGCTTGTCAGCTTGGCCGTGGTTCCTGGCTCCAATAACCAGATTCCCCGAGTGAGCTGACTTGGACACACTGTCCACTTCACCAACGTCCCGCATCAAGCTCCTATAAATAGCGATAGGGGACACCTGGTTAAAGCTCTGATTATCCTTCCTCTTGACTGTCCAGAATTTAGTGAACAGCTTTGTACGAATAACGGGGTTATTCACCGCACCGTTATTCTTGTTCATGCTTCCTCCTACATCTCCTCCTTCAACTCTCTCAACCGAGTCAGATGTATGGGTGGATGACATACCACCCCTATCTTCTTGGTTGAGAGGTATACTTGTTGTTTGGCTATTGAGTTCCAAAACGCGCGTGGGGTCGATATCATTAAAATCCGATCGATTTCCGAGTTTTTTTTTATGTTTTCCAGAAACTGCTAGTTTGCCCCCCCCAGAATCCACGGGGCAGCCCGATTGCTCGGGACGGGATTTAGCCAAGGATGATGGCATTCCCGTCTGGGGTAATTTATCCGTTGTTTTTCCTAGCATCATTATTATTTATATTATTCACATTGTGTGATTTCTACCTGTATACACCGTATACAGGTCGCAGTTCTGCTTCTGAGACGCACAAGGCACTCAGGAGTAACAGAACCACTTGCTCGGAGACCCCCAGGGTCGCCATCCCTGTGCGGTTCAATCGGAACCGATCCGTAAGGGTTCACAGACCTTCTCATTCAGCGACCAAAATCGTTACAAATGGGCTAAGGGCTTACTTGCCTGGTTAGAAACCAGGTGAGAATAGGTCCATTAGCTAAGGGCCCGGGGCAGCCTATTACCCCTTACACCAGTGCTAGTAGCACTTAATGTACCCCTGGGCCGCAATCCTGTTTCTGGGACACACAAGGCACCCAGGAGTAACAGGACCACTTACTCGGAGACCCCCAGGGTCGCCAACCCTGTACAGCCTCATAGAAGGCCGTTCCGTAAGGGTTCACACGCCTCCTGTTCAGCGACCATGCGCAAGGCACTGGTCCATAAGCTTACTTCCCGTTGATGCGCAGAGCACCAAGGTCAGGACAGACGCACTTGCTCGGGTAACCCCGGGCACGCCAATGCCCGTACAGCCGCGAGCGACTGCCCCTGAGGCCTTTCCCGTAGTTAATAATAATTATAATTTGATTTAAATTAAAATTTAATCGTTCCGTAGTATGAATACTACTAAAATCGTAAAATTGGAAGAAAATATATAGTGAACACAAAATGATCAGCTGTTCAAATCCAAAATGGCGGATAATTCATGTCACGCAAATCATTTAAAAAAAAAACAACTTTTGAGTGGGGTATCAAATTAAAGGTATTGAAGAGTAGATTACAAAAATATATATAACACTTGTGGAATGTGTTTAATTTTTCATGCCATTTTGTCAAAAAACATCAATATTTACTAACTAATTTCATGTTCACAATACCAACGAAACACTTTTTACGTGAGACATCACGCACAACCATTTAATTTTACTCTTATTTAATTCTAATTTATCCATGTTAATGTAGTATTAAAACCCCTACATTTTTAACCCATGCCAATAAACATTTTTTTTTTTTTACTTTTTCGTAAACCAATATTTGGTTTCTTTTACTTTCTCATATTTATGTAATTTGAGAAAGTAGTGTGATGGCTTGCTAAATCCAATTTTAATAGATTTCAAAAAAGTGGATTTTTATGAAATTTTGCATAGATGTTCAGAAAAATCATAAATGAATTTCAGCTCTAAATTTGAAGTTGCCACCCCCCTGTTACTGTACTCTAAAAAAGCTTTCCAACGATATGCATCTTGAAGGGTAAATACTATATTAACTTTTGTACCCCGTACCCGTGTGTACCAAAACAAATTTTTTTTCACCCATCCAAATTCTAAACTAAAATTTCCCTACATTATCATAAGCCAATAATACGGAGATTTCTTATAAAATTCGCTCAAGTCATGGTGCATGACTGGACTTTCTTTTATATCTGGAGGTATAACTTTCTGACAGTTTAATTTTGTAAAGCTGCTGGAAATATATTTCATGACAAAAGCAAAATTTGTCAAAATTAATTTAAGGTAAAAATTTTTTTATCATTCTATTAGCTATTCACATTTAGAATGAAGAAACAATGTTTTTATATAATTTTTTCTTTTTGAGGAAAGGAGGCAATGGATTGCTTTTTACGCATTAACCTGCATACCAGTTCACGTTTAGCAGAGTGTCAGAATTGCTGGCTTTAGGATCGCCTACCGACTAAACCACCCCTCCCCCTTCCCTGGCGCCTCAGCCAATTACTCGGCCATTGGCGCCCTACACAGACATGTCTGTCTTCCTCTATAGCGTCACTAGGAGATACCTAGTGTCGTTTTTATATAATTAGTTACCGTACCGATTCTTTTTTTATCTCTGTTTTGTTGAATTTAGATCGGCTCACAACATTTTAATGGTAATACTGTCATTAACAAAGTTAGTTGGGGGATTATGAATGAGCTATACAACAAAATCTACTAAGACTTGTTTTAATAAGTTTTTATAATACAGTACATGAATTTATCAAAATTAAATCCCTCTACAATTGTACGAGTATGGAACAATAGTCTTAGTGCAGTCCACTGTCCACTACAAATCCCAAAACGAGAAATTGATAAAGCTATATTTCAATTTATTTTGTATGTTGTATGCTACTTAAACAATACATACCAACGATGATTCGAACAACGAAATTACATTGAATTATCAAGTAAAACGTAAAAATTATACAATAAGTTTCTTAGTCTTTGGAGCATCCACTGATTTTTACTAATTTTTCATCCACTGAAATAGTACTGGAACGGCGTGTTCCTGCACCAGTACACCCCTGGTTCAGAATAATAACAATAAAAACAGTAAACCAACTAATGAGCAAATTAAATCTTTTATTAATGAATACAACAAATTTATAATAAATTCATTTTTGAGCAGATGAAATCTAAAAAAATATATATATTAAAATTACAAGTAACATAACAAGTCTATAAGATATTTTAAAATGTAACAATTTCTTAACTATATAATAACATATGTATTTTATTTATATTTTTCAGTTTTTATAACAATTTAAATTGCAACAATAACATTTTATTTTCTTAATATAATAAATAACTTTTGTGATAAACAGCTAGGGTTTCCAGTGAAATCTGCGTCACGAAGGGGTTGAAATCCGACGTTTCGCTATGGAGAGAAGAATGGCGTACTTATACTGGTATAAGTTACCAGTATAAGTACGCCATTCTTCTCTCCAGTCGTCAGTATATCCTGTGTTTGCTCCGAGTCAACACCACGATGCACCACTCCCCTGAAGATGCTTCCAGTAGTGGAAGCGAAACGTCAGATTTCAATCCCTTCGTGACGCGGTTTTCACCGGAAACCCAAGCTGCTTATGACGAATCTACCTGCGGAAGCCTACGGACCAAGTTAACTTTTGTGATGTATAAATTATGGATAAGAAAGTTATTAGACTTAAATTTTGAGGGATTTATTCATAATGACTTAATCATATTGTAGATAACTCAGAAGCCAATGCATTTTACTTTTTTGAAAATTAATTTTAAATATGGGAAGTTCAAAATGTAAATTCCAACCTTAAAATGTAAGTCCAAACAATAAACTTAATAATAAAAGAGAGATTCGATAATAAAACTATAAAAATAAGATAAATCATAGCACACAGTGAATAGAATCTTCATAGAGTACAAAACTGATCAGTTAGTTGTACAAATATAACAGAAGAGCTGATTTTTAGGATAGGAAGTCTTCATAATTGAACTGATGAATGGAAACTTGTCAGTACATAATATGTGATACAGATTTTCAGCCAAAAATTATATTTAAAACAAAAATTTTTTCGACTAATAAAATTGGTCATAAGTAAAGAAATGATTAAAATTGAATTGGGCATTTGAATTTTTATTCACTATGAGTTAGTTTCATAAAATATTAGTAGACATATTTTTATAAGGTTGATGCTCTACTCTAAAGTGTTTATGATGTCCCAAAGGATTCAATTATATGAAACAGTGCTAGTAGTAGAATGGGAATAACCACTTCTTTCAACAGCAATTAGGCCAATTTGTTTGGGACCTGTTTACTAACCCCGTGTAGAGTTCAGACACTTCACACAACAATGTATCATCAAAGTAAATGCGGTGTGATTAATAGTGAGCCATATAAATATAAGTGCTAAGGCATGGGATTGAAACCGTGACCTCAACCTTAATTCTTAAGTGACCAATGCCAATGTAAGATCACGATCACTCTCAACCCCCAATAATATATGAAACAAATTTGGCACTTTTCTATATTCTTTCATAACCAAACATTTTAGAGTAGCAATAGTAGACAAAGGTAACATAAATGGCACATCAAATTAGTCAGTCTATCATAATTATATAACAAAAGGAATGTTTGCTCTGAGCAAAATTAAAAACCTACAAACTAATTGTATACATAATCAGGAACAACATACTTCCCTTTAAGGAGTTAAAGTTCGTAGAAAATAAGTGGTGTGTAAATAAAGTAGCATTAGTGTAGCGTTTGATCAGGGATTGCTGGCAGCTTTCCTTTGGAGTGGAGGTAGGCCAACATTATTCGAGCATTCAGTACGTAGAGTAAGTTGGCAGTCTGTTTCAGTGTTTGTTTTTCCTACACCGGTTTTATGAAGTGCGTTTTCAAAATTAGTGACATGACATCATTCTGCCATTTTCGGCCGTGGTGAGGATAAAGTGAGCCATTTCAGGGACTTTGTTTTTGGATTGTACTCAAAATTCCAAGACATTCAAGAAAATAAGGGTAATTTTCAATCTGCCCCCCAAAAAATGACATTCTTTCCTCCTGTGGTCCTTTTGTTCCTGGGTTTTGGAAATTAAAGGCAACACACACATTGGCACATTGCATTGGGAGGTTCATTTCAATAAAATCATGGCCTTCTGAGAATGCCTTTAAGCAGTGGAAAACCTGGGCCCTTGGTTAAAAACTTTCTCCATAGTCCTGATGAGGTTTTGCAAAAGTTTCCATCGCACTGTTCCCAAGCTGTTGCTCTAAATTGATGTAACTCATTTTATCATTATATTATGAGAAAGAATTTTTAAAAAATTGGTTCAAACATCTACTGAATGCTCATCAGATGTTGGCCTAACTGCTCTCCAAAAGAGAAGCCGCCAGCGTTGCCTGATTGAACGCTACACTGCCAGTCTCATTACTATATTTACACACCTTGCATAGGTGCATATCTAGTACATTAGAAGTAAACTAAAGTAATTACATTTTTCTCAAATGTAACTTTTCCACAATAACTCACTCCAGAAGGAGTTATTTGTTAAGTAAAAACATCAGTTTTCTCTTAAATTTCTCATTCTGAGTTAGATTGTAACTGAACCATTAGTTTTTTATACAGTAAAACACATTTAAATGCGTCTACTGAATACTAATGCAGATTAGAGTTACTACAGTTTACTTTACAGATATATCTGAGGATTGGATTTAAAATGACATACGTCAGTAAGTCATTATTAGCAATTGCTACATCAAATCAGATCTAAGTCAACCTAGTGTTCTCTAGAATTGAGAAAACACACAGATATGAATGATAACTATCTCCACCAAAGTCTTCCTCCGTCATTCAGAGGTCTCTTTTTAAATGAGTGCACTTTTATCTTCACAACTATAAAAACACCAAAACCTTTTATAAAAAAATTGACTTATGTCCTTTTAGAACCAAACCTCAAAAATTAATTTTAAAAAATAAATGAATTCACCAGTGAAACTTTCATTAAAATCAATAAGTTTAGACCTTCTGGAGAAGACAGCATCAGAGATTTCGTTAATGAATCACTATCGCCATTCTCAAAGAAGTTGCCCTCGTAGAGAGACATTACCATGAAATTCTAATGGCTCTCATCATGAGAAACCCTCTTTCGAGGTCTATAGAGGGTTTCTCTGCAATAGCTGCTGATACAATCTCCTCTACAAGATCTAAAATCTACAGTTACAGTCTGGCCTATAGAATTTTATTATAATCAACCTAACTATTTAATAAACCTTATTAGATACAATAATGTAATGAATAATTATCAACAACATAACAATATTGACAGAAGTTAACTAGCTAATGATTTTTCCCCGTTTATAATCCATGTTTAATTCTTGAATTTGACTAGAGGTACATTCTTTCCAACACTGTCTCCTGGCTTGTACAGCACATCCGACACCACTCCATCACGGTCTGCTTTAATAATATGCTGTAAATAAAAAAAAAAATTAATTATCATTATCATTACTTTTTGTAATTGATATTTTAACTCATGTAAAAATAGACTGCCAATTAGTGTGGCACTTATCATCTTCCTGGCATCTTAACTTATCACCCACTTTACTGATTTTATGCTTTTACAAGCTATTATTGTCTAAATTTATTTAATACCCCCCCCCCCCTGTTTTTTAAAACTGTTAAAATTGTTTTGATTTTTTACATGAATTCAAGTATCAATTAAGCAAAATTTAAAGAGCGCAGACAGTTGAAATTAATCTGGAGCCATCTGCAGGCTACTTTCCACAAACCATCCAAATTTCATAAAAATCAGATGAGTACCTTTGAAGATATAGATGTAAATAAAAGAGCCAGCGTGGCCGTGTGGGTTAAACCACGTCTGCTCGGCCATCACTGAATCATGAGTGGAAAGAGATGGGGTTCGATTCCTCGCCGTGACACTCTGATTTATATGGCTCACTATTGATCACATCATACCCACTTCAGCGGTACAATGTACGATGTGTGAAGTGGCTGGAACTCTCTACCGCGGGGCTTAAAAGGGGCCTACGTGATGGCCTAATTGCAAGGTTCGAACAAGTGGTTCGTCCTACCCGTTCTAGTAGGAAGTACTAGACTACTACTACTACTAGGTGTAAATAATTATATTTTTGTGCGCAAGTTGAAGAGACACAAATGGGCGCAGAAAGTTTAAACTTACCAACAATGGGCCAATTATGACCAACAATGGGCTAATTATGAGCTACCATACAAATTTCATTGAAATCAGATGAGTACATTTTAAGATATGTTGGCTTGCAAAAATTGAGCGACAGACAGACCGACAGGCACGGAACTAAAAATGTTCCCTGATGTCTGAAACAGATTTCTGTCTCAGAATTTTTGAAATCGGAGACAAATTTTCGTTCTTCAGAACAATCACATAGCTTCAGTTACCTTCGGTAAGCTAGGAAGCAATAATAATTGATCAAATAAAGTAGCCAAATATGTTTTACATCTTTACTGCTACAGAAATCTTTCCCTTACAAGAGCTACTATAATTTTATCTTTGAGCTAGAAGTGGTAGTTGGTCCTAGTACTAGTTCTAGACAGGTAGGAGAAACTACATGTTTGAACAAGCAATTAGGTCTATTTTTAGCCCCATGGTGGAGAGATTTGCATATCCAATGTACCTTGTACCGCCGAAGGGAGTATGGTGTGATCATTAGTGAGCTATGTAAACCTGATCATCAAAGCATGGCGTCATATCCATGTCCTTATACCGCTGATGCTACAGATTCCTCCCTTGATTCATAGATGTAAAGCAGAACACCATGGCACAGAATCAAACCCACAACTTTGAGTGTCACCAGTGATTCATTGATAGCAGAGCAGAAAGGACCGACGCCTATAGCCCCACGACCACCCCCCCCCCCCCCCACATCTTTGGACTAAAGCCCCAATTATATTTTATTTCACCACCATATTCTAATTTTTTCATAAAAATGGTTCCTCTGGGTTCAGATTAAGATAAAAAAATATTTTGAGTGTCACATCACAATAAGATTAAGATTAATTTATTTCTTTTTAGAGCAAACTTTCCTATATTCAATTTTAAACAAGATGAATGATTTTACCGAACTCTAACCAGTAATAAAATATTTTCATGAAACATCATACCTCCATTTTCATGGCCATGACTACAGCGATGGGATCTCCCTTAGTTACTGATTGCCCGACAGATACATGAACTTTATCAACTATTCCAGGCATGGGTGAAACAGCCTGGTCAGCACTGTTCCCAGCTCCTTGACCACTGACTACATAGTCTCGAATAATAGAGAACTCACTGTCCTCGTTCTGAAACAGAATAGTTTAATATAATTTCAAATAAAACATATATTTTTTTAATTTAACAGTATATAAAACCACAATATATTTTTTATAGATTACGTAGAAAAACACAACACTGTCTAACAGAGTAGTTCTACTTAAAATAATGGTTAATCTTAGAATGGCCATAAAAAGTTTAGTCCAAAACGGGACATTAAAATGGGAGGGGGGGGGGGGTGTTGAGCTGTTGCAGCCCCAGGCAAAAGGGTGTGGGCAAATTTTGGAAATTTTAAGGAAAAATATGCATTCTTTATATGAAATTGGTAAATTGATAAATTTTCCAAATCAAGTTATGGTTAGGTTAGTTAAAAAAGTGCTAACCTTAACCTAAAATAACCGTAACCTTCCATCATTTTCCCTAAAAATATCATATTTGTCATCATTGAGATTCACTTCAACACCATGTTACTGTGAACAACTAATTTAGAATCTGAAGATGGCTATTAAGTAAGTAGTCAAAACCGGTTAATTTTTATTACTACGTTTTTATTAGCTTGCTTTCTTGTTTGTTTGTTTGTCCGGTACAAATCTGGCAATCGATTTCTAACTAACTTCCCGAATAGCTAGACATTTGAAACTTTTAGCACAGCTCAGAACACGATAACAATGCATTATTTTAATACTTTCAGCCATCTTTCAGCAGAATTTAATTGGTTTTCAGCAAATTTTGCTGTATGGAAAGTTAGTTCGGAAAAAATCCGCAAGTTATTTTATTTGTTTTGCCATATCCCATATTTACGCAGTCTTCATTTTGATGGGTTTCAAATTTGTGATTTTTATAAATAAGAGATAAACATTGAATGACAGCAAAACAGGAAATATATCGATTGTATTATTTATTGATTATATTATTTCAAATATATCGATGGCACGGTTTAGATTTGGTGTTGGGGAGATCCGTTGTACAAAGATTTGTCCTTTTATAGGTTTAAGATCAGCTCTCTAGATGGTTGTCATTTATGTGAAGTAAATAAATTCGGAACTATTTTTTTTCACTATCATTATATATTATATAACAATAACAATTATATTATCAACATTACATACGATTCAACAGAAAATTTAAAAACGTAGTACATAAAAAGTTCTTTTTATCTTGAAATTATTACAAATACTTTGTGTGAAGATCTAGGGTTTTTTTTTCCTTTTCAAAATGATTATGAGTGAAATCACACATAGGAGAAGCAAACTGTTGATATATAACATATTTACTAAGATTGGAAACTTCTCCAACTCATTAAGTATGGGACAAGTATTTCATTTTACCCAGACATTCTGGAAAACATCCTAATTTTTCAAAAAAGCAGGATATTTTCGGAAACCAACCGGACGCCTACAAAAGCTTAGAATAACGGGACTGTCCCCTTGATAACGGGATGTATGGTCACCCTAGTTAATCTGCAGAACTGAAGACTAAATCTCGAATCAAATATGATTACTTCTATACACAGGAGAGATTATATTTATTTGTCTAAAAAAACTGTTAGACAAAGAGATATCATCTCTACTGTATATAAAAGTATCCTTTAGTCTTAACAATTTCTGTCCTTTAGGTTTACCCAAATAATATGCTTTAGTTTTTACCTCCACAAACTCCATGAGTTTGATAAGTGCAATATAAGATAAATAAGTCATATATATAAAAATGAAATGAAATTACCGGGTTAAAGACAAATATGGAGTCCGAGTCAAAAGAGACCTTAGAGGTGATAATTTGTTGAGGTGTCTCAACAGTAAGGTGGTAGAACTGATTCCCTGCGTAAGATAAAGTAGGTTTACATTTGTACATAGGAATTTGTGAGTTTTCCATCTCAAGCTCCATCCAGCCGTTATCTTCGTTGCGCCTTATTAACACAATGTAATCTGAAAGAAAATATTATAAATAATTAAACATTTTTAATTATTAATTAATTAAATATTTGAGAGAGAAAAAAATAACAGAGTAGCTAAAGCCATAAAGTATAGGAAGCAATCTATAACTGAAGCTAGAAAATTAAATCACTGATATCTAAAAGGGTACATCTTTAGATTGTTACTCCCCTTATAAAAACAGAAGTGTGATATTCCTTTGTCCCAAAGTACACTAGACTAAACATCCCTTTGTCTTAATAGTTATTTAGTCAGTCATTTATATTCCAAAAAAAGAAAAAAAAACATAGGGAAGTAACAATCTAAAGAAGTACCTCTAAAGGTACTTTCCCTGTAGTATCATCTCCTAAGCCACTCCTGCCATATGTAGAATACATTTTGATTTATTTTTTTCTTTTCTTCAAATGACACTAGCTATGTTAACACAGTGTATTGAAAACTTTCTGAATGCGGTATCTTTTCATATAAACACACCGTATTCAATCTATTTCATCTCAAGGTCGGTACACCAAAAGTTTGTACTGTATTGTATTGAAGTTACACGTAAACACCTTACTGTATTGAGATCGTATTACAAAGTTTCATGTTCTCTCCTGTGTAACCTGATTTATCGAACGTACAAGAATAACCTTCTTTCACAGCCATCATAATTATCATGTCAAAATCAGCTGTTTTCTAATGATGACAGAACTGTAACCAAATATTTTCAAATACCCACTCAAAAACAGACATCAGTTAAAGAAAAAATGCACCAAGAAAACAAGTTTTCAATACACCATATAAACGTAGCTAATACTAATAGCTTGAATGCTTCAGGCATAGTTTACATTGTCAAAATCGATATTGATTGAAAACTAGTTTCGACTCTGTATTAACGGGCAATTCTAATTTTGACTAGTCAATATAGGTTCGACAAAAGTCAAAACTAGGAAATTTCAACTATCGTTTTTTCTGTGTTAATATAGATACTTACCATTGTCCTGATGTTTAATGGTTACTTTATCAGTATGGGTCATGTTAACTCTGAATGCAGTGAGATGAGCGAAAGGATTAAATCTATCAGTAGATAAGTAGGACGTTTCTTTCAGCTTCAAACCATCTCTTAATAAAACTCCAACAGCAGCCTAGATCATTGAAATAAGTACAAAGAACGGTAATGCAATTAGATAACAACATGATGAAAAAAGTAAAAACATTTCAGTCAAAATTTTTAATAATTAGATTAAATAACAATAAATTTCAGTGGAAGCTCTCTTAACCAGCCCCCTTGGAATCGGATAATAACATTGAGATAACAAAATGGAGGGTTAAACCCTTAAAAACAGAAGTGCGATATTCCTTTTTCCCAAGTAAATTGGACTAAACATCCCTTTGTCTTAATAGTTATTTGGACAAAGGAATGTAAAAAAAATGTATCTATTTATATTCTAAAAAAAAATATATATAGGGTAGTAACAATCTAAAGAAGTACAGGTTCTTCTACCAGAATTTGGAGGAATCTAGTTCAGTGAAGCAAAAAACAAAATTTACCTGGAATATAATGTCATCAGCAGGTCTGGCGGGTATAAGTTGTTCCTTGTGTACATCAATAAACCCAGTATGTACATTGCCCGATATAAGATCATCGTGTCTACACAGATTCCTTAAGAAATTTACATTATTCTTAACTCCGACCACCTGTTTAACAGGGCCAATAGAAAAAAATCAATCAGTAACAAAATTACATTAGATGAAGAAGAAATAACAGTGTGATGCAATATTAAAATAGACTGCCAATTGATGTGGCACATAGCTTCCTTGCATCCTATCATGTACTTTATTAATTTTATGCTTTTACAAGCCATTATTGTATAATTTGTTTAATTGTTTCCCCCATTTTTTTTAATCTGTCAAATTTGTTTTGATTATTTACTTGAATTAAAGTATCAATTAAGCAAAAGTTAAAGAGTGCAGACGGTTCAGAGTAATCTGGGGCTATCTGCGGGCTACTTTCGATAAACTATAAAAGATTTATACAAATTAGATAAGTACTTTTGAAGCTGTAGGTATAAATCAGTGTATGTTTGTGCGCACGTGGAAGAGAAACAAATGAGCGCAGAAGGTTGAAACTTATATGGGACCAACAATGGGCTACTCATGACCTACCACCCAAATTTCATTAAAATCAGCCCTCCCTTCATTTAACATAAATACCATAAAAGTTGTAAGTATATGAGAAAATCGAAAATGGTTTTTCACCTCTTCTGAAAATTTCTAAACATAAAAAAACTAGATTTGCAACTTTATCATTCAAGTATTAGTAACAATACAAATATGCAACCTATTGAGGCCATACTTTCTACTTCACAGCTAACTAATCTTTATTTGTTAATAAATTTCATGAAATTAGCCATTTCTTAAATAGCTTAGAAGATAAGTAAAACAGATTTTGTTGTAAAATTTTAGTATAATATTTAAGAGTTATAAAAGAGTAAATATTTTTATTACTTAAATAAATAATTTTATAACTAATTATAAGATAATAAGAAATGTTGTCATGATTGCTAAACCACACAAGTAGATAAGCTAATTTCGTAATTGTAATAATTGCCTAATTGTGTAATTCTAATTGTTAGCTAATTGCGTAATTGAAATTAATTATTAATTTATAGTTAATTTAGTAGTTATTTTCCTTTTCTTAATTAATTTAGTCTATAAAGAATTAAAAAGCTCACTTTTCACCCTCCTTTTAGCTAGCTGACTAGATCTAGATCTTGAAACTTACTGATTCTCGTCATTTTCAACTGAATTCAGGTAACATTGATTTTTAATAATTTCATCCCAAACATCTCCTTAGTTTTCTCTTTCCTGAAATCCTTATAAGCTATTATCTCTCTTCATATGCACATAAATGTTATTTTTAATGTTTGATTTTTTGTACAATTAAAAAAGTTATGTGCTGAGAAAAATTAAATGAACGAAGAGAGACTAAAGGAGAAGAAAGAGAATCCAAATATAATAGAATTTTACTTACATTGAAATGTGAGAGAGCATTGTCGAGTTTATGAAAGGCTTTTGTTATATCCTGATCCCAAACTACAAGTTTAGCTATCATAGGATCGTAGTGGACTGACACGTCATCACCGGATCTTACACCTCAACAATATAAAAACAAAATTCAATTAGTTTTGCAGTAAAAAATAAATAAAAAGAATTTTAGACATCAAATGTTCAATACCTTTTTACTATAATTTTGACAAAACACATGTAACTATAAAGATAAGTAAATCTTTAAAATTAAACACCGAAGAAGAACAAAAATGGTAGATAAAGCAAATTCAACTTAATAGCAAATTTCCAGCAATGACAAAATGTATAATAATAATCCTAGGTGCAACAACCCAGAAATGAGGTTTGGCTACTGTGTGTAATGACATTCATAACTAGACAGTTTACTGTTTTCAACCAATGCGGTGAGGCACACAAGTGTGCAAAGTATTCATATGTGTGCCACGGGAGTTTTGAGGAGGGTTGATCCTCTATCAAGGAAGAGTCGTGGGACTGAGTTTTAAGAATATTTCCCAGAAATTGTGTAGATACGTTTTAAAATTATGTATTTCACTTTAATTTTTCAATAATGCAGTAAATAAATGTGCTGTCCATTGTAAACCCAATTTGCAGTCTCTTCTGAATTCTGTAATATAGAACCACCGATCTCCAATATAGGGTGAAACCTTCTTAAATCGGTCATCTATTAGTCAGCCAGTAGCTAAGAAAATCATGTAAAATCATTGCCTTTCAGAGGGGCCTGGGTGGCTGGGAGGCTAGGAAGGCAAGTTAAGCAGCCTCGAGCAGGGTCAGAAGATAGATGGGTCACTGCTTCTGACCACAGCTCTGGGTTCGATTCCCGGACCAGGCCTCCCGCTCAATGTCCACCCAGCATTGTTTAAACAAATGGGAAGCTCCTCGAAAGAGTGGCCCAACCAGGTTTAAAACCATGATAATGACACTCTTGGTTGTAATATACAACTAGGAGGGGAGTCAAGGTTAACGGCCATATCCTCACACAAGTTTTTGAAGATTTCGGTTCCTAACCCGGGTTTGTTCCATAGGCCCACCTAAGTGGCCTGGGTCTTCGGGTGTAAAAGCCCCCCGGAATAAAAAAAAAAAAATTAAAAAAAAAAAAAAAATGCCTTTCAACACCAACCACAAGTTTCCCACTGATATTTTTATGAAAGCGAAGATTTTTTGGTTTTTTCCCCTTAGATTTATATTTAAATACAATCTATATTTGAATATTCCATCCTTTTTTCTAAATGCATGACATATTGTTTCAGTGTAGTAACAAGAAATATTACAAATCTTTCCAATTCTATTGAAAACTATTAGTCCACAGGCCACCATAAGAAGCGAGTCGCTGATTAATAAAGTTTTCTTACCTTATGGAATCGCTTATTTATGCCGTGTCCACCGATAAATTGGGTATATGGCAACTGGGGGCTGGGCCATTTCTTTTTTGTTGACATGCCAAACTTGCCCTTCTGCGGGAACATTGAAAAGAGATATATGAGAGAGTTAGTGAGATACTGTCTAAAGAATATATATCTACACTTATATATATATATATAGATATATATATATATATAGATATATATATATATATATATATATATATATATATATATATATATATATATATATATATATATATATATATATATATATATATATATATATATATATATATATATATATATATATATATATATATATATATATATATATATATATATATATATATATATATATATATATATATATATATATATATATATATACAAGAATATATAGTCTCATATATCTACACTTTAACGGTTGCTAACTTAAAATTTAATTGAAAAGAGATAGATAAAGTTTTGATTTTCATAGGATCGTTTAATTAAATTATTTAAAAAACAGTGGTACACGTGGCCACCGATAAGAGTGGGCCGTTTGGGGTGGCCACCGCCCCAAACATATCGCTCTGCGGGGACGTTGAAAAGAAAACGGCCCACTCGTATCGGTGGCCACCTTTACCACTGTTTTTGAAATAATTTAATTAAACGATCCTGTGAAAATCAAAACTTTATCTATCTCTTTTCAATGTTCCTACAGAAGGGCAAGTTTGGCATGTCAACAAAAAAGAAATGGCCCAGCCCCCAGTTGCCATATACCCAATTCATCGGTGGACACGGCATAAATAAGCGATTCCATAAGGTAAGAAAACTTTATCAATCAGCGACTCACTTCTTATGGTGGCCTGTGGACTATATGATCAGCAATATACTTTTGCAAATAAAATTAATAAATTATTAGTTTTTTTAACTAATGAATAAAATTCTTATAATTCCTATTCATTTAAATAATTTAATCTCTCCTTAAATACTGATGTTTTACCTTGATCATTTTATTGCCAAAACTCACTGTGCCATTACTTGAAAAGGGTTGAACATCACTGTGACAGATGATAAAATATATTGCTGTGGGAACAATAAAAATTGTAACTATTTTCCCTTATTTTTAAAAAAAATATGATCGAAATGTCAAAATATACCAGTTTCAACTCTGACGTTAGGACCAGCAGGGAGACCTAGAGCAGCTAAATGTCCAGCCTGAGGTACAAATCCACCAGGCACATCTTCAGCATATATCCTAGCTTCCAAAGAATGTCCGTTAAGCTTTATACCGTCCTGAGTGGAAGGAAGATGTTGGCCACCAGCTACGTTTAACTGCCATTCAACTAAGTCAACTCCTGTTACCATTTCACTTACAGGATGTTCCACCTGAAAAAAAAAAAAAGAAATAAACTTAACTTAAAATAAATAACAAACAACTTAAACTTAAATTGGGTTTGGAATCACTAACCAGGTCAACAGTGAAGTACCCAGTGTGTCTGGAAAGACCCGCGTTCATAAACCTTCGGTAGATTTAGCGGTAGTTACCCATAATATTACTGTAGGAACGCCGAGAGAATGTGCGTGGAAAAATGGATCTTGGGTCGAAGTTTCAAACTTACTATCGACTTTACTTCGAGATATATCGCTATTCCTCTAGGCTGAGTCCCCTCCAGGTACTCGAACTTTTCTACCTTTTTTAAAAAGTGACATTTTTTCGGCACATTTTCACAATGCCCAACTTTAACATCTCACTGCTTTAAGAGTTCTTACCCAAATCAAACCAAATTCACAGGGTTTTTAGAACTCATATAAATGTAGAAGCCTACTTAGTTTCAAGTCAAAAAGTTAATTAGTTTTACATTAATTAACGAATTTAATGGGATCTGATATCCAAATGAACCCAATGCAAATTATTATTGAGCATTATTTTTTAACATTTGTTGATACATTATTAGAAAATAATAAATAATATTATTATGCTATCAAAGTAATATTTTAAAACGCAATTTCTTTTACAAATATTTCTATTGTTATCCATTATTTAATGTAGAACTATTTATATATGACAATTGAAAATTAGGCAAAAATGAGAAACACGCACTAAAAAACTATACGTTGAGATGGGATGTACTCGTATGTACCAAAGTAAGTAATTTTATGTACTTACAGATAAAAACAAAATGTTGAGCAGAGAAGTCCAAGTAAGAGTGCCAGTTCAAATTTTCCAAGGAGATGCCAAATACGAAAGATATGATCACGGATATATAAGATGTTATCGACAAAGCGATTGTCCTAAGAATGACTGAAACATATGTTGATTTTTTTTTTTTTTTTTTTTTTTTCATTTTTAGCTGGACAGTTTGTTGAAAGGAAAGCGGCTTGTATTATGAGATTATTTTCTTGCAAATATGTATAAATTTTTACAATTTTCCATGTAAGATTGCACTTCTTTAAAAAATAAAGGGTTTATCCCAATCCAAACTAAGGTCAATCACCCCCCAAAAGTAACTAATCCCATTCCTTCATCCTTCCGCTTTTTATAATCCTAAATCCTACCTGCCCGTTAAGTAGCTCATGCCCTATCAATATTTAGAGAACATATTATTCAGATAAAGATTACAGTGCTGCTTAAAACTAGTAAGACATCATGCGTTTTAAAATATTTCTTTGATAGCAAAGATGGATTAAAATAATAGGACTGGTTTATAAGACAAAACCTTAACAGAAAAATAAAGAAAAAAATACGTTTCAAAGAAACGAATTTATTTTAAATGTTTAATACAATTTGTATACTTAATGTTTTCTTAAAAATGTTATACATTTTTAAAAATAAATATTATTTTATAATCTATAATCAGATTAAGTTTTAAAATTAGTAAGATATCATGCGTTTTAAACTATTACTTTGATAGCATAATAATATTACTTATTATTTTCTAATAATGTATCAACAAATGTTAAAAATAATGTTTAATAATAACTTTCATTGGGTTTATTAGGATATCAGATCCCATTCAATCCGTTAATTAACATCAAACTAATTAACTTTTTGACTTGAAACTAAGTAGGCTTCTACATTTATATGAGTTCTAAAAACCCTGTGAATTTGGTTTGATTTCGGTAAGAACTCTTAAAGCAGTGAGATGTTAAAGTCGGGCATTGTGAAAATGTGCCGAAAAAAATGTCACTTTTTAAACAAGGTAGAAAAGGTCGACACACCTAGAGGGGACTCTGCCTAGAGGAACATCGATATATCTAGAAGCGAAGTCGATAGTTAGTTTAAAAGTTCGACCCAAGATCGATTTTTCCACACACATTCTCTCGGCGTTCCTACAGTACCTTCTAAATTCTTTAATTGCAATTTTACAAGTTTAAAAGGGTTTAGTCTCTTGTTGCGTCTGTTTTTTGCAATTCTTTAAAATTCATTTTCAATATTTAGATTTTGTGAAACATGGACCTTTATGGGCACGCTTTCACTTTGTTACCCTCCTTTTTAGGGTTCCTAGATCATCCTAGAAACCCTTATGCTTTTGGTAGTTTGTCTGTCCGTTGCATCTTGGCGTATATCTTCCGACCTATTGAAGCTAAAGACTTGAAATTTGGTATACAAGTTAAACTTTTTTGTAAACAGAAAAACTATTGCAAACTTAAACAATCAAAATTTCTGCGATCTGCGATCTATATATATTTATATATATATATATTTTTTTAAATTTTCAAGTTGGGTATCATTACAAAGGTATTAAAATGTAGATTACCAATAAATACCGTGTTTCCGTAATGGCGGCCATTTTAACTCCCCCCCCCCCCCCCCCCCCCCCAAAAAATAAAAAATAAGACAAACCCAAAATGTACCTTTTTATAAATATTTTGTTAAAAAAAAAAAAAATAATAATAATGTATTTATGAATTCTTATGACCGAAGAAACCCTATTAGTAACTTGCTGGCAAGTACTTGACCGTATTTTTTTTTATTTTGACATTGAGATGAATTTGGTGGGTAATTTTGTGACATGATCAGAATGTATCAAACCTGAGAGACGACAAGTGTGATATTTCTTTGTCCCACGGTACATAGGACAAAATATCCCTTTATACTAGTTATTTACTTTGTTACCAATCCTATTTTTATGTAAGATAAAGGTACCATTTTATGGATCCCAATATAGGTGGACAACAAACTAAAAGAGAACCCCTTTATCCAGAGATAAGTAATTTATATTTATCAATGGGAACAGTGCGTTAAAATTTTCAGTAGAAGGAAGAAGACTAGGGATGATGGCTATATACACATTTAACATAAAGGGGGGTCTTGTCTCCAACAAGTATGCTAAAGGCAAAAAAATTATCTGCTCAAAAATTATAAACAAACCTGAAGTCTGGTATTCATTTCCATGAAGAAGAATTGATTGGTGTCAGTATCCAATATAAATTCTACAGTACCAGCACCAACATACCCTACTGCTTTAGCTGCCCTAACACCAGCTTCACACAGACTCTGTCTTACTTCCGGAGTTAAACCAGGTGCTGGGGCTTGTTCTATAACCTTCTGATGACGTCTCTGAACACTGCAGTCTCTCTCAAACAGATGCACGTAGTTACCATGACTGTCCCCAAATACTTGAACCTAGAAATAAACAATTGTTTGTATTTAATTTAATTTTTTTAAATTAAATCATGACTCTCTCTAATGGAGATGGATATAACATCAAAAAAAAAAAAATGTTTTAACTTTTTGCACCGCTCATTATTAATAAAACTGTTACAGAAGATGACCCTAATAGGGTGGAAACGTCTTATGCAAAAAAAAAAAATTTTTTACTATTACACCAAATTTATTCATCAAATATAAAAAATAAAAATACTAAAAATAAACACAAACTATTTAGAAAAATTTAGAAATCAATTTCCAAACCACCTTATGACAAGTACAATAATAATACATATTTATTGAAAATAGTACAGAATTAGATAATTACATAAAATATGATAGTAGTTAACATAATAATAGATAAACCAGTTTTGAGCAAGTATATATAAAATTCTTCAATAAGAGTAATTTAGGGGATTTGGTGCATTATTGAAGTCCAGTGGCGTAGCTAGGGCATTGGGGGGCCCCCCGCAAGAACTTTTTGGGGGCCCCTCACCAAACGAAATTTATGAGCAATGCAGGCCCATAGGTACGCCACTTTTGAAGTCATATATATTTTATTTTAAGCAAAACAAATTTAACAAATATCCAAGACTTTCAAGAAGTGGTTTTAGAAAAAATATGGCTGGGATCTTGGTACCAGGTAAAAAGAAAAAAAAAAAAAATACCAATACTAACAATAAATAAATAACATATACAGTTGGAACTTTATACAATGAAATTGATAGTTCCTGAAAAAAATGTCCTATATAGAAATTTTGTTACATAGAATTTATTCTTGACACGGAGCACATCTTTGCACCTAATTCCTTTATGTCTTAGGATTAGGTAATTTTTTTTTTTACCTCTTTGTACCTAATTCCTTTATATAGTCTTAGTATTAGGTAATTTTTCTTGAGTGATGATTTTCTTTTATATATTTGTACAATGAGTAAATTACGCTGTAAGAAGTTAAGAGCTTTATAAACGTCCAAAACTAATTCTAAACTGAGATTATGAAATTGCTCTAAACTGTGCAAAGATGATTCTGATTCCACTTAAACTAATGGAGGTAGAATACGCAAAACTATATTAGAGTGCTAGAGCAAGAAACTCCTAAAAATGGTTTTAAGAAAAGAAAAGAATCGGGCACCACCAATATTAATTCACAGAAAGTTTATCAGTCAGATATTTTTCTTTATTTCTATAACTTTTTTTTATTGTAGAGAAATAATTTTCGTTCTATAGAAAGACTACTATAAGGAACTTCAAATTATTCAATTTGCTCTAACTACCTCTGACAGAGAAATGGTGATTCCAAAAAAAAAAAATAATAATAATAATAAAGGTAATAGAAATAATGTAAGGATAGCTGAATGAAATATTAGAATACATACTTCAACGTGTCTTGGTCTAGCGATATATCTCTCTAAAAGCACAGCATCGTCTCCGAATGATCTTAGAGATTCTCTCTTAGCTGATTCTAGTGATGGAAGGAATTCACTCTCCTCTCTAACTATCCTCATTCCCTAAGAAAATAAATAAATAAAATAATTTTATTTTACCATTATTTTTATTATTATGTTACAGATTCAAAATAACACGATTGAGAGGTTTGAACTGACCTTGCCGCCTCCTCCCCTGACAGCTTTGATCATGAGAGGGAATCCTACTTTCTCAGCTTCCTTCAAGAGAGTGGCTTCTGACTGATCTGCACCGTGATACCCGGGGATCACAGGTACACCAGCATTTGACATTATCTCTTTTGATGTACTAAAAATATTGTTTAAAAATAAATTAAGATTAACATATTATCTTAAATTAACACTATTATGGTATATGAATAGATGGCAAAAATAAAACAAAATGAACATCTACATTTAGCTAATGATGACATCTATATTTATAAAATTAAAGTTTTGTCTATACATTGGTTAGAATTGTATTGGATCCTTTTTCATTTCATATATTCCGAAAACCGAATCCGGCATTAACTTTTTTTGTGAATGTATGTGTGTGTGTATGTCACCACCAGTCCAACTTTATAGGCGCAAAACTGGCTGAACGAAATCAATTTTTTTTTTCAGAGGTGAGAGCAAACATGTTGCGCATGTAGGCTTTGCAATATTTTCTGTCTTGCTTCGCTTGACAGTAAATGTAATTGCCGCGGTAAAGAAAAAACTCACTTCACAGCCTAGTAACATAATATACTATTTACCTTCCTTAAAAATTAAAGATGGCAGAGGCAACTTTAAAGTTTGTTTGGAATCTTATTGAGGCTAAACGGTGAGTTGTTTTGAAAAGGCAGATTGCATCAGCGATAATCGGATTTTAAAAGATCTACAACTTTGTTCCTATGACTTTTTGTCGTACCTCCATCGGTTCTACCTTAAATAGAGCTAAATTTGATAATTTTAACAACAAAATTTTGACTTTGAGCTCTTATGACATCTGCAATTGTTGACCGATTTCATTTCTGATTGGGGTGCTTAAACCTCATACTAATGCTCTTTAAATCGAGTATTTATTATTTTATTAATTTGTCCTAGAACCAGAGATATTAAATATATACTGGTGCAGCTTCCGTAAGACAGGTAATTAAATTAATGCATCAATTGTTAATAATTGTTCTATGACTTCCCAGTCTGATTTGTTTCGACTGGCTGATCAATTTGAAAAAGAAACTTTGGAAAAAGCGTCTAAGTCTGGAGTTTATAAAAAGTATAACTTTTGCCAGTTCTCTTGAGAAATAAATTAATAATATTTTTAAATTAAATTGCTTAAAAAATAGTGTTAAAAGATGTGACAATTATGTGTAGCACACAATTGAAGAAACTTTATGAATAATAGAGAAATATAATAGAATAAAATTGTAGAGTAATTCAGGGATTTAAGAAAAGCTTGATAATGACCCAAGGAGGGGTTGAAATATCACCAAGAATTAAAATTATGATAACTTAAAGGTTTAATTTATACTACTCATTAGACCATGGAAGGATTATCTTTTTGAAACAAAAATATTGATAGAGTAGACAGGGTAATACTAAACTACTACTATTTATTATATAATTTCCTTTACATGATTACCTCTTTATACCCATATCCCTGATAGCTGAAGGAGGAGGTCCGATGAATATGACACCAGATTTGTGACAAAGTTCAGCGAATTCGGCATTTTCAGATAAGAACCCGTAACCAGGATGAATAGCATTAGCACCACACTTTTTCGCTACTTCAATTAACTTTTCTCCTGTAATCAAATATATTTTTTTCAACCATGAAATATTCAACTGTTTAACACTTAAAAACTCATTAATATAAGAAAGAAAGTACGTTGTCATATTTGTTTAGGTTAAATATTCAAAGAAAGAGAAAATGTGGAAGTATTGTGTTTTCTTTCCTAATCACTTCTAACAAATAATGTTATTCCCATAATTTTCATAGAGCTTAGTCCTATACTACTTCATCAAGAAAATAATGCAGCCTAGACACACAAAAAATATAAGATTTACTGAGGCGAGGTAGTCAATAATAGGAGAGGACGTGGGGTGGAGGGTGTACTCGCCTCACCGAGATAGAGTCACTCTACCACCGCACTATCCTATTTACTCTACTGACTTTTATTCACTATACACATCGTTTACAATCCCCATTGTTTAGATTAGGCTAGTAGCTTGGTAGAGTGCTACTCTACCAAGCTACTAAGCCGTTTACTCTACCAATGTGAACCAGGAATTAGAATGGCAAGAAGTATGAAGACCTTCTTTCTTTAAAATGTGCCTAGTTATAGCTGGTTCCAGCTGATCATAGCTCACATGGATTGTATACATAAAATCTCTAAATCTACAGGATTTCATTAAAAAATGCATTCAACAAAAATATAAGGACTTAATTATTATCTCACCTCTTAAGTAGCTTTCCTGAGCAGGAGCTCGACCTATATTATAAGCTTCATCTGACTAAAATTAGAAAAAAAATGAAATATTAGATATTCCCTTAGAACATTCACAGTTGAACGTAGCCATTCCCCAGCAAATAGTCGTCAACCTCTGATAAATTTTTAGGAGAATGTTAAAAGAAGGTTGCTTTAGAACAGCTGAAATTGGTCAATTGTTTCAATTACATTTTTTTTGTACGTAGACGGTGATTGGTTATTGAACTACACCTCTTTCATTATCAATACAAATGCGTTTTGATACATAAGGGAACTTTTTTGTTCTTGTGTCTGCCTGCTTAAAATATTTAAAGTGACGTCAGAAGCAAGGAAATTTGTAAATTAAAAAATATGTTTCAGCAGTAAATCTGGAG
Source organism: Gerris lacustris (assembly GCA_951217055.1). Lineage (NCBI taxonomy): Eukaryota > Metazoa > Arthropoda > Insecta > Hemiptera > Gerridae > Gerris > Gerris lacustris. Next base: position 56,402,157 of record OX578283.1, on the reverse strand, counting down.
AATTAAGATACAGTTTAGGGAGGGGTTTATAAAAGTAGGTGGGCCACATTTCAAACTGTTTTGACAAAGGGATATAACAGGGGTGGGAAAGTGCGCCTCTTTGTTGATTTAAGTGTCGCTCCCATTCAAAATGTATATCCTTTTAGTTTTGAAAAGTTCGAAATCGAAATTTGCATATTTTCTAAACCAATTTATTTTTAATATTACTGAAGATAGAGTTCCAATTTTTGAAATAATACTTGTTGAAAAATTGGCTATGAAATTTGAGTTATTAGAGGTGAGAAAGCATCAGGCATTGCAAATACAGCAAATCTACTTCTACAGTGAATTTTAGTAACTCGAGCCAGAATCAAAATATCCTGGCTTAAAGAAAGCTACTTGCAGTTTAATTTCATTTTTTGGTAAAACATATTGTAATGAATCTTTGTACTCCACAATGAAGTTTATGAAGTTAAAGTATCTGTCTTTGTTTACCAATCATCATTTCACAGAATTGCTGTCGACCTATTTAACAAATTTTACGTAATATTTCCAACATTCGACCAAAGTTCTTTGCTCAATATTTATTTTATTTTAATTATTTAATGTTCAAATAATTATTTGCATTGACCCTCTCTCTCTCTTAATTGTATTTCCTTTTGTGTGTACATTACATAGCACTTCAGACTTGCTTAGAATATGCAAATATATTAATTAAATTAAAATTTCTGAATATAACACTAAGTAAATATAATGTGGCTCTTTATATTATAATACATGAAAAACCGGAATGCGACTTACATTGACCTCAAGCATGCCCACCCAAGGGATATAATCTCTCAAATATATAAATCATGCAAAACTGTATCATCTCCTTCAGTTTAACCATTTTAACATAAAAAAAGAGAATCGGCCAAGTGAATAGGGTGCGGGTGGTACGCATTTGTAACCAAGGTCCAATCACCAACATACAGGGTGATTGGCGATATATGTACAAAAATAATTAGGGTGATTCTAAACCTCATTGGCTAGAGAAAATGTCATATAAACCATGGGTCTATTCTCAACCGTTTTCCAACAAGATCAAAATTTATGATTTTTTTAAGACATACCTTTGCTCATAAAAACACTTATTGCTCCAAAAGTATAAAAGTTAAAACAAAATTTTTGGTTTCATTGTAAAGCTGACAAAATTTCTTACCAGAAAAGTATAATATTAATTTTCATAACCTCAAATTACATGACAAAAAAATTATACAAATTTTTATTTTTAAAAAATAATTTTTCTTGTGGTTCCATAACTTGATAGAGAATCGAGCTTAAATGTGTCGGACTACAGGAAAACATTCCTTATTTACTAAAGTTTCGATCAATATTAATATTATTACCCATTCATAAGGTAGAATTTTTAGTAAACTTCGCTGAAAGTAAAAAAGAAATGTGTTTATTGTTGCTATTGTTAACTTACAGGTGAGTAAATAATTAAAAGCATTTTAAAAGAAGCAAGATTGGTTTAGTATACTCACCTAAATGTCAACAATAAACACGTTTCTTTTTACTTTCAGCGAAGTATACTAAAAATTCCGCCTTATGAATGAGTAATAATATTAATATTGATCGAAACGTTAATAATTAAGGAAGTTTTTTCTGATCCCGACAAGTTTAAGCTCTGTTCTCTAACAAGTTGTAGAACGACAAAATTTTTTTTTTTTTAAATAAAATGTGTACATTTTTTGTCATGTAATTTGAGGGTATGAAAATTAATATTACATTTTTCTGGTAAGAAATTATGTCAGCTTTACAACAAAACCAAAAATGTTGTTTTAGCTCTTATACTTTTGGACCAATAAGTGGTTTTATGAGCAAAGGTATGCGATCATAAAATTAGACCTCATGGGAAAACGGTTGAGACCCATGGATTATATGACGTTTTTTTGTAGCCAATGATGTTTAGAATCATCCTATTTATTTTTGTACATATATCGCCAATCACCCTGTATAATGCTATTAGACAGTTCAAATCTTGGCAAAAGTGAATTGTACGGTGCCATCAAATTTTGTACTTCGATTTGGACCTCTACCTGGTCTATATGTATCAGGGTTGTTTTTCGTCAGAAAATGAGTGGAGCAACGCAAAGCGGTCATTGCAAATTCTAGGGCAAAAAATTAATTTTGTACTTGGATTCTGTAAACAGCACCGTACAATTCACTTTCACCCAAATCTCTTAGAAATAAGGCATGTTACACACATGATAACATAGAGTAAATGTGTGAAGTAGCTGATACCTCCATCTTTTAATAACCCAGTGTTGCGATTATTAGGGAATCTGAAATGACAAAATAAAATTTAAAAATCTATAAATAAATTCTTACAAGAGCAACATGCATGGACCTTGCGTCGGCATCACTATAAACTCCAACTGTTTTAATACCAAGTTTCTTGGCACTTCTGATGACTCTGCAAGCAATCTCACCTCTGTTGGCAATCAATACTTTCCTTATTCTGTTAGCTACACTCATCCTTTAGAGTTTATAAGTAAAAATTAAGATTATAATACAACTCTACAAAGTAAAGCCGACAAGATTATAAATTGTACTTCCTAAAATAATCTGATTTATTAATAATTAAAAAAATATGATATTGATAAGTTTATCACAAATTAACAAAGAAAATAACAAAAATTAAGATAATTGTTTAACTAATAATAAAATAACTACAGAGATTCTAAATTTCAAATAACAGTAACTACGTAACAAATTTAATGAACGTGTAGTATTTTAAAATATTCTCCAAGGACTCAAGAACCTGTTGCTTGTTGCTTGTGATAAAAAAAAAACATATATAATTTATCTGAAGGCAGCACTGACCCCGTTATCAACAATTAAAGTAAACATCTGATAACATTCCAGAGTCTACACAACTAGCTCTAAACAGATGTTCAGCTTCAGCTGTTAGCTGTCAAATAAATGTTTTTATTTTCGTGCTCTCTCTAGTAATTGTGAAAATCTTATGAATTGTCTGTGGAATTCCAAGTGTATATGTCTTTTTTATCATTTTAATTAATTTTTATGTCCTATTTCACTTTTTTAAAATTAAATTCAGTTATTAGTGTAATTTAAAAGTGATGCAAAGACCCTGTTGCAGCATCTGGATTCGATATCTGTGATGGCGAGTGAAATTTTATTATACTTTTTTTCAATATTTAGGTTGAATTAATCGTTTTAATAGTTTTAGTTATTAAATTGAACTCTGTGATCTATATTTTAAGTTTGAAATATGGAAGATTATAAATTTCTATTCAAAGTCGTTCTAGTTGGTAATGCTGGAGTTGGGAAAACATGTTTAGTTCGTAGATTCACACAAGGACTGTTTCCTCCTGGTCAGGGAGCAACGATCGGTGTCGACTTTATGATAAAAACCGTCGAAGTTGACAATGAAAAAATAAAATTGCAAATTTGGGATACGGCAGGTCAAGAACGATTCAGATCAATTACACAGAGTTACTACAGGTCAGCCCACGCTCTTATTCTAGTTTACGATATTAGCTGTCAACCGACGTTCGATTGTCTGCCAGACTGGTTAAGAGAAATTGAAGAATACGCCAGCAGTAAAGTACTCAGAGTTTTAGTCGGTAATAAAATCGACCGTGACGACAGAGAAATTCCGACACATGTAGGTGAGGATTTTGCGCAAAGGCACAACATGTACTACTTAGAAACTTCCGCTAAAGAGTCGGACAACGTCGAGAAACTGTTTATGCAGATTGCTGCTGAACTCATGGAACAAGCCAGGTGTAAAGATTTCCCCCGATATGACACTAACACTCAGAACATTCACGGGCGTTCCACCACTATCGGTGATTCTTGCTGCGGTAGATTGTCGTAGATTTTATAGGTAATTTAACAATGATTTAATCATAAGAATGGACTTGACAGTCAATCCTTAAATTATATATTTTTTAATTTGACGAATCTCGCATGATTTGCCCATTTTTAAATCAACAGTAGTGACTTTTTATTACAGTTCATTCATTTTTCAAAGGAGTAAGTCTTTTGAATGGTTGATGTCAAACAAACTCCTCCCTCACTCATCCTGTTATTGGTTTAGTGTATATTATGTAAATGAAATTACTTGGTTAAACCGATGGAAATATTTTGTCAAAATTAATCATTTAACATCTTTATCATTATCTATGTCTGACAAATTCCTGTTTTTTACGTTGATTGTATAAAGTAACTAGTTTTGCACTAAAGGTGTATTGATACTTAATAGTGTTGATATTGACACTTCATGTGTTGATATTATTACTCTATGTGTAAATAGTAAATAATAACGAACTCCTAAAAGATATAGGGCAAATCGTAAGGGATTCTTCATGATTTTTCTATTACATTTTTTCCTCTTTATAGTGCAATGTACTTGTCTTGAAATTATTCTAAATATTTTTTAAAAAATACCTGAATTAATAAAAATATTAGTCTTAAAAAACTGTTAAAAGAAAAGAGATAGAGAAACTGACTATTAAATTTGAATTCTTGATATTAGAAAAATTAACACTAATTCATACTTGTCATTATTGCACTTATATTTTTTAAATTTAATTTAACTTAAGAAAGATACAATACTATTGAGCTGAAAATAATAAGATTTAGGGATTGGTGTAGTTAGAAGTTTTTATGAAGTGCGTATCTCCCTTTAAAAGAGACTATCTTAACACCCAAATCGTCACTCCAGTGGTAAAGTCTTTTATCATTGCTTTTCTGGAAGGCAAAATACCATTTTAACACATTTCAAGAGCACTCGAAGATTATCTATTTGTATAGACTCCAAATAAAAGTTCCTTAAAAGTTAATGACTTATTTACTCTACGGCACTAAAACCCATGAAGAGAAATGTAAAACAAAGTGGCACTACCCACAGGGAGCCATGTAAAAGGGGATTGACCCCATGATCTCATGCTCATGATTCATAGATGGCTGACTTCCAGCTGACCACTGAGAGGGACCGTATGCTTGGTCTTATTTGATTAACTGACAGTCCTACTTTATTTGATTCTCCATTTTCTTGTTTAAGTGTTTAATAACCTTTGCTCTGATGATTAAATCATCACGTCTTGCATCAGCTTTGAAAAAAGAGTGGTAGCTCTTCCCCTTCCCTTATTCCCTTCTGTACTCAGAGCTAGTGAGAGAAAAGTCAAAAGAGACAGAGGTCTGGTTATACTTTTTGCTTTTACTTGGCAATGCGCAATCGCTAGTAACTCTTTTCTCACCTCCACTGCTCATTTTCGACCAATAGAACCTCTAGTCCTCCCTCCTTCTGCTCAGAGCGATCTTGATCCTGATCCTCCTCACCCCAAACTCTAAAATTCATTCTCTCGCTCTTTAATATCGTAATCCCAGCCAGCTCAGTGATCTCTATCTACTCATGCAACCGCTCTAACTCTACTGGGACAAAGTAGCTTTCTATTACATCTATCTATTCATCTAATTCCTGACTACTCGTTCCCTAATATTTTCTATGTATGTATCATTTTTTTTGCAAATACAAACTTTATGTTTATTTAAACTTTGTTTACTGAAGGCAACAGCTAAATCTATTGCTATATGCTCGGATAGCCAAGCGGCCAAGCTACATGCTCTCGATGCCCCTAGTGCAACCTCTGCACTGGTGAGGGAGTGTCGGGAAACACTAGAGCTGCTGGCAGAGAGTAAAGAGGTAACACTGCTCTGGGTCCCGGGACACCAAGGGATCCCAGGGAATGAGAAAGCAGATGAGTTGGCAAAAATAGGAGCCTCCATTCCTTTCTGTGGACCGGAACCCGCAGTTGACTGGTCGAGAGGTCAAGTCAAAGCAGCCATTTAGAGGTGGGTATGGGATGAAGCAGATAAGGGATGGTTAGACACAGAGGGATGCAGGCAGTCTAAAATGTTACTGCTAAAGATAAATAAAAGGAAAACCTTATGGCTGCTAGGACTGAGCTGGGCCAACCTGAGAAATCTGGTTGGAGTGCTAACTGGACACTGTAGGCTCAGAAGACATCTGGCATTACTAAAAGTAGAAGAGGACCCCACATATCCAGTGTGTGATGAGGAGGAGGAAACAGCTTACCATTTTCTGGGAGTGTGTGAAGGATATGGGAGATTACACTTTCATATCTTAAGGAATGGAGGAATTAGGAGGAACTTAAAACTCTTAAGTGGCAAGATATCCTCTCCTTTATGATCCAAACTAAAAGGTTTGAGGATGAGGTGGAGGTGGTTTGAGGGGTGTCGGTTCGTCTGGGGTTGGCAAAAAGGATCCAAAGATGGTCTGTTTGCCAGGCTAGGCCTCCCCGCCCTTACTACTACTACTACTTGTTTACTGTAATGGTCTACCAACTTATGACATCGTATATACATATATATTAGAGAGCAATGAGCGATGAGCTAGATAAAAGAGCTGATCATTTTGATAATCAATCTGATCTGATCTCTGAAATGAGTTATTTTACCCATCTCTAAAAGACGCTGGATTGTCTGGATGTACATTGTGTTTCCTTTCCATTAATTTCTCCAAAGCACATTCTCTTGCCATAGTCCTCTTTCTATTTTGAAGTTCTAAATATAACAAACGATGTGTAAATGGTTTTTTGCCTCTCCTGAAGAGTTCTAAGAAGCCTTATTATCAAGTTTTGTTTAGGAGCAAATATAAAATTCTATAGAGGTGAAACTTGTTTTATACTAATGATCACACTGATGTGGAAGCAGGCCAATTTGTCCATCCTGATAATTGTTAAGAAATGCAAACTGTTCATATCTGAATACTTCTGCTTTGGTGAAAATATATATTACAATTTATTATCATTAGCAGAGAATTATGTTATAAATTGGGGCAGGTGTGAAAATTGTCTTTTTGTAGTAACAATGTCAGATTTCATAGGACAGAAAATTTGAAAAATAATTTTCCTCTATATATTTCTCTGTGGATATGTTTAGATACGTATATTGCATACAGCTGCTTGTATAAAAAAGAACAGACGTAATAAGACCAGCAAACATATTTACCATAGTGTATTAAACTAGTTATTGGGTGTTAAATTGGTCTACAAATATGTATCTTTCAGCTTAATTTATGTTTATTATTTTTCTTCTAAAAGAAAATATATGAATAATTTTAAGGTTTAATTAGCTTTTATAATATCTTTACAATTAATAAAGTCAATCATATAATATTTAAAAATATTTATAACAAGCATTTACAAATAGAATTGCTAAAATCGGTGAAAGGTGTAATTTACAAATTTTTATAATTTTTTAATTTGTACCTTAAATATTTTTTAAGTTAAAAGAACCAAATTCTAATTTAGTATTGTAATAATTAATTGTTGAGAATTGCAGATTTATTTTTTTATTTTTAAAGAAAATGGAAGTAAGTTATTTACATATTTTGAATGGTAGGATTAATTGTACAATTATTAAATAATTTGGTTCATTGGATTTTATTTATTAATTAACTAATTATTTTATATTTTTAAAAAAACTAAAATTGCTTCCTACTATTATATTGGACAAAACAGCAAGCATTTTATATTTGATTTATTATGTACATTTGTGCCAAATCTTTGCATTTAGAAAGAAGAAAAAAAAAAATGTATTTAAGTTGTTTTTTAATGTAATTAGGACTCAAAATGTTATATATTTTATTTATTCTGTAATTGGATTATTTTATATCTGCCTTCACACTAAAGTTTTCATTCTTGCACATTTTCTATTGATAAAGAAAAAAGATAAAATCCAATTATCGTTTGTTTCTTATTTATTAAAATATTTAACATGTATATAGATACAATTTACTGTCTAGTCCATTCTTTTTCTTAAAGAAGTAAAAAAAAAATAAATAAATAATATATATGTATATTTTTTAAAATACTAATTTATTTATTTGTGTGTGTATAAATATTAAATATTTATTTATTAATATTTTGATCAAGATTTGAGCGCATTTTGTGCAGAACTCTATGACAGGATGAAATTGAAAAGAATTTTGAAATTTAGTTTTTAATAATTGATCAGTTTTATTTATGGACACTTCTTTAGATTGTTACTCCCCTTATAAAAAAGAAACAGAGGGGAGTAACAATCTAAAGAAGGTGTACGGAATGTTCTTCTTTAGACTGTTCCTCCCCTTATAAAGACAGAAGTATGATATTCCTTTGTCCCTAAGTACATGTGACTAAACATCACTTTGTCTTAATAGTGATTTAGTCAAAGTCATTTATATTCTAAAAAAAAAAACATAGGGGAGTAACAATTCTAAAGAAGTACCTATTTATGTATGTAAACTGGTTATTGGTAGGGAACATGACATCTAAAGACTTTCATAACACATAGACTTCCAATTACACTCATTCTTAAACATAGACTGAAAAAATCTTTAGTGAAAGGTTTCTTTGTTCAGCCATTAGGCGATTGATAAATCAAATTTATTTTTATCAATATTTCAAAGATTAAAATATTTTGCAGTTTTTGGAGGCAGTGTCCCCAAATTTTAAGCTAAAATTAATGTCTTGATTTCTCCTCAAGGTATAATTTTTGTGAACATATGTATGCTAAATTTAATCCCATCACTAGTTTAGGGTAAAGGCTAATAATGTCAGACATTTTTTACCACATTACCAGGCCCCGATTTGAGTTACCTTGTGCCCTGGGCAAGGTACCTCAAAGATCTTATAGGAAACCCTAATTTTTGGCCTTGATCACAGAAGGTAGTTTTCGATGCCCGAAAGAGCCGATGAGCAAAAATAAATTGACAATTTCGATTTTCCCTTCCATTATTTTTCTCACAAGATTTTGGCACCCCTTTAAATTTGGCATCCAGGGCAAATGCCCAGTCTAACCATTATCAATTACTAATTTGTAGTTGTTTTTTTTTTCACCAAACATTTTTTTTTTTTCGAGATTACAATGGAATTATTCGTTTTGGGTGTTTTTATTAACTTGTATCAGTTGCTTAGCTGGTAATATTTTTCCATAGGAGGTTGATTTGGTGATAATAAAAAAAAATACTAAAGCACGGAAATATTTGAGAGCTGATTTTCTCTATTAATTCTTATTTTTGATTTTGCTTCCGAGCTTACCGAAGGTAACGGAAGCTATGAGATGGTTCTGAAGAACGCAAAATTGTTAGGTCTCCAATTTCAAAAATTGCAAGACAGAAATCCGTTTCAAATATCAGGGAAAATTTTTAGTTCCATGTCTGTTGGTCTGTCACTCAATTTTTGCAAACTAACACATTATCTTAAAAAATTTGTATGGTAGGTCATAATTAGCCCATTGTTGGTCCCATATAAGTTTTAATCTTCTGCACCCATTTGTTTCTCTGCCTCATGCGCACTAACATACATTTATTTACACTTATATCTTCAAAAGTGCTTATCTGATAGCCCCAGATTAATTTAAACCGTCTGCGCTCTTTAAATTTTGCTAAATTGATACTTTAATAGATGTAAAAAATCAAAACAATTTTGAAAGATTCAAAAAACATGGGAAAAATGAAATAAATTGGATAATAATAGGCTTAAAAAGCATAAAATCATTTAATTTTACAAAATAGGACACAAGGAAACTATGTTCCACATTAATTGGCAGAATTTTTTGTATTATTAATTCTGACATATAATGTAGTCTTTAGATGTTATCTTACCTATTGCAAGTGTAATAATATAATGTATTGAAAAATATCTTTATTAAAAAAAACTGATATTATAAAACTAAAATCACAATTCTTTTTCTTAAAATCTTATAAAATAAAATATATTTATTTAATTCAGTAAACTATTCTAGCAAGGTGTGATATTCCTGCACACATGTAGTGTCAGTAATTTATATTATTTATTCATCAAATTAAATCAGAAAAAAATAATCAGACTGCGTACCATGTACCTATTAACTATATTATAAAATTAATAGATTTTTTTTTGGTGGTATTATATGATTACTAAAAATAAATATAGGAGGAAAATAAATATATATATATATCTATCTATAGGAATAGTTTTAACACCCAACTACGGGTATCGGTAAAACAAATGATATATATTTATTATTAGAATAAAATATATTGTATCTCATATCTTTTTTGTCTTACAGATATGTGATTTTTGTTTTTAAAAAATAAATAGAAGTGACAAATTAAAAATATATATAGGTTTAAACTTTGAATTAATACTTGTTAATTTATAAAATTTAAAAAAAAAATGAATTAAAAAAAAGCAAATACAAATTATTGCTTGTACTAAATAATAAAATGATAAATAAAACAATGTTTAATTACAATCATAATTTTGATAATTCTAAAACAATTATTACGTTAATATAGATTATTTAATGATATAAAACTGTGTATGTATGTCTATTTAAAGTGTGGTCAGTGTTAGAAAATAGTAATGTATAAAAAAAAAAAAATCACTATTGTTTTTTTTATACTTTTTTATTAATTTATAATTTTTCTTTTTACTATTTTATTTATTTATTGTTTTTTTTTAGTTAGTTTTTACTCATCTACTATTATTTTTTAATCACTTAAGGGTGTTTGGCAATTTTGCAAGCAATCTTCAGACTTAAAGTAAATGTTTTCCTTTATAATGTTATGACTTTTATACGGCTTTTTATTTTTTATATTATTTTAATACTCTTTTCTTTGGCAACACTGCGACCAATCTTAAGACTTTTATTCTTAATTGACTAAATAGCTTCTTTTTTTATCAAAAATGTTTTGTTTTTTTATGGGGAATGTTGTGATTACTAATTTGTTATAGTATTGTAGATTGTATATCTTTGCTATTATTTGTATAATTTATTTTAAGACTAGAAAATATTTAGGTAAATATCGGCAATAGCGTACCTCTTCTCACTCCAATGTATTTTTTACAAAGGGATATCAACTCTCCTATGAACAAACCATACATATATAATTATTATATACATATATTATTATATACGAATGGAAGGGATGAATTGATGTATCGAAGCCAACTGTAAGACTTCGAAAGACATCGATTACACGGAAGGGGTACACTATTGCCGAGTTTAGCCCAAATTTAAAAAAAAAAAAAAAGAAGAAATTAACCTGAATAACTTAAGTAGTTTTGCTATTGTTACCCTTTATTTTACTGCGCATCCTCATAAGTATTAAAGTAAATTTATACATAAAATTGATAAAGAGACGGATTGTTTTCTGATTCAGGGTATCCTGAAACTAGAATAACTTTCATTTATATAAATATTGGTTTTGTTTTAAATGTGCAATAAACTTTCTCTTGTATATATTTGCAGTTGAAATGAATGTCAAATAATGATGTTTTATAATACAGGTATTATTGACTTTTGGCCGTATGGTTAAATCAAAAATCGGTCTGAGACAACACAGACAAACTTTCTCATATACGAGTTCATAATTACTTTAGCCCAGTGTTTTCCATTAATTAGTTTTCTTTTTTTCCTAGACATTTAATTATTATTGAACAATTTATCATAAAAATAACTTCTTGGCAGAGAGAAAAGCCATTTTCTCAGGAGCTAGATTTTTCCTGGGATAATGGCTTATATCCCATTGATTCGTAATATTTTTTTCTAACATTTTTCAGAATTTTGGGGGGTAGCGAAGCTAAATTTGGAGCTAAAATTCATTTCTTAATTTCCCCTTGGGGTATGATTTTTCTGAACATTTATGGCAAATTTCATCAAAATCGGCTCTGTAGTTTAGGCTGCAGGTGTCTGCACAGACAGTCATTTTTTAAAAAAACCCTTTTTGGATTCAGGGGACCTTAAAACGTGTAAATCCATCAAAATCTCCAAGAGCCAATGAGAGCACTGGATTTTGAAATTGAGAAAGTCAGGCCTACTAGGCGAATAAAAATGTTGATGGACCCACCCTTTCTACAGGCCTAGTTGCTTTATTTTTTCCCTCATATAGATTGGCCAACCTGGATGTCAAAAGTCAATACTAATTGTAATAATAGTATTGTTTGATAACTAATTAAATGTACAGGTCTTTAGAAAGCTGTCGTTAATGTGAAAAAAAAAATTGTATTAGAATCTTACGAACGTAGTCAAGCCCTCTTCTACCTAATAGAGTTGGGGAAAATTTATCAGAATTAATAATCAATAAAGGGCAAATGATACTGATAACACTTTCTATTGAAGAGTTTACTTGTTTGGTAGTAATTCGCTATGACTTACTTGACTTATCAGAGAGAACCAGTGTGGACAGGGGGCTGTTGACGCCTGTCCTTTCTGTTTGCCTGTGTTTGTGGGAACACACAAGATTGTAACTTTGATCCCATGTTATGGTGTTCTAATTTATACCTATGAATCGGAAGGTGAACAGGGCAAGGGTACCCCTTAAGGGGGTTCTCTGCAGTGTTGCTTTGAATTGTATCTGTGATCATAGTTCACTCACTAATGATCAAAACTCGCTTCACTTAGGTCATACAGGGGCTTATATGGTAGGTCATTGTGATATGTTGATTGAAGTGGCTGGAACTCTCCACCATCATCATGGAGCTAGTAAAATAAGGCCTAATTGCGGCACTTCTTTAGATTGTTACTCCCCTTATAAAAAAACAAACAAACAGAGGGGAGTAACAATCTAAAGAAGGTGTACAGAATGTTTTTCTTTAGACTCTTACTCCCCTTATAGAAACATTAGTTTGATATTCCTTTGTCCCAAAGTACATTGGACTAAACATCCGTTCGTCATAATAGTTTTTTATCAGTCATTTATATCCTAAAAAAAAAAAAATAGGGGAGTAACAATCTAAAGAAGAACCCTAATTGCTAGGTATAAACAAGTGGTTTTAACCTATCCGTCTAGTACTAGAACCTACAATTTGTATTTGCCTTATTTTCTTCCTTCAACGAAGGATCTCCATCTGCTATAGTTGATTATTATGGGTAATTTTTCTAAAATTTGTCACTAATTTCCCACTTATATATTAAAAAAAAATTGTTTGCCAGTATTATTCATACCATTAATTGATTTTTATTTTATTTTACATTTTTAACCATTCTAATTCACAATAAAATAAATACTAAAAATACTTTTGTAACATTAATCAATTTCTTTAGAATGCTATGAAGTAAGTTACAGTTTTTAGGTGTGAAAAATTAGTAGGGGATTAACTTTTCTTACGATATTTTCAATGACAAAGGATAATGGTGTTAATATCTATTAGATGGGTAAATGTTAGATTGTTTTATGTGTTTTCCATAACTTTATTGTATGCCACAATTACATGTTACAAGTGTTATCATTTATCATTAACAATGTTTACTTGGCTTGTAAAGTATGAAAAGGTGATAATTTATCCCTTTTGGCATTGATATTACTAAAGTAATGAAAGAATAGTTAGTTGTTTTTTTTTGCAAATAGTTTGAGAAAGTGGTGTTGTACAGTAAAACTTAATATTGCTTCCGAGCTTAGCGGAATCTATGTGATCGTTCTAAAGAACGAAAAAAATTGTCTCCTATTTCAAAAATTCCAAGACAGAAATCCCTTTCTGATATCAGGGAACATTTTTGGTTCCGTGTCTTGTCTGTCACTCAATTTTTGCGAACTAACAATCTTAAAAACTACTCTTCCGATTTTAATGAAATTTGGATGGTAGGTCATAATTAGCCCATTTGGTAAGCTTGGAAGCAATAAATAATAGATATCATATAATAATATCATAGATAATAACCATTAATAACTACTTTTTTTTAAAGGTTTTAATAACATTATCCAAACACCTCATTCAGTAAAATTCTTTGATTTTGTGTCGATATTTAATACACTCACATTCCTTATATCACAGTATTAATTTATTTATTTTTAAATCTTTTATTTATTTATTATTTAATAAAATTGTAACATGATTCTAAATAATATAATACTAAAGATAATTGTTGTTGTTATTCTATTTTGTTTTGTTAATTTTTTTTTGTTAACCATTAATTATTACCTTTTTTTGTACGCTTGATGCAGTAAAACAAAGAAAATATTTTATTCAAAAACTTGATGTTTATTTTATTTAATTTTCCCTTAGTTTAGTATGGGTAAAATAGCCCGATAACTGTGTCTGAAAAAGACAAAATTCGTTCATTCATGAAACTTGGTTTATGAGAAAACATCTTGACTATAATCCTGTCTGATGCAGTCGCCATTGGCAGACATAGAACTTAAGTGCATAGAAAAACTCAATTTTCAAAACTAATTCAGTTGCTTTTACGGAAGTTTTGTGGTACTTTCTCCATTGAAAATTATGTATAAATAATAATTTTTGACATGTATCCAAGAAATTATGAGTCATTTAAACATACAATCATTTCAGAAATTTGAAATGAATGAAAATCTGGGAGTTCTAGAGAATTTATATAATTAAATTAATATGAGGCAGATAGATAAAAATGTATTCCTCCTCCAGGAATTGAATCACTGGTCTCTCCCTTCTCTTTAATAATAATTAACAATTCTGTACTTCAGAGGTAAATTATTGTGTCATCTATTTAAATGACTTTTTTTGGTATGTACTCTATTAAGCTGGCATATAATTTTGGATAGAATTGCAACTTCTTTGTAAAAATGTAGAAATATTGTATATTTTGAAGAAAGAGGGAAATCATTGTATATGCACTTACAATAATATGCCTATTAAAATTGCTAAAATGACACAGTAATTTACTTTTGACCCTCAGGTTAGCCAACCTAGGTAAAGGAAAAATAAAGCCACTAGGCCTGTAGGATAGGCTTTATATTTTAACTAAGATTTTTTTTAGATGTTAACACCTAAGGCATAAAATGGAGAGAGGAAAGGAAAAGAGGCTACAGATTTAAAATATAAAAGGGAAGAAGGGAGTGGTTAAGTTCTGCTTAAAACACTCTTGAACTTTCTAGAAGATTCTTATGGCGTAGATAAATATATAGGTATGGAAAATAGAGGATAAGCAAGACAGTCCAAACACCTAGAAGCACATGTCAATAAAGCAAGTTCAAAATTTTTTAAAAAATATATAATTTTATTTGTTAGTATTTATTTTTGAGATTCTTTCCATTTTTTTATGGCAACAGATATTGCTGGGAGATCTTTGCTGGTGGTTCTACAGCAGCCACCTACATATTTCACTCCTAGATTTAACCAATCCTCAACGTAGTCACTCAGTGGTGTCAGATCTTCTTCAACTTCCCACCTGAAAATTTAATAATTGCCATTTAAGTAAGTTTTGGAGAGAAGCAAATCTTACTTTTATCTTAATAAGATAATGGTATTGAAAATATTAATTTTGACAAAATTACATTTCCAAAAGTGTTATATATTTTTGGAATCTACCCTTCAATACCTTTCATTTGATAACCCACTCAAAATAAAAAAAAAAAAATCACGGGACATATATTATCCACCATTTTGGATTTGAACAGCTGATAATTTTGAATTCGCTATAATTTTCCTGTGTGGGTGTCAAAACGATCTGTAATACTTGAAAGTTTCATGTTTTTATCTCTTTTGATTCAATAGTTATTGGAACCGTACAGAGTGACAGACAGACAGATACAGGAACGAAACTATAAGGGTTCCTTTTCTTATTTTATCAACGAAACCCTAAAAATAGTAAACAAAATAATAATTAAACATTTTATAAACAAATCATATAACCAATTGGGAAGCATTTTTACTTCTTACATTTCAACTCAATTTGTAAGTGTGAATTAATAAAATAAATGGTTAATAGTGACTTCTTAGAGTAAGTGTTACACATAAACACTGACAGGGAGTACCAACAGGGATTCCACCAACTTCTCATACTTTCTTAGGTCTGAACATTTAAGCCAGCAACTCAATTATAAATCTTATTAATAATTTTTAGGGTCCGTAGGCAAAACCAAGGACCCTTATATTTTCCTGCTTGTGTCTCTCCATCTGTCCGGTCGCCTGCTCTCACGGCTACACCTTTCGTCCAATTGCTTTGAAATTTGGCATGTATGTGTCTTGTATCTACCCACGTATTTTAAAAATATCTCTTAAAAAAAAAAAAAAAAAAAAAAAAAAAATCAAAAAACTTAAGGGTAATTTTTTTTTTTTTTTCGACCGTGAGGGGTGTCATATGATAGCGTACGTCGAGCTGATTACAAAAATATATAATTCTTTGGTTATAACTTTGATAGGGCGAGCGTAGGCAAGTTTGAAATAGGTGTGAAACGTGTCCCCTCCCTCTATCTCGCTTATGTGAAGTGCAAAAAATCTGAAAAAATTCCTGAACATTCTTTGACCAAAAGTAAAGATACCACATTTTGGAAATTTGAAAAAAATAATATTTTATTTTTTATTGACAAAATACGTTTTTTTTATAACTATGGTCTTTTCGATGTATTTATATGGTTGTAGTCCGGTTCAGTGGCAAAAAAATACTTTATCAGAAGTTTGTTTATGTGTTTTGAGAATATCAGACCCATAGGATTGTTCAAAGTAAGCTTTTTAGCATTTTAAAAAACACCATCAATAGGGTACTACTTAAACTATACTTGGTTGCCTACGGACCCTCGCTGTGTGCTAACTAGCACACACTTGACCTGTTTATTTACTTTTAGTGATAGCTCGTTTTCTTGTTTATTAGTTTACTCATTATCTTGTTTTATTGTTACTTTGTTGTATGTTAGCTTGTTGACTTGTTAATTAGTTTACTCATTATCTTGTTTTATTGTTACTTTGTTGTGTGTTAGCTTGTTGACTTGTTAATTAGTTTACTCATTATCTTGTTTTATTGTTACTTTGTTGTATGTTAGCTTGTTGACTTGTTAATTAGTTTACTCATTATCTTGTTTTATTGTTACTTTGTTGTGTGTTAGCTTGTTGACTTGTTAATTAGTTTACTCATTATCTTGTTTTATTGTTACTTTGTTGTATGTTAGCTTGTTGACTTGTTAATTAGTTTACTCATTATCTTGCTTTATTAGGAGCTTTGTTGTGTGTTAGCTTGTTGACTTGTTTATTAGTTTGCTTATTAGGTTGTTCACTTAGTTATTAGCTTCATCTTAGTTTATTATTAGCTTGTTTATTAGTTGATCCACTTTCTTGTTAGCTTCTTTACTTGTTACTTTGTTCCCCGTAAGCATGTTGTTTACTCTTTAGCTTGTTTTTGTTTCTTTATATAACTATTAAATGTGATTATCAGTGTGAAATATATCTTATCTCTTTGGTCACATAAAAGCACTGTAATAATAAAGAGCAACATTTGTATTATCTCCTAAACCAAAATATTTTCGACATCAGTGAACTTTCATGGTCTCATGTTTATCTTTCTCTGTCAGTCAACATGCAAACACCAATATTTTGATAACCACACTAATCTGATTTGGTAAAATTTATATATTATTTCAAAGTTAGCCCACAAACTGTCCAATATTAATTCACCCTTCAGCAGAAATTGATTCCTCAAAACTAATTTTGTTTCAATTTTCATTTAAGTTATTAAGAATACTATGTTACCTCTTAAGTTGTGTGTTATAATGTTCTCCAGAGTTAGGGTAAATGATAAAATGTTGATCAGGAAACCTCGCTTTAGCTCCAGTTAATAAAGAAGAAGCAAGCTTAGGGTTCATACAGTTCATACCAACAGCGATCAACTGATCTGAAATACCTCCATCCTTAGCTTCTTTAAGAACAGCTTCTACTGCATCTACAAACCTCTCACCATTGCTTATATGATAACCATCCTTAAAATATTAAAAAACATAATTATTGATAAAAGATCGTAAAATTTTCACAGATGGATGAAACTAACAATAATATGGTTCAGTTCTCAGAGATGAGAAACATGTTTTACACTTATGGTTGCAAATAAGGTATATAAGTTTGTTTTTTAATTCAATGCCAGTTCTTGAAGACCAGCCATCCAGCATTATTTCACCAGTGAAGACAAAACTGTTTAACGTGTCTATAAGTTCCATCCTAGTATATCGCTACATACATTCTTCTTAACGGGGACATAAAACCCTATTAGCTAGCCCATAAAGAAAGAAAAAATTAAATAAGAAAGGTTTGAACAGCAAGAATTAGAGAGTAGGCTCGTCATTTTTTTATTCCGTCAAATATTTTCTTGGTTCCCCAAAACAATGTGGACTTAATAAACAACCAATATGTACAATATCTCACAAGTCACACATGAATTCCAAAATATGTAGTATAAATAGGATTGTTTACTAATAGAAGACATTTCTAATAAGAAGAAAAAAATACTTCAGAACCATCGCATAGCTTCCGTTACCTTTGGTAAGCTTGGAAGCAAAAAATATACTCCCAACTCCTAGAAATCTAGGTCTTGGAGGCCTGTGGTCCACTAAAATTTTACCCTTCTAGACATATTTGCCTAATGTTGATTAGGTTTACCTTATCAAATTTTCAATTTTTGATGTGATCGAAAGACCTTAACCACATCATAATAGAAGAGCATTTAACAAAATATGAATCTTGCGAATTACTACTTGGAGTCAAATACCTCATGCAAATTTACAAATCTTACTTTAAGTCTCTGGCCCCCATACACAGTCAAAATGTTTGCGCAAACATTTTGACTGTGAATGGGGCTGTTTGATAATTGTGCAAACATAATGTTTGACGAATATGGCTTGAATTTGCCCGACATCATGTTTGCACAAAATGTTTGATCATGTATGGGAACCTTTAGACTATAGAGTAATAATTATAGTCAGCTTCATGTTTCTCATGATTAACATTTGTTTCTTTTAATTATAATGAAATGTAAATTACCTTAATAGAGAATGAAACCCAAGCCCGGACAGAAGGGAATTGTTTAAGAAGTCTGATTAGTGCAACAGCTTCTTTGATACAGGGTACGGTTTCAAAAGCCAGAAGGTCAACACCAGAAGTCACTAGTTTTTGTACTCGATCCTTATGCCAACTCATAAGTTGATCAATGCTCACTTGATCAGCATATGAGCCAGTATATTCAGAACCGTCATTAAGTGAAGCACCATATGGCCCTACAGAACCTGCTATCATCACCTCACCATCTACAACAAAATGAGATACATTTAATAAAATCAGGTTAAACCAATATGTTTGTGAAAAATTACTACTTAATAGATTAACAATGAATAGCGTATGATCTTTCCGGCATAAAGGAATCAATAGCCTTCTCAAAACAAATAGTGTAATATTCAACCTCTGCACACATTTTCACTAGTAACTTTAAACTAGGCATTGTGTGGCTCGGTCATTGAAGCGCAATAAATATTAAATATTAAGAAAATAGTTAATAACGATCAGTTTCATAGTAGAAGATGATAAATGAAATAGAAAATAGTGGAGAGGGTGCCAAAAAAAATGTTTATCTCATTAAATAGATGAATTTTTAATCTTTTCCTGTCGTAAAATTACAATTTTAAGCTTGGGCGGATAACGCTTTACAATAAACTAAGCCTTATCATTGATAAAATCAAATGATGTTTCATTTCCCTCCTCATACTTAAAAAGTTAAATTAATTAATCAATTGCTATGGCAGTTTTGTTTTTAGACTAAAATAAGTATAATATAAAATTAATAATTAAATACCTTTATTCTCAAGAGCA
The DNA here is from genome assembly GCA_951217055.1 of Gerris lacustris. Lineage (NCBI taxonomy): Eukaryota > Metazoa > Arthropoda > Insecta > Hemiptera > Gerridae > Gerris > Gerris lacustris. Next base: position 56,382,574 of record OX578283.1, on the reverse strand, counting down.
ATTGCTTCCTTGGCCAAAGTAACACCTTTACCAATCAGTTCAAGTGCTGATTCTCTGGTCTGACCCATATGCTTGATGAAACCCTCTACTGTAGCTTGATAGGTGTTTGTATGAATTATCTGGCACCCACCTGCAAAACAAACAAAAATATTAGTGTAAAAAGTTTATCTCCTAAAATGTCTAACCAAAGTGCTGGTGTGGTGAGGTATACCAGGAGTACATGGTTCAATTCCTGCCGGTAGGATGTATTTTTGTATTTTTATAAGTCTGTCTCCCTGATTATGATTTGATGATTAAAAACTGAACAATTTCAAGAGTTATACTTCTATCAATTTAAATTTTCACTTTCAAGATTGAGGTTTTGTTCAGGGAAGGTTGTATAAGATGTCAGTGATTACTACGTTCACACATTGTATGAAAGCATTCTGGATCCGATTCCTTTTTAAAATTATAAATGTTCACACAACAAAAAATACAGGTGATCAAAATATTATTTTTCGATATCTCATAATGGAGATATCGCGAGTAAAACCTTCTTTAATGTTACATAATATGCCTGCAAATTTTTACATTTTTTATTTACAAGTTATTAAAACTTTTTATAGGTTCTTTATAGTATCAACTTTTGTTACAAAACTTTTTGCAGTTTTTAAAAAAAAAATATATAAGGAAGCTTACAAAAACAAACAATTGAAAAAAGGGAAAAGAGTCAAATAACCTGATATCTCAATCCCCTCCTCGACCTGTTCATACAGGCGTTGTGAATAAGATCCCCCGATGCGATCCCCTATATTAGGTGGAGCGGATTTAAACTGATACGATCCGTCGTTCTCCGTTCACCCAGCATTTTGAACTAGTGGATCGTTTTCAGAAGGATGTGTGAACGTAGTATATTATTATGTTAACTAGGATTCAGCATCAAGAACAACAATAACTTTAGGTGTTACTTAATAAAAATAAAGTACACAGGTCTTATCGATTACATAATAATCTAGCCCAGGGGTTCCCAACGCGGTCCAGGTGGACCCCCCAGGGGTCTATGGAAATTTAAAAGGAGTCTATAGTATTCCAGGGGTCTATTGGGATTCATTTGATAAATTTAAAAGGTTAGAATAGAGATCATTTCAAAAATCTATAAGACAAATTTGCGTATAATTTCTTAAGCCGTCAACTTCTATGAATAATGCTGGTTGATTAGAAGCATCTTACAATATTTCTTTGTTAATTGCAGAAGCCGGATATCCACATACCACTGGTGAAAAAATAATATCGCCCACCAGCAATAAAAGAGGTAATAAAAACTGTTGAAAATGAATCCTGAACCAGTTTTAAAAAGTATTCCGCACAGTAATTAACTTCATTCAACGTTGTATGGATGAAATGTCAGATGTTAAAAAAAAAAAAAAAAAAATCCTGAATTTGTGAATTTTCTGTGCAGTTGGATGAATCTACTCATTGTAGAAACAGTATTTTGAAGTTTTATTACACAATGACCACATTAATAAAAATTGAACCATTGTCCAATGTCGATATATCTGTTATCTGAAATCTTATATAAACCACTTTTTTGAAATTTGTTGTCCAAGTCCAAGTTCTTAGCAAAAATTGTTATCTTTAAGATTTGTTAAGTGCAATTATTAGTGTTCTGCTAATGTATGCTGTATATTAATGGAAAAATGCAGGGGGGTCGATGAAAAAAAATCTTTTTTTAAAAGGGGTCGATGAAGGAAAAAGGTTGGGAACCCCTGATCTAGCCAATAGGAGTCTACAGTAGTCAACCTATGTAAGGTAAAAAATATAGCCACTAGGCAGTTATCCTGAGGGCATCCAATAATATTTTTGTTTGCATCCAACCTTTGTTGTTTAGTCCAACCTTCTAGATGTCAAATGCGTGGCTGTCATTGGCTCCCATCCATTGACCCCAGTTTTTTAATTTTCCACGCTTGATCCTAGACCGTTGAAAAAATGTTTACCTCTTATTAAATTCCTGTGCACTAAGACAACAGCAGCTGGATTTTCGTATAGGAACCGAGAACACCATAAAGGATGTCCATCCACAGCATCACTAACGTACTGCTGCAATTGTTCCACATATCCAACATCTAGTAACTTCACGTCACACATCTATAAAAGTAACCAAATATTTACCAAACACAGTTTTAACGTAAAGATAGCATTTTTAAAACTAAATGGTACATAAATGTGTCGGGGCCGATTCTAAAACTAATATAAGGCGCACATGGAGATTGAGACGCAAGACAGAGCCAGGGGGGATTTTTGAACCGCAAATGGCAGATATACATGAGACCCCGTGAATTAAGACAATACTAGCTATATCCTTTTGGCACATGTGGTGCAGTTCTGCCCTCCTCTGCTCTGTGCTTTCACACATAGCTTTCTATCTGTATTATTAAAAAAGTTTTGTCAAAACACGAGTAAAGCAGGCCATACACGTTGTGGTATACATGTGAGGTAAACCGGAGCGTGTGTGCTATCAAATTATGACATAACTGCATAGTTCCTGAGAGAATAGGTTTAAAAGTAAACAGGGAGAAGCTAGGTTCTATTCCCAGCCGGGAAGAAGTTATTTTTACAGTATATATTGATAAATGATCAATAATAATTAAAAGTATCTACGAAAGCGTGAAACAACTAATAAATGGAAAACACTACCACTCCCAAGTAATTAAATACTTGTGTATAAGAAAGTTAATTACGAGTTTTATCGGATACATTTTTTAAAATATTATATAGTTTATAGGGAAATAGCGGCACAAAATTTAGCTCGACAAAAAATACATCATTTTGTAAAGATACTGCTGTAATCCTATATTCTTTTATTTTCACTGTATATGAGGAAGTAAAAACTTGGTTTTTCAGTTTGGAGCCCCAAATTTATAGCAAAAATTAATTTTTCATCTTTAGGAATAACCCCTGGGAAAATTTACACCAAGTTTCATTGAAGTTAAGGGTCACCGAGTCACAGACCAATTTTTGTTTCCAAGCTTGTCGAAGGTAAACTGATGCTATGTGATCGTTCTGAAGAACAAAAATATTTTATATCTCCGATTTCAAAAATTCCAAGATAGAAATCCGTTTCAGACACCAGGGAACATTTTTGGTTCAGTGTCTGGTTGTCGGTCTGTCTCAATTTTTGCAAACCAACATATCTTAAAAACTACTCATCCGATTTTAATCAAATTTATATAGAAGGTCATAATTAGCCCATTACTGGTCCCATATTATAATAAGTTTCAACATTCTGCGCCCATTTGTGTCTCTTCCAAATACGCACAAACATACATTTATTTACACCTATATCTCCAAAAGTACACATCAGATTTTTACGAAAATTTTGATCGTTTTGTCGAAAGTAGCCGGCAGATAGCCCTAGATTAATTACAACCGTTTTCGCTCTTCAAATTTTGCTAAATTGATACTTAAATTCATTCAAAAACAACACAATTTTGACAAATTTAAAAAACGGGGAGAAAATTAAATAAATTTGACAATAATAGGTTGAAATTTGCATAAAATCATAGGATGCGTAAAAGATAGGATGCGGGGAAGCAATGTGCCATACTAATTGGCAGACAATTTAATTATTACTTCTTATATGAAAAGTTAAAATAATAATAATAATTAAAAGTATCAGGTATTTATCTATGAATAATAACACAACTTACCTTCAAGCAATCAGAGAAGGTACACCTATTAATAATAATAGATAGAATAAAATTAAAAAATGTGAAAAACAAAACGTTCACTAAATTGCATATGTTTTATATAAGAATGCCGTGAAAAAAAGCAATTTTTTCTATCATCACCTGATACAATAGCTATGAGAAAATAAAATAATTAAATCTCCAATCGCATTCAAGACCTTAAAAAAAATAGCTTTAAAAAAAATGAATACCATTTACTGACGCTTTATCGCAGAAATATTATGACATTTGAACTAATAAATCTTTATCTAAAGAACACAATTAAGATAGGAATGAGTAGAGGGAAAAAATTATCAAAATGCATACACATATTACATAATGTAACATATTAATTAATAATACATCTAAACGCTACTACCTACTATAATATATTCTATCCTAACAAACTAGAATTATTTTCTTGTAACGTGGTTGTATAATGAATGGCATTAATGATAATCTTTTTTATGGACTTAATTAAATTTATTTAACTCAAAAATACATTTTTTTTTAATTATAATTTTAATTATCTTTATCATTTTATTTGACTTTTTAACACCTACGTAAATATTTGAAATGAAGAGAATAATTTTAGCTTTTTAACTTTTTTATCGTACAGTAAATTCATTTGTATGCACAAGGCCTTACTTGTGTTATATGCAGAGACCTTCAAATGCCTTTTTGCCATGGCGCCATACTAAAATGCCACATTTTGCCTATTTTTCGGTAAAAAGCCACATTTTGCCGATTTTCGGTAAAATGCCACATTTTGCCTTATTTGGGCTAAGTTCTGAGAAAAAAAAATATAAATATTCTAATATTCTAAGGGGTTCTGCTACAACCCATAAAACCAGGTAAGATACGCCTTGCAGGGCAGGATTCCAAGGTGCTGAGGATTCCCCAAGTGACGTGGATTCCTATCTTAGGGTAGTGACACCCTTCGTCTCGGGTAGAAGTTCTAAGGTTAAAAAAATCAAGTTTAAAGCCGCGTGTAGCAAATAATCTGGGGAGAGACGCAGGTTGTGTTGTCGTGTACAATACCAATTACCCTTAAAAGGTAAAAGTAGCATACTTAGAGGATAACCATTGGCACATTCGTAGTAATATTGAATGGTTTAGGGATTAACTTCTTCTTTAGAAACATAGTGTTATATTTTGGGTTTTTTGCTAACGGTGCCTCTTCCAGTCTCAGGTGTACCTGAGTCAGATACTTGACCAATATCATTCCACCTCTCTGGTTGTTGACAGTTATTGTATTCTTATAGTCTTCGAACTTTCCCAGTGATTTTAAACTTTGTTTGTGTATTACATTTTTTGACCCTGCCAAAGAATAGAAGTAACCGAACTGCCCTGCTCTGACAGCGCTGCATACATACTGAAAGCGGGGGTGTGTTTAAAAGTGTGTTCCCTAAAATGGTCCATGTAACCTGCTTGGCCCATGCTGTTTTTCACCAGCTGTAAATGACTTAATTTCAGCGGGTAAACAAATTTTTATTAAAGCTCTAAGCCGAGTGCCAATCTTCAAGGAAATGCTACCAGGGACCCCTCTTCCTTCAGAGTCTATCCTAACAAGATGGAAAACTTAAATAAGAGCGGCCCTTTATTACGCAGAACATGGAGAAAAAGTGAAAGTTCTAAGAATTCGACGAAGAGGATAACATGGCAATTAAAAAGGCCAAGCAGGCACTGGGAAACGTTCAAACTTTGACGCAGCTAAATTTTATACGAGCTCATTTTTTTAAGTTGCCACAGATGAAAGAAGAAGAGGTGCTAGGCACTTCGTTGACTTCAGCTGCTAAAGTTGTCTTGGAGCTCCAAAACGCTGCGATGGAGTTGCCGGGCCAAAAAGGAGAGCAAGCCCAAAAATACTGGAAGCTGCTTTAAATGTAAATCCAGATTGGAATGAAATAGTTAATGTTATCCTTGGCGCTTAAGGGTTAAAATAATGCAAGGGGGAGACGCAGTATCAAGTTTTAAAGACTGCTTTATATTGAAGTATGTATATGCCAATTGTTTCTACCAACGTGGATAGGTCATTTTTGAAATTAAAAAATATACTAGCAAACAATCGCTAGAAATTGACCACATAAAATATTGAAAAGATAATTATTGTACAGTATAATAATTTGAATTAAAGTATAGAAGTTTAATTAAAGTATAATAATTTTAATTTGAAATTTGTTTACTAAGCAAATTGCTACATAAAAAGAAGTGTATAAGTAAGAAACCTTCTTCATCTTATATACATATAAGTATGTATATGCACAAATTCTAATAAATTTAATTAAGTAGTAAATGTGTTTTTTCAAATCCCCCCCCCCACCCCCGGTTGGCCTAAATCAGTGTTTCCCAAAGTGTGGTACGCGTACCCCTGGGGGAACGGGAAGAGTTTGGTGGGGGTACGCGGTGCAATGGGCTTTGACTGCGTAGTCAATTTTATCCTGAGAAGGATAAAATTGTTTATGTTGAGGCAACAGAGTTCATCATAATTTGGTTCCCTGTTAATTTATTTCTTAAATTTGATTTATGTTTTCGTTTATGTATTAATTTCTTTTTCTTTTTTTTGTTATTGAAGTATACGCATATTTTATTTTTTTATTTATTCATCCTATTTCTTGTTAGATTTGTTACATGACGACTAGAGTCGTGGGACAAATCCCAATGAGTGAAGTGACTCACATTATTAGACCTTACTCCATGGTTTTAGTTTTGGAAAAATTACTTTTTAAGAGTAATAATTTTTAAATATTTGACAAATAGAAAGTTTTTAATTTCCATTTTTAAAAAGGATTAAACCTAAAGTGTTGAAAATGTTCCAATATAAGTGGGAACGAATTATAACCGTTTTATAGAAAGAAAGTAGTTTATATTTATATGATTTCATTTTTTTAAGAACAATACCGATTGACACTATTAGAAGAAAAAGAATTAAATAATAAAAGACAACCAAAATATAAATGGATTTTTTTTTAACGAGGGGTACTTAGTGTTACGAAAATTATAGAAAGGGTACACAGATGATAAAAGTTTGGGAAACACTGGCCTAAATAATTGATAGAGACTATAAAAGAATATTTCGGGCATGCAGAGAGAATGTATTTAGGCTTTTTAGAGCAAATAATTCCTAACCCTAGTAATAATGTAGTTAATAGGACTCAATAACCTGGCAGTTGATCGGGAATAAAACCCAAAAGAAAAAAAAAAAAAAAATAGGACTCAAGTTGCACGATTTAATATCCTTTTTACAATGGAAAGGGGGGGGGGGGGTTTGGAAAGTTGGAAAATAAATGCCACATTAGCTAAAATAAATGCCACATTTGGCCAAAATAAGTGCCATATTGCCACATTTTTTAGTGCCACATTTCATAAAAATAAATGCTACATTTTGAAGGTCTCTGGTTATATGAGATAGTTTAGTATTAGTTGAATCGGATTTTTACTTTCTCATATAAAGTGAAAGTATTGTGACGGCGTGAAAATTCGATTTTGATGAATTTACACGTTTTGAGGTTACCTGAGTCCAAAAAAGTGGGTTTTAAAAAATGTCTGTCTGTTATCTGTCGTCTCTCTGTGTAGACGCCTTGAGCCAAAACTACTGTGCTGATTTTGACTAAAAAAATTCCTAAATGTAGTCTATTTAAACATGCAACCATTTCAGAATGAATGATAATCTTGGAGTTCTGGTTAATTTATATAATTAAATTATTATTATTTCATGTTAAATGGATGTCTTATAGGTGTAATAAAAAACAATTTTTTCTCTTACATGAGAGGTTTGACCCTTTATAGGGTCAAACGCTACATATTATACATGCTATAAATGTATTTACATCACTAGTCAAAACCATAGATTTATTTTAATTGTAATTATGTTGTTAAATTAGTAATTATGTTTCCTTAACGTTTATTTTTATTTAAAACTAACTAAATTAAGACCCACTCTCATGGAGATAGCTTTTTTGATTCACCAATAATATAATAAAGAACTGTGACAGAAGATGACCCTATGAAGGGTCATGATGTCTCATGTAAGAGAAAAAATTGTTTTTTATTACACCTATAACTCCTATAAGACATCCATTTAACATGAAATATTAAAAAATTAAAAATAGAAAGGGGTTAATCTCAACATTTTTTGCATAATTAAATTAGTTTGAGGCATATAGATAAAAAGTATTCCTCCTCCAGGAATTGAATCACTGGTCTCTCTCCCTCCTCTTTAATACTACTTAATAATTCTGTTCTTCAGAGGTAAATTATTGTGTAATTTATTTAAATTACTTTTTGTGGTATGTGGTATAATACACTGGCATATAATTTAGGATAGAATTGTAACTTCTTTGACAAATAAAAAGATAATCAATGTAAATATGTATATTTTGAAGAAAGAGGGAAATCATTGTAATATGCCTATTGAAATTTCTAAAATGTGACCGTAATTTACCTCTGAGGAACAGAATTTCGGTCATTCTTACAATCAGTATTGACTTTTAACACTCAGGTTAGCCAACCTATACAAAGAAAAAAAAAAAAAACAACTAGGCCAGTGACATTTTTACTTGCCTGGTTGGCCCGACCTTCTCAAATTCACTCTTACTTATTTAAATCTCATAGCTCTTTTCTTATAATTTTGTTAACTAAAAAACCAATAGCTTGAGTTTTTGATTTCTGTGGTTTACATTTTAGAAAAGGGTACTCCTTAGAACATTAATAAGATTTTTTTTAAAAAAAAAAATGTTGAAAGAACGAAGTCTCTCCACATGAAACACGTGGAGATTCTTTTTTCTTTCAATATTTCATGCTGACCTCGACTAACGCTTCATATTTTAACTAAGATTTTTATTAGATATTAACATCCAGGGAATAAAATGAAGAGAGGAAAGAAAAAGAGGCTACTGATTTAAAATATAAAAGGGGAGAAGGGGTGGTTAAGGCTAGGCGCCCAGTTGCGATTTCTAATCGCACGATTGTTAAGTTGCGTAAGTAGAACACATGGTTTTCAATTTAAATTGAATTGAACGCAACCAGACCTTAAGTTCTGCTTAAAACCATCTTGAACTTTCTAGAAGATTCTTATGGCGTAGATAAATATATAGGTTTGGGAAATAGAGGATAAGCAAGACAGTCTGAACACCTAGAAGCACATGTCGATAAAGCAAGTTCTAAATTTTTTTTAAAAATATATAATTTTATTTGTTAGTATTTATTTGTGAGATTCTTTCCATTTTTTTATGGCAACAGATATTGCCGGGAGATCTTTGCTGGTGGTTCTACAGCAGCCTCCTACAAATTTCACCCCTAGATTTAACCAATCCTCAACGTAGTCACTCAGTGGAGTCAGATCTTCTTCAACTTCCCACCTGAAAATTTAAAAATTTTCATTTAAGTAAGTTTTGGAGAGAAGCAAATCTTATTTTTATTTAAAAATAATAATAATTATAATTTTTAATTAAAAATATCTTATGATTCTCTCTACCATTCTTAAGGACTGCAGCCATATGAAAAAAAAACAGTGGTCCCAAAAAATAATAGTAAACAAAACAATAATTAAAAAAAAAAAATAATAATAAAAAAAAATTATAAACATATACAACTGCAGTAGAGTCTTGATAATCTGAGCTGGACGGGACCGGCAGTAACTCGGATTACCAAAAAACTCGGATTATTGAAAATTTACGAAAAATGTGAATTCTTTATTGAAAAATAATACATTCATATTTTATTTTCATTAGGGTTTTAAAAATAATTTCATCATATTCTGTTTCCAATCACAAAACTCGCTGTTACACACCTAACACCCATGCAATTGTTTTCAGTGAAACATCATTACCTATAAGCAACAAAGCATATCTATTTTCACTTCAAACGGAAGATTCGGTATGTTTGTTTTCACTTATTATTAAAATGTCACACGATGCTTTCGGTTAAAGATCTAACATAGAACTGAAGAAGAAGAAATAAATTAATAGACTTGCCTGAATTTGAATGTAAATACAGCTGCTCAGATAGGAAAGGAGTTCCATGAAATCATACGGAACTATCATTACCAGCACTGTCGTAATTGTGTTTAATTCAGGGAACCTGCTCTCCCTCCTTCTTTCCAAGAACTCTCGTTTGACTCGGATTATCGAGACTCTACTTTAATTGGGAATCAGTTTTACTTTTTATATGTTTCATTGAGTCAACTCAATTTGTAAGGGTGAATTAATTAATGGTCAATAGTGACTTCTTAGAGTAAGCATTACACATAAACAAAGCCACAGACAGGGAGTAACAATAGAAATTTTCCAACTTCTAATACTTTCTGGTACTTCTTTAGATTGTTACTCCCCTATGTTTTTTATAATATAAATGACTGACTAAATAAATATAAAGACAAAGGGTTGTTTAGTCCAATGTACTTTGGGACAAAGGAATATCAAAATTCTGTTTTTATAAGGCGAGTAACAATCTAAAGAAGAACATTCCGTGCACCTTCTTTAGATTGTTACTCCCCTCTGTTTTGATTGTAAGGGGAGTAACCATCTATAGAAGTGCCTACTTTCTTATGTCTGAACAATTAATTTAGAAATATTATTAATCCTCCTTTACTTTTTACTTTGTTTTAGGTCATAGCTTGTGTAATAGTTGATTCGTTATGTTGTTTATTAGTAGTCCCATTATCTTGCTTTATTTTTATTGTTTTTGTATTAGCATGTTGACTTATAGTAGAGTTCATTAGTTTACTCATTACCTTGTTTACTTGTTACCTTGGTTTATTGTTAGCTTGTCTTTTCGTTTATTAGATAGTTGATCTTAATCTAACTAGTTGAAATCCACGTCACAAAGGATGTAACATCAATAAACTTTTTTAGATCCCATGTCTATCTTTCTCTGCGAGCTAACATGCAAACGCTGGATAACCAGTAATCTGATTTGTTAAAATTTAGAAATTATTTCAAAGATAGCCCAAAAACAATCCCATATTAATTTCAACCTTCAGCAGAAATTACTTCCTCAAACCTAACTGTGTTCTATTCTTCATTCAAGTGTACATTACCTCTTAAGTTGTGTGTTATAATTTTCTCCAGAGTTAGGATAAATGATAAAAGGTTGATCAGGAAACCTTGCTTTAGCTCCAGTTAATAAAGAAGAAGCAAGCTTAGGGTTCATACAGTTCATACCAACAGCGATCAACTGATCTGAAATACCTCCATCCTTAGCTTCTTTAAGAACAGCTTCTACTGCATCTACAAACCTCTCACCATTGCTTATATGATCACCATCCTAAAAATGATTTAAAAGAAATATAATATATACAATTAAAAGTAACAATATTATGGGTTCAGTTCTCAGAGATGCGAGACATTTACTGAACTTATGATTGCGAAGGTGGACGTGTTTTTTGTTTAATAATACAATGCCATTTCAAAGATAGGATTGTTTATGAATAGTATTTTGGCACTTCTTTAGATTGTTACTGCCCTTATAAAAAAAAGAAAAAACAGAGGGGAGTAACAATATAAAGAAGGTGTACAGAATTTCCTTCTTTAGACTGTTACTCCCCTAATAAAAACAAAAATGTGATATTCCTTTGTCTCAAAGTACATTGGACTAAACACCCCTTTGTCCCAATAGTTATTTAGTCAGTAATTTATATTCTAAAAAAACAAAGGGAAGTAACAACCTAAAGAAGTACCAACATTTCTAATAGGAAGAAAAAATTATACTTTCATCTCCTGGAGTTGGTTAAGTTTTGGAGGGCTGAGGACCCCTAATATTTTAGGCTTGTTAACACATTTGTATATGGAGGCCTGAGGTCCAAAACGATTTTACAATACGTTTTTTTTTATTTTTTTTATATATACTTCTTGATATATTTGCCTAATTTTGATTAGGTATGCCTTATCAAATTTTTAATTTTTGATGTGTTAAAAGACCTTAACCACATCATAATAGAAGAGTATTGAACAAAATATGAATCTTGTGAATTACTACTTGGTGTTGAATACCTCATACAAATTTACAATCTTACTTTAATTAAACAGCCTCTAAGACTATAGATTAATAATTATAGTCAGCTTCATGTTTCTCATCAATAACATTTGATTCTTTTAATAATAATGAAATGTAAATTACCTTAATAGAGAATGAAACCCAAGCCCGGACAGAAGGGAATTGTTTAAGAAGTCTGATTAGTGCAACAGCTTCTTTGATACAAGGTACGGTTTCAAAAGCCAGAAGATCAACTCCGGAAGTTACGAGTTTCTGTACTCGGTCCTTATGCCAGCTCATAAGTTGTTCAATGCTCACTTGATCAGCATATGAGCCGGTATATTCAGAACCGTCATTAAGTGAAGCCCCGTATGGCCCTACAGAACCTGCTATCATCACCTCACCATCTACGACAAAAAGAGATACATTTAATAATAGAGTACCAATTGGTATGGCACATAGCTTCCTCGCATCCTATCATGTACTTTAATGATTTTATACTATTAAAACCTATTATTGTCTAATTTGTTTAATTGCTTATTTTTTAATCTGTTAAAATTTAGCAAAAGTTAAAGAGCACAGACGGTTCAAATTAATAGGGCTATCTGCAGGCTACATTCCAAAAACTATAAAAGTTTCATACAAATCAGATAAGTACTTTTGAAGCGATAGGTGTAAATAAATGTATGTTTGTGCGCATGTGGAAGAGAAATAAATGAGCGCAGATGATTGAAACTTATATGGGACATACAATGAGCTAATTATGACCTACCATCCAAATTTCATTAAAATCGGACGTTTTTTTAAGATATGTTGATTTGCAAAAATTGAACGGAAAATGATCCCTGATTTCTGAAACGGATTTCTGTCTTGGAATTTTTGAAATCGGAGACCTAAAAATGTTTCATTACCTTCGGTAAGCTCAGAAGCAAAATCATATTAAACCAATATGTTTGTGAAAGATTACTACTCAACGGATTAATAATGAATATCCCCTACGATCTTTCCGTCATAATGAAATCAATTACTTTATCAAAAGAAATTTTGTAATATTCAACCTACTGCTTACATTTTCACATGTAACTTTAAACTAGGCATTGCGTGACTCTATAACTGAAGCCCAATAAATATTGATATTACAAAAATAGTTAATAATGATGAGTATCATAGTTGTGGAGAATAGTGGAGAGGGTGCCAGAAATTGTTTGTCTCAATAAAATTTGTCAATGGATGAATTTTGAATTTTTTCCTGTCCTCAAATTCCAATTTTACATTTTAAGCTAGGATGGAACTTAGCCTGATCATTGATAAAATTAAAAAAAAAATTATTTGTACCCTTCCTCATACTTTAAAAGCCAAATTATTTAATCAATTACTAGGAGTTACAACCTCTAGAGATGGCATTTTTGTTTTTTGGAGTAAAATAAGGTTATAATATAAAATTAAATACCTTTATTCTCAAGAGCAATTGCTTCCTTGGCCAAAGTAACACCTTTACCAATCAGTTCAAGTGCTGATTCTCTGGTCAGACCCATATGCTTGATGAAACCCTCTACTGTAGCTTGATAGGTGTTTGTACAAATTATCTGGCACCCGACTGCAAAACAAACAAAAACATTAGTCTAAAAGCTTTATCTCCTAAAATGTCTAAACACTATTTCTTGATTAATTTGGTAAGAGTGCTGGTGTGGTGTGGTACACCAAGAGTACATGGTCCAGTTCCTGCCGGTAGAATGTATTTTTATAAGTCTGACTCCCTGTCTCTTTAATTATAATTTTTTGATTATTAAAAACTAAACAATTTTAAGAGTTTTACTTCAATTGATTTAAATTTTCACTTTCAAGATTGAGATTTTGTTCAGGGAAGATTGTTTAAGATGTCAGTTATGTTTAGGATTTAGCATCAATAAAAATAATTTTAGTAATGCTAGAATTCCAAAGCATTGTAAAGTGTGTAATAAGCAAGTAATAGGTGTTACTTAATAAAAAAATAAAAAAATGTGTGTGAGGTTCTCACGCATTAGAAGTGAAACTTAAGTTCTAGAATGCATTGCTCTCTTTCATTTTTGACGAATTTATTATTTCAGTATTAAGAAATGGATATGGGAAATTTAATTGAAAAAAAATATTGCTACGCTAAGGCAACCACATTTATTCCAATAAAAATAAATGTTTGTTTTGATTTGCTCGACTTTAAATATATATAATGCAATTAATCTGTAAAAATGTTACACTTGGACGAGTCTCAAATCGCAAACTTCGTTACACGATTTCACTATATGAAAACATTCACTCTACCGTCGCCAAAGAAGTTTCACTTCAAAAAAAGTATACAGAGCTTATCAAATACATAATAATCTAGCCAATAAAAGAGAGGTAATTTATGTCATTCAGGTTGGCCAACCTATGTAAGGTAAAAAAAAATGGCCACTAGGCGGTTATCCTGAGGTCATCCATTTATATTGTTGTTTGCCTAGTAGGTCCAACCTTCTAGATGTCAAATGCGTGGTTCTCATTGGCTCCCATTGACCCCAGTTTTTAGATTTTCCACGCTTGATCCTACTATACTTGCTGACCAGAGTTATTCATTACAACAATAGCTAGTAAATAGCAATATAGTAGGTCAATGGCAAGGCTACTCCTTGGCTGTTAAGCTGTAGAATACAGACTGTTTGAAAATGTTTACCTCTTATTAAATCCCTATGCACTAAGATAACAGCAGCTGGATTTTCGTATAGGAACCGAGAACACCATAAAGGATGTCCATCCACAGATTCAGTTACGTGCTGCTGCAACTGCTCCACAAATCCAACATCTAGTAACTTCACGTCACACATCTAGAAAAGTAACAAAATAGTTACCAAACACAGTTTTAATGTTAAGATAGTATTTTTAAAACTACATGGTACAGTAATGTGCCGGAGCCGATTCTCGAACTTTGAAACCTCCAACCGCCATGTGTAGTCAGCAGCCTGTCAACTTCAAACGGTAAATTTTCATACGAGTCCCAAATGTTCTATTATTATAAAGAAAGACCGTTCACATTAGTTCAATATTTTAGAAACAAGTATCGTATCGAGCAGCCCTGCTGGCTCAAGACAGAGCAGCCTGGAAAGCCTTTTGCTGCTCCTCTACACCAGCTGGTTGATGAGGATTAGTATTAAGTAGAAGTGAATAGTATCGTATCAAATAATCTCGGCTTGTGTAAACAACCAAAGGCTGAGTTTACCCCCTTTCTAGACTCACCTAGCATTCTCGAAACCAAAATGCAAGTTTTTATTATAATTTAAATAAACATAATTATCGGCAACTCTCTAACAGGAAATCACTGTTTGACAATGGAAGGCAAGTTTGTCGAATATGGCGGGCAAAAACTCTTCTCGTCAACATCGGCCTTTAGTCTTGAAAGCACCGGCTTGTTCAGTTCAGCCAAAAGGTTCAGCAAGTTTAGCTCTGTTGTCACACATTCGATAATCTTATTTAGCGTTACCTCTTATATTACAGATATATTATAAATTATAACATATTTCATATAAACAGGGAACGAACTTCATAATACCCGGTATTTAAATTATATCACATTGGCTTAAGATTATACATAAAACGAAGTCCTGTATAGCTAATTGTTTGAATTCTACAATGTTTTAGGATATGATTAAAAAGTTAATCAAGAAATACTGAAAGTTATACTAGTATAGTATAAATGTCAATAATTCCAGAAAATCTTAATTTGAATAGTTCACTCAAAACATACGATAACAGATAAATATAGCAGCATTGTTCAAATCATACCTCAATATTTGTTCTTCCTTATAAATAATTTGTTAAATTTAGCTAATATTCCACTATAAAAATATAAAATTAAGAAACTCCAATAACATAATAAATTAAGCTCGAGCTAGGATAAATAAATGTTTAATGTTTTGTTTGTACTTTTGAAATTGGAAATTGGCGTACTTTATTATCTCTGGTTCGGCTAAACAAAACAAAACAGGTTGGGCATCTAAAACTAAACCCATTGATTGTATATTTCAGAGAAAATAAATTCTGTATATTATATGTTCTTGAAGAGGATTCATTATTGATTATTCAGGGTAAAATTTTATCTGTATTGCTTACATCTTACATCTAACAATTATTTTTCCATTTTTAACAATAATAATGAAATTATAATATACTTTTAATTTATCGGAATAAATGATGATGAGCTTAGCAGGTAGTTTCTATATTTAGGAACGCAGTCCATGGCTTCAGGCTTTAACAATTTGAATTTGAAAGGCAAGGCGCTCATTAAATTAGATGCAAGGCAGAGGTAGGGAAGTTTTTTGAACCGCAGATGGCAGATATTATACACGAGACCACGTGAATTAAGACATTAGCTGGCCATACACAGACGCTCTTTCATTTCGAAAATCGCGACGTCTTTCCGAATCATTTCTAAAAGCTCGTGTGTTAGTGGACTGAAGTACACGCCATGAAAATACGGGAAATGATTTGACAAACGAAATTTATATGGTACGTCATAATTAGCCCATTGTTATTGCCATTGTCATTGTTGTTGACTATAAAAAATCTCTACTTTCTGCGCCCATTTGTGCCTCTTCCAAATGCGCAAAACATAATACATTTCGCTCTCTAACTTTTGCCAAATTGATTCGTTAATTCATGTAAAATATCAAAACAATTTTGAACATTTTTTAAAACGGGGGGAAAATTAAATAAATTTGACAATTATAGGTTGCAATAGCAAAAAAATCATTTAAGTATGTGGAACGGGACGTGGGACAGGATGTGTAACACGAATTGGCAGACTTATTTAATTATTGTATGAAAAGTTAAAATAATAATAATAATAATTAATAATTTAAAGTATTAGGTATTTATCTACAACTACTTACCTTCAAGCAATCGGAGAAGTTACACCTATTAAGAACAATAGATAAAAAAAAAAATTAAAAACTTGAAGATCCAAACGTTCACTAAATTGAATATGTTTTATAAGAATGTAGAGAAAAAATCAATCTTTTCAATCATCACCCGATACGATACAATAGCTGTGAGAAAATAAAAGAAATAAATCTTCTATAGCATTCAAGACCTTAAAAAAAAGCTTTAAAAAAAATGAAAACCATTTACTGACGCTTTATCAGAGTAAACTTTATGACATTTGAACTAATAAATCTTTATCTAAAGAACACAATGAAGATAGGGATGAGTTAAGAGGGAAAAAATTCTCAAAATATATACACAATACATATATTATATAATGTAACACATTAATATATAATAAATGTATACGCTACTACCTATACTATACATATTCCATACTAATAAAAGAAATTACTCTTCTTTTTTTAATTATATCGTGTTAATTGACTCTTTTTTAACACCTATATAAATATTTGATATGAAAAGAATTCTTTTAGCTGTTTAACTTTTTTATCGTACAATAAACTCATTTGTACACAAGGTCTTCCATTTTTTGTATGAGAAAGTTTGATATTAGTTGAATCGGATTTTTACTTTCTCATATAAAGAGAAAGTATTGTGATGTCGCGAAAATTTGATTTTGAGATTTTGATGGATTTACACATTATTGAAGTTCCCTGAGTCCAAAAAAAGGTTTTTCAAAATGTCTGTCTGTCGCCGTCTGTCGTCTGTCTGTCGTCTGTCTGTCGTCTGTCTGTCGTCTGTCTGTCGTCTGTCTGTCGTCTGTCTGTCGTCTGTCTGTCGTCTGTCTGTCGTCTGTCTGTCGTCTGTCTGTCGTCTGTCTGTCGTCTGTCTGTCGTCTGTCTGTCGTCTGTCTGTCGTCTGTCTGTCGTCTGTCTGTCGTCTGTCTGTCGTCTGTCTGTGTAGATGCCTGGAGCCTATAAACTATACTGGGCCAATTTTGACGAGATTTGGTATACATGTTCAGAAAAATCATACACCGATGCAAAATCGAGAAATAAATGTTAGCTCCAAATTTAAGGGCGCTGCCCCCAAAAAATTTTGAAAAAAACTTGAAAATAGTTCCCACAATTTTGTTTAAAAATTCTAAAATGTAGTCCATTTATAAATACGAATCTTACGATATATGCCGTTTTCCCATGAAATATGTACTTCAGGAACTAAAATAGCTTTTATCTACGATTGATACAAAATATAAACATTATATCTTTGTTTAGATACGTAGAAAGTGATTATTTACGTACTTGTATTCATTGCGCATGCGCGTCTCATAGTTCTGAAGAATTCCTCTTCTTTACCACGCTAGCGCGGTAAAGAAGAGGAATTCTTCAGCTTTACGCACGATTAGCGAGTTTGTTTTCATTTATCAAAACTAATTGGCTGTTCTTTTATTAAAGTAACTGTTTATATCGAGTTTTTAGTGAAAAACAATGAGTGAATCAAGTGACCAGAAATATTTAATTCGGCAAAAAATACAACTAATGAATTAATGCCATCTTTATCAAGAGAGAGATACGAACTTACATACAGCAAGTTTATTTTTTTCTGTATTTATTATTTAAATCTAACAATAGTAGATAAAGTACGGTACGCAACTCGTGCGAAAACGGCATTTTGCATTGCTCGTGTGGTTTTACCACCCTCGCTATCGCTCGGGTCCAAACTCCACACTCGCATGCAAAATGCTACTTTCCGCACTTGACGCGTAATGTACTATTAAAGCAGCGTAGCAGCGGGCGTAAGTTCCGTTTAGTGACTTCTGTCTTGTTTAATAAATGGATCATTAAAAAAAAATAAAAAATAACATAAAATAAAAAAAAAGCGGACGGAGAGAGGCCGGGTTTGATTCCCCGACGAGAAGTTATTTTTATGATAAAATGTTCAATAATAATTAAATGTACCTACAAAAACTAATAAATGGAAAACATTGGGCTAAGTAATTATGAACTTATTGAGAAAGTTACTCTGAGTTGTTCGATTTTTTTTCATGTAAGAAGTATATTCCAGTTCTCGTACATGATATACCTACTATTTTATATTATAAATAATATACTTCATCATTGATGTATAATGTATAATTACTATATTATGAACTATATATTATTTTATAAATAGCAAATGAACTTAATATAATTATACTATATTGCTTTCCAATAAGTCGAAAGAACTATTATAAATTATTGTGATGTTTCTAATCTAAGATTTTTATGGATTTGCTCGTTAATCGTTTATTTAGTCCACGCCAAAGGCGCATCCTGTTAGCAAATAGAATATGTGCTTGGCGTGGACGGGACCACGTAGGCTCTGCAAACACAGAAGAATGTTCTTTGATGTTCGCCGTTCGCCGATGCTCTGAGCAGTGGCGCACCCAGGATTTATTTTTGGGAGGGGCACAGAAAAAAAAAATAATGGGGGGGGGGGGGGAGGGGATGTAATGTGGGCTTAGTATAATCACAGACAATTAAGTAGTCTGGTTTTCTTTGTTCTTAAATTACTTCATATCGAGGGGGGATCCAGCTAATATTAAAGGGGGGCTGGGCTCTCTTTTAGGGGGGTCCGGGGGTCCTCCCCCGGGAAAATTTTTATAGTTTACGTTACTTGAAAACGTCTTTTTAGCCTATTCTAAGAGCATCTAAAATGTTATTATATACAAATAAATTTAAGTTTTTTATGAACGGGACATGAAGACCGGGGTATTTTATTTAAAAAAAATTATATACATACTAATAATATTTTATTATTAAAAGTTGTACATTATATAATAGATTAATGCTTTATTTTAGTAGCCAGAAAAATAAATTGGTACATTTTAAAAATATTTTAGTTATGTGAATTAACAAAAAAAAAAAAAATAATAATACGTATGCGTATACTGTGATACTGACATTTAAAATACTTACTTATTTGCATACTTAAATTTTAAGTCTATGGCTTTGGAGGAGGGGGGGGGGGGGGGCACGTCTTGTTAAACCTAAAAAAAAAAGTCAGGCTAAACTAGGTATATAATTACTTATTTATTTTCTTTATTTCACTATTACTTTAACATGTGCTGCGAAATTGCATACTTAAATTTTTCGTCTTTGGCTCTGGGGGGGGGGGGGGGGGGGCACGTATTTTTAAACCCCCCAAAAAAATAAATGAGGGCTAAACTAGGTATATAATTACTTATTTTTTTTTTTTTTACTATCACAACACTATTACTTTAACACGTGGTGCTTAATTGCATACTTAAATTTTAGGTCTGCCTTTGGGGGGGGGGGGGCACGTGCCCCCCCCGGGGGTTGATTCTCGCTTGAGGAGCAATTTTATTTGTCTTTTCCTTGCTCTTCAAGTTCAAGTAGGTATATTATAAAAGCATGGACGATACTTATATATCACACCATCTGACATTTAAGGTTTTCTTTATTAGTAATCATTTATTTATTTTCCGTTTAGTGACTTCTGTTCATCTTCAAGAAGGATACTGCTATTATGATGTAGGAACATCTTCAGCTTTCAGCTGCCCCCAAGATTTACCTTTTGCTCTGGTTTCCTCATCATCTGTATCTGTTCTTTTCCAGGTTTTCCTTGGCTGCCCTCTTCCTAATTTAACCAGCGGAATCCAATCCCCATTTTTTTTATTTTTTTTTTATAAATTATTATTTATCTATTAATTTATGAATAAAATATAATATAGCAATATAATATATACAGGAGATAGCGTGCAAAAAAGTGTTTGACTAACATCATGCTAAAATGTTGAGTATAAGTTAATCAACAAACATACATTTATTTACACCATAGCTTCTAAAGTACTTATCTAATTTTTATGAAGCTTTTATAGTTTATTTAAAGTAGCCTTCAGATAGCCCCAGATTAATTTAAGCAGTCTGCGCTCTATAATTTTGCTAAATTGATACAGTGGCGGATTAAGGGTATCATCTAGGGGGTGGCGATCTGACCCTCCAAGGGGTTTCGGGAGTATGGAAAGCCCTAAGGAAGGGGGGGGGGGGAGCTCTCAGGATTCCTCCCCCCCGACTGCAGTCCAATATCTTAAACGTAAGTCATAGGTGTCGTTAGTAGTTAATTATTGTAGGTTGCATATAGCGGGGGGTCCGGGGGTCCTCCCCCGGAAAAATTTGAAAATATGACCTCTCAAAACAGCGCTTAAATGCATTTCTGAGGTAAAATTTGATTTTAATACTTAGTCACAAAAGGGTAATTTTTGGCTCGATTATATGGTGTAGTTTGTTGGAAAAAAAGGATGAACATGAACACAAGTACATTTTTTAAAAAAAAATATAATACAAACTTAAAAGTATAGTTATTGTAACACAATAAAAGTTGTGCACCTAATCCCTTTGTCTAAAATACCTAAAAAAAAATACGTTCTTGAGAACGAAAATTTTAATATTTTTCGGGATTTTTAATATTTTCGTTTTATATATCTACGGAGCCGTTAAGCCCATGACAACGGACCAAATTTTATATATAGAAAAAAAATAGTTAAATTAAGTAAATTAATTTAGATAAGTTATTATATCTATTTGATGACTATCGAATCAAAGCAAATTCTCGCACTTATTTTTATTGGAATAAATGCGGTTAATTCAGATTGGCAATAACAAACATTTTGCTAAAACTACGCATCTATAAATTATTTTATAAAATAAATTATCAGAATTTGTGGATTTTTTTAAACGAATAATCTATTATCGGCGTCTCTATTGAAAACTAGGACATTTTGGCGACCCGAAAAGTGTTTTCGTGAGACAAGTTCGGGATTTAAAGTCCAAAACCGGGACAACTCCGGGACGCCTGGCGTCGTAAGATGTTTATTATTGGGGGGGGGGGAGGATATATTGCGGGGCCGGGGGTCCTCCCTCGGAAAATTTTGAAAATATTACCTCTCAAAACAGCGCTTTTATGCATTTCAGATATGAAATTTGGTAGTCGTTGGAAAAAAGTATAATCAAGGGGGCGGCGGTCGCCACCCCCGCCCCCCCTTTTAATCCGCCACTGAATTGATATACTTTTTGCTAAATTGATATTCATTGATTTTTGCTTAATTGATATTTTTTTAAATTAAAACAATTTTTGACAGATTTAAATGAACTTATTAACTTAACATTATTTCGCAATAGGACGCGAAGGAGCTATGTGCCACACTAATTTGCAGACTATTTTGTTATAAATATATAATTAAGGTATCAAAATTGTGCATTATTTGAAAAAAATTATTCCTTCCTTAATTTTAATGCCTGGAAAAAGGCAAAACAATTTAACAAACTGCTGTAATTATTATCTATTTTATAAATATGTATATCAATGATATAAAGATACTAAATATCTATTGAATAACCATTGCGAGAGTTATAGAGTCAGTAGGAGTCAGTGTTGACCTAATGACCTTGGTCCCAACACAGTATCATGTTATTTTCTTCCCTCCTTAGAATATCGTATTGAGTCTTTCAGTAAAAACATCCTCTTATCTTCATGTTTCTCTGTTTATATCTCCTTGATACATAAATACATTATTATCAGCTAGAAAAATCTATCATGAGATGATTTTAGTCTTCGTCTAACTAGTTTATACGAAAGACTATTTTTATTTTTTTTATTTAGTGTCGTTTTGGTGATTTTTTATATTTTTTTTATTCGTTTCGGGGTTTTATATTTTTTTTTGTTTAAATTTAAATCATCCTATTGTTCAGGTAAATAATTTATAATATAATTAATTCTAAAATATATCTTCAATGTCTGAAATATTTTAACTATGTGTGATTTGCAATTTATCTTGTAATTTACATAAATTCATTAACTTGTAATTCATTGTAATTTAAAAGAAATATCCGTTAGTCTGCAATATAACATATTCCCTTATTTAAACATTAAATAAACAGGCCAAGTGTGTGCTAGTCAGCACACAGCGAGGGTCCGTAGGCCACCACACTGTATAGTTTAAGTAATTCCCTATTGATGGTGTTTTTTAAAATGCTAAAACGCTTACTTTGAACTATCCTTATCCTATGGGTCTGATATTCTCAAAACACATAAACAAACTTCCGATAAAGTATTTTTTTGCCACTGAACCAGACTACAACCATATAAATACATCGAAAAGACCATAATTATAAAGAAACGTATTTTGTCAATAGAAATAATAAAATAATTTTTTTTTTCGAAATTTCCAAAAAGTGGTATCTTTACTTTTGGTCGAAGAATGTTCAGGAATTTTTCCAGATTTTTTGCACTTCACATAAGCGAGATAGGGGGGGGGGGGGGGGGGGGCAGCTCCGCGCGGGGCTCATGCTAGGTATTAGTGGCTATGTTTCCTATAATCATGTAGGCCTAGCAATTAAATTAAATTCCTAAATAGTTTTGTTTCCAAAGCCTTCTAGGAATAAAATCAGGACTATATTACACATCATTAATTCCATTGCTAAGAATATAATACTCTCCAAATCATAGTTTGGATTCTATCTATATATTTTAAAAATAGCCAATAGAAACTAAGTAATATAGTTATAACTAACAATGTTAAAAAAAAGGTATAATGAATAAGAAAAGAAACGTAGACAAAACCAATTAGACTGGGAAGTCATTGAACAATCATCAACAAAGATGGTGCATTATTTAATTACCAGCTTCATCTTCATTCAATACGGCAGTTGCACCAGCAAATATTTAATAACTCTAGTTCTAGAAACAATTAATAAAATAATAAATACTCGATTTAAAGAGGATTAGTGTGAGGTTTAAGCACTCCAATCAGAAATTAAATCGGCCAACAATTGCGAACGCCATAAGCGCTCAAAATGAAATTTCTTTTTTAAAAAATAAAATTTAGCTCTATTTAAGGTATAACCGTTGAAATTACTACAAAAAGTAATAGGTCCAAAGTTGTAGATATTTTAAAATTAGTTACCGCTGGCGCAACCAGCTTGTCGATACAACTTACCTTTTAGCCACAATAAGCCTCTAAAAAAACTTTAAAGTGCGTCCGCCATCTTTAATTTTTTAGGAGGGGGGATATATTTTTTTAACTTTTCGGATTTTTTCAATGGGCTTAGGCCAATTTCCGATCAAACGCAAAAAATCGCAAGTCTCTAGGTGGTCTAGAAGTATATAATAATAGTAGTAAAGTAATAATATAATAGCGAGTCTGTGGGGTTTGTTTACGGCGGGTCAACCTATTTTTTTTTATGTTTTATATACTTTTTTTTATAAAATTGTTAATAACTTTGGTTCTACTCAATATTTTTAGATGAAACCAAGCCTACAAATTGCGCAACATGTTTGCGCTCACACCTGAAAAAAATTAATCGATTTCATTTAGCCAGTTTTGCGCCTATAAAGTCTGACTGGGGCGACAGACACACACAGGGCCGGCGACAGGGGGGGGCAAGTGGGTCAATTGCCCAGGGGCCCGGGCTATCAGGGGGCCCGGGGGTGTGAAAAATGTTATAATAAATTACTTAAGGCTCTACCGCTCTTTGAGGTTAGAAAAATCATTAAATTGAAAATTTTATTGGTTCTAAGCAAGATATCAAAAATCGAATCACAGGCTTCATTCCTAATTTTAATTCTGCACAATTTGAGCCCTATTTCAACTTCCTATGATTAATAGTACAGGCGCCATTTCAATACATATAAAACTCGTTGTATTAAAATGGCGCCTGTACTATTTATCATAGGAAGTTGAAATAGGGCTCAAATTGTGCAGAATTAAAATTAGGAGTGAAGCCTGTGATTAGATTTTTTATATCTTGCTTAGAACCAGTATAATTTTAATTTTACTGTTTTTCCTAACCTCAAAGGGCGGTAGAGCCTTAATAATTATTTTAATAAAATTATTTTTGGGAGATAAGAATGAATAAAGGAGATAAAACCATTAAAGAGTTTAAATCAGGGTGAGAATGTCATAAGACATGTTATTGTTTAGACCTCAGAGTTCTTCATTTTGGACTGGAAGGAGATTACAATTAAAAGTTATCTTATCTGATCTGGTTTTAGCTGTACTAGATAAGGGAGTCTGTTCCGAACTTAACTAGTCATACTTTCATTTCTATCTCTGTCGATTGTTTTTGCTATATAATATATAATAATAAATATGTATTTCTCTTTCTGTCTTAATCCCCCTTATTTGTTTTTCCCCTATCACAACCTCTTTTTATTTAATTTCTAACTCTTTTCTTACCTAGCAAATTTTACCTCCCTTTAGAGTTGTTATCTTTTCTACCATTCCCCTTATTTCTGAATTGTCATCTATTAATCTAATAAAAGTATGAGATAAAGCTCAATTCTGTACAGTTATCTCTCGTCTGAGGTGGTCGTGTCATTTGTTGTACATTTTTTTCTCCCCCCCCCCCCCCAAAAAAAAGCTCTAAAAAAATTTATTCTCGGTAATAGTTCCGAGAATTCTAAAATGTAGTCCACTTAAATTCGAAATACCTTTTTTTAGTATATTATTACCCTCTATATATATTTGTAATCTGAGGATTTCTCCTTAACTTGGTCTTTTGGGTACGATATATTTTCGTTTAAAAATTAAAGTTTAAACATGTTGAACATTTCAACAACAATCAAACTGATCTTATCAGTTTGATTATATTAACTTTTTAGACAAAGATTCTTACGAGAATTTTAGCTGTAATATTACTGAATTAAGTAAAAATGAGGAAAATATGTTAACTAGAACTGTTACTAAATTATGGAATACCTGGATTAAATGAACAATTTGTAAAAAGCTTGAAAATGACCCAAAGGGGTTGAAATATAGCGAAATGTTCAACATGTTTAAACTTTAATTTTCAAACGAAAATATATCGTACCCAAAAGACCAAGTTAAGGAGAAATCCTCAGATCGAAATACCTTCAGTAAGCTCGGAAAATATATCATCGATTTAATTAGTATGCTAAAATTTCAAAACAGAAAAATCCGTTTCAGAGATCAGGAAACATTTTTGGTTACGTGTCTGTCAGTCAGTCGCTCAATTTTTGCGAACCAACAATCTTAAAAACTACTCGACTGA
This sequence comes from Gerris lacustris, assembly GCA_951217055.1. Lineage (NCBI taxonomy): Eukaryota > Metazoa > Arthropoda > Insecta > Hemiptera > Gerridae > Gerris > Gerris lacustris. Next base: position 56,356,932 of record OX578283.1, on the reverse strand, counting down.
TTTTAATGAAATTTAGATGGTAGGTCATGATTAGTCCATTGTTAATATCATATACGTTTAAAAACTTCTGCGCCCATTTCTTTCTCTTCCACATTTATTAATACAAAACTAGAAATTGTGAGACCTTATCAAGAAATGATCCTAACGTAAAACACGAGGAGGGGAATTTCAGAATTGGCGTATTATATAAGCTCCTAGATTCCATTATCGGAAGTCAGCGCCGGTGCTACACTTTTGGCCGCCACAGGCAAGACGGTTTTTGGCCGCCCCATTGAAATAGGCATTTTTTGACCGGGGGGGGGGGGGGGGGGAGGGGGGTGAATTTTGGGGGCTTCGCTGCATATATGTGTTTGGGTTATTACACAAAGAATAACTGGAAAGCTTCAAATTTTTTTTTTAAGACAAACGAAAGAAATTATAATTGTCCCCGGTTTGGTTTCGCCTAAGGAACCAAAAAATGAATATACCTAGAGACCTAGAGATTATGCAAATTCAACAAAAGTTGGCCTATAAGTTAGTAAGTTTAATATTTTGCTATTAAACAAAAATATTCCTATTTTAAGTTGGTAAGAATTGTATTGATATTATAAAAAATAGGCTTAAACTTTCTCTGAGACATGACTATTTCTACTAATTGTAACTAAATTTTTGGATGTCTAAAGTTTTATAATATCAATATCATCTGAGGAAAAAATTATAATATTAAAATATAATCATATATGCAATTTTTTTTTCCTAGGGGCCTGAAATTTTCTATGGCCATATTTTTAATATTATCCTTAGTGGACGTTATATTGTGAATTGTAATGAAACACGCCTCCTCCGATACTTAATTTTAGATTAGATTAAAAAGTAAATTTTTACTAATAAGCTATCTTTTGTTAATAACAACTTAAAGTATTTTCACCTTTTTAAAATAAAATAATTTTTCCACTATCAACCGCCCTTACAGAGTCAGAGGGCTGAACAAAGTTTATTTAATATAACCTGACTGCTTTTTAAAATTGTGCATGTCACTATTATTTAGCTATGATAGTTTTTGAGTTATAATAAAGTGAAGTAGGCTATTTTTAAACTCAATATTAGAGGAAGAGTACTTCTAAAGATTGTTACTCCCCTATGCTGCTTTAGAATAAAAGTAACTTTCTCTAAATAACTATTACGAAAAAGAGATGTTTAGTCCAATTTTGTTTGCGACCAAGGAATATTTCATTTCTGTTTTTATAAGGGGAATAACAGTCTAGAGAAATGCCAGAGGAAGAAACCTATAACGGAAAGTAAAAATATTTGTGTTATTATGAACTCGTATATCAAAAACTTTGTATGATTTGTCTCGGACCGATTTTTATTTTATTAGGATTAGGAGAGATTTAACAATTACAAAATTAAGGGAAGGGTAGAAAATATAACAGCTATGAAGGGGTAAGAAAAGAGTTAAGTGAATAAATAAATAAAATATATGAGGTATAATAAAAAAAAATTAAGGAGGGTTAGGCTAGAAAGAAAAATATATACCTACATAGCAAAGACAGCCGATAGTTTTTTTTAGGAATAAAAAGAAGTAACACCGGTGTAACCAAGAACCAACCCGAAATGCGATTAGCTCGGCTACATAACTAAAACAGCACCTGATAAGGTATTGTCTAGGGGTGTTATTAGTAGGGTTCCATCTATAACTGCCTACTCAGTACGGGGGTTACGCACATAATTATCGTTTTGCTACTATAGATTTTGTTTTTCAATTTATAAAATATAACAAACTGAGGGCGTCATCGGCCGCCCCCTGAGTTTGGCCGCCACAGGCGGCCGCCTGCGCCGCCTGTGCGTAGCGCCGGCGCTGTCGGAAGTCTAACTAAAAGATTTAAATTTTCCCAAAAAGTTAGTGACCACTCAATGTCTTTGGACAGACCTTGATATTTATTTATTTTATTTAGAAATTTTTTACTTTCTTTTTTAATTACTAACTTACTTAACTATACTTAATTTTACTTTCTCATATAAAGAGGAAGTATTGGGATGGCACGAAAATTCGATTTTGATGGATTTACACGTTTTGAGGTCTCTTGAGTCAAAAAGACGGCTAGAGCCTAAACTACTGGGCCGATTTATACAAAATTTGGCATACAAGTTTAGAAAAATCCCGAGGCGAAATCGAGAAATGAATTTTAGCTCCAAATTTGGGGGCGCTACTCCCCAAAAACTATGAAAAAAGTTATTTTTTTGGATTAAATACGAATCCAACGATATTAGCCGTTTTCCCGAGAAAAACTAGACTGAGAAAATAACTTAGCAATGAAATTAAATGGAAGTTTAACTTTTTGTTAAACGTACAAAGACGATATTGACTGACATTTTTAATGAGATCAAGCACTTAAAATCAATTCAGAAGACCAACTCGGGATACACCATTACAACCTCTACAACTTTTGAATTGACTGAGGAAAACAAAAGTTGGATTGCCTGTTCCCAAATATATTTATAGCCGATAGCCATCAGATTGTTCTGCTGCAGCCCTGTATCAGTAAGTGAAGGGAAAAGAAGTTTCAGCGTAATGAAAAAAATAATAGCTGTCAATCGATCAACGATGAAAACTAAAATTTTCTAACTGAATTTTTTTTTTATTACCTAAACTTTCCCCCTATCACTTTAAACCCCCCCCCCCCTCTACAGATATGTATAATTGGGGGGGGGGGGGAGGGTAGAGGGCCCGGACCTCTCATTTGCCCAGGGGCCCGAGAATCCTGTCACCGGGCCTGGACACACATACATACCCACATACATACACGAAAAAAGTTAAGGCCGGATTCGGTTTTTGGAATGTCTAAAATGAAAAAGTATCCAAAAAATTTTCAATTCTGACCAATGTACAGACAAAACTTTAATTTTATATAAATAGATACGCATTTCATATGAATAAACAGTGCGAACATATTTAATTTCTTATTTTAGCAATTCTATTTATTTTTATCCCATTACCAAAACCATAAACTTTTTAAACTTATAGTTTATTCAGTAAAATGTTTAATATTCAATTTATTTAATTGTTAACTGATGTTTTTCGATGTTATTTAAAAACCTATGTTATTATACAATCTGACCATTGACCTCACACACTTCGCAAAAAAAAAAAAATTGCTGAAAAAACCAACAGAAAATATTGTTATCTAAAAATGATAAAAATTCTAATTTATATAAGTGTTCACTTGACGTATTTCAAATTAATAAATTAATACAATAAGCAAAAAATTTATAATTTTACATTTTATTGGTCTGCAAAGCCGTCAAGTACGTACATTTCACAAATTCCCCGATCCCGATAAAAATATAAAAATAAATTCTATCAAATTATATTGATGACGATAATTAATATATTTTTCCTTTATTTTGGATTAATTATTTCTATACCTGATATTGTAAATATAAAATTATCGAATTTTATAATTTATCGAATTGATTACTAGATGGTCTGCCTAGGCCTAGTTTAACCTATGAAATAATTAAACATAAGAATTAGCAGGTAGAACACTCGTTCCTTTGATTTTTTTTAAGCCAGACAAAATGGCTGCTATTTTAAATCACTCTGTTGTATTTTCAAAAAGAATAATTAATATAAAAATGCCATTTTTCAAAACTGGTCTTATTTTCAACCTTTTTTTGTTTTATTTTGTTTTCTGTATTCTTCACCTTAGTTGTATCTATGTGCAAAATTTGGAGAAGATTGAATGACGGTAAGTGGTTCAAAATTAGGGGAAACGGAAATGTGCGATGAAACTTACAAAGCAAAGTAATATAAGACCAGTAAAAAGTGAATCAATTTATATTTCACTAGTTGACATCAATCTCACCGATTGTTAATATATTTTTTTTTAACAAAACACATTATTTAACTTTGTTTATCTACGATTGATACGAAATATAAACATTATATCTTTGTTTAGATGCGTAGAAAGTGATTATTTACGTACTTGTATTCATTGCGCATGCGCGTCTCATAGTTCTGAAGAATTCCTCTTCTTTACCGCACTAGTGCTGTAAAGAAGAGGAATTCTTCAGCTTTACGCACGATTAGCGAGTTTGTTTACATTTATCAAAGCTAATTGGCTGTTCTTTTATTAAAGTAACTGTTTATATCGAGTTTTTAGTGAAAAACAATGAGTGAATCAAGTGACTTTGACGAAAATGTGGAGAATAACACTCCTCCAGAAATAATTAATTCGGCAAAAAATACAACTAATGAATTAATGCCATCTTTATCAAGAGAGAGATACGAACTTACATACAGCAAGTTTATTTTTTTCTGTATTTATTATTTAAATCTTAGATAAAGTACGGTACGCAACTCGTGCGAAAACGGCATTTTGCATTGCTCGGGTGCAAACTCCACACTCGCATGCAAAATGCTACATTCCGCACTCGACGCGTAATGTACTATTAAAATTCTTATCAGTTGTTTCTCTATCAAACTATCAAAGGCTAATATTCTAATGAATTTGTTGTCAAAACGGTATTTCTTTCTTACAGTTATTATGGAGATAAATTCTGATTTAGTATAATTTAGTTCTGTGGATTCTGGTTACACTGTTATAGATGAAAAGCAACACTGCTTTAGGTTATAGTAACCTTCCCTTTTTATACTATATGTTGTGACTTGACACTTTGTGTTGGTGATGATGTTTGAAATTATAAAAGATGGTTTTTTAATATATTATAGTCTAGCGTTTTTATTAGTATATTGTATACATTAAATGAAGTTATCCAAAAACAAGTATATAATCTTTGTTTAAATTTTCTGGATGTTTGAAACTGGTAAAACTGTTTCAAATTTAAAAATAACCCTACTATTACTAATGGCGCCCCGGTAGTCGGTAGCTCGTATCTCGTATAGGAGAGAAGTTGTGAATCTTATCAATAAAGTTAAATTTCAATTATCAACGTGTTAAAGTTCAATTATCGGACGTGATAATTGAAGAAAGGATTATTCAGATTATAGAGCGATACACTAATCCCGTTAGTTAGTTAGTTCACAATTAAGGACTGTGCCAAACTAGGACTATATAATTTTTAAAAATCTCACAGATAATAGCAGCTCTCCAGTGTTGCCACTTATGCCCTTATGAATTTCAACTTTATTATTAAGCCTCGTCCAGACTGCCGAACCGAACAGAGAAAACGAAAGGAGCATTGGTCTCTGCTCATGCCCAGTATGAGTTGCGCAGCGAACTTTAGATGACTGCGCAGGGACAAATGCTCGGTTCGTTTCCTCTGTTTTGTTCGTGGCTTTAGTAAGGCAAAGCGAGAATGTATTTTCAAACAAAGCGTACGAGTATTACATTAAGGTTACGAATCTGGTGTGAATGAATTAGTAACCAAGGAAACATTGATTCGCAGAGCATTAAAAAGTAAAAAACGAATCATTGCTTAAGATATTCCTAGTGCTTCAACTTATTTGGTTTCTAATGTAATATAGTTGTTATATTGATTTTTAATTTGTGCTTTTGATAGGATGAGGTGGCAAGGGGCGTTACTTGTGTTGGCATGCCTGACACTCTGTCATGCTGATATGGATCCATTCTCTGATGAATTTATCGATCATATTAACTCAATACAAACAACATGGAAGGTTCGAACATTGTTTATTTATGTCTAAATACGATATTTTAAATAAAGATCAACTCTTCAATTAGTCATTTATTATTTTAAGTGTTTCTATGTGTGAAGGTTTTGAAAGAACTTAGTCAGCATTGAATAAACACAACTATACATATATGATAAAGTAAGAGGAAAAATTGATCAAATTATTGGAAGCTATTATTTTTTGCAAATGTGTCTTCAGGGGTTTTTTTAAAAATAAATAATATAGTATATTTGGAACTATTTCGTCACAACATTAGCTGCAACAAAAGCTAATCTCTAATATATACCAATTCCTGCTGATTATCATCAACTGAATTCAGTCATTGTAGTTAAATCAAATTCCTTTTAGCTGACAACTGATTAAAATAATAAGTGGTTATTAGGTCACTGATACTGTATTCAAGAATAACTTGTTCTGTTCAGTAACGATATTGTATAACTCATCTTTATAGAACATCTCAAGTTCATCATACAACTTGTATTAACTTCAATATAACTTCTAGTTCTTGGCTAAATACAACATAATAGTCCAGGAGATAGCAGAAGACTATCAAACGTAGTATATAATATACTACGTTTCCATGAGTTTTCAAAACCGTTCTGAAAACTGTTTTGATTTCAAACCATGAGGAGTTTCCAAAACAGTTTTCACAACAATTTTGAAAACTATAAACTCCCAGATTAGTTATAGTTAAGTCAGGTTATAATATCTCTACTCATCGTACCTAGTGCACATGTTTCAATTCTGTTTTCAATTCAATGCCCGTTTCCATGCTATTTTTTCAAAACAGTTTCAATACAAAACTAAAAATTTGCTGTTGTGACCTTGAACTCAAATCATTTTGAAATCACCGTTTCCATGGGGTTTTGAAAACCAAAACCGTTTTCAAAACAGTTTTGATAACTCATGGAAACGTAGTAATTGTTTCCCGCATTTTAAATCATTGTGTAGTTAGAGGATAGTATAAATTTACAGGATATGATCAACTGAGTGAGACATTTTCACCTATCTGGGAATATCATGTTCCAGGATTTGAACTTTGGTTTCATGCCGGTTATGAGTAAGCTGGGTAGCTTACCCATAACTGGCAACTCATACTGAGAACCCAGAGTTATTAGGGGCGGGTTATAAGTAAGCTACAAACTCGACTACAACGATCCCCCAGCAAAGTTAAGTGATAAGCAAACTGCATACTGCATAGTAATTATAATTTATGACTAAATATGGAAATTTATGTCACACGAACATTGTGATCTCTAAAGTAAGTAAGAATTGTCGGCCCATCTAAAAATGTATTACCCTTTTTGTAAAAACTGCATCTTTTGTTTCTAGGCTGGTCGCAACTTTGCACATAACAGCAACATAGCTTCAGTTCGTCGTCTGATGGGAGTGTTTCCAGGATCCAAGCAACATATGCCGCCTGCTGTAGGCAGAGAAGAACTAATAACCAACGATCCTTTACCTGCTGAATTCGACTCGAGAGAAAATTGGCCGAATTGTCCTACCATTAAGGAAATAAGAGATCAGGGATCCTGTGGCTCATGCTGGGTAAGAATCTAACGAAAGTAGTCATTTTAAAATAAATCATTATATTCTTGACTCTTCCCCTAAAAAACCTAGAATGTAATATATATATAAGTAACTCTAGCCATGGAAATCCACTTTGTGTTGTTCATAGTAAAAAAGGTAAAACTGTTTTCAAAATCTCAATAACAAATCAATTTGAAAGAACAATAGTAACTGTCCTTACCTTTTTCATAAGGTAGAAGAGTTAAATCAGTTGTAGTTCAAATAATTTCATCAAAAACACTGTCCATACATCGGACGGAACAAACTCAGTCTTATACGATTCAAGGTGGTTTCTATCAACTGTTGCTATAATTGGATATCCCATGCGCTAGACACTAGACACGTAAGAGGTTCAATGCCCACACAATGAACACGGTTAGGGGGCCTCATGCTCGGTGTGAACACAAGCGTTCATCACACCACTCTACTCTACATAAAGCGGCTTCACACCGAAAAGACAGGCGACAAGATACCGGAGATATGTATCTTTACTGAATCAATCCATTAAATTATTAATAAGAGATACGAACTCATGTCTCCCCAGTAGGAATGATCTTCTCAACTGTTTGTCTTCGACCCCCTGCCTCTATCTTTTCAGTGTAAAAGCAACCTTATGTAGAGTGGCGTCCATCCGGTTGCAAATAATTCCTATTGCCAATAATACGGTCTATACTGCCAATTGCTGATAGTGTGACACGACGACCCTTTATCATCCCACTGTATTCTACTGTATGAGCCTATAGGAAGGCCAATCACGAATATTGGCGTGTGATTTATTACTGTTGTTGCAATAATTAATTTAATAAAGTCATATATCAGCACCCATTTAATAAGCATTTAATAAGCATATATCAGCACCCTAATGTAAAACCATCCAATGTCGGATATATTATAACTTTTGGAAGCAAGATATAAAATATTGTAAGTGGTAATTAATTGGATTATCGAATGTTTTTGCCATAGATCTTAGGTTGATCTTTGATTGTTCTTGCAATTAAAAAAAATATTACGTTAAATCGATAAATGAACTGTCTCATTATCCAAAATTCCATGTAGGCATAATTTTGGGACCTATAAAAATTATTAATAAAATAATCTTCTAGAACTTAGAGTCAATGGTCAAATAAAATTGTAATGACAATTTAATTTTAAATTCAGGCTTTTGGAGCTGTTGAAGCCATGTCGGACCGAGTCTGTATTCATTCTGGAGGTAACGTCAATTTCAGATTCTCGGCTGAAGATCTCGTATCGTGCTGCGGCATGACCTGTGGCTTTGGATGCAGTGGAGGATTTCCAGGATCTGCTTGGAAACATTGGGTTTCTAAAGGAATTGTAAGCGGTGGTGCATATGGTACAAAACAGGTAATTATTTTTTATGTGTTTACTTTCCTTATACATATGTACCCTGGAACCAATCTTCCTCTATATAAACAACTTCGACCACAGTTCCTAATTTCAATAAATGCTTTAGAATAACTGATTTCTTAATTTCTTACTTAAACTTACTCCATGGTGCTGCAGCTTTTGTTGGGCCCTCCTGGCATTTTTGAAAATGCCCTTTCACTCATCTCTATCAAGAGCCCGTCGGCGTTGGCGCAATCCATGAACTTCCAATCATCCCGAATCTTCCTTCACATCTTTCTTCCAACTTTTTCTAGGTTTCCACGACTCCTCCTTCTCGTGCCACCTGGATGTCCGCCCAAAAACGTTTTAGGACATTTCTCATGTGGCATCTTAATCTTCCAACTTCCAACGTCAATTCCAGACACAATATCTGAATTTCTAAATATAACTGCATTAATTCCTCATTTGATCTTACTTTACTTCCTTTTTGATCTTACCTACATTTTCCTCCAATGTTTACTGCTCCGATATTTCTTTTCTGTCTTCATCTTTTACCAATCTTCCCATATTTCTGAGGTAAATGGTACTACTGGTTGTATAAAAGTAATAGTATTAAGTTTTTTAAATTATCACCTCTTTTTACTCACCTTTAGAAGGGTGCTTTTTATCTCATCGAGGATAGCCTCGGCCTTCTTCTACTTACTTCCATTATAATAATATTATATGAATCTCTATACAGGTATATAATTGTCATTATTTAAACATTTTTAACAAATGCATTTGTAAAACAGGGTTGCCAACCTTACATGATAGAGCCTTGTGAACACCACGTCAACGGAACCAGACCACCCTGTTCTCCTGGAGGAAGAACACCAAAATGCGTAAAACAATGCATACCAAATTACAAGCTCGAGTATCACCAAGATTTACATTATGGTAATAAATCTTTATTATTGTGTAACCTTTAGAAATAGATAACGACGTTTTCATGTTTAACTTACATATTATTATTAATGCACATGACATTTTAATGAAGTATTGATGATTTTATTTAGATGTTAAGCGGCCCGCTCACGGTCAATAGTATTGTCAATATACAAAAGTATTGTCAATACTATTGACCGTGTGAGGAGTTGGTATTGATATAAAAAAACAGTATTGGCGAAAATTTGTTATTGAATTGCATATTTTCAATAATATTATTGACATTAATATTGATCGTGTGAGGGGGGCTTTAAAACCTGGCTCTTGAAGTTTTTTAGATGATAAAAAAATTGGCTCAAGTGGTAACAGGCACAAATACGCACAACTACACAGTCTCAATAAAATCTGTTATAACAGATTTTATTCAAATATTTACTTAAAGAAATCGATATTCCTTTAGATTGTTACTCTCCTATTTTTTTTAAGAATATAAATGGCTTTGACTAAATAACTATCAAGACAAAGGGTTGTTTATGCCAATGTACTTTCGGACAAAGGATTATCACACTTCTGTTTTTATAAGGGGAGTAACAGATTAAAGAAGAACATTCCGCAAACCATCTTCAAATTGTTACTCCCCTTATAAAAAAGAGGGGAATAATAATCTAAAGAAGTAGAAGTGCCAAAAAAATTAAATATTAACAACATGTTCAGAATTTTCTCGTAGAATACTGACCTTAGATCGACAAATATTTTTTTTATAAACATATATTTCTTTAAAAGTATTTGTACGATTATGACGAAATTTGATGATTCGTCGAAAGTTGCCTACAGATAAAAATATCTCTATTATTGGAACGAAGTTCCTTATGGCACGTTCTGGAGCCCGGGAGTGAATCCGAAAAAAACGACCAAAATCACCGTCACGCAAAATCCGTCACGAAATCTACCGATGACAATAACTTGAGTAAAAGATCACCGAGTTAGTTGAAATTTGGTACACATGTTCATTTTACCAATGCCCAGGCTGAGTTCGTTGGACATCGTTATCCGCCCAAGCGTTCACGCGCAACGGTCGCGTAAACGTAAGCTTCAAATTTAAAATTCGGATTTTTTGAACGGGAAAAAATTCTAACATCATCTATTTAATGAGACAAACAACTTTTTTAAATATTTTTTTTTTAGTAAAACGAACACCGACACTGCTATGAAGTGATAAAGATCGCTAAATTTATTAAAGCGGACCTAAACGTTTTAAATAAAGAAAACAACGTTTTTACCGATATCTTACGTTCTAACGTAACGATTTCAATAAAACTTCATACACATCGTCTAAAGTACAATTGAAACAGGCATGTAAAATTTCAACCTGATACAAGCAGAATGTGTTTAGTGTTGGTGATTTATATTTTATAATATAATATTTTGATTGGAGATTCGCCGACGGAGATCTAATGGGACAGTTATTTTCTTCTCTACAACCATATTCTTTAACTATAAACTAATCAAAATTAACTTTATTCTCAATTTACAATACATAATTTATTGTAAGACGCTCTTTTCTAAGATAATAAAAAGTTTTTCTTTTAATTTTGCCTTAACTCCGCTAGTACAAATAGTAACTTTTAATTTTGTCTCTTATTCTAACTCCGCCATGTATAAGTAGTTAGCAGTATCATATACTTAGTACTGTAATTATATAATTTATATTTAATATAAAGCGTAAGGAACTTCGTTCCTACCGGGTGTCCCACGACACCACACGTATTTTCTTAATTATATATTTCATATTCATTGAAGTTTTCCAATCTGCGATCTAATTTGTACTATTTTTTTTAGGTGAGAAGTCGTATTCAGTTGAAAGTGAGCCCAATTTAATAATGGCTGAAATTTACAAGAATGGACCAGTGGAAGCTGCATTCCAAGTATTTGCAGATTTCCTTCAATATAAATCAGGTATTTTTCATTTTGTAATTTTGCTCTTTCTTTTACGGTCCTGATCAAGACATGATTGGGTTATTTACAGGGCGGAGAATCAAAGCCACTTTCCTCATCTACTCGATTTGATTGATCATCAATGTAAAACAGCTCGCATCTCAAATCTGATTCTTGTTAATCAGATTTGTCGGTTTTTTTACCTAGGTTTCATGTGGTGAAGTTATGAGTTCGCAAATTACTTGGTTACGCCAGTCTCTTTTAATTTTGCAGTAAGATATTTACTTTTATCACGAATAATGTACTAGAGGAAAAAAAATCGTTTGTGCAATTTTTTAATCGAAGTAACTCAAATAAGTGTAACATTCTATTTTTAAATTAGCACTAAATAACTCACATATCGAAATAATAAAAAGAAAAATCGGAACTAACCACCAGCCAGTGTTTTCCTCATGCAATATATAAACATTACAAAAACCAATACAGTGTACAGTGTTGCCGTTGCCAGAAAGATTACAACAAGCTAATTTACTTAGTATTGCGCTAGTAGAATGCATTCAATTTACTTACCAAATTGAATTCTTAGTAATACTTAAGGTAATTAGCAAATATTTAATCATTTTTGAGTTGTTATTGCCTAATCTTATACGTTTCTAATGACTAATAATCTCAAAATACTCAAATAAATTAAAATATGAAGTTTAATTACTAAGAACAAGGATTATACAAATCGTAAATTAAAAGCTGTATTATTCAGTTTAATGTAACAATGAGAATATAAAGGAAAACTGGAATTAACTCAAAATGTATCATATCATTTGTTAAAGAATTTAAAAACACTCGAGTCATTTATTCAAAAGCGGTATTTTTATTATCGATTGTATTATTATTAAATCACATGATTGGGTTATGTTAATTATTTTATTATAAGATGTCAATCATTATGAGTGACAGTTGTAAATTGGTTTCGTGATGGAATCATCTTAAGAGTCACTTCACTGTGTCGATGATTAAATATGTTGAGTTCAATATTTAAAACATCTGATAAAAATGCACTTGATCATGTGTCTGAAACACTAGACATGACATGTGAGAGCTGGAGATTAATCTTTAATTTTGATTAATATTTCTACCGCGGACATTTTTTCTTCCGAGCCTAACGAAGGTAGGTAACGGAAGCTATGTGATCGTTCTGAAAAACTAAAATATTTCATGTCTCCGATTTCAAAAATTTCAAGACAGAAACCCGTTTCAGACATCAGGGAACATATTTGGTTCCGTGTCTGTCTGTCGCTCAATTTTTACGGACCAACATATCTTAAAAACTACACGTCCGATTTTAATGAAATCTGTATGGTGGGTCATAATTAGCTCATTGTTGGTCTCATATAAGTTTCAACCTTCCACGCTAATTTGTTTCTCTTCCACATGCCCACAAACATACACTTATTTACACCAATAGCTTCGAAAGTACCTACTTATCTGATTTGTATGAAACTTTTATAGTTTATCGAAAGTAACCCGCAGATAACCATAGATTAATTTGATCCGTCTGCGCTCTTTACTAAACCAATCTTGCATTTTTCATATTTAAAAAAGCAAGATTGGTTTAGTATACTCACCTATAAGTTAACAGTAGCAACAATAAACATGTTTCTTATTTACTTTCAGCGAAGTTTACTAAAAAATTTAAAATTCCCCCGTATGAAGGGGTAATAATAGGATTGTTCCAACCACACTTCAAACTGGTTTGGAACTGTCCGACGCATGCGCATCGGACCACATATGAACGTTTTTGCTAATGCACATGCGTCATACAGTTTGAAAATAGTTTGAGGTGTGGTTGGAACAAACCTAATATTAATATTGATCGAAACGTTTGTAAATAAGGAAGTTTTTCCGGGAGTCCGAAACGTTTTTCGCTCAAGGTCATTTTATTAGTCCGAAGTACGCAAGCGCATATCTGATGCGCCTGCGCCTGCTCTGCTTCTCCTCATCTTCCTCGGTTTTGTGATCTGGATGAGGCTTAAATAAAAATATATGGTAATTTTGAAATAGAGAAGATATAGACACCACCCTTATTATTATTTAAATTGCCAGCGACAGAAATACAGCGTGTTTCTTTTTCTCATCAAGAATAGCAAATTATGAACCTCAATTATTATTTAACCTCAAATTATTACCCTAGATTGAGATTTAATATTTATCATCTATTTAAATAACTACCACATGATAATGACGATATGTTGCAGGTGTTTACCAACATGTTAGTGGCAAGTTCATGGGTGGTCATGCCATCAGGATTCTTGGATGGGGTGAAGAAAACGGAACTCCCTACTGGTTGGTAGCCAACTCATGGAACACCGACTGGGGTAACAACGGTTACTTCAAGATCCTCAGGGGATCAGATCATTGTGGTATTGAATCCCAAATTACCGCCGGTCTCCCTAAAGCTTAAGCATTTCTTCAACAATAAAATGAATATTTCAATACAAATAAATAAAATGTTATGTTAAAAATGGAACGCGTTCTAAAACATCCCGATTAAGGAAAATTTCAAACAAATGGATTAAACGAATAAATAATTAAAGGAGAGTGTGGTTATTATTACGAAATGTTTTAAATGTATATTGTCATAAAATATAATGCTTTTTTAAGATATATATTTGTTTAAATTTACCCATTATTTTTAAAACATTGTATTTTTATTATTATTAACCATTTTTCAAACAACTATTTTTGATCAATGGCAGTTTATCAGGACATTGATAAACTTAAAACAATGATAAACACAAAAGAAAAGTCTCTCCACAAGGCTAGCTTTCAACCACTAGTGATGTTTATTCCTTATCATGTGACTCCAATGTTCATTGATCATTGATCATTGATTGATCATTTATCATTATTGATCATTGATTGGATGTAATAATATAGGTAAGGAAGGATATTATTATATCGGGCAAGACATTTTTTGAAGATGCTTGTGAAAAAAATCTATCAAATAGTGTGGCTCATAGCTTTTCAAGTGCTAATGTTGTTATCCCTCTGAGGGAAATGAAAGTTGGGTTGTTTTGAACTATTTCAATGCCTAGTGAGGAAAGATATAGGGATTAGGGGTTAATAAAACAAAGTTGCTGTTTCGATTCCCAGTGAGGTCAAACTTATTTTTATTCAATACCTACTATATGTGCGCAGACGGATGAAATTAATAAGGGACCATCTGTGGGCAACTTTAAACAAATTATCCGAAATTCTTCATATCGGATGAGCACTTTCAAAGATGATGTAGTCGTCAATAAAACCAAGTTTATGAGCATGCAGAAGAATTATGGTAAATGGTAAAAAATGGGCTAACATCCAAATTTCATCAAAATTGGAATAGTAGGTTTTAAGAAAGGATGGTTCGTAAAAATATTAAACGGTAGACAGACACAGGACCAAAAATGTTTCCTAATGACTAAAACGGATTACTGTCTTAGATTTTTTTTTAATTTTTGAAACAAAAAATGTCGTTCTTCAAAATGGTTACATTTCTTCCGTTACTTCCGGTATGCTTAGAAGCAGTAGCTTTATAGATTACGTTCCTTAGAGAAAAAATACTTAAACAAGTTCCTTTGAAATTATTTTTTAACGATCGGTGATCGGTCACCTTATAATTAGTTGCTAACAATTGATCGCCTCCGTATTTATCGTCTTCTATTTAGTTGCTGACGATTCGTCGCCTCACTTGTGTTTGAGGTAGTTAAAGGAGTTCCTCAGAGAAGGAAAATCATAAAGAATGATTTAGTTTACTTTGCAGGTTCTCATGGCCAAACCAAATAATCTCAAGTGGTAAAACTTCTCTTTACTAAGAGTTGCATTGTACACACCCGGCTTTCTATATTTCGGACTTTACTGTTTATTTATATAATCTACGAGCCCTTGACTCGTGGCAGCGGGCTTAATTTTATATTTAGAAGAAAAAGTAAAACTAAGTAAATTAATTTAGATAAGTTATTATAGTCCAGGAGATATCGTGCAAAAATGTGTCTGACTAACATCAAGCTAGAATTTTGTGTTTAAATTAATCATATATTGTGCCTTTTAAGGATTATGGTCGGCTAAGTTCGTCTGCAGGACCACTTTGAATTGGAGCAATATGTATATTTGAATAACTAACCTCTAAAACGACAAACTAAAATCAACTTGATTTTCGGTAAACTATAATTAATTTTGTACTCAGGATCATGAAAATCACATCGTCCGCCGTAAAGGGTGGGACATGGCCGCTCTCGACCAGTTTTTTTTTTTTTTTTTTTTTTCAAATGTCTGTTGCCAGGCTATGTCTATGCAGACGAACTTGACCGACCACATATTCTTAAAAGGCACTAGAAGATTAACTTGTAAACAAAATTCTAGCTTGATGTTAGAAAGACATTTTTTAGCACGCTACCTCCTGGACTATGATATCTATTTAAAGACCGACAAATCAATACAAACATTAATTTTTATTGAAATAAATGGGGCTGCTTTAGCTTAGTAATAACAAATCATTTCGAGGTGCGTAGTCGGGACACTACTCGCTTATGTAAATTATATGCATACTATATTTCATAACTCTAGCTCTTTTATATTAATTGAAATCTCTAGATTTTTAATATTACTTGATATCTCTACCCTGTTTTAAATTACTTAAAATATTTAGATCTTTTATATAACTTAATATCACAAGTATTTCTTATATCAATTGATATCTCTAGTAATTTTATATTATGTACTTGATAATCTAGCTCATTTATATGACGATATCACAAGTTATTTTATATTACTTGACACATCTAGCTGTTTTATATGACTTGATATCTCTAGTAATTTTAAATACTTGATAAATCTAGATCTTTATATGACTTGAAATTTTGAAATGAACTTTAAATTACTTCCTATATCTAGTTCTTGAATGTCACTTGATATCTCTACCTGGTTTTAATTACTTCCTATACCTAAAGTTATTGAATGTTAGTTGATATCTCTACCTGCTTTAAATTACTTCCTATATCTAGTTATTGAATGTTACTTGATATCTCTATCTGTTTTAAATTACTTCCTACACCTAGTTATTGAATGTTACATGATATCTCTACCTGCTTTAAATTACTTCGTATACCTAGTTATTGAATGTTACTTGATATCTCTATCTGTTTTAAATTACTTCCTACACCTAGTTATTGAATGAAGAAAGAAAAAGTCACTCCACGTGAAATAAGTTTATTTTCAAAGCAGCTTTCAACCACTAAAGGGCCATCATCAGTGCCGCAGAAGCGAAGAACGTTACTTATACAAATAAGAAAACATGGGAGAAAGTGTTGGATATATCTTATGGCATACATCTTACGAACAATGGAATTAAATACACTTTTTATTTAAGTCAAACGCGAACAACAGACTGATTTTTATTATTGACATAAATTTGACATACAACAATAATATTAAATACTTAGGGTATTAATAATTTGTATTCTAACACCCCTTCTCAAATTATTATACCTACAGTTCAATTTTTTTTTTTTTTTATTTATTTATTTATATATTTATTTTTATTATTATTTCATTTTATTATTATTTTTATTTATTTATTTTTTATTTATTTTTTTTTTATTTTTTTTATTTATTTATTTTTTTTTTTTTTATAAACAAACAATTAATTAACTTAGACAATTGATTTTAACCCGATTCTTTCCCTTAAGTTTCTCATTTTTGTCCCGTGTAAAGGCTTAGTCAATATGTCTGCTAACATATCCGTCGTAGGACAATACGAAAATGTGATTTCTTTTTTCTGTTTTAGTTCTCGGACAAAATGATATTTCACCTCAATATGTTTAGATCTGGTCTTCACGCCTTCGTGATCTAGCATCTTGAGAGTGCTCTGATTGTCCTCGAGCAAATTTATCTCTATCGGTGTTATATGGATGTCTTTAAGTAGTTTTCTTATCCATTGCAGTTCCTGGCATGCTTCACTAAGCGAAATATATTCTGCTTCAGTCGAACTTAATGAAACGCACGATTGTTTCTTGGTTCCCCACGAAACAGCTCCTCCACAAAATTGTATTAAAAATCCACTTGTAGATTTCCGATCTTTTAAGCTTCCTGCCCAATCTGCATCTGCGAAACACGTCAGCTTGTAGTTATGCTCCCCCTTTCCAAGCTGTAGCTTGAGTGTTTTCGTCCCTTTAAGGTATCTAATTACTCGTTTTAATTCGGTCCAGTCACTTTTAGTAGGATTAGAAGTCTTTCTACTCAGAATTGCTACGCTGGCTGTTATATCTGGCCTGGTATTTAACGCTACATAAAGTAATGATCCTATTCCCTTTCTATAAAGATTATTATTAGTCAGGACTTGTTGATCTTCTAATTTTAGATAGCCTGGGTCGAGAGGTATTTTTGAAATTTTAGCATCTGTCATTCCGAATCTTGAAATAATTTTATCAATATAATTTTCTTGATTGATAAAAAATACTCCGTCTTTATTTCTTTCTATTTGTATTCCTAAATAATAGCTTAGATCTCCTAAAATTTTTATTTCAAAATTTTTACTTAAAATTTCTTCTACATGAGTAAAATGTTCGTCTTGATTAGAGAATACGATAATATCGTCTACGTATAATAAAATGTATGTATACTTACTATTTATTTCTTTTACGTATAAACAGCAGTCGGCTTCGCCCCTTCTGAAACCGTTCTCTACCAATACACTGTTAATTTTATCATTCCATGCCTTTGCGGATTGTTTTAAACCGTATATACTCTTTTTGAGTTTACAAACATAGTTGGGTTTATTCTTATCTTCAAATCCGTAAGGTTGACGCATATAGATTGTCTCCACTAAATCTCCGTTGAGATATGCTGTCTTGACGTCTAGATGTTTGACTTTCATACCGTTTAAACTTGCTAATGATAATAATGTTCTTATTGATGATTGTTTGACTACAGGAGCAAATACTTGGTCGTAGTCTTCACCATATTTCTGACTAAAGCCTCTAGCCACTAATCGAGCACGATATCTTGTAGTATTGTTAACAGGGTCTTTTTTAATTTTATATACCCATCTACAATCTACGATATTTCTATCTTCAGAGTTTTCTACTAACTCCCATGCTTCACATTTCTCCATGGAGTTTATTTCTTCCTTCATTGCTTCTAGCCATTGTGCCGAGTCAGGGTTCTTCATAGCTTCTAGGTATGTAGTCGGTTCATCATCTTCTATTATTTTATGTATATGATTATCTTGAATTATTTCTTCTAGCTTTTCTTCAATATCAGTTTGTTTCTCTTCATTATCTGATTGATTTTCTTTAATAGACTGTGTTATTTTTTCTTTTTCTTTATTAAATGTTATTTCTATGTCTTCTTCAGATTTTTCTTCTTCATTGATTATGTTTTGTTTCTTTTCAATTTTATCATTAAAATTTAAATGTTCTATGAATTTAACATCTCTACTAATGGTAATTCTGCACGTGTTTATATCTAATAATCTGTAAGCTTTAGATTCTTCGCAATATCCTACAAGATGTAACTTTTTAGCTTTATCGTCAAACTTTCTTCTTCTTTCTTTTGGTATAAAAACGTAAGCTGCAGATCCAAATATTTTTATTCTGCTAATATCAGGTTTTTTTCTTTCAAACAGTTCATACGGTGTTTTATCACAAGCTTTTGTAGGTAATATATTTTGAAGATAGTTAGCAGTCATCACAGCTTCGTCCCAGAATTTATTATCAAGTTTAGCTTCTAGTAACATGCATTTAGCCATTTCAGTTAAATACCGATTTTTCCTTTCAGCTACACCATTTTGGGACGGGCTGTAAGGTGCTGTGTATTCATGCCGAATTCCATTTTTCTTAAAGTATAAATCTAAATCTTTTGAGACATATTCACCGCCTCGATCACTTCGGAGTGTTTTAACGGTTTTTTCAAATTTAGTTTTCACAAATTGTATAAATTCTTTAATTTTAGTAGAAGTTTCACTTTTGTGTTTTAGAAGATAAGTAGTCGTGTATCTGCTATAGTCGTCAATAAGAGTTAAAATGTATCGGTTACCCCGAGGAGTTGGAGTCTTCATGGGTCCGGCTAAATCAGAATGTATCAAATCTAAAATTTCTTCTCTTCTATTTTCAGACTTTTTAGGATATTTTAATTTTGACATTTTTCCTTGAAGGCAGATTTCACACGATGATGGTTTAGTTCCAATAATTTTGATATGGTCAACCATGTTTTTGGATTCTAAAAGCTTTATTGCTTCCCAATCACGATGTCCAAATCTTCTATGTAGTAAATTTAAATCGAAAGTTTTTATATTTTCTCTCTTCGTCATCATTGATTTATTCTTTTTATTACTATTGATTTGTTGTAAAACGTATAAATTGTTTTTCAAATAAGCGATTCCGTGAATTTCATCGTCTTTTAAAATTTTACAACTATTGTTTTCAAACACTATTTTAAATCCTTTTTCAGCTAATTTTCTAACGGATATTAGATTTCCTTCGATTTCGGGAGCAAACAAAACATTTTCAACTAAACATCTTTTGCTGTTTCCTGATAATTTTGTTGATCATTTTCGCTGTCAGTTTCATGACATTCATAATTTTTATAAATTTTCTTAATATTTTCATCTTGACGTTTTTCTGTATTTAAATTTTTATAATTAAACGTATTTTTATTTTTCGATTTGTCAGGTTTATTACTTTTACGTAAAAACCAACAATCTTCCCTATTGTGACCTTTACGTTTGCAATAGGTACAAACCTTAGTATTCGTAGGTTTGGTTTTTTTGTTGGCCTTCATAGCTGACTGATCGTCATTCTTATTTTCACTTCTTCTCTTGAACTCTTGGACAAGTCTTTCCTGAATTATTTCGACCGTCAAATCAGATTCAGGTCTTGTTTCTAGAGCCATTACTATCGTATCATAGCTGTCCGGTAGGCTGGATAACATAAATGCTACGATCAATTTTTCACCTAATTCTTCACCCATATTATTTAATTTGTCAACTAAATCTTGAATCGCATTTAGGTGACTTTCCATATCATCATTTTCTTCCATTTTTAATCTACATAATTTCTTTAGCACTGACACTTTATTTGACAGAGTAGATTTTTCGTGGTAATTTTGAAGTGCTTTCCAGCATTCATTGGCTGTTTTTAACTTTTTAATATGCACCAACTGAGAATCATCAACAAGTAGACCGATAATAGCCATAGCCTTGTTATTTTTATGTTCCCAGTCAGAACTAGCATCATTTGGCTTTTTAGTGATTGCTACATCCCAAACTTCCTCTTTTATTAACAAGAGTTGAACTCGAAACTTCCAGGTTTCGTAATTCGAATTGTTTAGCCTTTTAATTGAGCCTTTAAAGTCAACATCCATTTTTTTTTTTATTATATTTAACTGAAAAAAAAAATTTAGGTATTACCTTAGTGTCTGGCGCCCATAACCTGTTGGATATATCTTATGGCATACATCTTACGAACAATGGAATTAAATACACTTTTTATTTAAGTCAAACGCGAACAACAGACTGATTTTTATTATTGACATAAATTTGACATACAACAATAATATTAAATACTTAGGGTATTAATAATTTGTATTCTAACAGAAAGGTGAGTCATGTTAAACCAGCGACTGGTACAAGACTCTGTACACAACAAGCGACTGGTACAAGATGATGACCCTTTAGTGGTTGAAAGCTGCTTTGAAAATAAACTTATTTCACGTGGAGTGACTTTTTCTTTATTCATTTAATGATGACCTCCACTAACGCTTCATATCCTATAATTAGTTATTGAATGTTACTTGATATCTCTACCTGCTTTAAATTACTTCGTACACCTAGTTATTGAATGTTACTTGAAATCTCTACCTGTTTTAACTTACTTCGTATACCTAGTTATTGAATGTTAGTTGATATCTCTACCTGTTTAAAATTACTTCCTATACCCAGTTCTTGAATGTTAGTTGATATCTCTACCTGCTTTAAATTACTTCGTATACCTAGTTATTGAATGTTACTTGATATCTCTACCTGTTTTAAATTACTTCCTATACCCAGTTCTTGAATGTTAGTTGATATCTCTACCTGTTTTAAATTACTTCCTATACCCAGTTCTTGAATGTTACTTGATATCTCTACCTGTTTTAAATTACTTTCTATACCTAGTTATTGAATGTTACTGGACATCTCTACCTGTTTTAAATTACTTCCTACACCTAGTTCTTGAATGTTACTTGATATCTCTTGCTATACTGACAGAAGGACGGGCAAACGAATATTTGGTATGCATGCTGAAGCTAAAACGAACCATTTTCACAAAACTATAATATAGGAAATATTGCAATAAACTAACTCATAAGAAAACTCATTGAGGTAACTAATTAAACAATTTTTCTTCGAACATTTTTAATATTAAAAAACAAAAAAATAATTTGATAAACAACAAAGAGTTAATAATCAAGCTGAGAGTACTCAAGATTAATTAATTACATTGTAAAAATAATTAAAGAAGGTATATTTTATTGAGGAATATTATTAAAGATTTGATTTTTTTTTTTATTCTTTGTTCGCATTTTCAAGTGTTTTCCCCCTTTTTTGGTTTATATTTTGGAGCATTGGTACTTTTATCTGGTATCAGATAACAACAGGTAAGTGGTGAGAGTAAGTATATAAATACTAATCAGTTAATCCAGCAAATTAGTATCTACCTGTTTTTGTTTCGAATGTATTAATGTGAGTATGATAATTTGTTTTCTTGAAGTATTTTATAAAATTTAGGGTGCTGGTAATTAGAGACTTAGTTATTATAAAGTTTAAATTACCCCACCATTTCTCCGTCGCTGTCGGCGATTTCTTACGGTCAAAACCCGTTTTCATATTAAAGCAATTTTAAAAAGACATAATCTTACTCTTACTTAAAAAATTGGTTTCATTAAGCGATATTTTTATTGGTAATCAAGAAAAATTATAATTAGTGCAATCATAAAGAACCCTAAGAATAACCTATAATAATTGTCTATCCACAAAATACATAAAAATAACTATCATGCAGACGATCGTTTCAGTATTTCGACTAAATATTTTTGATGATAATTTTGCATAGACCAAAAATAATCTTACTTTTTAAACTCAAAATGATGTTACTATAATAATTACTTAAAAAATAGACCTAATTATTTTCCACTGTGGGGTAATGTTTAGGATGTTGATAAGATATGGTTGTCAAAAAACTGGAAACAAAATTATATTGTTAGTCAAGCCAGAAATAAAATAAATTCTTCTTTGATCCTGCAAATTTTAATTTACTCAGTATAAGTATACCTTACATTTTTGTAAGTTATGAAAGCACAACTCAACTCTTTGATGCATTCTTTAGTAAATAAAACACAGGGATGCCCATTCCCTCCAAGGCCCATGGCGCAAACCCCCAAAAACTGCCTGAATCTCTTGGAATATTTTAAAAAAATCCCCCCACTCTCTGAAATATACCCCAAAAATGGATTCCCCCAAAAATTCTGATGGCGCAGCTTGCGCCATCAAACCCCACAGTGGGCAGCCCTGGAACATGTTCTAACTAACATCAATTTGGAGATAGCAGTATCGCTAATGCAGGTCACAAAGGTTACTTTATGCAGTCCGATTACGTTATGTCTAACCTTTCTGGAATGCGAACCCAATATGTCTATATATAGACTTAGAAATCAATAGAAATTGCACACAGGAATTCGAGCCTAATTTATCTATTTTTAGACTTGGAAATCGATAGTAGATGTATTTGTATTATTCTTTCCCATTCAATATTGTTTATGTTTTTCATAGATTTTTATTATTTTCACAGAGAAATCATGCTGAAGATAGTAGCAGTATTGGGTTTCCTGTGCGTAGTCTCAGGCTTGCACGAGAATCCTTTCTCCCAGAAGTTCATCAATCATATCAACAGTGTTGCCACAACATGGACTGTAAGTTTTCTTTATAAAATAAAATTTCACTAGAAAGTAAAGTAAAAAATTCTATAGAATTTTAATAACTTTTAAGTGTATTGAAAACTTGTCTAAACTGATGTGATAAACTCGGTTGTAGTTGATGGCAAATGAAACATTTTAAAGATGCAATTTAATGAAATTTCAATTCTTTATAACTAGGCTGGAAGCAACTTCCCCGAGAACACTTCCGTTAAGCAGATTAAGAGCCTTCTTGGTGTCAAGACTGGCAGCAAGATGTTCTTACCTCGTAAACTAACCAAAGACGAGATGACATTCAATGGACAACTTCCTGATAACTTCGACGCAAGACAGCAGTGGCCTAACTGCGCTTCCATCTCTCAGATCAGGGATCAAGCTTCTTGTGGATCATGCTGGGTAAGAGGAAATGGTTTTTATTCTTGATTGATCATGTAAGGAAAAAATACTTATTTTTTTATCGCCTATCCTGATTTACATGGAGGGACTACCTAAAATCATGAATAAATGCATTATATCTTGATCTTCCACGATAACTTATCAAAGCATTCTTCTTTCTACAGATCTTCTGGGAAATTTGAAATGTAACAACCAAATTTTAAAAGTTCCTTCCTCTTCATCATTTATTATTCAATTTTCCTATTTTGATTACAGGCCTTCGGTGCCGTTGAAGCTATGTCTGACAGAGTCTGCATCCATTCCAACGGTAAAGAAAACATCGAATTCTCCGCTGAAAATCTTCTTACCTGCTGCTCAGCTTGCGGTAGCGGTTGCGATGGTGGTTTCCCTGGTGCTGCCTGGCAATACTGGGTTCAGAATGGTATCGTCAGTGGTGGACTTTATGGAGGCAAGGTAATCATGTTTTCCGTCAACTTTCTTAGTTTAGTGAAGTTATCATTTTAAATTGGAGATAATTATATGTGAAATTTAGGATATTTTAATAATAAGAACAATTTTTGAATATCAATTATTCTACTTAAGAGTTTGAAGTTTAAGTAAACGATGAAAATTTAGCACATTCTTTTAACATTATTTTCATCTTCTCATTTGCAGGGTTGCCAACCTTACAGCTTCCCCCCCTGTGAGCACCACATCAGCGGTAAGAGGCCAAACTGTGATGGAGATGGACCCACTCCTGATTGCTCCAACACCTGCAATGATGACACTGACTACCAAAGCGACCTCCATTACGGTGAGAATTTGAACATTGATTAATTTTATTAACTCTAAAGTTAAAATGGTTGACACTCCGTGTGATAAGTGGTAACACCTTGTGAATAAAGCTTTTTCTTTTTTGGTCTTCATAATTTGACGATCTTAAAAATTATTTATGGGAAGGAATGACGTCATACATCTATTACTTATTGCTGTTTGTTAGCTACTTATATTCTGCAAGAATTTGTATTCTGTTAGATTCGTATATATTCTTTATCATAGTTTATTACTAATATCACCTTTTGCGTTTTTAGGTTCCAAATCTTACTCAATTGACAGTGACGAGCAGCTGATCAGACAAGAAATCTTCACCAACGGACCTGTTGAAGCAGCTTTCTCCGTGTATGCTGATTTCGTCAGCTACAAATCCGGTAAGTGCTTTTCCGATGTCTTTCTACAATAATTATCAAGAGTTTGAGAATTGTTATTTTTGATCTTTGTTAGTATGATTGGCAAACAGAAAGAATAATTAAGTCACTTCTGATTACAGGTGTTTACCAGCACGTAACTGGTGACTTCCTTGGTGGTCATGCCATCAGGATCCTTGGATGGGGTGAAGAAAACGGAACTCCCTACTGGTTGGTTGCCAACTCATGGAACACCGACTGGGGTAACAACGGTTACTTCAAGATCCTCAGAGGATCCGATGAATGCGGCATTGAAGACGAAATCGTTGCTGGTTTGCCCAAGTTGTAAACAGTTAACAGAAATAAAAATAATTAAAAAATGAAGCTTTAAAGTTATTTTGCTTAATACCAACCGAGTAATCCTCTATCCCTTAAAAAAGAACTGTTTTAGAAAAAACGATTTGAAAATATTAATAACTTGGAATGTCATCGGAAATACTAAATGCTCTGTTAAAGTTTCTTCAGTTTATTTAAGTGGGCAATTAACAATATAATTATAAACTTATCAAGAATACAGTTTTAAATTATCAATAACTCTTTTTTTTATTCTTCGACAGTTGCTTTAAAAGAATGTCCAAAGATTCACATTGACACTTTCACATCTAATAATAAATATATAACAATATTATTTTATATTGAGAATGGATCGAGATGGCAGGGAAATTCGATTTTGATGAATTTCCACGTTTTGGGGTCCCCTGAGTCCAAAATATGTTTTAACGTTTTTAAAAAAATACCGGTGTGTTGTCCACACGTATGTGCACGCGTGTGGAGATTTCGATTAAATTTGGCATAAATGTTAAGAAAAATCATTCTCCAAGGCGTAATCGACAAATAAATTTTAGCTGCAAATTTGGGGCGCTACAGCCCGAAAACATTGACTGATTTTTTTATTTTATTATTCAATAACATAAATTGATTGCCACAATCGGAAACAAATAATCAGTGCAAGTTGCAGCTTCCTAGCTTTAAAATTAATTTGAAACATTTTGGCCAAATCATCGTCACATTAAGTAATGTAGCATGGAGTTTAGAGTAACCGCATGGTCTTAAAGGCATGGTTAAATAAAGAACGTAAAAAAAAAGTTATAGTTTAAACTAAAACTTTCCTATGAAATGAGGAATGATAAATATAATTTTTATTTCTTAAGTTGACGTTTTTATGTGTGTTAAATACCGGCAAGAAACTTTCAAATTATGTGGTTAAGAAATGTTAATGAATTAAATTAAAATACATATTTTAATAGGTGAGAGTCATGTTTCATTTTGGAGATAGTTTATAGATATTAATGTTAACGTATGTTTATTTTGAGAAAACATGATTTTTCGTTTTGTCCCAGAACTAGAGTTTTAGGGTTTCGTGAAGAAGGCTGTATATTGTATATGGCCCCGAAGTTTGATAAAATAAAGGAAGGCAATGACCTATCCCAGTTATTATAGGAGTTATAAAAACACATGGCCCACTCCACTACAGTGCCAACGAAAAGAGATAATACTTCTTCGTGATCTTGGGGGGCGAACCCCCGGGGTAATCCCCCACCCCTTGTATACACGCCTGTCATGTGGCCGCCATACTGATGCAAATAGGAGGGATTGAAAATTACGAGTATGTCCACATTCAAAATATGTTGATCTTTTGATTTATTTTTAACATTTGCAATGGTAGAGGTAGAGCGATGTTACAACGTCACACTGTATTAACTCTGAACGATATTTTTATATCTAGAAACGCATAAGCTGCTCCTAGTGTATTTTTGTTTGCTTTAACGGTTTTATAATGGACGCACTGATCGCTCCAGTGCTGAGATTAGCATATTAATCAGATTAGCAGACTTAACTATTACCATATCATTTTTAAGTAGAGAAATTATATCTTTAGTCTCGAATTAGTTTTTAAGATGCCTCGCTTCTATACTTTATGACAAGCCCTCATTTTCTTTTCTAGATTTTATAAACCTATATAGAAGCTACGTGTTACAAGGTTTTTGAAGTGAAACTTTTATAGTTGGTCACTTAATTTAGGCGAAGTTAAAAATATAACACTTTACCATCTAGAAAGATATATGTACTTTGTTTGTGTGAGAGATTTTTTCTTGGATTATTAGTCCAGGAGATAGCGTGCAAAAGAGTTTCTGACTAACATAAAGCTAGAATTTTAATAATATAATCTTTTGGTACCTTTTAAGAATATGAGGTCGGCTAAGTTCGGGTGTGGGACATAGCTTGGCAATTGGCATTTGAAATTATCAAACCTCCGAGAGCGGCCATGTCCCGCCCTTTATTATGGACAAAGAATTAATTTTAGCTCTAAATTTGGGGGATCTACCCCACAAAAAATTTGAAAAAATTTATTTCTAAAAAACCGTTCAGACGATTTTGATTAAAAAGTTTATAATGTAGGTCTATTTAAATATACGAATCTAACCATATATATAAATCGTTTTCCAGAGAAAAATTTATTACCTGAGAAAATTGTATTGAACGCGGGCGGTGATAGGCCTGGTTCGATTCCCCTCTGGGGAAACGTCATTTTTATGGTTTTTTAAACTTTTTAAAACAATAAAACATACACATCGATTTTAAAAACTTGATAAAGAATCCATCCAAAATTTCAAGATTTTTTTTTTTTTTTAAAAAATACCGATTTCTGAACATTTTAGGAACATTTATGCAAAATTTCAATAAAAATAAGATATATTGAACATAATCCAATATAAGTAGATTTTTATGACATCCACGCCAAATTTTAAGAAAATCTTAGGTGGTTGGGGTTTCAAGTTTGATACTGTCGGTTACATTAGTCTTCCAGTTTTCCAAGTGCTTCAATATTCCGTTGTTCAAGTTGCTATATGATTTAAAAATCTTAATTTAGATTTTATTATCAACACATGTATTTTGTAAGCCAAAAAGGTTATGCCTTGTTTCATGCCTATTCGCTAACCACGTTCTTGTATTGTCGTCGTTTTGTTTAATATCTAGTATTTATACACTTGTTTATCATTATCGTTGCGTCTGTCTTATTTAAAATCATAACACAAGTATATTAATGTTTATGCGCTTTTTACTTTCTTGTATTATGATCTATATTATGTATTTATAAAGAGAAAACATTGCAATGGCGCGAAA
Source organism: Gerris lacustris (assembly GCA_951217055.1). Taxonomy (NCBI): domain Eukaryota; kingdom Metazoa; phylum Arthropoda; class Insecta; order Hemiptera; family Gerridae; genus Gerris; species Gerris lacustris. The sequence continues at coordinate 56,328,795 of OX578283.1, read as the reverse complement.
ATTCGATTTTGAGAAATTTACACATCTCAATGCCACCTTGAGATCAATTAAGTGTTGTTTTTTTTTAAATGTCTGTCTGTTGTACATGTAGTACCCAGGGCCGTCCTAAGATATTCGGCGCCCCTGGGCTACTACAATGCAAATAATGCGCCCCTCTTCATAAGAAAATACACGGGATGGCTGGAGGGAACGGGGCATAGTTATATTACAAAAGAAGTAGAAAACGCATTATAGACTTAACAAAAAATATAATTTATACAAGATTAATAAAAAAAAACCTGAATGAACAAGAAAAAAAAAAAAAATAAAAAGCAAAAGTAACTTATAAATTTATTTTCCTAGTTTTTTCTTTTGCAAATTGATTAATAATATCAGACATATTTAAGTTGTAAAATAAGTCACTCTCTATGGATAAAATACTTAAATCATTTAATTTGCTCTCACCCAAAGAAGACCTTAAATTTGTTTTTGTTCTTTTCAGTGCTGTTAAAGATCTTTCGCCGCTGAAATCTGTAGAGGTAATACTTAAAAAAAATGCACAGAGCTGTGGCCACGTTAGGAAATGTAGACTCAATTTTCAAATCGATTATTGTGTTTAAACTAAGTTCCGCAGTAGTTATATTTTCTTTATTTTCCAATAAATATACGTGTTTATAAATGTAGGCATTCCACAATATAATTATTTTCTACATCGTCCTTATACGTTTCACACAACTTTGAACCATTCTTTTTAATTTTGTCTCCATTTAAATTTTTTAAATTGACCATAAACCTAAATATTGAGTAAATGTCATCATAGGAACACCTTCTCTTTTGTACTTCTGCTAGAATTTTATCAATAATAGCATAATATGTTTTTATTTTTGACATTAAATTTATCTTTTTCCGATGAATTTTCGTCGTACCGTTTGTACTCATCACATCCGGGCAATTTTATACCTTCAGATTTGGAAAGGTTAAATAATTCTGTAAAATTATAATTTATTTTAATTATTAATTATAACACTGTTCGTTTGGACTGTACAATTGAATTTTTTTTTTTGTGAAAAATATTAGTTTTATCTAGTATTTCTAATATTTTGCTCCAAAATGCTACCACAATAAGCAGTTTCCAGTGGGTTTAACTCATTTAACAACCCCTCAGCTTCAACTTTTGTTGAAGGCATTTGAAAATTATACTCGTATATTTTCTTCAAACCATCTCAAAATTTTTATATCCGGAAACCAAATATAACACTAATAAAAATTGCCGCCCCCCTAAAGGCTTGCGCCCCAGGGCAATAGCCCATTTAGCCCTATGGTTAGGGTGGCTCTGGTAGTACCTATTGGAGAAAGGAGAAAGTACCTGTCTAGACGAGTGGAACCTAAAATATTGGTCCGATTTCGATCAAATTAGGTAGTATACATGTTCAGAAAAATCATAACCCAATGACAATAGGTGTAATCGAGAAACTAATTTTAGCTCTAAATTTAGGAGCGCTATTTTCCGAATACCTGTAGAAACCTGAAACTTGTTCAGATATTGTGTATTTTCCATGACAATGCACCTTTATTAATTATAAAAATAAACAATTATTAAATATATTACTACTGTTAGCTCTTTATAAGATGTATATTGTATAAAAAAAAAAAAAATACATTTTTCTTGCACTGTGTAGGATAGGGAGATTAGGTATTGTGGTGTAAGAAGAAAATTGTGTAAAATTTGGAAAGGTTTTATTGAATTAGATAGGTATATTGATCACCTGGCACTCACAACTTTTCGCTTCTTATACCGGGTATACAGGAATGGAGAGGAGGTAGTTCATACTGCGCTCTACCTAACCCACTCAATACAGCGAGGGAATAAACAGCAGCTTACGAGTCTACCTCCTACATCCTTCTCTACTCCTGATACTACCAACCTCCTTTCTTAGTATCAGGGTCACAGTTATAGCTAGGAGCTACCTTGTAATCCCTCTCTACTTACTCACTCACTCCAACGAAGAGTAAAAGAAATCGAGCTAACGAGTACGTCTAACCTCCTACATACTTTCTATTCACCTGGTACTGACAAACGGTGGTTTTTATCACCAGGAATGTAGGCGTAGTAAGGAGGTAACACATCTATCATTCCTTTCTAGTTACCTTACTCGCATTAATAAGGAGGAAAAGAAATGAAGATAATAACTCTGTTATGCCTCTTACTTACTCCTGTTTCCTTAGTACTATTTCTACTAAAACAGTTTATCCGACACAGATTTTTAAAATTAAATTACCTAATCAATTGTTTTCTTGATTAATTTATTTATAGGTGCTGTGATAAATTTTATTATACGATAAACAATAATAAGTAAATAATTAATTGAAAAATACAATTATAATGAGTGCGATGAACATTACTGGAAAAAAGACTAAGCTGGCGGCTGTTTTTAATTGATAAGAAAGAATAAGTAGGATTTTTTCTGATGTTTCCATCATAAAAAAATGCTTATTTACATGGCAGGGTAAAATCTTGTTCAACAGTTTCTTGAAACGTTCAATTCAAAATATGTTTTAAAATATAATCATATAATGTAATAGTATATTCTAAAATATATAAATTACATATAGATAATAGAGTGTAATATTCGATGGTGTATTTAAACCTCAAAAAGCGGTTAATTACGAGTATTATATAAGCTCCTGAAATTATAATTTGAATTCCTAATTATTTATTATATCATAATTTTATTACATTATAAACTCATTATTTTTTCCCCTTGAAAAATAAAATGCTAAATAGTTTTTTAAAAAGTAAATTTAGTCGCCGAATCTATTTTTACTTGCATGTCTAAGCGAGATAAATTACAGAATAGTCACGCCATAATATATTATTTATATTATATTATTTATCTCTGGGTCACGCGATGATTAACTTTTATAGAGGACTTATTAGCTCTAGGTATTATATAAGGGAGAAATACGTAAAAATGTAGCCCCTCGCAGGGAATTGAATACGGATCTTTTGGGTTATATACCCCCGCTACAGCGGAGAAATTTATAAGATTTGGATCGGTTTCGATTCCCAGAAGAGACACGCTTATTTTAAAGCAATAATTAATTTGCGCAGACGGTTGAAAAGTATATAGGACCATCTGTGAGGCTACTCTCGTCAAATCATCAAAATTACTTTAAAATCGGATGAATACTTTTTAAGATATGGTGATTCACAAAAAAGTTGATCGACAAACAGACATTCTGACAGAAAGGAGACAAAATCCCCTTAAGTCTGAAACGGCTTTCAGTCCGGGAATTTTTTTAATTTGGAGACATAAAAAAAGTCGTACGTCGTACGTCAGAATTATCACAGTGTTTCCATTACCATTGGTAAAGCTCTGAACTCTGAAGTAAAAAGAAACTACATAAAAATATATAAATATATCGTTCAAAACAAACAGATGTTTGATTAGATATATATATATTTTTTTTAAAAAAGTGGCTGTTAAATTCGATATTAAGGATATAATGGAACACTTTTTCTATGTAAGTAGTAGATTAAGCAAATAAAAATAGATCTCCTATTGTAAAAGTTTTTTATTAATAATAAAGGGGAGCTTTGAGTGGCCCCCTGCAATGCGGGGACCTTAACTTTCTATTTATATCATCTCTTCAAACTATGTCTAAAAACTAACTTTTTACTTTAATTTTATTGGTTTTCTACAATAAGTTTCATGTTTGCTTCGTTATATTTTTGAGGGGGGGGGGGGGGGGGATTTACTTTTATTTTTTATTTATCTTCATTTTGACGTTGGCACCACTGAGTTCTCTTAACAACAGCTGTTAGTATAATCTCGATGTTGATGTCATGTTTTGTTTAATCAACACTTTTTGATTTTTTAATTAGATTCAATTCTTTCCTAATTTTTCTGGGTTTATTTAATTCGTTTAATATTTTAATAACTTTAGGATTGTTCCGTTTTTATTAGTTATCGGTAAAGTTGATTGAATCTGTGAATGCAAGGAGGAAAACTGTTGGAATAGTGGAAGGGAAATCCGTTGAAAATGTGTCAGGTAAAGTTTGGCCTTCATTTCTTTAACTTCTAATGGTGTCAATTGTTCCAGTTGTTACTTGCCCCACTAATGATTGTTCTTTTTTTAATTGTTTGCTATCCGCTTCAATTATTTATCTCGTTTGTAAAGATTCGGCGGCTATTAATGATTTTGTCCGTTTTCCATTAATTTTGCCAGTTTCGTTTCTATTACGTTTATTTCAGTTACATGCTATGGTTGTGTAGTTTTACAGTTAGCTTTCATGTATTTAATCATTAATAATAACTTTTTTACATTTAAAGTGAATTTTTATTAGTTTATAAATCACGGTCTAGTACATTAATTGTAAATAATAACGCTTTTATTTCCCGTTTCGATTTCTTCTGACGTTTTCATTTTTTACAAAAGTTTAACAGTATGAAATCGTGTTTTTCTCAATCCATGTAATCTCAGTGCCTGTATATATTTTTAGTTTTATACATATCGTTTCTTATCGAACTCAAAACCTATTTTGTAAGTTATTATTAGTGTTTCATCTTTAAATTATATTAAAAATGATGGAAAGATGACCTTCGTACGTTCAATTTTGACACTAGACATTTCTCTATCGGTAATCAGATTAGTTCCGGATCTTTCAGAATGATATTTATGAAATTATTGAAAAGGATTTGTCCTTTGTCAAAATAAGAAAATACATCAAGGTAAATCTCTATAGTGTGCCATGTTTTCAACTACTAAAAGTTTAAAATGATTACTTATCTAATGAAATTACTTCTTTGTCACTTACATATTCTTAGGTAAATATTAACTTGAAACTCAGAAAACTGCTTCTGTGTGACTGCTATTTTTCAAAATATTCTTTAGTAGGAAGGTAGTTCTTTAGTTTGTTACTTCCCTATGTTTATTTTAGAATATAAATGACTTTGACTAAACAACTATTAAGACAAAGGGATGTTTAGTACAATGTATTTTGGGACAAAAGAATATTAAACTTATTTTTTTTATAAAGGGGAGTAACAGTCTAAAGAACATTCCTTACACCTTCTTTAGATTATTACTCCCCTATGTTTTTTTGTCATAAGGGGATTAACAATCTAAAGAAGTGCCCTTTAGAAATATAGGCTAATCTGAAGATGATAACACAGTGGAGAATCCCTTATCATGATTTATACCCTTGATAGATTATGTCCCTTTGACAAAGTAGTACATTTGAGTGAGGCCCCGCCCAAGGTGGCCCTTATTCTACATTTCACCAAAGTAGTACATTATTAGGTGAAAGTGATAAGGAATCGGTAAAACTGAATGAGGTGGTTTATAGAAAAGATGGCAGGGCCTCACACCAACGTATTCTTTTGACAATCGGATATCAATTCTCCTATGTACAAATCATACATATATATTCTCTCAAATGTTTAAAACAAATGTACTGTTTTCGACAAAGGGATCTAATCTCTCAAATGTATAAATTAAGCAAAAATGTGTCGCCAAGAGATTCAATCTGACCGCATCATCTCCTTAGTTTAGCCGAGAAATCGGTGGATTAAGCAATTGAAGGCACTAAATTTAATTTTTTTTTTTTGTGGCTGTACAGTTTGATCCAACCGATCAAATAAAAATGTCACTGATCATGGTTATCATCTTGTAGATTAGCCTTTGTATAAGTTATTTTTTTATCAAATCAAGTTCTTTCTTTTCTTCTGTTCTGTTAGTGTATGCTATCACTAAGACATAATTATCTGTATATCAGAGGTCTTTTTTCTAATTTTTCTTGTTAAATTGACTTTGCATTACGTTGGTAGATAATTGTAATAAAGAATTGTAACTCTTAGTTATAACTGTTAGCAATTAAAGAGATAATTAATTGAAAAATATTATATATTTTCAAGAAACAATTTAAAATAGCACCCCTGTAAAGTTGCTAAAATGTGAGGTCAATGTATCTGTATACCAAAAAACTCTGAGGTCAGATGTATCTTTAATACATAGAATATCATTTGGAATTATATCAATTTGACATCCAAAAAAGTTAACTATTTAACATGTAAGTTAGGTATTAACTACTGAAAAAATTAGTATTGAAATGAAAAATTTAGTGTATTTGTTTCACAATATGGCAATACTGTATGAAATTAAGCTTGTAGTTGCAACTTATATTTAACCTTATTTTGATATTTTTCTTTATTAATAAAAAAAATTTGTAAACAAAAAAGTCTAGTGAGTAAGAAAGAGAAGGGTGGGAGTTTGAGATATTCTTCCTTTTCTGTTGAAAAGAAGTAGAATCTAGCCTTACACTCTCATCTCTCTACAGCTACGTACTAATGTTTTTAAACATTTCATATTTACTTCTCACTGTTTTTTGGGTCATATGCTTTAAAATTTCCTGACATATTGTGTTTTTGAATACAGGATAATTTGACTTACAAGATGACTCTAATCTAGGGTGACCAACCGTCCCGTAAAAACGGGATTGTCCCGTTATTTTACGAACATTCCCGGTGTCCCGAAAAAGTCTCCCAGGACGCCTAAATGTCCCGTATTTTCGTTGCATATACCAAAAACCCTCTCTGTTTGAGTATAATTATTAAATATATGCCACTATGTGTTTGCTATCCCGCCCCCCTCATATACTATAAGAATATTTTCGCTTATTTACATTCAATCACTTTTTATTGATAACTATTGTACTTTTTCTAGACGTATGCCCTTTCGCATTATTATTTAAAATAATTATTTGTAATATAACGGACTTTTATAATAGCGGACAAACCTCAGCTCCTGTTAATCCGTCGCCAGAACCCCCCCCCCCCCCCCCCCCCCCCCCTATCATGGGGATATTCCATATACCCCAGACCCCCAAGATTGGGTCCCGTAGTGAGGTGTCCCGTTTCTACCAAATCACATTTAAAAGTTATTTCACTTTGAAGTTTTCCCATGTCTTTAGGGTGCTTAGCACCCTAAGCAGTGAATTCACTAGGTAGCGGCCGTGAAGCCCACCATTTTTCTGATAATAGATTTGTTCCATCCAAATGTCCTTTAGATCTTTTAGAGTACATGCGTAATGTAGAAGTCATTCTAACCAGATTGTGCACTGTGTTTCAATTTGTCCTCCAAGCTTTTTCAACCTACTCATGGATCGTTAGCGAATGTTTACTGTTTGATTCTAACAATCCTCATCAGAAACCAAGTACCATTGGTACGTCATGCACAGTTACGTCAGTCGTCACACTTGTCAACAGGAAGGTTCCATTTATGTTAGGTTTTCTAATACAGTGCAATTATTTGTCCTAAACCCCTTCCAATGTGATAATGATTTGATAACAGTACTAGGTAAGCGCATGCACATACCAAAAAACTTTCTTAAACGATTCCTTAGGATGATGTAAAAGGGCGACAAATAAAGGTGTTGGAACAAACCTAAAATGTATTTTAGATATAATTAGAAATCAAATCAGGTTTGTAGTTTCAACTCTCACATACACACACACACATGACAGACTTTTGAAAACAACTATTTTGTGCTTAGAATACCTTAAAACATGTACATAAATCCTTCAAAATCAAATGTTTATGCCATCACAATACATAGTTTGTATAAGAGAAATTAAAAATTAAATATTTTAAGAAGAGAATTTATTTTTATACTATTGCTTAAATTCTCCTCTTGCTTAACTATAAAAATATATCAGTTTCGCATTGTGCAATAATATTAAAAGAGTTAATGTAGATATTTACAAACTATTGTTTCTTTTCATTGCTAAGTTAAATATTGTGTGATATAGAATTGTTGTGTATATATAGCTTTATCAAATTACATTGTCGTCTAACTTTTTGTTTGTTTTATTTTTACAGGGATTAGGTGTTGTATTGAAGAATGTTGATATTGGTTTCAGTTCCATATGAGAATTGAGAGCTATGTAAAGCCTTGACAATGTGTCTTAGTTTACATTGTAGTACTGTAGTACGGTCCTGTTAGTTTCAACTATCAAATCTGTTTCCTCTACAACTTTGCACTATATCTAGGTAAGTTTCTACTCTTTTAAAATAATGTTTTTATTGTCTGTTTAGTGTTAAAGTTTATTTGACACTTCTTTAGATTGCTACTCCCCTTATATAAAAAAAAAATCAGAGGGTAGTAACAATGTAAAGAAGGTGTATAGCATGTTCTTCTTTAGACTGTTACTCCCCTTATAAAAACAGAAGTGTTTAATTCCTTTGTCCCAAAGTACATTGGACTAAACTTACCTTTGTCTTAATAGTTATTTAGTCGAAGTCCTCCTATATTCTAAATAAAACATAAAGGAGTAACAGTCTAAAGAAGAACCGTTTATTTGATTTCTATAATAAACAGCTAATTGTAGTATTAAAAAAAAAAAAAAAAAAAAACAATCAAGAAATAAGCAATTGTATCAAGTTTATAGTGTTTGGAAATTTGACACTTAATATTTTCAAGATGGCGGCCCGTATAAAATAAGTTTTTAGAAATACCTATCAAGTTGCATATAATTTTAAAGCTCTTGATGAATAGAATAAAAAAAGTCCATATTACCTGTGACATTATTTTTAAAGTGGGCGTCACAAATGAATAATTACACAAAAATTAAGGGATTTTAAGTCAGATGTCACATTGAATATCAAATTAAAGGTCTTTTTTGAGTAAATAATGATTATTATTGCCCTATACATCCTAAATATATGAGCTCGGAGTGCAATGCATCACTGCTTTAATAATTCAGCATTAAGTTTGTACTGCACACAAATGGTGACACCTTAAGACCTTGTATCTTTAAATTTGTTGTTTTTGAGATATAATAGTCAACATTTTTAGAAACTTTTCCCTAATAACCTAGCGTACCCTTGTATTAAACAAAACAATAACAAATAAACCTACATTTCTTAATAGCTCTAAGTGTGACCTCACACCTACTGTGATACTCTTATCCTAGTAGATTTGATCAGCGAAATTTTGTTTTGATAACCCTTTTGACTTTTACAGTAGTTTCTTATGAAATTATAAAATACATTTTTTATAATTAAAAGGACAATAACTTTCATATCTCAAGGTTCTAATGTAATCGGCTCCAGAGATATCACCATGTCATATTTTGCACATGGATGGTCGCCATCTTGAATCAAGATGGCCGATCGTAAAAAATATTAATAAAGGAACATATCTACGATATTTCATGGTTATAGATCAAGTGGTTTTAGAGATATCGTAATTTCATCAGTCAGTCAGTGGTTTTTGTATTTTATATATCAGACTGAGAGTGGTAAAAATCATTCCTCTGTTGTAGTTTAGTATTTAGAAGAGGGGGTCAGGGTTCAATTTCTGGTGGCTAAGTTAATTTTTATATATCCCTTCATATCTAATAATAATTTAATGATTTAAATTTTTATACATAGATTATTATTAATTTCCTTATGTTAAATTTTATGGATACTTTTAAAATCTTATCTCTGACATTCCTCATAAGAAGAGATAAATTACTTTTTTCAAAAGATAAAATATCCTACTTGATGATAATATAAACAGAAAAAAAATACATTGTAAACAAAATTATGTGATAGTAAAACTGTAGTTGTTGTTCAGTGGTCTCTACAATCTGTAATGTAAATCTTAGATAAAGTTTTGTAAGGGTCTTTAAATCTGTAAATTACTGCATCTGTGCATACTGAATTCTATTTACTTTATCAGAATCAAAGGGAATCCTTGATTGCCCGGTTTAAAAAGAAAAAGTTTGTCCTCATGGGGTAACCCACTCTTATTGTGACTCATTCCTTTACTCACTTTCAATAAATGAATAAAACATTCACTTTAACATCCTTTTTTTTTTTTTTTCAAGATTTTAAATTTAATTTTTACCTCTGGTCAAATGCCATCAATTATTAGTATATACAGAGAAATAAATGAAAGCTCTTTAGTCAGAACAAGAATTTCCTGTAAAAAACAGTTTTTACTTGCCATAACTAATTTTGACTGAAATAGAGCAGCATTTGGCTGTCCCAACTTGCAATATTTGTTTTTTTTTTCGTGTTTTATGATAAATAATGATGATAATGAAAAGAAGATATGCAAGGGTCAATTATTCTTCATTAAACATGACAAAAAGAAACAAATAATGCAAGTTGGGATAGAAAAAAAAACCAAAACATTTAACTGTTGTGACTATTTTAGTCAAAGTAGTTTCGATTTGATATTAACAGCTTGGTTTTCCGGTAAATTTGCGTCACAAAGGGGATTTAGTCCGTCAACAAGACATACTGTTGCTTTAAGTAAACATCACGATGCACCACACCCCTGAAGATGCTTCCAGTAGTGGAAGCAAAACGTCGGACTTCTTCCCCTTCGTGATGTGGATTTCACCGGAAAACCAAGCTATTTATTACAAGTCTACCCGCGGAAGCCTACGCACCAAGTTAGTTCAGACTGATTTAGGGGTTTCCCGGTAACATAATTTGTTGGATCCGACCACATTACTCATCACGGAGACGAGTATCTCATGAGATGATGATCTCATCAGTGTGAAACATGTCATGACCTAGGTTTCAGAGGAGAGTGTGAGAACACCTAGGACAGAACAGAGGGGTTCGACCACTTTACTTATCTCCACGATAAGATCATCAGTGTGAAACATGTCTCACCTCTAGGTTTTGATTTCACCACCGGTATTTAGACCCTTAGACCTAGGTTTCAGTGGTGAGTGTCATAACCACTAGGATAGAACAGAGGGGTTCGGCCACTTTACTTATCTCCACGATAAGATCATCAGTTTAAATCACATTATAATTATTATTTACTACGGGAAGCAGACAGTGAAAAATACACTCCCGGCGCGGGAGTGTATTTTTCACTGTCTGTTTCCTGTAGTAAATAATAATTATAATTTGATTTAAATTAAAATTTAAACTTTCCGTAGTATGAAAACTACCAAAAACTTAAAAATAAGATCATCAGTGTGAAACATGTCTCACCTCTCTAGGATTCGATCTCACCACCAGTGTTTAGACCTAGGTTTCAGAGGCGAGTGTGGTAACCACTTGGACAGGATGGGGATCTGGCCACCTTACTCATCTCCACGATTATTATAAGTGAAATATGTCTCACCTCTCTGGCATTCTAACTCACCACTGGTGTTTATAGTACAGGAGATAGCGTGATCTTAAATCTTTTGGTGCCTTTTAAGAATATGTGGTCGGCTTAATTCATCTGCAGGAAATAACTTGGCAATAGGCATTTGAGAAAAACATTCCAGTGGAGGGCAATGTGATTTTCATGAAATTAGTTAGTAGACCAAAAATCAAGTTCATGGTAGTTTGTCACTTAATAGGTGACCTTTTTGATTTGTAGTAATATTTGAATAACTAACCTATTAAGTGACAAACTACCATCAACTTGATTATTGGTCTACTAACTAAGTTCGTACTCAGGATCATGAAAATCACACTTTCCACCAAAAAGGGCGGAACATGGCCGCTCTCCCCGGATTGTTTTTTTTTCAAATGCCTATTGCCAAGCTATGTCCCGCAGACGAACTTAGCCGACTTCATATTCTTAAAAGGCATCAAAAGATTTACTTATACACAAAATTCTAGTTTGATGTTAGTCAGACACTTTTATGGACGCTATCTCCTGGACTATTAGACCTAGGTTTCAAAGGTGAGTAGGCTAATTACTCAGCTACGCCAGCCTCTCACACTGTGTAATTGTATATTTATTGTTATTGTAGGAGAATGGAGAAGAGCGAGAGTGGTTATGAGGCAGAACTGCTGGAAGTATTTAGGAGATGTGATCGTACCGGGAAGGGTTACCTAGACAGTGATGGTTTGACCCAGCTGTGTCAGATGCTACATCTAGAAGACGACACTGAAACTCTCATATCAAGACTCGGTGAGGCTCGGGCAGTTTCCTTCACTTCATTCAAACAAGCCTTGCTATCACTTCTTTCCTCTACTAACCGTCAGCCCGATCGCACTAACTCACCAGGTAGTCTTTGCTTCTTTTATTCATACTAACACTTTGTTCCCTCTCTTTTTCTCCAATAGAAATAAGAAACAATTCACTCAACAGAATAAATAAACAGTGTAAGTTAACCTAATCAACAAATCCACTTACCTGCACTTAAAAATTAATAAATCTGCATCAAATTTAGGACAGGTAGATACATAATTTGACAAGAGTGTCCTGAAAAGAGCAACTTATACTGCGTAATTCTGGGAGTTCTTATCAAATAATGTTTAAAGAAGCACTCCATATGCAGCAAAATATACCTATCACAGGTTCTAGAAGAGATAGAATTACACTGTAACCAGTACTGCTCAGCTGATCTGCTAGCGATCTGCTGTCACAGTGTTCTGGAACTTAGATCATGATGAAATCTTGGCACTTCTTTAGACTGTTACTCCCTTTATAAAAAAAACATAAGGGAGTAACAATCTAAAGAAGGTGTACAGAATGTTCTTCTTTAGACCATTACTCCCCTTATAAAAACACAAGTGTGATATTCCTTAGCTCCAAAGTACATTGGACTAAACATCCCTTTGTCTTAATAGTTATTTAGACTAAGGAATGTATAAATAATTATACTAATCTTATATTCTAAAAAAACAGGAGAGTAAAAATCTAAAGTAGAACTAAATCTTTTGCTGTCTGTCACTACTTAAGGAGTGCATCTCAAATAGCCATTGATTTTATTTCCTGGTTATACGAGCTAATAAAAAATCTGTTTTCCTAGCTCATTCTTACTCTGAAAATCACCTTAGAGCTAAACAAAATAGGGATTTGGAGAATTCAAGGGATTATTTTTTAGGTATAATTAAGGTTTTATTCTTTAGAATCTCGAATTTAACATCGGCATAAAGGTCAAATAGCAATCTTATTTAGAAATAAATTTGGTTGGGTTGGTGGAATGGTAGTAGTAGTGCTATTTAAATTTTAATTTACTTACTAAAAATACTAGTTACAAGGAGTGGGTGGTCTAAGGTTCTAAGTAACGCTTATTCAAGTAGGTTGTTTTAGAGAGTTAAAATTAAATAATTTTGTCTTTAATGTTTACCCTTGTGAGTTATTCTCAGCAAAATTATTATTTTTATTAATTTTGTTTCTTAATTTTTTCTAGTTGTTTCATTAGTTTATTTATTCCATAATTTAATTGGATCTAGTTCTTTTTGTACTCTTATAAATTGTTACTTTGTCTTTTAACAAATGAATTAGTACGTATGTGTAGTCACTTCTAGTTAAAAACATGGGCCCTGCTTTAGACTGTTTCTCCCCTTATAAAAAAAAAAAAAAAAACATAAGGGAGTACCAATTAAAGAATGTGTACAAAATGTTTTTCTTTAGACTGTTACTCCCTTTATGTAAACAGAAGTATTACATTCCTTTGTCTCAAAGTACGTTGGACTAAATGTCCCTTTGCCCCAAAGTACATTGGACTAAATATCCCTTTGTCCCAAAGTACATTGGACTAAATTATATCCCTTTATCCCAAAGTACATTGGACTAAATATCCCCTTTCCCCAAAGTGCATTGGACTAAATATCCCTTTGTCCCAAAGTACATTGGACTAAATTATATCCCTTTATCCCAAAGTACATTGGACTAAATATCCCCTTTCCCCAAAGTACATTGGACTAAATATCCCCTTTCCCCAAAGTACATTGGACTAAATATCCCTTTGTCCCAAAGTACATTGGACTAAATTATATCCCTTTGTCCCAAAGTGCATTGGACTAAATATCCCTTTGTCCCAAAGTACATTGGACTAAATATCCCTTTGCCCCAAAGTACATTGGACTAAATATACTTTTGTCCCAAAGTACATTGGACTAAATTATATCCCTTTGTCTTAAAGTACATTGGACTAACTATCCTTTTGTCTTAATAGTTATTGAGACAAAGGAAGCTATAAGTAATTATATATATCCTAAAAACACATAGAGGAGTAACTATCTAAAGCAATACCAATTATTGGTTGTTTTGACTGAGATTTTGTGGTACCACTTCATAATTATGAGTAGAATGGTTTAATATAGCAAGTTACACAACAATATTGTCACATCAATTGTACGTTAACACTGACGATGATATGATTTTGAAGCGCATAATATGTTAACTTTAATGTACAATTGAGGTTGCAATATTGGCTTTTTTTTATTAACCTCATTATATATTATAAACAAATAGTTACAATAATGGTCATCACTAAATGTGATGACTGATGAATAAGTATCTTTAGTAACTTCTGGTTAAAAATGGCGATATTCATTTTATAAACTAGTAGCTCTAATAAATTGCTCTAATAAAGTCTGACTGTGATGACTGAAATTAGCTAATTATTTTTTTAAATATAAACATCCGGCGTACAAAAATGTATGGGAATATGAATATTGGTTATTTACATTAAATAATGTAAACCATTATTGACCACTGATTTGTGAAACCGAAGATAATAAAATAAACAAATTTTAAATATAAAGTTATATTAGAATATAACCAAAAATACATATACCTTATACATTTAAGTATAGTATATAATATTTATTAAAAATATTCTCTAATTACTTAAATAAATAATATAAAAAAAAATCTCACCTGAACAAATATCAGTTTACAGAAATGATTTTTATTTTTTTTTTATTTTTATTATACTAATGATAATAGCAAATAAATTTATTTATAAAAATTCTTGTGATTGATTTTACTAACGATAAAAATAATAATAGTTATATATAAATAATATTCTAATTATTTTTTTCTTCATGTTAAGATACTTTGTTGAAATGGAAAATGAATCAGAACATCTTTATGTTAAGTACTCTTGAAATCTTTGGTAATTATTATTTTGATTACTATGTGGGCATTTTGGAGTTGTTTATTTGTGATTTGTGGGGGATTTTTAGAGTTTTTTTTCTGTGCCCACGGGGAATTAAACTTGTTTTTTTGTACACTAAGGGATTTTTGTTTTCAAATAAACAGACTTGGTTTGTTTACAAGTTTTTACTGGTCTTATATTACTTTGCTTTGTAAGTTTCATCGCACATTTCCGTTTCCCCAATTTTGAACCACTTCCCGTGATTCAATCTTCCCCAAATTTTGCACATAGATACAACTAAGGTGAAGAATACAGAAACCAAAAAAAATAAAAACAAAAACAAAATGGCGTCAAATTTATTTGCTTCTTAAGTTTCATCGCACATTTCCGTTTCCCCAATTTTAAACCACTTACCGTCATTCAATCTTCCCCAAATTTTGCACATAAATAAAACTAAGGTGAAGAATACAGAAACCAAAAAAAATAAAAACATAAACAAAATGGCGTCAAATTTATTTGCTTTTTAAGTTTCATCGTACACCTATTACCCCAATTTTGAACCACTTACCGTCATTCAATCTTCCCCAAATTTTGCACATAGATAAAACTAAGGTAAAGAATACAGAAACCAAAAAAAAAAAAAAAAAAAAAAAAAATGGCATCAAATTTATTTGCTTTTTAAGTTACATCGTACACCTATTACCCCAATTTTGAAACATTTCCCGTCATTTAATCTTCCCCAAATTTTGCGCATAGATACAACTAAGATGAAGAATACAGAAACAAACAAAAAAAAAAAAAAGTTTGAAAATAAGACCAGTTTTGAAAAATGGCATTTTTATATGAATTATTTTGTAATTCTATTTTTGATGAATGAATAACTTTTAGGTTTATTTTTTTTTTTTTGTTAATTGATGAATGGCAACTATAATTGTTTTATTTTATATATGGAATCGTGGAATTAATGTCTGTGTGGTGTTAAATTTCTATTGAACTAAATTTGATTATTGATATTGATATTTTGTCATTTTATGATTACCTGGTTTGGAATGTTTGAACAAGTGTCATGCTTTAACATTTTTTTCTTTTTACTAATCAAATGTGTTATTTGTATTTCCTCTGTTAATATTATTTATTTTTTAAACTTGTGATTGAATCTCTAACGTTCATGTATGTCATTAATCTAATATACATTTTGTGTAATGGTTTGCTTCTAACATTTTTTCTCCTATTATTTGTGTGTTTTTTTAAAAAAAATATCTGTGTTTAATCTGTTCTTTATGTTCATTGTCATATGTCATTTTTATTTTTATTTTTATTATATAGCCATGGCTATAAAAATAAATTATAACTAGCATTTTTTTTCTCTGGTGATTTAAGACTTATTCATGTTATTTCACAGTTTAGTGAAAATTTTGTTTGATGTTATTTATAATGTTGTAATAAATAATACAGTGGAAGTCCGACTTAACCATTTATAGCATTAACCCTTCGTGGCACGGCTATAGTGGACAAACAAAGAGGCACGGCCGGAGCCCTTTATGCGCCAATGCATTTTTCAAACCATAAATTGGTCAAATCCAGATTATTTAGATTGCATTTTGAAAATGTTGAACTAAAAAGTCAATTAATGTATTACATATTTATTTCTCAATGACATCTTTAATTATAAAAATAAAAATTACTATAAAAAATCAGTAATTACCAGCGTTCTGACTTAGTATCGTTTCAACCTTAATTATCAAGCCTATTAATTATTATTAGTTGTCAAAGTCCTAAGATAACTCCTCACAACCATCATCCTAATCCGACAACTCATGCAAAACCGAAAAATATTGATCGGATGGCATAATTTCTCTATACCGGACATGGTGGCACGGGCAGCGTATTCAGTTCACCAAGACAAATAAACACGGCAAAACAATGCGGAACGAAGCAATAATCAAAGCAGACTGTTTCCTCTGTTTTAGGGGTGTCTAGTGGTAGGGTAAAATGACATTTTATTATTCTCGCATCGTGAATCTGTTATCTGTTATCGTTAACTAGTATCGGGGCTTTCAACCTTAATTAATTATTATTAGTTGTCAAAGTCCTAAGATAACTCCTCACAACCATCATCCTAATCTGACAACTCATGCAAAACCGAAAAAAAAAATTGATAAAATGGCATAATTTCTCTACTGGACAGGGTGGCATAGGCGGAGTATACAGTGCACCAAGACAAATATACATGGCAAAACAATGCAGAACGAAGCTATAATCAAAGTAGACTGTTTCGTTTGTTTTAGGGGTCTCTAGTGATAAGATAGAATGAGGGTTTATTATTCTCCCATCGTGAATCTGTGATATACAGAAACTTTTTTACTTGTGGCGCACTCAATGCGCCAGCCCGTGTCTCGAAGGGTTAACCAGCCACTCAGTTGGGGGGATCTCCTCTTTGACACCTATGTCGCCAATCTTACTAACCTGGTATATAAAAGATAAATGACCTCCTTACTAATGGTGTGTGAAGATATCTGTCTACACCTGCTTGTTGTTATTAGTTGAATAGTTGACAATGACGAAATGAGTTTCAAACAAATATTTGGTTTAGCTAGCCATTTTGTTATCAGATCATGGATTTGGTCCCAATTTGGCCAGTTAAGAGGGCTTTGACTGTAGTTATATATAACATGTTAATCAATTTTTATGTAGACTGTGATTTTGTGACATAATTTTAGTTAGCCAAATATAAATTTTTAAAGTTTTCTAGTGGATCTTACCTTTTAAAGATAATACCCACAGAGGTTGTCTCTACAATAAAATGTCTTTAAAGTCACAATTGTAAAATATCCATGTTTGTTCAGTATCAGTTATTATCTCTAACCTCTCTATGTTAGAGCTGTTAGTAACTTTATTTCTTCTCCCACGCAGGTTGGCAATAACATTAGTTACCCTAACAACACACCACTCTTCTAATTTCAAGTATATGGACAATTATTTAAAGATCCATAATCTTGATATTTTAGCTACCCTTTATTCAGGCAATCCAGATAGATCTTGAAACTACATTTGTTCAGGGACAACCTACTAACTTTCAACCGAAGATCTTTATTTAGGTACGGAAGGAACTTCTTCAGATAGAATATGCAAGATGTGGAAAACCTTATTTCTTGTTTCTTCATGCCTGCTATAATATCAGAACAATAATTTCTATTAAAAATATAATTAAATCAAATTAATTAAAATTTATAAATAGATATTACCGCATATTTGTATTTAATAAATAAAAAACTTAAGCTTAGCATCATTCATAAATAATGATAAAACATTGTTTCTCTAAATGCTATTTTCTATGTATTAATACTATTTTCTGGTCAAATTCTAGATCGAGAAGTATCGCCTAAGTATGTATATGGTCAGAAGAAGTATGGGCGTAGATCAAGACCAGAAAGTACTGAGAATGAAAATGGTGATAATGTACCTACGGCCAGTATTTGCGACAGTGATAACGATGCTTTCCAAACTGAAAAAGAATCTACAAAAAACAATTCTGGACAAGTAAGTTATTTCCCCCTTTTTTTTAATAGTGTATTTTCCAAAATTCCGGAATAAATAATCAGGTTGTTTTCAATATTTTATGTAAGTTATGGGGTACTTCTTTAGATTGTTACTCCCCCTAACTTATTTTAGAATATAAATGACTTACTTAATAACTATTAAGACAAAAGTTTAGTCCAATGTACTTTGGGACAAAGGCATATCACACTCCTGATTTTATAAGGGGAGTAACAGTCTAAAGAAGAACATTCCGTACACCTTCTTTAGATTGTTACTCCCCTCTATTTTCTTTATAAGGGGAGTAACAATCTAAAGAAGTACCAGTTATGGATTCTATTTGGAATAATCGGAACTACTAATTCCATATTTATTAATAATTACACAATTTGTGAGAGACACCAAGGGATGTGCCATGCAAGTGTGACACATAGGAACTATTCCAACATCAGACATTATGTCATTAAGATGTTGGCTCGGCATTACACCATGTCCTGCATCGTTTCGTCGCTTCCGATTCATCAAGGGCCTGACGATGCCTGATTAAATTGCTGTTGTGTTATTAATAATTACTTTTTTTTATCCAATATTTATTTTCTTAATGTACCTCTGGCACCCCTATGCTTATGCCAGTTACAATGTTTAATTTTTTTTTCTTATTTATATTTCAGATGGAATCTTGTAGTACAAATGTAGAGAATAGGTATGAATCTGTTGAAATAACAAATGGAGTGTTAACACCTGAAGCAGGTACACCTGAAAAAGACATTGAAAGTAAGTCTTTTATAACTCATATCTTAACATATTTTTTTTATTTTAACTTCAGCACTGATATTCTACACATTTGAATTAGTTAAGAGTTAATAGTTATGAATGAAATTTTTCACGCACAAATATTCCCCTACCTTATCTTTTAAAATTCATACAGAAGTCTTATTACTTATGTCTACTACACAATTTTATTAGTCAGACAAACGAAAATTACGATTTCTGGTGTTGTTGCACATTTAGGACTACCTTCACATGCATGTAATAATAATAATAATTTAAATTTATAAAAGATAAATTAAATGAATCATTAAAAAAAAATGTGCTGATGGAGCTACCATTTACTGTCGGCCATTTTCGAGAATCCCTTAAGGTTAATAATTCAGATGAAATTAGAAAATTTTCCTTATAATTTTCAATTCTTCAGTAGTTGAAAATTATGATTTAACCTTAAAAAAAATTACTTAATATGAGGTTGAGACATTGCGTTAAAAAGGCTCACTTAAAGTGAGCCTTTTTTTTCCTTAATAGACCCAACTACTCAAGAATTAAAAATTCCTCTTAGGTTTTTTGAAAAATAAGTAATTCAGTAGTCATTAGTAATCTGGCAGATATCAGGGTGTAGGTGTGTTTATATGCGTAAACTACCGATATAAAATTAAATAAAATTGGTAATTTATTCAAGTAATTGATAAAAGTAGATGGAAGATAATTTTTATTCTTATATATTCTATTCTGCCGTGGCTTGATTACAAAAGACTGAATCAAAGGCACCGGCCCGCCTTCTACGAATTGTTAATATGCCTTCATACTAGGTAGGTTGAGAGGGCTGAGAGATGATGGCAACCTCCTGTACTTTCCTAACTCCCTGTCACACGTATAAATCTTTTCGACTTTCTTCAGCCCTATGACGTGCGGTGGAGGGAGGCCCAACAGCTGGAGACTGGATTACACACCTCCTATAGCTTTTTAACTCCCTGTTATACTTTTCTGAGTTTTTGAGCTAAAAGTAACGTAACGTTTTTTACTTAAGTTTCATAGCCTAAACTTAAAAATGTCAAAAAGAAACATTTTTTTTTACTGCGGAATATATTACATATGTAAAATATACATACATGTATTAAAATTAAAGTTACTCCTTTGAGGGAATAAGTTAGAAAAAAGCTTCAATTTTTTGTTAGACTAATGAGATTAGTGTTCACTATCTGACATGCACCACCTGTTGTTTTTCCCCCTTTCTCCCTGCTCAAAACGCCAGACTACTATGGGGCCGAATTGGTGAAGAATTATAGTGGTTATACTGTGTGTTTTTTGTAATCTATGAACAAATAAGTTTTATACTCTATTATATTGTCTGTGTAGGAGGTTGCAGTGAGCTCCGTATGGTTTGGGATAGAATGGGAAGCGATGGATATCTCAATAAGACACAGCTTGCTATGGTTTGTTCTTCTGTCGGCATGGACACTCTTGCCGATCAGGTAATTTCAAATCAGAAATTTATTTTTTCAAGTTGTGTATTTGGTTATATTATTTATATTGGAATTAGGTGCTCAATATGTATTCATATTTGTTACCATGAGTAACCATGTCTAAGCCCATTGCATTTTAGGATCGTTTGCAGTTGTTAATTGTTTTAGAAATTAACGTTATTAAATATAAGTATTCTTTGAAATATATTAGCAATAATTCATGTGGTCTATAACTTGATTAAAAGTATAAAATCTTAGCTAGAAATTAGTAGTGACATCTCTTTTTTAAAATCATTTTTATGCATTTATGCAATTTGTTTGAAGTTATTGTTAACTTATGAGTATGTTTTGGTTCCAGGTTGTTGAGCAAGTATTTTCCAAGCTAGGTAGAGAAGAGGATGGCAGAGTTGGTTTCAATGAGTTTCTAGAACTGGTTAGAGGATGGAGTCCTCCTTCATCACCACCTCCTACTCTGCCTTTATCATCACCTTATCACTCTCCATCTCACCAGAAGTAAGTAAAACCGGTCTCTCAACTTACATGTAACAACTTGTCCTGAGATATATCATCACCTTATCACTCTCCATCTCACCTGAAGTCTCTCATCTCACCGTCTTCTCAGGAAGATCCCTGTAATGTGTTTGAAACGTCAGCATTCACCCCATTTTTGACAGCCTCCTCAGGAAGATCCCTGTAATGGGTTTGAAACGTCAGCATTCACCCCATTTTTGACACAGTCTTCTCAGGAAGATCCCTGTAATGGGTTTGAAACGTCAGCATTCACCCCATTTTTGACAGCCTCCTCAGGAAGATCCCTGTAATGGGTTTGAAACGTCAGCATTCACCCCATTTTTGACACAGTCTTCTCAGGAAGATCCCTGTAATGGGTTTGAAACGTGAGTATTCACTACATTTTTGACACTGACTTCTCTGGAAGACTTATTAGGCTTCAGCGTCGAAAACCCTCATTACAGAGTATAGAGTATTATTTCACACATTCATAGCAATATTAATGCTTGCTTACACATTCATATGAATTATGGGGGGATTATTATTATAGACAGGTCTTCAGATGGCCCTTTCAAACCAGAATATTAACGTCTCCTGCCATTAAACCCTATTCACAGTATTAGAGGATTCTTTTGATTCCTAAAAGATGTACTTTTATTATTTTCTTTTAATATAATTAAAATGTGTTTAAAACATTAACTTTGTTTTTAGATTATTAAACAAATCAAATGATTCAGAGATGTGGGATAGCGCTGGCTTAAATAGTTCAAGATTACTTCAAGAATTACAGACTGCTAGGTAATTTCATTTGCAAATTTACTTCTTTTTCTTCCCCATAATTTTTTTTTTTTTAATTTCTAATAAGTTTTATTGTTATATTTGTTTCTACTGATATCATCCTATGATGTATATTTAATCAATTGTTGGTTTGTTTATTGCAGGACTTTATTAGAAGCTCTGACTGAGGAGAGAGATAAGTTAAGATCAGATTTGGCTGATGCGAACCAAAGAGCTTCTCTATTGGCCCAAGAAGTAGATGAACATCACGCTCGCATTGAGAGAGCAACTCATAATAAAGTCAAGTAAGAGCATTTTTCAATATTTCAGGTCTAGCTTCATTGCCTTTTTGGCACTTCTTAGATTGTTTATATAGATAAACATTTATATTAGATTGTTACTCCCCTTTTAAATTAATAAAACGGAGGGAAGTAACAATCTAAAGAAGGTGTAAGGAATGTTCTTCTTTAGACTGTTACCCCCCTTGTAAAAACAGAAGTGTGATATTCCATTGTCCCAAAGTACATTGGAATAAACATCCCTTTGTCTTAATAGTTATTTAGACAGTCATTTATATTCTAAAAAAAAAACAATAACATAAGAGAGTAACAATCTTAAGAAGTACCGTTCTTTAGGGAAGTTTTCCTTTTTCTTTCTTATTACATGCCCACACCATTGTAGTTGGTTAGAGCTGATATATTCTTTCATTGGCTTTACTGAAAGTATGTTAGAAATAAAGTACATGAAGGGTTTCCTACTACAACTAGGTGTGTGATAGCTAGCTCACCACAAATATAGTGTAATGTTGACTGTTTTCAAGACTTTTCTCTGGGCCCATAACCCAGAGGTCCATGGATCAGAACCACGCTCTGCTACCATTTCAAGAAGAACACAAATTTTGTGGATAGTTTCTTGAGAATATATATTTGAAATTTTTTAAATTGACAGTTTTTATTTTTGACACAAATTGTTTTTGGTTAACTAAGATTATAGACTAAATTTACTTACAGAAACCTTTTGAGATCTAAATTGTGACTACTCCTAAATACCAAAAAACTTCCCTTTTATTGGACAAATTAGACACCACTTTGTACGATATCAAAACAAGTTTTTATAAAATAAATTAAATACAATTAATTGTTTAATACAATTAAATACAATTAACATTTTTTTTAGGTCTCCGATTTCAAAAATTCCAAGACAGAAATGCGTTCAGATATCAGGGAACATTTTTAGTTCCGTGTCTGTCTGTCGCTCAATTTTTGCAAACCAACATATCTTAAAAACTACTCATCTGATTTTATTGAAATTTAGATGATAGGTCATAATTAGCCCAATGTTGGTCCCGTATAAGTTTCAACCTTCTGCACCTATTTGTTTCTTTTTCACATGCACACAAACATACTTTTATTTAAATATATATCATCAAAAGCACTTATCTGATTTTTATGAAATTTGGATGGTTTGTCATAAGTAGCCCACAGATAGCCCCTGATTAATTTCAACCGTCTGCGCTCTTAAATGTTTGCTAAATTGATACTTAAATTGTTGTAAAAATTCAAAACAACTTTAAAAGATTTAAAAAAGGGGAAAATTAAATAGATTTGACAATAATAGGTTGAAAAAGCAAAAAATCATTAAAGCATACGAAATAAGACTCGAGGAAGCTATGTGCCACACTATTTGGCGGACTATTTTACTTCAATTTTTTTTATTTGTTGCAGGCAACTAGAACTGAAATACGGTGAAGAAATCAAGCAGATTGAGAAGCAAGCTATATTGGAGAAGGAAGCCCTCGCATCGGCTAATCAGAAACTGGAAGAAACCATCACTAAACATCTTGAACAGATCAACAAGTTAAACTCTGAGGTGACCAATCTCAAGCATGAGTTTAAAGACCTTGAGAAAGAGAACAAGGCTCTCAGGGAGAAGCTAAATGACAGCGAATCTAACAAAATAGACTTAGAAAAACAAATCAAGTATTTTGAATCTCTTCACCAAAGGGTAAGTTCAGAACTTTGATTTCCTTTTGGTTTTATGAAACTTAAAGAGTTAACGATTAAAAATAACCCTTTGAAATATTACATACATTTAGAGAAAGTGAATTATTGCTTAAGTAACGTTGACATTGCCTCTTTTAGTCATCGAAGAGAATTTCCAAGAATAAACGATAAAGATAGGTTGTGAATTAAAAGATTGAGATGTTGTGGTTAGGAGTCAAGAAAGGATTTTTATCAGTAGATCATGGACAAAGGCGAATAAGTTTGTTCGAGGTTGTTTGGTGATAAATAAAAATAAAGAAGACTAAAGGATGTTTATAAAACTTAATCAGTAGAAAAGTATTCAGCCTGTTCATCTAAGCTTTAATCTAAATTAGTTTTAATAAATATTGTCCTAAATCTTAGCCCTAGATTACTACCGTTAAGTATTAGTATGTTGTTACTACCGGATACGTCACTGTGAATATTATTGGATCTGTTTTAAATTATACTATTTTTTAGTCTCTAAATATAGTAAGTTACTTAAAAAGTCAGTATTAGTTTGGTTTAAAATAAATAATTAAGCGATTCATGAACATTTTTAATATAAAGTATGTACTTATTTGTTTATAAGTAGAGGAACACAATTTTACTTTCAGGTAACATCTATTCACAGTAATTTTTGCATCTGTTTCAGTCAAATTTCTTACAACTAAGTGTTAGAAAAATAATTATTATAAAAAATACTAAACAGGGTAGGCATACGGGGGTGTCAGGAACTATTAGACTTAGTGGGGGCGACTGGGAGGTATTTTTATCAAGTGAATATGTCACTTTGACGCATAGGTAGTTCTAGGGTTAAGGCCTGTTTCCTGCTGAGCAAGTGTTCAATTGCTCTACCAAATAATATTACTTGTCTTACTTACTTCCTCTTCTCTCCACGTCTTAGTTTTATTTATTGGATTTAACAGTGTGGTATGTCAAGCAGCTGATTAAGTTTTCTGAGTTGTATTAGACATTAATAAGTTGTACAAATTATTTTAATCAATAACTTTGATAAGGATATCTGTCTGAAAGGCTACTGGCCCTTCCACTGAAAAACACTCCCAAACACCAAAGTCTCTCGGCATGATTCCCTTAAGGGTAGAGTCTAATCATATTTAATTGATGTGGTTTTAATCCACATCCATCATTTAATGACCAAATATTGTTGATAAATAGTGACATAAATAATGAAAGGCAGAGAAATATAATGAGGCTATTTATTTATTTTATAATATAAGGATGATACTTTATATTGATGATTGATGATAGAGGGGGTTTGGTCTCAGATAATGACAGATAAAATGGCTTGAAGTCAATACATTGACCTTGTGCCACTCATTACTACAATGACCTTTCATGGGATTTTGGCCCACTGAGTTAGTAATTATATTATGGTCTATTGTTTATAATCTGTGTAGAAGCGTGAAGTCTAAACTACTAAATTGCTTTTAAATGTAAATATCCATACACAATTAATAATATTTATACTATGAGAAGAAATGAATTAATTTTAGCTCTACTTAATTATATAGTGATAGAGGGAAACCGAAACCATACACTTAAGGTACAGTTACGTTTATTTTGTTATTGTAATGAGAAGCAATCTACTAATTATTTTTATTTGTAAAAATCTATTTTTTAATAATGAGAAAATTTATGGACTAGGCTGTTGTACTTCACTACTAGTTGAAATTAACATTTTATTTAATCAGAATTTCTTAAATCATTAACTTAATTATAACTATCTGTCTACTCTATCACTATAGCCTTATTTAGAAGAAAGTATAAACAGCTTTGTTGATTCACATCATAAATTTTGACTCTAATAAAACTAGATTCATAAATCTTTATCTACAGACGTCTTTTACGACTAGATTTGTAAATCTTTGTTTAGAATATTGTTCTATAATGAGTTAATGATGTTTTTGTTTCCAGATTATTGAGCTTGAAACTGCAGATGAAAGTATAGAGAAACTGAAGGAAAGGATATCAACCTTACAGAATGAGAACATTGATCTCAAAGATAGGAATGACGAGTTAACAACACAACTCGAATCTGCTACTAGTCGAGCCTGTCACAGAAGGTAACATCTTCGTTTAATTCAGTATGTGTGTTAAGTGCGGATGTTCTGATAATAAACTAGCGTTGATTCTTATCAGCTTGTGGTCCCCTGTTAGTATTAATGCACTTAAGTGTTAAGACAAAAGGACCATCTTGTCAGTTACCTTATCTAATTAGCACTTTTTAATGTTGCACATTATTAGAAATTATACTTTTATTTAATTAAGTCAATTTTTAAACTCCAGTTACCTCTTAGGTATTAAATTAAGTTTGTAGAAGTATGTTTCCTTTATTAACTCATTTTGATAACATTTTGGTTGCAATGCAAAGACCTCATTTTGATAACTTTGCCCTAGCAGCCCAAAAGTAACAGTAATACAATGTAAGCATATAACAGGCCTGATGAAGTTATTTCAGGTACAAAATATATCTAATTAAATTGAAATGCTCTTCAGCACCTTTTCCCCCCCCCCTTTTTGTCCAAACATTTAAGAACTGGGGCTGACTGAATATAAGTGAATATAGGGTGAATTTAACACTCACTCCCTGTTAATTAGTGAAAGAGCAAAGTTAAATTTTTCACATTAATATATTATGTATGTTGTAATTTTTATATATTTTTCTTTGACCAATAAATATTGTTTATTTAACTTCATCAGTTTCTTTCATAAATACCTATAAAGAAGATAAATTATAATGTACGTACTAAATAGTATAATGTATTATGTAGAATAATTATAATCAAATATATACATACATTATACTTAATTATAGATTATGTAGTTAATTTTTGAGTGACAAGTACAAATAGGCTTAACCAGTCACTGAGAACGCCCAGTCCTTAATGAAAAACCACCACTAGTTGTCATTTTTCCCCCTGAGTAAAATACTTATCCTAGTTTGGTAAGAAATTGGTTGGAAATTGTATACAGCTTTGTAATTTTTAAAAACAATTAAATCACCGTGGATTGTGGATGTTAGTACTAGTAGTAGAATGGAGTGGTGAAACATTTTTTTGACCTAACAATTAAGTGACTTATTTGGCTGCTTTGTTTTCTCACCACTTATTAACTACTGTTTACTACCTCACCATTTGTTAGTAACTCTTTGGCCAGTGTACATTAAAGTTTGAAGTGGCTGAACTCCATATATAGTTCAGCCACTTCACACACTAATGTACTGCCTAAGAGAATATGGTGTGATCACTAGTGAGCCGTAAAAATCAAAATGCTTAGACTCAGGATTGAAACCATGACCTTGGCATTGATTCATAAATGTGCAAGCAGAAGTCACACTTGCTTTAAGGATTATGGCTACTCTGTACCCCTACTATGTATGTTAACTTTGATTTAGTTTGTTGTATTGTGTAATTTATGTAATTATTTGTTGACAACAGGGAAGGAAGCTGGGGTTGTGGAGAGTGGTGCAGTAGTGTAGGAGGAGGTGGGACTAAGAGAAGAGGCAAGTCTCCAGACTGGGCTGAAACCAGACTTAGACACCGTCTAGGCAAGGTTAGACGTTGTTCTACTGAGTATGATCTTTACTCTGCTGCAGCACATGATTCGCATCCACCAAACCATCATCACGGTAACATAATTTATACTTATTTACATTTTAAATTGATTTTGTTGTTTACTGTTAAAATTATTTATGAGAATCTTTTATAATTCTCACTAATTTAATTTCCTTTATAATCATTATAATTTTTACTCAAACACCCCAGTAGCTAATTTTAACACTTTGATGGTGGACGAACAATTTCTTTGCCCTAATCATGGGCTTGGAAAATTAAAAAAAATCAACTTTAAATAACTGAAGAAGGAAAAAAGGTAGGAGAAAGTAGAACCGATGTATAGAAGTGCACAAATGCGCTCTACAGGGCTAACTGGTAGTTGGAAAGAATCTAAACCGTGGACCTTGAGTATTAAAAAATAGATTGAAGTGTAGTTGGGACAGCATGCCCCAGAATGTGGTCAGCCTCAGTGAATCGACTCCGTTTCGGGAACATGGTCCACCAGCAACGAGTTAATTCCACTTTGTTGGTGGCCATTTAAGTTAGTCATTATGATTGAATGAATCATACAAACTACGAAGCGCACAATTGAAAGGTCTTTATAGAACAATAGCTATTGTTTTTCTTTTACAATAAACTGTTTATTGATTTTTGTTTGCATTAAAACTGATCTGTTTTCAATATTAGTTATTGCTGTTTGTTGACAATAATATTTTCAATTTTTAGCTCTTGTGGCATTTTCACAATAAAACCTTTAGAACTAAATTCTATATTCATATTTTACGATTTTGGTAGTATTCATACTACGGAAAGATTAAGTTTTAATTTCAATCAAATTATAATTATTATTAACTACGGGAAACAGAAAGCTTAAATTCGGGACAAGGTATCATTAACGTCAGAGGAAATCATTCTCCTGTGTAGCTTAGTTGGTAGAGCGCTATACCGGAAATATAGAGGCCTGTGGTTCAAATCCCAGCGCTGGAGTGTATTTTTATCTGTCTGTTTCCCGTAGTTAATAATAATTATTATAATTTGATTTAAATTAAAACTAAATTCTATATTAAATATTAGCTATTGTGGCATTTTAACTACCCCTACAAAGTAAATCTCAGTTACAACAACTTATGCATACTATGTAATATGACTTCAACCTGTTTTATCTCTATTAGATGTGGGCGCATCTATAGGGTTCATCTTGAAGGAACAACATAAAAGTCTCTCTCGACGTAAAATTGAAATTTGATTATTTAACAAAGCATTTTACCGCCTCCGTAAAGCCATCGTCAGTACCTAAGAACAAACATAGTAGAAAAACCCATTTATCTTTGTTATGTTGAAGAGTGTTGTATTGATGTATCTCTTTAAAGGGGTGTCTGACCTTGCCCAAACTTCTCCCTCCTTAGAGAGCAGTGATTGTACTATTAGTTTCTATTAACTCCATCTAGTTTCTTAAAGTACATTCTCTTATCTCTCTCTCTTATCAATCCCTGTTAAATCTTGAACCCATTCAAAATCACCTCTTACTCCTACTACTTTCTTACTGGTTGTATAATATGCATTGTAACTTTCTTTTAAATTTACCTTTTTTTGTTATTTATAACATTATTTACCTTGCTAATAAATCATCTATTTTATTATTTTATCTCAATGAAAAAATTGATTAAAAAAGTATCTACCAATTAGTAAGGCACATAGCTACCTTGTTCACATGAGTATAAAAATATTGTGATCCCATTAGGAATTGAAAGTGTGGTTTTACTCATTCACACATACTATATTTTTCAATTTTTTATTCATTTTATTGTTTTTTTTTATTTTTTTGTTTTTTTTTTGATCATCTGCTATTAAGTTCTGACTATGGTCAGGTTTTTTTAAATTATATCTATTAAGCTATCAAATGTCTAACAATATTGCACTATTGTATAATATATTTTGTAGTTTTAATAAAAAAAACAACTTTTTAGGTAATGAATATTTATTGTTTAATAGTGTTTATATAATTAATCAATATTTTTTAACATTTTCTTTAATAGTTTTGTATATCTTGTATTTTATTTTTTTTACATATATTTCTATATGAAGAATAAAGAAAAACAACATTTTTCATGTAACTTTAATATTTATCCTATTTTTTACATATTTATAAAAATTCCATTAATTTCAGGACAAAGAAAGAAGAAATTAAACTCAAATGTTTAATATTATTATTCCTTGTCAGTTTGAAGTCATTTGAATAAGCGCTAACAAGGATTTTAACATTTTCTTTAATAGTTTTGTATATCTTGTATTTTATTTTTTTTACATATATTTCTATATGAAGAATAAAGAAAAAACAACGTTTTTCATGTAACTTTAATATTTATCCTATTTTTTTACATATTTATAAAAATTCCATTAATTTCAGGACAAAGAAAGAAGAAATTAAACTCAAATGTTTAATATTATTATTCCTTGTCAGTTTGAAGTCATTTGAATAAGCGCTAACAAAGATTTTAATAGAAAAACATTCCTAAATCCACACATATCCTCCTCTAGTGCACTTTCCATACATTTTTTTTTAGCCTGAATGGAACTATTTCTTAGTGAATAGTTTGTATGTCATATTGAGTTGTAAGATTCCTCTAATGTTTTCACAGATAATCTTGTCTCCTTTTTAAGGAGAGGACTTTAAAAAACATTGTTCCAGTTTTAGGTATTTCTTCTAGTTTACTCATTCTGATCTACTGATGATGGATAGTAAGGTTTGTTACCCCCCCCCCCCCCCCCCAATGTATTTCATTAAGTCAGAGGATGCAACAAACAACAAATTAGTTAATTTGAAAAAAGAATTGACTTTTAGGATAATTGATTTTTGTGTATCGTAGATAAGAGTAGTGAAGTTTAAACTAAAATAAAATATCTTGATTAGTTGGGTCTTTTAAGGAAATGTAAACGCCTCACTTTTGGGATATTTCGATCCCTCCTTGGATCATTCTAAAGCTGATTGACTAGCTGATTACATTGTCATGGTTATAGTTGTAAATAAAGGTTCTTACTGCTAAAGGTACTAATAAAGGTCCTTCGTATCATTGAATCTTATTGATTCTCGTCAATTCACTTGAAATGAGGTACTGTTAATTGCACAATTAGTTAAAAATTCCAGACATTCAGTTATAGTCCACAGGCCACCATAAGAAGTGAGTCGCTGATTGATAAAGTTTTCTTACCTTATGGAATCGCTTATTTATGCCGTGTCCACCGATGAATTGGGTATATGGCAACTGGGGGCTGGGCCATTTCTTTTTTGTTGACATGCCAAACTTGCCCTTCTGCGGAAACATTGAAAAGAGATAGATAAAGTTTTGATTTTCACAGGATCGTTTAATTAAACTATTTCAAAAACAGTGGTACACGTGGCCACCGATAAGAGTGGGCCGTTTGGGGTGGCCACCGCCCCAAACATATCGCTCTGCGGGGACGTTGATAAGAAAACGGCCCACTCATATTGGTGGCCACCTTTACCACTGTTTTTGAAATAATTTAATTAAATGATCCTATGAAAATCAAAACTTTATCCATCTCTTTTCAATGTTCATGCAGAAGGGCAAGTTTGGCATGTCAACAAAAAAGAAATGGCCCAGCCCCCAGTTGCCATATACCCAATTCATAGGTGGACACGGCATAAATAAGCGATTCCATAAGGTAAGAAAACTTTATCAATCAGCGATTCACTTCTTATGGTGGCCTGTGGACTATTACATATAATTATAAATATAAATATAATTCTACCCCTAATATATAACTGAATGTCTGGAATTTTTAACTAATTGTGCAATTAACAGTACCTCATTTCAAGTGAATTGACGAGAATCAATAAGATTCAATGATATGAAGAACCTTTATTAGTACCTTTAGCAGTAAGAACCTTTATTTACAACTATAACCATGACAATGTAATCAGCTAGTCAATCAGCTTTAGAATGATCCAAGGAGGGATCGAAATATCCCAAAAGTGAGGCGTTTAAAGACCCAACTAATCAAGATATTATATTTAAACGGAACCTCCTACTTATATATAAAGTAAAATAATTTCTTTAGATCCTTTATGTATCTGATTTTATAATATAATTAAGACTGCACAATCAATTGTTGAAATTAATAAACTGAATTTGTATTTAATTGATAATATTGGTTGTTATTTCAGAGAGCCCCCTTAAGAAATCAGATAATAGCGAGAGTGGCCTGGAAACTGACATAGAAACAGTTACTGGAAGTTCTCCTACTCTTTCTAACACTTCATTTGATAATGTAAGTAGATCACCAGATTAGTTTTATTAAAAAAAATATATCGTATATGGTGGGTACATTTTTATGAAAAGAAAAATTGATAAATGCATTGCATCTGTTTGATGGACCATAGCCTGCAAGGGGTGGCTAAAAATGTCAAGTTTAGGTATAAATTAATGACTCTAATTAACTAATCTAATTAATTAACAAATTAATCTAAATAATAATTTGTTCCATCGCAAAGTGCTTCTTGGTCTTTATTAAGAAACGAGGCTTGACAGATGTACGAAAGTCACTGACAGCAAATGTCACGGCACATGTTTACTTTAGCACCCCCCTTGGTTCTAATCAATATTCTGCCTGTCAAAAGTCTCAAAGGTTTGTGTGTTGGTCTCCCCAAGACATTGAGACTCCTGGGCAGTTTTATTACGCTATTTTAAAATTGAGTCTTATCATGTGTGAGACTAAATCTTTTACCGAAATCTGAAGGACAATGAGTTTTTCAGTTTTCTTAGCATATATTTAATATTCCTTTGTCTTAATAGTTAATTAGACTAAAGGATATTACCACATTTATAAACACAAGTGTGATATTCCTTTGTCCCAAGGTACATTGGACTAAATATCCCTTTGTCTTAATAGTAAATTAGACTAAGGAGTATATACCTACTCTGTTAATGTTCCTTTGTCTATATAGAGGGGGGGGGGGGGGGGGGGGCTTAAGTAAAAAAGTACCAATGTCACTTTCTCAGACACTAATTACTCAAAGAAAGAGTTAGAGGTAGGTTTTGCATAGCATTTTTTTTTTTTTTTTTTTTTTTTTTTTTTTTTTTTTTTTTATTATTATTCCTTTTGGGTGTTTTGTATTATATAAATTTACATGTGTACACCTGAATATGAGGAGTGTGTTTTACAGTATCAAGCAGTTTATATCAGGCTTCTTGTCAGTTTAATGAGTTAATATTGTCCACTTTTACAGTTTTTCCTCATCTCTGGAAGTGTTAAATGTGCCTTGAGGTGGTTACAGCGCATTACTAAACTTTATGGTTGAGAAAATGCTCGTTCTTAAACAGTCATTAGAATTTTGCAGTGGACTATGCCTAAATTTGGACCAACGTTGCTGAGTGGTTTGCGAGTACGCTAACTCTTAGCTAAAACCAATGTCATTATCAAAATACCTGGTGATGGTTCGAATCCCTGGGAGGAAGACGTGTTTCTCACTGTTGATAAGTGAAGTGGCCGATAACCCCCCTATTCTACATCATCTACGTCTTCCGGTTATCTATGTCCAGGCTCAATTTGGGAATCCTCCGATTGAAGAAAAAGTCAAAATTCAAATATTTATTATGATTTTGCTGCACACATATAAGTTAGAACGAAACACAAATTTGTTAAAACAATCTATTCATTTATAGAAGTTCTATGTACTATGCAATTTTATTGATAACTACCTACCATCACTTTGTTTTAAAGGGATGTGGCTTAAAGCAAATGTTATCATGACTAGAGTTAACATAAGTAACAAGAAAAAGCCTTTAATTTTAATGATTATACAGTAGAACCTCGATTATCCGTCTCCCGATTTACCGTCTTTCTCGCTTAACCGTCAGGCCACACGCCATTGCGTACCCCACTTTCTTTGACCTTCGACTCGGTACTCCCATACTTCCCATACTTTCGGCAGCCAAAAAAGCTCGAAGTATGTTAAAACAAAAAAAATTAACAGACTTCTTCCATCAAAAAAGTATGTAAATTTATTATTTATTAAAATTAACATCTATTTGTTAATAAAATAACAATTCGTTTTTTAATAAATTAACAATATCCCCCTTTTTCGCTTAACCGTCTTTTCAATTATCCGTCAAGGCTCTGGTCCCGCGCCTGACGGTTAATCGAGGTTCTACTGTACTGCTTTGAAGCCCAATTGTTAAAGCACTGGAACATTACCCAGGGATCAGAGATTTATTTCTGAAATTTGTATAAATTTGGGATTTTCCTCTTTTTATTGTTCTTATTCCATAATTTATATAATCAACCAGTGTCCCGACAGCGACAACTCACCTCGAAATTATTTTTTATTGCCAAGCTTAGGCAACCATATTTATTCCAATAAAAATAAATGTTTGTTTTGATTTGTTGGTCTTCAAATAGATATAATAACTAATCTAAATAGATATCTAAATTAATTTACTTAATTTTACTTTTATTTTCTAAACATTAAATTAAGCCCTTTGCCACTTGCTTAACGGCTCGTTCTCATTTGATTCTGTTCATGTATATCAATTATTTATGTTTTTATTTTTACAGGCTGGTGATTGTCAAGAGATTGAAATAGAAAAGCTGAAAATGTACATAAATCAGCTGGAAGATCAGTTAAACAAGTATCAGCTGAAGGTATTACCATTCGATGATGACTGATTCATTTAACTCTACTTCTCACTAAGTGCATGGTTTTTTTTTTTTTCGTTGTATTTTCTTCCTGTTGATTTTTTTTTTTTTTTTTACTTTTCTGTGATAATTTAGACTACTTTTTTCACCAAAAAAAAATTTAACAATCAATAAATTTGTGTATTATTTGCAAAAACTATATTTGAAATATGTAAAGGCTACTTTTTGAATTCTAAAGAATTTTCTTTGGCTTAAGGCTTGAGATTGAACTTTTATGTCTCTTCTTTTCTTCAAATGTTTTGCTTGCCTCTCTATTTATATAATAGTTACATTCTGCATGTTGGAGGACAATTGTTCATAAAAACTTTGGTACTTCTTTAGATTGTTACTTCCCTATATATATATATTTTTTTTTTTAAATTTAAATGGGTATAACTATTTATACTTTCTTTTGTCTAAATAACTATTTAGACAAAGGGATGTTTAGTCTAATGTTCTTTGGGACAAAGAAATATCACACTTCTTTTATAAGGGGAGTGACAGTCTAAAGAAGAACATTCCGTACACCTTCTTTAAATTGTTACTCCCCTTGTTGTTCCCTGTTTTTTATAAGGGGAGTAACAGTTTAAGTGCCAAAACTTCAGCTTTTTTTTTTTTATTATAAACTATAAATATAGGACTAAAATAAGGAAATGTAAGTTTTGAAGAAATCTTTTTACTTTTTTAAAGAAAAAAAGTTTTAAAAGGTTTCAAAAACAAAACCAAAATGAAATATAAATAAAGATTTGCTTTTTCTTTTATATTTTAATCATCACAAAGATTAGGTCATTTTATGAACCAAGAAAAATCCCAAGTACTTTATAGACCAGTTCACTTTACATTTCTTCTTTAAGTTATCATTAGTGAGTTAACATACAGAGAACATAACACTAAGTTAACATTAGTGTGATACATATCTCACCTCTGTAGGTTTCAAACTAGATAAGTTCGGTCCACCTATAGGTCACTCTAATCCCCGTCAACATTAGGTATTAGTAAGGTAACATTAGGTCTTAGGATCTACTCTAGAAACAATTATTATATTTAATATAGACTTAGTTCTTATCACTTGTTCACAATAGTGCATACACTACATACAATACATTTCATACATTATTCATAATTAGTGCATACTTATATATAAGATATGCTAGGATCTAATGTCTGGTTTAACCCATTCAATGCGGGTGGATCCACTGTGGATCCATGCCATGCTAATGTGCCTAGCGGGTGGATCCACAGTGGATCCAAGCCCTTCCTTTCAGCCCTCTGTAGCTCTATTCTCCGTGCCTCGAGTAGAACCATCTTGCAAGGCTCCGTCAGGCCTGCTCACGTTTGTATCCACAGTGGATCCAAACTTTTTTTTATTATTTTTTATTTATTTTTAAATTAACTTTTAAAATCGTTTAGATATGGGGGTTCAGATATGAATGGGTTAAAAGTAGCATTTCCAAAAGAAACAAAAAAAAACAAAAAAAACTGGGAAACAAGACCAACAAAAAGTTTTAAGATTGATTCACTAACACAGATTTAATGTTATCTACATTTTTACCCCATGATGCTACATATTATCATTAAAATGTGCATTTTCGATAAGCGATTTTGAATAACTATACTCATGTCATTACACTTTGTAAATCTGACCGCTCAGATTGGCCAACCTATGTGACGGAAAAAATAAAACCACTAGGGGGTTATCTTAAGGTTATCCAGTGATATTTTTGTTTGCCTTGTTGGCCCAACCTACTACTCGCCAAAATCTAGAACTATCATTGGCTCCCCTTTTTTTTATTTTCCTATGCTGTCAGAATGACAAAGTATAATGGCATGCGTATAGTATTTAATTAAAATCTTTTGTTTCATAATTTAAAAGCTAAAATTATTGGTATAACTTATAGTAATAAGTAAAGAATATCGATTAATTGCAAACTATGCTTGATAAAATTAAATTAATTATTATTGAAGAGGAATATAATAAGATGGATAAAAAAAAAAATTTTATCAAGAATTGAAACCAGATTAACCATATTTCATACAAGTTCTGTAACCACTGTGCTAATATATCCATTATGTCC
This sequence comes from Gerris lacustris, assembly GCA_951217055.1. NCBI lineage: Eukaryota > Metazoa > Arthropoda > Insecta > Hemiptera > Gerridae > Gerris > Gerris lacustris. The sequence goes on along the minus strand of OX578283.1, from coordinate 56,292,542 downwards.
TGACACGATGCATCATTCAGGCCACAATGCATACCCCATTGAGAAACATAGTGGCCAATTGAAATATTTATAAGTTTTACCTTTTACAGGATAGAACACTTGCAAAAGTCAAGGGTCTATAGTTCAGTTCCTTAAGGTAGAGTGTATTTTTATTCATAATATACTGCTCAGGAGTGTATAAAAATAGTCAAATCATTTTGAAGATGTTTTCAAAATCATTACTCTGTTATTCTCAGACCACATATTTTCAAAATGGCGAATCAGACAAAGGGGTTAATTGTTAGATTTTTGTAAATATTATTTTACTTTATTACATACTGTGGAAGTAGCATGTTTGCATTTAAATTTGTTTGGTAACTTGAGTTTTATTGGCTGAAAACAAATTTTATTTATTTCACTGTAAATACAAAGTATTTTCATAATATGTACATCTTATGTGTTTCATACTTAAGGTAAGTTTTACAAAGATAATTTAAATAGACGTAACCGTCTGACTTTTTAGACACTCAAAAAGACTAATACGTACTATGAACCTAGTCACGAGTTGTTTAATTTTTTTAAATAACTATGTTGCTTTTGTTAAAATTATTTTACTTCTAATTATTTCTGTCTGATTTTGCATTCGCTTTCTGCTTATACCTTTGTGAGAATATTATGGGGAGAAAAATAATTTAATAACGGGTGTTATTAAGTTTGTTAATTATCTTTAGCAGAGATATGATCTATCCTACTTATCCTATATTAGTTTCTTCTATTAAGATTTTGCAGATCTTATTTTATTAGTCCAGGAGATAGCGTGCAAACAATTGTCTGACTAACATCAAGCTAGAATTTTGTGTATAAGTAAATGTTTTGGTGCCTTTTAAGAATATATGGTCGGCTATGTTCGTCTGCAGGACATAGCTTGGCAATAGGCATTTGAAAAAAAACAAACCGGTACCTGTACTTTTATGGTTACTTTACCATTACAAACCATTGGTTCAAATAAATTATTCTGTTCAGCAAACTGTATTTCTTTTTATAAGGGTATATATAGTTAAATGTTTAAATAAATTATAAATAGGCTTTGTAAAGTTTGTAATAAAAAAGAATATAGTTATAGTCCAGGAGATGTCTGACTAACATCAAGCTAGAATTTTGTATACACGTCAATCTTTTAGCGCCTTTCAAGAATATGTGGTCGGCTAAGTTCGTCTGGGGGACAGAGCTTGGCAATAGGCGTTTGAAAAAAACAAACCGGTGGAGAGCGGCCATGTCCCGCCCTTTTTGGTGGACAATGTGATTTTCATGATCCTGAGTACTAACTTTGTTAGTAGACCAATTATCAAGTTCATGGTAGCTTGTTACTTAATAGGTTAGATAGTCAAATATTACTCGAAATCAAAGTGTTCCCCTGTCAAGAGACAAATTACCATAAACTTGATAATTGGTCTACTAACTAAGTTCAGGATCATGAAAATCACATTGTCCACCAAAAAGGGCGGGACATGGCCGCTCTCCACTGGTTTGTTTTTTTCAAATGCCTATTGCCAAGCTATGTCCTGAAGACGAACATAGCCGACCATATATTCTTAAAAGGCACCAAAACATTTACTTATACACAAAATTCTAGCTTGATGTTAGTCAGACACTTTTTTGCACGCTATCTCCTGGACTATATAGTAATTAAAACTCTGAGAGGAATTGATTAAGTTCATTGTCAATAAACCTCAATTTATGTCCTTTACATAGTCGAGTAGTGCCCCGACAACTCACCTTGAAATGATTGTTATTGCTAAGCTAAGGTAACCACATTTATTCCAATAAAAATAAATATTTGTTTTGATTTTTTGGTCTTCAAATAGATATAATAACTTATCTAAATTAATTTACTTTTTTTCTAAATATAAAATTAAGCCCATTGCCCATGGGCCTAAGGGCTCGTTTAATATAACTGATATATGGCGAGTTTTTTTCTCCATACACCAGACTAAATTACATGTTAGGTTTTGTGAAAAAAAAAAAAGAAAGTAAGTTGTACATCTGTAAACATAGCAAATTTATAAATTCATTGATAAAATAAGTAAAATAATTAAGAGATCTCAAGCCTTTAATTATTCTTACAAATCTATTAATGACTAATTAACAATTATCTTCAACTTTTATGAATAAATATAATAATGAATGAATACTCTGAAGATTAACTTTTCATATTAGATTTTATTTTACTACTCATTTAAAAATGGTAAACTTGTTTAGTTAATCTAGCTCTTCTAGAGAAGACGGTGTCAGGGTTTTTTGAATCCCGCAGTTTCGATCCTATCCCTGAAATCCTTCTCGAGGGAGTCATTTGCCTCAAATTGGAGTCAAATGATTCTCATCATGAGCAACTCCCTTGAGAATAATCCCTGTAATGGATTAGAAACGTCAGGATTCATAATATTTCTGAGAATAATCCCTTTAATGGGTTTGAAACGTCGGGATTCCAAATATTTCTTAGAATAATCCCTGTAATGGGTTCAAAACGTGGGGATTCATAATATTTCTAAGAATAATCCCTTTAAAACCAGCCATACACATTGCTGTACACCTGACAGGTACATCTGTACAGGTGAACTGGATTGAGTGTGCTATCATAACTGTGCAGTTATATCATATTTTGACAGCACATAGGTTCAAGTTTACCTGAACAGGTTTACCCGTCGGGTATAACACAACATGTATGGCCGGCTTTATGGGTTCGAAACATCGGGATTCACAATATTTCTAAGAATAATCCCTGTAATGGGTTCAAAACATCGGGATTCACAATATTTCTAAGAATAATCCCTGTAATGGGTTCGAAACATCAGGATTCACAATATTTCTAAGAATAATCCCTGTAATGGGTTCAAAACATCGGGATTCACAATATTTCTGAGAATAATCCCAGTAATGGATTCGATACGTCGGGATTCACAATATTTCTGATGTGAACTCCACCAGAAGATCTAGATTGATTAGACTCTGGCTGAAGATGCCTACTCTTTTGAACTTATTCAGTTTTATTTATTATTTTAATTTTAAATACCTTCAGCCATGAAAAGGCTATCAGTGCCAAATATGATTATCAATAATTTTAATTAAGTTGTCCAGTCGTTGGAAATTCTTAAATTTTAGCAGTAGCATATCCCATATCCCGAACATGGGACCTCTCTCGTGCATTCACAACTATTGTCAGCAGTACACCAAAATATAAAGCTCATAAACATTTTTTGATTCTATCTTTCAAATCCTCTGCTGACTGTGAATACACAAACAAGAATAATAATTTTTCCAAAAGAAAGAAAATATTTTTTGCAAATCATATACTTATTAAATTGATATTTCCCTTTGACTTTGTAAATGTATTATTTCAAGTATTATTGTACTAAAAAATGAAAATTTTAGATTGTATAATTAGATTTGTTTTGTTATTTTATTTTTTTACTTTTCAGTAAAAAAACACTGTTTTAAATGTTGTAGATTTTTTTTTTTTTTTTTTTATTCTCTCACCAATCACTGAGTAAAATTTAGTAGTAGATTTTTTTTTTTTTGTTAATTTTTCTTTAAAGAATTTAGTGCTTGTATTTTTGTTTATTTTTTATATAAATAATATTTAGTAGTTTGTTTTGTTTAGATTTGTATTTTCTCACTTCTCGTACTATTAGAGGTATTAATAATTATATTTTGAAAAAGAAATGTATTTTTATATTATTAACTAGCTTGATTTTTTTGTCACGTTTTTTACGCTTTTTGTTTTGTTTGGAACAAAATAATATTTTTTACGCTTTTTAATTATTTTTATTTGCGGCTTTATAAATATATTTTAATGATGTGACTTATTGGACATCTGCAGCTCTTTTTTTCTTGTTTTTTGTGTGCCGTTTGCTTTTATTTTTAAAAAAATGAAAAAATAATTGTCTTTAAGTTCCTTTTTAATTTGCGAATAGTTTACTCGCTTTTATTTGCTTTTTTAAACTATATTTAGTTATTTAAGTTGTTTATTTTGTACCAAAGTTGTTTTTATTATTATTATTTATTGTTATAACAATTTATAGAAAAAAATATTTAAGTTCATTAAAGTGCCATAGGAAGGTATTGTTTTATTGACAAAATTACACTCTATGACATTTTCAAATAACACTTCACTTGCATTGCTTACAAGAACAAATAACACTCTTAGTAATGTACGCACATTGATTTATCATTATCTTTTATATCTATATTTTTAGTAGATAGTCATAAATTAAAAAAATAACCTAGAGTTTGCCACTACCATAATATAATTTTGGATGTAAAACTTATAAATCTTGACTAATAAATCTGGGGGAGAGACCCTGTTGGAGATTTTGTGAATCCTGACATTTCGAACCAACCTCATTACAGGGTTTCTTTCTTGAGGGAGTTGCTTATGATGAGAGTTATTTTCATCTTGATTTGCTCATGATTGGGTAATTTGCTACTTGAGTTGCTCATGATTGGGTAAATTGCAACTTGAGTTGCTCATGATTGGGTAAATTGCAACTTGGGTTGCTCATGATTGGGTAATTTGCAACTCGATTTGCTCATGATTGAGTCATTTACAAATGGCTCTCATCATGAGCCCCTCACCATCATGACTCCCTTGAGAATGATCCCTGTAATGGATTGATTTGAAACATCAGGATTCACAAAATCTCCTTCGTGATCTCCTCTCTATCTAGAATTATTAGGATCGCACAAGCCTACGTTATACCATTATAAATAGACTATTGGACAAAAATGATAACATTTTTCCTTATCATACAAGATGATTTACTATTTAATCACTAGCTCAAAGTGATCAGGGTTAAATCAAGATGTATCTTTACTTAAAGCAACTTTTCTTTAGCATACTCCTATGCAGCATTCTGTGAACCCTAGATACCATCTCACTAATATCTTTAGTACCATTGAAATAAGTAGAATTTTGAAAGAGAGCAAATGAAGGAGTTGAGAGGCAAAGCCATCCTTTAAGGTAATTCCTCAATCTTTGTCTAAGATTCTGTCCTGACCCTCTAGACTGAAATTTCTCTGTCGAAGCAGAGGTTCTTTGTGTGAGGTAAAGCCTTTCTTTAAGGTAATTCCTCAACCTTTGTCTAAGATTCTGTCCTGACCCTCTAGACTGAAATTTCTCTGTCGAAGCAGATGTTCTTTGTGTGAGGTAAAGCCTTTCTTTAAGGTAATTCCTCAACCTTTGTCTAAGATTCTGTCCTGACCCTCTAGACTGAAATTTCTCTGTCGAAGCAGAGGTTCTTTGTGTGAGGTAAAGCCTTTCTTTAAGGTAATTCCTCAACCTTTGTCTAAGATTCTGTCCTGACCCTCTAGACTGAAATTTCTCTGTCGAAGCAGAGGTTCTTTGTGTGAGGTAAAGCCTTTCTTTAAGGTAATTCCTCAACCTTTGTCTAAGATTCTGTCCTGACCCTCTAGACTGAAATTTCTCTGTCGAAGCAGAGGTTCTTTGTGTGAGGTAAAGCCTTTCTTTAAGGTAATTCCTCAACCTTTGTCTAAGATTCTGTCCTGACCCTCTAGACTGAAATTTCTCTGTCGAAGCAGATGTTCTTTGTGTGAGGTAAAGCCTTTCTTTAAGGTAATTCCTCAACCTTTGTCTAAGATTCTGTCCTGACCCTCTAGACTGAAATTTCTCTGTCGAAGCAGAGGTTCTTTGTGTGAGGTAAAGCCTTTCTTTAAGGTAATTCCTCAACCTTTGTCTAAGATTCTGTCCTGACCCTCTAGACTGAAATTTCTCTGTCGAAGCAGAGGTTCTTTGTGTGAGGTAAAGCCTTTCTTTAAGGTAATTCCTCAACCTTTGTCTAAGATTCTGTCCTGACCCTCTAGACTGAAATTTCTCTGTCGAAGCAGAGGTTCTTTGTGTGAGGTAAAGCCTTTCTTTAAGGTAATTCCTCAACCTTTGTCTAAGATTCTGTCCTGACCCTCTAGACTGAAATTTCTCTGTCGAAGCAGATGTTCTTTGTGTGAGGTAAAGCCTTTCTTTAAGGTAATTCCTTAACCTTTGTCTAAGATTCTGTCCTGACCCTCTAGACTGAAATTTCTCTGTCGAAGCAGATGTTCTTTGTGTGAGGTAAAGCCTTTCTTTAAGGTAATTCCTCAACCTTTGTCTAAGATTCTGTCCTGACCCTCAAGACTGAAATTTCTCTGTCGAAGCAGAGGTTCTTTGTCTCAACTCATGAACCCACTTTCACATTTCTTCTCATCTCACTGGCTCTGAAGATGATTACTAGTAGTCAAATGCTAACAGTACAATGAAGTTACTTTTGGTGGAAATACATCTAAAAATCAAATAACTTCACTGCATACAGTAATAGTTATCACTTTGAGTGGAAGCTTCTTCCCGCCTCAAAGCTATAGTATTAGATGTGACAAATTTTGTGACAGATATAGGTATTTTACCTCTTCCTAATGTAAAACATATTATACAGAATATCATAGATCCTTCCCTAGACATAAAATCAGTCTATGTTTTCATCTTTTAAAATTTAACTTTTTATCTTTTTTTTGTTCTAATTGAAAACTTTATATACTGTGACCACCTTCTTTATATAAACACTTTTTAAACATAGCACTTCTTGAGCCCTTTATAGGGCTCAGGTTTTTTACTTAACAACGAATAAAAGTTATATCTATCATAAGTTTGACACTGACAAAATAACACTTTTTCAACGAAATTCATATCTGACTATGGCCCTAACATAATCTGATTTCTTTAAACTTAGAAAAATATCCTAATATTTTATCTATTTATCATGAAGAAGACAATCTTATGGTTATTTGTATTTTTTATGGTATTATTCTATAATTATATTATTTTTATTAAGGAAACCATGATAAGCTTTATATCATATAACAGCACATCAAATAATGTATTCTTAAAGAGCATCCACCTTTTTATTTATTTTTTTTTAACAAGATTAATGCTGAAATCTAATTTTTAGTTTTATAAATTTTAATATTTAAATCTATCTTAATATTTTGCAACATTTCATTTCTGTTTTATTTTATATGGTTTGAATATAAATCATTATTTATTTATTATTTTATAAATTTAATTCTTTACATTGTTTTAAGGGAACATGTTCCTTAGTTGGTTTTACCAGGTTTTTGTGGAAATATAAATCAAAAGATGAAATTGATCAGTTTCTTTTCAATATCTACAACATACTTACTTACCTAATAATTGGTGCTATTATCTACTAATGTGGTGAAGGTATGGCAAAAATCCCCTGGCTGTTCAATCTTGAGCAAGCTGAACTAGTTGCTCCCAAGATTTAGTCCTCTCTTTTGGTTGTGGAGATACCTTGTGTACACACATTCTTTTTCTTCTTCCATGTGACAACCTGCCTACAGGTCTTACTTGTAAGGGGTGTAAGCAAGTACCTGCTTAGGATACCTGGAATACCTTACTATCTGTGAATGTACAAAAATACCTCTATCAAGAGGTTTTTAACTCTGTCCACTAGAAGTTCTAATGCAAGGGAAACATCTGATAGGTGTGTTTCTTATCTTTCTTGTAGATATCCTCAGGTATCTAATCAATAACCACAATAGCATAATATTTAATACTAACTGGTGTTAACCGCAAAAAGATGACCAAGTAAAGTCAAAATTGGTGTTTTTTTCTATAAAGTGATCAATTTTTCAATTTGAGTTATATATTTACTATGTCCTAATAGAGCAGATGGTTGTTAGATTTAAATTGGTTCCTTTTTTAATTATTCTTCTGCCTCTAGGCTTTAAAAGCTATAACTGGGGTTTTTGGTGATTGAAAAGGATTAGCTTTGAGTACTTAATGTAGTACTTTCTTGCGCTTTATTTGATTGTTTTCACTGGATGGGGTAAAGCTTTGAATCGATCTCTGAACTGATTAATCTGAGTCCTTTGTATGTCTTTATCTCCAGGCCTTTATGATCTTTATATTGATAATGAAATTGCGTTTTTAAGGATTATAAGGTAATTATTCACCTCTAAAGATCTCGCCACCACTTTGTATTAAAACCAAACTTCTGATAGTTATTATTTTAAAAAAAGGAATTATTCTAACTATACTTTCTGTGACTTTTATGGCCCCCATACACGATCAAACATTTTGTCCTTGTATGGGGCTGTTTAATGTTTGCGCTAACATTTTCCCGACATCAGGTTTGCCCAAAATGTTTGCTCGTGTATGGGGGCCTTAAGACTCATCTAATAGACTTGCTGTAAAGTATCACTCAATAAAAGAAACATTCACAAAAACCCTTCATTAGACTTATTTCCTCGGAATATATTGGTATTTGCTTCCCTGTTAAAGATAGATGTCTTAAGTTCAGAGAATTCTTGCTTGTTCTTTAGCAAATACCTCATTCTTCACATATTCCTAGATGCTATCTACCCATTCTAGTCCTTCCTTTAGGACAGTATCTGTTTAGATAAAATTCCAAAGGTAGTTTCAATTATGTGTTCCAGAGGGGGTCATAAAGTTTCAAGTATTAAGAGTTTATGTGTCTTAATGTTTGTTGATCCTTATCAATGTTGTTCCTTCAGTAGAACAACATGTATATCCAAAAAATTGAATCATTATAAAGGCCAGAGAATCGAAATGTTGATCACTAAATCACCAAAAAATGTCATTGAGCATCCTTTATATTCTACTTCATAGACTTTGGTTGGGAACTTACCCAAGCCCTCTTTCTATTCATAATTAAACTTACTTAGTAGATAGTTTCTTATTTAAAATGGGAACTAATAATCTAAAGCATAAGGACTTAAGTATTTGTTAAGTGACTTCTTCTAATTACTAAAAACTTAACGATTATGTCACAAACCTCTTTATAAGACTATTGAAGTGTTTAATGTGCTTTAAAGTGTCTTATGCTTTTTCTTTTTTCCATTCCTCTCACAGAATTTATAAAAAGTTATGAACAGTCGTAGAGTATTTTATCTAATTTGTATATATTTATTTCAGATTTTATTAACCGAACCTAACGGAAGAGATGTCGATTACTTTAATATCCGAGTATGTTAATGTACTGAACAAAATATTATTTTTTCCCAAATTAATTAGCACTATTTAACAGTCATAACTTGCATTTATTTAATATCAGCTTCTTTTTAAAACACCACAAGTGCACTGATTATATTTTATTTTTAGATAATTATTATTATTGGCTTCTATGTATGAAAAAAATATTTTCCTAATTAGTTCATTTTTATTTTTACTATAAATATTGTTGTTTTTTTTAGAATAAGTTAATGTGATATTTTTATAATAATTTGCTGATTACTTAACATCCAAGTTTGTATATCTTGCATTTCCAGACTAGAAGAAATTAGCTGTCAGCAATTTCAATTCACTTATAAAGTACTCTTTCCAATCTATGCCTTCAATCAATGGCTCGTCAATTCATTTGTGTAGTACTCTTTCCAATCTATGCCTTCAATCAATGGCTTATCAATTCACTTTTAAAGTACTCTTTCCAATCTATGCCTTCAATCAATGGCTCATCAATCAACTTGTAAAGTACTCTTTCCAATCTATACCTTAAATCTATGGTTTATCAAGTCACTTTTAAAGTACTCTTTCCAATCTATGCCTTCAATCAATTTACTTGTAAAGTACTCTTTCCAAAATATGCCTTCAATCAATGGTTCATCAATTCACGTGTAAAGTACTCTTTCCAATCTATACCTTAAATCTATGGTTTATCAAGTCACTTTTAAAGTACTCTTTCCAATCTATGCCTTCAATCAATTTACTTGTAAAGTACTCTTTCCAAAATATACCTTCAATCAATGGTTCATCAATTCACGTGTAAAGTACTCTTTCTAATCTATGCCTTCAATCGATGGCTTATCAATTCACTTGTAATATTCGTTTTTGGTATTTCTCTCATTTTCAGACTAGGGATAATAAGCTATCAATAAATTCAAATATAATTTTCATTGCAAATATGATCTCTTTTAGCATTATGATAATATTTTTTAAGAAAAACTGAAAAAAAAGTCTGTTCAGACTCAGCATTACATAAATATCATTTCTCTGATGTGAGTTTTTAAGCTTAACCATTGTTAGAAAATTCATATGGTTAGAGAAAAGGCATGTGTTGAATTTTCAGTTGTAGGGTGTATCATTTATAATCAAGAGATTTTGTATTAATAAACATTCATTAGTACAAATAAATAAAATAATTAATTATAATTCTTTCTTAAAAACATCTTCTTAAAATAATTATGAAAAATTAGGCATAGTTAAATGAAGTCTATATTAGCTTAGCTTGTAGACTGTTACTGTTGTAATGAAGTGCTCTAAATCTTTTTGTGGTGTACCATATCTCTCTGGGGTATAGTCTCTCTGATTTTGCTTCCAATGCTGAAGGGTGGGTGTAAATGTTGCTCAGATGAAAGAGACGATTTAAACACATAATTTTCATTAGAGAAGCGCCCCTGAAGATCTGAAACACAGTCTCCACTTAAAGACGTAGAATTTCATAAAGTTTATATTCTAAAGCTTTTGCTTAATTCTTAAGTATTATAGAGAGCAAGCAACATTTTTCTCGCTATTTTTATTCTGTCCAATAGTTAAAACGGTGCTGTTTTAATTATAAGTGCGTTTAAATTGTTGGTGCTATGATGGTGGTTAGTGGGATTCATTCAAAGTTTAATGAACCAATTGTAACTTTATGTACAATTAAGTACAATTGTTTGTCTAGGGTTAAAAATTGGTTTTAATTGCTTTTGTTTACCTTGGGTTTGATCTGACTTAGTGTGCTGTATATTTTAAACAGGTGCTTAGTAAGGGTAACTTGTCCGCTTGTTCAGGTGGTATGGGATTGTTTCCTGGGTTAATCTACTATTTATATTCGTCCCTACCATGTCAAACTAACGAATGTGAAAATCGGTACTTTTCAGGAGAGCCAAAAAACTCCTATTTTTGGTTATTAAAAAAACAGTTAATGGTTAAAACTTAATATCGTCCTAAAAAGGATTAAACAATATATTAAAAATGTTTCTCCTTTTGGCAATGCGCTGAATCTGGATTCATTGTTATAGGAGTTTTTTGGCTCTCCTGAAAAGTACCAATTTTCACATTCGTTAGTTTGACATGGTAGGGGCGATATGATTATCTCTGTATATGTATATGATCATATGTTTTATAATGTCATGTATTTTGGATTTGAACCAGATATGGTTCAAATTATCCGTATATGGAACCAATGGGTGGTATTTAGACAGTGGTTTGAGGGGAACGCTATATTTGGCTTTTCAGACCCTCTTATTTAAATTAATTGCTTAATTTATTAATTTCTAAAATTTAAAATAAAAATATGGTGGCTATCTTTAAGAAACACATTTGATACTAATGTAAAAAAAAAAGTATTAGAATCATAACTATTATTTATTACTTTATATAATTCTTTCCTATCTCTTTTTTTAAGATTGCTTTTTTTAATTTTTATTTATTTTACTATTAGCTTTTATTGAATCTATAAATGTATTATCCTAAGTCTTTTTTTTAATTAATGATTTGTTTGTATTTTGTTTGAGATTAGTTTTTTTTGTTTGTTTTTTTATCTTGTGTGATATAATTGTTTATTATTATTGATAAATTTGCATTAATAATAATAAAATTACATATTATTAATTTAAAATTTTATTATTTTTTTTATTTTAAGATCTGATTATTTTGTTATATTATTTGTCTCTCTTGTTTACAACAAATTATTATTATTTGATTAAATGTTTAAAAATGAATTAATTGTACAAACTTTTAATTATTTTAAATAAAAATTTTCACTTATTGAATTCTGTTTTTTCGAAAACTAAACATATTTATTTATAAATAACACAATAAAACAAAAAAGAAAGAGGTGCAGATGTTTATTTTTTTTTAAATAGTTGATATCATGTGATTTTTTATTATTTATTTTTTTAATTTGAAAAATTTTACTATTTGTATTAATTGTTATTTTGTTGTTTTTATTTATTTGTTACGGGAATCAGTGTTGCCATTTTATTACGACCAATGATAAATATTGGTCTAATTATATTTCAATCTGTGTGAGACATCCCCCCCCCCTTGTCCCCTTGATTTTTCTATTTTTACTGCCTTATTGGCGGGCATCCAATGTCCCCCTCTTTGTTTATCTTATTGTTACTTCCCTAACTATTTATCCATTAATACCGTACCTTTTTTTTTGTTTTTGTTTTGTTATGTTGTTTACACATTTTCCCCTTATTTCTTCTCTCATTTATATTTTCTTCTTATTTTAAAAAAGAATATAATTATAATAATTGAAGTAAGAATAGTGTTTTGTTTTTAAAAGGTAATAACAAAATTTTACGAAAATTGTTTTCTCTTTTAGAAAAAAATAGTTTAGAGTTAGTAGTGAGTTGTATTTTCTTATGAAATGTAGAACTTTCTAGTATTTTCATGAGTTCTAATATTAAAATATCCAAACAAACGTCAAATTGTCATTCAGGGTTTTATAATAAAAACATGAATCCAAGTCCTCTGTATTTTAGTTTATAGTGATACTTTTGAAAATATTCGTTTTTAATTAAATTTATCCAGTGATTTTTATTTATATTCATATGTATATATTTCTGTGAAATAGTTTTATTTATATGTAGCATTAGTTCTATAGTTATATTGAAGAATACGTAGTTTGTTAGATAGTTCTAAAGTATTTTTGACATTTGTTAGATAGTTCTAAAGAACTAGTGTATTATTAGTGATGTTTGTTAAATAGTTCTAATGAACAAGTATAGTATTAGTGGCAATGTGTAGTTCATTTGATAGATCTTAAGAACTAGTGTAGTATTAATGATGTTCTTCATTAGGTAGTTCTAAAGAACTAGTATAGTATTAGTGGCATATGTGTAGTTCATTTGATAGATCTAAAGAACTAGTGTAGTATTAATTATATTGTTCATTAGATAGTTCTAAAGAACTTGTGTAGTATTAGTGACATATGTGTAGTTCGTTGGATAGTTCTAAATAAGTAGAGTAGTATTAATAATGTTATCCTTTAGATAGTTCTAAAGAACTAGTATAGGATTAGTGGCATATGTGTAGTTCATTTGATAGATCTAAAGAACTAGTGAAGTATTAATGATGTTCATTAGATAGTTCTAAAGAACTAGTATTATATTTGTGGCATATGTGTAGTTCTTTTGATAGATCTAAAGAACTAGTGTAGTATTACTGATGTTGTTCATTAGATAGTTCTAAAGAACTTGTGTAGTATTAGTGACGTATGTGTAGTTCGTTGGATAGTTCTAAAGAAGTAGAGTAGTATTAGCGATGTTGTTCGTTAGATAGTTCTAATGAACTAGTATAGTATTAGTCGCATATGTGTAGTTCATTTGATAGATCTAAAGAACTAGTGTAATGTTAATGATGTTGCTCATTAGACAGTTCTAAAGAACTTGTAGTATTAGTGATGTTGTTTGTTAGATTGTTCTAAAGTATTAGTGACATTGTTAGATAGTTCTAAAGAACTAGTGTAGTATTAGTGATGTTCGTTAAATAGTTCTAATGAACGAATATAGTATTACTAGCTTATGTGTAGTTCATTTGATAGATCTAAAGAACTTGTGTAGTATTAATGACATATGTGTAGTTCGTTGAATAGTTCTAAAGAAGTAGATTAGTATTAGTGATGTTCGTTAGATAGTTCTAATGAACTAGTGTAGTATTAGTCGCATTTATGTAGTTCATGTGATAGATCTAAAGAACTAGTGTAGTAGAAATGATGTTCATTAGGTGGTTCTAAAGAACTATTGTAGTAACATAGTTCTTTATATTAGTTTTATACTAAATTACATATTTCTTGTGTGTAAGAATACATACATTCTTTTGTATCATTCATATACAGTATAGTTATGTTCATTAAATCCGTAGATCTTTATTTATTTTACCGTAGTTACATTTTTTAAATTAATATCAGAGTGGTTTATAGATGTAGATATTTAGTAAGTACATAGTTCTGTAGTTCAATAAATGTAGTCTCTTGACTTTGTATCGTAGTTTTGTTAAAACTTACATAGCTGTTTTTCTATTTAATATAACATTGTTGTTATATAACATTGTTTCGTTATTATATTTATAATAACAAAACTATTATGTAGGCTACCCCAGCTAGAGTCAGTTAAGAATAGATTTTCAGGACGAGATAACATCAGATTCTGTAATCTTGACATTTTGAATCCAATGCAGGGGACATCTCAAGAGAATTTCTTTTAATAAGAGACATTTTCAAAAGAGTTAAAATCAGATGTGTTCTCAAACACAAATTAGTTATCATAAATGTAGATAGTTTATTTAGTGCAATCGTCGTTGAAAGAACCATCTGATGGACAAAGAAAAATCCGATTCTTAATCTCATCTCTTCCGGCTCGCTATTATTAAGAAAGAGTTTGTGATGAGTTCAGCTTAGTTTAGTTAAAACTTAAATCTGTTTATACTAAAGATTTATATTTATTTCAAGATTTATATTTGAGTTTTTAAGGCACTTCTTTAGATTGTTACTCCCCTTATAAATAAAATAGAGGGGAGTAACAATCTAAAGATGGTGCTCAGGATGTTCTTCTTTACACTGTTACTCCCCTTATAAAAACAGAAGTGTGATATTCTTTTGTCCGAAAGTACATTGGACTAAGCATCCCTTTGTCTTAATAGTTAGTCAAAGTTATTTACATTCTAAAAAATCATAGGGGGAGAAACAATCTAAAGAAGAAACATTTTTAATATGTACAATAAACTGGTCTGTTGTATTACTTAAGTTTTATTCACAATATTTATACTAGAAACCCTGAATACAATTTGATTTTTAATTTTTTTTTTTAAATTTATTAGTATAACTTAATAGTTTTAGAAGTTTAATTTTTGAGGTTAGTTTTTAATTTTTGCTGATTCAAGTTGTATTTAAAATTATTAGGTACTTATTAGAATATTTAAGAGTAGATGCACATCAAATATGTTTAACACTATCTACAATTATTTCTGTTTTATTTTATTTTACTGTTCTTTATGGTAAACAATTTGTATTTGTGAGTAAAATCATTTAAATTGTGTATTTTGATGGTGTTGTTTTATTAGGAATGGGGAGAAGTGAAATCACCGATTAGTGATGACGAATCACACAACTTCCCTTCCATCATTACAGTCAAATCTGAACCAAATCAGGTAACGAATTTCTCATTTAAATTAATTATGTTTGATATAGAATCATTAATATTAATTCAGTCGGACCTCCATATAACGAAATTGATAGTTCCAGAAAAAAAAATTGCTTTATAGATTTTTTTTATATATATGTTAATTGAAAAAAATGATTGGTCCTGAAAGAGGAAGATTTTTATCCCTTTCCATTTCCACCCATTGCAGAACTGCTTCATCTACGTCAGGGTTTCCCAAATCGTGTGCCATGAGGGCCAGGTATCCAGAATAAAAAATAATAAACCACAAATGGTCATTTTGTACGATTTATTGATGAAAACTCTATTATTGAACAAATTCCTGTTTTGTAAAGACCTCCCTGAGACCACAAGAGGCTGAGATATTTTTAATTTAGTTCATAAGTTCTTTGAAAATTACAAAATATCATGGCAGTCTCTGTTTAAGTGTCTGCATTGATGGGTGTCCATCTGTGGCGGTCACTTGACGGGTTTTCAAGCTTTATAGAAAAACCCAACCATAGTTTTTACACATGGTTTCCTACATAGAGAAGCATGGGTGCCCAAATCTTTGGCTCCTGGGCTCATAGGAGTATTGCTATCAAGTATATATTTACCATTTAATATGTGTTTCCATAAAAATCATGTTAACTATGTATGATGAGTAAAAGTAATTTCCAGGTATGTTATTTTCAAAATTTTTCCCCTAAACAAAAATTCAAAAGCTTTATAATCATTCGAAACGAATTCTAAACTTAGACGATGAGATTTCTCTATAATGTGCAAAGATGATTCCAAATCCACTTAAACTAATAGAGACAGAATATGCATAATTATTTAAGTGCTGCTGCAAATAAGTGCAAAAGATGGTTTTAAGAATATAGAATAGAGGAATGCAAAAGCACTGCCAATATTAATTCACAGAAAGTTTGTCGGTCGGATGTTTATCCTTATGTCTATGAATTTTGTTTGTTGTAGAGAAATTATTTTTGTTCTATTAAAACACCTTTATATAGAGAATTTGAGGGACATTAAAATATTAGTTATATAGAGATTTTTGTTGTGTAGAAGTTTTTTATAAGGAGGTCCAGCTGTATATACTCTGCCTAGAGTATTTATTTCTGACTTCTTTCTTCTTTAATTATATTATAAGGTGTCAAGTATAGAATGAAATAATATTATACTCCTATGCAGTGCTCAATTTCTTGAAATTGAGGTGCCGGAACTAAAACCTACCCTCTTTGCGGAGAGAGAGAGGTCCCGGAACGCCGTTCCGCCTCAAATCGAGCCCTGCTCCTATGTGTTGTTAAAAATACTACTTAAGTGGGGTTTGCATTATCCAGTAGGCCTGTCAGTTTTGACTGTATTGTTGCAGCTTCTAGTGGCATCATATTATTTTAATAATAGGATCTGAGGAGGCTTCATACTAGACAAATTGGCATGCGACTTTTTTGCATTTGTATCAGCGAAGATGTTGTTTTCTTTACAAAGTAGAAAAATAAAATATAATTAACGTATTTTATATATATTAAAACAAAATAAGTACATAAGAAATGGTTCAATTTTTGGACAGATGTAATTTCATCCCTTCTTCTCTTAATGAATATCTTTGACTTCATTGAAATCAACCCACCAATGCAATTTTTTAAAGATTAATTCTTTGTTAGCAATTAACATACAATTAAAGTAGTCTATTAACCTATTTATTTATTTTTTATAATGTTTAATGAATTCTTATTTTACAATTCATAATGTTTTGTTTTTTTAAGACATGTGTTTTATATATTTCAAAACACCATGTCTGCGCAATACTTTACAGAACTCTGTTTAAGAAAATATGAAGGAACTATTTACTGAAAGAGTAAATCGTGATCCCCTAAAAGAATAATTTGTGACTAGTTGTGGTCCCTTGTTAATTTTGATGATACTAACTTATCAGCACTTCTTTAGGCAGTTACTCCCCTTATAAAAGCAGAAGTGTGGTATTCCTTTGTCCCAAAGTACATTGAACTAACCATCCCCTTGTCTTAATAGTTGTTTAGTCAAAGTCATTTATATTCTAGACAAAAACATAGGGGAGTAACAATCTAAAGAATTACCAACTTACCGTTATGAAACAACTCTTCAATTTAAAACAAGCTTAAATTTGGGTGCCAAAGGATTCTATAATTACTACTTTTAATGAGTTGTTTCTACCGAGAAAGTATGGTACTTATTCATAGTGAATAAACTCAGAAGGCAAAATTAATTACTTAATTGTGTCAAGTAGTTCTCTGATAACTAAGTGCTCCAAATTGGTTTGTATTAAACATGAGCTATTGTGTATTTATGACGAGAAACTGATTAACTTTACTCCATCAGCTATGAGTTAGTTCAAAACAAGAAGAAATAAGAATAAAACATTAATCCCACTCTTTGTGTTCTATTCACTAAGAGTTAGTTCCATAAAATCTCTTTAGAAGCAACTAACTAAGAATGAAACATCAATTTTACTCTTTGAGTTGTAATCACTATGAGTTAGTTCCATAAAATCTCTATAGAAACAACTAACTAAGAATAAAACATCAATTTTACTCTTTGAGTTGTGTTCACTATGAGTTAGTTCCATAAAATCTCTATAGAAACAACTAACTAATAATAAATCATCAATTTTACTCTTTGAGTTGTGTTCACTATAAGTTAGTTCCATAAAATCTCTATAGAAACAACTAACTAAGAATAAAACATCAATTTTACTCTTTGAGGTTTATTCTCTATGAGTAGAATTAGCTTTACAAAAATTGAATTGATCCAACACTATTTGAGCCTTTTCTGGAAAGGATTCATTATAAAAATGCCGAGGAGTTATAAGAATTTAAACAAGTATGGTGATAATCGCCGGTTTCTGTACGATTAAGTTAAAATTATTAAATGTAAAATTTTAATAGTTGCATATTCTTTTCCTACACTTCAAGACCTTTAAATTGATGTATAACATATCATGATGACTAAAAACCTTTTTTAAGTTGCCCGCAATATTGGCCACCATTTTAAAAATATTAAGTGTGAAAATTCCAAAAAGTGTACAGCTGTCACAAATGCCGAGATGCACCTGTGTGCTTAATTTCATATTCCTATCTATAGTAGTTTATGACTTGAAACATACCAACGGACAGACACCAACGAACAGACAGACAGCCATTATATAAGGTTTCTTTTCGTACTTCATATAGCACAATGTTTAAAACTATCAATTCCTTTTTATTATTTTCTTTCCTCATAATGGAATGCCAAGATAAGCCATCATAATGAACCCTGTGTTTCATTATAGTTGTTGTGCATATTTAGGATGAAATTGGAGAGGTATGAATAATGATTACGAATCACTTGAGTGTTTACTGATAAGAATCAAACAAAATTCCCCAATTATTTATCAAAAATTAAATATTTTTCCTTTCTCTCTTTTTGTTAGTCCATATTTCTCTTTTATAAAGAGCCAATTATTTATTTATTTGTGAAACAACTGTTCATAGAAATGTATTTCTTTAATAAAATGCATCTGTTAATGTCTCCACAATCAAAGGTTTTTACCAATTATGGTTCTTTTAATCATTTATGTATTGTTTCATAATTTTTTTGTTATACTTTATTTATAATACTTTTATTTATTCTCAATTTTCTTTTTTTCCCACTGTGTTTATTATTAATTTTATTAATTAGTATAAATTATATTTTGTTTTAAGTATATATCTGGTAATACCCTCTGTTAAAATATGGGTTTAGAGCAAAGCTGCTTGAGATAATCTGCCATGAATTATTTACTGATATTAAAAAAATGAATTAATGACAAATTTTTGAAGTGGACATATCTTGATTTAAATTCATTAAAAAAATTAAAACAGTAGAGTCAATAACACTCATTTGTTTGATAATACCATCAGTTTGACTTAGTTAACACTAAATCTTAATAATTTTAAAAATATTATTTTATTGTGAACCACCAAGTATCGAAGTACAGCACAATCTCAAACTTTCTTGAGGTTTTATTTTGAATTTTTATATCTGTATATCTAGGTTAAATATGTCATTATGGTGTTTCAATATATTTCCTGATTCTTCCCTTTCTTATTTTAAATGATTGTATCTATCCTGCTTTTTTACTAATTATTTTTCTTTTTCTTTTCTTACAGAACCTTTCCAGTCAAACAATCAGCAATGCTTCTGACATTATGTCCTACAAGAGTGTTAGTGTTAACGGTATAAATTTGGACTGTCGAGAATCAGTCTCCACTGGTGTTCAGACAGAACCATGGACTTGCGTTCAGCCGGTCAATCAACCATCGGCAGATGAACGTTTGGCGATGGATGTCAAAGAATCATCAGTGATGGGCGTCAGTCCTGTGACTAACAACGATAAGATGGAAATACAACCTGTTGAGGTTCCTTCGTCTATTGCTTCAGTGAATTTCAACGACGGTGTAGAATGGGACAGTTCCGAAACTATAACTCCTAGTCAGTTAACCCCTTCCCATAATCGAGTCCCTTCAGTCAATTTCCAACCATTCCAACCCGTTTCGAAATTCAACTTTCTGCTGCCGAGCAGTTCTTTTAAAAGCGACTCGGCCGAGCAACCTGACACAAAGTTACCTACTCATAACGGTTTCACCAGTCTCGACATAACTGGTTCGTCAAAGTGCCTTAGTTGTAAGAGTAATTTAGATGTAGATAAGCAAACGTTGCAACAGTTGAAAGCCGAGAATCGGACTTTAAGTGAAAGGTGTAAAGAATTTGAAAATAGTTTGGAGCTAATGAGGGTAGAATATGAAAAAACAGAGGACTACTGGGCGAGTAAACTAGACGAGGAGAGACGACTCTATGAAGAGGTAACTATATCATTATTTTTTAAGAATTTTCGTATTAATTTTTTTTGTATGGCTTCTAATAATAAAACAAGGAGTCAATAAAATTAGGGGAAACGTATTTACACTGCCTTTTTGGGGGTCATGGTGATAATTGAAGTATGCTAATTGATTACAAACAAATAAATAAAAATAATCAACTCATCCAAAAATGCTCCTAAGAGAGTAAGTAAAACTTCCAAATTTTATGCATACAACTGTAAATTCAATATTGATCATTTTAGCCCTGTAAGTTCTTGCTTTAATCCCTATCAAACATGTATGTAGAATGTTAGGGGAATACTGAGATGTTGTTTTTTTTTACTTTTATTAATTTTAATTTTTAACATCTTTTTGTAAACTTGTAACCTTTTTTATTAACTTCAATATTTAACCTGCCAGTGTTTAGTAAAAACCAAAATGATATGCTTTTCTTATATTTTCAATGGGTAATAGCTAAGAAAAAAAAGTGAGAGACTAGAAAAAATAAAAAATGTTTATTATATACAAAACTATGTTAATCTATATTCTATATTTTCATTTTGTCATTTTTAGGGTTTAAAAAATAAATAATTTTATTCCTTCTTATTTTCCTTTTTTAAAAAATCTATATTTCGCCCTTACTCAGACCTTCTTCAGGCTGGTAACATTCTTTTACAACATTGTCTATTTAGAAATTCAAGTTGTTATCCATTTTATTTTTGCTTCAATATAAGTTATAGAAAAGGCAAAAAACTTCATAATCACACAACTTCATGTTCACACATCATTTATCACACAAACTTTCCATACTTGGATTTTTAAAACAGAAAGTATATCCAAGGTTAAAAAAATCATCCCTTTATAACTAACAGGGAGGTACTCGCTGTGAGAAAAGAAAAATGTTGTTACTTTTGTATTTTTTAAAAATAAATTATCGAAAAATGTCCATTGAAATTTGATCGATCCATATTTCTCTGTTTTTATTGTTTAGAATTGTTTTTATTTATTTGAATAATTTGGATTAACGGGCTATTTTGTTATCTAGACATGGGTTCAGTCCCAAGGTGGCTGGTTAATACAGTTTCTACTGGATTTATAGTTAATTTTTATAATTTATTGCATCATTATCAGTGTCTTTACATTATTTGTAATTTAATTTTTCTTGAAGGATCAAATGCAAAGTGACGAGAAGTTCAGTGAGCTTCAGATGAAAATTCATGAATACGCTGAGTTGTTTGCTAGTGAAACAACCAAGAAAAATGTATTACCTACTATAGAAGAAAAAGACAATCTTGAAAAACAGGTAATAATTACGTTGAAATATTTATAAATTAAATTCCTTATTACTTCCAAACCTTCACAAAACTCTAAAGATAAATCTTTGGAATAAGTTGGAACATGGAAGAGTCAACAAAATGGTCATGGTGATATCATTCATAGCTAGTCCAGTGGCCTCCAAATTACGTCCCCGTTAGATGTTTTTATTCGGCTCGCCACGCCACGAAAGACATTAACAAATGAACCTAAACAATGCAAAGTTATAATTTCTCAATAATCAAATGCCATTTCAAACATAAAAAAATTATCAGCACCAGTCTTATATGAGTTTTGTTGGCCATAATGGATATGGTTTATGAGCTTATTATCCATGTTACCTACCATTGTGAAGTACAATAGCTGAATGTCGCTTACTTCATCCGGTCTACTATGGACCATCTTATTCAGATCTGGCCCTTCAACCAAAAAGATTGGAGACCCTTGCACTACTACATTAGTCTCCTTTCATTGTACCAATGGCCCAATCTAGCCTGATTTAAGTATTAGTCCTAATCTAGCTAGATTTAAGTATTAGTCCTAATCTAGCCAGATAGATAGTAGATTATAGTATGTGTGTCCAAAATGTGGGGGTTTATACTGCAGTCTAGTCAGCCTACTCTTAAATCCAGCCCTACTAGGTTGATGGAACCTCATACTACTATTTACTCTATCTACTTCAACATAGAATAGCAATTTAACCTGATGCAGATATATTCGGGAATTACAGTCAACTCTTAACGTTTTCAGTAGTATGGTCCTAACTAAACACAGTGAAAGTTAAAATTGCGAATTTTGTTATTAAATTTAAGAGAAAATGGGGGTTACATGTACGTGTACGTGTTTGAGGTAAAGTTAACTACATACAATTATACCATCAGTTTTTACACATATTTTAATATTTTGAGTGAGCAATACTAAAACAAATTATCTAAGTATTCCCTTGCCACTAATTTGGCTAACATGCCTCTCCTTAGATTATTGGCTAAGATCTTTATTTTCTTGCCTAATTTCATTGCTTCTTTGTCCGATCAGGCTTCGTTGTCCGACCATTCTAGTCTGGTTCCTTAATTAATGTTTATGACGTATGATTTAATTGTTTAAGTTACATTAACACAATGGAAGAGACAAAAACTGATTTGGAGAACAATTAGATGTTAAGTTCAAAATAGTTCTAATGTATAATTCTCGAGGAGTTAGGGTCTTTTAAGATATTTTGACCCCTCCTTCGGTCATTCTCAAGACCTTTAATAGACCCAACAACTTCAGAATTGAAAACTACAAGGAAAATTTTACTAATCATCAAAACTAAAATATTTCATGAAGAGTTGCTTCCTTCCTTCTTAGTAAGCATGTGAACGGTTGATTACTTATAAAAAATAATACTAATGACAAAAGGGCTTCTTTAGTTTTATAAAATATTCCCCGAATTCCAGTATACCACCCAAATTCTCTGAGTCTTACTAGAACTCCAACTGATCTGCAAATATGCAGGGTATTTATGCAAAAGTTAAAATTATGTCACAAATAAATTTTTATGAAGTTGCTAAAGTTAAGAGAGACTATTAAAATATTATTTATTTATATTTTAACAATATTTAGTAATTATTAATTCAGTGTATACTTTTGTTCTTAGTTCACTGATTTAGAAGAGGAATATGACAACTTCAGGCAAAATGCTGAAGATGAAATGAATGAAAAGGATGAAGAAATCATCAAACTACGACAAGCCATAGCAGAATTGAAATCTCAAATTATGGGTAATTATCTTTTTTCCTCTTCATAATAATGCCCACAATCAGGGCCGTCCCTAGGGGTTTAGGCGCCCGGGTCAAAGGCATCATTGGCGCCCCCCTCCCCTTATTGCCAAATTCACCTAGTAGTTAAGAAGGGGGCCTGGCGGCGCCCCTAGACGTGGCGCCCGGGTCAGCTTGACCCGGTTGACCCCCCCTAGGGACGGCCCTGCCCACAATTTTCATTTTTTACTTCATTTAAACCAATCATAATCCAATTTATCATTTGTAAGCCAATTTATTTTTAACTAATGAAGTAACTGTAATTGTTTATTGATCTCAATTTTTTCTAATAGTCATAGCATGCAAAAAAGTGTCTGACTAACATCAAGTTCAAATCTTTTAGTGCCTTTAAAGAATATATATGGTCGGCTAAGTTCGTCTGCGGAACAGCTTGGCAATAGGCATTGCCAAGAAACTGGTGGAGAGTGGTCATGTCCCACCCTTTTTGGTAGACAAGGTGATTTTCATGAACTTGGTTAGTAGACCAATAATCAATTTGATGGTATAGTTTGTCACTTAATAGGATAGTTAGTCAAATATTACTCCAAATCAAAGAGGTCACCTATTAAGTGATAAACAAGCATCAACTTGATTTTTGGTCTACAAACTAATTTTGTACTCAGGCTCATGAAAATCACATCGTCCACCAAAAAGGGTGGGACATGGCTGCTCTCCACAGGTTTGATTTTTTCAAATGCCTATTGCCAAGCTATGTCCGACCACATATTCTTAAAAGGAACCAAAAGATTAACTTATACACAAAATTCTAGCTAGATGTTAGTCAGACACTTTTTTGCACGCTATCTCCTGGACTATATGAATTGTTCGTATATATTTTTTATTTTTATTTGTTACTTGCTAAATTCTTGTATTTCTGGTCGTATATTTATGAAAACACTTTAAAAATGGACTATATTTACTCTACTAATAGCAAATATTGTGTCCTTGTGTGGGATGAATAAGAGATAAAATATTTGTTTATATGTTGTTATTTTATATAAAATAAACAATAAAATAGAATTTTCTAGAATGTCTATTCAGTTTGTTTACATCTTGATTTTTACAAATTTCCAATTTAGGATCCACACTATCTATTTTCTAAATAAAACTTATAAAAGTTTGTTGCTTTATTTGATCAGATAAGAGAGAAGCAGAATCTCAGACTGAAGACGTCTCCTACAATAGTACAAGTGAGTCCTCAGATACTTCAGATTCAGATGATCAGGTGATTTATTTTTATATCTTGGACTTTATATTTACTATTATTTATGTACGTGTAATATATGGTTAGTTAATTCGTCTGTTTTGAAAACTCTTTGAGGATATAGTGGTGTGCGTAATTATAAATTATGGTACTTACTTACTTAGTCAGATCCTCTTCTACCACTTGGTCCTCTACTAGGTGTAGAGGATGACCAAAACATGTCCAATGTTCTCTATTTTTGGTCACAGTCCTTGCTTGTTGGAGAGACGATCGTCGATCCTCCAGGGTGGATGAGATGTTATCCGTCCTTCTTCTTCCCCTGGGTCTTCTTCCTCCACAAAGAACTTCGAGGACTTTTTTGGGCAACTGCTCCTTGTTCGTTCTTTGCAAATTCCCAAACCAGCGTACCTGGGGATTTTGTACTGAGCGTAGGATGGGCCGCACTTCCAATCCTAGCCATATGGTGGTATTTTTAATTCTGTCTCTTCGAGTTTTATCGTCATCTCTTATTAAGTATCTCATTTCTGTAGCTTGTATCCTGCTTTCTTTCTTTTTTTGTTAGTGCCCATGATTAGCATTCATACGTCATGGTAGGAACATAAACTGTTTTGTATACAACCATCTTTGTTTCTTGCTAATTTCCCCGCTTTACTGATGGAACCCTTATTTATTGCATGGAAATATTTTACCCTTGGCTGCCTTCCTTGATCCTATTTAGTAATTTTGGTTTCCTTCTGCTGTTACAGTTACTCCCAAATACTTAAAATGTGTGGCTTGCTCAAACTGTTCTCCTTTAATAGTAATTGCATGCTATTTTGCTTCTGTTAAAATCCCCATAGTTTTTTGTTTTTCCTTCATTGATTTCAGTCCTCTCTCCTCTAATTCTCTAATCCAAGTATTAACAAGCTGATTTAGTTTTGCAGCTGATTCTGCAACCAAATCAGATCATTTGCAAATGCCATGGCAGAAAGTGTTATTCGCTGCAACAGCCAGTTTCCTACGTAGTATTCTCTTGACAATGCTTTACAGAACTTTATCATGTTGTAACCAAAATAAAAATAACGGTACTTGTGTTACAAGGTCCAATATGTTTGGCGCTTATACTTTAAAAGCTCATAAAAATAAATAATGTAAAATAAACAACACTTAAGAGGTTTAAGAAACCCTTCAAGTGGTGCTTGAGTTGTGCTATAAATCCTTTAATTGATGAAAACAAAGTATTTTTATGACAGGGAGGCCCATACCGATAAGAACACAGGCATTTGGTGGAAAAGAGGTTATTAGAATTTCCTTCTCGTATCAAAGACATAGAAATTACTGATTAGCTTGTTCATTGAATAAACTTATTTGCTGCTATGCTTCAACCCAGGATAGGCATTGGCTCCCCTAACAACATTTATCCATTATTTTTTTGTGCTTTCTCTATTTTTCTAACTCCTTAGCTCAAGCACTAACAAGTTGCATGCACATGTTGCGGGAAAAGTGCAATTGGAAACAGTTCCGCAACAGTTCAGTAACACAACACTGAAAATACCTCAACCACAAACGAGAGAGCACGTGTAGGTAGGGAGCAAGGTTTAGTTATGGTTTGGGCAGCGAGTATAAACTGCACCACGCGTGCGCCTTTTCCCGGGATATGTTGTAAAGTGTTTCCATTGCCCGTGGCACAAGTTGTGTCCCACAGTCGCTTGGCACATTTTTGTCCCCGGCACATGTCCCACAACATGTTGCAGACTTTCCATTTCAACAAAATCCTGGAACTTGTGCCGGCAACATGTTGCAGTACAAATTTGTTGTTATGGAAACGGGGCTTAAGTCTTCTTCCACATTCTGAAGCCTTCTTTCTAGGTTTTCCTCTTATTGAAGGGTCAAACATTTTAACATAGATTTTTTATTAGTACAAGTAGATGAGATAATTGGAAAATTTCAATCTCAAAAACTATGAAGGTTCTTATAATGAATTGGCTGCATCTTTTTTATCAACTGAAATTAAAAAAATCATTCTCTGACTTCAAGGTGTGGTGGCTTTATGACTTAAGCTTTATAGTAATCCTTATTCCCACAATTCCTTAAGATTTGAAAAAAACTGATTAAGTTTAATCTTTAAGTTTTATTCAGTACAAATAGCTTTAGCTTATTTGAGCATGAAGATTTTTTCCTGTTTAGGTAATGATTATTTCTTGTATTGGATATGAATATTTTTTGCATAGAAAATGAATTTTGACTTAAATTGGAATTGAATACTTATTTTATATGCAATGAATATTTCTTGTATTAGTCATACCTCTGCCTTATACTATCTACATAACTGTCATTCTTATTTAATATTAGCCTTCGTTCGTGCTAGGAATCATTGATTATATTTCCTAATTATTATTTAGGCCAAGCGATTAACTGAATTGTCTAAATAGTTTTGTTTCCAAAGCCTTAATAAAAAAAGAATCAGGACTATTTAATACATCGTTCATTCTGTACAACATACATTTTAGCGCACACCACTGCATACAAATTAATGGATTTAGTTCAGCCAGTTTTGTGCCTATATTGACAGACCTGTGGCCGACAGACGTACATACTGACAGAAAAGAAAATAGTTAAGGCTAGTTTTGGTTTTCTTAATGCATGAAATGAAAATGTATCCAACAATTTTCCAATTCTGATAAATTTACAGACAAAACTTCAATTATATATATAGATTTATTTACTTGTTGACTAATTTTGAATATTATTTTGATTTTGTTTATAGGACGGTGTCAAAGAAGAAGAGTGTTTCAAATGTTCATCGAAGTTGAGTCGAGATCTTAGAAGGAAAAGGAAACTTAAGTCTCGCCTGGTTGTAGAGTGTCAAGCACTTGAACTGCACAAGCGACAACTCTTAGATCAAATAGCTGCTTTAAAAACCTCATCACAGGTAACTAATGTAAGACAAACCAATCACACATCTAAATACTAATGTACTTTAAATGAAATATGTGACATTATAAAGCAAAACACTGCTTACAATTAGTAATGTAACAGGGAAGCCAAAGCTAGAATATTCTATAGGAAAACAGTGTAGATCTTTTGCTAGTAAAAGCTGGAATTTTTTTCTAGAGGTGCTTCCCTCCACATCTATTAGATTCCAGTAATCTATCTGATTAAGCTCTAACAGCATAGAGTCACACAAGGAGTATAATCCTAGCTTAAAAGGTGTACAATTCATACACCATGAACACACCAGAATACAAAGTGTTACAATATCCATTTACATGTGGCCAACAGTTCGTTGAGCCACAAGAACACTATAGATACAAGCAACTGGTAACATTTATTGTCAAGTACCTATAAACTTAGGGGGCTAGCGTGACCGAGGGGCTCAAGGCATTCACCCAGCTATCAATGAGTCGAGGTGAATCAAGGTCGTGGGTTCGATCCCGTGCATG
The DNA here is from genome assembly GCA_951217055.1 of Gerris lacustris. Taxonomy (NCBI): domain Eukaryota; kingdom Metazoa; phylum Arthropoda; class Insecta; order Hemiptera; family Gerridae; genus Gerris; species Gerris lacustris. The sequence goes on along the minus strand of OX578283.1, from coordinate 56,264,755 downwards.
ATGCTCTTTTTTAAATAGCTCACTAATGACCACACCATACCCGCTTTGGCAGTACCATGTACAGGTATGATGTGGGAAGTGACTGGAACTCTCGACCGCAGGGTTAGTAAAATGGGCCCAATGTGGTCTGATTGCTAGGTTTGAATAAGTGGTTCGTCCTACCTGTCTAACCATTACCATTATCCATAAACTTATTACTTGTTGACAGGATAAACGACAGTAACATCACCATCAACATGTTTCCAACATTTTTTGCCTGCTTATATTTGTACTTGTACTAGTTAGGGTACTTCTTTAGATTGTTACTCCCCTTCGTTGTTTAGAGTATAAATGTCCTTGAATAAATAACTATTAAGACAAAGGGATATTTAGTCCAATGTACTTTGGGACAAAGGAATATCACAAGTCTCTTTTTATAAGGGGAGTAACAATTTAAAGAAGAACATACCGTACACCTTCTTTAGATTGTTACTGCTCTCTGTTTTTTTATAAGGGGAGTAACAATCTAAAGAAGTGCCCTAGTTAGATGGGTAGGACGAACCACGTGTTCTAACCTCAGCAAATTAGGCCATGTTATAGACCCATTTTACCAGCCCCGTGGTGGAGAATTCCACCCACTTCACACATCATACCTCTGTTGCATTATACCTCCGAAGTGAGTATGTTATAGTCATTAGTGAGGTATATTAATTAGATCGTCAAAGTGTGGGGGAATTGAACCCCTTAAGAGATGGTCTTGGCCTGCTCTGTCCTCGAATCATAGATGCAAATCAGAGCATCATGGTATAAGATCTCGAACCCTCGACCTTGAGTCGCCTCAACTTACTGATAGCCCTTTCAGCCCCTCGGTCACGCTGCTTCCCCAATAACAATGCTAACACTGAGTACTCAGAACTCCTTGAGGCACTGGAAACCGACACATTTACTCAGCCCTTGTTTGTTTTATTTTCTCTATTTTGATGGTATCTGTACAACACAAATCCCTCTAAAGATGTTTTCACAAACGGGGAGAAAAATTCCAAAGGCAGCACCTGTGATATTTCGTCACCTCCTGAAGACCTATAATCACTCTAGATATTAATCAGTTTAACTAAAAGACACGAAGGAATTACTTGAGTTTCTTTAACAAAACAGCTTTCAGCCTTCATAAGACCATCATCAGTGCCCTAAGACACACAATAAGGGTACTCTTATAGAAAAGGGGCCCCAGAAGTGTTTATATCCCTTATTTTATTAAGACAAAGAGATATTCAGTCCAATATGCTTTGGGACAAAGGAATATCACACTTTTGTATAAAAAAAAAAAAAAAAAAGTGGGGGTCCTTTTCTGTAAAAGTGCCCACAATAAGTTTCAAATTAAGTATAATCCTTCAAAATAAGCAAACCATTGAAAATAACATGTAAAAGAAGGTAAAAAATTATAATTAAACAAATTACACATGTCAAGAGAAAAGCGAATCAACTAAATTCAACTACTTAAAATAGTTTGAACTAATAAAAGTTGTATGTCGTAAAGCTTATAATATCATATCTAATAAAAGCTGTATGTTGTAAAGCTAATAATCTCATATCTAATAAAAATTGTATGTCATACAGTTAAGAATCTCATATCTAATAAAAGTTGTATGTCGTAAAGCTTATAATATCATATCTAATAAAAGCTGTATGTTGTAAAGCTAATAATCTCATATCTAATAAAAATTGTATGTCATACAGTTAAGAATCTCATATCTAGTAAAAGTTGTATGTCGTAAAGCTTATAATCTCATATCTAATAAAAGCTTTATGTTGTAAAGCTAATAATCTCATATCTAATAAAAGTTGTGTCATACAGTTAAGAATCTCATATCTAATAAAAGTTGTATGTCGTAAAGCTTATAATCTCATATCTAATAAAAGCTGTATGTTGTAAAGCTAATAATCTCATATCTAATAAAAGTTGTATGTCATGCAGCTAAGAATCTCATATCTAATAAAAGTTGTATGTTATACAGCTAAGAATCTCATATCTAATAAAAGTTGTATGTCATACAGCTAAGAATCTCATATCTAATAAAAGTTGTATGTCGTAAAGCTTATAATCTCATATCTAATAAAAGCTGTATGTTGTAAAGCTAATAATCTCATATCTAATAAAAGTTGTATGTCATACAGTTAAGAATCTCATATCTAATAAAAGTTGTATGTCATGCAGCTAAGAATCTCATATCTAATAAAAGTTGTATGTTATACAGCTAAGAATCTCATATCTAATAAAAGTTGTATGTCATACAGCTAAGAATCTCATATCTAATAAAAGTTGTATGTCGTAAAGCTAATAATCTCATATCTAATAAAAAGCTGTATGTGGTAAAGCTAATAATGTCATATCTAATAAAAGTTACTTTGTATTGCAGGTTCATCTGTCGAATACTCAAGTGTGGACAGCACTCACCTCTAAGTTAAGGTACCAGGAATCTATCTGTCAAACACTTGAGAATTCTTTCAGACTTCAACAGAAACGCACCGAACAAGCATTGCACAGTGAGTAAAACTTTCTCTTATAATATTCAACTTCTAACTAAATTGCATTTCTAAATTTCTGATTTATACCACTTTTTGACTAGAATTTTTAGATCTTTTATTTTTCTAAATGTTAGCTTATGTTTATTTTCTCATAGGTTATTATTGAATTTTAGTGACCAACCTTAAAAGATTCTCTACTATAAACACATTTACTCCTCTACGTGTCTCTATTTTTATCCATAGTTATTTTACCTGATTTTTTAATTTCTCTCTTCTATTTTTTAATTGTGATGGCGCCAAAATTTAATTTTGATTTTTTGATGGATTTACACGTTTTGAGGTCCCCTGAGTCCAAAAAATGTCTATCAGTCGTTTGTCTGTGCAGACACCTGGAGTCTAAACTACTGGGCTGATTTTGACAAAATTTGACATACATGTTTAGAAAAATCATACCCCGAGGCGAAATCAAGAAATTAATTTTAGCTCCAAATTTGGGGGGCTACCCCCAAAATCTCTAAAAAATGCTAAAAAAAAAAAAAAAAAGGTTTTGACAATTTCGATTAAAAACTTCTAAAATATTGTACATTTGCCGTTTTCCCGGGAAAAATAGAGTTCCTGAGAAAATAGCTTTACACTCGGATGGAGGGAGGCCGGGTCGATTCCTTGCCAAGGAGATGTTATTTTCATGATACATTTTGATAATATGTTCAGTAATAATTAAATGCACCTACAAAAACTAATAAATGGGAAACACTGGGCTAAGTAATTCTGAACTCGTATATGAGAAATTTTGTCTGAGTTGTCTCGGACTGATTTTTTACTATTTGAAATGGAGTAAATTAGGGTAAACTTACAGAATTAAATTTATGTAATGCAATTTGCTAAGAAAAGAGTAAGCCAAAGAGGCTAAATTTGGGATCTTTAACAAACAACTTTATGTTTGTGCAAAAAAGCACTAAACTTCTAAATTTAAAAAGCTAGATTTTTATTATTTAATATTGAATTTGTTCTATTATTATTTGATATTGAAGTCAGTTATTTGGTTGTTTTTACAGAAGCTTATGAAAGGCATAAGTTTGATCTCCTTAATGTACAGAACACACTTCGTATGACAAGAGAAAAACTTCAGAACCAATCTGCTATCACTCGACAGTTGGTATGTTTATTAAAAGTATATATAAAACCACACATTTTATTAAACTTGCAAGTTAAAATAAATTAATGTGTAACCATTTATTGAAAGAATTAAATTCACATTTTAACAAATAATTAAAATGTCCTATTCAAAATCACAAATAAAACAGCAAGCAATCAGAGAAACAAAAAACCAACTACCTAACAAACTAACAAATAATCAAGAAAACAAACTAACAAAGAAATAAGCAAATAGGAAAACACAAATTAATAGTATAATTATTGTTATTTATGTAACTAGGCAGCAAAATGGATTTTTACTGAAGAGTGATAAAATTAGCCTCCAAGCCGGTGGCTAGGACAGGCTATGAAAATTAACTGCCGAGGCGAAGCCGAATTAGATAATTTATCTACTTGACTGCCGAGGCAGGCAATGAATACACGAGGCAGACATGTTTCCTTTGATGCCTTGTTTTGTTGCATATAATATTTTATATAATTAACTGCCGAGGTGAAGCCGAATTAGGTAATTTATCTACTTGACTGCCGAGGCAGGCAATGAATACACGAGGCAGAAATGTTTCCTTTGCTGCCTTGTTTTGTTGCATATAATATTTTATATAATTAACTGCTGAGGTGAAGCCGAATTAGGTAATTTGTCTACTTGACTGCCCAGGCAGGCAATGAATACACGAGGCAGAAATGTTTCCTTTGCTGCCTTGTTTTGTTGCATATAATATTTTATATACTCACCTATTTAGATTAAAGAAAATAGAAGCTTAGGGGAAAACATTAATTATATAACATTGCCATGTAATAAAACAAGTATAAAACTAAATTAAAATAACACAAATTAAAATAATCTTTCTCATTTTTTAATATAACATTTTAATAAGTTACAATAATTAGCCTCAAAGAGAGTAAAACTAAAAAATATTCTTTGTTTTATTCAATTTTATTAATTGTAAACTGGTAAATAAAACTAAACCTAAACAAAAACAGATGTTATGACACGCACTGGTAAACACTGTACTTTTCCTGCCTAGGCAGGGAAATATTTCCCTTACTATTTCAATTTCTTTCCTACCTGTTTTTAATATTTTAATGACAAATGAGCAAAATAGTATTTTCCAGCCTATAAACAGTTAAGTAATGCTTAATTTTGCTGCTGTGACTAGATAATAGTTATTTATGTAACTAGGCAGCAAAATGGAATTTTTCTGATGAATGATTAAAAGTTAGCCTCCGAGCCGGAGGCGAGGACAGGCTGTGGAAATTAACTGCCGAGGCAGGTAATTCATTCGATTGACTGCCGAGGCGAAGCCGAGGCAGGCAATATATCAATGAGGCAGAAATGTTTCCTTGCTGCCTTGTTGCATACAATATTTTTCCTACTGGCGGCAGAAAAATGTTTCCTATAAATAATATTTATTTCATAATACTTACTTACTTATCAAATACTCTTATTGAACTATTTAAATTTAAAATAAAAACAAGCTACAATGTCAAATGTTACAGTTATAAATAATGAATTGACAGAAATACAGTGAAAACAAAATAAAATGATGATAATAGACGAGCTGCAGTGTTGCCACTAATTTAATTTTTTATGATTATTTTAAGAACTACAATTTTCTGTAATATTTTAATGTCTTTTTTATCTTTTTATTCCATTCTATTTTATAAATATAATCTATTATATGTATTTATAAACCTTTTTTTTATAAACGCGTAATATTTTTAAGGTAAATTGTCAAATAATTTAGGTTGAAGATTACATAAAACAAAAGGTTGTTTGTTTATTTATTTGTAGCGGGGAATGTGGGCGTGGCTTAGCCTGGAAAAATCCTCAGCAAAATACAATTTTGCCGCCTAGGCAGCAAAATCGTATTTTGCTGCGTATTGTAAAGTTTTCTTGAAACCTCAGAGAAATTAAATTTTCATGCCTAAAAACAGTTCAATAATGCGTCATTTTGCTGCCGCTAGTAGGAAAAATAAATATTGTCCTAAAATTTTATTCAAATAGTTTTTATTCAAAATGTACTGTAGAATAATTGAATATATTTCCCCTTGATGTATTAAAGAATTATTTAAGCATTTTTAGTGTTTCCTATTTCTTGTACCTATTGTTTTCTTTGTTTAGTTTGCTAATCAAGTAATAAATTGTTATTTTATAATATTTTATTAAAATAATATATAATAAGATGATGATCGCTTATTATATCATAAGATTTGATTTAAATATTGTATAATTTTAATGATGTGGAACCAAGCATGTTTTTTAAGATATTGAGGGGGTCTTCTTTGACTTAATTGACTTATTTCCTTTAATTCCTTGGGGGACATAGAGCTACAACAAAGGAGTTCCACAAGACTCCGATTTTGGGGCTATGCTTTTTTCATTCTCCCTAGGTCTTGCCTTCTTTTTTTCTCCACTGTCCTCGAGGTTGTTCTGGGTCTGCCAGGCTTCATTTTCCCTTGTAGTCTAACAGCCCTGGAATGTTCCAGGGATATCCCATAATATCAGTTAACAGACCCTGGAAGATTCCATAACTTGATTTGACTTGGAAGATTCCAGGGTCTGTTAACTGATATTAAGGGATATCTAAAGCCAGCCATACACGTTGTGGTATACATAATAATTAATCTGTACTGGTAAACATTTATGCTATCAAGTTATGACAACTTCAACTTGCACATACGTTCCGCTTTACTTGTCAAGGTATACCGCAGCATGTATGGCCGGCTTTAGGAGTAATGGGACTTCTAATTTTGGGTTTATTTTTTAATAGGAAAATTGTAAGAGTTATCTTATATGAGTATGTTTAATCTATTCAACCTGAATGTATGTTTTTAGTTGGAGAGGGTAGCAGAAGCGGACACTTTAGTTAAAGAGTTGTTTGTAGAGAATGCTCACCTCGTCAGTGAAATTGCTTCCCTCCAGTCAAACTCACCTGAACGAGTTGGACCACTTTCCATATAACTCGTATTTATATCAAATAATCCTACTTGTAAATTTATATATTTTATATATATATATATATATATATATATATATATATATATATATATATATATATATATATATATATATAAACATTATCCTGAACTTCATTACAAATAATTATAATATATAAATTTCTGGATCACACTTGTTTGTTTGTTGTTCTGTTTTTTTTCTTTTTTTAAAAAAAATAGCTAATTATTATGATATAAAATATATATTTTTATAAATATATAAAAAGTCTTTCTTTATGGAAAAAAATTAGTTAAATTAGGTTGTTTTCAAAATCATATGTAAATATCAGGTGAAGTTGGTTTATTTTATTGAACATTTTTTTTTTTTTTTTTTTATTCTATTAATATTTTTCTGTTTATTAAGCTTATAGTATGGGTGCCCATAGGCAAAAAAGTAACTTATACATACTCTTTTCAAACCTTTTTGTATGGCTTGTTTAGGCAAAGTCTGACACCGTTTTCCTCTGTGACTTTTTTTAGTTTTGGGGCGTTTTTTTTTTATTTGAACTCTAAAATTTTGACGTGTCAGACTTGAAAATCGGAAAAAGTTCTGTGTCAGACAATATTAAAATGTTGATTTATAGGGTTCAAATAATGTATCTTGAGAAAATCAGCCAGTTATTAATTAATGATATTAATTAATTTTAATTACTAATAATGGATATTAATTAATATGAACCAGTTGAATTGTACTTATTAAGTTAACATCACCTTCTTGTAAACAAAACCCAGCACAACCTGACATCTTTGTCATTTTTCGACAGATTATTCTCATAATTTGTCAGGTGGGCGCCATTTTTGTTTTCATTTAAGTCTACTTTGATAAAAAAAAAGTTAGGGCCTGTCCAAGTTGACTTTGATACCCTGTTTAAATGATCCAACTAGCGTCAAAGTAGAGTCAAAGCTAATTGGTCCAAGTATACTTTGACTTTAATAGGGTGACTTTATATTTGGTTTGATTAAGTGGATAATTTTGTTTGGATTAGCTCTTATTAAAGAGATAATTGTCCTTGCTCTTTCTCATTTTTTAATATAACATTTTAATAAGTTATAATAATTAGCCTCAAAGAGAGTAAAACTAAAAAAATATTCTTTTTTTAATTCAATTTTATTAATTGTAAACCGGTAAATAGTTGTGGTTTTCCATTGTAAAACTTCATATTCAAGGTGATGATGATTCATTGGATGATTATCTTTGTTAAAAATAATTCACGTTAACACTCATCCCCCTTATGGGTTTATTAGCTACCTAGACTTTGTGTTTATAAGCCAATAATATTCTACTAATAAGCTCAACACCATGTTGCTAGACATCATTTTGCATTTAATAAGAATAAAACAGCTGAATTATGTGGTATCATTAACTTCGAAAATGTGGAATTTACACTTTTATGGTTTCACTGCTTTTTTTTTGCACCACGTGTTTCTTTTCATTCATATAATCAATTTGATTCATAAAATCATTTTAAAAATATTTTCAATTGAAATTATTGGGCCCCATATTGAAAACAAACTTTAAAATATCCAATTGTAATTGGTCAATTTAATTAACATGTCATGTTAACTTCATTATTTTTCTCAACATGTTCTTTCCAATCTTTTATTCACAAAATAATTTCTCAAAAATGTTTATTCAATAAAATGAACCAACTAAATAACAAAAAGTTTATTTCATAATCAACTTAAAAGCTTATAATTTTGATTACATTATTTAGAATAAATAACTTTCTCTTACAATGAAAGTTTAGATTAAGTATTGTTTTTTATTTCTTACTTACCTTCTTTGAAGACAATGAAAGTTCATGATTGATTAATCATTAATCTTTCATGATTTAGTTATAATAATTACTTTTTTCTTCTTTAGTAGTAGCTTGTGTAGATAATGGAACTTCTTTCTACTTTTTTTTTTCTTTCTTTCTTCGTTTAACGATTCTATAAAAAGTGGATCAAGACTAAGTTCAGATTATGAATTAAAATAGCAACAATTTCAATTCTCTTATTTGTTAAATTATTAATATTTTTATTTGATATTTATCTACTTTGATGCTTATTGTGCCTTAAAAAAAAAACTTTGATTCTTAGTATAATTGCTAGTTTTGTAATTTGCAACAATAGGTGTATTGTGCCTTGTTTTTTAAACGCACCGAAATTGTTGTTTCCTTTTAAAAAACCTTTGATGTCCAAAAGTTATCAATCAGATTGTAAATTGACAATAATCATAATAATTATTGATAAATTAATGATCAACATAATCAAGCAGTAATGTATTTACCTAAAACCATTGTCTGTTTACTTACATTATATTTGTTCTATTCCCTGAGAAGTGAAACATGTTTTTACTTAATTATCATAGCCAATAAATTTGTAAACTGGCTGATACCTCTTTTGTGTAATGATTTAAGGTTACATTGATCACAATTAACATTAAATTTAATAAATAAATGATCAATTAAAAGAGGATTGGTGTCTTATAGAGGTATCTTATAATCTGAAGTCCAAGATCTACAACAAATAAGTTAAAATTTCTCCATCAAGATCGATTTGATTTCCTTACTTACTTACTCGGATTACTTATTCGGATCCTCTTCTACATCGAGGGTAGTTGAGGGTTGACAAAAGCGGCTCCATGCTGGCCTATCAAAACTTATTTGCTGGGCGATGTCCCAGGATATACCTCTTTCTTGGCTATTGACCTGGAGATTGTCCAGCCAAGTGGATTTCCGGCGCCCATTAGGTCATTGCCCTTCTGGCCTGGCTCCAAAAGCTCTTTTGGGGGTATATCTTTACCCTATACAGTTACGTGATCACCTCAACTGATTATTTTAAACCATCTCATTCAGTGGTCTGACTCCCAGACCTAATCTGTCAATTCAATTCGATTTCCATTTAGGCCTCAGGTACAATACGAGCGGTGAACGGTAGGTGGCAGAGCAGTGTCGCTTACGTTTATGAAGTAGAGGACGGCCGGCTACGACAAGCTTGAGCGTCTGAGCGAATAATGTTGATGCTTGCCGCTCACCGCTTAGCCTAGACATTAATTTTCACTCACCTCAGAGTCTTTTCAGTTGATTGGGAAGTCTTGTCTAGTAAACATGGCAGCCTATTATTTTCGCTCTTATCGCAGCCAGCGCCTTTTACCGCTTATATTGTACCCAAGGTCTTCCTCTGGTAATCCTCATTCATTTCATTACTCTGGTAATCCTCTTATAGGTGTCAAGGCTTTTTGTTGGGAGAACACCAATAATCTTCCTTTAAACGAAATCTAAAGATTTTGCTCTTGTCATAATATGAAGCTCCTTCACAATTTCTTTCCATTTTTTCATCCTATCCTTGCCCTACCAGCAAATCTTGCTTCTCACGTAATTTTTATGATATCTGCTATCAGGCATACTACATAGATAACCAAACCACCTTAGTTGAGCTTCTTCAACTGGAGCATTCAGCCGAATAACAGTCTATGTAACCAATTACTAATTTACCACCTGTAACAAAAAAGCATATGGATCAGGAATATTATGAAGATTGTTTCCACAGAGACTCTTGAGTCATTTTTTCACCTATGTATTTTGATTTTTTTAAAAGTAACTTCTGAATCTGATATTTACTCCTACATAGAGCATTATTCCAAAAAAAAAAATAATACCATTTACAAATATGTTTAACGTATACCGTTATTTGGCTGAACGCTTAAACTAATCTCTTGTAGCATTTCATTCAAGATTAGTGGATCCAACTCATTAGTAGAACCTATCATATTTCTATTTTATCTAAAAAGATTTAATAGGAATATTTTATTATTATTATTGTTATTATTATTATTATTATTATTATTATTATTATTATTATTATTATTAATTTGTTGATGTTTAAATGTAAATAACTATTGTTGCTATTCTAATTCAAATTCTGTTCTCATTTACTTTTCTTTATTTTTCTTTCTTTCTTTAATTTTAAGAGAATATTTATAGAAAAAATAAATCTATGATTATATTTAAATAAGAAAAGAAGTTAATATATTTGATTTTTTTTTTTTTGTATCAGATATTATTTCTCAAATTGAATGCCTCTCCAAAAACAAAACTTAATTTTTAAGTAAAACTTAACAAAAAATGCTCTAAATACAATTTCATTTTAGACCTCTTTAAATAATAGAAAAGCTTTTCAAATATTAAAAAGCTTAATATTTTGTTTTCTTAAAAAAATAAACATCCTTTATTTTTTAAAACAAAATAAATGTTGCTCACAATTTTTATAAAAGGCTCAACGACTTTATTTTAAAAAATATGTGTAAAGATATTACAAGTTAATAAATCACATTCCTAAGGAAATGAAAACTAAATAGATAAAAATTAAACTGATATTCTGATATAAATATTAAAGCGATTAAGTGCCTTTTTTTTAATATTTGTTATTAATTATATATATATTTTGCTATTTTATAGTAAATGATTTAAATATTAATTATATTATGAGAAATTTATATTGTAATAGTTATGGATTACTCAAAAATAATATGATGAATATTTTTAGCAAAGTCCTTGTAAGTGGAGAATGAACTTAATCTGTTTAGTATAATTATGAAATGGAACTTACTCACACTGGATAAAACTCAAAGAGTAAACTTGATCAGTTTATTGTCAAACTGTAGTAACAAATTTTTAATATCAGACTACTTTAATCAATGAGTGGATTAATTCTCCTTTGTTAAAAACCATAATGGTTTTTACTTATAATAAGTGTTCCTGTTTAAGACTAAAATTATATTTCATGAACTTATAGGTCACACAATGTTGAACGTGCCTTGATCGGTTAGGTCTCCTTATTACACTACTAATGTGCTTAGCACATCTTTAAGGGAGTGAATGTCACTGTAAGGGTAGTGACACACTTCCCCACCCGGGTAGCGCTACCCGGTCAGCAATGAGAATAGAATCAACCTGTCACACGAGGTGGCGCACCTGGTCAGCCCATTGTTTTCAATTGAGCCTGTCAGACGGTACCACCCAAGTCCCCTGCCACTCAGCCCCATTCCTTCAATCAAATATAGGGGAAATCAAATCAGGGGTTGACTGCATCCCTCATATAAGTATGTCTTTACTGGTGAAACTGTTGTTCAATATTCTAAGCAATTCGTTAAAAGTTCCATGCGACATTCGGCAAAAGATTAAAAAATGTTACTGTCCTCCTTGATAACGGGGGACACGGGGGTACACTGTATGAAGCAAACTAGTATTCTTTTTGTCTGAAATTATTGGATGAACCCAAAAACACCTTTTTCCCCTTCTTCTTTCATGAAAATATATTATAAGCAAGCACAGCTATCCTCTGGGTCAATTTCTCGACTGGTTCAAAAAAAAGAAAGAACTCGGGTGGCGCAAGTCAGGTGGCGGGAGCAAGTGGCATCAATCAGGTGGCGCTACCCGGGTGGCGAAGTGTGTCATTAGCCTAAGAAAATAATAAAATGTACTCTATTCATGGACTGTATACGTTAACTAATACACTATATTGTGGATGGTAGAACTCTTTAGCCTTAGCCAATTCAATGCGTCTTCAATGAATAATGAACATACCTCTCTGGCGGTTTTAAATAATACCAAATGATATTATACGATTTAAAAGTTAATCTTTTAAAAAATGTGTTGATGGTATCCTCTGTGGATACCAACGCCAGCAGGCCTGGTAGACCCTTTTAAGAGGGTTCTGCCCGAGACACAAGGAAAAGAGTAGCAGAGTGCCAGAAGGCTGTGAGTGGATCCACTAGGAATCCAACCACTAGCTGCTTTAGTGCAGATTGGAACCACAGTGGATCCATATGCGTTCAATGGGTTAAGTTAAAAATCACTGTTTTCTATTAAAGAAAAATTGATATAACTTCTTTCCAAATAGTTTTTATACAGCTTACTAATGACCACACCATTCTCCCTTCGGCGGTACAATGTACAAATGTATGATGTGTGAAGTAACTGGGACTCTCCACCACGGGGCCATTTTACGGCCCGTATAATGGCCCTAAAACATGGCCTAATTGCAAGGTTCGAACAAGTGGTTCGTCCTACCCGTTCTAGTAGGAAGTACTAGATTACTACTACTTTCCAAATAGTTTTGTTTGTCTAGTTAAAAAGTTGATCATTTTAATACGTTCACTGTTTTTGTTTTAATTCATAATAAAACTTCCCATTAAAAAAAGTTTCTGTGAAAAGAAAATCCACTATGAAAAAAATGACATTATGAGCTCTTGGACCAAGCCCACTGTAAAGATCTTGAAGGCTCTTTACTTTCTTCAAAGAATCATTATAATTGTTTTATGCAATTTTTGTGTTTTATTTGCTGTTATACTATTTGAAATTTAGTTCCTAATTTATTTATGTAAAGGTGTTTATTTTATCTCTTTATCAAAATTTTTAATATTTGCTATTTTGTTTGTATATTTTTTGCTTACTTTTTGGATATTAATTCTAAAAAATCTGTAAATTTTGAATATTTTAAAAAATGTATATTTAATTTTTTTTTTTTGGCTTTTTATAATAATTAAGAGTTTGAATTTAAAGAGTTCTGTTAATAACGCAGATATTTTATACAAAATTAATTAATAAGGTTCATGAGGATTATAAATTATAATTGCAGTGCAATCAATTTATTTTGATAAGAAAATATTGTCAAAATTATTATCTGATAATAATTAATTCTATTGTACTATTCTTGCCAGTTGTAAAATAGCAAATTTGAGTTTTTTATACACCACTTAATGTAGCACTTGCTGTATGTAGTGTGTTGAACATATCCAATATCAAAATTTTGCTGTATATGTGTACTGATCTGCTAATCTAAATGTGGTTGATGTTATATTACAGGTTTTTTTTTGGGGGGGGGGGGGTGTAGTTTTTGCTATTTTTGATCCAAAAAACAAAAATTTAAATTTTGGCGTAACTATTTTCAGAAATAAAAGAATTTACTGAGCCAAACTCATGTATCTTTTACTTTACTTGCCCCGCCTTGCAGGGCAGGCTTGCACCCTCTTCAACATGAGAACCAGCTTTTTCTCTTTTTAAACTTTTAAATTTAAAGGTAGTTTAGTAGGTTTGTCAATCTAAATTCTAATTTCTAATTATATTTGCAAATTAAATTCTAATTTCTTTCTAAAAACCTAAACTTCTATAAGATTACTGAATTGTGTCAATAGGGGTGTATTTAATATGAAAAAATGTTACTCCATTAAGAAGTTTTTTCAAAAACGGCTATATTTCATTCCTCTTCGGAACATTTTCAAACCAAAATAGAGTCGTAGAGTCATGGATCAGATTCCTTTGTGTATATGTGAAGTGACTCACTTCCTGTTTGTAATATTAGTGTTCAGGCTTGGATAGTGTGACGAATTACTTTTTTAGTAATTAAATTTTTATGACTTCGTTTTACTTGACTCTTATTAAAAAAAAAAAAAAAAATTTTAACTATTTTGGTTTGAAAATGTTCCGAAGAGGAATGAAATATAGCCGTTTTTGAAAAAACTTCTTAATGGAGTAACATTTTTTCATATTAAATACACCCCTATTGACACAATTCAGTAATCTTATATATTAATTAAAGGGGACAACTAAATTGAAATATAAATGGATAAACTTCTATCTTGAAATTTTTTCCATCAAGATTGCAGAAACTTAGGTAAAAAAATGTGACCGTGTGGATTAAATTACTTACCACGTCTGCCCGGCCATCACTGAGTCAAGGGCGGTACAAGGTCGTGAGTTCGATCCCTCACCGTGATGCTCTTATTTATATGGCTCATTAATGATCATATCATACTCGCTTTGGCGGTACAATGTACAGAGGTATGATGCGTGAAGTGGCTGCAACTCTTTACCACGGGGCTAGTAAAATGGGTCTAAATATGGCCTAATTGCTAGGTTCCAACAAGTGGTTCGCCCTACCCGTCTAATACTAGGACCTTACTACTACTAGATAAAAAATTTTAACTTAAGAGTAAGACCATTTTGAATGGTGTTTATTAAATTAAGTCATTTAGTTCTGAAAGTGCTGTTACCTCTCTACAAATTATTTACTACTCACATTTTAACATTTTTTGTGACTAAAAATTAGAATTTAATATATATATTCTACTTTAGCATCTTCATTTTGCTATTTTATCATTGGTTAAGATAAAAAAAAAAGACCTTTATAATCAGTGATAAGTAAAAAAAACCTCCTGTACAATATGCGCTGAATCCGTCCTTTTTTGGGAACTATTACAAAATATTATCTGTTACAAGTTAAGTTTATATTGAAGAATAAATGCTTGTTAAATGTTTTTCTTTGAGAATTAAACAACCTTTGCTTGCTTGTACAACTAATTTAATATTTTGTTAACACAACCTTTTGTTTAAACAACCTTTGCTTGCTTGTACAACTAATTTAATATTTTGTTATAATGAAATTAAAATTAATAAGACAATTGTATAAAAAAGAAATGCTTTGAGATTCTTTTGTAATGGAATTGATTCGTTTTAACTTATTGTATAAAAAATGAATGAAGCTATGTTGCTAAAAAAAAAAAGGGTGTCTTTTGTTCTACAGAGTATTGTTTTGACTCTAGTCTAAAAAAAAATATATATATTATTGTCAACCTATGTAAAGGAAGAAATAAAGTCACTACACTATTATGTAGAATGGAATTGAGTTGAAACTAGTCTAAAATGTAACGTCAACTTTTGCAAAGTATGAAATTAAGTTAATAATCAATTATGTAGAAAAGAATGGACTTGACACTAAAAAGTATGGTACTTCTTTAGATTGTTACTCACCTTATAAAGAAAACAGAGGGGAGTAACAATCTGAAGAAGGTGTACGGAATGTTCT
Source organism: Gerris lacustris (assembly GCA_951217055.1). Taxonomy (NCBI): domain Eukaryota; kingdom Metazoa; phylum Arthropoda; class Insecta; order Hemiptera; family Gerridae; genus Gerris; species Gerris lacustris. Next base: position 56,249,248 of record OX578283.1, on the reverse strand, counting down.
TCTTTAGACTGTTACTCCCCTTATAAAAGCAGAAGAGTGATATTCCTTTGTCCCAAAGTACATTGGATTAAATCATCACTTTGTCTTAATAGTTGTTTAGTTAAAGTCATTTATATTCTAAAAAAACTCATAGGGGAGTAACAATCTAAAGAAGTATCGAGAGTATAACATTGCCAACTTTTACAAAAGAAAAAATGTAGTCGGTACTCACTTAAATTCCTAATTGTCAACTTTTTCAGTATACTGCACAGTCAGTGGCGTAACTATGAGCCGCATAACCGTGCAGGCCCGCATTCATGCATTGCCAGGGGGCCCCTAAATCAACAACGAGGGGGCCCCCAGATCTAAACAGAAGTTTTTTTTTTTGCTAATCAATTTTGTTTGGCGAGGGGCCCCCAAAAAGTTTTTGCGGAAGGGCCCCCAATACCCTAGCTACGCCACTGTGAACAGTATCATTTTAAACAATTTTATTTAATTTAGGTGCATCTACGGCGTTATTCTTAAAGGAATAATATAAACTGTCTCGCCACGTAAATTCAAACTTTTTATTAGTCAAAGCAGCTTTCAGACTTCAAAAGAGCATCATCAGTGCTGAAATGTGGAAAAAATAGAGTTACATTAGTAACAGGAAATAAGTGGAAGATGAGTCTACTTCTTGTCAGAGACCATTTAATGTAACTCTATTTCTTCCTCATTTCAGCACTGATGATGGCCTTATTAAGGCTGAAAGCTGCTTTGACTAATAAAATGATTGAATTTACGTATAAAAAGTTTGAATTTACGTACTTTTATCAGTTGCTTTTGTTAGTATCTATTACAATTTTCAGTAATAACAATAGAAAACATTCTTCTTTGAGTTTTAAAGTTTGTTTTTCTATGAGTGATTCTGATTATTTGCTAGCAATAGTAAGTTATTTTTTATAAATCTTGCTGTTAACTCTTAATGGCACGACTATAGTGGACAAACAATGAGGCACGGGCGGCGTACTTTATGCGCCAATGCATTTTTCAAACCATAAATTAGTTAAATCCAGATTATCTAGATTGAGTTTTGGAAATGTTAAACTAAAAAGTAAATTAATGTATTACATATTTATTTTTCAATGATATCTTTAATTATAAAAATGAAAATTACTATAAAAAATCAGTAATTACTCGTTCAGCGTTCTGACTTAGTATCTGGGCTTTCAACCTTAATTAATTATTCTTAGTTGTCAAAGTCCTAAGATAACTCCTCACAACCATCATCCTAATCTGACAACTCATGCAAAACCGAAAAAAAATTATCGAAAGGCATAATTTCTCTACTGGACAGGGTGGCATAGGCGGAGTATACGGTGCACCAAGACAAATATACACACCAAAACAATGCAGAACAAAGCTATAATCAAAGTAGACGGTTTCGTCCGTTTTAGGGGTCTCTAGTGATAGGATAGAGTGAGGGTTTATTATTCTCCCATCGTGAATCTGTGATATACAGAAACTTTTTTACTTGGGGTGCACTCAATGCGCCAGCCTGTGTCTCTAAGGATTAACAGAAGGTGAAGTCCAATGACAGTCCTTCATTTTCCAAAGAAGTGGACTATTAGAGAACTTCTTTGGTTAAACAGCTGTTTTTCTTAACAGTAGCCTTTGATGGTTGGCTAATAACAGTTGTTCATTTTCAAGAATGGTGATATTTTTAACCCTTACATTACCGTATCTACTTGTCAAGTACATTCTTTGTTATCTGCAGGGCCGTTCTTAGAGTAGGTGTTTTACAGTTTATTTTAATAAAAACTTCAGGTTATTGTGAACAGTATATCTTTTTTAAATTTTATTCCCTTTAACTTAACACTCAAATTTCAATATTTAAACTTCTTGGTGAATTTGGCAGTGACGGGGGGAAGGGCGTTTTAAATTTCTATGTCTATGCGTCTATGACTAGGTTTTCTTAAACCCTAGGGACGGCCCTGGTTGCCTGTACAATGAATTTTATTTTTAATTAAAAAACTAGTCTTTTCCTTTCACACCTTCCTCTTAGTCTTCCATTTATCTTTCAGCATTTTTAATCAACTGAAATGTGAACTAACCAGAGGTTCTAATCAAACACAATCTGTAAATATGTATTTCATTTTTTCTCTTTCTCTTTCCCTCTTGGTTATTTTTATTCTACAAATTAATTTTCTCTTTTTCCACCTTTTCTTGATACTTACTAGTTTTTTCATATTTATTTATATATATATATATATATATATAATTTTTAGAAATTTGTTTAAATTGTATAAAGATATTAATATATACAAATAAATATTCAAGATATTAAATGTTATAATATACTCTTTGGTTTTCTTTTCAAAAAATAATTATTTATTTTTTATAAAAATAGTTATTAAAATAGTTTTTTTATTTTTTAAATTTTTATTATTTAGTTGTGTTAATAACAAAATAAATAGCTCAAATTAGAAGTGACTTAAAAAATAATAAATAATTTGAGAGATATATATTATATAAAATTATATTATCAGCTAGTGGGGGAATAACTTGTGCTAATATGCTTTATTTATTATCAATTATTATTATTATTATTATTATTATGCATATAAAATTTTTTTTAAAGAAAATTGTTGTTTTTCTCAAAATCTAAACTAAATTGTTAGAGGCTGGATTTAGGTTTAAATATAGATTCTTAATAGAATAAAAGAAAAAATGGAGTTGTAATAAGTTATGAACAGAAAGTTTATGAATAACCAAAGATTGTTTCTTTTCTTCTGCTTCTAGTAAACCTGATCAGCACAGCATTGAACTAAGGCTGGAGGCTAGAGGTTGAGGGGTATAAAAATCTCCAGCCCATGGGCTGGAGATTTTTGGATAGTAGTGCCTGGGGATTTTTAGTGCTTCTACAATTTTTAGTGTGGCCACAAAACTCGAATCTCTACACTCCTCCTATATCTAATGTCTTTATATCTGTTAATGTCTTTACCTGTTGTGGAGCACAGTAAGGAGGGAGGAGACACAGTTATAGTCCAGGAGATAGCTTGCAGAAAAGGTGTCTGACTATAGTTCAAGCTAGAATATCGTTTATAAGTTAATCTTTTGATACCATTTTTTTCAAATGCCTATTGCCAAGCTATGTTCGGCAGACAAAATTAGCCGCCCACATATTTTTAAAAGGCACCAAAAGATTAACTTATACAAAACATTCCAGCTTGTGTTAGTCAGACACTTTTCTACACGGTATCTCCTAGACTATTAGGGTCAGTGTTTCTGGGTCTGTCTGGTTCATGTGTGTATAACATGAAACAAATTGCCTAGGTAGCTGCTGCAGGCACACCACCCTCAACCCTAGACTTATTGCGTCAGTGTGTAGAGATTTAAGTCATTGAAGACATCTATACAGTGTGATCATTATTGTAAACATATCTCACTTTTCTGGAATTCAAACCTTGAATCAGATATGTCTCTTAGTTTACTATTTATTTTTTACTTTTTTCTTCCTTATTTTATGTTATTTTGACAGTACACTTTGATAATCTTAAAAATTGATCTTTAGCTTTTCATGTACCTACTTTAATTTTGAAAATTTAATCTAGAGCTTTTTAATCTCTTAACTAGATACTAGTTTAAGAATTTAATCTCTCAATCTTTCTAGTGGGTTACACTGATTGGGTGTCGGGACTCACACCCATTAAGATGTGGTACCCATCCTGTAGGACATTGAACATCATTATGATTCAAAACATAGAAGCCTACATAATACTTATCTAGACCTGATTTAAAATTATATAAAATAAAAAAATTATTAAAAAAAAAATAAAAACCTTTGATTAAAATAATAAATATATAATCTCTTTGCCTAATAATAATTAAAACAAAAAAAGTCTAAATTTCCAATGATATGCCTTATGGTTGTGAAAATATCCTATATACATTCTTATGACTGGAACAATAAGTGAATCATTATCATAACATGTTGTTTTATAATCATTAATCACATGATTTCCTTACAATATCACATATCATTTTTAACTGTATAACCTTCGTTAAATACAGTTTTTAAAATTCTAATTTTTAAGTGCTAGCCAGATTTTGTCAAGAATTGACAATCCTTCTGAAAATTAATAAATAAGTTCTGAGAGGGTTGTGAATGAAGAATTTCTAATTCCTAATTAAGAATCCTAATATGAAATGTTTCCTTAATGTGTTTTTCTTGGCAATTTAGATCCAAATTTTGCAGTTCTATGAGTTATAATGTAATTGATGATAAACACTATAACCAGATAGTGGTAAAAAATAACCTATAATGGTTATTTATTTGAGTGTGTATTCTTAAGGCCCTACTGCCCTTTGAGGTTAGAAAAATCATTAAAATGAAAATTTAATTGGTTCTAAGCAAGATATCAAAAATCTAAGTACAGGCTTCATTCCAAATTTTAATTCTGCACAATTTGAGCCCTATTTCAACTCCCTGCTACAATAAATACTACAACAATTTCAATACAACGAGTTTCATCGTTGTATTGAAATGGCGCCTGTACTGTTTATCATAGGAAGTTGAAATAGGGCTCAAATTGTGCAGAATTACAATTGGGAATGAAGCCTGTACTTAGATATCTTGCTTAGAACCAATAAAATTTTAATTTTACTGTTTGTTTTTTTAACCTCAAAGGGCAGTAGAGCCTTAAGTCTAAAATTTAAAGAAATATGTCCATTCAAATAAACAATTTTTATTGGACAAAACCAGCGTTATACCACTATTGGTCATCTTCTGTGCCAATGAGACAAGCTGGCTCGTTCTCTTTCAATTATCCACTTGAGTGAGATTTAAACCTTTATCTCAAACTCCTGCATTGACTCTTTCTCTTTTACATTTCTACTTGAGTTATATTTAAACCTTTGTTGCAACTAGAGCACTGACTCATTCTCTTTCACATATCTACTTGAGTCAGATTTAAACCTTTGTCTCAAACTCCTGCATTGACTCTTTCTCTTTTATATTTCTACTTGAGTCAAATTTAAACCTATATCTCAAACTCCTGCATTGACTCTTTCTCTTTCACATTTCTACTTGAGTTAGGTTTAAACCTTTATCTAAAACTCCTGCATTGACTATTTCTCTTTCACATTTCTACTTGAGTTAGATTTAAACCTTTGTCTAAAACTCCTGCTTTGACTCTTTCTCATATCTACTTGAGTTAGATTTAAACCTTTGCCTCAAACTCCTGCATTGACTCTTTCTATTTCACGTTTCTACTTGAGTTAGATTTAAACCTTTGTCTAAAACTCCTGCATTGACTCTTTCTCTTTCACATTTCTACTTGAGTTAGATTTAAACCTTTGTTGCAACTAGAGCACTGACTCATTCTCTTTCACATATCTACTTGAGTCAGATTTAAACCTTTGTCTCAAACTCCTGCATTGACTCTTTCTCTTTTATATTTCTACTTGAGTCAAATTTAAACCTATATCTCAAACTCCTGCATTGACTCTTTCTCTTTCACATTTCTACTTGAGTTAGGTTTAAACCTTTATCTAAAACTCCTGCATTGACTATTTCTCTTTCACATTTCTACTTGAGTTAGATTTAAACCTTTGTCTAAAACTCCTGCTTTGACTCTTTCTCATATCTACTTGAGTTAGATTTAAACCTTTGCCTCAAACTCCTGCATTGACTCTTTCTATTTCACGTTTCTACTTGAGTTAGATTTAAACCTTTGTCTAAAACTCCTGCATTGACTCTTTCTCTTTCACATTTCTACTTGAGTTAGATTTAAACCTTTGTCTTAAACTCCAGCTTTGACTCTTTCACATATCTACTTGAGTCTGATTTAAACCTTTGCCTCAAACTCCTGCATTGACTCTTTCTATTTCACGTTTCTACTTGAGTTAGATTTAAACCTTTGTCTAAAACTCCTGCATTGACTCTTTCTCTTTCACATTTCTACTTGAGTTAGATTTAAACCTTTGTCTTAAACTCCTGCTTTGACTCTTTCACATATCTACTTGAGTCTGATTTAAACCTTTGTCTAAAACTCCTGCATTGACTCTTTCTCTTTCACATATCTACTTGAGTTAGATTTAAGCCTTTGCCTCAAACTTTTGCATTGACTCTTTCTATTTGACATTTCTACGTCTCTCACTAGCACTGAAGATGACTATTATACGTTAAAAGCCAGCTTTTTCCGAGTTACCTTATAGAGTATAGATAAACTTTTCTTTATTCCTAATCAAATTGAATCACCTGCTCGCTCTTTAGGTTTATTTATTTATATTTTCATTAACTATTTCTGGCTACACTTATGAATCTTTATAATGTATAAAAGTATCATAGGATTTTATAAATGAGTTTGTCCTTTATATCTTTCCTTCAAGCATTATTTGGACTGATTTAAATTTTCATTATATATTTTTTTTGTAAATGTATTGTATGTATTGTTGAATGCTGTAAAAAATTATTTCCGTTCCTAGTGCCTACTTAGTGCCTAAATTTAAAATATAATGTATATTAATATGAATAAACTAATCCTAATCATTTATTTGCACATTTTGTTTTGATCGTTGACAAGAAACATTTTTTAAAATAACTATATTTATTTAAAATTAGGTAAAAATTATTATGGTAAATGTAAAAAAAAAAATACATTTTTTATAGAAATATAATATAATGGTGTAATTTAACGGTTGTTAATATTTACAAATGCACTGCTCATTATTATTTATTTATTAAGTATATTTTTTTCAAAAAAAAAAGAAAGGAGAATAATTATTTTAAAAAGTGTATAAAAAATCACTTGTGCCTCCACCTAAGCTTATGTTAATATACCAAAGAATTATAAAAAATTACTTATTGTGTGTTAAATCTCTTTTTTATTGTTTTCTTTACTTCCTAATCATTATTTACTTCATTAGTGCAATCATTTACCAACTGGGAATGGATTTGGCAAAATATCGCTTACCGACTGGTAATGGATTTGGCAAAATATCTCTAGACTACATGGTCTTAAGCTAGCTGGACTGTTTGTCCCCAAGTTTCTCTACACACACAGACAGTTTCACTGCCACACGGGACATTTTCTCTACCTTAGTAAAGATGCTACGAGTATATTGCCTACCCAAGTCTTTAATATAAACACTTCTGCTTGTGGCCTCCTTCTGCCATGTGACCTCCTTTATTCCAGTCCATTACCATTATAAGCAAGCACTAAAGTGCTTGCTTCAGGTCCAGGCTGGCTAGTTGTAGAGTGGAGAGAGTTCAAACCACTTGTTGGAACCTTGTAAATAGGCCACTTTTTAGGCCATGTTTACTAACCCTGTATGGAGTTCAACCTCTTTATCCGCCAATGTATACCAAAGTAAATACGAGGATGAATAGTGAGCCTCCAAACATTTCCGGCTTTTACAGCTCCTTAGATCTTCTTTCAAATACCTATCTATTGCTAGCCACTATAGAAAATACATTAATTTTTTTTTTTTTTTTTTTTTTTTACAAAAACCACAATTTTAAAAAGCTACGTTTATATTGTTGTGTGGCAACACTGAGAGCCCGCCATCAGATCAAACAATCTAGCGTCCACGCTCTCACGTGGAGTTTGATGTTGTGTTACAAATAAAACCTATTCATAATTTATCTGAGTTTCTTATTAATAAGTTCTATTTCTAATAAAGGAACATAACAATATGGTGTATTGACAATCTCAGTACGGTTTCTATTTTTAACTGATGTCCGTTTACATGACCGCATTGAGTTGGTATTCGAAAAATATTTGGTGAAGTTCTGATATAATTATAAAAACAGCTGATTTTGACTTGTTATAATTATGATGGCTTTGGAAAAAAGTTATGTTTGTAGGGTCGATGCTCCAGGAGAGAAAATGAAACTGTGCGTGCTCAGTGACAGTAAGGTGTTTACATATAACTTCAATACGAAACAGTACAGACTTTTTGGTGAATCGACCTTGAGATGAACTAGATAATACGGTGTGTTTACATGGAACGATACCGTATTCAGATCATTTTCAATACACCATGTAATCGTAGAAAGTATTTGAATACCTATACAATAGTTGGTTTAACCAGGATAGTATAGTCTACCAGAAAACTAAGATAGTCATTATCTTATTTTATTTTTTTGCTTTTTGAAAGAGAAATTATTTTATTTACGATTGTGGTGTTTTTAACACAACTTTATTGCATTGTATACCATTTTGTTAATTATTACTCATTTGAGCATAAACCATGCGAAATAAAAATTAAAACTCTAAATTTATTTTTTACACTTTAAATTTTTGGATTCTGCCTCAACCTTTAGAAGAATAATCTTTCTACAAAATTAAATTTAAGTCCTTAAAAAAAATAAATCCCAATAATGATTTATAGGAAAAAAATTAAATTATTTTTACTTGCTTTTATATTTTAGTATATTTGGAGAGAAAGTATTGTGATCGTACAAAAATTCGATTTTAAGATTACATGTTTAAAAAAGCCTCCTGAGTCCAAAAAAAATTGTCTGGACAGTCACATCTCTAGGTAATTTACATTTTATCTTAGCAATTAGGATGAGAGCTATTTTCTACTTGCTAACAATTTAAAATTGATGAATTTTTTTTCAGCATCTACATTTTTATTTTTATTACCTCTTTATTTAGTAATAAAGTGCAGGTATAATACTTTACCATCGTTATCTGCCAGTGTAATGCAGTACACATATAAAAATTTAATATAAATGTTTTTCCTTTTCTACATCTATCATTTTACAGGAGTTTTAGTTTTATGAATGTTGTCATAACTTTATTTATGACTAAGTAATCGATGTCAAATACCCTTATAAATTAAATAAATAAATATCTCTGAGATACAGAAATTTTGCTTCAAATTTAAGGGCGTTGCGCTAAAAAAAAAAAATAAAAATAAAAAACTCATAATATTAAAAAGATAAGTGTAAATGATAAAGGGTAGGGGATTCGATTCCTCGCCGGGTAGATTTTTTTGTAGTCCATTTTTATAAAATATCCTAATACAAATCAATTTTATAACTATGTGAAAAATTAAGGATAGCGAGGATCAGTCAAAAGTAAAAATAAATAAACAAGTAAGGCGCGCTTCACGTAAGTACGTGGGGCGATAATCGCCGGTTTCTGTACATTAAAGTTAAAATTATTAAGTGTAATATAATTACACTAATTTTTATAGTAATATTCTTTTTCTACACTTCAAGACCTTTAAATTAATATATATCATGTCATGGTGACTAAAAACTTTTTTTATTTACCCGCCATATTGGCCGCCATCTTGAAACTTTTTAGTGTAAAATTTTAATAATTGCATATTCTTTTTCTACACCTCAAGACCTTTAAATTGATGTATAACATGTCATAGTTGCTAAGAGCTTTTTAGTCGCCCGCCATATTGAAAATATTACGTGTCAAATTTTAATAGTTGCATATTCTTTTTCTTCATTTCAAGACCTTTAAATTGATATATAACATGTCACTAAAAAATGTTTTTTTAGTCGACCGCCATATTGGCCGCCATCTTGAAAATATTAAGTGTGAAAAATCCAAAATGTGTCCAGTTGTCTCAAATGCCGAGATGCACCTGTGTGCCGAATTTGATGTTCCTAGCTATAGTAGTTTATGAATTGAAACAAGCAACGGACAGACACCAACGGACAGACAGACAGAGCCGTTATATAGAGATGATTAGTAATGACGTCACAAGATGGCGTAAGCTTTCGATATGTATTCGATTCGGTTTGTTTAGGTTCCTTTACCTTATCACCTGTTATCAATCCCATGTAAAATGAATGGGAGAATTTTCTCAACTTTTTAAATAATTAATTATTAAATTATTATTAATTTATAAGACTTTTCAACATTTGAACGTTATTATACTAAGTCTATTTTAACAATATAAGATAAGAAAACATTAAAAATTGCCGTTCTAGTGGTTTAAAAAAGTATTATTGTGAGTGTGTTTTATTGTGGTGATACCGTCCGGGTCCGTTCTTATTTATTGCTTATTTTTTTAAATCGTTTTTCTATTTTAGTTTGTATATTATGTCTTCCACCTTCTCGAGCGTTATGAAAATTTCATCTATACTTCATTTTTTTCGGAGGACAAAGCTATTCTTCGTAAAAGTATGTCAGAGTACTTAAGTAATATTAAATTAATGTATTAAATTAGTTTTTTAATCAAAATTTTAAACAAGTATACATCCGAGACACTCATATCTTATATTATTATACTCGTTAATATAGATAACAAAAAATACACAAATAATAATAGTAATAACAGTCTGCTCATTGTCTCGTCATCAACGTCTTTTTCCTATGATGGTCAGTGATCTATTAATCTATTGTATAGTATATAATTATGTTCCAACATCGGTTAAATATAATGCACATTGTAAGTAACCAGGAACAAACTATTTATGGCAACAGGAAATACAAAAAATCAAGTATAAAGATTATTAACTCAAATAGCTTTTTCGATGTTATGACCCTTCACACATATACTCATTTTAAATAACTGAAACGAAAGTTTTTAATGTTTTCTTTGTTACACTCGTTAAAAAAGACTTGGTGCAACAATGTTCAAAGGGTGAAAACTCTTATAAATCAATAATAATTTAATAATTAATTATTTAAAAAGTTGAGAAAATTCTCCCATTCATTTTACATGGGTTTGATAAGAGGTGATAAGAGAAAGGAACATAACAAACACTGAGTTAAATTTTCGAAAGCTGTTGTGACGTCACACTAATCATCTCTATAAGGTTTCTTTTTGTACTTTGTACAGAAACCTAAAATTGAGGATATCGAGTTTCAGTCACGAGTAAAAAATCTAAATTGAGGATAGTGAGGATCGGTCAAAACAGGAATTAGTCACCAAAAAAAAAAAAAAAAAAACAGGATCCACTAGTAAAAGGTAAAGTTGGGGATTTACCGTTTTTTCGGAAAATTTTATTTTCATCTTCAAAATCCGCAACTTCGCATTTTACATTATGATTTCTCAAATTCTAATAAAATTTAACTACGAAAAATATATAAAAACTACCATATGGAAACCACGTGTCGAAATTATGCACGTATATACATATTATGAGGAAGTTTAGTATGAGAAGTATATTGGATAGATAAATTGATTTTTTGAAATTTTATTTTGGTCAATAAAATTGAAAAACAAGTAAATATTATAAATATATTGAATGAATTGATTCTATTTATAGTAGTTTTTATATGTTTGAAGGTGAAAGTGTTTTTTGATTGGCATTTGCAGTGTTGTATAGAGGCTGCTTGCACAACAGAGCCCTCGTGGTTTGACTTGATCAGACTGCACCCAGTAACTAACTCCAGTCTTAACCTACTTCGAATTGCCCCGAGCTTAACTTAAAAACTTCACTTTACAATGTTATAATCTCAACCTGACATTTTAAACAGATATAAATGTCTTTATTTTTATTTATATATGTTTCGATTTAGGCCAAATAAGGAATACTTTTAACACCTTCAGAATGCGGCTTCTTATTGTTTCCAAGCTTGAAAGCCGGTTTTGTACAATATTGTTAATTTAGTGGAGAGACACCATTCTTAATTCTCAAAAAACTTCCGTATTGTATCGAATTAGACGCACTTTTGACATTTTCATGTTTAGGCTATGGAACATAAGTCAAAAACGTTACGTTACTTTTAGCTTAAAAACTCAGAAAAGTATAACAGGGAGTTAAAAAGCTATATAGGAGGTGTGTAATCCAGTCTCCAGCTGTTGGGCCTCCCTCCACCGTACGTCATAGGGCCGAAGAAAGTCGAAATGATTTATACGTGTGACAGGGAGTTAGGAAAATACAGGAGGTTGCCATCTACCTAGTATGAAGGCATATTAACAATTCGTAGAAGGCACGCCGGCGCCTTTGGATTCAGTCTTTTGTAATCAAGCCGCGGCAGTGCCGGTGTGGAGATAAGAATAAAAATTATCTTCCATCTACTTTTATCAATTACTTGAATAAATTGCCGATTTTATTTCATTTTATGTCGGTAGTTTACGCAGAGCGAAAACATGAAAATGTCACTGTCTTGCGGACTCGTATGCAAGTTTTCCATGATTTTGAGCGCTCAAAAATAGGGTATGTCTTAAATTTACTCATTTAACACTTAAAGTTCTTTGAGGGCATAGCATAAGATTCCAAAAATTAAGATGACAAACATTCTTCTGTATAAATTTAGGAGAAACACGTTCTTGAAGGAAGAAAGCCAACAAATGACCATAAAGTCTTCCTAGGTGTTGATTATATTTTTTTCAAAAAATGCGGCTCGTAGAGCGCGAGTGCTGGAGGGTTAAGTTAAATAAAATAAAATAAATAAATTAGTTGTGCGTGAAGTCTCACGTAAAAAGGGTTTCGTTGGAATTGCGATCATGAAATTAGTATAAGGAGGGGGGGACGCAATATTTTGATGTTTTTTTTTTAAATTGCATGAAAAATTAAACACTTTTCACAAGTTTTATATATTTTTGTAATCTACTCCTCAATACCTTTCATTTGATACCCCACTCAAAATTTAAAAAACATTCCCCATGGCAGGAATTTCAGACTCCCAGTTTAGTTAGACCGGTTCCAGTTATTGGAACCGTATAGAGTGACAGACAGACACATGAACGAAACTGAAACTATAATGGTTTCTTTTTTTGTTTTTACCAAAGAAACCCTAAAAAATGTTTACCTATACTTATGTTTTTTTTAAATAAAAAATAAACTTATGTGTGAGGTTAAAAAATATGTGTGAGGCTCTCACGCATTAGAAGTGAAACTTAAGTTCTAGAATGCATTGCTCTCTTTCATTATTTGACGAATTTATTATTTCAGGATTAAGAAATGGTTATGGGAAATTTAATTGAAACAAAATATTGCTACGCTAAGGCAACCACATTTATTCCAATAAAAATAAATGTTTGTTTTGATTTTCTGGTCTTTAAATAGATACAATACAATTAATCTGTAAAAATGTTACACTTGGACAAGTCTCGAATCGCAAACTTCGTTACACGATGTCACTATATGAAAAAATTCACTCTATCACCGCCAAAGAAGTTTCACTTCAAAAATTGTCTTTTGAGTTTACTATATGAGACTTATAGTTTTATAATAGTTCTGTTAAATTTTCAAATAATATGTTTTAATAATAACAATGATTCTTGATTACTTGTGAGGAGAAAGACGTTTCTAATCGAAGAAGCAAAGAAAATGTTGGGGAAATCTCTCAAGGTCAACGCATGTCTACTACTGCCCGGGAAACCCTACAAGATACCTACTTATACTTCTTACAGACTCCCTACTGTGGAATAAACGTGAATGTATCATTGATTGGAAAACTTTATAGGATCGAATAAACGTAAAGTGAAGACGTTACAAGAAACATGATTATTAGATGTAAAAAGACAATAATATATCGGTATTTTAATTTATATATAATTATTTATTGCTTCCGAGCTTACCGAACTTCAACTTGTGCTTCAAACTTGTCTCATTAATCTGGGAATCGAACTCGATAATATTGTTAGTGTATAGACAGCTTTATTCTTCAAGAATGAAGTCTGAAATTGCATTATTTTTTTTTTGCTTCCGAGCTTACCGAAGGTAACGAAAGCTATGTGATTGTTCCGAAGAACGAACATTTTTTATGTCTTCGATTTCAAAAATTCAAAGACATCAGGGAACATCCGTTTCAGACATCAGGGAACATTTTCTGTTCCGTGTCTGTCTGTCGTTCAATTTTTGCGAACCAACATAATATCTTAAAAACTACTCGTCCGATTTTAATAACATTTGTATGGTAGGTAAGCCCATTGTTGGTCCCATATAAGTTTCAACCTTCTGCGCCCATTTGTTTCTCTTCAACATGCGCAAAACACATTTATTTACACCTATATCTTCAAAATTACTCATCTGATTTTTATGAAATTTAGATGGTTTGTCGAAAGGAGACTGCAGATAGCACCGTATTAATTTCAACCGACTGCGCTCTCGTCTACTTTATACTGGTGAATGTATAGCATAAAACATGAGTTGCAGCAAGTGATAATAAAAACGACAGATTTAAAAAGCAATAAAACTAATGATAATTTTAAAATGTAATTGTTGTAGCGATAAAGCACTGATAGCAGTGGCTATGATGTAAGGTTAGGAGTGATAACGATATGACGAAGTTTAAACCACTTATCACTATTGATATAATACAATACGTCAATAGTCACTTTGCGCATGCTTATCAACTTACATTTATTTACATATCACATATCAAAACTAGATTGCATCTATATGAAAGCCTGAAGTAGTGAAGTATAAGCAATCTAGAGAATTTGTCTTTCATAAAGAAAAAGTATACATTTACCTTGACATAATGACATAATATGATCCATGTCCATGATCCAACTGAACTTCAATACCAAATTTCTCGCTTCACAACAATTTCTCTCTCTATACTTGTAATATATGAGAAAATAAAAACAACATTTTAGACTATCAAAAAGAAATCTAGCAAATAAATATAGCTTTAGAGTTTAATATGTGGCTTATTTGAGAACAAAATCAGGTTTATTAACACAAAATTGGGCTAATTCGGATTGTACGTGCCCTCGAAATTTCCTCGAGTTGGGCCTCTACCTGGTTTATAAACAGGAGGGTTGTTTTTGTTCAGGAAATGAGTGAGCACCGCGAAGCAGTGCAGGCTATTGAGAATTCTAGGGTACACAAAATTAAGGTTTTTAATTTAATATGCGGTATTTTATTACCTAACCTCAAAGTGGGGGCACGTACAATCCGAATTTACCCATAATTGTTTATCTTACTTAAAAAATAAATGAATGTCCATTTTCCTTAGCTCAAGAGCGTGTGTTATATCTTTAGTTTTAAGTCTTATGTTCCGAGATTATAGCAAATGACTCGTTAATTTAGAATCTATTTTAAATTGATCTCCTGGTCTAGTTTTAATTTTTTAATTAAAACAGTGCTACCTATTTTTCGGACGGCTAAAGGCAGATCAAAAATGCTTTCTCTATTATGTTAACAGCTTTTTGGTTTGTTTTTTCTTGCATTTGCATTGGCCTTAGCCAGCCATACGGACATAGTGAAATATTTTGTTTTTTGCTATGCTTACACTTTTTCGTATTTCCTACTATGTAATATTCATTGGTTGAAAGTAGCCAACAAATGGTCCCATATTAATTTCAACCGTCAGCCTACATTTAAATATTGAATAAAAACAAATATGACTCGACAGGGAATCGAAACAGGTGCAAACAACCATAATTTCACTTCTATAAGTATGATATCAATGTACTATGAAGTGAGGAAGCTTTATGTGCCTCACTAATTGGCAGACTATTTTCAGAACATAACTACTCTTGAATTGACAATGTTTAATATCTATTGATTATTGTTTGACAATGTTTTCAAACTATGTTATTGAGAAAAGTAAATCTATATTGATAAAATACGTCATTGACTTTGACGAAGGTTTAATTGAATCGGTTGCTCCCACGTAGGACCAAAAGTTGTTATTATCAGTATAATAAACTGACAGCAGGATCCCCTTATCAATTTACAGACTGTTACCGCTTTTTTTTCTCAGTAACGCCTCCACATAATGCTTTGTCTTTAGATTGCTAAAGGAATGACGTCATATCTTTGTTTACCTTCAGACTTCCATTGATTGGGAGGGGAGGGGGGGGGGGGGCGTGAAGGGCTAAAAGTTTAAAGGGCGATTCTAGAATCGCCCACATCCTCTTTTGGAATTTTTAGAATTTCTTCTCGAAGAAATTCCTCGAAACATTAAATTCGACGCATTTTAAATATTTCATCTGACATTTAAACCGCAAACTTCTCCTTCATTTCAGTCAAATAATTTTACCCCAATCCATTTGAAACCTTTCATTTTAACATTTAAACCACAAAAGTCCCCTGCATTTCAGCCCAATAATTTTACCCCAATCTGTAAACCCCAGATAGAATATTCTTGGACGAAGATCATGAATGTGTAATGCGCTACACAGGAGGGAATTTTCACTTGGGTTTCTTTTAGATATTGCTTCGAGGGAAAAAAATTTATTCTAGAATGCAAGAAGATTAAGTTTACCCCTAGGGGATTTAATAAGAGGGTAGAGACAACTTATTCAATAAGTGTCTAAATAAAAAGTTCTAGAAACTCTAATCATTTTTTTCTTTCTCATAAATATCTATTACAAGTTTACGTTTTTCACGTTAAAATAAAGCGATATAACTATTAAATAATTTATTCCTGTTTAGCTAAAAATAAAACTGATTTTGTTTCCATTTCAATAATTTTGTTTAATTTAATTTACTTCCCTTAACTATTACATTCCCTAAGGAGGAAAATTTTCAAATATATTACTAGTATTAATGTATTCATTTCAGTACAATAAATATGTATAATAGATGTAGAAAAGGAAAAATATTAATATTGACTTTTTAAAGAATGTACTGCATTATTCTGATAGATAATTGTGGAAAAATATTGTAACTCCTTTGTGAGTCTATAAAGAGATAATCAATGTAAAACTTTTTGTTTATTTTGAAGTAATACTGCTAAATTTTCTGTTTTTATCGAATTGAAATTTTCCAAAGTTACCTCATTTCGTTGAACTTGCTTTTAATTAGTTTTATACTCGTGTAGTATATTTGTTTGCTAAAACAAATTACTTGCTATGAAATGTCGACAAGCGTTGTATTGGAAAATAAATTATCCTCTAAATTGCGACTAAAATTGTTTTATTTGGTATTTGTATAGATTAGGTATACAAATATTTATTCAAATGAAATTTTAATGATTAGGGGGAAAAACATGATTATTTGTATGAGTACATTTCCAAATTTAGAGCTAAATTTTATTTTTTAAGTTTCCTCGAGATAAATTCAGTAGTTTAGGGTCCACGTGTGCTCCACAGTTGACCCACTTCTGTCAAACATTTGTTTAATGAAATATTTTAGATTTAGACGACCCTAACATTTTTATAAGGGTCTTCGAGTGCTTCACATATAAAATACTTTTTTAAATGCAATATTTCAAATTTAGAGGACCCTAAAATTTGTAAATCCATTAAAATATCTTTTTAAGCCATCACAGTACTTTTTACGGTCAAGGTCCCGTTGTTGGGGCCAAAACGCAAAAAGCCGTGTTTTGCGGTCAAGTTTCCAGCTGTCAGTGAACTGCCGAAAAGACCTAGGTTTATAATATACATCTGTCAGGTTTATAAAGGTATATTTTTAGCGTGTCACATTTATACAGGGTGGTCCAAAGTCTCTAGATAGATAGAGGTAGATTTCAGCGCCTGGGGGCAAAATAGGTGGTTGCCCCTAGTACGCGAGTGGACGAACACTTCCCTTTACATGGCAGAGATCCCCCAAGTTTCATTCATTTGTCTCAAACCGTTTCGATTTTAAAGCGATATAAGTGTTCTAGCCTCCCGATAGAGCAAAAAATTGAAGATAGAAAAAAAATTCAAGTAATATCTTATTATTTTTTTTTACCGAAGAATCGAAATATGCTATCAAAAATATACACTTCAATATGAAATTTCGAAGTTGGGTGGCCTTGGGGCAAAGTGGGTGGTTGCCCCTAGTGCTCGATTACATGAAAACAAATCTTTTTACATGGTACAGATCCCCAAAGTTTCATTAATTTATCTCAAACCGTTCAAAAGTTAAGAGAGAGGGGGGGGGGGGGAGGAGTTTTGGACCACCCTGTGTATAGGTGTGTCAAACTTTTATAAGACCAGTTTTTTTCGGCTGGAAAATGGACCTGCAATACATTGCCTTTGTGCTGTTTGGCATTTCCCCATTTCTTAATACATGGCTCCAACAATGTTACCGCGACCCTTTCTATTTTACAAGCTTTTATTTAACTTGCAATGTTTGTATGTATGATGAATGTATGTTCGGATCAAACCTTGCAACTGAATTTTAAAGCAGTTATCCTCAACCGAATGAAATGAAATTTTGCATACATGTTTTAGTTTGGATGACATAGCATGGTTAGTTAAGTGATGTCATTCTAAATCCAATATGGTGGACAGCACAAGATGGTGGACTGGCTATTTTTTAAGCACATTCATGATGTAGGTATCAAATGAAAGGGTTTGCTGAGAAGAATACGAATAAAAACTTCTTTTTAAAAATGTTTTTTAAATAAAATTATATTATACTTCACTTATTAGAAAATAAAAAAAAGTGAAAATATCTACCTATTTCTATTATGATGTTCTTTTACTAAGATACATGATACATATAATTTTCTCAAAAAAAAAAATTATTAACTCATCCATTTACAATAGACTTATTATATTTATTAACTCAAAAGAGTAAAAAAAACAACAAATGTACTGATAACAATATGATAATATAATTATTAATATCTGAGAGCGGAATGAGGAAATAGGAAACAATGAGAGATTCCCTTAACACAGCGTGTGGTCTCGAGTTGTTGAACTTCATATAATTTTATATCTTAAAAAACCAGACTAGCAAGTGAAGGGAAGTCTGAACACAACTTTCTACTGTCTAGTAGTCTAGTGAATGGGATCCTCGCTACAATATCCTCCCACATATACGGTTATTTTATTGCTAATTACTCAAACTAGTCCATTAAACTCTTTAGAAGGATAATTAGACTGAATACAAATTAGGTTTTCATTAAACCAAAACCTGTTCTTAAACATGATGGGTATCGGAGAACATTATCGTCTGATTTTATTGTTTTTTATATACATATTATATAGATGTATTATGTAACTTTTATAAAATATGCCATTGATAATATTTCTCACTCAAATGTATTATATATGTTGGTTTTCTACCGGAGTTTGATATTTATAAACTCACAATAAGTCAGATTATCTCTTTAAGAAAAGATTTTAATACATATCAAAAAATAGGGGCACTTCTTTAGATTGTTACTCCCCTTATAAAAACAGAAGTGTGATATTCCTTTGTCCCAAAGTATACATTAAGCTAAACATCCCTTTGTCTTAATAGTTATTTAGTCCAAGTCATTTATATTCTAAGAAAAAAACATAGGGGAGTAACAATCTAAAGAAGAACTAAACAAAGGCAGCGCTTTGCAGAGCATTACTTAACTAATACAACAAAGTTAAGTAGGAAATACCTTTGGATGTTCTATAAGAACAAATATTAACCTTGATATAATGACCCAAGTGGAAGTGGGGTCGAAATATCGCAAAAGAGAACAAAATCTTAGTTTAGATTTGCATACCTGTAAGACCAAGGAATGAAATTCAATAATATTTTAATATATAAATAAGAGTAATACACTTCTACGTCGGTTTTCAGATAATTCTAGCTTTGACTATAAAAAAAAACGTATTTTCATTGATTTTATGTTGGGAAAAACTAATTTTCACTTATAAAATTTTGGTAATTCTAATTCTGATCACTAAATTGTCGGTTTTGACGAAAACGCTTTCGTAGTCATAGGGAATTCTATTTTTAACTGATTTTGCCGATAATATATGTAAATAATTTATGGATCAACATTTACTTGTGACCAATTCTTACACCACAATTAAGGGTTGAAGTTTTTGTAAGAGAAAAGGGGCAAATAACGAGGTGATTTGTTGTACAACTTGGTTACAAAAGTGTAAGCTTATCTTTCAACCAATTTTCAGGTTTCATAAACTTGTTGATTCATTCTTACTGCCGAAGATTTTGTGGCCGAAGATTTGTTTGTGGGCGAAGATTTGTTTCAATATGTTTTACAAACATGTTGAACTGTTTATGGGCGAGTTGATACCAAAAACACTTTGATACCAACATTATTTTGTATCAGTCCTAAGATTTGTAGATCTACATTTATATTTATGATTTATATAGATTTTTATTGAGCAATACTGTTTTTTTATTAACGTAGTTACAAGTTTGAAACTAATTTTTATTAAATCTGTTTTTAGTGTATAATGTAAGTTGTTCAAATTGGTTCTACAACAAATAGCACCGCGTTTATCCACCTTAAGAGAGAGTATTTCAACTCACTTTGATCAATGCAAGTGACAAAGTATTTGTTAACAAGTCACGTTGCTTGTTGCTTGTATTGTAATAACAATACAGGCAATTTTGTATCCTGATCGATAATAAATAATAGAAATTTATAGAAATACGGAGGGGGGGGGGGATGTCTAGTAGATTTTATAGGAGGACAATTGACTCTACTATCAGTTAAGCAACATTATGGGCACGATGGTTGATCACAGATCTGAGTTCAATTACCGGACCGGGCTCCCCCGCTCGCGGTGATATCCTAACATTACTTTATGAATGAGTAGATTAAGTGAAGTGGCGATAACCTGGTTGTTTGTGCCAATTATAAGGTTTGTACGACTGGTGAAGCGATACACTAACCCCTTATAATTACCCCTTAAATAAAACCCCTTTGGCAGGCCTAAGAAATTTATGGCTCTCGGTTAGGCGATAAATTTGGGGCGCCTAAAAGATTTTTGCCCAGGGCACAAGGTACATCAAATCGAGCCCTAGTTAGTAAGTTAGTAGGAAGGCCAAAGAGTAAGGTAGTTTGCTATAGAAATAACTTTGAGCAACGAGCAACATCGCTAAGGTATAAGCAAATACCTTGGGTAAAAGCAACAAACCTACTCTTTACAATATACGAGTATTAAACCAGTTAATGAACGACTGCTCTAAATTTAGAAAAGAGCTTCCGCCTTCCCTAGGTATTTTACCTTTGGTAAATTACTTCATTATTCAAACCTGACCACACATTTGCTTTGTTAAAATTAATAATCCGAGTTTCCGCTGCTAAAATTAGAATCAAGGCGTGTGAATAACCTCAGTATGTAATATGTAACATGGTAAAAAGCACTCTATGATACAAACATTTTATCGTAGGGTTTTAAAAGTTTAAATAACAAAGTGGGAGGGAGTCACAAATAAAAGGTTTTACAATCCCTACCCCTCTCAAAGGGATTAATCCTTCAGATCCCCTACATAATACTATTCTCTTCTTTATATTAAAAGGACGCAAGTTTTTGTTCATTTAAATATTTTTTTATTGGTCTGCGGTTCGAAAACACCCTAGAGCAAAAAATGAAAGATTAAACTGAAATTACTAACGCTTCACCCTTCACCCTCTCTTTCTTTTCCCGTCTGTATTATTTTACTGAGTGTGCTATTATCCCAAGATTTAATTTACTCGTGTTATATAGATTGGTAGATCTCTGTTTAGAAATGTATTTACGATTATTGGACAACACTGTCTTCAGATTATACAAGTTTATAAGTTAGCGATTATGTAAGGGGTGCAAAAAGAGATAGTACACATAAAATTTAAAAAATTACAAGATAAAAATAACTTTTTACATACTACGTTTTTAAATTTTTTGTCATAAATCATAAATTTGAAACCCGTCAAAATGAAGATTGTAAATATGGGTCATGTCAAAACAAATAAAATAACTTGTGGATTTTTTCCGAACTAACTTACCATACAGCAAAATGTCCTGAAAACGAATTTAATTCTGCTGAAATATGGCTAAAAGTATTAAAATAATGCATTGTCATCGTGTTCTGAGCTATTCTAAAAGTTTCAAATATCTAGCTACTCGGGAAGTTAGTTAAATATCGATTGCAAGATTTGTACTGGACAAACAAACAAACAAGAAAGCAAGCTAATAATAAAAACGTAGTATAATAAAGTCAAATGTCTAATTTTTAATTACATATATTCTATTACTTAAAACAACTACTTATCCCATTAATAATACACTGAGTTACTATTATGGATTGTACCATTACCAGAAATGCTCTAGCCAAACATGGTCTTGTACATTTCAGTTCTTTAGCGTAGAGGTATGACCAGAATGTACGCTTATTTCGATTCGAAATGAGATTCTGGCATGTTTTCTGTTGACTTCAAACAACGCAGGTTGAGGCAGACAAAATAAGCGCGCATGTAATTTTATTTAAAGATAGATTTGTCGTTAAAGTAAAGAGGAAGTAGAATGTTTGTTAAATTTGTATAAAACTGAGATTTACTTAAAAGTTTTAAGTTCAAGGTCACAACAGTAAATTATTGGTTTTGCATTGAAACTGTTTTTGAAAAATAGCATGAAAACGGGGTTTTATGGCCAAATCACACTATCTTTAACCTAACCTAATTATTGACTAATAGTTAACTGCTTCTAAGATTTTTTCTCAATTTGTAAATTTACTGCTTTTGTCACTAGGAGCGCTCGTGATTGTTTACTTTTTATACAATGGCTACTGAACATTAATGTACATTTTTCTATATTAATAATAAAATTATGCATTTAGCATTGTAATTTAGATAATCATTTATGTTATGTCAGTAACTTGTAACGCTTTTGAATTTACATTGTATAAGATATAATTATATTATTATATTTGACCAAGTGTGACTTTAGTTAATACTGACTAATCCTGCTGGTAGTAATAAAATGTTTGATTTCCTGTTTCTACCTTATGGGAGTGTAGTTTCATTAAAAAATAGCTGCCCTTATGACTTTAAGTCTCATCGTTTAATAAGTTTCCAAGGAAGGAGTTGTGGAATGCGGTGGAGTTCCTTTCTGATAACGGGGTCTCTTCCAGCGAGTCCATGGGGGTCCTCTGGGAGTTCATTGTCCCAAACCTTCAGCGTTTTACCACTTTAAACTTCAAGGTGGGGCCAAACACAATTCGACATACCTTCCTTCTAAAACTTCTCTTTCTATCTTATTACCATAATGTCCTTTAGTAGGTTTTGTAAAACTTCTACATTAATTATACTTTGATTAATACCCTCATTCGTATTTCTAATTGGAGAAGGAAAGGTCGAACTTAAGTGAACTTTAGAAAGAATTATTGATCGTATGACGCATGACATTAAGAATGTTTAGTCTTTATTTCTTGACATACTTTTCCCTCACCATCACGTAACTCTTTCGTAAATTTCGTCTTAAATTAATACAATAATAAATAAATATAATAGATATTTATACTACGTTTACAAGGGTTTTTGAAAACCATTTTGAAAATTATTTTGGTTTATAACGTTTCGCGTTCAAGGTCACAACAGTAAATTTTTTATTTTAATTAAAACTGTTTTGGAAAAATAGCATGGAAGAGGGTATTGTACTGAAAACAGATTTGAGACATGCGCAGTAGGTATGATAAGCAAACTTAACTATAACTAGTCTGGGAGTTTATAGTTTCCCAACTTATTGTGAAAACTGTTTTTGAAACTCCTCATGGAAACACTTACGGTTTGAAACCAAAACAGTTTTGAAAACCTATAGGAACGTAGTAGGTACATATTAGTAATAGGTACAACTGATACAATAATATTACTTCAATGATAATAATGCCATAGCCGCTGAAGCTTTTTTGTTTGCTTATTTATTTGTCTTTGAAATCTAAGGTGATTGTTGCTTTTAATTCGCCTACAGGACTTACATAGTCTACCTTAATAGTACATTACGCGTCGAGTGCGGAAAGTAGCATTTTGCATGCGAGTGTGGAGTTTGCACCCGAGCTACAGCGAGGGTAGTAAAACCACACGAGCAATGCAAAATGCCGTTTTCGCACGAGTTGCGTACCGAACTTTATCTACGATTGTTAGATTTAAATAATAAATATAGAAAAATAAACTTGTTGTATGTAAGTTCGTATCTCTCTCTTGATAAAGATGGCATTAATTCTTGAGTTGTATTTTTTGCCGAATTAATTATTTCTGGAGGAGTATTATTCTCCACATTTTCGTCTGTCACTTGATTCACTCATTGTTTTTCACTAAAAACTCTATATATACAGTTACTTTAATAAAAGAACAGCAAATTAGTTTTGTTAAATGTAAACAAACTCGGTTCTCGAGCGTAAAGCTGAGAACTTCAGCGAGAAGTTAAGGAATTGTTCAGAACTATGAGACGCGCAAGCGCAATGAATACAAATGCTTAAATAATCACTTTCTACGCATCTAAACAGAGATATAATGTTTATATTTCGTATTAATCGTAGATAAAGAGCTTTAACTTTATATGTAACATGCCATATATATAAGCATTAACTTTTCAAAACCCAAATTTCGGCCATATTTGATTTAAAAATGCCGGCAAAGAATGGAAATTTTGTAGTAATATGTACCTTAGTTACATATTCTTTTCCTACTCTTCCAGACCTTCAAAACTATGACTAACATGCCATGCTGACTAAAAACTTTTAGTCTAGTTGTCCACCATATTGCTGCCATCTCAAATATATTTAATATTTAGTGTTAAATTTCCAAAAGCCATACTGTTAAGTATCACTATTAAAAATGCTGAGATATGTCTTTGTACTGAATTTCATTCAAATCGATTATTTTTTTCGTCAGTTATTGTTTGAGAAATGAACCAACTTAACTCAAAGCCCAAGTCTCTAAAATGAAGAACTCACAACGCTCGTTCAATAAATTATATGATTTCATAACGAACGATTTTCACCGAAAAAATGGTTATAAACTGAGATTTACTAAGAGAATAAAAATCATGTTTACCTTGTTATCAATTCAGTCCAACATTTTAATTCTCCCACATTTGAATTCAGTCAAAGATAAAAAAAAAACAAAAAATGTCATAAGGATTTTGTCAATGACCTTCAGAAACATTTGTCAACCCTAGATAACAAGAGTAGTTCAATCTAAAAAAATAAAATCATGAATGAAACAAAGATAAAGATCAGTATTCCAAAGGACCATGCATTAGTACAGAAGGACAAAGTAAAGTACAGAGAAAACCAACAAATAAACTTCATTGTAAAGGAACCCCCAAAAAAACTTAATGTCCCGTTTTGTGACCGCAGAAACTTGATATGCGTATCGACTATCTGACCCTTAGTCCTTTGTAAACAAAGAACTCATTATTGTACTGAAGTCATAAAAAGGGCTCTTTTAAAAACAATCAATTATAAAGAGGTCCTTCTTGTCGGGAAAGATAGTCCTTTGATCCTTCTTAAGAAAAATCCTAAAGATAACAGGACTGTTGTATCCTTTTTAATAATTTCTTCAAGAGAATCTGTCTGTTATTGGTGGAGTAGTTGTAGAGCAAGTTTTTTGTTTAAAGTTACTTGTACCTAATCCCTTCCTGTCTTAGGACCCTTTTTAGTCCTTATTTTAACTTGAATATCCTTAGTCTTAAGACCCTTCAGACTTCAGACCCATGTAGAAGCCCTCAAGGGTGGGGCCGCCACAGAGTCGCCTAGAAATTCCTTAACTAATTAACCGGTTTTTGTAGTTGGAGTTGTTGATGTATCAAACCGACCACTAGATCTTGTTTTAGAACTATCTTGTTCCCACACTTTGTGAGTTTCATTCTTTGAAACTATGAAAGTAGATAGCAGTATACTTGTTATTTGATATCAACAATATTTATTAGAGAGTTAGAATTTTAAAAACATATATATATATATATTTATTTTAACGGGACTCTCTTTAAAGCATGTTAAATCTAGGTTATCCTTTTTCCATTATAATAACAATTTACTAGAAAACAAGAGAAAGGGTGAACGAATGAACAAATAAATTGGCTAAGTATGTGCCTTTAGCACATAAAAAAGGTCCGCAGGCAATTTAAACAATAGAACAAGTTCGTTAACCAGCAGAATCGGCCCAGCCGTATCAAGGTGGCTTCCATCTAAAAGTTTGTTTCAACTATAACTTTTGAACCATTTATTATAGGAAAAATAAAAATTGTCTCTCCACGTAAAATAAACTTTTTACTAGCCAAAGCAGCTTTCAGCCTTCATCAGTGCCGAAATATAGAAGAAATAGAGTTACATTATAATAGGAAATAAAAGAAAAGAAAGGTGAGTCTACTTCATGTCAGAGATCGACATAAGACTCTTATGTCGATCTCTGAAATGAAGTAGACTCACCTTTATTTTCTTTTATTTCCTGTTATAATGTAACTCTATTTCTTCTATATTTCGGTACTGATGATGTTGGCCTTATGAAGGCTGAAAGCTGCTTTGGCTAGTAAAAAGATTGTTTTACGTTGAGAGACAATTTTTATTTTTCCTTAAGATGACCGTAGACATTCTCATATCTAATATTTATTATAGGTTTGTCTCAACTCCCCTATTTGTACCGCCCTTTGTATCGTCCCGCGGATCGTTCGAGAATCGTTTAATACAGGTTTCATACGCATGCGCTAACATTGTACTGTAATAAAATCATGTCAGGGTGGAACAGGGGTAGGACTATAATTCGCAAGGCATTAAAAACATTTAAGGAAACTTAACAGTTAGGGAACCTTCCTGTTGTAGGAAAAACGTAATTCTCAAGGATACATGCCACAAAGATGAATTGGTATCTTCTATTCATTTGTACTCTGGGCTCAGGGGATCTCTCAATTAATACCTGCTCACATGATATTAACATATCCGTTTAAAAAAAAAATTACGTTTTTCAATTAGTCTCACTGGCACTGAAGATGATCAATAGTGATTAGGAATGCCTATCCCCCTCAAGGCCCATGGTGCAAATTCCCCCCAAAAACTGCCTGAGATAACCTGAAATATTTTAAAAAACTTCCCCCTTAAACTCTGAAAAATACCCCCAAAAATGATTTCACCCTCTGTGGGCACCCCATAGTGGTTAAAGACTGGCTTTGAAAAATAAAGTAACTTTGGTAGAGCTAAGTCTTTCTTTATTCTTAAAAGCCATGTTAATTGTAGCGTTAATTCAGAATAAATCAAATTTTAACGGTTTCATATCCAAATAATTTAAGTTTTTAAAAACAATTATGTATTATCTTTTTCTTCATTTATTTTTCAATGTTCTTTCAATGCATAATATTAACTTTATTTGGTATAAATTAGTTAAGAAATTGTACAATCATTCCTCATTAAAAGACAGAGTTATGTTAATAACAGAGTATGTTAATAAGTTTGTTATTTATTTTGGACTGAGCTCATTTATCATTTATTCAGTTGTACATGAGTTTTATTCATTATTTTAGTTTATGATAAATAGATGTTAAAAGACAAAACTATCTTCTTTACCGGATTTATATATTCTTCGTTTATTCCTTTGGAAATAATCATGCTTTTAATATAAAGGATTAAAGAACAGCAGAGATATAATCGAGTAAAATTAAATTAAATAAATGATACATCGATTTGTTTCCGGACGTGGTTATTATTTTATATTATTAATACTTCTAAGAAATGAAACTTCTTCGTTTTCTTCATTGAATTATTTACAATATATGATGTTCTTCGTTGAATTAATTATAGTTTATATTGAAGAGAACTTGTTTTGTTTTATTACTAGATTATCATTATTAACAATCAAGTGCTTTTCTAGACCAAGAGAGTGCTCAAACTTTTTTTTTATTATGTATGATAACCCTATACATATATGAGGTTTTTAACCCCGTAACAAATTATACTTTATAAAGGTTTTTTTTGGAAAAAGAAATCATAGGTAGTTAAAGAAGGTAGTTGAAGAAGAAATAAGACAAAATCTTCAACCATGCTAGACGAACGAGACTAGAAAGAAAGGTGTGGTATAGGCTGGACGTAGTGCCGTAAGGGTGAACGATCTGAGACCATAGCGTGATGGAACTCAACTTTTACAGGTGAACGAGAAGTCTTCGAGTGGAACTGAGTGGTAGGGGAGTATGGTTGTTGGTGTAACAGAGTACACTGACTTCTAACTAATAAGAGTCAAGAGTGAGGTGCGTGAACATCTCACTCGGATGAACTTGACCTAGCTTTTAACTTCTTCCTTTGTCTGAGGGAACATACCTGACACAACCTGACCCGAGCTTTGGTTTTGTAATAATATGTGATTAATTCAATACCTGTAAAGAAAGTAGCATTTTTTCTTGAAAGACTCATAGATCGTAGATATGAACTGAGGCTAAGTAAAGCGAAGAAAATAAAGATTATGGGAATATGAAGAACAATAAAACATTCTACAAGATTAAGTGGTTTGAAAAAGAGATTAACTTGAAAATTATATTATTAAATAGTCAGTCAATTAGCGTGGCACATGGTTTTTTTTTTTTTTAATATGTGTTTAATGTTAATGGTGATACAAGTCGGAAAATGGAGAATATTGCAATGTGTGTTTTTTATGGTAATATAAGTAGGAAAATGGAGAATATTGACATATGTGTTTAATTTTAATGGTGATACAAAGTAGGAAAATGGAGAATATTGACATATGTGTTTAATTTTAATGGTGATACAAAGTAGGAAAATGGAGAATATTGCCATATGTGTTTAATGTTGATGGTAATATAAGTAGGAAAATAGAGAATATTGCAATATGTTCATATGTTTGGTGATACAAAGTAGGAAAATGGAGAATATTGCCATATGTGTTTAATGTTGATGGTAATGTAAGTAGGAAAATGGAGAATATTGCAATATGTGTTTTATTTTAATGGTGATACAAAGGAGGAAAATAGAGAATATTGCAATATGCGTACATCTCACTCGGATAAACTTGACCTAGCTTTTAACTTCTTCCTTTGTCTAAGGAACATGCCTGACACAACCCTGACTTTGGTTTTGTAATAATATGAGATTAACTCAATACCTGCCTCCTGCCTGTAAAGAAAGTAGTATTTCTTTCTTTGGGAGACTGATAGATCGTAGATAAGAACTGAGCCTATAAGTAAAGCGAAGGAATGGATTATGGGAATATAAAGAACAATAAAATCAATAAAACATTCTAGAAGATTAAGTGATTTGAAAAAGAGATTAACTTGAAAATTATTTTATTTACTCTGCCAATTAGTGTGGTTCATGGCTTCGTCGAGTTCTATTTCGTATACTTAAATGATTTTATGCTTCTACAACCAATTATTGTCAAATTTATTTAATTTTTACCCCGTTTTATAAATCTGTCAAAATTGTTTTGATTTTTTACATGAATTAAAGTATCAATTTAGCCAAATGTAAAGAGCCTATATGGTTGAAATTAATCTGGGGCTATCTATGGGCTATATTCGACATACCATCCAAATTTCTTAAAAATCAGATGAGTACTTTTAATGATATAGATGTAAATAAATGTATGTTTGTGGTATGTAAAAAGACACAAATGAGCAAAGGAGGTAAACTTATTTGGGATCAACCAAAAAAATGTTAAGTGGGCCACTCATTAGGGCTAACCTAATGACCTAATTGACCTACCTTCTAAATTTCATTAAAATAGGACGAATGGTTTTTAAGACTGCCAGTTCCCAAGTCTGTGAGAGACAGGCCGACAGGCAGACACGAAACCAAAAATCTTCTCTTTTGTCTGAAACGCATTTCTTTCTTGGTAATTTTTGAAATCGGACACATATCCTTTCTTCAGAACGATCACATAGCTTCCGTTACCTTCGTTCTGAATCTCTGAAGCAATAGTCACAAAAAAATGCAAACACCTTGTATTGGTAAAGACGCTTGTTTGTACAAGATTTGCTTCCAAGAAGTTTGAGTGAGAAGTTGAAGTGAGTTTTTCAAGAATTTTGAGATCCTTCGTTAAAATTATAAGGGGAAAAATTAATGGAAGAAAGACAATGGGAGAGAGATAAAAAAAAATCCATTAGATAAGTAGGTGAAATGAAATCATAATTTTAAAAGTTAGGTAATATAAGAAGAAAAAAAGCAATCTAGGACACAGGTAACATTCATCCTGATGGAATTTCACAGCGGAAATACCTTTCTAGCTTTACTTTCACATTATTCTAACTTCTTTCTTGTTTTATTCTAAGCAAGCAACAGGTATTTCATGCAAAGCAGGTACTCAAGTACAAATAGAAGTATTAAAAAAAACTCGTTCAATCATTCTGTTTCTGTGAAAAAAACAAGATTTAATTTTGCTTCCGAGCTTACCGAAGGTAACGGAAGCATTGTGTTCACTTTCGAGAACAAAAAAGTTTTATGCCTCCGATTTTAAAAATTCCAAGACAGAAATCCGTTTCAGACATCAGGGAACATTTTTGGTTCCGTGTCTGTCTGTCTGTCTGTCTGTCTGTCTGTCTGTCTGTCTGTCTGTCTGTCTGTCTGTCAGTCGGTCTGTGTGTCCGCGAATCGTGAAACGTGCGACGATAACTTGAGTAAATGTTGCCCGATTTTGATGAAATTTGGTAGACATGTTTATTTTACCAATGCTCAGGTCGAGTTCGTTGGACAACGTTATCCGTTCAAGCGTTCACGCGCAGCGCTCGAGTAAACGTGAACTTCAAATTTAAAATTGGAATTTTCGGTCGGGAAAAAAAATCAAACCTTATCTATTCAATGAGACGAACATTTTTTTCAAATACAATTTTTTAGTAAAACCTACAGCGACACCCCTATAAAGTGTTAAAGATTGCTAAAAAATGTTAATTGTTCTTACACAATAAACAATATAACAATAAAGTACATGATAGAATGCGAGGAAGCTATGTGCCACACTAATTGGCAGTGTATTTTTATTGAACCAATACTTAAAAAAAAAAAAAAAAAAAATGAATGCAATTTCAGACTTCTTTCTTGAAGAACAAACCTGTCTATAAAACTATATTATCGAGTTCGATTCCCAGATTAATGAGACAAGTTTGAACACCGATGAACGAATTTCCTGGTTTATGTTCATGCGTTTTTCCTACAAGTATACGTCTAAGAATGTAAAAACTAAGTTACCTTACTAAGGATCGAAACTTAACCTTAACTTGCATAATCGCGTCCTGTTTTATCATCTGATCTAGAGGATTGGCAATGATTTTTCCAAGCTTTGTGATCCATTGAAAATCTTTTGCTTCCGAGCTTACCGAAGTGAAGGTAAAATAAGCTATGTGATCGTTCTGAAGAACGATCCTAGATTCAAGACAGAAATCCCTTTCAGACATCAGGGAACATTTTTGGTTCCGTGTCTGTCTGTCGCTCAATTTTCGCCAACCATCATATCTTAATAACTACACGTTCGATTTTAATGAAATTCGTGTGGTAGGTCATAATTAGCCCATTGTTGGTCCCATATAAGTTTCAACCTTCTGCGCCCATTTGTTTCTCTTCAACATGCACAGAAACATAAATTTATTTACACCTATCTCTTCTGAAGTACTCATCTGATTTTTATGGAATTTGTAAAAGGTAGACCGCACACAGCACCAGATTAATTTCAACCATCTGCGCTCTTTAACTCTTGCTTAATTGATACTTTAATTAATATAAATAGGATTGTACAAGCATAAAATCAATAAAGCCCGTGATAGAATGCGAGGAAGCTATATGCCCTACTAATTGACAATCTATTTTTCTTGGCCACACAAAGCTATTCACCTATAACCTCCTATATTACACGTAATGTAATGACGAAAATATAAATTACGATAATACATGTATATTAAATTATCCAGAGAATGGAGCTGCATTATTTTAAAGATATTTTTAAAAGAAAAGTCTTATTTTATGAAAGATTTAATCCTCTTATAAAAATTCCTAGGCCCCTTTAGTTTTATAAGGTTTTCTTTTTTAGTGCTCGGATTATGATCTTCTCTAGCATTTAGTTTTAAGTTCAACGGTCTTTTAACAGCTATAAGTTTTATAGCGTCCACCATCTTTTGAAGCAGTCTATTTATATTATTATCTATCTATTTTTATTATCAGAAAAAAAAATCTTATTTCGAAGATAATAGTGTTCAAAGGAGGAAAAATGGAGAATATGTAAATATGTGCATATGTTAATGGTGGTAGAAAGTAGGAAAATGGAGAATATTACAATATGTGCATGTGCATATGTTAATAGTGGGGTAAAGTAGGAAAATGGAGAACATTACAATATGTGCATGTGCATATGTTAATAGTGGGGTAAAGTAGGAAAATGGAGAATCTAGCTATATGTGTTTAATGTTAATAGTAATACAAGGAGGAAAATGGAGAATATTACAATATGTGCATGTGCATATGTTAATGGCGGTGCAAATTAGAAAAATGGAGAATATTGCAATATGTGTTTAATGTTAATGGTGATACAAGGAGGAGATTGTAAAATATTGCAATATGTGCATATAATGATGTTATAAAGGACGAAAACGTATTATTATATTAATGGGAAAGAAAACTAAAGAATGGTGACAGGTTAAATATATATGATATCGTCCAGTGGCGTAGCTAGGGTATTGGGGGCCCACACAAAAACTTTTTGGGGGCCCCTCGCCAAACAAAATTGATGAGCAAAAAAAAAAAAAAAACTCTTGCGTTTAGAACTGGGGGCCCCCTCACCGTTGATTTGGGAAGCCCCCTGACACTGGGGGCCCCCCGCAATACGGGCCCATAATTACGCCACTGATAGCGTCTATAGAGGTGATCTTAAGGGAAAATAAAAATTGTCTCTCCACGTAAACAATCAACTTTTTATACTAGCCAAAGCAGCTTTCAGCCTTCTATTTCTCCATATACTCTATTTCTTCTATGTATTGTATTTCGGCACTGATGATGTCCTTATGAAGGCTGAAAGCTGCTTTGGCTAGTAATAAGTTTAATTTATATGGAGAGACAATTTTTATTTTTCCATTATATGATAGTATTTATCTCGAACTGATTTCTTTTAATACTGTTATAAAACTTATTAGGTAAGTTAAACTGAATTACCAAATAAAAAAAAATAGTATTTTAAAAGGCAAGGTTCGCTTTTCGCTTATGTGATGCGACTGGTGGCTTATGTGGCTTATGTGTTGCGAATGGCAATTTTAAGTTAAATCAAATTATAATTATTATTAACTACGGGAAACAGACTGAGAAAAATAGACTCCAGCGCCGGGATTTGAACCACGGGCCTCTATATTTTAAGGTTTATACTGCTGATAGAGTGATTCACTAAACCCGAGTGATACATTACATACATACATGGTTGTAGTTGTATAACACCATTTGGCAGGCTTAGGCCATCCAATTAGTCAGTTGGATAGTTATATAGATACAATTTAAGTATAATTGAGTTAATACTTGGTATAGAAACGATCCAATTACTAATATGATTGTACATTGTATAACATAAAATTGTGAATGTTTCGAGCAATTACAAGAAAGTATTAATATTATCTTGGTTTTAAATAAATAAAATTATTCTTTTATCAAGAGAGTTATTAAGTATTGTTAATTACCCTCTAGCATTGCCATAAATAGACGGCCTTTATCAGCATAGCGTATTTGTATTACATTTTCCATATTTTATTTCGAGAAAATTGAATAGATAAATAATAAATAAAATAGATTTTTCTTGAAGATCCCCCTCCCCTTATTGTTTGTACGTTCCTATTCTTTTAAATAAATATGTCAATTTCTTCAAGAATATCGTTAATTTTCAATTGTCCATTAGTAACTCGTGAATTGAAAAACTAAAATTATTCAAAATATCAATCTATAGAACTCTTTTTGAGTTAATTATCTTCCACAGGTAATAATTCTGTCTGTATAGTATAGCAATTGCTTCTTTTTTAACTCGAATGGAATGGCGATTAGGATTATAATAGTTACTATACGACCTTCATTTTTTTAATTATCTATCCATTGTAAAAGAGAATTAATAATAGGTGGAACTCTTCACTACTATCAGTGTTCACTAGATAGTTGATAGCAATAAATGAGCTTTAGAGAGTAAGAAAACAACAATGTAATGTACATTATTTGACTTTTAGCTAACTCACAATAAATTAAAAATATCTAAAAAAAAAATGTTTGAATAAATTTGTGATCAACAGTAAGACAAACAAGTAGGCGTGCTTCACGTAAGTACGTGAGGCGAAAATCTCTGGTTTCTGTACGATCGTTGTATTTATGTAAAAATATGAAAATTTTGTAACAATATACATTCTTTTCCTACTCTTCAAGACCTTAAAAAGTATGTACAACATGTCATTCTTACATAAAAACATTTTGTTCAGTCGTCTGTCATATTGGCCGCAGTGGCGTAACTATGGGCCCGCACGAGCCCGCATAGCGGGGGGCCCCCACTGTCAGGGGGCCCCCAGCAAAATCAACGAAAGAGGTTTTTTTTTTTTTTGCTCATCAATTTTGTTTGACGAGGGCCCTCCAAAAAGTTCTTGCGGGAGGGCCCCCAATGCCCTAGCTACGCCACTGATTGGCCGCCATCATGAAAATATTAAGTGTGAAATTTTAATAGTTACAATTTTATTTTTCTACACTTCAAGACCTTTAAATTGATGTATAACATGTCATGGTGACTAAACATGTTTTTAATCGCCCGCCATATTGGCCGCCTTCTTGAAAATATTAAGTGAGAAAAATCCAAAATGTGTCCAGCTGTCTAAAATGCCAAGATGCACCTGTGTGCCGAATTTCATGTTCCTAGCTATAGTAGTTTATGACTTGAAACAAGCAACGGACAGACACCAACGGACAGACAGACAGACAGAGCCGTTATATAAGGTTTCTTTTTTTACTTTGTACAGAAACCTAAAAGCAGAAATAATTGCACAACAATGTATAAACAAACTAAACTCTACTTGCTACTTGCTGTTGAAGACGGGTAGAGTGGCGAAGCTAGTAGAGTGGGAGCTGTGGTGGGGGAAGTAGAGTAGAGTCCACTTTACTGCATGCGGTATAGTACTCTACTCTACCAGCTACTCTACTCGCCACTCTACTCTAAGGAGAGTTTTTTCGGGTTTCTACGGGTAGAGTTACTCTACTCTCCTGTTTACTCTACCCGTGTAAACCCGGCTTAAGGGCCAGTAAAAGGTTTTTTTTAAAAAATGGCTTACAAAGAGTTACGTGAGAATATACAAGGTGTTCCTAAACATCATGTACATAAGGAAGGGGCTAATTATTCTTCGGCTTATAACATGACTAAAAATTCTTATAAACATTGTTCCGCTTTGTTACCTATCTACAGAGTGTTAAAATGTCAATGACGGTGCAAGCAAAGATTTCTTAGAGAGCATCTAGAATCTAGAGGCTATGAGAAGCCTATCTACAAAATATTTCTTCGTCATAGGTCCATTGGTTCTACAGATATCACGATAAGTCAGTGGTATTGCAAGCAGTTATTGCTTGATGTAGTACAAGGGTGGGACGGATCGAAGACATATTTCAGCAACAATGTACAAAGTTACAAAGTACTTATAGTCCAGGAGATAGCGTGCAAAAAAGTGTCTGACTTACATCAAGCTAGAATTCTGTGTACAAGTTAATCTTTTAGTTCCTTTTATTAAGAATTTGTGGTCGGCTATTTCGTCCGCGCAACATAGGATACTATTCAATAGGCATTTGAAAAAAACAATAAAACCCCAGTGGAGAGCGGCCAATCGGCAAAGTCCCGCTCATTATAGTGGACAATGTGATTTTCATGATCCTGATTACAAAATTAGTTAGTTGACCGAAAATCAAGTTGATGTTAGTTTTTCACTTGATAGGTTACTTATTTACATATTACTCCAAATCAAATTGATCACCTATCAAGTGGCAACTAATATCAACTTGATTTCCGGTCTACTAATTAATTTTGTACTCAAGATCATGAAAATCACATTGACCATCATAATTGGTGGGACATGCCCGCCATAATTCAAATTCCTATTCCTATGTTCAAGCTAGAATCTGGTGCGTATAAGTTAAGCTTTTAGTGCCTTTCGTTCAAATGCCTATTGCCAACCTACGTCCCGCATGCGAACTTAGCCGACCACATATTCTTAAAAGGCACCAAAAGATTAACTTATACACAAAATTCTAGCTTGATGTGTGTCACACACTTTTTTGCACGCTATCGCGCGCGCGACTTTAGACTATTAGGCTAGGCGCCCACTTGCGATTTCTAATCGCACGATTGTTTAGTCGCGTAAATAGAACACACGTGGGATGCACCCATATGCGACTAAAAAATCGCGGTGATTAAAAAAACGCAACCAGACCTATATTTGAGGCGACGCGATTGTCGCTCTTTTGGAATGAGACACACTGACAGGCATGAAATATCACGCACTTGCGACTGTTTTGTCGGACCTCACTCTAGACTCAAAACATTCGAAATTAAGTTTTTCTTTTTTAAAACAATGTCAGACAAGCCAAGTGATAAGTCTTGTGAGTAAGGTGTCATAAACAGTGTGATTGGTACAGAAAAACTCATTTGTGTCACGATAGGTGATTTTTGGTTCAATTACATTAAGTAAATGCTCAAAACTATTTACACTTATTCTATAAAACTTGAAAAAATCACGGGGATGATTACATTGGTCTTCATGCAACTTATAGAACTGTGCCTTCATTAATCTTTGAGTGGAAAGAGGATGAGCTCAGTAACGTGTTTGCGTCGTTTGGCACCGAGCAAAAGAGCTATCACACAAGTGGTTTCAACGAAATCCATTTTAAACTACAATAAAACAAGCGATATATTAGTCGCAGTACGCGCACCTCTTAAATCTTAACGTCAGCGATTTTTAAGCCGCAGCGACAAGAAATCGCAAGTGGGCGCCTAGCCTTAAGGTCAGTGTTTCTGGTTCCGGTTGATGAATTTGTATCTCTATCTATTAATGTTCTTAATAATAAACTTTCACACAAATATACTATAAATCAAATTATAATTATTATTAACTACGGGAAACAGACAGTGAAAAATACACTCCTGTGCCGGGATTTGAACCACGGGCCTCTATATCCCGGCACAGGAGTGTATTTTTCACTGTCTGTTTCCCGTAGTTAATAATAATTATAATTTGATTTAAATTAAAATTTAACTTTCCGTAGTATGAAAACTACCAAAAACTTAAAAATTGAATTACAAATATACTAGTAAATGTATGTTGATGATAATAAATGTACTATATATAAAATATATGATGTAATAATTATGAACATTAAGAAGAATGGGTTAAAGTTGACTCACATTGTTCGGTAACAGTGAGGTTAGGGATTTAAAAGAACTAAAGTTTTAGTCTGATTACTTGTTCTTTAAGTTAAAAGAGATTTAGGTTGTGAAGTCATGGGACTACGTGAGAGGTAGCAGCTAGCTTGCATAGCTTGCTGGTTTGATCTGAAACTTTCATTTCCTGCTTCAGTTCTAACTCCGACAACAGAACCTTTCAAAATATCACTTTGTATAGAAATCCATTTTGAGATTTACGGTTACTTAAATGCTCTGAAATATTACATGTTACTTAGTAATTAGTGGTCTTGAAAAAGACTTTTGGACTGGTGAAAGGTGATTAATAATAATAATGTTTTTTTATGATGTGAGACTCTCACGCATTCGAAGTGAAACTTAAGTTCTAGAAACAGTTGACTTTATGCATTGCTCTCTTTGCATTATTTGTTAACGATTGTATTATTCAGGATGATGAAATAGTTTTGTGGAATTTGATTGAAAAATAAAATATTTTTATAAAATTTTAGCGAATAATGAAGAAAAAAGCATGAATACAACATTTATGTATACAGTGACAACATGTCCTCATGCAATCACCCACCAGGGGCAACCACCCACTTTGCCCCCACCCAACTTCAAAATTTCAAATTGGAGAGTATATTTTTGATAGCATATTTGGATTCTTCGGTGAAAAATAATGCACTTTTACTTGAAACTATTTTTTCTATCTCCAATATTTTGCCCCCTACGAGGGGACAAAGATAGCAAAATAACCCCCTTCCGAAATAGTAAAAAAATAACACTTAGATCGTTATAAAATCTGAACGGTTTGAAATATAGTAATGGAATTTGGGGGATCTGTATCATGTAAAGGGAAGTGTATAATCACCCACTCGCGTACTAGGGGCAACCACCATTTTGCCCCTAGGCGCTGAAATCTACAATTGGAGATAGAAAAAAGTTTGAAGTAAAATATGTTTATTTTTTGCCGTAGAATCTAAATCTGCTATCAAAAATATACACCCCAGGTTAAAATGTTGAAGTTAGGGGGTCTGGGGGCAAAATAGGAGGTTGCCCCTACTGCGCGATCGCATGAAAACAAACTTCCCTTTACATGGTACGGATCCCCTAAGTTTCATTAATTTATCTTTAACCGTATAGATTTTACAACGTATTATCGGAAGGGTAATTTTGCTATCTTTGCCCACCTATAGGGGGCAAAGTATTGGAAATAGAAAAAAAGTTTTAAGTAAAAGTTTATTATATTTCACCGTAGAATCCAAATATGCTATCCAAAATATACACTCCAATTTGAAATTTTGAAGTTGGAGGCCTGGAGGCAAAATGGGTGGTTGCCCCTAGTGGGTGATTGCATGAAAACAAACTTCCCTTTGCATGGTAGAGATCCCCCAAGTTTCATTAATTTATCTCAAACCGTCCAAAAGTTAAGAGGAGGGGGGGAGAGACTTTTGGACCACCCTGTATATATATTATATTATATTACGCTTATATACCAATTCTCTTAACTGTAAAAAACATCTACTTCCGTGGTGCAATGGTTAGCACTCATGCCTGCTGAATCAGAGGTTGGTGGATCGAGACTCGTCCACGTGAATGATTTTTTACAGCAGTTGATTTACTTGTAAAAAATCTATCACCCACTAGACGAGTTTCGAAACACAAACTTCGTTAATTTCACTTCAAAAATCTTTACTTGGACGAGACTCGAAACACAAACTTTGTTACATCCAATTTACTCTACCTCACCTACTTAAATTTCACTTCAAAAATAATTCAAAACATGCATTACAAAAAAATATTTTAGCAAACATTTCATGGCAATACATAAATATTAAGGTCGGGTAAAAACACGTTTCAGGTCGGTCGGTGCTCATTCTCGTGAAACTCTTCCTTGGACTAGATGATGCGTGAATGCTTGCACGAAGCCGATGTTCTTTATTTCTTTTGATGATGATCATTTCCTCAAAGCGAGTAATGAATACCATGGATTTCAGTCAGGCTTGCAGTGGAAACACTTTTTTGTTGGTTAAAATAAAGAAGTCTATTCACTGAAAAAAAGGAAATAACGTTTTTAAAGAAAAGGTTATTCTTACTGTTTATAATTTTCTTGCCACAAACTTTTACCCCCTTAAGGGGAGGCTTTTGCTTCGCAAGAAGTGTCAATGGAGCTATTTTCATTTTCATTTTTTAATGCCACTGCTAAAGAAGTTCTTTGAGTTCTTTAGTTACTTCTTGGAATTTACTCTTTTAGGGTTTGTATTGGCAAAACCAAAGACCCTTATACTTTCCTGCGTTTTCTGTCCGATCTTAACGCACCTACATCTCCGAAAGTACCCTACAGAAAAATTTGAATCTGCAGTTATGTTATGTGTAATCTCAAACACAGGAAATATATAGAGAAGCCCCCAAAAAATCATTCCTCTAATCTAAAACATTGGCTCGGCGTTTTAGAGGTTAAACATTTATTTTACGGAATTGCGTCATGTAGGATGTTAAATAAAAAAGATACCCTGAGTACAAAAATATATTTGGTTTAGTTTTTGCACCAATTCATCTTTACGTCAAATGTGAAAAAGAATAAGGGTCCCCCTTATTCCTCTTACCCTTAGATAAGGGTTCCCCCTTATTCATTTTTTACTACTTACTATATGAAACGACTTTTTGTAGCTTCTAGAGTATTTCATTAACATCCTTATAAGATTTAAAGCTAGTTCAAAATAGGCTTCGAACCAACATGACAGAAGACGAACTTAAACTATTTAGCTATCTCGAGGCTTGAAAGTGACACTTAAGGGAATTATCTTTTGGGATATCAGCACCTTTTTTTATATATACTTGAAGTTAAAACTTCCAATTTTACGCATTAAGGTTCAAGGTATGCACCAGTTTCAGTTATCCTAAACCTAATCCTTATTTCTCATTCCAATTCCGTCCGCATGGGAACATCACACATAAACGTCAAACATGCAATACTCGCAATTAAACTTCCGCACAACACATCTAAATTAAATTACTGAACAAAGTTATAATTTATATACAAAATAATTAAAATAGACTGCCAATTAGTGTGGCACATAGCTTCCTCGCATCCTATCATGTACTATAACAATTATTGTTATATTACTTTATTGTTATTTTGTAAAAACTATTAATAGTTTTAGCGATCTTTAACACTTCATAGCGGTGTTGCTGTTGGTTTTACTAAAAAAAAGTATTTGAAAAAAATGTTTGTCTCATTGAATAGATGCAGTTAGATTTTTTTCCCCGACCTAACATTCCAATTTTAAGTTTGAAGTTCACGTTTACGCGAGCGTTGCTCGTGAACGCTTGGATGGATAACGTTGTCCAACGAACTCGTCCTGGGCATTGGTAAAATAAACATATCTACCAAATTTCATCAAAATCGGTCGACATTTACTCAAGTTATCGTCGCACGTTTCATAATTCGCGGACACACAGACCGACAGACAGACAGACAGACACGAGACTAAAAATGTTCCCTGATGTCTGAAACGGATTTCTGTCTTGGAATTTTTGAAATCGGAGGCATAAAAGTTTTTCGTTCTCAAAAGTAAACACAATGCTTCCGTTACCTTCGGTAAACTCGGAAGCAAAATTGTATAATTAAGAGAGATTGGTCTATTAATATAACAACACTACAAATACAAACCTTCAAGCCTTATCTGGCTCTTTTTATCAGGTATATTGGTAAAAAAAATAAACATACAAAAAAACAGTGAGGTTTGAACTTTTATGAAGGGTTATATACAGAAAGGAAAGTAAATAAAAGAAAACTATACAAAGATTTACAAATCAAGGCTCTCTTCTTTCCCTCCTTTTCCATTGTTTGCCTTTATTATAACGAATATGAAAGTACAAGAAAAGTGACAATCCTACTAAATACATTAAAAATCAGTAGCCACGAGACCTCTAAGATAATGAAATTATATTTAAATAATTTATTTTAATTCCGTTAATTATTTATTTATATTATATAATTATATATAATAAATAATAAATAAATAAATATAAATAAATAGCCTTTTATTACAATAACTTTATAAGTAAGTATCTTTACATAATTTTTGATTTTAATTCCTTTATTGTAAATCGGCATTTCGCCGAGGCTACCATAAATGGTCATTGAAGTTGCCATGTTCTTATGGAATTTATTTTATAAAAAGAATATACATACATCTTTCCGCTAACATTAAGTAGCTTACATTCTCACAATTTTAAAATAAATAGTTTCTTTATAAAATATAATTTTACTTTTGTAAATAATAAGAAAAATATAATAACATCTTGATGCTAACCTATTACGATATTAATAAAAAAGATAGGAATATAACATATTCTCACACACACATGCATACATACAAATATCCGAACATACATATACATACAATATAGAATAAAACTAATTTATTTTTTCTTTTTCTCTTTTTCAACAAATTTTTATAAAATAACATATCATTCTCCTATTTCATAACAATAAATCCAATACAATTTTGTAAATTATTTTTTATACTAATATTTTATACTGGTTTAAACTTTGAATATTCTCTTATATTTATACACCTTCTATATTATTAGTAATCATTATTTTATTTTATTAATTATTGTAGAGCCAAACTTTTGTATAAACATCCCTCATCCTGGCCCACTCAATCCTGTCTTGCGCTACTCTATGCCATGTCGATCCTCCACAACTCTTTCTCATTTCCTCGTCCCACTCCAATTTAGGTCTTCCTTTACCTCTTTTAAGATCCCTTGGATACCACTCGATGAGTTTCTTTGACCACCTGTTGTCTCTGGTTCGTATAATATGACCTGCCCAGTTCCACTTAGTTTCCACTATGACTTTCCCGATGTCTTCTAATTTCGTCCGGTTTCTTATCCATTCTTTGCTTTTATGATCTTTCCTGGATACTCTGAGCATACATCTTTCCATCTGTCTCTGTGTTACCCTCATTTTTCTAACTGTATTTTCTTTTAGAGTCCACGTTTCAGTTCCGTATGTCATAACTGGTCGAATACACATGGTCCATAATTTCTCTTTTAATTTCATATCTATGTCAGCTCTAAAAAAATGTTTGTATTTATTAAACGCTCTCCATCCTAGCGCTATTCTGCGTCTTAATTCCTTATCTTTGTCATCACTTTCACCACAAATCAGACAGCCCAAGTAAATAAATTCATTTACTTGTTGGATTTTATAATTATTTACTTCAAGGTAATCATATTCACTAACAGCTTTTACATTTACACTCATGACTTTAGTTTTCGCTGTATTAATTTCTAGGCCTATATTCTTAGTTACTTCTACTAATTCAGAAATCATTTTTTTTGCTTCTTTAAAATCCTTCGATAAAATTACAATGTCGTCGACAAAAGCTAGCGCATTCAACCACTCGCCATCTATTTTGATACCCATACCGTCCCAGCACAGTTTTTTCAGAGCTTCGTCTAATACTTTAATAAAAAACTTTCCGGACGGGACATCCCCCTGCCTGACACCTCTTTGAATATTTATGATTTTTCTTTCTGGTCTCACTTCCACCTCCATCGTTGCTCCATTATATACATATTCTATAAGATTCACATATTTTCCTTCTATACCGCAGTTACGTATGGCCTCCATAACATTTTCTCTGTAAACGGAATCAAACGCTTTCTTGAAGTCAACAAAGATTAAGACTACGGGTAATTTATAGTCATGAGCTCTTCTCAATAGTTGCTTTAGGACGAAAATATGATCGAGGGTTGACATATTTCTCCTGAAGCCTGTCTGTGACACGTCTACTGTTTCGTCTATTTTCCCACTTATCCTTCTGGTTATGGTGGACATAAACGCTTTATAGATAACTTGTAACAGGCTTATAGGGCGGTAGTTGTCCAAGTTAAGCGGGTCTCCTTTCTTGAACAGTAATATTAATTGAGCTTGAAGCCACCTAGGTGGTACTTTTTCCTGCTCCAGGCATAAATTAAATAACATTTTGAGGTTTTCTGCTAGAGTGATTCCTCCTAGCCTAATTATATATGAGCATAATTAATTCTATTTCAATTTAGTAAGTACTTTCACTAAATAGTCCATTACATCATGTCAATTCAAGTCACATATTCATACATCTGTATTACAAATAACAATAATGTATTGTAGTTGTTGCATTGAAATAAAATTTAAATAAAAAAATAAAAAATTTCAATCTATAATGTGGCTTAAAAACATTTTTTATGTATGCATCTTCGGTCCATTTCCTCTCTATCACGGAAAAAAATCTAGAGTAACGACAACGCTTGCAGCTATACGTCGACTCTACTGAGGGGTTCAAATACCACCAATCCTTGTAGAGTCTATAAAACATTTTTTTAGAGTTAAAATTTGCCGGGGTTGACTCAACTTCACAGGAGTTGAGGATCCTCTAATTTTTGGAAAGTTGAATTTACTCTAAGACCCTCTTGAGCTTGACGCAAATCTTATAGAATTGAAACAACCGTTGTAGAGTTTCAGCAATACAATCAATAGAGTTGTAT
Organism: Gerris lacustris; assembly: GCA_951217055.1. Classification (NCBI taxonomy): domain Eukaryota; kingdom Metazoa; phylum Arthropoda; class Insecta; order Hemiptera; family Gerridae; genus Gerris; species Gerris lacustris. The sequence continues at coordinate 56,205,845 of OX578283.1, read as the reverse complement.
GAACTCTTAAGAGTTGAATTAACTCTAACTTTGTTTTCTAAATACAACCCCAAGCTTTTTCTTAGGGTATGATCCAACTCTAAAGGGATTTTAACAACCTTTAGGAGTTGTAACAACCCTACAAGCGTGTTAACAAGCAGGATTTACCACGTATACGTGGTAAATCCTGCTTCATGATTTATTATTATTTGTGCAACATCTTCAAATTTGCAGCGTCTACTTACCTTTTAATGGATCCCCTAAACTCTGTTTTTCAGACCATCAAAACTACAAATTGTCGTAGCCATAAATTTACAAGTTACCTAACGACTTATAAAGTTCACTGAATAAAATTTTTAAAAAATCAGGTAGTTACTTATCACGTATAATATCAAAAGTATATCCTGTTGAAAAGAATTTTTAAAAAAAAGTACATGTATAATGTTCAATAGGATTTTTTTGGATGCAGTAGAAAGTTTTACAACTTAATGTAACAAGGCTGTCAGGTGTAAAGATATGACTGAGGGTTCATGTAGGCGAGAAGTAAGAAGAGAAACTTATTTAATCTTTATGTGATTCTTTGAAAAAGATTCTTATTCATTGCTTGTTTAACTGAAAATGTTTTGAAATAAAAAGTCACGAGTATCAGTATCACGATCCTTAATTCTTTCAAATCGTGAATCAGTTATTTCTTAGTGTTGATTTTGTGCAACTTCGAGTTTTGTCCCATCTTTTTTTTGTCCTGTTAACCTGTTACGATGCATCCAATTATTTTTTTTTTTTACAGATTTCAAATATTAGTCCAGTCAAATGGTAGTTTGAAGTGGAAAGTTCTGGTGTAATTGTTGTTAGTGGCTTACTTTATGTTTTTTGGGGTGCTGAACACGAATCTGAAGTTGTCCAACAAAATTTCCCTCGGCAAATATGAGAAATCATCGAAAAACTACAAAAAAACATGTTTTTTATTGGTTTTCAGCTTATAACTTGCAAAGCAATCTACTCACGCAAAAAGTGGTCTAGTAGTAAAATAAAAAGGAGAAAATAATCTACAATTTATGTCTATAACATTTATTTGTACGTCGTATGGTTTTCACGCAAATGGGAGTTGAAATATTGGGAAGAGGTGGCGGGTCGAGGGTACAGGCTGAAGGGTAAACGGTTGGTGGCCAGACTGCGCTGGCAATTAATTTTATGTTTTTGGGTGTGCTGAACACGAATCTTAAGTTGTCCAACAAAAATTTTACACGCAAATATGATAAATCATCATAAAACCACTTTTTACTTTTATATTTTTAGTAGATTTCGCCTTATAACTTACAAAGCAAGCTATTTACGCAAAAAGTGGAAGAGTAGTAAAATAAAGAGGAGAAAATAACCTACAAATTATTTATTTACCATTTTTTTGTAAGTCGAATGGTTTCTATGCAAAAGAGGGGTTGAAATATCCAATAACAATGTTTACCTACATGAAATAAAGAATAAATATTAATGGTGTTACTTGTTGTTTTTCATAAATTACTGATTTCCCGGTTATTTCAACCCCTCTTTTGCATAGAAACCATTCGACTTACAAAAAAATGGTAAAGAAATAATTTGTAGGTTATTTTCTCCTCTTTATTTTACTACTCTTCCACTTTTTGCGTAAATAGCTTGCTTTGTAAGTTATAAGGCGAAATCTACTAAAAATATAAAAGTAAAAAGTGGTTTTATGATGATTTATCATATTTGCGTGTAAAATTTTTGTTGGACAACTTCAGATTCGTGTTCAGCACCCCAAAAAACATAAAGTAAGCCACTAACAACAATTACACCAGAACTTTCCACTTTGAGCTCTTTTCATGCACCATTTGACTGGACTATATATTTGTTTTTGAAGTGAAACTTCTTTGGCGGCGGTAGAATGAAATTTTTCATATAGTGAAATCGTGTAACGAAGTTTGCGATTCGAGACTCGTCCAAGTGTAACATTTTTACAGATTAATTGTATTATATCTATTTAAAGACCAGCAAATCAAAACAAACATTTATTTTTATTGGAGTAAATGTGGTTGCCTTAGCGTAGCAATATTTTTTTTTTTTTTTTTTACTTTCTCATATAAAGACAACGTATTGTGATGGCGCAAAAATTCGATTTTGAGATTTTGATGGATTTACACGTTTTGAGGTCCCCTGAGTCCAAAAAAGTGGTTTTTAAAAAATGTCTGTCTGTCTGTCGTCTGTCGTCTGTGCAGACGCCTAGAGCCTAAACTATTGGGCCGATTTTGACGAAATTTGGCATACATGTTTAGAAAAATCATACCCCGAGGCGAAATCGAGAAATGAATTTTAGCTCTAAATTTGGGGGCGCTACCCCCCAAAAACTCTGAAAAAACATGAAAAAAAATTATTTCTCGAAAACGGTTCGGACGATTTTGATTAAAAAAATTCCAAAATGTAGTCCATTTGAATACGAATCCAACGATATAAGCCGTTTTCCCGGGAAAAATCTAGTTCCTGAGAAATTAGATTAAAACGCGGACGGATACATTTGTTTTTATATTTTGTTCTTCGTTAAGTTTAAATGAGGAAACATTAGGTTCTAGTCCAGGATATTGCGTTCACTAAAGTGTCACATGAAGCTAGAATTTTGTGTATCAAATTTTCTTTTGTTACCTTTTAAGAATATATGGTCGGCTAAGTTAGCTTGACAATAGTCATTTGAAAAAAGCAAACTGTTGGAGAGCGAACTTGTCCCACTCATTTGGTGGAAAATGTGATTTTCATATTCCTGAGTACAGTAGACTAAAAGTCAAGTTGATATTAGTTTGTCACTTGAAAGGTTAGTTAGTCAAATATTACTTCAAATCAAAGTGGTCTTCTAACTAATTTTGTACTCGGGATCATGAAAATCACATTGTCCTCCAGAATGGCTGGGACCTGGCCGCTCTCCACCGGTTTGTTATTTTCAAATCCCTATTGCCAAGCTGAACTTAGCCGTCAACATATTCATAAAAGGCACTAAATGATTAACTTATATATAAAATTCTAGCTTGATGTTAGCCAGACACTTTTTTGCTCGCAATCTCCTGGACTATTCAGACAATACATTTAATAAGTCTAAGATTGTTTTTTTTTTTAATAACCTTCAATTTCTATAACCTCTCATATAAATCAAATCAGAGGTAAGAAGTGTTAAAGTTTTCTCCAGTCCATGGAAAAATATAGAGACATAGATATGTTTTTGAGCTTTGAATCCAGTGTAGCCAACCTCAACACTCAACACCTCCCATTCTGAAGGCAGTTGACGTGGTGAGCTCCTATTGGCAATATATAGAGCTAAATGTGAAAACCGAGCTACCTCCTATTACCTCCTGACTTAGTGGTACTATATTTAAATACTTTGATTCTCCTATTGGTGAAACATATCCATGTTTAAATGTAATTAAAGTTTATTGCAACATAATAATACAAACAACTTAAAACTTTTATGACTTACAATGACTTAGTCATCATGTAATTACATCATTGCATGAGAGAGCTGATCAGCTTAATCTTCAGCGGATTAACTTGTCACAAAATTCTTAAAAATTAAGTTGATGTTAGTTATTTTGTTAGTTAAATATTTTCCAAATCAAATTTGTAGAAATCCCGTCCTCAATTTAGTATCTGCAGATTGAAATGTTATAAAATTACCTTGTTGTTAGTTAGTCATGACAGGCGGCGGTACTATGTACAGAGTTATGATGTGTGAAGTGGCTGGAACTCTCTACCCCGGGGCGTAAAAAGGGCCTAAGTGATGGCCTAATTGCAAGGTTCGAACAAGTGGTTCGTCCTACCCGTTCTAGTAGAAAGTACTAGACTACTACTACTACCAGTCATGACAGGGATTATTTTCTCATTTAATTGATTATTATAGGCAAGCTAAAACTCTACATTTATGTTAGTAGTTAGCTAGTGTTAGCAGAAGAACGTCCACTAGTTCAAAGCCCTTTTTACTAGCCTCGTATGAAGTTCTGCCACTCCATCCACTAATGTTCAGGCAAAGCGAATACGGTGTGATCAATAGTAATCCATTTAAATCAAAGTCCCTCAGCGCAGGATCGAACCCTTGAGCTCGACCTTGATTTGTAATTCATAGATGTCCGAGAAAAAGTGACATTCGATAACTTTGAAACCTCCCTTTTCATGTGATATATTACCCTAGAGCAAGGAAGGGGTAGAGGGAGGAATGCGATTTGAAAAGTTGTTCATTATGCTACACCCCTATACTAAACCTCCCAAGCGAGCTCAATCCAAACTAAAGTGATCACGTGGTCACTGGTCCATGTCTTATTGGTCTATTCCTTGTTCTTCCGTCCCCACAGACTCTTGTCAACAAATCCTTATCAGTAGCATTTATTTGGTACCCCACTCAAAGAAGATTGCTGTTGGTTATCTAGGAACTGTTACACGTTTATTAACGATGTTACTGCCTTTAGATAATTAATAAGGTTAACAGCAAACATTAAAGTACATACTATTTATAAAGAAAACTGAAATAAAAATAAAATTATTAAATGACGTAAGAAAACATCACTTATTCTTATCAGCTGATATCAGATAAATTTCGAGTTTTTATATCGAGATATTAATACTGTTTCACCAAAGTGTCACTTGGGAGGTTTAGTATAACCTAGGGTGTAGCATAATGAACCACTTTTTGAGACCCAGATTCTATAGTACTGTTCCCTCTACCTCTTCCTTGCTCTGAGGATATTACATCAAAATTCAAAAAAGAGTTTTAGCTCTCCTTTCGTTATCACTAACAACAAAAACTCGGCATTGTTCGCGGTATTCAGCCATAAATAGCTCTGGCGTCACTTTACACATTCACTACATTATTAAAACAATAAATTTGATAAACATCCCAGTTTGATTTATGTCCAATTTGGATATAAGTAAAAAATATTACAGAATCGACCTGCAGGATTATAAAAGGTGTTGAGCATAAAAGTAAATACTCTTTAAAGATCGTAAATACTCTTTGAAGATGCTTCCAGTAATTAGTTCATTGAAGTTCAAAAAAGTTCATTGATCTGGAAAAAAGACATTCTTTCATGAAATCACTTCAGGCATACATCAATAATTACAATTTAAAAATAAAATTAAAACAAATTACTCAACTATGTATTATGCAGAAAAATATTTATTAATATTACATTTTCCTCTTATTTTTTATAAGGAAAAAATGGGATAGATACTTTTAACCTAGAATTGGTCGTTATAATGAGTAATAAAAAAATTGTTACCTTTATAAGACTCGAAAGCCAGATAAGGTTGTTAACTTTTTATTAAACTTAATTGCAGTCAGCGTACTTTAGATTTACAATACCGGTATAGCTTTTCCCTTAAATCTATTCTGAAGAATGATCTTTGAAACACCTTTCACCATGAAAGTTAACAGCTATCTAATGACGATTATTTGTACTTTCTTGTATTACCAGGTATATTATATTTTATTAAGTGAAAGTATTGTAATATTTATGATTTTAACGGATTTACACATTTTAAGTCCCCCTGATTCCATATTTTATGTATGTTATGTAGAGAAAAAATGTATTTGTTATTGGATTTACTGCACTTATGGTCCCATGAATCTAAAAAGAAATAATTATTTATTTAACTAGGCAGCAAAATGGAATTTTACTGATAAGTGATTAGATTAGCCTCCGAGCCGGAGGCAGATGACATGCTATGAAAATTAACAGCCGAGGCGAAGCCGAGGCAGGCAATGAATGCATGAGGCAGAAAAGGTTTCCTTTGCTGCTATGCTAAATATTGTATACAACAAATACAATATTTTATCTAGGAGCGCCAGAAAAATGAAACTTCTAAAATACTTATAACATCATAATATATTAGCATAAATAATAACTATATTATATTAATAAGATTATAACATAACTAAAATAAATAGTTTATAAAAAAAAATATATAAAATAAAAAGCTTTGGAATAATAACAATAATTGAATAGCAAACTGGATCTATATCAACAATGAATCAACAACAAAATACAAAACACGGATTTATAACAAACTAAACTTCTGAGTGAATAATGCATAAAACAAAATAAACTACATATTTTTTCTAACAAATTACTAAAACTATAAAAGAAATCTTGCAAATATTTTAATAAATTAAGAATAGAAGTACCTAATTAGGATAAATCAAGAAAAGCAACAGGTCTAATATAGAATCTGATATCAATAATAATAATAATATGCATGTTCACTTGAAGCTGCAGTGTAGCCAGTTAGTCCGCTTTAAAAAAAAAAAAATAACAAACTTAATGTTTAATTTAATTTTGTTTATATATATGAGAAAGATTCAGATTATATTTAAAGTTGAAATAGAGAAAGTAATTAAAATTAATTTAAGAAATAAATTTGGATCCTAAAGCCTAAAATAATAATCAAATTATAATTACTATTTACAACGTGAGGCAGACAGAGAAAAATATTTCCAGTAAAGACGCACTAGTCAACTAAGCTATACTGAAGAATAATTTCCACAGTCGATAATGATACCTAGTCCCGAATTAAGCTTTCAATTTTTTCCACAAGTCTAGAAGTCAACATTAACGACATTAGAACTAGACCGAGAAATATCGCTTGTAATTATATAAAGTACCAAGTACCTAATTAGTTCCTGTACCTAGTACAATCAAGTAGAAATTCAAGTTTTAAGATTTTGGTAGTATTCATACTACGGAACATTAAAATTTATAATTAAATCTAATTATAATTACTATTTGCAAGAGACAGAGAAAAATATACTTCAGCACCGGATTCGAACCACGGGCCTCCTTAGTTGGCTAGAGCGTCTTTACTGGAAATAAAAGAGGCCCGTGGTTCGAATCCCGGTGCTAAAGTCTATTTTTGTCTGTCTGTCTCCCGTTGTGAATAGTAATTATAATTTGATTTAAATTAAAAAATTTTAACGTTCCGTAGTATGAATACTACAAAAAACTTAAAAATTGAAAATTATAATAATTATTTTTTCTTATGTGTATAATTTATAATTATCTCCTATAATTTATTGTAATCTTTGGTCTTGCAGGGGTGAAAAAATTAGTCGAACATCATTTTATATACAATTGACCATATTTCATCGCTCGAGGAACATCATCAGGCCTGTAAACAAGGTATCTCAACAAAAAAATGTTAATTGTAAGTGATAATAATGTTTAATAATGATTGGCAAACGATCCCTGCGCGGGTTGGAATAGTTTGGAGGACGGTACGAAACACAAGTAGGGTTGGAACGGCTTTTATCCATTGCGCATGCCATTGACTATACTGCGGACTGCGATACTGCGATACTGATTGGAACAAACCTTATATTAAAGAAATATTGTCTGCAAATATGGAAAGTGGGGTCTATCTGAATAAATACATGTCTATAGAAAAAAAAATATGTGTGACGCTCTCACGCGTTAGAAGTGAAACTTAAGTTCTAGAATGCATTGTTCTCTTTCATTTTTTGACGAATTTATTATTTCAGTATTAAGATAATATGGTTATGGGAAATTTAATTGAAAAAAAAATGCCTACGCTAAGGCAACCACATTTATTCCAATAAAAATAAATGTTTGTTTTGATTTGCCGGTCTTTAAATAGATATAATACAATTAATCTGTAAAAATGTTACACTTGGACGAGTCTCGAATCGCAAACTTCGTTACACAATTTCACTATATGAAAAAATTCACTCTACCGTCGCCAACAAGTTTCACTTCCAAAACTACACATTAGAACCCAGTATTTTTAAATTGCGATAATCTCTTGTTTCTACTTATCGATCACATTTGTAATTTACTGTTGATTTTCTTACTTTTCTTCACTTTTAGTATTTCGTATTAAGAATCAGTATTAATTATTTCTTATAAACTGTACACTCATGAGTGCTTAAAATTTAATTAAAACTTGTTTCTACTAATCGATCACATTAGTAATTTACTGTTGATTTTTGGACTTTTCCTCACTTTCAGTCTTTCGTATTAAGAATCAGTATTAATTATTTCTTATAAACTGTACACGCATGAGTTCTTAAAATTTAATTAAAATTGGTTCTCAGTAATAAGTTGTGATTCATTTTAACATTTTAACAGAACCAGAAATGAATATCTCAAAGATATATTTTTCGAAACATGATTTAATGTTTAACCTTTATTGATTTCTTTTAAGAAGTTACCAAATGATCCTGATTTCATTTTTATTTTTGCGTAACGCATTTTTTGTTAAGTTAAAAAAAAAGGGGTGGGACTTAAAGATTTACAAAGTCAAAGCTTGGAGTGAAGCCGGAGGGTGTCAAGAAACAGTATATCTGTTTCATAACCCAGTTATATCGAGAGAAACTTCAAACTTATATACCAAGCCCTTTTAAAAAAAACAAGCCACACTGTATAACGTAATCAGTTTGCAAGTAAACAGGTCTTTAGAATACAGGGGGTCAATAAAACTTACCAAAACTTAACCACTTCTTAAGACTTATAGACAATTCTCTCATTTCGTGTATGTATTAAATCTCTAGTATCATTTTTAGGTAAGGACATTGATTTACTAAATATTTTGACATTAGTTGGAGCTTTAAAGATTAATAGTGGAGTCACTTGGACGTTTCTCCACCAAAAAGAAGTTATTGTACAATGCTGGTTTTCAACTACTAATAGACAGTATATAAGTAGACACTATAAGTAGACAGTATAAGTAGAAAGTATAAGTAGACACTATAAGTAGAGTATAAGTAGACAGTATAAGTGGACAGTATAAGTAAACAGTATAAGTACACAGTATAAGTAGACAGTATAAGTTTTTTTTTTTTTAATTTTATTAGATTACTGCAACTACAATACATTATTGTTATAATCGTGAGAATTAGTAACTTGGAAAAAACATGTAAGGAACTATCCAGTGATAGCACTTACTGCAGTATAAGTAGACAGCATAAGTAGAGAGTATAATTAGACAGTATAAGTAGACAGTATAAGTAGAGAGTATAAGTAGATAGTATAAGTAGAGAGTATAAGTAGACAGTATAAGAAGAGAATATAAGTAGAGAGTATAAGTAGACAGTATAAGTAGACAGTATAAGTAGACAGTATAAGTAGACAGTATAAGTAGACAGTATAAGTAGAGTATAAGTTGACAGTATAAGTAGAGAGTATAAGTAGAGAGTATAAGTAGACAGTATAAGTAGACAGTATAAGTAGAGAGTATAAGTAGATAGTATAAGTAGAGAGTATAAGTAGACAGTATAAGAAGAGAATATAAGTAGAGAGTATAAGTAGACAGTATAAGTAGACAGTATAAGTAGACAGTATAAGTAGACAGTATAAGTAGACAGTATAAGTAGAGAGTATAAGTAGACAGTATAAGTAGAGAGTATAAGTAGAGAGTATAAGTAGACAGTATAAGTAGACAGTATAAGTAGACAGTATAAGTAGACAGTATAAGTAGACAGTATAAGTAGAGAGTTTTAAGTAGACAGTATAAGTAGACAGTATAAGTAGACAGTATAAGTAGACAGTATAAGTAGACAGTATAAGTAGACAGTATAAGTAGAGAGTATAAGTAGACAGTATAAGTAGACAGTATAAGTAGACAGTATAAGCAGACAGTATAAGTAGACAGTATAAGTAGACAGTATAAGCAGACAGTATAAGCAGACAGTATAAGTAGACAGTATAAGTAGACAGTATAAGTAGACAGTATAAGTATGGAATATAAGCAGACAGTATAAGTATGGAATATAAGCAGACAGTATAGTAGACATTTAACATTCAGTACCGGTGAGTTGTGTAAAATAATATATAAAAAGAAAGATTCAGCGAAGAAATCAGTTAAGCGGAAAGGCAGTTTCTTTGAATCAATTAAGATGTCCTCCATAAAAATAACTTCACCTCAGAGGGAAATTGAACCTGGCCTCTCTCCGTCCGCGTTTAAAGCTATTTTCTCAGAAACTATCTTTTTCCCGGAAAACAGTTCATATCGTTAGATTTGTATTAAAATCTCCTTAAATACGCCTCGGGGTATGATTTTTCTGAACATGTATGCCAAATTTCGTCAAAATTGGTTTAGTAGTTTTGGCTCCAGGCGTCACAGGCAGACATTTTTTAAAAACCTAATTTTTGTCCTCAAAACGTTCCCAATAACGAATTTTTGAACCATCACATTATTTTCACCGCTCTTCATACACTACATACTACATATATGAGGAAGAAACAAGCCCCTATTAAGTAAAATAATTTTCTCTGATTGTGATATAAGAGTTTCAAATCTTTCTCTAGAAAATTACGAAGATAGCAGAGTTTGTTTTGGTAGTTGATTATACCTCGTTACCGATCTTTCAGACATTCTATAAATATTGTTAAAATATAAAAACACGTTTCTTTATTTAGACATGAAATTACTCAAAGTTATCGTTGAAGTAAAATAACTTTATTACTAAATTAATATTGGTTGAGATGACGTAGTTCAGAAAAAATAATTACAGTCATTGTTGAATAAACATTAATTAATTATATTGAAACTTAATTAACTTTAACTCCCACTCGATTCTATATTAATAAATAAGTATCTAGTAATTAATATTGACTTTTACAGTTTCTAAAAATAACACTCCAGTGTTCCAGTTAGTAAATCATTTATTTACTGATAATTAATATTGATCGTAACAACGATATTTTATTTAAAAATAAAACCAATTTACAAATATATAAAGTATTTTTATTTATAAATATATCGATATAAGTAACATTATTTACTTTTTAAATATAAGTACATAAGAATAAATATATATAAAATGTAAATACAATATTTGAAACATCCTTTTTAAGTACTTCTGTATTCTAAATACTTCAACAAAATTCTTTGAAACTAACAGGAATTAAGCACATAGCCTCCTCGAGCCCTATTATTGGACTAATAATGGTCACATGGAAATTGAAAAATTGGTTGTTATAGGACTTATTTCGATTCTAAGAGCGGCCACAGTTATTTTTATGCAATATTAGGGTCCGTAGGCAAAACCAAGGACCCTTATATTTTCCTGCGTGTGTCTGTCCGTCCGTCCTCTCGCGTGCTCTCACGGCTACACCTTTCGTCCGATCACTTTGAAATTTGGCATGTATGTGTCTTGTACCTGCCCACATATTTTAAAAATATAGCGACTTAAAAAAAATATTTTTAAAAAAAATTAGGGTAAAAAAACTTAAGGGTTAACATTTTTTTTTTTTTTTCGACACCGTAAGGGGTATCATATGAAAGGGTACGTCGAGCTGATTACAAAAATATATAATTCTTTGGATATAACTTTGATAGGGCGAGCTTAGGCAAGTCTGAAGTGGGTGTGAAACGTGTCCCCCCCCCCCCCTCTACCTCGCTTATGTGAAGTGCAAAAAATCTGAAAAAGTTCCTGAACATTCTTCGACCAAAAGTAAAGATACCACTTTTTGGAAATTTCGAAAAAAATATTATTTTATTTTTTATTGACAAAATACGTTTTTTATAATTATGGTCTTTTCGATATATGGATATATGTATTTATATGGATGTAGTCCGGTTCAGTGGCAAAAAAATACTTTATCAGAGTGTGTTTTGAGAATATCAGACCCTTAGAATGGTTCAAAGTAAGCTTTTTAGCATTTTTAATATACACTTAACAGTTAAACACTATATAGTGTGGCCTACGGACCCTCGCTGTGTGCTGACTAGCACACACTTGACCTGTTTATTATAATATAAGTGTGCAGACGGTTAAATTTAACATGGGACTGTCTAGATATGTAGGCTACTTTTTATAAACCATTAACATTTCTTTAAAGTCGGATAAGTACTTTTAAAGATATAGGTATTCATTAATAAAAAGTTTTTGCCCATTTAAAAGAGATTAACAAAAAGCTAATATAATGATTTATTTTCTATAAATATCATAAAAATCAGATGTGTGGTTTTTAAGTTATGGTGGTCCGTAAGAATGTTGGACGGCATACAAGAAACGAAAATATTCCCTGTTGTCTGAAACGGGGTTGTGTCTAGGAATTTTTGAATTCGTAGATATAAAAGAACATCTTTCTTTAACATTATCACAATGTTTTCGTTATTCGTTAGCTGCTATGTTAGCCTACTTCGTAAGCTTGGAATCATTCCATATATATAATGTAACTTTATCTTGAAATTGCTTTCTTTTATATCTTTCCTATAATAATTATGACGATAATAAAAAAAAATCCATAAACATTTAAATTAACCAATTATATAATTAAATAAAACGAAGTAAACTTAAAACTTACTTTATCATGTCAATCAAATTTATCATATCAACCAAAACTCGACTTTATCATATCAACCAAAACTCGACTTTATCATATCAACCAAAACTCGACTTTATCATATCAACCAAAACTCGACTTTATCATATCAACCAAAACTCGACTTTATCATATCAACCAAAACTCGACTTTATCATATCAACCAAAACTCGACTTTATCATATCAACCAAAACTCGACTTTATCATATCAACTAAAACTCGACTTTATCATATCAACCAAAACTCGACTTTATCTTATCAACCAAAACTTGACTTTATCATATCAACCAAAACTCGACTTTATCTTATCAACCAAAACTTGACTTTATCATATCAACCAAAACTCGACTTTATCATATCAAAAAAGAAAAAGAAATGTGTTTTACTTCTATATTTCAATTTATGTTTTATTCCCAGCTTAGCCAAAAAGGTATCGTAATAACCATTGAGATAATTTTAAAGTACGAAATTTAAAAAAATATATATATTAGAAAAAAAGAGGGAATTTTAAAATACATACCTGGCCTGGAAAACAAACAAATACATACTTTGTTATGAATTTATATACCTATTTATATACACACACGAGCCGTTAAGCCCGTGGCAACGTGCTTATTAATTTTATATTTAGAAAAAAAGTAAAAATTAATTTAGATCTATATTTAGATAAGTTATTATATCTATTTGAAGACCAACAAATAAAAACAAACAGTTATCTTCATTGGAATAAATGTGGTTGCCTTAGCTTAGCAAAAACAAATCATTTCGAGATGAGTCGTAGCCGTCGTTGAGACTAGGGTTACCATATTTCAAATCAAAAAAACCAGGAGAAATTTTGTAGGGGGGTCCGGGGCACCTCCCCCGGAAAAATGGTGAGAACTGTCGCTATCTGAGATCAAATTTTTTTTATTAATTTTAATTAATTTTGTGCAAATTTCTTTTTTAATAAAATGATACGTATTTCTTTTTAAATTGTTATTTTTTCAAAAAAAAAAATTGTACATCGACCTATATATAGCTTCTGTACATAGGTTAAAACATAACAGATTAAGTTTTACTTTCTGTAGTATTTTATTTAAAAAAAAATAACACAATAAAATGGTAAATATGTCTTATTCTTATTTTGTGTATTGTATTTTAACTTTCTCATATGAAGAGAAAATACTGTGATGGCGCGAAAATTCGATTTTGATGGATTTACACGTTTTGAGGTCCCCTGAGTTCAAAAAAGTAGTTTTTAAAAAATGTCTGTCTGTTGTCTGCCGTCTGTGCAGACGCCTGGAGCCTAAGCTACTGGGCTGATTTTGACAAAATTTGGCATACATGTTCAGAAAAAGCATACCCCGAGGTGAAATCGAGAAATGAATTTTAGCTCCACATTTTGGGGCGCTACGCCCCAAAAAATCTGAAAAAACGTGAAAAAAAAAATATTGCTCGAAAACGGTTCCGACGATTTTGATTAAAACATTCTAAAATGTAGTCCTTTTTAAAAGCCACCTTTAGGACCACCTTTTTAAAAGCCACCTTAAGGACCTTTTATATACGAATCCTTTTAATTTTTAATTTATTACATGAGCTTTTGTTTTCAATTAATTTTAAAAGGGGGTTTTATTTGAATTAATAAGGTAATAAGGGTTACGTTTGCAACACTAGTAAATTACTGAATAAAATTTTCTGAGCATTGTCAAAACGGGTGGTTTGCCATTTTGGGGGTTTTCAACCGGGGGGAAAAACCCCGTTTAAAAAACGGTTGGTTTCCGGGAAAAACGGGTGATATGGTAACCCTAGTTGAGACTCCACTCGATTATATAAATGATGTATATATGTGTATTGTGTATGTATGTATAATATATAATTTATTTGACATTAAAGATCTTTTAAAGTAGGTCAAACTCCTTAATCCTGAAAGTATTGCATAAAATAATTAAAATGCTAAAAAAAACTGCCCTATTAAACTGCAAGACAAGTGTAATTTAAATAATTTGCTGATGCAAGACATTGCTGTAATTATTCTTTCTTTAAAAATAAAATAAAAATATATTTAAAAAAATCTAATGTCTCATCAATTTAATATTAATTAAGAAATATTCTTTATTCTTAATTTTAAATCTGTTATTTTTCCTTTTTTTTCAATTGACGTAAGCTGTTATTTGTACGGTTTCAATTAAGTAATATCTTTTTCAAATCTGTCACTACACTGACCTTAGACTTTTGAACGTAATTTGATAAATGTAATACTTACTATATTTTATACAGAAAGTGTATTTTTTTAAATGTCGAGGTTGTTCCCTACTGTATATTAAGGATGTATGTATGTAAGAAAGGAAGTTAACTATATTTGGGCTTAAATTTAATATTTTAATGTATACACCTTATATGAAGTAAGGAAGGAATTAAATTGAATTTATATTTTTAAATGGTTAAAACAACTTTTTTTAAAGATACAATTCTAGTAAAAATATTCTGTTTATATTAGTAGATTGATCAAAGGCCATATTTTAGCCATTTTGAAAAGCAGTAATCTAGTAATCTGTCATTGGTCAACTTTTTCAATATGGTGTGAAAAGTCAATTGATTTTTTTTCTTTTAATATGGCATTGATTTAAAAACCATTATACTTTTTTACTGAGTACAGAATAAATAAGGAATGTGTAGTGTGATTTTAATTTTAATTCCCTCAGTGAAATAGTTATTCTACCTGAAGTTGTTGAATGAATTTATTTTAAAGTAAGGACGGAATTAAGCGTGAATTTAATGTTAGGTTTGAATGAAATTGCAACTCTCTTGATGAATTAGTTGTTCTACCTAAGTTGTTGAATGAATTTATTTGAAATAAGGACGGAATTAAGCGTGATTTTAATGTTAGGTTTGAATGAAATTTAAACTCTCTTGATAAATAGTTGTTCCACCTGAAGTTTATGAATGAATTTATCTGAAGTAAGGACGGAATTAAGCGTGATTTTTTTCTCTTGATGAAATAGTTGTTCTACCTGAAGTTGTTGAATCAAGTTCATACTTATTATCGTAATAAAGAGCTTTCATTTATAACTCTACTGTGTATCAATACACACATGGATACCACTTATAATCATTCATAGCTGGATACCGTATACAAGCAGCTGGGAAAAAATCGGTCCTAGACAACTCAGACAAACTTTCTCATATACGAGTTTATAATTACTTAACCCAGTATTTTCCATTTATTAGTTTTCAAATGTACATTTAAATATTATTGAACATTTCATAAAAATTTATCATAAAAATAACTTCTCCTGGGCGGGGAATCGAACCCGGGCTCTCTCCGTCCGCGTTTTAAGCTAATTTCTCAGGAACTAGATTTTTCCCGGGAAAACGGCTTATATCGTTGGATTTGTATTCAAATGGACTACATTTTAGAATTTTTTAATCAAAATCGTCGGAACCTTTTTCGAGAAATAATTTTTTTGCATGTTTTTTCAGAGATTTTGGGGGGTAGCGCCCCCAAATTTAGAGCTAAAATTCATTTCTCGATTTCGCCTCGGGGTATGATTTTTCTGAACATGCATGCCAAGTTTCGTCAAAATCGGCCCAGTAGTTTAGGCTCCAGGCCTCTGCACAGACGACAGACAGACAGACATTTTTTAAAAACCACTTTTTTGGACTCAAGGTACCTCAAAACGTGTAAATCCATCAAAATCTCAAAATCGAATTTTTGCGCCATCACAATACTTTCTCTTTATATGAGAAAGTAAAAAGAATTAACAACAGTGACAGGTGTGAGGTGTGCCGGATTTCAGCCAAATAAAAGAAACTATAACTTTTACTAAAGTTGTTGTTATAATTGGTTGTTCCTTTCTCATAAAAAGAAAAATTATTGTGTTGGCACGAAAATTTGATTTTGATGGATTTACACGTGTTGAAGTCCCCGAGTCCAAAAAAAGTGATTTTTAAAAAATGTCTGTCTGTTGTCTGTGCATATGTGTGGAGGTTAAAACTACCGTACCGATTTTGACGAAATTTTGCATACATGTAGAAAAATCTTACCCCAAGGCAAAATCAAGAAATTAATTTTAGCTCCAAATTTGGAGCGCTATCCCCCAAAAACTCTGAAAAAACGTGTCTCAAAAAATTAGGTCTCATTAATGGTTTTGACAATTTTGATTTAAAAATTCTTAAATATAGTTAATTTAAATACGAATCAACCGATGTAAGCCGTTATCACGGACAGTGTCTATAGTTCCTGAGAAAATAACTTTAAACGTGGACGGAGAAAGGGTGGGTTCAATTTCCCGCCGAGGAGAAGATTTTTTAAAATACATTTTGATAAAATATTCAATAATAATTAAATGTACCTAGAAAAACTCGAAAACTACTTCGAAAGTACTAACTACTAACTAATAGTACTAACTAACTCGAAAACTTGACAGTTCATTGACAAAAATCCACAATAATTATTACAGACCACTTAGTAGTGGACGATATTGACCACTTTAGTTAGTGACTTTTTATAAAGATAAGAAATCGCAGAATTTCCATTCATTTTTTTTTTTTTTTTTTTCGATTTATGAACTACATTTTTTTTTAGCACATACATTTTTTAATTAATAAGGTACCTAGATTCGAAGTTAAAATAAAGTAAATTATCTTATCCATCGTAATAAATACCATGTTATTACTTTTTTTTGAAAAAATAAAATTCTTATTAAACTTGTCCATGGATATTAGTATAGGCGTATATTAACACATTAATCTTTTTAATTAACCATTTTAACTAATTGTATTCAACCACTTTCAAAAATGTCTATATGTACATATACTATAACAAGATATAATTTGTATTATACATTGATATATAAATATATATATATATATATATATATATGTGTGTGTGTGTACTACAAATATATGTATTATAATTTATTTTTATTATATTGTATCTAATTCATGATTTACTCGACATATTATACTATTATTATAATTAAATTTTATTTAAATAATAATCTAGCTTGTGGTTATATATGAATAAATAGAAATTACTCCTTAGTAATTTAAAAATTTTAGTACGTAAAATTACTACTTGGTAATTTTACTCTTACATTAAGATACCTGTACAATACAATTAGAACACTTAAAAATAAATATATCAACAGAAGAAGGTCAATATGAATGATTACTTGTAAAATAAAATGTATTTTTAAGGAAAAAAAAATACAATATAGAGGGAAAAAATGAGTACATACTTGAAATGTTCTTATCAAAATTGATATAATTATTGGGCCATTTAAAAGAAGAACAATCGAGTTATGAACATATAATACATAAATATTTATCATAAAAGTAAAAACGACCTTCTATAAGATATTTTAATGTATAAAACATACTAAACGTATAATTAAATATTGTCTTTAATTAAGAATTTGAAATTTAATTAATAGATAAAAAAAAATGGTTTTTGTAGTTATTTCATTTGTAGAAAACTATTAAGTAGTGATATGTTTTTTTCGTTTTTTTAAAGAATGTAGAATTATCCTATTTTAAAAAAATCGGGTTGATACTAGAATACATTTTTATAATATACATAGTGATAATTTGAATACATAATATTCTAAGTTAATTAATACATTATTTAATATATTTAAAAATTGTATTACAGGTGATTATTTACATCTTGTTTTCGATTTTTACCAAGATCAGATTTATTACTATTGATTGACAGATTTAAAACTAGATTGATCCAGAGAAAATTACTTAAGGCTAGATTTGTATTTAAATGGACCTACATCTTAAAATCGTCGGAATTTTATTCGAGAAATAATTATTATTCACATATTTTCAGAGTTGTTTTTTTTTGGGGGGGGGGGGGGACGCCCTAAAATTTAGATTCATTTCCTAATTTCGCCTAGGGGTATGATCTTTCTGAACATGTATGCCAAATTTCATTGTAATTCAGTAGTTTATGCTCCAGACAGACAGACATTTAAAAAAAATACTTTCTTCGACTCAGGGGAACTTAAAAGGTTTAAAATACATCAAAATATCCGAATAGAATTTGCACGCTATCACAATACTTCCTCTCTATATAATATAGTAGGAATAGAATAAGATAGTTAAAGTGCTTCTTTAGATGGTTACTCACCTTATAAAAAAAAATAAAGGGGAGTAACAATGTAAAGAAATTGTACAGAATGATCTTCTTTAGATGGTTGCTCCCCTTATAAAAACTGAAGTGTGATAATATATTAACAATCTAAAGAAGTACCTGAATGGCTATAAGGGAGTTCGAGAGTTTTCCCGGTGGGCCGGTCTGGAGAAACTCCCGGGCAGAAATTTCTTCCCAGTCCGACCCTGCCTGAATGGATATAATCACTTATTCATTCCTTTATCTAAATAACTATTAAAAGGGATGTTTAGTCCAATGTACTTTGGGACAAAGGAATATCACACTTCTGTTTTTATAAGGAGAGTAAGAGTCTAAAGATGAACATTCCGTACACGTTTTTAGATTGTTACTCTCTTCTGTTTGTTTGTAAGGGGAGTAACAGTCTAAAGAAGAACACTCCGTACATATTTTTAGATTTTTACTCCCTTCTGGTTCTTTTACAAAGGAAGTAACAATCTAAAGACTACCATAGTTGAAAATGTTCTATTTTATATTTAATACTCAGTTCACAGTTCCCTTTGATTTTCAACACTTAACACAACTTAGTAAGTAGAAAACCTTTTTATAAGTTTACGTAACAACCTTAGACAAAAAGCTTTAAAACTTCTCTCTCCCTCATTATAATATCTTACATATTCGTTCTTGATTTTTATAAATAGAATTATGGAAAGTAGAAAGATAAAAAAAGAAAGAAATCGACTTACATGATGTGAGTCTAGTCTGTAGATACTTGGTTCAAACAGTTATTAGATTTACCTGCCCTACATTTCTTACGCTGTTTCTCTTACGTCATACTTTTTTCACCTTATATTGCATTACACCCTTACCTTTAATAACTGGGTCAGATTGTATTATTAAAAAAAAATTCATCACAAATTTTTTTAACTACCACACCATTATTTATTTTTATGTCAATTTAATTTTTATTTTAATCGTACAAATACATTCACCTAACAGATTTATATTTCGGTAAGTAACTAAGTTTATTTTAATAATAAAACCTGACACATAGAATTGCATAAAAATACATAGAATTTAGAGAGAAAAAAAATATTGGGTATGTTCCCCGTACCCTTTTTTTCTCGAAGGAGGGGGAAGCAGCATTAGGCGTGGTCAGTACTTGGATGGGTGACCGTTTTGAACTAACTCACTTTTTATTCTCATTTTTCAAAAACAAAAAATGTATACGTTATTTTTTATTTATATCTATGGAGACGCGTGGCGCGTGGAGGAAAATATCTTTATCATTTTTTCGTGCCAGCGATTGTCATTCAATTACTATAGCTGGAGATGCGGGAAGAATCACACCTTCATTATTATTTAGTGCAAGCGACTGTCACTTATCTTATCGCTGGAGATGCGTGGAGGAATATACCTTTATCATTATTTAGTGTTAGTGACAGTCACTCAGCTTATCGCTGGAGATGTGTGGAGGAAAACACCTTCATCATTATTTAGTGCAAGCGACTGTCACTCAGCTAGTCGCTGGAGATGCGTGGAGGAATACACCTTCATCATTATTAGTGTCAGTGACAGTCACTCAGCTTATCGCTGGAGATGTGTGGATGAAAACACCTTCATCATTATTTAGTGCCAGTGACAGTTACTCAGCTACTATCGCTGGAGATGCGTGGGGGAAAACACCTTCATAAT
This sequence comes from Gerris lacustris, assembly GCA_951217055.1. Lineage (NCBI taxonomy): Eukaryota > Metazoa > Arthropoda > Insecta > Hemiptera > Gerridae > Gerris > Gerris lacustris. The sequence continues at coordinate 56,185,744 of OX578283.1, read as the reverse complement.
TATTTAGTGCTAGTGACAGTCACTCAGCTACTATCGCTGGAGATGCGTGGGGGAAAACACCTTCATAATTATTTAGTGCTAGTGACAGTCACTCAGCTACTATCGCTGGAGATGCGTAGAGGAAAACACCTTCATAATTATTTAGTGCTAGTGACAGTCACTCAGCTACTATCGCTGGAGATGCGTAGAGGAACACACCTTCATCATTATTTAGTGCCAGTGACAGTCACTCAGCTTATCGCTGGAGATGTGTGGAGGAAAACACCTTCATCATTATTTAGTGCAAGCGACTGTCACTCAGCTAGTCGCTGGAGATGCGTGGAGGAATACACCTTCATCATTATTTAGTGTCAGTGACAGTCACTCAGCTTATCGCTGGAGATGTGTGGATGAAAACACCTTCATCATTATTTAGTGCCAGTGACAGTTACTCAGCTACTATCGCTGGAGATGCGTGGGGGAAAACACCTTCATAATTATTTAGTGCTAGTGACAGTCACTCAGCTACTATCGCTGGAGATGCGTAGAGGAACACACCTTCATCATTATTTAGTGCCAGTGACAGTCACTCAGCTACTATCGCTGGAGATGTGTGGAGGAAAACACCTTCATAATTATTTAGTGCTAGTGACAGTCACTCAGCTACTATCGCTGGAGATGCGTAGAGGAACACACCTTCATCATTATTTAGTGCCAGTGACAGTCACTCAGCTACTATCGCTGGAGATGTGTGGAGGAAAACACCTTCATAATTATTTAGTGCTAGTGACAGTCACTCAGCTACTATCGCTGGAGATGCGTAGAGGAACACACCTTCATCATTATTTAGTGCCAGTGACAGTCACTCAGCTACCATCGCTGGAGATGTGTGGAGGAAAACACCTTCATCATTATTTAGTGCTAGTGACAGTCACTCAGCTACTATCGCTGGAGATGCGTAGAGGAACACACCTTCATCATTATTTAGTGCTAGTGACAGTCACTCAGCTACTATCGCTGGAGATGCGTAGAGGAACACACCTTCATCATTATTTAGTGCCAGTGACAGTTACTCAGCTACTATCGCTGGAGATGCGTGGAGGAAAACGCCTTCATCATTATTTAGTGCCAGTGACAGTTACTCAGCTACTATCGCTGGAGATGCGTAGAGGAACACACCTTCATCATTATTTAGTGCCAGTGACAGTTACTCAGCTACTATCGCTGGAGATGTGTGGAGGAAAACACCTTCATCATTATTTAGTGCTAGTGACAGTCACTCAGCTACTATCGCTGGAGATGCGTAGAGGAACACACCTTCATCATTATTTAGTGCCAGTGACAGTCACTCAGCTACCATCGCTGGAGATGTGTGGAGGAAAACACCTTCATCATTATTTAGTGCTAGTGACAGTCACTCAGCTACTATCGCTGGAGATGCGTAGAGGAACACACCTTCATCATTATTTAGTGCTAGTGACAGTCACTCAGCTACTATCGCTGGAGATGCGTAGAGGAACACACCTTCATCATTATTTAGTGCCAGTGACAGTTACTCAGCTACTATCGCTGGAGATGCGTGGAGGAAAGCACCATTATCATTTGCAAATCCATGAAAATTTCAAAATATAATTCTAGCACACACCACAATAGTTCAATAGTTTTTCTCCATATATACAACGTATTTAAGAAAGTAAAGTAAAAAGCATTATTTATAATATATAATTAGCTAAAAACATTTTACCTTGAATCGAATTACTTCGCTGAATGAAATATATACAAACTAGTCCAAACATAGTTTTCAATCCATTCAGATAATATGTTGACCTTTACGTCATTTAATAGCGTTAAATAAACGAGTTTATTTAATAGACTCTTAAATAAACCTGTAATTACGATTATGATTTATTTAAAAGAGCGCAAATAGTAACATTACTATAAAAATATTTAAATCTACATTGAACAGGGAAAAAATCTCAAATTGTTTTTATTTTCTTTTCATATAAGTACCTAATGAATTTGAAGAGATTGAAGTTAACCGGTTTTTGGAACTGTTGTCAAACCAGTTCTATACAGTTCGAGACAAGAAAACGGGTTTTTAATTTTAAAGAGATATTCCGTTTTACTGTAAGTATCTCTGAGACTTAAGACTGGATGGAGACTTTACCAACATGCTTGCTACGTTTTACTACAATTTTAACTACATAAATAATTTCCCTTTTTATTTTATTTTATTTGTATTATCTTATAAAATAGTAATATATAATATATATGTATAATTCTTTTATTAACTCCTGTTTGACTGTCGTTGGCTCTACACCAAATTAAAGCCTATTTCACCTTAAATAGATTTTTTTTTCGCAATAAAATTTTTAATGGAATGCTCTTTTCTTTCTTTTGTTATTTTTTTATGATTAAATTACGACGCATATCGAGTTTGAAAATGTCAGAGTTTAAAAATAAATTGTTTATATCCTTAAATTGCGTCGTCCAAGGACGTTGGTTAGATTTTATGAAAATTCTTTGAAACAAATTTTAAATTATATTTGCTATAACAAAGCGGAGATTTCTCTTATAAATTATAAAGAATTTATCCTTAAAGATATCATTGTTCTTAACACAAAGGTAAATTCTCGTGAAAGTTAAGGAAGATTGAAAAGTTGTAGTGTTGTTATGGCCTTTAAAATTTGAAAACTTTACAAACTTTCTTAATTTATCGAGTGACTTACTAACAAACCACGTGCTTTTCACTTTTATAGGGTTTCGTGATCATCCTAGAAACCCTTATTGCTTACGGACAGACGAATACAAATTCGTCTGTCTGTCCGTCGCATTTTGGATCATATCTCCCGACCTATTGTAGCTAGAGTCACATTTCTGTAAAATACAAATTTTATAATAATTGTTTAACCCATTTTTCGAGTATCTAGAAAGATGAAACTTTTACGGATCATGTATTTTCCGATGTCAATATAATTTAATCAAAAGCACGAAAATTTACATTAAAATATTTATTTAATAAGTTTAAATAAGTAAACAATTTTCAAATGGTGTTTCGTTTTTATTTCAATTTTCCACACAAATATCAAAAGTTAAATGAAAAGTGTGAAAAAATAAAATAAAACACTTTTTATTTTTTTATTATATTTTATTTTTACTGTGTACTATATTATTAATAGTTATTTATGCACCTAGGGAGTAAAGTAGGCCATTATTCCCTGAGCGAAAAAGGTGGTTCTTAAGGCGAAGCCGAAGGAACCATGGTCCCTAAATCCCGAGGCGAAGCCGAGGGAATAACTCTAATTAGCTCCCAAAGCGCAGCCGAGGGAGATAATTATCGCGAGTTGAAAAATTGCGCTTTACTCCCGAGGTACATACAATATTTTATCTCCAGTAGGAAGAAAATATACATTTTCGTCCATTGCACAGTTTTTATTTATGATTTTAATAAATAACAATAATTATTAGCACTTTTAATAGCAGATATAAGAGATTCAATATTAAAAACAAATAAGAATTGGAATTAAACTCAAGTAGAAGGTTATTTAGATGCAGGTTATAAACCAAGATAAACATGGTCAAAAAAGCAGTGTCGCCAACCTGATTTCAACAACTTCATTACATTAGCCATTCATTTTCTACAATTTATAAAATAATTAAGTTGCAATCTTTACTTTTTCGCCCTACTTAAATTTTTTTTGCCCTACTTTTACTTTTTCTCCCTACTTTTTGAGTTCAGGGATGAAAAGACTTACTTTATTGCCTCTAAACAAATTCAAAATCATAACTTTTTCTCCCTACTGGAGATAAAAGTTTTTTTTTAAGTGTGTGCACTTGATGTATTTTTCTAATTAAAGACATACGTAAATAAAGTTGATATGCTATAAAAACGTAGAAATAAAATAAAAAAAAATAACGCGATCAACGTTTTGTGAATTATTTTGTTTTTTGCCTACCACTGTAACGTAAAAAGTACTCATCTAATTTTTATGAAATTTAGATTGTTTTGTTGGTCATTATTATGGGCTCATTGTTAGTTAATATTAATTTTAACCATCTGCACCAATTGCTTTCTCTTCTATAGGGGCACAAGTTAATACTAATCTGATATTAATGATATTTATATGGTTTGCCATACTCATGTTCCCAAATTAGTAATAACTTGGAGCATGAGCTCTAACATAACTGCAAAGTTATGTCATAAATTGATAGTACATACGCTAATTATAATTTGATAGCACATACGTTAAGCATAACTTGATAGCACATGCACTAATCATAACTTGATAGCAAATACGCTAATCATAACTTGATAGTACATACGCTAATCATAACTTGATAGCACATACGCTAATCATAACTTGATAGTACATATGCTAATCATAACTTGATAGCAGGTTTACCTGCTTGGTTATGGTGCTTGTACAATGTACAGATACTTTTACATATTATATTGTATCTATAGTACCTGTACCTATACAAGTTGCTTGAATAGGTTTACCTTTCAGGTATACCATAACGTATATGGCCACATTTAGAATATATTTGTTATGATGAAATTAGTATAAATTATTTCTTGGAGTTTATAATTCTTTAATAGTTAGATCAATTAAGAAATTGATAAGATTAACATTTTAATTCTCACTTTTTTAATATTTCGACCCCACTATGGGTCATTCTCAAAATAAATTCATAATTTATTTAATTATTAAAATCGTAAAATCAATTTAATTACAATACAGACATTAACAATTTTATTTTAGATTAATATATAGAATATTAAATAATTTCCAATCTAAATCACTAGAAGATTAAGTTTTAATAGTTTTTAAACAATTTATTTATAAGAATATTATTGTTTTATCCTAATTTTCACTGTAAAATATCAAGTATGACATTTTACGGATATTTGATATTTGTCGTGTATTCTTTAGATTATTAAAAAATGCAGCTAATTGAAGGTGCTTGCGCTGTGTAATTATGTAACTTTATATAAATAATTATATGAAATATGTTTATTTATATTTTATTTAAAAACAACTATCTTAGTTCGAAGCAATCTATGCATATTTTTTTTTTCTAAAATTTATTATGATGCTTTTATAAAATATTTATATATAAAAAAGGTTTTTATTAAAATAAGTATAAAATAAATCATTTATTATACAAAATTTACTATAGCTAGGTAATCTGTGTATGAACTACCTTCATTTTAAGTTAGCGCCAACAAATTTCTCTTTTTAAACAAATTTTCCTTTCATTTGACCTTTTCGCAAAAATAAGTGATTTGTTTTAAATCGTTGAAATGTCTCATATTTATACACTCACACACACACACATATATATATATATATATATATATATATATATATATATATATATATATATATATATATATATATATATATATATATATATATATATATATATATATATATATATATATATATATATATATATATATATATATACATATAATCAAGAAATTTGGTTTAATTTGTAATACAGTCCACCACATGGAGAATATATAGTGATGAAGAATATATAATACTGTCTGGAAAGTCAGTCAGTATATTTAGCTGTAAATGGAAATGGACTCGTCCTTGGCATATAGCCCGAACCAGCTTTCCGGCATAAAATACCACCGTTATAACAAACTTTTAACATTTAGTTAGTCTGAAATTCTTATCTGAAATCATTCCTGTCCGACCACTTAACATTTGCTGGCAGTCATCTTCATTTATAAATGATTATTTTCTTTCCTTGGATGTTTTTAATGTATCATGATGCTTGTGATATAATGAGATTCTTGAATCAAATTAAATAGAAATACAACTTTTTTATAAATTCCTAGAGAAACAAATTCTTTTCAATTTCAGCTAACAGGTTTTTAACTAATTTATTTGATAAAAAGAAAAAGGAACAGAATTTTCAATATATTTTTTTTTTTAGCTTTAAATGATAAACATCATACAAGTAGTATAGATAACTGTATCTATAATTGTATCTAAGGTATTTCATCATAATTCATGTTTATAATGTAAAATATCTATACTAGTATGCTAATTAAATTTAAGTATATAAGCATAAATAAGTTATAGATAATTAATCTTTAATTTAAATCAAATTATAATTATTATTAACTACGGGAAACAGACAGTGAAAAATACACTCCTGTGCCGGGATTTGAACCACGGGCCTCTATATTTCCAGTATAGTTAACTTTCCGTAGTATGAAAACTACCAAAAACTTAAAAAAGATAATTAATCATATAAATCAATAAAAATTTGACATAGAAATATCATAAGGAAGTAGAAGGCGATAAAGACTGACACAAACTTCGATAAGATTTATAGAAAATAGAATTACGAAAATTGGGAAACCGTGGGATCAAAGGTTTAAAGTTGCAGCAAGCAGAATTAAATGGACAGATTTTGTTGGTCCTATATGCTCTTCTTAGGTTCTTAGGTTCTCTTAGGTTCGAGATAAGTCAAAAAGTCTATTATTTGTTGATATTTACTTTTCATTTAATGACGGCCTACACCAGATAGTTCAGGAGATAGCGTGGATTAAGAAAAGAATAAGCAATAGAACTAGATCGAGATAGATAATACTTTAAAAAGAAATACTAGGTACAGGTAATAGATTGTACTAGGTACAGGTACTAATTGAGTACTTTATAATTATAAGCGTTAATTATTTATCTAGTTCTATTGCCGTGAATATTTGGCTTACTAGATTTGTAGAAAAGATTGAAAGCTTGGATTCGGGGATTTTGTATCGGTAACGACAGAGAAAAATCATCCTCCCGTATAGCTCAGTTGGTAAGAGCACCTGTAACGGATTAATAGGAGGACCCGTGGTTCGAGTCCCGGTGCGGGGGTCTATTTTTACTGGTCTTATATTACTTTGCTTTTTAAGTTTCATCGCACACCTATTACCCCAATTTTGAACCACTTATCGTCATTCAAACTTCCCCAAATTTTGCACATAGATACAACTAAGGTGAAGAATACAGAAACCAAAAAAAAAAAAAAAGTTGAAAATAAGACCAGTTTTGAAGAATTGCATTTTTATATTAATTATTCTCTGTATGTTTCCCGTAGTTATTGATAATTATAATTTGATTTAAAGGAAAAAATAGACTGCCAATTAGTCTGGCACATAGCTTCCTCGCATCCTATCATGTACTTATTGTAATAGTGTTTATTGTGTAAAAACTATTAATAGTTTTAGCGATCTTTAACACTTTATAGCGGTGTCGCTGTTGGTTTTATTGAAAAATTTTATTTGAAAAAAATGTTTGTCTCATGAATAGATGAAGTTAAATTTTTTTCCCGACCTAAAATTCCAATTTTAAGTTCACGTTTACGCGAGCGTTGCTCGTGAACGCTTGGACGGATAATGTTGTCCAACGAACTCGTCCTGGGCATTGGTAAAATGAACATGTCTACCAAATTTCATCAAAATCGGTTGACATTTACTCAAGTTATCGTCGCACGTTTCATAATTCGCGGACACACAGACCGACAGACAGACACGAGACCAAAAATGTTCCCTGATGTCTGAAACGGATTTCTGTCTTGGAATTTTTAAAATCGGAGGCATAAAAGTTTTTCGTTCTCAAAAGTGAACACAATGCTTCCGTTACCTTCGGTAAGCTCGGAAGCAATATTTTATTTGAGGAAAAGTGAGATACGCACACGTACAACAATTATCACAATTATCGTTGTACTTATCTGCAGCAAAACCACACTGACCTTCGTCGAGTGCACATATTGATTAAGTCATAAAGTATGCATAAAGCATGTAAGATAAGGTATGACTTATCTTGCAGCGATTTCTTATAGTACTCTTAAACCCAAGTAATAATATCATAGATGTCTGAAAAAAACATTAAAGCCAGTATCCGTGGAGCAAAAAATGCTTTTGTCCAAGCATTACACAGTATGAAGAAACGATATAATATCGCATAAGGTTAATATTAGATTCTTCAATATAATATAAAATGCTTCTTTTATATTACTTGTTGTAAAACAATAGATAAAATGAAGATCTAGAGTTATAAAAAAGTTAATAAAATTATATAATTAATGGCTGTTTGCAGAGTGTAGTATGTTGTTGTCTTTGGACCAAACATTTTCCAGAATAACGACCTGAAGATTGCAAGGCCATAGAACCATAAGAAAGGGACCGTTGAATTTAACGTAATGTCCTAAGGAAACAACCCAGATTCAATAAGGGCCTTATGTTTGAACCCAGGAACGATAAAAATTGAAGGGCTAAAGAAGACATGGAAAGCAAATGATCGAAAAAGAATTACGGTGTACTGAATGGGACACAATTGCAGGAAATGTGTATGGCAGACAATTAGTCAAAACCGATGGGAAATGGTGTGAATTTTTGATGTCCTACTGTAAGGTCAGTTTCAAACTGGTCGAATTTTTTAAGTGTCTTTGAAACGGAAATGCATAGCTTACAAGGAGAACATTTACACACAAAAACGTCACCATCTCGCGCGACGTCGACGAATGCCGCCCAGTGTGAAACTGGTCTAATCGACGCCACCTCCTTGACAATGAAGAAAATCAAGAATGAGATAGTTTGAATCTAAATCTTGACCGGGAAGTAGAAAATAACTGTAAATCGTCCTCATCACTAGTTCCACATCTTAAATTTGATATACTTTCTTAAAACCTAAACTAAAGGAGTCACAACCATTTTAAAATCTATAAATCAAAATGAATTTTAGTTATCCCTCATAATACTACTAAACCAATCCAACAGCGTGTTCAGGGCCTGGGCCTGACAAATGCCTTATGCATCTTTATGATATGATATGTATGTACATGATATGTAACATATACATAGCATGATATGATATAATGCCTTATGCATCTTTATGATATGATATGTATGTACATGATATGTAACATATACATAGCATGATATGATATGTATATGTAATGGGGTATGTTGTTGGATCAGCTGTATAAAACTTAATATTATGTCAAGAAACGCAACTAGTTAGTCACCATTTCACATAAGTCACCCTTCCATCCGAGAAATGAAACCCAGAACCTCCGCATAAAACTACTAATAATAATGATAATTTACAAACTTTACTACATGCATAAGATAAGAAAAATTACATATTATCTTGCGTGGAGAAAGAATCAATATTCACGAAAAAATAAAAATAATAAAGAGGCTAATCTTGAACCTTCATAATTTAGAAGTTAAAAGTTTCAGAGAAAGTTAATATATGAATGCGCTCACTATACTATTATATTTTGTACTTGCTTGGTGTTATTTAAAGCTTCAAGACAAATTATTTTTGGGTAAAATGAAAGAGAAAGTTGTGCAAAGCAGGCATTTTTAGAAGTTAAACTTATTAGTGGAAGTTTAAAAAGAGAATGTCAAGAGTTTAAGTCGACTTTTCTGTATGGTTTTAATTATAGAATATTGAGATCAAAATAAATAAACTAAAGATAATGTTCATGTACAGTCTATTTCTAAGCAGAGATTTTATGCTAAACCATTCTGTAACCACCGTTATTTATCCGTCTCTAACAATCTCTATTCTTCTCTAACAATCTCTATTCCTCTCTAACAATCTCTATTCCTCTCTAACCAACGCTAAACACTAAGTTTATTGCAAACAAAAAATATGTGTGAGGCTCTCACGCATTAGAAGTGAAACTTAAGTTCTAGAATGCATTGCTCTCTTTCATTTTTTGACGAATTTATTATTTCAGGATTAAGAAATGGTTATGAGAAATTTAATAGAAAAAAAAAATATATTGCTACGCTAAGAGGCAACCACATTTATTCCAATAAAAATAAATGTTTGTTTTGATTTGCTGGTCTTTAAATAGATATAATACAATTAATCTGTAAAAATGGTACACTTGGACGAGTTTCGAATCGCAAACTTCGTTACACGATTTCACTATATGAAAAAATTCACTCTACCGCCGCCAAAGAAGTTTCACTTCAAAAACCAATAAAAATCTTTCCCATTCCAGATGTCACGTTATAAATATAATCGAGTAGTGCCTCGACGACTCACCTTAAAATAATTTGTTATTGCCAAGCTAAGGCAACCAAATTTATTCCAATAAAAATAAATGTTTGTTTTGATTTGTTGGTCTTTAAATAGATATACTAACTTATCTATAACTAGCTGGATACCCGTGCTTCACTACGGAGTGGGTTATTTTTTTTTTTTTTGATGGGTTTATAAACTACCATCAAGGAACATCTAAATTATGAGAATTATTACTAATCGAGAATATTTAGATTCTATCCCTCCCACATATTTCTATACCCCTCCCCTTTGATAATATAATTTGCAAATATCCCAATAACTAATTATTTCCGACAGCTGATGAAAAATTCTTAAAAGTTATATAATTCCGGGAAAAGCAGCAGTATTTTTCTTCTGTATCTCCCCGTGTCTTTGCACATAACTGGTTAAAATTGATATTATATATGCTTACAGCCAAAATACGTGCCCTTTCTCAATTCTGAACTTCCTAACTTAGCCAAGGGCCTTGGCTCCATTTCACTTCTATTCTTACTTTGCCCCAATGCTCCCCTTTAGGGATAAAATGTTGTAAAACCCCTATTGTCTTCTTGATGATTTATAAATTATGTAAATTATATATGTGGCATTTGTTTCAAAAATGAATCTAAATAGTTTTTGACAGCGATTGAACAGTTCCTCCAACAGAAATTTGCACAAAACATAAAATATTGTCTGTAGCTTTTTCTACAACTTAGGTTAAAATACATTTTTTTATAAAAAATAAAATTATAATTTTGAAATCTATTTAGAAGCTTCGTTCTCCTCCCCATATTAAGCAACCAAAATATTTTATAGCGTATATCACCCGCAGAATTGAGCTATGACCCACTCTTTATCATAGAAATATTTGTATATTTGAAGAAAGGAAGTATCCAGCGAAATTAAATGTATAAGTCAGTGTTGCCAGTGGGGAGAAAAAATGCGTATGAATTATTAATGAAGAGTTCATATGAGGTCAAGAGAGGAAGATGTAAATAAAGATGTCAGTGTGAAGATAACCTTTCGGTAGAAATCAAGGGCACGCTATCTCCTGCATCTAATTTTAATTTTTAAACTCTTTCATCGTATATCTTTATCTGACATTTTATTTCGGCATGGTTTCTTTAAGACGCACGTGGTTAGTTAATAAGTAGAAGTATAGATGACCAAGGGCAGATAGTGTGTACTAGCACAGAGACGGAACTAGACCTGCTGAGGCCCGTGTGCAAGATTTTTTTGAGGCCCCCCCCCCCCCTCCAAGGAGACCAAATATTTTTGTCGCCTCATTTTTCAGGATTCACATAAGATTTGTAATAAATTCCAACAAAAAAAACATAATTTTATCATAAAAAAACAAAATAAATTAAAATCTTTAAATGGACTACATTTTAGAATATTTTAATCAAAATCATCGGAACCGTTTTCGAGAAATACTTTTGTTCATAGTTTTTAAGGAGTAGTGCCCCCAAATTTGAAGGTAAAATTAATTTCTCCTCGTGGTATGATTTTTCTGAACATGTATGCCGAATTTCGTCAAAATCGGCCCAGTAGATTTGGCTCCAGGTTTTGGCTCCAGGTGGTTTGCACAGACATGTTTTAAAAACTACTTTTTTGGACTCAGGGGACTTCAAAACGTGAAAATTCATCAAAATCGAATTTTCGCGCCATTACAATACTTTAAAAATATGTCTTCTATTAACTTTTTCATATTTAAAGTAGGTACTGCTGCAGAGCAGTATAGAGCTCAAAGTGCTTAGAATTTTTCTGTAAGCACATTTTATGTAACATAGAACCCAGCAAACCGCGTCTTCCTTTCTGCAGTAGATTCCGGAGATATTGAGTGGATCGTGTTAGGTGGCCCTGTGCAGGCATATTTTACAAGTTAAAAATTTATAATTAATTTAAAAACTTACTAAAGATAGTTACATTTTGATGAAACATATGCAGGATAATACAAAACATTAACAGTCTAATATACCCAAATGTGTAAAAATCACGTCATGTTATAAGTCAATTTTTTATATTAATAATATTATCTTAATAAGCATTTTTGAGAGCATTGTCTCAAAAAATATAGATACCTACCACATAAAAATAATATTAATAATAACAATGGTAATAAATAAAATATAAACTCACTTCACCTTTTTAGTAAAATTATTCTTTATTTATTTTTCTTATTTTATTAATTTTTTTATAAATGGCCGAGTGGAAGTGAGGCCCCCCCCTTACCCCGAGGCCCGTGTGCGGCTGACCCCATGCACACGGCTAGTTCCGGCACTGTACTAGCACTTTCTCATGGTTATACACAGACTAACGATAGAGAGGGCTATTCATGTCAAAAGGATTTGTTTTCATCTATAAAATGAAGAGAAATTTAGTTAAAATACTCTGTCAATTAGTGTGGCACATAGCTTCCTCGGTACTCTTTTACTTTGTTACCCACCATAACAGAAAAGAAAGCGGTGGGTAAAATAGTAAAAGAGACGCCCCTATATGCCTTTTTTACTTTGTTGCCCACCTATACTGATATCCATAAACTGTTGAAAAGTAGGATGGGTAACAAAGTTAATAACTATTAAGACAAAAGTATATTTAGTACAGAGTACTTTGGGACAAAGGAATATCACACTTTCCTACATATAATTTTAAAATATAAAAGATGAGTAACAAAGTACTGAACAAGGCACTCTTTTGAGTGCCGCTTCCTCGTGTCTTATTTCCTTTATACTTTAATGATTTTATGTATTTATTTTATTTATTAAATTTTCCCACATTTTTTTTAATCTGTCAAAATTATTTTAATTTTTTACATGAATAAAAGTATAAATTTAGCAAGATATAAAGAACGCAGACGGTTGAAATTTATCTGGGGCTATCTGCGGGCTACTTTCGACAAACCATCCAAATTTCATAAAAATCAGATGAGTACTTTTGAAGATATAGGTGTAAATAAATGTATGTTTGGATGTGGAAGAGAAACAAATAAATAAATGGACACAAAAGGAAACTTATATGGAACAAAAATACGGTCTAATTATGACCTACCATCCAAATTGCATTAAAATCGGAGTAGTTTTTAAGATATGTTGGTCTGCAGAAATAAAGCGATAGACAGACACGGAACCAAAAATGTTCCCTGATGTCTGAAACGAATTTCTCTCTTGGAATTTTTGAAATCGGAGACATAAAAGAATATATAGCTTCCGTTACCTTTGGTAAACTCAGAAGCAAAATTAAGTCGAGGGAAACAAGTTTTGACGTATTTACAGTAGAGGGACTTAAAATTTAAAACAAACCCGAAGACAATCGGAATATTAGAAATAGGTGAGCAAATTTACGGAAAATTAAAATAATATTTTGAGTTCCTTAAAACTATTTAAAGGATAGTTCTAAATTTGTATAATAAACTTAATAATTTAAAGGTATAGTAATTTAATTTAAATCCAGGACTTTAATTTTAATCACGACAAAGTTTAACAAGCAAGAAATAATTATCATTAAAAGAAAAAAAAAAAAAATGTTTGACACAATCAAAAATATGACATGACACAGGACAAAGAACAAAATAAATTTGACTTTTTAAATTCGGGTTCCTTTCTTTGGAAAAGCACAAGAATTTCAAGCTGAAACCACGCTAAAAATGATTAGTAATGCAAAATAGATCAAAAAAAAGTGCCAACAGTGAAGGCGATGCAAAATTTTATTAGTTCAAAATTTTGGAAATGATTAACTATCAAGTAAGTTCTAGATCAGTAATTAAGATAAGTGATAAGTGTGAAGTTAACATAAGTGAATTAAATAAATAGTTCTTATGTATTATGATACAATACATTTTTTTAAAAATGTATTTTTTTTTGTGTCATATTTTTACAGAGTTATTCGAATGACCAGAAGAATATAATCCTCTAAAGAATTGTCACTTATTGTCAACACCCAGAAGAAAAATTTATTTACATAAATTATTTTTAACGTCTAATTTTAAGATATCAATTATTTAGCTGTTTTAAAATGTAGTAAAAAACCAATGATACTTAAGTTCTTAAAATGTCATCGGGAACACTTTAAAAAAAAACGATCAAAATCGCAGAAAAAAAATGAAGTGGGTCAGATACGACATATTTACCATCAAGGGAGTGGGGTTCACATAACATTCCAAGCACTATACGAATTACGTATACTATATATGTATTAGTATAATATTACTTTACCAAACTTTTTTAATTTCAGATAGTACAAAGTAAGATTGAATGGAACCACTATGAGAAGCAAGAAATTAAAAAGTTGTAAAATAACTAATGCCTTTCTTTGGTGAAAAGAAGACTTTTGCACTAAAAGCTTGGAAGCTATGTCAAGTGCACAAACTTTTATGAAAGTTCTACGTCCAGCCTGTTTACCCAATTTGAACAGTGTTAACGGCAGTCTAAACGATTTCGTTTTGTCAAAGGGTCTTCATCAAGGCCAAAAGAGCAAGGACAAAAAAAGCGGTAAAAATGATAGGTTTCCAAAATCATTTCCGAGGAGGTTCGCCGACGAAAAAGCTCAAAGTGGACGAAAAGAGAAAAAACACAAAGACGGCGATCCGGAAAAGAAAGTCGAAATGAAAGATTGGTCTGAACATCCTCCAGCGTGGTTAAACCGTGATAATAACGAAAGCGATTTGGTCAAACATATCGAAGTCCTTCAAAGATTCGCCGACAGGTACAACTCTGCGTACGGCAACGTACCCTCTGATAGCAATGAGAAAACTAAAACTGAACTAGAAGAAGGTAAAAAAAGACTGTTGAAAATATTAGACAAGCAACCGAGTAAAAAGTTTTCGACCTTTGTAAGGTACCAAGGAAGAAAGAAAAAACAAGAGAGGAAAACAAGAAAGGATAAAGTAGGGACTGGAAGGACATTCATTACTTTGGCAAATGAACCGAGAAAAAAAATGACAGTAAGTCCAAAACCAAAACCCATTGTACCAAGTGTAAGCAATTTCAAGAATCCTGACTCCATAATTCTTACAAGTGTGTTCGGACAAAGTGAAACTGCCAAACCTAGATTGTACTCCGTTGTCAATCCTAAATTTAAGAATAAAGAATTCGAAGCGTATTTGAAAAAGACGTTTTTAAGTAGTCCAAATAATGAAAAGATTAAAGAGAAGAAAGCACCTGAAGCGACGATCGGTGAGTATTTCACTGATAGATACACAAAGAAGCCCAACGAGGTCAAAGTTGAGACTAAAACCAAAAGTCCAAACGTTACGGCGAAATTAAAAGACAGTTTAGTCGAAAGAAGACGATCCTCGACTCTCACGAAAAAAGTTCAATCGGAACCTATTATACATCCTAAAACTTCGCTTCTAGTTAGGAAGAGTCATTTACCATTAACTATCTGCAAGAATGTAAAACCAGCTGGTGGAGAGAAAAAGGCAGATGAGGTGGCGCCCGCAGCGGCGTCCGCAGCTGGTAAACCCGCGGTACTTCCGAAGATTCAACCTGAAGTTTTGAAGAACCGTTCAAGGGACGATTCCATTTTTAGTAGGTTAATGAAGTATTTCAAACGATAAAAAAGAATATAGCTTATTTATCTTTTGATTAGTTTAATCAATTATACCGCTGTAAATGATTTAATGAGTAAAGAGGACCGAAGAAGGTTAGATCTAAGGAAAATCTTGAATGTGTTATTTCTTTTTTTGAACAGTAAGGCTAGGCAACACTGGGGGCTGTCTGCGGAGTCTGTCTCCCGGTGCAAAAGATCGGACGGCGACGTTTTTGTCGCCGTCTGACAATCATTTGCACCAGGAAATACAGCCCTCAGACAGCCCGCAGACTGTTTTGCCCCCAATGTGCGCCTAGCCTAAGTAATAAATACAAAGACTGAAATGGTCTCCTTTTAGTTAAAAATTAAATCTGTTTTTTAATCTAAAATCTGACCTCGAATTAGGTATTGTGAGTATACCTAAGTCAAACACAAGTTTCACACTAGGAAATTGGAATATGTATCATATTGCAAAATTTATTTGTTACATATATTTGTTTCATGGCTGGAAATTAAGGATAGCGCGAGGATCAGTCAAAAGTTTTGAAAATATTTATTTCCTTCAAAATACAATATAATACAAGAATAAAAATATTTGTAAGAAAATTCAAAACTTTATCATTTTTGACTAATCCTAGCCATGCTAAATTTTCATTTTATTCAGTCCAGTTATTCATGTATTTTATTTGTTTATGACATTTTACTTTAATTTTCCTAACTCAGGTTCAATTTTTAAGTTTTCGTAGTACTCCTACTACGGAAAGTTTAAATTTTAATTTAAATCTAATTATAATTATTAACAACGGGAGACAGACAGAAAAAAATTGACTCCAGAGCCGGGATACGAACCACAGGCCTCCTAAATTTCCAGTGCAGATGCTCTGACCAACTAAGCTACACTGGAGAATAACTTTCTCTGTCGTTAACAATACCTAGGTACCAAATTTAGCTTTCAATTTTTCCACAAGTCTAAGGAATCGACATTTACGATAATAGAACTAGACCGAGAATTAACGCTTATAATTATAAAGTACCCAATTAGTACCTGTACCTAGTATACAATCAATTAGAAATTAAATTTTTAGGTTTTGGTAGTATTCATACTACGGAAAGTTTAAATTTTAATTTAAATTAAATTATAATTATTATTAACAACAGGGAACAGACAGAGAAAAATAGACTCTGATCCATAGTTTACATTATGATTCTAATTACATATAGATATATTTTAAATTCCTAAATATTGGTATATTTTTTTTAGGAATAGAACTGTCTTACAGGATGTTAAGCTTCATAACTCAAAGTTATAAAAACTCTTAATAGTTCTGAGTATTTGTTATGATAACATTACAATATTACTATATAAATCTTTTAAAGATCTTTTTAATTATAAAAGTAAAACAAATTATAATTATTATTATCTACGGGAAACAGACACAGAAAAATACACTCCAGCGTAGCTTAGTTGGTAGAGCGCTATACTGGAAATATAGAGACCCGAAGTTCAAATCCCGGCGCTGGAGTCATTTTTCTCTGTCTGTCTCCCGTTGTTAATAATAATTATAATTTGATTTAAATTATAACTCCGTTTCGTTTTTATGACTAACTTAAAGCAACTAATATTGTCTGTTTAGGCACATAAGGTTGTTTTTTTTTTTTTTTTTTTTCACTTTGATTTATTTAATTTCTTAATAACTAAGTTATTACAGCAATTATTGGTTTTCCCTATGCTTTCTTTTTACATTTATACTTTTAAGACTTGCTTTCTTTTAATTTCATTGTTGGTAGAAATATACCACGACTGCTTAGGTAATAATGTTTATCTTGTTATTCTTAAAGTTATTGCCATAGTATACATCACTATCCAAGGCCTACTTTAGTAATTAGTAATACATATACCATATACGTACTTATTACTAATAGTCCAGGAGATAGGTTAGTTATTCAAATATTACTAAAACTCAACGTGGTCACCTGTCAAGGGACAAACTAACATCAACTTGATTTTCGGTCTACTAACTAATTCTGTACTCAGGATCATGAAAATCACATTGTCCACCATAATTGGTGGGACATGGCCGCTCTCCACCAGTTTGTTTTTTTCAAACGCCTATTGCCAAGCTATGTCCCGCAGACGAACTTAGCCGACCGCATATTCTTAAAAGGCGCTAAAAGATTGACTTGTATACAAAATTCTAGCTTGATGTTAGTCAGACACTTTTTTGCACGCTATCTCTAGGACTATAAGGGGTTCTCTAGGAAATGAAAATCTCTTATGGGTATCGTAAAGTTAAAAAGGTCAAATTGATGTACATACTAATTGTGTAAAGCATATTATTTCTATAAAATCAACTTCTTCTGAGAATTACATCTATCAAGAGAAAGTCTATAACAGTAAGCTATAAAACTAACAAAACAAAAAGTAAAAGTTAAAGCAAACTTCATTTTTTTAGATTAGATTTATAAATCGAATGATGATAATAGTGAAGGAGTTCAAAGATGTACGATATATAGTTGATTGTAAATCCTGATTAGAAAGTGTGTATTTGGTTGAGAGGATTCTCAACGGAGGATGATCGTTGAAGGTAAGGCTAGTGAAGGCCCCTAGCTAGCCGTCATGCTTTATGCATCTTCAGCGTGATTTCCTTACCGCTGTCTGGTATTCTCTTGCAGAATCCCCTAGTCTCCGCCACAAGAAATTCCCTTAGTCTACCTTTCACTTTAACTTAATAGTTGAAAGAGCTTAGTCGGAATCACCAGGTTTTTAGTTCAATTCCCCTGACAAAAAGCCAACACGTTTTTCCCCCTAACAAAAATTATGAGGCCTAAGTTTAAAGTTGAACTAATAAGGATTAGAAATTACCTTTAGGTATTTTTAGATTAATCTTGCATTTCCTTTTCTAAGCTTTAATCCTATAATGTTTCTAGTCTTTATGGTAGGTCCATAGAATTTGAGTTATACCATAACTAATACAATGCTAAAAGGTTAAATACAATCATGAAATGTATAAAACATTATATTGTCTCCATATACATAATATACATAGTTCAGGAGATAGCGTGTTGATCCAGATAGCGTGTTGAGACCAAAAATCAAGATGATGTTAGGGGAACACTTTGATTTGGAGTAAAAAGTGCCAGACTAACATCAAGCTAGAAAATTTGTATACAAGTTAATCTTTTAGTGCCTTTTAAGCATTTGTGGTTGGCTATGTTCGTCTGCAGGACATAGCTTGGCAATAGGCATTTTAAGAAAAACAAGCTAGTGGAGAGCAGCCATGTCCCACCAATTATGGTGGACAAGGAAATTTTCATGATCCTGAGTATAAAATTAGTTAGTGTTAGTAGACCAAAAATCAAGATGATGTTAGGGGAACACTTTGATTTGGAGTAATATTTGAATAACTAACCTATCGAATGACAAACTAACATCAACTTGATTTTCGATTTAAAAACTATTTTTGTACTCAGGATCATGAAAATCACATTGTCCACCATAATTGGCGGGACATGGCCGCTCTCCACCGGTTTGTTTTTTTAAAATGCCTATTGCCAAACTAACAGGCGAACTTAGCCGTCAACATATTCTTAAAAGGCACTAAATGATTAACAAGGACACAAAATGCTAGCTTGATGTTAGTCAGACACTTTTATGCACGCTATCTCCTGGACTAACAGGGTTTGTAGTAATTATTAGTACAAATTTCATGATATGATTTTTGAAGTTAAAACATTCAATAAACATCATATTAAATAAATATGGTGTTATCTTGCTTAGTATTCCGGTTTGCTAAATGTTTTTTTCCCGAAAACAGGAATAACTCAAAAATGGTTTGGGGCAGTGACTTAGCCAGGGGGCTGATAGGGCTACAGCTTTTCTACAATAAAGTTTTTGCTGGAGATTATTACTTTCTTTTCAATAAACTTATCTACTGAGATTAAAATGTGCAGAAGAAATCTAGAATCTAGACCACACTTTATAATATTATTTCCCAATAGCTTGGTAATTAAAAAAACTATATTAAATTAAAAATTGACAAAGGAAACATATCTAAATTAATGATATAGCAGCAAATAGCAGCAAACGCCAAGTTAGCGTTATAATCAGTGTAATTAGTCATCACATGCTAACCTTACAAACTGATTCACGGTAACGGATACGCTTTCCCCTGACATCTGATGCATTACACTATTGCTCCTTCCTCTAGGAAAGAAACATTTTATTTTTAAAACTTTCAGGCGATCGCACCTTCTGGAATCCTGGCTACGGCAGTGTTCACACTACTCTTCAATTGAAGTGGGCGTAAGCGAGCTCCTTACATTGAACAAACTATGCATCTTGTCTGTGTGTCGGAAACGTGTGACGATAACTTAAGTAAAAATTGATTGATAATGGTGAAATTTGGTACACATGTTCATTGTTCATTTTACCATTGCCGAGGTCGAGTTCATTAGAAAACGTTTTCCACCCAAACGATCGCATGCAACAGTCGCATGAACATTTTAAATTGGCATTTTAAGACGGGAAAAATTTCTAACTTCATCTATTCGAAGTGAAAAACATTTTTTCCAAATATCTACATTTTTTTAGTAAAACCAACACCAACACCGCAAAGAAGTGTTAATGATCGCAAAAAACTATTAAAGAGGGCCTAAACATTTAAAAAAAGAAAAAACTACGTTTTCACAGATATCTTACGTTCTAACAAACGTAAGATATGAACTTTACTTAAATCATCTACTGTAATATTGAATCATGCATGTAAAATATCAACCTGATGCTAGAAGAATTTGCGTAGTGAAGTGATACATTTTATAATAGTTAAAATGGAGATGGCCGGAGCGTGAGGGTTGAGGAATAGTCCTGTTGTCTCATAACACGGCTCTTTACTACATTTATCCTCTTTAACTATCAAATCATGATTAATTATTTTCTTAATATTCAATAATTCTTGTATTACGCTCGCTTCAATGAAAGAGCTACGCGATGCCCAGTTATTGTAGATATTTTTCCAAGAATAATTTATTATCCATTAATTATAATGAGTAATTCATTGAAAAACGTATAAAATGCATCCTAAACGAATAAACCCGTAAATATAGAAACTCTTGACTAGTATATGGTATAATGGTCGCGCCGTGGTGATTACTCCGCTCTCCCATCCAGTCACGGTGATTGATCTATGATTCACAGTTTGCATCTGAATGCTGACGCTATTGAGTGGAAAGAATGTATATACGATGCTTGCGATATCTAGATTCTTATTTCGGTCTTATTTTGCTGGTAGATCACTATTCTTGATAATGATAATTCATCAAGTGCGGTCCAAACATCGTGGATAAAAGACTAAGTAAATATAACTAATATTTTCTGGTACTTCTTTAGACTGTTACTCCCCTGTTCTTTTTTAGAATATAAATGCCTTTGACTAAACAACTATTAAGACAAAGGGATGTTCAGTCCAATTTACTTTGGGACAAAGGAATATCACACTTCTGATTTTATAAGGGGAGTAACAGTCTGAAGAAGAACATTTCGTACACCTTCTTTAGATTATTACTCCCCTCTTATTTTTTTATAAGGGGAGTAACAATCTAAAGAAGTGCCTATTTTCTTATAATACATAACACAAGAATAGTTTCATTTCAACACAAGAAATTTCATATTATTCTTATAGGTTAGTATGGATATATCTTTACTTACATATTACAAATGGACTGGCGCAAGACTAATATTGCACAAGACTCTAAATAATAGCCCATGACCCTTCCGAATTTTTTACCTTAGGTCAGGGGTCAGGCTATTTATTTAATGGTTCGAATCTAAACCATCTAACTTGGATAGAAGTAAACGTTTTATTTTTTTTTCTCTTCGAGTTTTTTAAAAGGCTGCTTTGTTTCATAACTATGTGGATGAAAAATAAATAGACCCTAAATTTGGATCACGAGGTTTTATTAAAAGTAAAAAATCACAATTTTGGATTTACCGAAGTATAGAAAAATGCAATTCCTTCTTTAAAGTGTAATACAAGAATGGTGTGCATAATAAGAACTGATAAGAAGTCTGCAGTTATAAGAACTGCCGCGCGTATTATCACTTGAAAACAACAAGAGATTCAAAGTTATTGATAGCTCCCTTTTATTTTTTTACTACGTTTTTATTAGCTTGCTTTCTTGTTCGTTTGTTTGTCTGTCCAGTACAAATCTTGCAATCGATTTTTTACTAACTTTCCGAGTAGCTAGACATTTGAAACTTTTAGAATAGCTCAGAACACTATGATAATGCATTATTTTAATAATTTTAGCCATATTTCAGCAGAATTTAATTCGTTTTCAGCAAATTTTGCTGTATAGAAAGTTAGTTCGGAAAAAATCCACATGTTATATTATTTGTTTTGACATGGCCCATATTTACGATCTTCATTTTGACGGGTTTCAAATTTATGATTTGTGACAGAAAATTTAAAAACGTAGTATATAAAAAGTTCTTTTTATCTTGTAATTTATACTTCATGTATTGTGTTTATATACTTAAAACGTGTTACACCTGAAAACGTGTTACACCTGAAAACGTGTTACACAAATATATTTCTATATCTTCGGCTTCTTCTATATATTTTACTTGAAAGACCTCCCCAATTACAACAGTCAAAAGCTTTGCGTCGGCTATGTTGGATATTGCTAATTACTACACTGTCAATGCTGTACACTAAAACAAAATTAATATCGAGGTGACTGACGTGTGACGTGAAAGTTCTATCATGAGAGTACTATCGGCAAATAAACGAGAGGGTCAGAAATTAAACTTCTCCTGATGAGGCAACATGCTCTATATCTATTACTAAGTTTCCATGAGCTTTCAAAACCGTTTTGAAAACTGTATTAGTATTCAAGAAAAAACTGTATTAAAACTAGTAATCAAAACCCCATGGAATCACTGATTTCAAAAGGTTTTGAGTATAAGGACACAACATCAAATTTTTTGTTTTGTATTCAAACTGTTTTGAAAAAATAGCATGGAGTGGATATTGAATTTAAAGCAGAATTTAGACATGCGCAGTTGCTGTGATGAGTAGAGATAATATGATAACCTGACTTAACTATAACTAGTCTGGGAGTTTATAGTTTTAAAAATTGTTGTGGAACCTGTTTTGAAAACTCCTCATGGAAACACTTTCGGTTTGAAATCAAAACAGTTTTCAAAATGGTTTTGAAAACTCATGGAAATGTAAAAATTATTTATAAGTGTAAGTAGTGTAGTTGGTTCCTTGTATTGTTTAATTGAATTGCAGTTGGTTCTTAAGGAAAATAATACATTCCTTTTAGCGATATTTCCACCCCTCCTTGGGTCATTCTCAGTTGACTGACTAGAAAACCACACAACTCTGAAAATATGTGAATTCTTTGAATTAATATTGAAATTTTTGTGAATTGTCTGATTTTTGTCCATTTCCCTGCATTTGGAAACTGGAAATAAGAACTGCACATACTAAACCTTTTAGGAGTAATAAACATTATCTAAATGCAGGAAAATTGACGAGAATCAGAAAATTAAAACAAAATTCAATTTTAATTCAAAGAATTCACATAGTTTCAGTGTAGTGTGATCTTCTAGTCAGTTAGCTTGAGAATGACCCAAGTCATTTTCCTGAAGACCCAACAGCAATTAAATTATTGATAAGAATATTACAAGTTTAATAATAATAAAGCGAGAGAGAGAGAGATGAAAGTTGAATCTCATAAGGGACCAACAATTGGCTAATTATGAACTGCCATCCATATTTCATTAAAATCGGAAGATTAGTCTTTAAGATATGTTGTTTTCAGAAATTGAGTGACAGTAATTGACTGATAGACACAGCACCAAAAATTTTCACTGATGACTGAAACGGATTTCTGTCTTGGAATTATTGAAATCGGAATTAATGAAATAATGATCGTTCTTCAGAACGATCACATAGCTTCCGCTATCTTCAGTAAGCTCGGAAGCACAATTATCCTGTTTTAAATTAACACTTGGGTCTGAAGTTTGTTATCCAAGAAAAATTTTTCTTTTCATACATTTTTTTCTACGTATAGAATATAGGATCGCTTGACTTCTTTTTAAAAGAAGTAGCTTTACTTCTTTTTAATAAAATGTATAATATAAAAATCCTGAAACGAATTGGATTTGTATTTTGCCATCCAATTCAAAATCTAAAGAAAGATTCTACATTCTAAATGTACCCTGCACAATGATTGCCTTTCGATACATATTTATCTGCTTTCCGCTTTTCATATTCTTCCACTCTATTCTACGATCCCTTTTCAGAACATTTTCTAATCCTCTTTTACAAATCCTTTTCTCAATATTCATTAGAGATAACATCCTTCTTGGCGTCTAAAATGAGTGAGAGACTGGGAGATCTACTAAAGTTGAAGAGGAAAAATAATATTATTATTAATAAAATATACGTATTTTTTATAATAACCGTGTACAACGATCTCTGTTGTTTTCTTATATTTTACGAACCCATTAGGCCCGTAGCAACGGGCTTAATGTTATATTCAGAAAAAAGTAATAGCTATTTACGTACCTAGCAGCAGTAAGGGCGTTATTACAGGCCGAGGGCGAAGTTTGAAAGTTTGAAGGCACGAGTGGGTTTAACGCCCGAGGCCTGTCATGTCGCTTACTGCTCGTGGTGCGTACACTATTTTATCGCCAAAACAATAAATGCATATTAAGGTTACATCAAGGTTACATCAGTGCGAAAACAAACCGCAGTTATAAAAATATTGATTGTTACTCATTGAACAGCTGACGCTGAGAACTACTAGCGCTTCCTGCACGCCGCGGCCCGGCCAGGAAGCGGCCGCTTCTCGAACTACTAGCGACCCTGTAAAGATAAAGCATGCATTTTTACAGGCCCCAGGGCTGTAAAATAGAAACTTTACCGGCAGCTCAGGATAGGAATGTTTACAAGTGGAGGGCGATATAATTAATTTAGTTATTATATCTATTTGAAGACCAACAAATCAAAACAAACATTTATTTTTATTGGAATAAATGTGGTTGCATTAGATCAGCAATAACAAATCATTTCGAGCTATGTCGTTCATCACCGTCGGGACACTACTCGATAATATAAATTATAATTATGATAAATTAATTAACCTAAGCAAGAGTAAATGATTCAAGCATAACTTACTTTGTTCAAAAATAAAAGGAAAGTTTACATTAAGTTAAATCTATACCAGTAAACTTCTACTTATAATAAAATTATCGTTACATGCGTGAAGCGTTACTGCCATACAATTAGAATAATGCATATTTATTTGCATTATTATTTTGCAATGAAAGTTACTTAACTCGCTTCAATTATTATTATACTTATCTATGCATTATTATTATACTCTCTACGCGCTCCACAAAAGTAATTTTATTTTCCGGATAACTGTTGCGTATCCAATGAAACTAACGCAGGGATCACGTCAAAGGTATCACCATTTTATTACCATAGTTATAATAGTATTTTATTACTTCTTAAACCAGACCTAAGTTTGTTAGCTTGGTCTCTAAAGTGCTTAATTTCAAAAATTACCGGACTTAAGTACGTAATCAAAGTGTTTGCTGAAGCTTTTTATTAAAGCTCTACGTTTTATAAATAAATTATTTTAAAATTGATTGTTTTATTTATTAAATTATCAAATTAAACATAGAAGCATTTACTGTAATTCATGTTGAATGTGTGAAATTATAAACGATAATCGAAATTAACTTTAAAATAATTATTATACTACGATTTTACGTTACAGGTAAATATTCAAATATATTTAGACACTTTCTACTTTCTCATATAAAGAGAAAGTATTGTAATGGCACGAAAATTTGATTTTGAAATTTTGATGGATTTCCAAAAAAGTGGTTTTTAAATAATGTTTGACTGTCCGTCGTCTGTCATCTGTGCAGAAGCATGGAGCATAAACTACATGACCGATTTTGACTAATTAAGCATAAATGTTCAAAAGAATTATATCCCAAGGCGAAATCGAGAAATTAATTCTAGCTAAAAATTTGGGGGCGCCACCCCCCAAAAACTCTGAAAAAAACGTGGAAAAAAAATATTTCTTGAAAACGATTTCGATTAAAAAAATTCAAAAATGTAGTCCATTTAAATACGAATCTTAACGAAAAATACTGTTCCTGAGAAAATAGCTTTTAACGCGGATGAAGAGAGTCGGGGTTCGATTCCCCACCGAGGAGAAGTTATTTTTATGATACATTTTGAAATAATAATTAAATGTACAATGTACCAACGAAAACTCGAAAACTAATAATTGGAAAACACTGAACAAAGAAATTATAAACTTGGATATGAGAAAGTAGATATAAACATTGAATGACAGCAAAACAGGAATTATATCGGTTATATTATTTATCGATTATATTATTTCAAATATATCGATGGCACGGATTAGATTTGGTGTTGGGGAGATCCGTTGAACAAAGATTTGTCCTTTCATAGGTTTAAGATCAGCTCTCTAGGTGGTTGTCAATTTATGTGATGTAAATAAATTCGGAACTTTTTTTTTTTTTTTTTTTTTTCACTATCATTATATATTATACTAGCTGAATACCCGTGCTTCGCTACGGGGTGTTTTATTTTCAATTTAATGGATTTATAAACTACTATCAAGAAACATTTAAATTATTTTACAAAGCGAGAATATCTAGATTCTATCCCTCCCCCTTATTTCTATACCCCCTCCCCTTTGATAAGATAATTTGCTAATATCCCAAATTAGTAATTCATTCCGACTAAATTTTTAAAAAGGAAAAGCAGTGGTATTTTCCTTCTGTACCCCCCCCCCCCCCCTCCCCGTGTCATTTTACATCCCTTGGTTGAAATTGGAATTATCTTTTATTCTTTTATTAATATACATGCTTACATCCAAAATAAGAGCTCTTTCTCAAGTACTAACTTCCTAACTTTTGAAGATCGGTCTGGGCTCAATTCCCCTTCTTTTCTTACTCTGTCCTTATGTTCCCCTTAGGGATAAAATTTTAGAAAATCTCTATTGGCAGATATCAATATAAGTTAGTAAAGGTTTAGGCACGGTAAGGCGTGATTTATTAATTATTGCCTTAATATCTTAAAATAAATATTTTTTGACAGTGATTGAAAAGTAATTTCTTTAACAGTTCTTCCTACAGAAATTTCCACAAAACATAAAATATGGTCAGTAGTTTCTTTTGCAATTTGGGTTAAATACATGTTTTATGAAAAATGAAATAAGAATCTTGAAATCTATTTAGAAGCCCCATTCTCAGCTCCATATAAAGCTACCAAATCGTATTATATCCTTTATCACCCGCAGATTTAAGCTTAACATTGTACCCAAGAACCTCCAAAATCTATTCAGCCATTTGGACGTTATTGACGCACAGACAGACAGATATCAAATTTTCTAAACTTAAATTCGTTGTCAGGACTACTCATTCAGTGGAAATACCCCATATTCTCTCTCCACAGCTCGGGCCTCCATGTTCTCTAGTGGAGAGATAACAACCTTATGTAGAGCTAAAATGTAAAATCAATAAAATAGATAAATTAATGTACTCAAATATTATTTATGTATTAATATGTTTTATTCAATAAAGGTATTTTTAAAAAAATAATAATAATAAAAAATAAAAATAAATAAATGAATAAATACAAAATTAGCCCAATCGGATAAATGAACAGACACAACAATTATTAGTTTTTTATACATAGATATAGATATATTTTTCCATTTTACCCCCCTAAATGTACATAACAATAATTGTACAGCACTCTACAGCACTCTTAAAGAGCTTTTCAACGGTATGCATCGTGAAGGGTTTACATTACTTTGACATTTGTACCCCGTACCCCTGTGTACCAAAATCAAAATTTCGAAAATGCATGAAGTCAGTGACCTTCCCCTTTTCCCCTTGGTTTAAAGGTCAAGTGTGCAAATTTTCATTGAAATCGGAATAAAACAGTAGATTTGAATAAAGAACACACACACACGCGCCCCGTTCGCGCGCGCGTGCACACACACTTACGTTGACATTTCCTTTTTACCCCTCTCCTAAATGAAAATAATGACAAAAACGTACATTACAATTACTTTTCTCTTAAAGAGCCTTTCAACGATATGCATCTTAAAGGGTACCTATCAATTACTTTGACATTTGTACCCCGTACCCCTGGGTACAAAAATAAAAATTTCGCAAAATCCTTTCTTAGTGGATGCCTATGATATGAACCGAGTATATCCTCAAAATTTCAAGTCTCTCGGTTAAGCAGATTTTGCTGTGCGTTGATTTTATGTCAGTCAGTCAATCAGGACATCGCCACTTATATTATAGATAACAATAACAATTATATTATCAACATTACACACGATTCAACAGAAAATTTAAAAACGTAGTATATAAAAAGTTCTTTTTATCTTGAAATTATTCAATATATAGAAGTTCTTTTCGCTCCTAATATACAAGCACTTTTTCTTCCTTATACGCCTTGATCTCTTTTATTAGCACTTAGAACAATTACTTTCATGCTTTCTTGGTTTTCTCTTTAGCTTATTATCTTATCGTAATCATTCTATTGTTTTCCCACTTTAAATCTTGTTTTTCAACTTCCTTTAAATCTCTTATCTCTGATAACTAGAAAAGTTTTTCTTTTTAAAATAAAAAAACAAACTTCTAGGTTCGAGTTCTATTTAAACTGGAGTAGTTTACTCGAATTATCGAAGAAAGCATCTTCTTTCCTTTTTTTGAAAGATTAAAAAGTGTAAATTTGAGTTAGGAAAGTTTCCCGGGGTAAGAGGTGGTTTTGAGGTAGATGCCAGTGTACTTTCTAAGACAGTGAAAGCATCTCGAGATTGTTACCACAATCCTCCCCTTCACTTGGGTCTCAACAAGACTTTGGCTTCAATATAGAAATAACTCCCACGCTGTCATGCTTGAATGCAACGCTCTATATCAACTTATAATCACTCCCTCGTATTAAAATACATCCTTACTGTCTTCACTTCCTTATTAATTAACATATCAATGAGAAACTAGAAGAATTAATAATAAAAATAAAAATAAAAAATAATTGAAAAGATCAGTGAAGAAAGTAGGTTAGAGAAGTATTATATAACGTTCTAAGATTTTACTCTTATATACTTGACTTTTGATCTCATATAGTATTGTATCTAACAATCGAAGTTTGATAGACTTCCAGGTACTTTTTTAGATTGTTACTCCCCTTATAAAAAATAAAAGAGGGGATTAACAATCTAAAGAACGTGTACGGAATGTTCTTCTTTAGGCTGTTACAACCCTTATAAAAAATAAAAGAGGGGATTAACAATCTAAAGAACGTGTACGGAATGTTCTTCTTTAGGCTGTTACAACCCTTATAAAAAATAAAAGAGGGGATTAACAATCTAAAGAACGTGTACGGAATGTTCTTCTTTAGGCTGTTACAACCCTTATAAAAAATTGGTTGTGTTGACCGATATTTTGTGGTAATCGAACATGATGATAATTAACAGTGAATCTTCAGTCTATATATGGGTCATTTTCAAATAAAATGTACCTTTTCTGTCCCAAGATTTTACAATTTTATTGTAACTAAAAAAAATCATATTAATGAAAAATAAAAAACCCTTTAGGTTTACTGATCTGATGTCTGTCTATTATTGTGTTAATCAGGGTCATTTTATGGCTTATAAGGTGAAAATGTCTTGCTTAAATAAATTTTGATATTAAAAATTGTAATGAGTGTTATGTCCCACAGTAGTTTTGATAACATGTAATGTCATTTTTTTCATAAGTTTTTTTCATTATAATTTTTTTTAAGTTTATATAAATGGGATAGGAAAAAATAAAACTTTAGTACAAAACGAAACAAATATATTTATATGTATGTCCCAAGGGTTTAGTAATGAGTGTTACCGATAAGAGTTGGCAGAATAAGAGGGTGAGTATGAAAGAAAGAAGGAGGGATTAGGGTTTGTTAATGTTAAGAAGATATTTAAGTCAGTAATCAACAACTTTTTGGATTGATAGCACTTTATTCTTCTCTACAATTAATATTTCACTAAAAAAAAATGGTGAGTATATTTATTCATTGTAATGAGTGTTACCATAATTTTTTGTAGTTGTAAACAACATTTATTTATGTTATTAATATGATTTAGTAGTTATTAATTAATACAATCAGAACACATTAAATTGGTTTAATTAAGAAACATAGTTTCTGAGGAAAGATTTTTTAAAGTTAAAAATGTAATGAGTGTTACCTGTAATGAGTGTTACTATACTGTTATTTCTACAATACTGTATATTTTAAAACTTAAAAAAAATGATTGAGTTTAATGTTTTTACAAAAAATAAATTTGCCGCATGTAAAAAAAATTGTAAATAAAAGTTTAATGTTTAAAGTTTGTGTTAAAATTTAATTTTTTCTAGGTCCAATATATATATGTGTAATGAGTGTTACCATAATGTAATGAGTGTTACTTGAATAAAAACAAATTCTTATGGGTAGCCGTGTCCAACTATTTGTTTAATAAAGAAAAGTTATTTTTTCTTCTTCTTTATAATAACAACTTTTATTACAATGCACTGAAAACGTATCCTTAACATTTTTGAAGCTTTGAGGAAACATTAAAAGATAATAAATGTAACACTCATTACTTTTTTTTAAAAATTGCAAATATTTTAGGTCTAAAAAATATTTCTGGTGGGATGAAAGAGAATATTTACGTCTAATATACAATTTAGTAACGTTTCATAAAAACAGAGAAATAAAATCTAAAAAAAATACCGATTTTATGATAGTAACACTCATTACGTCAAAAATGTGATTTATTATGTATATATGTTAATATAATGTAAACTGACTGTTCTTGAACTAAAATGTCATCCTAAGTCCCTAATGTGTCAGAATAATCAATATTATCATGTCTAAGGCTTATTTTAATTTTCTATAAAGTAGCCAAATTGATTTCCCTAAAGGTACATTTTATTTGAAAATGACCCATATAAGATTCACTAAAGATAGCCGAAAGACTGAAACGATCGTCTGATTTTTATATTTACGTTAATTGTGGTTAGACTAAAATATATATATTTTAACTTGAACAACGTGTGACTTATTCAAGAGTTAATTATCAACCCTTATAAAACTAAAAACAGAAGTGTGATATTCCTTTGTCCCAAAGTACATTGGACTAAACATCCCTTTTTCTTAATAGTTATTTAGCCAAAGTCATTAATATTCTAAAAAAAAAAAACACATAGGGGAGTAACAATTTAAAAAAGTACCGATCGTACATTGTCGATATCACAAACATTTTCCAATATTTGGTTACATCAGGGCGGGGCATGGGAAACGGAAATTTTTCAACTAATTAGAACTTCGATAATTTTGTAAATAAAATTTATTAAAATATAGAAACTGAAAGCTTAAACAATGCCTAAAACAGTGGGTCATGTAAGAAAAATAACATCCTTCAAGAGACGACCCTTTTTGTTTTTTTGGGGGACATCCCACCAAAAAATGTCTGTTTTCCACGCCCCACCCTGTACATATATATGAAATATAAGTGTAATCGTATATACATATAAATGTGTAGGTTTTGGATATTGACTTTTATACCACTCTGCCTTTAATTTTCTTTAAACCATTCAATTGTAGACACTGAACTCGGAGTCATTTCATATTTTTCGAGCTACTTCTTTGTCCTTCATTCCTTCGTCTTTAAATAAATGATTTTTTTCTGAAAGTGATGATTTTCTTTTAGACATTTGTACGGTGAGTAAATTACGCTGTAAAAAGTCAAGAGCTAAACGTCCAAAACTAATTCTAAACTAAGACTTAAGAGATTTCTCTATAACGTGCAAAGATGATTCCGAATCCACTTAAACTAATGTAGGTAGAATACGTAAAATTGTTAGGGCACTAGAGCAAGAAAGTCCTAAAAATGATTCTAAGAAAATAAAGGAATTCAAAAACATCGCCAAAATTAATTCACAGAAAGTTTGTCGTACGGATCTTTATCTTATTTCTATGAATTTTGTTTGTTGTAGAGAAATTAATTTCGTTCTATAGAAATACTTTAATATGGAGAATTCGTGGGGGCATAAAAAATATTAATATAGAGAGTTTCGTCATACATAAGTTAGTTTTAAGGAGGTCTGATTGTATTTGTGTATACCTCACTACTCACATTAATTTTACCAACGTCAATGCAATTTTGGGCAAGCCAAGTCCAATTTTGATTTTGACTGAAATATTAACGTAATGGGTAGTTAAATTTTGGTGGCCGTAATGGAAGGTAGGCGACTGGTTGCGGATGCAGGTTTCGGAGTCAGGTAGATTACCGGAATAGGCCATTCTTGTTTCTGATTCTGATTGCAGTTGGTGCGAGCACGAAACGTTTTAGTTAAAGAGACGGGGGGGGAGGTAAGAATGAAATATGGGTCAAGCAAAGTATTTATCTAGGACATCCCCCTCTCCCTTGCTCTCCCCCCTCCCCCCTCCCCCTCGCTTTATTCTTCTAAATCTCTTGAAGTCGATCAAATAGGATCAGCGTGGGTACAAGAGTTTAAAGTTTAACGTTTAGAGTATGTCTTGTCACGCAAATGCATAACGAGGAAAAGAGAGCTTATAGATTGTAATATAAAGCAGAAACCAGGTCATTTTAAAACAAGACAAATCATGGAAGTCTCACGACTTGTTGCTTTCAAATTCAAATAGAAATATTTTGATTCAATGCTTTCTTACAATAGTAATTTATAGTCGAGGAGATAGCGTGTAAAAAACTGTCTGACTAACATCAAGCTAGAATTTTGTGTATAAGTAAATGTTTTGGTGCCTTTTAAGAATATGTGGTTGGCTAAGTTCGTGCGGGACATAGCTTGGCCTTGGCAATAGGCATTTGAAAAAAAACAGGTCAAGTTTGTGCTAGTCAGCACACAGCGAGGGTCCGTAGGCCACACTATATAGTGTTTAACTGTAAAGTGTATAAACAGTGTTTTTTTTAAATGCTAAAAAGCTTACTTTGAACCATTCTAAGGGTCTGATATTCTCAAAACACACTCTGATAAAGTATTTTTTTGCCACTGAACCGGACTACAACCATATAAATACATCGAAAAGACCATAATTATAAAAAAAAACGTATTTTGTCAATAAAAAATAAAATAATATTTTTTTCGAAATTTCCAAAAAGTGGTATCTTTACTTTTGGTCGAAGAATGTTTAGGAATTTTTTCAGATTTTTTGCACTTCACATAAGCGAGATAGAGGGGGGGGGGGGGGACACGTTTCACACCCACTTCAAACTTGCCTACGCTCGCCCTATCAAAGTTATATCCAAAGAATTATATATTTTTGTAATCAGCTCGACGTACCCTTTCATATGATACCCCTCACGGTGTCGAAAAAAAAAAAAAAAAAATAACCCTTCAGTAGTTTTTTTACCCTAATTTTTTTGAAAAATATTATTTTTAAGTCGCTATATTTTTAAAATATGTGGGTCGGTACAAGACACATATATGCCAAATTTCAAAGTGATCGGACGAAAGGTGTAGCCGTGAGAGTACGCGAGAGGACGGACGGACAGACACACGCAGGAAAATATAAGGGTCCTTGGTTTTGCCTACGGACCCTAAAAAACAAACCGGTGGAGAGCGGCCATGTCCCCGCCCTATTTGATAGACAATGTGATTTTCATGATCCTGAGTACTAACTTAGTCAGTAGATCCAAAATCAAGTTAATAACAGTCTGTCACTTAATAGGAGGCCTCTTTGATTTGGAGTAATATTTGACTAACTAACTTAGCATTATGAAGCAGTTGGGAGCATACTTCAATACTATAAAATTTAACTAGAATGTGTTGGAATTTTTTTCTTTTAATTAATCTCTAATTGTTTATAATATATACTATATTACCCTTAATTATTTATCTTAATTACTTATAATTAAAGAAGTTTATGAAATGAAACGCTCTAGTTGTGGGGCTCATGAGCATGGTAACAGTTAGGCATTTTGTTTTAAAAATAATCTAACTTCACCCAAAAAAATTGATTAAAACTTTATATCTTTAACATATACAACAAAAAAATGCCAATTAATATTAATTTTACGATGGAAAGATACAATCCTTTTTTTATAGTTCTTTTTTGTGATATTTCTTTGTTATTATATTCATATAAATTACACATGGAGCAGAGTTAAATAAATTAATTAAATCCAGCTTTCTTTTCTGCTTTTTGC
This sequence comes from Gerris lacustris, assembly GCA_951217055.1. Taxonomy (NCBI): domain Eukaryota; kingdom Metazoa; phylum Arthropoda; class Insecta; order Hemiptera; family Gerridae; genus Gerris; species Gerris lacustris. The sequence continues at coordinate 56,151,881 of OX578283.1, read as the reverse complement.
TTCCGAGCTTATTGTAGGTAACGGAAGCTATGGGATCGTTCTGAAAAACGAACATCTTTTTATGCCTCCGATTTCAAAAATTCCAAGACAGAAAATCCGGTCCGCAGAGACAAGGAAAACAATATTGGTCCCGTGTCTGTTGGTCCGTCCTTCAATATTTTAGCGAACCATCATATCTTAAAAACTACTCGTCAGATTTTAATATGAAATTTGGGAGATTAGTCATAATTTGCCCATTATTGGTGCCATATAAGTTTCAACCTTCCATATACCTTAGTTTCACTTCCATATGCGCACAAACATACATTTATTTACACCTATATCTCAAAAATACTCATTTGATTTTTTTTAAAAATTTGGATGACATGTCGAACGTATAGCCCACAGATAATCCCAGTATTATTTAAACCGTCTCTTTAAATTTTGCTAAATTGATACATTTATCAACAATTTTGGCAGATTTTAAAATAAGGGGACTAAAGCCACGTTACACAATCCAAGTATACTTGGACCAAGTCAGTTTTGACTCTACTTTGACGATACATGGATCGTGTAAACAGGGTATCCAAGTCAACTTGGACATGGGCTACATTAAAGTAGACTGATGAAAACGAAAATGGCGACTACCTGACAAATTGTGAGAACGAGCTGTCAAAAAATGACAGATGTGAGGTTGAGCTTGGTTTTGTTTACCAGAAGGTGATATATCACCACTGTTTTAACACTTAATAAGTACAATTTAACTGGAAAGTTCTAGAGGGAAAAACATTTGCCACAAGCTATCTTATCCTCTATTTTATTTTACATCAAAGTTCCACTACTTGGACCAAGTATACTTTGATCGTGTAAACCTTACTTCAAAGTTCCACAAACACTTGGACTAAGTGGATTTGATCAAAGTGACTTGGACCAAGTATACTTGGATCGTGTAAACCTTACTTCAAAGTTCCACAAACACTTGGACCAAGTGGATTTGATCAAAGTGACTTGGACCAAGTATACTTGGATCGTGTAAACCTTACTTCAAAGTTCCACAAACACTTGGACCAAGTGGATTTGATCAAAGTGACTTGGACCAAGTATACTTGGATCGTGTAAACCTTACTTCAAAGTTCCACAAACACTTGGACCAAGTGGATTTGATCAAAGTGACTTGGACCAAGTATACTTGGATCGTGTAAACCTTACTTCAAAGTTCCACAAACACTTGGACCAAGTGGATTTGATCAAAGTGACTTGGACCAAGTATACTTGGATCGTGTAAACCTTACTTCAAAGTTCCACAAACACTTGGACCAAGTGGATTTGATCAAAGTGACTTGGACCAAGTATACTTGGATCGTGTAAACCTTACTTCAAAGTTCTACAAACACTTGGACCAAGTGGATTTGATCAAAGTGACTTGGACCAAGTATACTTGGATCGTGTAAACCAGACTTAACTGTTTGTATTAAGAACGCGAGGAGGCTATATGAGCCACACAAATTGGCAGACAATTTATAAAACATACCCTTATTATTAAATTTGAGATAAGTAAATGGAAATTAGCTAAATTTTAATGTGTTTTAAAATTTAATTATACTAACTTTTAGCAAATATACGAATACATTATTCGCCAAGAAGAGCAGGTAGAATCATCTTCATAATTAAATGTATGTAACTTTAATTTACAAAGTAATAATTACAGGACGTAAGTTTAAGTCTCGGTCGAAGGAACATCTAAAGAACTCAGATAACAATGTTTATAATCATGTTACCTAAGAAGGACATTTAACTACTGTTTAAGTACGAACCCTTTGTTTAGGTAATAAGAGGTAATCTAATGAAACTCTAGGAGAATTAGAAATTGCCACAAAGGATGAAGCTCAACAAGAGTAGAAGCAAGAATGGGAAAATGTCTTAATATTTAACAGGCTGATTTATATTAATGTCTTCATATGAGTTCGTAAAAGGTGACTTTCTATCCAAAATGACAGGAGACAGAAATAAGATTAGTTTTAAATAGTAACGAAATTGTATAAGTTCAGTGAAAATATATGTCTCATACATCTATTTGTCTGAGTTATTTCTTTTCAGTGCAAAAGCCACTTAAGATTTAAACTAGTCTCTTTGACTCCGCATACGCTTAATTTTATATTAAGAAAAAAAATTAAAATTTAGTAAATTAATTTAAATATCTATTTAGATAAGTTATTATATCTATTTCAAGACCAACAAATCAAAGCAAACATTTATTTTTATTGGAATAAATATGGTTGTCTTAGCTTAGCAATAACAAATCAGTTCGAGATGCGTCACAACTCGATTATATAAATTATCTTTTTAGGTTTCTGTACAAAGTACAAAAAGAAACCTTACATAACGGCTCTGTCTGTCTGTATGTATGTCCGTTGCTTGTTTCAATTCATAAACTACTACAGCTAGGAACATTAAACTTGGCACACAGGTGCATCTCGGCATTTGTGACAACTGGACACTTTTTCGATTTTTCACACTTAATATTTTCAAGATGGCGGCCAATATGGTGAGTGACTAAAAAAAATGTATTTAGTCACCATGACTTGTTATACATCAAATTAATCTTGAAATTTAGAAAAAGAATATGCAACTATTAAAATTTCACACTTAATATTTTCAAGATGGCGACAATATGGCGGGAGACTAAAAAAGTTTTTAGTCACCATGACATGTTTATTATACATCAATTTAAAGGTATTGAAGTGTAGAAAAAGAATATGCAACTAATACACTTAATAATTTTAACTTAATCGTACAGAAACCGGCGATTATCGCCTCACGTACTTACGTGAAGCGCGCCTTACTTATTTTACCACGAGACTTAATTAGTTTCAGATGGAAATAAAGCGTTTATCATCCTTCAGCGTAGGATGAATTCTTCTGTTTCTAAATTTTTTTTTAATCTATCTAAATGAAAAACAAAAAATGTATAAAAGTTTATTAGAAGTGTAAACATGCATAATTTATATTTAGCTCGCTATTTTTAATTTAACAACATGCTTTTGACCCATTTATGTCAAAAGAAGGGTTTCCTTTCTGCCGCTGAAGGATAAAAAATAAATGAAAAAATGTTATGCATAAAAATTTCATTTTCTTTTATTTTACTTTTACTTTATTCCTGTTCTTTTTTTTTGGCTGGGGAAGTCAATTTTGCGTGGGTGTTACCTTAATTTATTTTTTTATGAATCATGAATACATACCCTAAAAGTAATCTCTGAAATTGCATTAAAAAATAAAGATAATATTGCATGTAAATAACATATAATACGAGTATTGTATAAAGTTGTATAAACTGACTGACTTACTCTAATACATTATGCAAAACTTATTTATATTTATTTAATCTCCCGTTTAGTTAGTAACCCTATTTAGTTTCCTTAACCTCCCGATAACGCCTACTTTACAAACATCTACTCGATGAAATCATCAGAGTAGAGATATCATTGGTGTAAAGTAAGCCTCAATGTAAAGTAATCATCAGTGTAAAGTAACCCGCAGTGTAAAGTAATCATCAGTGTAAAGTAATCATCAGTGTAAAGTAACCCGCAGTGTAAAGTAATCCTCAGTGTAAAGTAATCATCAGTGTAAAGTAACCCGTAGTGTAAAGTAATGCTCAGTGAAAAGTAATCATCAGAGTAAAGTAACCCGCAGTGTAAAGTAATCATCAGTGTAAAGTAACCCTCAGTGTAAAAAAATCATCAGTGTAAAGTAACCCACAGTGTAAAATAATCATCAGTGTAAAGTAATTATCACAGTAAAATAATTCTCAGTGTAAAGGAACCCGCAGTGTAAAGTAATGCTCAGTGTAAAGTAATCATCAGAGTAAAGTAACCCGCAGTGTAAAATCATCAGTGTAAAGTAAACCTCAGTGTAAAGTAACCCTCAGTGTAAAGTATAATCATCAGTGTAAAGTAATCATCAGAGTAAAGTAATCATCAGAGTAAAGTAACCCGCAGTGTAAAGTAATCATCAGTGTAAAGTAACCCTTAGTGTAAAGTAATCATCAGAGTAAAGTAATCCTCAGTGTAAAGTAAAGTAATCCTCAGTGTAAAATAATCATCATTTTGACTTGATTACAGGTAAGTTGCGAGTTTGTTGTTACACCGAGCCAATATTGTTCTAAATAATTCCACCATCTACGCCCATTTTGTTCTCTTCCACATGCAAATACAATTTTTATTTTTATTATCACCTATTTCTTATTTGTTCTTTTGTCAGTCTGTTTTTACGCGCCACCATTTCTTTAGAAGTACTCTAAAGAAGTATTTTGTCAAAAGTAGCCCACCAATGGTGCTATATTAATTTCAACCATCTGACCACATTGAATTATGAATAAAAACAAATGAGACCCCTCTAGAAATCGAATAAAGTTCAAACACACACTTACAATCCCAGTAGGATCACATTATTCTCTTTCCATGTGACCATGTGTCCAATAATAAGACTCGAGGAAGCTATGTGCCACACTAATTGGGATTGCAACTATGTTTAGTTTATTTGTTCCAGATTTAGTTTTCTTTTGTTTACAGTGATATTGTATCATAAAATCTGATTCTTTATTATAGTTAAAAATAAAAAAACAGTTCTAAAAGAATAAATATTAGTACAGTTTAAAATATCATTAATCACGCACATTTGTAATGGTAAATCTCTTGTATGACCTACTTTTGTGCACGACTTATTTTCTTTTTTTCAAAAAAATATTCAAACTAACTTTTACTAGTAGTAGCTTATTTAGTAGTTAAAAGGAAGTGTAAATAAATGATTAGATGGTTACCTATAATATGTGCTAGCAATTCGCCTAAAAACTAAAGTCCAAATGCCTACAAATTTGGTGGAAAAATGGTTCGAATCACAGAAAGGTGAGATACGTTCCTAAGTCCTGTAAATAACATAATTCTGAGATAATCGTAAAATAAAGAGAGAGGGAGTCTATTTCAATCAAAGAATGAAATAATAGATATTATGGTGTCTGTAAAGTCCATACACATTGCATACCTTAAATAATATGACCTTAAACAGTACAAATTTTACAAATAACTATAACTTTTCAAAATGAAAACGCAAATGTACTGTTTTGTGAAGCAAATTACCGATAAATTGGTGTGTTTAGACAGATGGTTCCAATGTTGGTTCAGTTTGTACAGGTGTTATTAAATGTCTTTATTTATATGCGACATTACGATATGTATTTAGATCACCAGAAAGCAAATGTTTTACCACATGAAACTCCAAGAGCTTAATTTTTAAGGTTTTTATTTATAAAAGTATTTGAAATACTATAAATCATATCAAATTGAGTGATATAATTTTAAATCTGTACTGGAAGTTCGTGGGTAGAAGTGCAACATTCAGCTTCCTAGATTTTACGTTTAATCGTGAAATTGTGGCATTATTAGATACTTATATTTATATCTAAAATGTAAACTAATGTCACTATGAAATAAACTGAACTAATTATAAAATTAAATAGACAAGCCCAAAGATTAACCCTAAATTTAAAATTAAAAATAGAAAATAATAAACAAAACATTTTATGACCTATAATACGAGCCCTTAGGCCCGTGACAACGGGCCTAATTGATATTTATAAAAAAAAAGCAAAGCTAAATAAATTAATTTAGTTGTTATTATAGGTGTTATTATATCTATTTAAAGACCAACAAATCAAACATTTAAAATTAATATCTATTTAAAGATCAACAAATCAAAGCAAACCTTTATTTTATTGGAATAAATATGGTTGCGATAGCTTAGCAATAACAAATCGGAGCGTCGACGGGCACTACTCAATTATATAAAGGATAATTCTAAATTATTAACAACTGCATAATACGTACCTTATATTCTTTACGCCAATAGACTGATTTTGGAGAAGTTTTACTTTTAAATTAATAAGTTATTTTACCTGGGATCGAACATAAAATATTAGATTTTGAATCCTGATCAAAATTATAACAGCTACCCGACATATAGAGCCATTGAAATACAGATATACTAAAGATCCTATTAGTACAATAACGCTCAGTGAAACTGAACCCTGAAATGGCTCAATTCAGTCAAGCAATTTGCACAAATTGAAATTATAGATAATAAACAAAATTATTTAGGTGGAACCAGTTTTCACAATGGACAGTTTCATGTCTCTGGAAGATTAATCTGAACATCTAAATCCCTTTAGGCATGAATCATAAAAACAAAGGCCTGCCATTTGTCTTCATTAGGCCCCAGGAGCCTTAAAGAAGCTTTTTAATGTAGCATTGCACAAATGTCAGCTTCGTTACCTTTATCCTTATCAAATTTCTCATTATAAAGCTTTAAAATGAGACTTAAAGAAGACTTCTTTAATTTGAGATTTACGTAAACGTGATAAGTGCCAATCTTAAATTGCATTATTTAAGATTAGTAACCGTAACAAGATTAATTTGAACAGTAGTATAATTAATTAGCCGTCACGACGTCCAACAGTAGCAAATACTATATTTTTTAGAACTGTATCAAAACGATGTTCTTGAAACTAAAACTTTATTGTATGTCGTCTAACATTCATAATTTTGTTTATCTACGATTGATACGAAATATAAACATTGTATCTCTGTTTAGATGCGTAGAAAGTGATTCTTTACGTACTTAATTTCATTGCGCATGCGTACCTCATAGTTCTGAAGAATTCCTCTTCATTACCACCCTAGTGCGGTAAAGAAGAGGAATTCTTCAGCTTTACGCACGATTAGTGAGTTAATTTACATTTAACAAAACTAATTTGCTGTTCTTTTATTAAAGTAACTGTTTATATCGAGTTTTTAGTGAAAAACAATGAGTGAATTAAGTGACTTTGACGAAAATGTGGAGAATAATAATCCTCCAGAAATAATTAATTCGGCAAAAAATACAACTAATGAATTAATGCCAACTTTATCAAGAGAGAGATACGAACTTACATACAGCAAGTTTATTTGTTTCTGTATTTATTATTTAAATCTAACAATCGTAGATAAAGTACGGTACGCAACTCGTGCAAAAACGGCATTTTGCATTGCTCGTGTGGTTTTACTACCCTCGCTGTCGCTCGGGTGCAAACTCCACACTCGCATGCAAAATGCTACTTTCAGCACTCGACGCGTAATGTACTATTAGATGATAATGCTGCTGTAAATTGAGACTTACACATATAACAAATAGATGGAAGTTCAAATATAATTTGTAAATATTTAATTAGTAAGTAATTTCGACAACTAAAAGCATTTTAAATGCTTACGTTTCAGGTAAAACTGCTTGTCCATCCTTACATCTGTATCAAAATGATGTTCTTCAAACCAAAACTTTATTGTCGGTCGTCTAACAGTCATAATTTTGTTTGAATGTTAATTCTGCTGTATACATTGAGGCGTACACATATATAAGAAATAGATAGAGGTTCAAATATAATTTCTAAATCTCTAATTAGTAAGTAATTTCGACAACTAAAAGCATTTTTAAATGCTAACGTTTCAGGTAACACTGCTTGTCCTCCTGAACCCCTCCCATCCAAGGATAGTGTATACTATACACCGTCCTTGCCTCCCATCCTTATCACAACCCTTGGTTTAGAAATGTCTACTATTAATAGTTGCTTACAATCTAAAGACAGACCTTTTCCCTAGTGTAAATTCTTAACTTTAGAAGATCAGTTAGAAATTATCATACCAAATACGATGATTTTATATCAGTGTTTGAAAGAATTAGTAATTATGTTAGTGACTTGTTTCCAAATGCCAAATATGTACATGGCCAATACCAATTGAATCAAAATAGCCGATTAGAAAACCCTTCAACTCAAATTGTTTATGCCATAAAAGGAAAATAAATTCCCAAATTCCAAGTTTCTAGTGCAATTGGTTCCGGAAATATCGTAATGCCAAATTTTGCATATAAATGGCTGCCATCTTCAATCAAGATAGTAGATCATAAAAATATTTCTTAGCGAGCATCTAGAGGCTAAGAAAACAAACCTGCAAAATTGCATGGTAATATGTCTAGTGATTCTAGACTTTTGACTTATCGTGATAAGTCAGTCAGTCAATGACTGGTATTTGGATTTTACATGTATAGATACTAGATAGAATTATTTGTCCCCTGCGTAATTTGGTGGAATTAAATTTATAGGTGTGGCAAGTCATTGTAATGATTGATGGACATGTAAATTTCCATCAATCATTAAAAAACTGATATACTCGAAAACAAATCATTTCTTATTTGACTGATAAGAAATAATTGTAGGCTAGAATATTTGTATAATATTCAATTGAGGAACTTGTTTCCAAAAGTTACTTTATCCATCATTTTAGAAATAGATACACATTTTACATTCTACTGTTTGAACACAAGCTTTTCAATTCTATAACATATTACTCTCCACAGTAGAGTTAAGATGAGTGTTAACTCTGACAGCTCAAGCTAGCCAACCCCAATGAGGGAAAAAATATAACCACTAGGCGGTTATCCTTATGGCCACGCACCTGTGCCAGTAACATTTTTGTGTTCCTAGTTGACCCAACCTTCTAAAGGTAGTAGACCTAGACCAAAAATTCTTATGTCATTTATGTTCAGTTTTTAATCAAATTAACCACTGTGTTGTAAATATGAATACGAAGTAAGCAAGGTTTGGGTAAATCTGCACAAGTAGCACACCAATTTCAAATTCCCCAATTCACATACAATTTTTTTACAATTTGATTTTAAAAACGATTCCGGTTGTTCCATCTTAATAAATGCATTAGTTTTTTAAAAAAAATACTTAAAGTGTCACTTTCTTAGGAACATGATGAAAGGTTATGCTTAGGTTAGGTCGAAAAGAACAAACCTTAACCCAAGGATCTTATAAAATACGGATTGAGCACTTGGCGCTAAAAGTGTCGCCAAGAACTTGGAAAATCTAGTAAGATCCGAGTAGGATCGATTACCTTCCCGTATGATTGTACAATGGTTATAACTGTAGAAGATCAAGAAGAATGGGAAAAATTCTTAGAAATTCGATCAGGTTATGCTTTTTCTTCCTAGTTTGGATAACAGTCGGGAAGAAATTGGGCCTACCTATGCGCGCGCAAGTGGTAGTTTGATGTAGATTTTTTCCAAGTTCTTGGCGACACTTCTCAACCCAGGGGGTGTGCTTAGTGCTCACCCCCTGCCTTAACCTAAACTAACCATAACCTTCCTTTTTTTTCTTAGGAAGTGGCAGTTTTCGTATTTAAAAAAAAAAAACGATTGAATTTATCGAGATGGTACAACCGGAATCGTTTTTATAATATATAAAAAAAAACATTGCAAATAAATCGTACAATTAGAAATATATGGGTCAAATAGTGCAGATTTGCCGTATGCTAACCATATTTATAAATTGTTAAATTTAAAGACGAATAAAAAGTGTCATAAAACACACACACGCTGTCACAGAGAATTTACATAGGAAATGCCGTTATCATTTAGATAGGAAAAAAAACTTAATTTCGTTGTTCTTTTGTTTTTAAAACATTTATTTTTGGCATCTTCTAAATTTATTTTTGTATTGTCATAGAGAGATGTCGTTTATAAAATATCAAATATTAGCACCAGACTGTACTTACTTCGGCAATAGTCGGGACTTTCGATTTTAAACGAAGTTATAAGTTTACAGTTTTTCCCGAGTGCCATCCATAATTTCTTGTTCGATCTTTAAATATTAAAATATTGAGATCTCATTGGCTCTGCTCCCAATTTATTTCGATATTTCTACGGAGTCAAAATTAACACTCATCTTGACCCGACTGTAACTCTACCTTTGAATCTTTTTTACTTCCTTTTGAACCCCAAATATAATTCCTAATTTTTGGAGACTTATCCCAGAAGCCCCCTGCATATATATATTATATAAACTATGTTTGAATTCATCAATTTGAGAGAGAATAACATAAAACTTTATAAAATAGATGTAATGAATAGAAAATAAGTCTGACATAGGGGTCAGCTGTTGTCATGACCCGCAGGAACTATGAGAGTCCCCTGTCAGGACGATGTACTACCAACCATTCATATTGATCCTAGCTACAACGTAGAATGATCGATTTCACTACCGTATTGTTGAATTATACGATAGAACAAAGTGCAGTAGTACAGTAGGGGAGAGCGGTGCTTTTTTTGGTGTTTGCATTACTTTCGTTGTATTCGAGCCTCTAGAAAGCGTTAAGATCAGTTCGCAGGCATGTGGGATTCGTTATCACTAGATTATTAGATGAATGCATTATGTGTGCTATCTATATATAAACCAGGCATTTCTTTTTCCACTTTCTTTTGTCCCCTATATCACTGATAATTTATAAACTAATTTCTTTTTTTTTTAACGAAAAAAAATGCAATGAAAGTTAACAAAAGCTAAAATTAAGGCACTTCTTTACTTAAGCACCCCCCATCGTCCTAAACAATAGTCTGCCCTACAAAAGTCTCGAAGCGTCTCCTGCGGTAGTAATAAGCAGCCCCTACACGATTAAGCCGCTTGATCAAAACACTGCGTCAAGCATGATTGATAGTCTAGGAACCCGTTTGATGCTTGAGTCAAGCCTTGACGGAGATTGATGGAAAATTTGAATGAGTCAAGCGGCTTGACGGAGCACTTTATCAATTTTGATCAAGCATTCCGTCAATCACCTGCTCGACACCCCAAATCCTGATTCAAAACCATGGTATCTATACAATACTGATTCACTACAGTCCAGGAGGAGCAGTTCACTAGTCGAAAACTCCGCTACAAATGAGTGTTGATGAAAAGATTGATGGGATGCTTGATGCGCCCCAAGGCGGCTTGAAGGTCGTGTCAATCAGCTTGACGCGATGTTTTGATCAAGCGGCTTGATCGTGTAGGGGCTGCTTTATAACGCTGTTTTCACATGTGCAAGATACTCATTTTACAATTCGTATTAAATTTTGATAGCGCGGTAAAATTTGAAAATGTGGAGAGGATCCAATGCTAGAGCACCAGATTTTCAATTTGAAAAGGTCGGGCCAAATATAGTCAAATTAAAATTTCTCTGGCTCCAACCCTCTCACAGACCTAGTGGGTTTATTATTTTTCCTCATAAAGATTGGACAATTGGAGTGTCTAAAGTTAATACTAATTGTAAAAAGAGAATAAATCTAATACAGAAAACTGTAGGACAATGAGTTCTACAGTTTTCTTAGCGTATATTTAATATTCCTTTGTCTTAAAAGTTAAATAGACTAAGGGATCTATTATCACTTTTATATACACAAAGTGTGACACCCAATTTGTCCCAAGGTACATTGGACTAAATATCCAATTGTATTAATAGTGATTTGGATTAAGGAATATTATACTATTTTTTACAACTTATTTATTTAATGATTTGACAATACTCGTAGTGTTCGAGGTAGATTGTCAAGATATATTTGCAAATTTCTTTCATCATGATTTTTAAAATGAAACTTCTTTAAATAAGTATGAAACTTCTTTAATAAGTAAATTGGCTTGGATGAAACGAAATAGCATGTAACGAAGTTAGTGATTCGAGACTCGTCTAAGTGAAAGATTTTTTTATGGGTAAATCAACTGCCGGCTTAAGTTGGAAGTTGATTTACCTGTAAAAACTCTTTTAATTGGACGAGTCTCGATCCACCGACCTCTGATTCAGCAGGCATAAGTGCTAATCATTGCACCTCAGAGGTAGATAATTTTTCAATACTCAGAATTGGTGTATAAGCGTAATATTAGGTTTGTTCCAACCACCAGTTCCGAATCAGTTTCGGATTAGTCCGTGATTGACGTAATGCGCATGCGCGATCATTGACCGTTGGGAATTGATTTGTGATTTCGTTTTTGTTGGAACGCTCCTTTCTCGAACCAAACTGCTTGCTGTGGTAGGTTTTACTACTATCAGAAAAACTTTTTGAGTTGATCGTTTATGTGATTTTGAGTTCCTGTGCTATCAAAAATACCTGAACTTATTAATATTAAAGATATGGATGAGTCAATAGTTGATGAAGATAAGTGCCAGTCGCTTAAATCAGGGCCTGATTTAGGCCGCCTAGGGGCTCGCACAACAAGGGGGGGCCATACCACAAAAGTTTCATTTTCTAATGCTAATTAAGCTCGAAAGTTGGAAGTAAAACCTACATACTCATAGAGGATATGACGAAAATACATGCACACATTTTAGAAATGTTTATTTAATACATGAATTCACGATTTCATTTCGATTTACGCAATTCACAATTTTCGGGTTTACTGAGGTGAGCCAGTTTTAGTAGACTCACGGCACACTCGTATTTTTATTGATATAATCCTAAATGCTCTTTTGTTTTAAATACAAATATTAATCTTAGGCCAGTTAACGAAAGAAATATTGTGGAAATAAATCGGATTCTTTCGATATTTATTTGAAAATGGAATAAGTATCAAAAACCTATCTTGGAAAATAGGTCCAATTTTTATTTTTTTCAGAAATATCTAGAAAATGCCATTATATGCACAAAAATTCATTGTCGCATTCGTACAAAAACATTTAAAAAAAAAAAGAGTTGATTCGCAAGAAAGGAGAATAATAAGCGAGCGAAATCAAAACAAAAACAACGAAGCGGAGCGGAAGGTTACGTTTCTGTTCACCCAAACTCAATCCCAAACTACTAGTCCCTGCCGCCGATCGCTGACTGCTCTGACTGGTTCCAAACTAATCCGTGATTTAATCAGAGCGTGGTTGGAACAGCTGATTAACAGTCGGAGTCAGTCAGAGTTTGAGTTTGGGCTCGTTGGAACGCTTTTTTCCAAATGCGCATGCACCGGACAGTTCCAAACCAGTTTGAAGAGTGGTTGGAACAAACCTATTATAAACATTATAATGATATAATATATATGAATGTTGTTTTCATGTTTTTTCTTTATTATTCGTTAAAAGGAAATTAAATTTTTTTATTTTTCAATTAAATTCCACATAGCTATTTCTTAATCCTAAAATAATAAAAAACGTTAACAAATGTAAAGAGAGCAATGCATGAAATCAACTGTTTCTAGAACTTAAGTTTCACTTCTAATGCGTAAGTGTCTCACACATATTTTTCACTACCTGTCTGTGAAGCACAACTGCTTGCCTACCTACTTTTATCTTATCTGTCTTCCTTCCGCTTTAAAAATTAATGAAATTTCTATTTAAGAATAATAAAGTAAAAAAAAAGTATGAGTTAAAAAAAAAGAGTGAAAAAAGTAAGGAAGAACAAAAGTGTAAAAAAAAAGTCTAAGGAATTAACAATGCCGTTTTTCATTGAAGGAGACCTTGATCGTATCAAATTTGAAGACGAGAGTATCAGACAGTGACACACTCTAGTTTTATATTTAGTTACGAATATGATATCCTAATAGTCTTATAAGGTTACGGATACAAGTCTTCTCAAAGGAAAAAGATTTTAGTAGATGTAAAATAAGATTAGATACAATAATAAACCTTCGGCAGTTTGTAAATCTACCTCAAGATTAAGTACCAAACTAAGAATAGATACAATGAGACAACTTTGTCAGTTGTAATTCCAGCCAAGGACTTGGCCAGAAGATGGCCGAGGTTAGAGTAGAATGCACAATAGAGTCTGAAAGCCAGGGTAAAGTTGACTGAACTCTAAATCAAAAAAAGGCAAGCGTGACCGAAGCGTTCTCGCAACCTACAGCTCATGTCCAACACACTGGAACCGCACTCATCTGACCGTTCTTCTTCTAACTTCAACAGTTCTTCGAATTCCTTCTCGCAGAAGCGATGTTCTTCTTCTTACGGTCAAAGTATTTCGAGGCTTTCATTACGCTTTTAACCGCTTCTCCAATTTAGGTAACACGAGTGTAAATAATACCTATAATGAGTCTCTTGAACTCTTCCGCTAGTTCTTGAACATGCCGTGACCCATCAAGGAAGATAAAAAAAACACTATCTAATTACCCAGTAGAATGTAAAACATGTTGGCAAAACAGCATTTAATAAAAGAAGTTAATCAATTTCAGTTTAAAGAAGTTTGTTTTAGAGCATTGATCATTTCTAGACTTTAAACCATCCTCTAAATTGATATCATCAACCTCAAATTCCAATAAAAATGACTGGTTTTCCATTAAGACAGATCTGAAGAGTTGAGTAATAATCACTGTCATTAGAACGAAAATTCTAGGTTTTTTATCAAACAACGCCGATATGAAAACCTGTAAAAAATCTTAAACCAATTACTTGTCTTTTTTCCGTACTTCCACATTTTTTTAAAGCAATTTCATGCTTTTTCCTTCTAGATCATTTTCTATTGTAGAACCAAAATGCATTTCTTATCCTTGAAAGTTAACTCTAAACCAGACGTGTTATTTTTCCTCCTTTTTGTCCTCTGCGTTCTGATTGATAATAATTGAGGTTATTTAAAAAGTTCTTTTAAGTAACCTTTTAAGTTGCTAGTAATGTGAAATGTCTATGTTAGCTCTCTCTACCGAGTTTTAGTTCAACTTGCTTTTAGTAATTATAACACCTATAAAGAAATAATTACAAGATAAAAAGAACATTTTATATACTACGTTTTTAAATTTTCTGTCATAAATCATAAATTAGAAACCCGTCAAAATAAAGATCGTAAATATGGGTCATGTCAAAACAAATAAAATAACTTACGGATTTCTTCTGAACTAACTCTCCATACAGCAAAATTTGCTGAAAACGAATTAAATTCTGCTGAAATATGGCTAAAAGTTTTAAAATAATGTATTGTCACCGTGTTCTGAGCTATTCTAAAAGTTTTAAAAGTCTAGCTACTCGGGAAGTTAGTGAAAAATCGATTGCAAGATTTGTACTGGACAAACAAACAAACAAACAAGAAAGCAAGCTAGTAAAAACGTAGTAAAATATAATTAGATTATTGTCAAAAAAGAAAAGCAAAATAGCGAATAATTAATATCAAAATCAATAACCCAAGCACATTAACAATAAGTTAATATATTATATATATATAAAAAAAATTGCTACCAATGTAATGGATAATTAAAAAATTTGACTTAATCAGTTCACTGATATAGTAAAACTATCAACGCTTATTGTTTTTCCCCTGATAATTGACAGTTCAGACAACTTTTTTACTTATATTCATTATGTGAATTGTATTTTTAATGAATGGGATCAAACACACGCTTCATTGGCATTTAAGATCATGGTTCCAGAAAGCAAACGTCTCAAACCCCGTTTCTTCTGATAATGGCATTTCTTTTAAACTTCATTCTCCTATATAGTCTGCGATCTCATTCAGACTGTAAAGGTTTAGAAAGACAGACAGGAGGAGGACTGTCAGCACGAATGGGTGACCGTAATCCATCAGGAACTAAGGTGATCCAACAGAATATGGTGAAGTCAGTACAAACCAAAATAAAAACAGTCACAACCAAGAGCTTATATTATACAGCGTGATTTTTCCAAGTTCCTCCGTCTTGAAGTCGTGTTTTACAATTTTTACGATTTGTGTGAAGACTTTATTTGGTTATTTAATTGAACTACATCTGTTTCATGATTAATTTATCTGTTTTATTAGTCATTTTCTGCTGACTCTAGTCTGCCGCGAATATTGTCTAATAGTTACGGTAATAATCTTAAGTTTGTCTTCAAGTTGAATAATTCCGATTCACAGGTTCAACTTCCCAAATGCTTTCTTTATTTTTGAGAAAAATGCTTAGCTCTTAAAACTTTCTTTATTTTGAGAAAAATGTAGCTATCTTTACATGGTTGGTTATTTTCACGATCTCAGTTCCAAATACTCCTTACCCACATTGAATTATATCAGTATAATTTCATAATTTCATATTACTTTTACTACTAGGCATCGCGTGGCTCTATCAATGAAGCGAGCGTATTGCAATAAAATACTGAATATTGAAATTTGTTAATCATGATCATGATGAATGTCATAGTTGAAGATAAGTGGAAGAGGGTAGTAAGGGGTAGAGTGGGGGTACTCGGTACAAAGCTTTACTTCATAACAAACCTACACACAAAACGACTATAAGAATCTTAACCACCCGGAATAGCTTTTAAACTAATATTATAAATGTATCACTTCATTACTCAAATACTACTGCTTGTATCAAGTTGAAATTTTGCATACTTGTTTCAATTGTACTTTAGACGATGTACATGAAGTTTTATTAAGATCGTTACGTTAGAACGTAAGATATCGGTAAAAAGGTTGTTTTCTCTATTTTAAACGTTTAGGTCCGCTTTAATAGTTTTAGCGATCTTTGTTAATTCATAGCAGTGTCGTTGTTAGTTTTACTGAAAAATGTTATTTGAAAAAAATGTTCGTCTCATCGAGTAGGTGATAATAGAATTTTTTCCCGTCCTAAAATTCCAATTTTAAATTTGAAGCTCACGTTTACGCGAGCATTGCGCGCGAACTCTTTGACAGATCACGCTGTCCAACGAACTTAGCTTGAGTATTAGTAAGAAGATCATGTATACCAAATTTCAACTAAATCGGTCAACTTTTACTCAAGTTATCGTCACACGCGTAAACGTTACTGACAGACAGACAGACAGACAAGATGCATATTTCGTTGAATGTAAGAAGCTCGCTTACGCTCGCTTCAATTACATCGTTTTACATTATTATATCGTAAAAACCTCTATTAGTAAAAGGATAGAGTTTATATTCTAAAATCGACAACGGCAATACGAGTATATATTACTGTTGTGCTAGTAAGTGAAGGATTTCTCCTAATTAACATAAAAATATGACACCAAAGATATTTTCTTACTCCCTTAATTATTTAAAAAAAATGTTAATTATGTTGTTTACACTCATTCCTTTATTATTAATCACCAAAAAAGACTCCGCAATTTTTTCTTGAAACTTCGCTTTGAAACCCTATTTCATTTAATTTACCAAGAAAACATAGTCTAATTAAATATGGACTTGATTTAAACGTGGTAAACAAACAATGGCACTTCTTTATATTGTTACTCACCTTATAAAGAAAACCGAGGGGAGTAACAATCTAAAGAAGGTGTACAGAATGTTCTTCTTTAGACTGTCACTCCCCTTAGAAAAACAGAAGTGTGATATTCCTTTGTCCCAAAGTACATTGGACTAAACAACCCTTTGTCTTAATGGTTTTAATTTAGTCAAAGTCATTTATATTCTAAGAAAAGGGAGTAACAATCTAAAGAGGTACCTAAACAATTATTATCATAAAGATGAATGCTAATAATAGTATATTATGTTACAAGGCTGTGAAGTGAGTTTTTTCTTTACCGCGGCAATTACATTTACTGTCGAGCGAAGCGAGACAGTAAATATTGCCAAGGTAAAGAAAAAACACTTCACAGTCGCGTAGCATATGCTATTTTTTCCGAGGTAGCAGACAATGAAAAAACATTAAATATTAATCACTAATCAATATATAATAATAACAAATATTAGTACATACTTAAGACTTAAAAACAGAAACCTTAAAATGAGGTTACACTATAAGAAAAGATAAATAAAACGCATTGACATCTAGCGGATTTTTATCGTACTAGAAGCATTTCTACAAAGACTGCAGCACTACTAACGGAAGTTTTGACAACTACCCGCCGGAAAGAAAAGATTTTTTAAGTCCACGTAATGAAAAAATGGATTTTAGCTATGTTTTTTAGGCTCTAAAGTTACTATTTCACAGCCTACCACGGAAAAACAATATTATCATAATGATGAATGCTAATAAACATTATTATCATAAAGATGAATATCATTCACTTTAAAATTTAATGAGGTGTATCCTTTTTAGTCTGTTGACAACGAATATACGGCTAATTAAGTAAGAACTTTAATCTTATAAACGTTTAGTGTCAACTGATATCCTTAAACTTGAGATATTTCGTCTCAAACAGTCAAAATACTTAATGAGCCCTTGTGTTTTTCTTTGAAAACGATAACAAACTTTAGTTATTAACAGGTAATTAAGCAAGAATATTTATTTTTAGTGTTAACTAAGTATTTCCTGTCTTAAATAGAAACGAATATTGAGATAATTATCTTATGTAGTCGGGCATGTAAAACCGTTATTTTATAACAAAAGTGTTTTATGCCGTGGAAATTCTCTAAATTAAACAAACTTTTTCGCCTTTTGAAATGTAATTTTTGGTTGACTGATTTAATCTCACAATAATCCTAATTGTGCTTACAATAATATATTCTTAATAAACACCTCATGAACTTTCATCCTTCTTATAACATCAGTAAAAAAAAAACCTAAATGAAATCAAATTAATTAAATTGTTTATTTAATTATCACATTTAGCTCTATTTAAGCTAGAGCCGATGGAAGAACAACAAAAAAGTCATAGGACCAAAGTTAGATCTTTTAAATCAGTTTCCGCAAGCTGCTTTTCGATACGACTTACCGTTTAGTCGCAATAAGGCTCCAAAAAAATTAGTGTCCACCATTTTACATTTTTAAAGGAGTGTAAAAATAAAAAAAAAAACTTTTCGGATTTTTTCCAGTCGGTTTGGTCTAATTTCCGACCAAACGCAAAAAAACGCGAATCTCTAGGCTGTCTAGAAGTACCCAAACATTTTTACTACAATATCCGCAACATGTTTGCGCACACCTCTACGAAAGATTTTGTTTAGACATTTTGCGGCTATAAAGTCAAACTTGGGACAGACAAAATTTTAATTTTTTTTATATAGAAAAAATTGGCTTATATCATACAATTGTTTCCTCATTTTCACAGTTCTTTTAACATATTTAATAAAGTACCAAAACTGGGTGTATATGACCAAGCAGTCCAACACCCTTAAAAAAAAAAACAAATAACGTAACAAAAAAAGATAAATTAAATAAACAGAATTACTACCGTCGAGGATAACTGCTTGCAGGAAACTGTGATCGACGATTGCGATCCACGAGACGCAGTCTATGCGTACCGCCATCCTACGGCTCAATTTGCGCAATTACATTTGTTTACGCTATTTACTATTTACAGAAATTTATGGTGAATCTCCCAGCGACTCATTTTGCGCCTAGTCTAAAGGGAGTGTCTCATTCATAATGAGTCATCTGCAACAAGATTGGTCCTCTACTTTACTTTATAAAAACATTTGTATTGTACAATTTATTGTTCGTAGTTTTGGTATTGGAACTAGTTTAGTATTTTATTACGTGTTTACTGTTTACAGAAGATTGGAACTAGAGATTAAAAACCGGCTTCTTTCAATAAGCGGAGATATATCACTCACCACTGCTATCTGTAAAACTACAGTGGTATTTCTCATTATTATTATTATAATATTGATTCCTTTGTTTACGATTCAATCAATAATCTAAATGTATAAAGGTGACCCTTTAGGGCAGAGTTAGCTTATCTATATGTCCCAAATCAGCTGAGAATAAGTTATGACTGAGAAATGTCTAATGAAACAAGAACAAATCTATCTATATCCTATATCACTCTATAAATAAACACAGGATGTCCATACTTTGGGCGTGTTGCTGATGATAACTAGAGAAACATAATGTCTGCAAATGCCTCCAAAAAGAAAGACAAGCATTGAAAATTGATATAAATCAAGGAAAAATACACACTAATAACACCTTTATGAAATTAATGTTTAATACAAACTAATTAATACGGCTTTGAGTTCGAATCCCAGGGAGGTGAGACATGTTTCACACTGATGATCTCATCAATTGGATGAGTAAAGTGGCCGGATAACCCCCGTCCTGTAATAACCTAGGCTGTTGAATGGGACTAAAAAAACAAAAACAAAAAAATAGAAACAATTCCATCCATTTTCTTTCATTATCTTATGAACATTAAAATTCAGCTAACGCAGTATTTTGATAATCGTGAACGAAGAGTTTTATTTAGCGTCTGGCGTATTTGTTTCGTACAAATTTTAAAATGTATTATAAAAATTATAAAGGTGTTAATTAGTAAAATCAAGAAAGTTTGTTTTTAATATTGATAAAATAACGTCTCACCATTGGTCAAAAGGAAAGGCTTGTTCTCTAGTGGTTTTTTTCTAAGTCCAACGACAGAGAACGAGCCGGCTAAATGTTATTGACCCCCAAGGCAGTAAGAGACAGGTAGAACGGGCGTTGCCTCTAAAACAGAACTAACTATTCCTAATTATACAGTAACAAAGCCAGGCTAAAAAAAAACTAGAACCTCTTATTGACAGGTAACAAACAATTTTAACTCGAAAAAGCAAACAGTTAATGAACTTTCTGAAGTTTTGTAATATTTAACTCATAACTTTTGTTTAAAAATATTTGCCAAGGTTAAAGTGCGGAAATAAGCGTAAGTTTGCGTAAAGCTTAAAAAAATCATTTTGGGATATTTAAATAATAACTGATATAATAATCCAAAAAAATGATAATTGTTTTAACTTTTATAATATTATTATTATTTTATTTATAAATGTCCTTTTTTTTTTATTTGTCAAGGGTAAAATAGTGAAATATAGTTCGCAAAACAAAACTATAAAAAAATAAACATTAAAAGATAGTAAGATAGCTTTCATTTAAAAGAATCATCAAATAATACCTTATATAAGTTAATAAAATAAACTTTACTCATCATCATTATGCTTTAAATCACAACTGTTTATGGTTATATTTTGTGAAGGTTAAGGAGCGGAAACAAAGAGGAAGAAAGAATTATCATCAAAATATAATTTTATGGATAGTTGAAAGTATGAATTACAAAATGATATTTTTCCGTTTGTAATTATTTATCTATTGTGATGAGTGATGAGAAATGTGCGGAACATTGTCGTACATTGTTATGACGTGAAAGGATGGATGAAGTAGGATTTCAACCTCGTCCAGACATCCGAACCGAACAGAGGAAACGAGCAGAGCATTGGTTTCTACGCATGCCCAGTTTCAGATGCGCATGCGCACGTTACACTGGGAATTCACAGATAGAATGCACACGAGGTCGGGGTCATGGGTTTGATTCCGCGGCTAAGCACTTATATCTTTTATATGTCCCATTACTATTAATTGCACCTTAAATGGCATATTGGTATTTGAAGTGGATGAACTCAATAAATGAGGTTAGTAAAAAATCCAATTGAGTGACCTACTTGGTTGTCTAGGCCGTGATGAGAAAATAATAGCTGAGCTATAAAACGTTCTCGAAAAACCTAACTGAGATCAAGGTCCAAACAACACATTATAATTATTTCTTCTACGGTTCGAATCCCAGATAAGAAAGATATTTTTCACACTCATCCCCGAGAGAAGTTTGGAAAAAAGTATGAGAAAAACTAAAAAATTATGAATAAATATTTAAGAGCTAAACATATCGAGATTTCTGAATAAAAATATATAAGATTTTTTTCCAGGTGATATATAAAAAAAATCCTTCAGAAATAAACATCGCAGATTATAACTTTCTCATTTTAACATTAAAAATAGTCCGCATTATGTTGTAATACCACACTGGCATATTTCAAATCCACACCTGCTCCTGACATTCTTCCGATCTAGTAGTATTAATTCTCAATCCTCAATATATTTTTCTTTTTGTATTAACTTCCTGACAATACACATCCTTTGCACCAGACTGAATTTATTTCAGACAGTGGCGTAGGAATTCATTTTTGACGGGGGTGGCTCGGCTCCTCCGCTAAAGGGGGGGGGGGGGGTAGATACTCTTTATCAGACTGCAACCTATCCTCTCTCTACCCCCTCCCCCCCCTATAGGAGGGGGGTCCGGGGGTCCTCCCCCGGGAAAATTTTGGAAAATAAACGTTCAAAAACAGCATTTTAAGCAGTTGTAGACATATTTTAGAGCAGTTCTAATATTCGTATGTTTCGACTTTTTAGAGAACAAATTTAAATAAATATTTCGTCTTTTTCTCATGATGTCTATCATAATTTAATAAATGTATAAGTATAAATTGTATACACTGTTTAAAAAGTAAAAATTAGATTTTATGCACTATTTAAGCAGGTGCTATTTATTTTGATTAACTCAGTTCATCACGTCATTAAGATTTTATTTAGTTTAGTGTTGGTGAGAAATAGAAATGATGATAACTCTCTGTGATGTGCCGACTGCCGACTTGTTGGCTTTACTAGCCTTATCTTCCTATTTAAACCCATCCGTCGGCACTTCAAATAAATTAAATGTTTATAATATTTATACCATTTTATTAATGTTAAAAACATTTATTTGAAATAAAATATAAATGTATTATTTTCCAAATCATTCAACAACATTTTAAGCATGTACTAATTTTTATTTTATTTGTAATTTTTTTGCCCCTTCAAATCTGACGGGGGGGGCTCGAGCCCGATAGCCCCCCCGTTCCTACGCCACTGATTTCAGAATACTTTAGTAGGTACTTGATTATTCAATTACCTGACTACGTCTCATTCTTTTCTTCAAGTTCATTCACTCTAACGTTTCAATAACCTTCCATTATATTCAATGAAGTTTTTAAACCTAAGCTGAAACTACATTTTATTCAAGTTGGAGGTCTTCTTTTATAAATATAATTTATTTTAAGCTCTAAAAATATAAATTATTTTTATTTTTTAAATTGCATTTTTTTTCAATATATATAATTTTTTTTTCATTTATTTCTTAATTATTTCCTTCCATAGTTTCTGTGTTTTTCGTAATTTATTTTCTACAGTGTTAAAAATAAGTAGGGATGGTATGCCAATCTCTTTTTTACGTATAATGGTGGAGTAATTTTTGAAATAATTACAAGATAAAAAGAACTTTTTATAAACTACGTTTTTAAATTTTCTGTTGAATCATATGTAATGTTTATAATATAATTGTCATTGTCATTGTTATGTATAATGTTAGTGAAAAAAAAAAAATACATAGTTACGAATTTATTTACTTCACATAATAATGACAACCATCTAGAGAGCTGATCTTAAACCTATAAAAGGACAAATCATTGTACAAGGGATCTCACCAACACCGAATCTAAACCGTGCCATTGATATGTCCCCGTGTAGGGACAGTAAGAGAAGAAAAATGTGTACAAGTAAAGAAGTACAGATTCAGAAAAATTAAACCTATACCAAGGGCACAAGTGTAAACAGACCTGGGTGTCACACGTCAATTAATTTATTTCTTTGTTTACTTTTCGCTGACATTCAATGTTTTTCTCTTAATAAAATATCACTAATTTGAAACCCATCAAAATGAAGATTGTAAATACTATGGGATATGTCAAAACAAATAAAATAACTTGAGGATTTTTCCCGAAATAACTTTCCGTACAGCAAAATTTGCTGAAAACTAATTAAATTCTGCTGAAAGATGGCTAAAAGTATTAAAATAATGCATTGTCATCGTGTTCTGAGCTATTCTAAAAGTTTAGCTACTCGGGAAGTTAGTTAAAAATCGATTGCAAGATTTGTACTGGTCAAACAAACAAACAAACAAGAAAACAAGCTAATAAAAACGTAGTAAAATAAATATATTTTAATCATTGGATAAAATTTCAATGTGAAAATTTATTTTTCCACAACATTTTTCAAGAGGATTAGATAACACTGAATAGTTATGGATATAGGGGTGCACAGGAAGAAATTGAATAAATAATAAAGCCTTGATTATGCTGGCAAACAGAACAGAAGAAAAGACACATTAGTCTCTGCGCATGCCTAGTCTAAAGTGTGTCTGCGCATCCTAGTCTAAAGTGCGCCTGCGCAGATACTAATACTCTGACTGGGCATGTGCAGATACCAATGCTCGGCTTGTTTCCTCTCGATTTGGCAATCTGAACGAGGCTTAAGAAATAAAATATTAAAATGAGGGGAAAGGGAATTGATAGCAGAGAATGTAGGATAGGATAATCCGAATGAGTAGTAAAGAAAATAGGGGTGTATAGGAAGGAATAAAAGATATAACTGGAATTAAAGCGGATTGATAGTTGAGGATGTAGGATTGGATAAACCAAATGGATAGTAAAAGATGTAGGATTGTGTATTGTGTAAGAAAACAAAAACACAAATAAATCGACTTAAAATGTCTTATAATTTTCTTTTCATTTTTTCCTTCCTCCATCAATGTCCAATACAATAAACAGTCTTACGAAGTCTATACACATTGATTTATTTTATTTCGTAAAACATCTGGTTTACTTTTTCCTTTTAATTTGTCAATTAAAAAAAAAATATATCAATGAAAAATTAACCAAAATAAAATAAAAATTATATATATATAAAAAATAAATAAAATGAACATTCCAAAGCATTTTCATTTCATTTTTCATAAGACATTGCACAGGTGTTTAAATATATTGTAAGTTGCGTAGGTTACGGTCATACATATGTATTATATTACTATAATTACGTACTTTATACGTATATTACGTATTTTATACGGCATATATTACTATAATTACGTACTTTAAACGTATGTTACGTAAAATATATGGCATATACATATAATTACTATAATATATTTCAATTTGTTTTACAAAAATTCATCATTGTTTCATATTTAGAATTTTCTAGCTGATGTTATTTTACTTTTTTTATCTAATAAGATTTTTATTTTTACATTATTTTTTTTAAATATATTATTTTATTTTCACAATTTTAATTTTCTTTTTTAAATTAAATAAATAACATCTAAATAATAATAATTTTTTTTGACATTTATATTAATATGTTTTTTTCCTAATAATATAAAAATTAATAAAAATTAAATACATCTGAACAAACATAACAAATATGCTAAAAAAAAGAAGGTTTCACTTATAATTTTTAAATTTTATTATAGCAATCTATTTTCCATAGGAAAATAGATTCGCTTTTAATTTATTTTATATTTTAAATAAACCACAATAATAAAAAATTTAAACGCATAACAATTTAAATAAGGGATTTATTTTTTTAATGTCTCTTTGCACTTAAAAAAAATAAAAAATAAAATGGGGTACACTTACATGCTTATTCAAAAATCAAATTTGTCATTATAAAAACTTATAAAAATGTAAGATTAAAAATTACCACCAAGGAAAACTTAAAATACTGAGAAAAATCGTCATTTTATCATTTATAAATTGACATAATTTTTAATATTGTATTTTAAAATTTTCATAAAGACAAATTATATATATATATGAAGCGAATCCATTGTTGAAGGGAGCCAATTAGTTACAGGGGGTTAATTATTTTATTTCTTGTTTTATAATTTCATCAAAATAGGTTTTGACAATTAATTTGTCTTTTCTTTTACAATGCTATCAGATTTTTTTTAGGTTTTAATTACTTATTAATTATTGAACAACATATTATGCCAATAATTGTTCGTTTTTATGACAGAATAAGTTAACAATTGTTATAATAAAGGTCTTTTGCGAGTATCATAATGCTTAACGGGATTCTTAAACAAGACATTCGACTGCGCATGACTTAACATGCGCATGTAAGTTAAGATGCCGTAAACACATCTCATTGGTTAGGTAAAGTAACGTAACTTAAACGTTACGTTAACGTAAAAGAATGTTGACAAACATAATTCATAACATTTTTTTATCAATCGTAAACATAAAATTGATGATTAAGCTCACTCCAACAATAGAACAGACTGCTGACAAAATAAGCAATAATAAGTCAAATATTAAAAAAAAAAATTGTCACAGTACTGTGCTCCCGGCACCCACACACTCATACAAAAAAAGACAACAAATAAATGTGATTTAAATATTATATATATATTGATTTTTTTAAAAATTCATACAAAAAAATAATAGAAAAAAAAAAAATACTAAGAGATCTCAATTTATAAACAAAATAAAGTACACAATTTTTTTAAATTTAATTTTCTAGTCCTGTAAACAATACTTGGTCGTTTTATTTTCATATTTAAAGGACTACAAAAAATATATTTAACTATAAAATGATAATTAAAAAAAAAAAAAAAATTAACCCCGAATTAATAGTTTATAGTTATTTTTAAGATGTCATAATAATGAGGTTATATTACATTTTTAATGATAAACTAAATATTGGTAATAAACACAAAAAAACTTAATTAAATAAAAACCACCCAAGGATCTAAAGATTTACAAGCGTCAAGACTTCGTTTATTAAATAATTCCAATTAGGCTCTTTTTTTATTGTTTTATTAATAATCGTGTTTTTTTCTTTTTTCCTTCTAATAATTAAAAATAAAAGTGGCCGACATTTTAAGTCCTTATTCAAGAAATATTATTCGTTCCAGGTGTACATCCTGAACCAATATTTATTTGTTTGGTTTGCCGAAATTTCGATCACTTCGGCATTTTGGAATGCTCTGAGGGGACGGCCTTTGATTCTCTCTTAAAAAAGTATATTATAAAATAAAAAAATAAAAACCCAACAATTTTAATAATGATTTTAACAACAAACCCATATATAAGATTTTATTTTATACATTGTTTAAAAAAACAAAAAAAAAAACCAAATAGTTTTTTTTTATATTTTATTAACATTGATTCCATTTTTTTTTTTATTAAAAAAAAAAACCACGCGTTTTTATATTCTTTTATTTATCCCAAATTAAAAAGAGTTCTGCCTTTTTTTAAAAAAAATTGTATCCGAGATTAAAAAAAGACAGATGAATTTCCCGAAGAGTTATATTGTAAAAAAATTGATTTTTTTTTACCTCCGGTTTGTAATTCACATGCATTCGTCGTCCGATAGAATCTCTATCTTGATGTCGTCCATGGGTACGTCCTGGAACGGATCTTCAAGAAGTGAGAAACGTTTGGGAGGTGGCCAGTGCTCAGGCGGCTCGCGGCTTCTTTTCCTCAAGCGCATGCTCGTGTAGTCGTGATCCGTGTTGTAGGACACCGGTGATCTGATGTCATCAGGTGATCTGGGAGACTTGATCACGATGATATCCTCTTCTTCTGGCTCTGTTGTGTCATCGACTGGGTAGTCGACGAATCCTTCCATGCTCTTTGACATGAGAACTGTACGACCTGCTAACAAACCAAAACCAACAAATTCTTCGTTAAAATTTGGTGAGTGCGGCTTTCGTAGAATTTTCTTCTTAATTATCTTGATTTTCCAGTAAAATTCACGGCACGAAGGATTCGAAGTCCCAAGTTTAAGCCTCGTCCAGACTGCCGAACCGAAGGGAGGAAACGAGCAGAGCATTGGTCTCTAAGCATACCCAGTCTCAGATGCGCAGGCGCACTTTATACTGGGCATGCGCAGATACCAATGCTTGCTCGTTTCCTCCCTTCAGTTCGGCAGTCTGGACGAGGCTAAGTTTTCATAACAGTAAGCATCGATAGGCGCCATGTCACCCGATTGACAATCCTACCAACCTGATCAGCTGTCAAGCATTGACAACACACCTACTGTTGTCATTGAGTATTGAGTGGGACTCAAAGATAACAGCAAGGTAAACATCAGTAGTAGCATTAAATTAACCTGAATATGCTTCCAATAGTGGAAGTGAAGAAACAACAAACATTATATCCTTCGTCACGCTAATGTCATCGGAAAACCAAGATATTTATATTATTTCTTAATTTAAGTTGATATCACAATATTTTACGGCTAATTTATTAAGGCCAAATCCTAAATCCAATGCTAACTGAATAATGTTTTGATGAAAATTACAGATTTGTTAAAATCCATGGAAAAAGGTGGTAGCTCTAAAGTTAGGGCAAGCTTTTACTAAAGCTAGTATATGCATTTACCTGACCCCCCCCCCCCCCCCCCCCCTGGAAGAAATGTGATTTTCCTACGTGATCTGATGTACCTTTCCCAGTATTCTGAACAAGTAGTCAAACATAATGGTATTCTAAAAACTCAGGTCTTCCAATATGATTATATTGGATAAAATGTATTATACTAAATACTAGAAACTCTTTAGACAAATATACCGTACCGAGTTTTACTTCTCTTAGTGGAAGCAAAAAAAAACTATTTGAAGATGCAATTTAATCGTCACAGTATATTTTCTTTACTTTGATAACGCAAGAATAAACATTTAATTTACAACAGCACATAGCTCCTAAAATCAACATGCCTCGGGGAAGGGGGGCGGGGAGAGGGAAACATGGCTGATGAAAAATCAACATCATAAAACCCGACCGAAAAAAGAACATCAACATTACTATAAAAATAACTTTAATTTCACGAGAAAAAAAATTGGGTTAGTAAGATAAACCTGAAGGGACGGAGAAAAAGCAAGAACTAAAAAATAGCTTAAAATCAAAGCGTTATTAAATGAGAGCGTTTTTGAGGCAATAAGACAGTAAAAAGAATAATTTTTCCGTGGTAGGCTGTGAAATAGTAACTTTAGAGCCTAAAAAACATAGCTAAAATCCATTTTTTCATTACGTGGACTTAAAAAATCTTATCATTACTCCTAGCTGTAAAGAAAAAATCTTTTACGTCCTAGGAACTAAAAGATTTTTATTTTCCGGCGGGTAGTTGTCAAAACTTCCGTTAGTAGCTCCGCAGTCTTTGTAGAAATGCTTCTAGTACGATTAAAATCCGCTAGATGTTTTTTCATTGTCCGCTACCTCGGAAAAAATAGCATATGCTACGCGACTGTGAAGTGTTTTTTCTTTACCTTGGCAATATTTACTGCCTCGCTTCGCTCGACAGTAAATGTAATTGCCGCGGTAAAGAAAAAACTCACTTCACAGCCTAGTAACATAATATACTATTTTTTTGGGTACCGACAAAAAACACAGAGTTATGTCGATGAGTTAAATTCTCATAATCAAATGTACTCTTTGCTTTCATTAGAAATCTAATAGTAGTGGTTAGAGGTTATATATGTAGTGTATAAGATTCTCATTTTTTCAAAGTTTTCAATGCATAATACAGTAGAACCTCGCTTACACGACCCTCATAACACGAAAACCTCAATTACAAGTGCAATTTTCAAATCCCCTTGAGATTGCCATAACACATAATGTTAAATTAACCTCAATAACACGACTATTATTATCCAAACATCCTCAATAACACGGATTTTTTTCCAATTCACAACGTAACTCAGAACCTCTATAACAAGACGTTTTGAGAAGTCAACCTCTATAACGCGACTCTATACAGGAATGGGTTGACCTTGAACAAGTCTAGACTTGAACCCCCCCCCCACACCGCTCCCAACATTCCATTAACCTCTATAACACGACTGAAAGCCAAAATAACCTTGATAACACGACCTGTATATCTTTTGTAACAGGGGCAAATAAATTTGTTCACCATGGTAGCTTAAAGGTGTAAACGCAGGAATTCCTGCTTGCTAGGAAGAATCTTTATCTGTATTTCTCTCTATCTTATTAATAATAATGCTTTTGGATAGAATCTGTGGTCACAAACAAAATAAATACATTGAAGTGACCGGCATGCCGATTGTATATATAGTACTCAAAACTCGCTTAAACGTAGGTCAAAACACCGATGTATCTAGTTCGAACCCCGCAGAGAGATGAAACATATTTAACACTGATGATCATATTAAGTAGATAAGTAAAGTGAACAATCCTCTTTCCTATAATAGCATAATGACGGGTTGATCATTATATTACGCCATATTATAGGACGTAAAAGAAACTTCATAAAAGTTGTCCAATTCAACTCGTTCTAATATTTATCATAAACGAGTACATAATTACTTAATCCAGTGTCTTCTATTTATTAGTTGTTTGAAGTATTCATGGTTACATTAATTATTATCGAACATTTGATCAATATTTGCCATAAAAAAAAAAAAAACTCCTCCTGGCGTGGAATCGAACCCGGCCTTATATCATTCAAAAATAGCGTTATTTTCTCAGGATACTCTTTTTTTCGGGGAAAACGACTTATATGGTTAAATTCGTATTTTAAATCTTTTTAATTAAAATTTTCGGAACCGTTTTCGAGAAATATATGTTCAGTTTTTATTAGTCCCCAAATCTAGAGATTAAATTTATATTATCGATTTCGCCTTGGGGTAAAATTTTTCTGAACATGTATGTCAGAATGTATTCAGGACCATTAGGGGAATCGCTATTTCTGTAGAGCGTCCTAGCGGTTATTATTTGAACTAGCCTATAGAAGATAGAGCTATTTCTTTTGTTGATAAAGATTTAGGTACTTCTTTAGATTGCCACTCCTCTATGTATTTTTTTTTAGAAAATAAATGACTTCGACTAAATAACTATTAAGACAAAGCGATGTTTAGTTCAATGTAGTTTGAGACAAAGGAATATCACACTTTTTTTATTAGGGGAGTAACAGTCTAAAGAAGAACATTCCATACACCTTCTTTAGATTGTTAAGGAAATTAAATGAAGAAGAAAGAAACAAAGTTGACTGACCTGATACAGTTGTTTCATTGGAGTCGGTGAGTGTTAGCGACACATCCTGCTCTTGGGCGGATCTGGGGTTGTTTCTCATGTTAGGCGCCATGAGAAGTGCTAAAGAGAGTACCAAGACCATGAAACAGGTAACGTTGGACTGTGGTGCGGCTCCAGGTGCCGTCTGTGTCTGGGCAGGTGTGGCTGTAGCAGGTACAGCACCGTTCTTAGCAAGTACGGCTTGTAACCGCCTGAGTTGGGCGCTCAGACTTTGGTTTTCAGATTGGAGCTGTTTAACTGTGCTGATTAAGCTGGTGTTTTCAGCTGAACATTGTTTCACCCTGGAACAGAAAGTACAAATCGGAAATGATAAGGCTTTAAAGGAAACAAATATTTCATTGATGATGATGATAAAAACAAATGGAAAGGATGCTCAATGGCTCGGTTAATATTATATCAAGGACCTACAGACCATACTAGTTCCGCTTCATTGTTATGAGTAATGGAGATAAGTAAACCATGACCAGAAGTTCCCATGGTATCCTGCCATTTCTACACCACCACTTTCATATATACGCCTAAGGGAACTACAACTATCACATGAACCAAATACTATGCTAAGCCAATTCAAAGAGTTTATGAACCTATATTTAGCCAATTCAAAGAGTTTATGAACTTATACTTAGCAAATTTAAACTGTTTATGAACCTATACTTAACCAAGTCAAACAGTTTATGGACCTACACTTAGCCAATTCAAACAGTTTATGAACCTATACTTAGCCAATTCAAACAGTTTATGAACCTATACTTAACCAATTTAAACCGTTTATGGACCTATACTTAGCCAATTCAAACAGTTTATGAACCTATACTTAGCCAATTTAAACAGTTTATGAACCTATACTTAGCCACTTCAAACCGTTTATGAACCTATACTTAACCAATTCAAACCGTTTATGGACCTATACTTAGCCAATTCAAACAGTTTATGAACCTATACTTAGCCAATTCAAACAGTTTATGAACCTACACTTAGCCACTTCAAAAAGTTTATGAACTTTACTTAACCAATTCAAACAGTTTATGGACCTACACTTAGCCAATTCAAACAGTTTATGAACCTATACTTAGCCAATTTAAACAGTTTATGAACCTATACTTAGCCACTTTAAACCGTTTATGAACCTATACTTAACCAATTCAAACCGTTTATGGACCTATACTTAGCCAATTCAAACAGTTTATGAACCTATACTTAGCCAATTCAAACAGTTTATGAACCTACGCTTAGCCACTTCAAAAAGTTTATGAACTTTACTTAACCAATTCAAACAGTTTATGGACCTACACTTAGCCAATTCAAACAGTTTATGAACCTATACTTAACCAATTCAAACCGTTTATGGACCTATACTTAGCCAATTCAAACAGTTTATGAACCTATACTTAGCCACTTCAAACAGTTTATGAACCTATACTTAACCAATTCAAACCGTTTATGGACCTATACTTAGCCAATTCAAACCGTTTATGAACCTATACTTAACCAATTCAAACCGTTTATGGACCTATACTTAGCCAATTCAAACAGTTTATGAACCTATACTTAGCCAATTTAAACAGTTTAAAAGGACCTGATCAAAAGAATAACGAGTTTATTCAAAACTTTATCTTCCAGTTATTATTATGAGTTTATCTTTCAGTTATTCCAGTTATGATCTTCAGTTCGTTATTATTATGAATTATGAATAAGTTAGTTAAATCTCGGTAGAAACAACTAATTAAGTATTAGTCAAGTATAGAGTCGAAAATATTAAGATACATTACTCCAAAAATAAGGCGACTTTGACTCAGTTAAAAAATATGCACCAACAGCTGCAGTTTAGTATATATTTTATGTTTGGTATTACTTACTTATTTTTAAACTAAATACATTGTATTTAATAATGAATTATATTAATCGACTATAATATACTGAACTTGGATTTCATTAAAAAAAAACAATTAATTACTATCTATATTACGAAATAAAATAATAAAGTAATTATAAGTTTAAAGTAATTATAAAGTATATAATATATGTATACATATATTATAATAAGAATGCAATAAATAAAATGTATCTCTATTGATAAATGCTTTCGATAACTTCAAATTACAACACATGGCATTCTCGTTCTTAAAATGATAAAAAGAAAGTTGGTTGCGTCCAACAAGTTTTTCTGTAGGCATCTGGATGCCTTATCAATTAATATTGTATTACAGTAAATCAACCCGTTCGATATCAGTTGAATACCAATTATTATATTGTTGCAAATAAAAATAAAAGTTTAAAAACTTAGTT
The DNA here is from genome assembly GCA_951217055.1 of Gerris lacustris. Classification (NCBI taxonomy): domain Eukaryota; kingdom Metazoa; phylum Arthropoda; class Insecta; order Hemiptera; family Gerridae; genus Gerris; species Gerris lacustris. The sequence goes on along the minus strand of OX578283.1, from coordinate 56,119,226 downwards.
AAAATATTACACCCATTTCACTTTATAAAAAATCAGTCCGACACAGCTCAGACAAACTTTCTCATATACAAGTTCATAATTACTTAGCCCAGTGTTTTCCATTTATTAGTGTTCAGTGTTTTCGCAGCCACATTTAATTATAAATGAATATTTTCATCAAAATCTCAAAATATAATTTTCGTGCGATTACAATACTTCCTCTTTATATGAGAAAGTAAAATTCGGTCCGAAACTCGAAAAAATCTTTCTTATCTATAGGGGATTATGAATTTAAATCCAATCACATCTAATTATATCAAATTATATTTTAAAAGTGTCCAAATGATGGTACTTTATGGGAAAATCCGTGGGCTACTTTCGGCAAACCATCCAAATTTTTTCATCAAAGTTGATCAAAATCGAACAAGTAGTGTAGAATAGCGATAGTAGATACATTGGTTCGTAAATATGTTAACTTGGTCATATATAGTAACGGACAGACCGACTAGAAACCAAAAATGTGCCCTGATACGTCTGAAAAGTATTTCTGTTCAGGAATTTTTGAATTTGGAGACAAAAATAGTTCTTCTGAATTGATCACAATGTTTACGTTACCATCGTTAAACTCAGAAGGAAAAATTCTATATATAGTGTAGACTAAAGTTCCTAATTTAGTAAGAAAGAAGTTAAATTATACATAGAAGTAAATTAGAATTGGGAGGAAAGCTTGTTAAATAGATCTGAAGCTTATAAACCGCACTTGACGGGATATTTATGTGATAATAGTATGACTTGGGGGTACTTCTTCAGATTGTTACTCCCAATGTATTTTTAGAATATAATAATATGACTTTGACTAAAAATAACTATTAAGAGAAAGGGATGTTATGTCCAACGTATTTAGGGAAAAAGGAATATCACACTTCTTTTTTATAAGGGGAGTATCAGTCTAAAGAAGAGCATTCCGTAAACCTTCTTTAGATTGTTACTCTCTTCTGTGTATATTATAGGGGGAGTAACAATCTAAAGAAGAACATTTCGTAAACCTTCTTTAGATTGTTACTCTCTTCTGTGTTTATTATAGGGGGAGTAACAATCTAAAGAAGAAGCATTTCGTAAACCTTCTTTAGACTGTTACTCCCTTCTGTATTTATTATAGGGGGAGTAACAATCTAAAGAAGAGCATCCCGTAAACCTTCTTTAGATTGTTACTCTCTTCTATGTTTATTATAGGGGGAGTAACAATCTAAAGAAGAGCATTTCGTAAACCTTCTTTAGATTGTTACTCTCTTCTGTGTTTATTATAGGGGGAGTAACAATCTAAAGAAGAGCATTCCGTAAACCTTCTTTAGACTGTTACTCCCTTCTGTATTTATTATAGGGGGAGTAACAATCTAAAGAAGAGCATTCCGTAAACTTTCTTTAGACTGTTACTCCCTTCTGTATTTATTATAGTGGGAGTAACAATCTAAAGAAGAGCATTCCTTAAACCTTCTTTAGACTGTTACTCCCTTCTGTATTTATTGTAGGAGGAGTAACAATCTAAAAAGTGCCTGACGCCTGACTTGGTATTCATTTTGTGATCAGGCGGAGCCGCCGTTTTTTATTTGTCTTAAAAAACAATTGGATTATGCCCCCCTCCCCATGAAAATAAAAGGTTGCTTCACCCTGGCTAACAGTATGCATTCATAAAAATGCATATTTCACCAACGAAAAGAGAAAATTATTTACAGCTAGCAGTAAAGACAAAAAATACAAAAAAAGTCACTGAAAACTAAATATGTAACGTCAAAAAAATAATATAAAAATGACTCTTTCACAACCTTGTTGTTAGTTTTTAAAAAATTAACAAGTTTAAAATAAAATGTCCATTGTTTCCGTGTCTCTAATGAAAAGAAACGAAAAACTTAATAAATAAATTATTATTGTTACGGCACAAAGAAATATAACAACGAATCTTATGAAGTGGCGCATAGGTCTACTCTACTTTCTGAATTCATAAAAATATTTAAGATAAAAAAAAAAAAAAATAAATAAAAAATACATGGAAGTAAGAATGTAATAAACTAGAGAAGGAGAAGAAAAAAGAAAAATTAACTTTGCATAATAACAAATAAGTGTCAGATATCACAGAATACAGAAAAGGTACGTTCTTTAAGAGATTTAAAAAAAAAACAAAAAAAAAACTGATTTAAATATAATATCAGTTTCAATAAATCGTATTTATATCTCCTACGAAAATGAAATACAGCATGTAAAATGAAACTTATTAAAATTATAAAAAAAAGAAATTGTAATAAGTACCTTTGGGTGAAGGACAAAGCCACGGAATAATATATAGGTCATATCATATAAACTATCTTTAAACATTAAAAAAAAATATATATCGAGTTGAGAAAAAAAAACAAAAAAAATCTATTTCACTAATTGCATATTTAACAAGGTCGACTTTTAAAAATTGACTAAGATTAAGCACTTGAAGAGAATTTATTCTAATAATATATCCTTGCATAGTTTTTGCACTGCATTTAAACTGTTTTTTAGAGTATGCAGTATCCAGGTATAATTATAGTTACTAAACAATAACACTAAATAATTACAGTGCGGCTAAAATTTATTTTAAATCTAGACTTCGCTTTGGTGATTTAGTTAATTTAATTCTAATGCAGATTTGAAATCATTTATAGAATATTTAGATTGTTAAAGAGGCATTTAAAATTAATGGTTTTTGAATGGTAATGTACTTTGTGTTCATTAATTGGTTAATATAAGTTCTTTAAGGTAAGCATGATTATTCAAATAATAAATATACTTATATTTTTTTTAATATTAATATCTTAATAGAATAATTATTTAATATACATATTCTCAAGGAGCAGAACTTTCTAATTTGATTGAACTGGAATTTTGATGTACACAATAAATTAAGGTACTTACAATAAATTACTTTAATGGTTAGTTTTACAAGGAGTAAAAGTTTGAAGGTTAGTTTTACGTAGTTAAAATTTAAAGGTTAGTTTCACAGGTAGTTGAAGTTAAAAGGTTAGGTTTACATATTATTATTGCAATCCATTATTACTTTCTATTTTTTAAATCTTATATACATTATAAATTTACTTTATCATTACTTAAATATTTTTTAATATAATTATTTTACTGTATAAATCGCCAGGAAGTGTAGTCACTGGACTACTTCTTCTTCATGTTTCTCCCGCCATGTTAAACAATAACATCATTATCACTTGTTACAATGAAATTATGTGTAGTTGTGTTATTCAATAAAATTAAAAAAAAAAAAAAAAAAAAAAAAGGTTTACAAGGAGTTAAAGTTTAAAGGTTAATTTGACAAGGAGTTCAAGTTTAAAGGTAAGTTTTATAGGGAGTTAAAGTTAAAAGCTTAGTTTAAGGGAGTTAAAGTTTAAAGGTTAGTTAAACAAGGAGTTAAAGTTTAAAGGTAAGTTTAAGGGAGTTAAAGGTTAGTTTGACAAGGAGTTGAAGTTTTAAGGTTAGTAAAACAAGGACTGGAAGTTTGAAGGTTAGCTTTAAAGGGAGTTTAAGTTTGAAGGTTAGCTTTAAAGGGAGTTTAAGTTTGAAGGTTAGCTTTAAAGGGAGTTTAAGTTTGAAGGTTAGCTTTAAAGGGAGTTTAAGTTTGAAGGTTAGCTTTAAAGGGAGTTTAAGTTTGAAGGTTAGCTTTAAAGGGAGTTTAAAGGTTAGTTTGACAAGGAGGTGAAGTTTTAAGGTTAGTAAAACAAGGACTGGAAGTTTGAAGGTTAGCTTTAAAGGGAGTTAAAGTTTAAAGGTAAGTTTTAAAAGGAGTTAAAGTTTAAAGGTTAGTTTGACAAGGAGTTGAAGTTTGTAAAAGGTCAATAATAAAAGGAGTTACAATCAAATTTGTTTCTTCCGATAACTACTTCGTCCATGAGGAAGTAAAAATACTCGCCACGATAAAAACTATTAAAATAAGAAATAAAATCTTGCAAAAATCAAAATTATTAAAAATTAAATTAAAGAAAAAAATCAGTCCGAGACAACTCAGCCAAACTATCTTCTTTACGAATTTATAATTACTTAGCCCAGTGTTTTCCACTTATTAGTTCGAGTTTTCGTAGGTACATTTAATTATTATTGAAGATCTCATCAATCAAAATTTATCATAAAAATACTTCCTTCTCGGCGGGGAATCAAACCCGGCCTCTTCCCGTCCGCTTTTTAGCTATTTTCTAAGGAACTAGATTTTTTCCCGGGAATACGGCATACATCGTTAGATTCTTATTAAAAAGACTATACATTTTCTTTTTTTATTCAAAATCGTCGGAACTATTTTCGAGAAATATATTTTTTTCACGTTTTTTCTAAAACTCATTAACGTGTAAATCCTTCAAAATCTCAAAATAGAATTTTCGCGCCATCACAATACCTTCTCTTTATAAAAAAGGAAAAAAGCAGGGGAAAAACTGTCATTTTCAACTCTAAGCAATATATATATACATATATTTATTAATATACATTTAATGTTCTGTGCTGAATTCCTAGTTTTGTATTAGTTAAATAGTTCCCGACTCATGCATAAGATGTAATAACAGTAATTATTGCTGTATGTATTTCCTTAGCCCGAAAACGAATGTCTGTATGAATTTTACACATACATTTAATATTTACGACTAAAAGTAAACTAAACTAAGAGTTAGAGTTTACGACCTTGTTTAAAAAGCTGTACAAAACCATAGACAGAAACACAGTTGGTTTTCAAACAGATATTTACCAATGAAATCAATATTACCAAAGCAAACATACCGGGTTTCCATATTAAAGCAAAAACATACCTCTCTCGATATATCTGTGGAAAAATATTTGTTTTTGTATTTTAATACCAAAAATCAACGCTATAACAAAAAAAAAAAAAAATACGTGTGGTGTCGAGGGACACCCGGTAGGAACGAAGTTCCTTACATTTTTCATTAAATATAAATTATAAAATCACACTGCTAAGAACGTATACATTGCTAACTACTTATACATGGCGGAGTTAGAAAAGAGACAAAATTAAAAGTGACGAACTGTTTGTAACTCGCAAAGTTAAGGCAAAATAAAAAGAAAATCATTATTTGTATAATTAAAGTAAGCGTCTTACTGTAAATATATATTAAATATAAGAAAAAAGTTGATCATGATGAGTTTATAGTGAAAGAGTATGTTTGTTAAAGGAGTTTGGATTGAAATAGGACTGTTTTCTACCTACCCGGCCAATAAATTTAAAATATTATAAAATATATCACTTCCCTACTCTACAGCTTCTGCCTGTATCAGGGTAACATTTTACATGATTATATTTTATTTATTTACAAAACAAAGTGACATTTTTGACATATATAACAAAAATAATCAAAATAAGTCAAGTAAAAGGCTTCCTTAATAACACTTTTTCCCTTCTTTTAAAGCTTACGTTTACGCGAGCGTTGCGCGTGAACGCTTGGGCGGATAACGTTTTCCGTCGAACTCAGCCTGGGCATTGGTAAAATGAACATGTGTACCAAATTTCATCTAACTCGGTGAGCTTTTACTCAAGTTATCGTCATCTGTAGATTTTGTGACGGATTTTGCGTGACGGTGATTTTGTGAAGGTGATTTTGTGACGGTGATTTTTTGACGGTTATTTTGTAACGGTGATTTTGGTCGTTTTTTTCGGATTCACTCCCGGGCTCCAGAACGTGCCATAAGGAACTTCGTTCCAAAAATCAAAGAAAAGAAGGAATATTGCTAAAGATGGCCCGTGTCACGTCGCCAGTAATCAAAATAACTCCATAGAGAGAGTACTGCTCTAAGCAAGACCGGAGGATAAATAATTATTTAGAATGCTAAAAAAAATACTTTTTTAAAGCTTTTAAAACATAATAAGGTAATCGTATTAGGGAATTAATCATCTTTTGGGAGGCAATTTTTAAGTTATATTATAAATTAATGTAGAATGACACTCTTTTAAAGAATCGAGAAAAATACACTTTCACTTAAGAGTTAAGTGACGCCAACTCTGTCATCTATCTTTACATATCTAGATTGTAGTACAAGCCCTTTCGCCCGCTCCATGCAGTCTCAAATCTATTGTTATCATTAATAAATAATTTATTAGGCTCTAGATAACAATTATAGGGTAAGAAAATGGTATCAACAGTGTCATAATAAATAACAAGCTCAAAATATGTAAATTCCTTTCTTCTTTCACTCGCGAATAAAAAGTTATTGCTTTCAACTTGAAAAGGATTCTACTAAATCAGTTGCAAAATAGCTTTAGTCGATACTGAGAACCTATTATTTATTTTCCTAAAAATAAACTTCACAAAACGAAGTAGATTTCCATGCCATGTTAAACCTTATTATGAAACAGTATAATGTTTTATGAGAACAAACTCTGTTCAAATAGAAGAAGAAATACGCACAAGAAACAGTTTTTAATTAACTATAAAAAACATGTGTCATCAAGAACAATATGTCAAAAAAAACCTTCCAAACTTCAACGTCAACCTTCCAACATACTTCCTGGTTTTTTTTTTTTTTTTTTTTTTTCTTTTTTTTCTTTTTTTTTTAACGGTACGATGATTATGTTATTCGGTGGGGTTTCCAAATTCCAGGTATCATTTCCCTCAAGGCATTTGATCTCATCTTCCATAGCATGAATCCATCGAACAGAATTGGCACAAGACATAGCTTCGTCGTAAGTTTGTGGGGTGTAAATGCGTGTAAAATTTACATCTATCTCATAATCATTTAAGTAAAGGGGTAATTTTCGGTCCCTAATAGGACGTCGTGTTTCTATTGCAGTTTTCACTGGTTTCACCCGCTGTATTTCCGTTTCTTTTCCCACAAGATCATGAGATTCTTCAGAAGTAATTATATTCTGATTCCCATCAAGCGATTTAACACTACTATCACTAGACCAATCAGAATCTAGCTCACTATGCTTATCCCTTACATTAGAAGCAGTACGTACGTGACAACTTTCCTTAATAGTTCCATTTACAAGAATACGATAACCAGTGTCTGTGTAACCAACTAAAATTCCTAGTTCTGCCTTGGGATTTAGTTTACTAGTTCTTTTAACTTCGGGAATGCGGACAAATACTTTGGACCCATATAATTTTAAGTGACTTACATCCGGTCGGCGGCCAAAGAACAATTCGAAAGGAGTTTTTAATTCATTTGTATTAGCCAAAAGTCTGTTTCCTAAATAGGTAGCTGCCATGACGCACTCCGGCCAGTATTTTTTATCAATGCTAGCATCTGACAGTAAACACCTGGCCCTGTCCATCACAGTTCGATTGAAACGTTCAGCCGTCCCATTCAGCTCATGAACATATGCTGGAGAGGGAGTCATCATAATTCCTTTTTGGTTACAGAAATCATAAAAACGAGAATTCAGGTATTCCGTACCTCTGTCACATCTTATGACCTTGACTTGACAATCAGTAAAATTTGACATAGTATTGACATAGTGGATAAACTTGTCTACTATTTCAGATTTGGATTTAATACAATACACTCTTGCTAATCGGCTATAATCGTCAATAAAAGTGACGAAACCAATTTCACCCTTGTGGCCAGTTGGTGAGTTAACAATGTTTACATCGGAATGAACAATTTGTAAGATTTTTGTGGCTCTAGTTCGATTATTTTGAAATGGTAGGTTACAAAACTTACTCTCTAGGCATGTATCACAGATGAAAGAACCCTTTTTTAGCTGACGAGGAATGCCTTCTAACAGCTGAGCTGAACATAGAGTATTAAGGTCTTTAAAATTTACATGGCCTAGCATACGATGCCACTTTTCCGCTTCAGACATTTCTTTTACTTCCAGATTACTACTAAGTACATGAGGACAGCTAGTTTGGTGACCATGAGAAACATAAGAAGTCACTTCATATAATTTATTTCTTTTGTGAGCTATGGCAACAATTTCATCAGAACGATTTTTAATTTGTGCTGTCGAACCAACAGCCGAGATAGAGTAACCAGCATTAGTGATTCGATTAAAACTTAACAAATTGTGACTCATACCGGGGGTAAAATATACATTCTTTACAAAAAGGTTTGAGTTTTTACCGTTTATACTAGCGTGCATGAGAATATTCCCAATGTGAGTAGCTTGTAGAGAAAAACCGTCCCCCACCTTCACCGTTACTGGAACTTTGAGACTTTCAACATTGTTAAGATATCTTTCACAATTCACGATGTGGTCCGTACATCCACTGTCCAAGATCCACTTTATCTCCTGACAATCTACATTGGACGGAAGGGCAACAGTAGATGACAAGACTTGAGCAAAGAACGAACTGAATTCTTCATCTTTGTTAGTACTAACCTGGGAAGTGTGAACATATGATGAATTACGACCACTGGTACTATTTGTGTTTGTGTAATTACCTCCTCTAGAATAGCCACTCTGCCGGCTTCCACCCCTGTATGAGTTACGGGTAGAAGGAAAATTTTCTAAGTTAACACGGCAGTCCTTACGCACATGCCCCGCCATACCACAGCGATAACAAGTAAAAACAGGAGGAGAATTTTGTACATTGACTTGGGAATGCCGAAAATTGGCCGAATGGTTAGCTTGTGCCTTCAATGCCACATTAAACTGATCTAATTCCTTACTCTCTGCCTTACTATGGTCAAACATGATCTTTCCTTTCACATACTCAACTGTACGCTGGTCAGGGGCCAGTGCATCAAGCACATCTATAATGTGATTGTATCTGTCAGGAAGAATGAGAAGTAAGTAAGATAACTTTTCTTCACTGGAGATAACTTCCCCGGCGTCTTTCAAAGCACTAATGTGTCCTTCGAATCTACTGAAGAACTCCTGGGCTTCTTCACCGTCCCGCATTTTTAGATTTAATAGGTTTCTTTTTGCTACGACGCGCATCATCAAAGTTTTTCTTAGGTATACAGAATCGAGAATATCAACCATACCTTTTGCCGTGGCCTCATGTGCGATTTCATCGAGTATTTTGTCGGTTACGGCACCGACCAGTACGCTTTGAACTTTAACGTCCATTGTCGCCCATGCAGTTTTTTCCGGATCCTTATCAGGTTGTTTGCTTTGTAGTACATCATACCACTCTTTTCGTTTTATGAATAACATAAATCGTAACCTAAATTTAGAGTATTCAATGCCATTAAAACGTTGAGGATACCAATTTTTATCGTCAGCCATGTTGCGCAAAAAAAAAAAATTACACAGAATTACACAAATAAAAAAATAGGCCACGCACTAAATTCCTCCAAACTTCCGGAGAACCACTAAACACGAAAAACAGAAACTAAGAACCACGCTCTGCTACCATGTTCAAATAGAAGAAGAAATACGCACAAGAAACAGTTTTTAATTAACTATAAAAAACATGTGTCATCAAGAACAATATGTCAAAAAAAACCTTCCAAACTTCAACGTCAACCTTCCAACAAACTCTTTGATGTTTTCAATAGTATTTATTGCAGAGAAGAAATGTTCAAAAGCTTTAAAAAGTCGAAATAATTTACGTTAAAAAAATAAACTATATAGCTTTCCCAGTATTTAGATAACGAAACATATAATAAAATAAACCTGATAGTTAAAGAGAAAAAAAGGAAAGAAAAAAAAACATTTGTTCCAGCTTCAGTTTTTCAAAAAATAGTTGCACTTAATTTAGTATGAATACCAATGTCTTTTATTTTTAAATCATTTTACATTTTCTGGAACAATTCAAAAGCTTTCAAAAGTAACATGTGTACAAATATTATTAACAACTAACCAACGCAACGCCTAGGCCTGCAAAAAGTTTTATACAACCTATATGTATTTATTTTATACCTCTATGTGTATTTATTTTATACCTCTATATGTATTTATTTTATTGTATATATAAATCAACATTTATCATTATTATTATATGTATTAGATGACACGGGATTAGGGTGTTGCTCTATCAGCTGTGACTGCCGAAGAGAAAAAAGGAAACGAGCCGAGAATTGGTCTGTGCGCATGCCCAGTCTAAAGTGCGCCTGCGCATCTCAGACTGGACATGCGCAGAGACCAATGGCAGTTTGGACGAGGCTTTAGTAATCAACAACGTGAGATAATTTAAAAATCACTATTTTTATAATTAATTAAAAGTTATACTGACAATATTACGTCTGATAAAATTGTCGTACTACATTATTTCAGTTTACAGGTTATTAAATTTCAAAGAAAATAAAGCTATTAGGAAAGGTTATTTTGAAACTTTTCTATTTCTGGAAAAGGGAAAGAAGTCGTTAGAAGTTAATGAGAAGTCGTTACTGGAGAAGAAAAAAAAACCTTCCCTAAATATAAAAATATTAAACTTTAACATTTAAAATGATCTCTTAAGCCATTTCAATTATATAATAGAATTATATTTAGCTATTTTTTAAAAAAAATAATATAAAATTAATAGACTACGATAATTTTGACAAATAGTCGAATCTCTAATGAATAAAAACAAAATTTTATAACACCACAGCTGCATTGACAACTAGTCCAATAAATTTTCTGTAAATTTGACGCCTAGGAATGGATTCCTACTACAAAATCACTTTAAACATACTTCGGCGTAGAAAAGAAATAGTGATAAAATTATACTGCTTTCAGCTTGGGAAAACAAGGCCATATTCTAGATATCAAAAAATCAAGACAAGAGAGAGATTACAAAGGAAATCAATTTTATAAAACATTCCTTTCCTTGAGCATCATCCTCTTTTTATAAAACTAATTTGGTGACAACAATACACAATGAACATATCTGCCGAAAGCATTATCATGCTTCCAGCTACGGGAGAAAAATGTCAGGTCAAAAGCCCGTCAAATTATTAAACTACCGGAAGAACTAGAACTGTTATCTTAATAAGGTTAGCCTTCGAAGCCTTCACTATAGATTCACCTCAAACATGCATAAATCTTCCATTTCATAACATAACTCATAATATCAGAGTAAGGGAAAATGAAATTCAGCTCTGGTCGGATGATTCTACAAAAACAATTGAAACGTGTGCATTTGTAACGTAACCATGTGCAAACTAGACAGGCAAACATCCAGGTAGAATGCGCTTCCTAGCACGCATCCTACCTCCAGAGAATTTATCATGAAACTCAGCAGGAAATTACTGAATAGAAATTTACCATCCGCCACGGAAATTATGCCGGTGTTAGAACGGTCTTGTTTGGAATACGCAGAAAGAAAGCAAATAGCGTGGGAAAAGCAGCTTTGGGCTCTGAATCACCCGACCAGTTTTTTTCATTTTCCCATATCGATGTTATGCTTTTTATGGAATAGGAAGAATGGATGCACGTGTGAGTCAAATAGAAAGCGTAGGCGAATGCAGAATAAATTGGACAGAAGTAAAGAAAAACCAAATCTATTTACCAGATAAGCTACTCTAGCTATGCTTTATGCTATTATAAAAAAAAATGAGATAGAAGCAGACTTCAAAATAGAATCCCGGCGATGGATTTCTATAGGTTGTTAACGTTAATACATATTATAGTCAGATTACATCAGTAATCTTTTATAATGTTAAAAGTAATAGAGATAATATGATACAAATAACAATTTATCGGGAATACTGGAACTAAAAATTATGCTTAATCACTAACTGGAAAGTATTTACTCAAAAAAAAAGTTAGATGAAATTGGATTCAAGAAGTTTCAAAACAAACCACATCCTTTAAAAAAAATTGAAGCAAATGATAATTACTACGTTTGCATGTGTTTAAATACGGATTGAATCCTGATTTGGGAGTGAACAAGCTGGGTGTTTTCAAGAGTAGTATTGAATCCGTATTCAATACGAAATGAAAAAAAAAAACATATTTTTTTGGGTTACTTTTGGTAAAGGTTATAAATAATTTTGTAACCTTCACCTTTTATAACCATGTTTTTTATTACGTATTTTGACAGATTTGACTACAGTTTCTTCAGAAATACGCTAGGTGCACTCACACCCACGCTCTACGCATGTCAGGATTCGACTCAGGTGTCTCCATGCAACTCAATCCAGATATGATCCCAGAATTTAGTGTATCGTATCGGGAACGGAATCGTATTCAATCCGTATTGAATCTAGGTTTCCATGGACACTTTGGATCCAAAAACTGTATTCAACCCGTATATAAACATCATGGAAACGTAGTAAATAAGTAACACAAACCAAATATAAATGGAAATAATAACCAATTATTATTTTCTATAAGGAAAAAAAAGGAATGCAAGCTAACCTGTCTTCAAGTCCGTCAACGTATTCCTTCTTCCTCTTCCTAGAGTCCTGGGCGGATATCTTGTTGCGAATTTTCCTCCTGATTCGTTTTAGTTCCCTTTCTTCTTCCTTGGTTAGAGGGTAATGTGTGGGCAAGGAAATGCCTTCCTTGATCATCAACTTCCTTTCTTCTTCTGGAAGCAGAAGTTTGAAACACGTTAGAAAAACTAAAGTAAAAACGTTTTTTGTAACTAATTTAAACTAAATTTATAGGCTGGGCGCACAATGAGGCTACAGATAATAAAGATCAGCAAGGTAAACAGTTTTGGTAATGCTACAGTTTGAGCATTTTGAAAAGTGATTATGGGAGAGGTGCAAATAAGAAGTGAAAATAAAGTGCATTGTAAGAAATTCCATTTTAGTTTGTTGAAGAAACAAAAGGGAAGAACTAAAAAATAACAGTAAAATGAAAGTAGTTCAGGAATTGCTGGAGTGGGAATAAGCAACTTTTGTTAGCTGACTCAGATACTTATTGCTTTAACCTTCGTTTTGTTGTCTATATCTCTAAGTGCATCTTACCTATTTATTTTTTTAAAATTGTTTTGACTAGAACAAGCAGCTCAATTAGAAGGAAAATATATTTACACATTATCATTATTTTTATTGGTTTAAAAAAAATGTAGTTATTTGAAGGAAAATATTAGTGATCGTAGATAAAAGTACAATTACACGTGTATAAATGTAATTGTATACGCTCGTGTTAATTACAGATCGCACTCGCCAATAAAATTCTATTTTTTCACACTCTTACGTAATGTAGTATGAAAAAAGAAAATTACAATTACAATTAATTCTTCGCATCTATTATTAAGTACATCTACGTGTATTACATAAAATGTAATTAGAAGATAGTAAGTGTGTAATTACCTGTTAAACTGAGAGGTGGGTAGCCCTGACTAGACTCGTCTTGGGAGAAGTCCCTCTCTTCCTTGATGTACTCGCTCTTGATCCTCATGTTCTTGGAATGGGTTTTGACCCCGGACTTGAAGAACTTGACTGTTCTGACGCATCCTCGGTTCTTGACATTGACGGGTATGAGGATGGACCTTTGCGTGCTGTTGGCGGGTGTAACGTGGATGACTTTGGCCGGAGTCTTGGAGACGGACGGTTTCACCCGGACGACGGGTTTTGAAGGCGGCGTCGATTCGGTCACAACTGTAAAAATGGAACGAAACCCTCAAGTACTCTCGTTCGCCCGAACTATAATGATTCCTAATTGTTGGTGCCCAAACGTCAATCATGACGTTGGTGCCCAAACGTCAGATTTTGGTAGAGAAACCAATTCCACTAACATGAGTGACTTTGAGCAACGGATTGACTTGGGTATCAAAATCTTCCAAATTTACAAAATATGGAAAGATGTTAATAACTTTTAATCAAAAACTGAAAGAACCACTAAGTTCAAATGCTATTAGTTGAACAGAACATTTTGATATTAGTTTATTTTTACTATAGGTAAAAAATCTTAACATTCTTCAATACGCACGCAAGATCTAGAAAAGATCTCTTTAGAGAGTGGATCAAGAATTATCCAGGATGATTCTTGTCACGGAAACAAACTTACCGATTGGTACACGTCTACTTTACAATTCGTCACCCTCATTTTATTCCGAAAACGATTATAAACTAAAGTTCATTCTTTCAATATAAGTTAATAAAAAGCAATTTCTTATCACACAATTAAAACATTTAAATTAGTGTCAAATTTCGCGCAATGAATTGAATCTTGATTGATGGTAATATGAGTAAATTTTTTAATTACGCTTTGAATTCATTTTACACGTTTAAACTTGGTAACGAAAAATTAAATGGCTGCACATACATAAATTTACTGATCTTGAAATCTAAATCTTAAATCAGACAATAGGCAAAGCAACAACTAAATTTAACAAGAATTTAAAATTTTACACAATTTAAACAGACTAATAACGAGATTTAATTAAATATGGTGATTAAAAATGGACATTAACTTACGAACAACATGTTCTAAAATATTCCTTCAGTAAACTACATAAAATAACCATTTACAAAAAATTCTAAAGTGATTTCAATAATTATACAGCTTTTAATTCGCTATCAGGATCTCGTTAAACGAAGATGATATCTGTTGTATAATAAAAAATTGATTAATTAAAACTGAATAATCAAAAAACTGAATAATAGACCGAAATTAAAAAAATGTAGTCAGTAAACATTTAGGATTTTCAATATCTTTTATATCAAAATGATTCATATAAAATAATATTTAGTTCTGAGAGAAATGAAATATTGTCATATTAATTTTTAAAATCTTTGAACCAAAAAAACGAGTTTTTTAATCACCACATTTATTCAACTAGGATGGAAAATTTCACGGTTGTCTTTTCCCGTCTTCAACTTACATTCAGGTGACGAGGGTTCCGGTTTGACTTCTGATAAGGAATCTTCGATGAAACTAAGAGGAGACGAGCCAAGAACCAGCTCGTCGGTTAGATCTAGGTGGTTGTCCCCACTCAGGTCGAGCTTATCTTCACATACTTCTTCTTCGGCGACTTCTTGCGATCTGGGAGACATCTGGAGATCGCTTGAAACACCTGTTACAACAGAGAGATAAAATAATAGATTAGAAATAGCAATATTATGATTCAAAGCTTTTTTTAAAGATGAAGATGTTTTACTTATAATATGAGTGAAATATCCTGGGTTTTTTAAAGTTTGTGATTTAATAAGGTGACAAGAGAGATTGTTCTAAATTGAATATTATATATTTGATATTCATTTTGTGATGAGAAACTTGGGATCTTTTTGTTGATCCTAGGAAAAGCTATATTAGATCTTGGACTCAGAATGGTTTATAAACGGAGTATTCAATCCTCTGTTGAAATAGACTGCAAATTGGTGTGGCACATAGCTTCCTCGCATCCTATCACGGACTTTATTGGTATGCTTTAACAAGCCATTATTATCTAATTGTTTCCCCGTTTTGTAATGTCAAAATTGTTTTCATTTTTTACATGAATTAAAGTATCAATTTAGCAAAAGTTGAAGAGCGCAGTTGGTTCAAATTAATCTGGGGCTATCTGTAGGTTACTTCCCATAAACTGTAAAAGTTTCATACAAATTAGATAAGTGCTATTGAAACTTATATGGGACCAACAATGGGCTAATTATGACCTACCATCCAACCATTGATTATACACACTCTTTTCCGCATGCGACAAGTAGTCATGACTACTTGGCAGTAGTCATGATGCACTTGACTGCATCCAAGGGCTACCATCTCTTAAGTGCGTTCTTACAGTTAATAAACCTCAAAAAGGAAAATTGACGAGTTTATAGACAAGAAAAACCTAAAAGCAAATTTTTAATATTTCACATATCGCACTGATTTATTTAGTCTAAAAGTGAGTCTGTACAAATATTAGCTATTAATTTGACAAAACTGATCAATTTTCCATAAGGAGCTTTATTCGCTATCATACTAATTTGTTTTTCCAATATGTATGTCGCATAAATATTAACTATTAACTACAAATGTTGGCTCATATTTGCAAGCTCAGCCTTTTCACTCGCTCTATCAAATTAGTAGAAAACAGTAAAAAAAAGTCATAAAAATAAATCTTGGTTAAGGATTACATAGGGAAGGTACCTGACCTGCATCAAATTACACTAATATAAATAACACTAACCTAAAAAAATGACTATGAGAACCCACAGAATTGTATCTATATACTTTTGGTTTTGCGGTTGTTTTCAGTGGCGCGGCGTAACATAGGTATCAACAACAAGACTCTTCAATCATAACAAACGCAGTTTTTTTCGTAATTTAATACTACTTTGTACGTGACCAGACCACCCCAAACCCTAGGTCCTGTGCTCCTTCACCATATGGCTTTTCATACACTGCAGATAACTCTAAAACAGGCGACAAGAGTTCAATTCTCTGAAAGGATCTATTACATTATTATTAAAAACTAATATTGCTGTTCTGGATCCATATTTATAGGTACTTTTCTGTTAAACGTTAAAAAGGTTTTGTTTATAGGTAATTTTCTGTTAAACATTAAAAAGGTTTTGTTTATAGGTACTTTTCTGTTAAACGTTAAAAAGGTTTTGTTTATAGGTACTTTTCTGTTAAACGTTAAAAAGGTTATGTTTATAGGTACTTTTCTGTTAAACGTTAAAAAGCTTTTGTTTGGGGACAACACCTTGTTTGCATATGTACAAAAATCGATTGAAATTCCTGTCCAAATTATTTCACGGTTAACATTCAATCCATAATAATTCAAAAACTAGTCCGTTGGTCCTAAAATTGAATTTGAACGAAAGCTTATGGAAAGCAAAAGCTTTTCCCTAATTTGCCACACTTCTAGCATCCCTAAATCAAGAATAGAATACTCTAGAATTTAGGGGTCAAATTTAAAAAAGAAAAAATTAAATTGTAAAAGTTGCTTAGCAGCTGTAAATTTGAAAATCAATGAGTGATTCTGAAAGGTTTTTTATGTTTATTAAAATTATCCCTTAGCCCAATTTCTCTATCTTATTTAGTTCTTGAGATTATTATTTATTTTTTTTTTTTAATCATAAAACACTCAAAATTGAACTATTGAGAAATGGGCATATGCCTACTCGATATTTTTTGTTGGCATCTACCAATTTCGTTATGGCATTTTATCGCAGTTCTACACATATCATTAAAGATGAAGTATCAAAGAGAGATGTGCTTACATTATCTTAATTGTTATCATTAGGTCAATTAACAAAGGCACGTGCGCCAGTTTCAAATTTAAAAAAAGAACAAAAAGAGATTTAAATTTCTAATAAAAAATATAAAAAAATAAAATAGTTTGACAGCAATACACTATTATCACTAAGATATAGATTGGAGTAGTAACACGTGTATTACATAGTAAATAAATAACAAGATAAGACATAATGAGTGTATGTATTCAGCTCTATTTCTGCTTAGAAAGACATTATTTTTAAGAAAACATTTAACACATATGTTACAAGAGATTATATCAATGAAGACGAGTTTTAAAGATATTAAAAATGCTGAAACAAGAAATGTATTCTGATTTATATATTTTTAAATGAATCAACTTTATATTAAATACAGTTTCTTTTCTTTTTTTTTTTAATCAATATTTTATTTTTATTTAATCATTTATTTAATTATTATATTTTTTATAAAATACTACAGAGTAGATTCAGTAGTAAGACTGTTATAACAAAAATAATTATAAATACATACATATCAATGATAAAGATAATGTAGAGATAACGCTAATTTTTTTATTAAAGATGAAATACACATTTCAATTTATTTGTTTCTTCTTAATTATTTTTTGATGTGTATAAATTTATTTGCGCAGATATAGTTATTCAGGTTATACAAATAAAATTATAATTAAAGATAAAAAAATGCTGAGACAAAATTATAATTCTTGATTATATACAAATTTCACTCTCGTGGGGTGCATTGATTGATTACTCCGAAGATATATTGTAAAATTAAATACATTTAAATTTACTTTATTTTTATTAAAAATAAATACACAATCTATACATTTTTTTTTTTTTTCAATTTCGATTCGTTTTTACACAATCCATGTACCCCATAAAAATTATCTCGTATTCTTGTTTTTTACTTCCTCGTATAAGTAGTACAAGTAAAGAGAAAGTATTAGACTAGCGAAAAAATTCCATTTAGAAGAATTGACACGATTTAAGGTCTATGAGTCCAAAGAGGGCTTTTAAAAATGTTTGTCAGAAGTCTGTGCAGACGCGTGAAAATTTACGCCGATTTAAATTAAATTTGAGATTTTAAGAAAAATCTTAGCCCGAGGCGAATTTGAGTTGAATGAATTTTAGATAAAAATTCTTAAGAATTGCTGTTTGTTGTTTGAAAAATTAAAGATAAATAAAAGGTTTTTAGAAAAGTTTTTTTGACACAAGTGAGCTCTTATAATTCCATTTTATTACTCCGATACAATTATAGGTAATTATTAAACCTTATTTCTTCCTTAAATAAATATTTTTATTTTTATATCTAGGCCTCACAAACGTTATAATTAAGGCGTCGGCCAGAAATTATAATGTGCTCTTATCAGGCACAAGCTGTTATCTTTTAAACTCGTAAAATAATCGATTTGTTTGTTTTGTCAAGATCAAGATGAGTTTTACAATAGAATCTCAAGTACATTCCGCCGGTTAAATACATTTTACGCTACATCGTAAGTGTGACAATTCTATATGCACGAATATAATTATTAAATAGTCCAGGAGATAGTGTGCAACAAAGTGTGTGACTATAACATCAAGCTGATATTTATGTATAAGTTAATCCTTTGATGCCTTTTGAGAATATGAGGTCGGCTAAGTTTGTCGGAGGAACATATAGCTTTGCTATAGGCATTCGAAAAAAACCGAGGGAGAGCGGGCCATGTCTCGCCCATTATAGTGGACAATGTGATTTTAATGATCTAGAGAACAAAATTAGTTAGTAGACCGATAATCAAGTTGATGTTAGTTTGGCACTTGATCTATATCAAGTGGCCGTATATTTATGTCATGACATATCTATATTTCACTTATGTGACCACTTTGATTAGGAGTTATTCAAATACATATCAAGGGAATATGATTGATTTTCGGTCAACTAACTAATTTAGCACTTATGGTTATGAAAATCACATTGTACAACAAAACAACACAGCCGCTCTCCACAGGTTTTTTTTTAAATGCCTATTGCCAAGCTATGTCTCGCAGCCGAACTTAGCCGACCACAATCAATAAAAGGCACTAAAAGATTAACCTGTACACAAAATTCTAGCTTGATGTCAGTCAGACACTTTTTTGCACGCTATCTCCAAGACTAAAAGGAGATGTATCAATTCAATGTTTGAACTGAGCGAAATAGGATGATTCATTTAAGTTTTAGCACAATTTATCCAAAATTTAAGGGATCAAAATAATATAAATCTAGGCCGCATTTGTTTGTTTAAATCGGATAGTCATGGTTATAATAACAACAATAGAATCTGTATAATTGAGATCTAAGGAATTGCAAAATCATTACAACTGGGATGCAGGGCTAAATCATTTCAACAGACAAGTATACCTTGGCTTTTTTCAAAATTCTTACATAGAAATATCAATAACATGTTTTCATTTCCACGAACGCAAACAGTTGGCTCTAATATAAAGCCCCGTCCACACCGGCCGCGCATCTTGTTTGCAAACGTTTGCATACAGGGATGCGCGGCCGGTGTGGACGGCACCGCGCGCACGAACGAATGCTTGTTTGTGTTCGCGGGCGCTCCGGGTAGAGTCGGTACATCAAAGGATGTTTGCTGTTTGTGCGCTTTTGGTGTGGACGCTTTTTGAGCAAACTCCTTGAGCATTCGCAAACAGCCTGTGTTTGGACATGGAAAGCCAAGAAAGATATTTTTTTTCTTTCGTATTACTTATGACTATAGCATCAAATAAATAACTATATTATAATTAATAAATAGTGATTGAAACTAGAGATGAGTTTATGTAAATCCAAGATTAAAAATAACCGTATAAATAGATAAATATATATAATGACATAAAAGTCCAAAAATGCGTCATACTATTTTTTTAAATAATTATATTGCTTCCAAGCATATTACTTAAGGTACAGGCCTATGGGCCCGAGCCTCCTATGGGCCCTCATAAGACGAAATATTACATTGATACCTTTCAACAATTTGTATTACATTGATATTTATCTTTTTTCCATCAAAAGAACAGGTTTCTATTTGTATAAAATTTTTATATGTTTTGGCGTTTTATTTTTGTAGAAATAATAATCTAAAATCAGGGATGATCGAGGAGAAATTTTTTTTGACATCCAGACTCTTCGTCTTCTATAACTATTGCCTTGTTACTAACTCTCCAATGATAATAAATAAGCCGGCGCTTATACCGCGTTTTGATAGAACCATATTACAAAGTTAATGCAAGTGCAATATAGTTTTATATAGTACTTGATGAAGTAGTGTACAAGAAAATAATGCAAAATAACTGGGAACAAGGACAAACGTTTGCAAACACCTGTTTGTCAAGAATGCGCGTCCGGTGTGGACGTCGTGTTTGCAGTTGTTTGCAAACGTTTGCAAACCCTGTTTGCGAATGCGCGTCCGGTGTGGACGCGGCTTAATAAATAAGTGGGTGGTCAAATAAATAAAATATAATCTTTTTTGAGGAAATCCACCATCAAAAATCTACAGACACACTTCCTAGAAGACAATTATACAGATATATGTATCCATTCAGAATAAATTTAAAATCAGAAACTGATTTTTCCTTAGAAATTAATATTGGATTTGCTAAATGAATTTTCGGAATTGTTTTGGCAAGCTAACATTTTGTAGGTGCATATTAATTTGTTAATACAGGATATACATGTTAATTGAATATATTTGATCTATTATTAACAATAAACACAAAGCCAAAGGGCTTATATACCTGTCAAAGTTTATAAACAACAAATTTGTCGTGGCTTATATTAATAAAGTTGGTCAAAATTAAAAAATAATTCAATGTTTTCACAAATAATACCAGTAATAATCGTCATTATTAAGAATATTATTTCATTTTTGCCAATAATTACTATCACGGAGCTCTTCGGCAATGAATTAATCCAATTTAGACCTCTTTATTCTCTTTCAAATGGACACACACCCATTCGCTTTTAGTAATTTTTAGAACGGACCCCCCTCATTAGAATGCTAAAAGGACTCTTTTGATCAAATGCAGTCTATGATTATACGCGGTTTTTAAACCTCAGTAAAGTTCAAATTCGAAACATAAATTATATATACATTCCTAAAATTCGACAAGGAAATGCATAAAACAAAAGAAATGCGAATAATTTGTACTAAGGTTTTTGAATTCAGTTTGAAAAGTACCACAATATCTCGTTAGAAACAAAATAAATTTGAGTTAGTAGAAAAAATACAGTGTGTACATACAAGGCTGTATTAAATATTTTGTTTATGTGTGTTAACAATAAACTAATTAAGTTTATTCTTAGTTTTGTTTATTCAGCATAAAAATGTTTAGAATTTTTTTTTTCGCAGCAACGGATCATCGTAATTTTTTAAGCTGCACGATAAAAAAAATTATAAGATGGAATTAATTTCACATTACATATGGATTCGTTAATTTTACTGGAAACATCGTTTTTACAAGCCTTTATTTAACTTGCAATGTTTGTATGTATGTTCGGGTAAAATGTTGCAACTTAATTTTAAAGCAGTTACCCTCAACCGATTGAATTGAAATTTTGCATTCGCGCGTTTAGTTTGGATGGCAATGCATGGTTTGCCATGTGACAAACATTGAATTATATTTTAATTTTGACCAACTTTATTAATATAAGCCAAGTTATAAATTCAATATGGCGGCCAGCATTTAAATAATTTTTAACATTTTTGTTTTTACTATTAATTTATTTTTTGAACATTTTAACTAGCATTGCATTTTCTTTTCTTCTTCATTTTGTTGTCGAATGTTATTCTTATCCTCTTTTTTTTGCTATTGAATATTATTCTTTTCCTCTTCTTCTTTTTGTTATTGAATATTATTCTTCCCCTCTTCTTCTTTTTGTTATTGAATATTATTCTTCCCCTCTTCTTCTTTTTGTTATTGAATATTATTCTTATCCTTTTCTTCATTTTGTTATTGAATATTATTCTTCTCCTTTTCTTCATTTTGTTATTGAATGTTATTCTTCTCCTCTTCTTCTTTTTGTTATTGAATATTATTCTTCTCCTCTTCTTCTTTTTGTTATTGAATATTATTCTTCCCCTCTTCTTCTTTTTGTTATTGAATATTATTCTTCTTCTCCTCTTCTTCTTTTTGTTATTGAATATTATTCACCACCCCTTCTTCTTTTTGTTATTGAATATTATTCTTCTCCTCGTCTCCTATTTGTTAATGAATATTATTCTTCTTTTTGTTATTGAATATTATTCTTCTCTTCTTCTTCTTTTTGTAATTGAATATTATTTCATAATATTAAATGTCTATGCAATCTGTTAAGTTAACCTTAGTTAAAAGTAATTCACCTAGAGTTAAGAATAAGACTATATAATTGTTTAATATCGCATTTGTAAAAGATAACAAAGGGATATCTGATCAAAATATCATATCCTATATGTATCACATCCAGGGCTTCCTTTCACTTTCGTGTCACAGAGAAAATTGCCTTATCAGATTTGTGAAATAAACTGTTACCCGACCCTCAGAGGCAACTCTACCAGGCTTTTGATTTAATCACAGCCTCTGAGAAAGTTTAAACTCAATTCCTTCTATAACACCTTTGAACCAAATCAACTTAAGCCCTGTTTTGCGTGAAAAACCTTATTGCCAGGCATCCGGTTTCCCAATATCGAATTACCTGTATTACTTAAAAACACCTGATACTCAACTAGATATGTTTTATCTCAAGTTTAATCCGATATCTTTCTTTTCCTCTTTATCTTCCCTCTATTTTTGTGCGCTAGAATGAAGTGTATGTGAAAGAAAAAGAAAAGATAGGAGACCCAAATTTAATTGAACGCCAAAAAAAGTTTGTGCTATTTTAAGGCAATGAATATAAATTTTAAAAGTGTATGTTCTGGTATTTCTTTAGATGGTTACTCCCCTACATTTTTTTAGAATATAAATGACTGACAATAACTATTAAAACATTTGGTCTAATATACTTTGGGACAAAGGATTATCACACTTCTGTTTATATAAGGGGAGTAACAATCTACATCCTACATGAACATTTTATACACATTCTTTAGATTGTTACTCCCCTCTGTTTTTTTAAAAGGGGAGTAAGAAGCTAGATAGTTAGTAAAGTTTTGGATCAGGCCTTTCACTCCGACGGTGTTGTCGGCCTGGCCAGGAGGTTAAAGTAATAATCTAAAGAAGTGCCAGATTTGACACATAAAAAAGTTACCAGATGGAGCCAATAAGATGTCCCAAATATTTAAAGTAATTTAAGTTGGTCTAACTTGCAAACAACAAAAAGTCACGTATACCTTCATTTAAACATTAAGTAAAGAGCAGTTGTTATAATATTTGAGCAGATTTGAATGCACGTGGATGTCTTAAAATATTACTTTAAATGGGAGTGAACAAAATGAAAATCCCAGAGTATTTACTTGAATAAGTATCACTATACTCTTTTTACAATTAGTATTAACTTTTGACACTCAGATTGGCCAACCTAGATAAAGAAAAAAGTAAAGCCACTAGGCCGGTAGGAGGGGTGGGTCCAGTGACGTTTTTATTTGCCTAGTTGGCCCGACTTTCTCGAATTCAAAATCAAGTCCTCTCATTGGCTCCCCTCCACATTTTTTCGATTTTCCCGCGCTTTCAAAAGTTAATACTATTGTAAAAAGAGTATAGTAATGTCTTTTGATTCTAGTTTGATGAATAAAAATTATATATAATGATATAAATAATTTGAAATATTTAACAATAAAATAATATTATTCTGTGCATGGTTCAACACCTGTGAAAGGGGCTTGGGCCTACTAAAGACCTTAACTATATTTGACCGCACGGTAGTGCGCAAGGCCAAGCTCTAGTAAGCATGCAGTATGTATCTTTACCTGAATCAATTCACCCGGTTTTTCTCACCCCCATATCTCTACTTCCTCTCTCGACGGGCTTTTGAAATTTGAAACATAGATTAGGCCAAAGTAGCTTAGGACACTGTAAAAAATGTAGCCCTTAATATTCACCCTTTAAAACAGGGAAGAGTTTCAAAGTTTGCATTTTTGTCACTGACTGACTCACTCATCATTAAAATTATAAGCGACTTCCACAATAACTAGGAACTTGAAATTTGCTACACTTGTAGATATAGTCGAGTAACTGACAGGAAAAGTTTTTATTTTTAACCCCCCCCCCCCAAAAAAAAAGGTGGATATTATTATTCTAAAAAGGATGACACGAAATTGGCATATTGCTCTATCAGGTGTATGCTGTATAAACCGTATATATAATAGGTCAGTTAAGCAGTTGGATAAAAACTTAAGTGAAGTGGCGTCCATAAGTTAAGTTCATGCAGCATCGTAATGAAAAGAAGGTATATTTGTTTCGCGACGCTAGATGAACACCAAGAGTAAATTCATTGCTGGAGTCAGAAATCAAGCTCGTAATTTCCAAAAGTTTTTTAAGTACGAATTATTCCAAAGGAACGAGCTACCAGGGACGTAACACCATTTCAATACTTATTATTACGATACTCAATACTTATTACGATCTTTTATAAATCACAATACAAAAAACCAAATTTATTTACAAGTACTATATATTTGAACTCTCATGTGACTCACGCAAGGCTTAAGGAATTGATAGATAAGAGGATTAAAAGACTAAACTCACCACTGTCTGATGAAGAGCTACTGATTGGTGGAGTTGATAAGGTGTCTCCTGGTATGAGCTCATCTTCAGGTAAGAGATCGAATCCATGATTAAATAGAATAGAATCTAAGAAATCTTCTGAACTACGACCCCAATAATCTGTTACCTGCAACGGAAAATAGAAAAAAAACATTAGTCTCAAGATCAACCTTCAGGTAGCTATAATTAATAACATAAATAATACTTGTTATAGTTTCCATGGGGTATGAAAATCGTATTGAAAAATTAACTAAAACTCCCGTGTCCAAAACGTATTGAATTTAATAGTCCAGGAGATTGCTTGCAAAAAAATGTCTGACTAACATCAAGCTAGAATTTTGTGTATATGTAAATCATTTGGTGCCTTTTCAGAATATGCGGTCAGCTAAGTTCGTTTGCAGCACATAGCTTGGCAATAGGCGTTTGGAAAAAAAAACTGATGGAGAGCGGCCATGTCCCGCCCTTTTTGGTGGACAAGGTGATTTTCATGATCCTGAGTACGAACTTAGTAAACCAATAATCAAGTTAATGGTAGTTTGCCACTTAATAGGTTATTTAGTCAAATATTACTCCAAATCAAAGAGGTCCCCTAATAAGTGACAAACTACCATCAACTTGATTTTTGGTCAACTAACTAATTTCGTACTCAGGATCATGAAAATCACATTGTCCACCAAAAAAAGGCGGGAAATAGCCGTCCCAGTTTTTTTTTTTTTTTTTTTTTAAATGTCTATTGCCAAGCTATGTCCCGCAGACGAACTTAGCCAACCACATATTCTTAAAAGGCACCAAAAGATTTTCTTATACACAAAATTCTAGCTTGATGTTAGTCGGACACTTTTTTGCATCTCCTGGACTATAAGGTCAATACAGCTTTCTTTGGGATCGAATCGTATTTATTTGTATGAAAGAGTTTTCATCAGGAAATCGCTTTCATTTGTGGCTTCTGTTCGGTGGTAAGCCTTCAGAAAATTCTAGTCGTCAAGTACTCGAGTCAATCCTAGCTTTCGGGGACTAGAACAAAAATGGATGGCCTGCCAGGCTTTAGGCTTGCGGATTTTAGTTTTGCTTGGACCTAAAACCCACTGACATTGTATCAGCCATCTACTCAGTTATACATAACGAATGAATTAGAATTAGAATATTAAGCTGAGTTCCCAAGCCTTGTGACATGGTCCTGAATAACTGAGCGGATGGCAGATACAATTTCAGTGGGTCTTAGGTACAAGCAAAACTAAGATCCACAATCCTAGAGCCTGGCAGGCCATCATTGTTCTAGTCCTCGAAAGCTAGGATTGGACAGACCACAAACCTACGAGCACGAGCCTCCAGGAGGCGCGAGAGGCTTGCCAAGTCACAGGCCATAGGAACCCAGAGCTTTAACCATATGTTGATGGAGGATTGAAAAGTTTTGAAAACTCAATCAGGATTCTAAAGTCCATTGAAACACTGTTTTAAAACCGACGAGAGTCAGTCTTGCAGAGTCGAAAAATTTACCGTGTTTCTTCATGAAAGCATTATCTTCACAGAAACACTTCCATTTTCGATCCGGATTGAGATTTTTAAAACATTTTACTCCATAGTTTCCACATAACTTATTTAAAAACTAAATGTTTTATTTCTTGTTTTACTCCCGAGGTAAAAGAAGCTTAGTTATCATTCTGAAGAATATATGTATATGAAATTTTTTCTTTTTAAATTTGTTTTCAACCAAATGATCCTTTGTTTCAGACTAACCATATACTATCAGACTTCATGAAAAATGATATATTATCCCATAGTGTATAACATTTTAGTTGAATATATAATAATATAAAAAAAGGGGGAAAAAAACTCTAATAACTAGAGACTGCAAAAATGTTATTTTAGCATGACGCAATGCGGTATTCCCTACGGATAGGAATGCATCTTCAGTCAAACGGAACTTTATCCGGACCCTCATATTACTAATAACCTGAAAAAAAATCTACTCAAATGATCCGACTCCTTCATCATGTGCATAAAAACCAAAAGCTCCTTATATAATATAAAACAAGAAATGGAGGTAAAAAATCACAGGTAAACCATCTAACCAAAGATATTAAATTAATAATTTCTTCTCTATTATCTACCCTTTACTTTCATTGTAATTTAATAATAAATTATGTAACTTCCAAGGAAAGAAAAATATAATTGAATTATCCAGGAAACCAGTTAACATTTTTTTTTAATTATTGTTTAAAGAGAAAATCTCTTTTCATAATGTGGATTTTTTTTTTTATATTAAAAAATTCTTAATTAAATAAATCCTTTGTTCTCAGTAAATCCTTTCATCCTTAATTAAATACAAAATAAGAGAAAAAGTGTAAAAATCCTTCTAAATATTATTTTTTTAAATTTAATTTAAATCTCAGGTATGTATGACGTAAAATGAAAGCTTATAATAAATAAAACACACATTTTTCTGAGGTACCAATCGCGGTATTTTAATAAAATCACTCAGTTCAACTTATTAACAAACACATTAAAATAAATTGTAGGTGGATTCTTTTTCGTTAGATACGATTTTCAGATAGATAAGGGTACACAAAGATAGATCATAAAATATAAATTAATGTTTTAAATATTAAAATTGCTTTACATAACATTAACACCATATTCTACAACATTAAGACCGATATATCAACCACTTCAAAATTTAATAAAATATTTCCATAGAATCTATGTAGTCCCCTGTTAATTAATTACTCGTTTAAAAAGAGTAATTTATGTTTAATAGAAATTATATTTTTTTATGTCTGCTAACGAAATATCTAATTACGTTAGCTTATCACACAAAGAATGAAAATTTTAAATATTTATAACTCCTAAGAAAATAATCTTTATATACGATTGATACGAAATATAAACATTATATCTTTGTTTAGATGCGTAGAAAGTGATTATTTACGTACTTGTATTCATTCCGCATGCGCGTCTCATAGTTCTGAATAATTCCTCTTCTTTACAGCACTAGTGCGGTAAAGAAGAGGAATTCTTCAGCTTTACGCACGATTAGTGAGTTTGTTTACATTTAACAAAACTAATTTGGTGTTCTTTTATTAAAGTAACTGTTTATATCGAGTTTTTAGTGAAAAACAATGAGTGAATCAAGTGACTTTGACGAAAATGTGGAGAATAATAATCCTCCAGAAATAATTAATTCGGCAAAAAATACAACTAATGAATTAATGCCATCTTTATCAAGAGAGAGATACGAACTTACATACAGCAAGTTTATTTGTTTCTGTATTTATTATTTAAATCTAACAATCGTAGATAAAGTACGGTACGCAACTCGTGGGAAAACGGCATTTTGCATTGCTCGTGTGGTTTTACCACCCTCGCTGTCGCTTGGGTGCAAACTCCACACTCGCATGCAAAATGCTACTTTCCGCACTCGACGTGTAATGTACTATTCCGTTTATTAATAAAAGATGAAGATGACAGAGGAGTAATAATTATGAGAATTATTTATGGAGTATAATTAATTTTTAAGAGCTTTATAAAGTTTGGAGCATTGCTTTAAATTTATGGAGTTTACAATTAAATTATTAAAATAAAGAATTTAAAATGGAATTTTATCTCTCAAGTATTCTTAGAAGCGTTTAGTGTCTAGAGATATTAAAATACTTATAGCAGTTCATTGTAGAATCAAGGTAATGATTTTATCGTGTTTTATAATTGTAGTTTTTTAGAATTGATTTAAATAAATTTAATGTTTTAGTCCACAGGCCACCATAAGAAGTGAGTCGCTGATTGATAAAGTTTTCTTACCTTATGGAATCGCTTATTTATGCCGTGTCCACCGATGAATTGGGTATATGGCAACTGGGGGCTGGGCCATTTCTTTTTTGTTGACATGCCAAACTTGCCCTTCTGCGGGAACATTGAAAAAGAGATAGATAAAGTTTTGATTTTCACAGGATCGTTTAATTAAATTATTTCAAAAACAGTGGTAAAAGTGGCCACCGATAAGAGTGGGCCGTTTTCTTTTCAACGTCCTCGCAGAGCGATATGTTTGGGGCGGTGGCCACCCCAAACGGCCCACTCTTATCGGTGGCCACGTGTACCACTGTTTTTGAAATAATTTAATTAAACGATCCTATGAAAATCAAAACTTTATCTATCTCTTTTCAATGTTCCCGCAGAAGGGCAAGTTTGGCATGTCAACAAAAAAGAAATGGCCCAGCCCCCAGTTGCCATATACCCAATTCATCGGTGGACACGGCATAAATAAGCGATTCCATAAGGTAAGAAAACTTTATCAATCAGCGACTCACTTCTTATGGTGGCCTGTGGACTATTTATTTTGATATCTATTATTATTAATTCACGGTACTTCTTTAGATTTTTTACTCCCCTGTTGTTTTAGAATATAAATGACTTCGACTAAATAACTATAAAGACAAAGGGATGTTTAGTCCAATGTACTTTGGGACATAGGAATATAACACTTCTGTTTTTATAAGGGGGGTAACAGTTTAAATAAGAACATTCCGGACGCCTTCTTTAGATTGTTACTCCCCTCTGTTTTTTTAAAAATTAGAAATGACTTTGACTAAAAACTATTAAGAAAAAGGAATGTTTAGTCCAATGTACTTTGGGACAAAGGAATATCACACTTCTGTGTTTTAAAGGGAGTAACAGTCTAAAGAAGAACATTTCGTACACCTTCTTTAGATTGTTACTCCCCTCTGATTTTTTATAAGGGGAGTAACAGTCTAAAGAAGTGCATAATTCACTTTGAAATGGTAATTTGAAGGGGGACAAAACCATTTAAAGTCACTCAAAATAAAAATTTACCTATAAATATAGTAAGAACTATGTTAATTTTAGAACTATGTTTAATTTTAGGAACAAGTTTGACATACTATATAAGTATTACTACAGGCACTCTAACCTGTCAAAACTGATAGAAATTATTAGACATTTATTAAATAATCATCGAAACAATGGACAATTCTAAAATATAGTTTGGGTAGAGAATGGCTTAATTTTAGAATTACTCTTCATATACACACATCATAAACTAAACTGGCACCGTGCATAATATCTTCATTAGCTTCTAAACCAAGAGAAATCAGAGGCACACTTACACATTTTTATTAAAACACCCCCATTATTTGACTCAGGAGATCTCAAAAACGCGAAAAGCCAAAGATATCCTGACAAAAAAGAACTTAAGTGTTATCAAAATCCTTTCCTTTCAATACCCCATGTTACATACACGAGAAAGTACAATACAACGAGTTAAATGGAAAGACAAAAAAAAGTGGAGATTGTTAAGAGAGATTAATAGAGTCTGAAAAAGAAGATGGGGGGATAGACGTAGAACTGGACCGGGGTGGAGATGACAAAGGAAATGATACAAACAAACGAGGTCTCGGTCACTCACTCGAGCTAGACTAGTGATATAGCAGTGTTGCCAGACTAACATAAATAAACACTCCCTTCTCACCTATCCACCCTCCCAGTGGAATTTTATTCTCTTCTCACTATCTATTATTATAGCAGTAACATTTCTATTTTCTTTACTCCACTATCTATTATTATTTCGTACGTACTATATATTGAACTTTTATAGATTACTTTCACTGCTCTATGTACGTTTCCATGGATGTAGTATTAATAATTCACTGTTTATTTTTAGAACATTGGTAGTGGCACTTGTCTATCTATAACTATAACTTATCTTGAAATAAAGAATCAACTGGTCGACATACATACGTTTTTTTTGTTAAGAATGTATTAAATCTAGTAAATAACAAGACTGCATGTATTACATTGCAACAATGATATTAAAGAACAATGATATTATTATTCTTTTTATTTTATTTAAAAAAAAAAAAAAAAATAGATATTCGCACAAAATTGGTCCTACAAACTCGAACAATTCTTCCTTATATATATAATGATACTGAATTTGAACAGTCTAATAAACTCGAACAATACTTCCTTATATACATAATGATGCTGAATTTAAATCGGTCCAACAAACTCGAACAATACTTCCTTAAATACATAATGATGCTGAATTTAAATCGGTCCAACAAACTCTAACAATACTTCCTTAAATACATAATGATGCTGAATTTAAATCGGACCAAAAAAAAACTCGAACAATACTTCCTTAAATACATAATGATGCTGAATTTAAATCGGTCCAAAAAAAACTCGAACAATACTTCCTTAAATACATAATGATGCTGAATTTAAATCGGTCCAAAAAAAAACTCGAACAATACTTCCTTATATACATAATGATGCTGAATTTAAATCGGTCCAAAAAAAACTCGAACAATACTTCCTTATATACATAATGATGCTGAATTTAGATCGGTCCAACAAACTCGAACAATACTTCCTTATATACATAATGATGCTGAATTTAAATCGGTCCAAAAAAAACTCGAACAATACTTCCTTAAATACATAATGATGCTGAATTTAAATCGGCCCAACGAACTCGAACAATACTTCCTAAAATACATAATAATGCTGAATTTAAATTGGTCCAACAAACTTGTCAAATCCTTGCTTATATACATAATGATGCTGAATTCATATGGGTCCAACAAACTCTATCAATACTTCCTTAAATACATAATGATGCTGAATTCAAATCGGTCCAACAAACTAAAACATTCTTCCACTGATACTGACTTCCTGTTTACTCTTGTCATTGGCACTGCAGTAAACTATTTGTGGTTGAAAGCCGGCTTTTTTCAATAGACTCTCGACACGGCTTAAATTTAATCAAGATATTGTGTATATCAATGTTTTTTTTAAGCATTTTATTTAAACAGTTACTTCATTCCTAGCCTAACGTCCATTGCTCATCTAGAAAAACTAACTTAAATGGAATACAGTTCTAAAAGTAAATTCGACAAATTCACATACAATCACAAATATATTATTTATATCATTTACTCGTTAGTATACGCAACATTGCAGTAAATATTTACTCAGAAGTTAAGATAATGCAACACAACAGCGTAGTAAAACTCGATAAACACAATTATGTATAAATTTGCACGGAAAGTAATCTAACAAGAACAATAGGATGGGAGATATCTTAATAAACAAAATATCTTACTACAAAAATTATTTTAAATTACGGAGCAACTTTTGACTTTGTAATAACATAGTCACTTAATATACATTTATTTATAAAGGTCGTAATGAGTTATGCAACGAGAAACATTAAACTTTGTATACTTTAATTTGTTTAGTCTAGTTAGTTATTTTAACCTTGTAGCGTAGGCTTCTCTAATGGTAAATAGGTTACCGATAACTGGACGTTATCGAAACAATACTGAACAATGATAATCAAAGGTCTTTAAAAATGTTGTCCTAACTTCTTATAATCAGTAATATCTAAAGAGTGTAGTTGTTTCTACCGTGATTTTGATTCTTAAATCTACCGAAAACTTACTCAAATCATTGGGAGCCAGGGTAGCCGAGCGTCTTAAGGCGCTCGCTCAGCTATCAAGAAGTCGAGGCAACTCGAGGTCGTGGGTTCGATCCCGTGCCATGATACTCTGATTTGCATCAATGAATCGCGGACGGTGCAGGGCGAGAGACACCCTTTATGGGGACTCTTCCCCCACGCTTTGACGCACACTTATATAGCTTACTAATGACCACACCATACTCGCTTCGGCGGTACAATGTACAAATGTATGATGTGTGAAGTAGCTGGAACTCGCCACCACGAGGCGTAAAAAGGGCTTAAGTGATGGCCTAATTGCAAGGTTCGAACAAGTGGTTCGTCCTACCCGTTCTAGTAGGAAGTACTAGACTACTACTCAAATCAAGGGGTATACAGCTCAATGAAGAAATGTAATTAGTTTATTGTCGATAAACCACTGTAACTCATTTTTAATTTATTACAGACTGAACAATAATAACACCACTTCTTCAGTTCATCAATTTTATAGTACGTCATCATCATCATCAGTTTACCACTAATGGGCACTACAGAATACTGACCTGGAAGCGTATATAATGTTATTACACAACTGATTGTGTTTTTCAAGGATGAATCTTAACATGATGATAAATTAATCATTCTTTCGACATGTCGATCACGTCTTTATCGGTTCATCTTCATAATCGATTAAAAACAGTTAATTGATGATGAACAGTCTTTTATCTGAGGTATAACATTCTTCAAGAAAGATCGCGTTAAATCTTCAATAAAATGTAAGACTCACTATAGCAAAAGTAAAACTAATATTTAAACAGCGGATAATATCCAAGAGTGAATGAATATTTCCTCCACCTAGCTCATTGATAAGAACATTGCGGAGATACGTGGTTCGGATCCCAGCTGCAGTTGCATTTTTGTCTCTCAATCTCTATTCCTTTTAATGTTTATTGTGATAATCGCATCTCAATTAATATCACGGTAAGAATCTTCTAGAATCTTCTCAAATACATACAATAGGTACGTTGTTATGGTGTATTGAAAACTATCTCAATCTATACAAATTAATATTTTCAACAATTGAGTTGGTAATTAAAAATATTTGGTTACAGTTCTGACGTCATTAGAAAACAGCTGATTTTGACACATGATAATTATGATAGCTGTCAAAGAAGGTTATGTTTGTACGAACTTTGTGAGGTTACCCAGAAAAAACATAAAACTGCGCATGCCTTAATATGATCTGAATACAGTAAGGTGTTTATATGAAACTGAAGGTGTGTCCAATACGATACAGTACCCAGAGTTTGGTGTATTGACCTTGAAATAAATTAGATTAAATACGGTGCGTATACATGGAAAGATACCATATTCAGATCTTTTACAATGCAGTATGTAAACGTAAAACTCGTGTTTTAAAGATAAAAGTTATTTCGGGGTTTTCCTGGTTGCATTATTTAATAATTGAACTTTTTATTCACATTCACAAAAAAAAAAATTCTTCGCTATATATAACCAAATCGTTCTAAATTTCTTTGTATATTATATAACGTACCTATATGGAGAGAGTAAATAAACAAGTACTTATTTTTATTTATATACACACGTTACGAAAAAAGTGCAACGTACAACAAAATATAAAAATAGCAAACGCTTAAAATATTTATGCATGAAGAGACAAGGATTGGTTAAAGTGCTGCGTATGTAATTAGTCAACGCCTACCTCTTCCTAATACTCTTTCACAGACAAACGGGAGTTTTAAAAATAACTTACAATTTAATTTCTTAATACACTACATTATAATTTCGCCAATACATAATGCATTGTTTACAGTAAAACTAATTAGAACGTAAATTCTAATACACAATTAGAAGATGTATTATTTCAAAATAGTCCAAATAAAAAAAAAATAAGAAAACATCAGGGCATTATAAAATAAAGATCTATTTTGGAATATAAAATACATCCAAATTTACTATTTGGCCATTTGAATTAAAGAAAAGAAATGTGGTAATTCTGCCGAGCACGCACTTTATTTTTGGCTAAATAAATGGTCTTAAAAATAGGTCCAACAAACTAGAAAACAACTTCCTAATATAGATAGTAATAGCTTGACTTAGTCGAGTTGGTATTGTAAATTACTACAGTACAAAGGAAGTCTGTCAGACACTTAATCTCGTTTGACAAATCGAGTTTCTAAATTTTTTTCAATATGGCCACTAGGTAAAAATAATTGAGGAAAAACTCAAGTGGTTGTTTGCATTTCGGTAAATAGATTTAATCATTGTATTTATATTCCTATTCCTCATTCTGTCCTTGACATTAAGTGCATTCTTAACTCTTAACTTTAACAATGCCAACAGGGATTATGTATTCAGACAGTGCATCATGGATTAGATTAATACATAAACCTACAGAATAGTTGAAATTCAAAATGGTATAAACGCTGAAAAATGCCATTTTGAGATGATTATTACAAAAAGATTCTAGACAAAAAAGGATCCTTAATGTAAGAAATATATAATTGTTAAAAATGTCACAAGATAGCAGCACTTATGTCTAGTGTGGTTTACAAGGGCTTTAAGATCCACTCATAACTAAACCAACCCTGCTTTTATTTTAGTTTTGTGTTCTACATTTCATAATAATATTGCTTTCACTTATTTCTTTTTTTTACTTTTATATATATACAGGGTGGTCCAAAAGTCTCCCCCCCCCCCTCTTAACTTTTGAACGGTTTGAGATAAATTAATGAAACTTGGGGGATCTCTACCATGCAAAGGGAAGTTTGTTTTCATGCAATCACCCACAAGGGGCAACCACCCACTTTGCCCCCAGGGCACCCAACTTCAAAATTTCAAATTGGAGTGTATATTTTTAATAGCATATGTGGATTCTACCGTGAAAAATAATAAACTTTTACTTGAAACTTTTTTTTCTATTCCCAATATTTTGCCCCCTACAGGTGGGCAAAGATAGCGAAATTACCCTACCGATAATACGTTGTAAAATCTAAACGGTTAGAGATAAATTAATGAAACTTAGGGGATCCGTACCATGTAAAGGGAAGTTTGTTTTCATGCAACCGCGCTGTAGTGGCAACCTCCCATTTTGCCCCCAGACCACCTAACTTCAAAATTTTGTCCTAGAATGTATATTTTTGATAGCAGATTTAGATTCTACGGCAAAAAATAAAAATATTTTACTTCAAACTTTTTTTTCTACCTCTAATATTTTGCCCCCTATAGGGGGGGCAAAGGTATAAAAATCGTAGATTTCAGCACCTAGGGTCAAAATGGAGGTTGCCCCTAGTACGCGAGTGGATGATTAAACACTTTCCTTTACATGGTACAGATCCCCCAAGTTCCATGACTTTATTTAAAACCGTTTAGATTTTATAACGATCTAAGTGTTATTTTTTTACTATTTCGGAAGGGTTGAGTTGCTATCTTTGCCCCCCTGTAGGGGGCAAAATATTGGAGATAGAAAAAATAGTTTCAAGTAAAAGTTTATTATTTTTCACCGTAGAATCTAAATATGCTATCAAAAATATAAGCTTCAATTTGAAATTTTGAAGTTGGGTGGCCTGGGGGCAAAGTGGGTGGTTGCCCCTGGTGGGTGATTGCATGAAAACAAACTTCCCTTTGCATGGTAGAGATCCCCCAAGTTTCATTAATTTATCTCAAACCGTTCAAAAGTTAAGAGGGGGGGGGGGGGAGACTTTGGACCACCCTGTATATATAATATATAAACGGATGTACTTCAACTTCAACTCTTCAATTATTATATTCTAACTTCCATCTACAACCTACAATAATTGTAATAAAATATTTATTTTAAGCATCAAGGCTATATGATCAAAGCCATGAACTTAGACAACGGCTCCGGAATTTCCATTATAATACAAAAATAGGGTTTTCCCCCGGCACTCATGTGGTAAGATCTCAAGAATTATACATATATTCTTTTACAGTAAATTTAGTTGCAAGAATAAATCAGAAGAAAAATTTACCAGATCTATTTAGATAGTGTGAACTCATAGACAAGATAAAAAGATTAGAGATCACTGTAATCATAAAGATAGATGTAATCATTGACAATTATAATTATATATTGTAAGTCTTCATTCAACCAATCTAAGGCCATTAAAAATCAAATCAGCTTATATTCAAATATAGACTTCAATAAGTATATCGTTAGCTTACAACTTTAATTACAAGCATCTCCCTTGATAATTATCTTTAAGATGGGTTTTATAAATTCTCTGAAACAGCCTAGTGTCTACTCTGGCCGCCAAGGCAAGAGCAAGATTTTGTTCGAAAGGGGACGAAGTAAGTTTGCTATCAAAAGACGGAAAGTCATACAAAGAAGGGACAGTGATTCAGCGTACAGGTGACTTATTATATCGGGTGATGGTTGACGGACAAAAAGAACGAAAGCATGCCGACTATCTTAGAGCTCGCTACGTAACTTTTATTAAGCCTTGTCCAGACTGCCGAACCGATCAGAGGAAACGAGTCAAGCAATAGTCTCTGCGCATGCTCAGTCTAAAGTGCGCCTGCGCATTTCAGACTGGGCATGCGCAGAGACCAATGCTCGGATCGTTTCCTCTGTTCGGTTCGGCAGTCTAGACAAGGCTTTAAAGGGGAGGGAAATGTTGTGTATTGTTATTTATTAGTTACCAGGTTACTATTTATTTATGTCTAATTTATATGTTATGTCAAAATATAAATATTTCAGACTTGTTTTGAACGAGCTACAAATGCAACTTCAAGAGTTTTTATTAGCGTTACCTCAATACTGGATGCTGCAACATTTATCTTTTTTAGGGACCATAAGGCAAAATCAAGTACCCTTGTAATTTCCTACATTTGTCTATCTGACTGTCGTTATCGGATCAGATCACCGAAATTTCTCAACACAAAAATTTGGAACTTTACAGATATGTTATATGTAATAACTTAAAAACAGGAAAAATATAGGGAAGCCCCAAAATATCATACCTCAAAAACGAATGGGTGAAACATTTGTTTCAACAAAAATGCGTTATGAGTTGTGTTAAATAAAAAAGGAGGAAGGAAGACCCAGGGTGTCCAGCAATATTAAAATGTAAAATTCAAGCATATTTCAAGGTTTTCAAGGTTCAATTTTATCAAATTCAAGGCTGGGTTTTAGTTATTTTAAAATAGTAATAATCACAAAAAATAAAATAGTGATTTAATCACAATTTCTTAGAATTATTGAAAAAAATATGAGAAAAATAGTATGAGTTCAGCAAAATAATATTAATTACTTTTATAATAGAAGAGATTTTATTTTTTGGACGTGTAGAATATTATAGTAGGCTGGAGGGTTTATTTGGAATGAAAGTCCTTCGACTATATATTTTTATTTCATCAAAGCTTTCACCATGGGAACCTGAGCTTCTTCAGTGATCAATAAGCTCTGATGAAATAAAAATAAATATCGCTCGAAGGACTTAAATTCCAAATAAACCCTCCAGCCTACTATAATATGAATAGTATTAATTCAACCTAATTGCAGCAGCAGTTGTACCCCAGAGAAGTGAAATACAATATACAGTAGCGCATCGATTATCCGAACTAATGTTGTTCGAATAATAATAAAATCAAAATATATTGGTACTTCTAGACAACCTAGGGTCTTTAAAATTCCCGATTTTTTTAAAAATTCAAGCATATTTTAAGTTTTTCTGTTATTTTTTCAAAATTCAAGCATATTTCAAGGTTTTTTCAAGCATCCTAAAAATGCAAGCATAATTCCAGGAGTCCAAGGAATTCAAGGCTGCTGGACACCCAAGTACAAGTACAAATATATATATTTGTAGCAATTCATCTTTTCGCTAAGTAATCCTAGAAAATTGCGTTTTGCATTGCAGGACTGGACCCTAAAATTGAACCCGTAGGCTCGGATGAAAGCCTTTGGTCCATTGAGCAAACTCAGCGGAGGGGGGTATCAGCCACTTAACACGTTCACCTGATGTGATCATTACTGTGAAACAAGTCCTACCTCCCTGGGATTCGAAACATCACCAGGTACCTTTATAATGACTTTTGTTAGAGGCTAGAGTTTTGCGAGTACGCTAAAGCACTCGACCACACCGATCGCTCAATGCCATTTTAATTTGATTTTCCCAATATTCAAATATTCTTTTTCACCATTTTATAGATTCTTTTGCATTGGATTTCATACAGCGGTTTACATTATACTTGTTGATCTTTGTTTCATACCATCTTTATTCGACCCTGATGATAACAAAGACTCGCTGTTCACAACCAGTTCATCCGGCTGGACATATCTCGTAACAGTGTATTCTTATGAAGAGAGATGTTTCAAAGGAATAAGGAAAGGCTATAGTTAGACTCAAGCTACTAGTTAGCCCGTGAGATGCGTCATATATACAGATATCTACAGATGTACGGCTTTGTGTACGATGCATACAGGCTCTAATAAAATTGGAGTAGTTAATGTGTTGGGTACGTGGACCTTGACCGATCTCAGGGTTGTTAGCCCCATTCCTTTAACTCTCCACCTTATTTTCCTTATATCTCTGAGAATTGTCTGCATTTAGATTCCTCTCTTCCTCCTACTTCCTCCATTATAAACCTGTAGAAACCCAGGATATTCCATTCAATTTTTACATCCCGTTTTGTCTCCTTCCTTTTATTACAATTTTCTTAATTTCACTTTGGCTCATTCTCCTCTCGATATAATATATATATATATATATATATATATATATATATATATATATATATATATATATATATATATATATATATATATATATATATATATATATATATATATATATATATATATCACAAAATGATCTATAGAGACTCTAACGACTCCTCCTTCAATGTATATCTATATATGTAACAGCTTATTGATGTCACTGATTGAAATATTAAGAAATGTAAGTTTCATTGTCAATTGGCAACACTGCTAGTTGAAGGGTTAAACTTTGTAACCTCTTCTGACTCATATTTCTAACTTACATAACTATGTGTATATAAATACATATATAGTGTAAAACATTGCGCCGTAATTTAGAAATGATTTATATGATATGATGGGGGTAGTGCCCCCAAATTTGGAGCTAAACCTAATTTCTCAATTTCACCTCGGGGTATGATTTTTTTGAACATGCATGCCAAATTTCACCAAAATCGGCCCAATAGTTTAGGGTCCACGCGTCTGCACAGACGACAGACATTTTTTGAAAACTACTTTTTTGGACTTACAAGAACTCAAAACGTTTAAATCCATCAAAATAGAATTTTTGTTCCATCACAATAATTTCTCTTTATATGAGAAAGCAAAAAGAGAGAGAGAGAGAAAAAAATAATAAAAACATGTAATAAGAAAGTATATCCGAATGATCACGGACCGAATGAGTTTATAGTTTAAACTACCTAGACCTTTTACAATAAAATTCTTTAAATTACAATAGTCCGAAGTATTTTACAAAATTATTTGACTAATACCTGTATCATTTGAAAACGTTGTAAATTTAATCAATTTAGTAACTGTTGATACTAATCATTCTTGGAACTTATTTAGATAGTTATTCCTCAATAATTGTTTTAGAATATAAATGACTTTGTTTAAATAACTATCAAGACAGAGAGATGTTTCCAATGTACTTTGGGACAAAGGAATATTATACTTCTGTTTTTATAAAGGGAGTAACAGTCAAAAGAAGAACACTCCGTTCACTTTCTTTAGATTGTTACTCCCCCTTTTTTTGTATAAGGGTAGTAACAATCTAAAGAAGTGTCTCATTCTTTTAATAGGAAACAATTAAAAGATAGTAAAAAACCTGACCCAATCTTAAGGGAATTGAATTCCGATATTTTTATGTTTGAAATTGAATATAGAGAAAAACATCTTAACCTTCTGACTTTACTGTTCCTCTAAACTCTAAACGATAAAGTTATTAAGTTAAAAATATCTTTTAAGATAATAGAATTAATTCAGAACTAAAGTAAAAAGCAATAAGATTAAGTCTTAACCATGATCTCCAGTTTTTCTTGAGAACCTGACTCACACGAAGGATTATATTTCCTAAAGATTATCTTATCTTCGGTGATTTACATGTCTTATCTTTACAGTCTGTATTTTCCTTCTTACTTATAGCCTTGTTTTTTAAATAACATTACACAAATATCAAAAAGACTATTAAATGAATCATTATGAAGAAAAGAATTTAAAAATAACAAATTCAAATTTTCCTTGTATTATATATCAAACTCTTTCGGTGATAAACTTTTTTCTTTTAATCAAAAACACTAAAAACAGCTTTAGCAATTCAAACTATAATATTAATAATAGTTTAAATGTAATAGTCCAGGAGATAGCGTCCATAGAAGTGTCTCACTAACATCAAGCTAGAATTTCGGGGACTTCTTTAGAGTGATACTCCCCTCATAAAAAGAAAAAAAAAACAAAAAAAAACGAGGCGAGTAGCAATCTAAAGAAGGTGTACGGAATGTCCTTCTTTAGACTGTTTCTCCCCTTATAAAAACAGAAGTGTGATATTCCTTTGTGCCAAAGTACATTGGACTAAACATCCCTTTGACTTAATAGTTATTTAGTCAAGGTCATTTATATTCTAAAAAAAAACATAGTGGAGTAACAATCTAAAGAAATACCGAATTTTGTGTATAAGGAAATCTTTTTGGTGCCTTTTAAGAATATGTAGTCGGCTAAGTTCGTCTACGGGACATACCTAGGCAATAGGCATTTGAAAAAAAAAAAAAAAAAACCGGCAGAGGCGCCCATGTCCCGCCCTTTTTGGTTGACAATGTGATTTTCATGATTCTGAGTACGAACTTAGTTAGTAGTAGACCAAAAATCAAGTTGATTGTAATTCCTCTTTGATTTGGAGTAATATTTGACTGACAAACATATTAAGTGACAAACTATCATCAACTTGATTTTTGATCAACTGACTAATTTCGTACTCAGGATCATGAAAATCACATTGTCACCCAAAAAGCGCGGGACATGGCCGCTTTCCACTGGTTTGTTTTTTTCAAATGCCTCATAGCTAGGCAAAATATTGCCAATCTATGTCCCGTAGAACCGTAGAAGAACTTAGCCGACTACATATTCTTAAAAGGCGCCAAAAGATTTACTTATACACAAAATTCTAGCTTGATGTTATTAAGACACTTTTTTGCACGCAAAAAAATTATGAAAAGATAACTTTTTAAAGACCCGATCTCACATAAACAATTTTTCAAAAAAACAAAATATCAACCGATATTTTTTGACACTATATTATGAATTAAACTGTATAAGATCAGAATTGATCACTTCTCTGTAAAATATAAAAATAAATATATAATAAAATAAAACCCAAAAACCTAATATATTGAATACACACCGGTTTCGACCATTTTAGATGGTCATCGTCAGAGAACTGAAAAAAAAGAAAAAAAAAGATTTAATTACACTTCATCTGGATAAATAAAGACAGTTAACACTTTTCCCCAAGAAAAGCAACTTTTATTACTTAAAAAAACGCAAACCACTTAACCACTCAAACACTTAACAGTTGGAGGTATTGGAAGAAAGAGGGAACAAAAGGGCATTAATGAGGTGGAGGGGGGATATTATCTGTAATTATAACCATACAAAGATGGCAGAGGTAGAAAGAGGTTTGAAAAAGCATAATGTTCATTTCAAATTAAAATTTAATTATTATTTTAAATATTATATTATCTATAATTATGAAGTATGAAAGATTTATTTATACATTTCCTAATAAAATATTACCTATTGTATTATTAAATCAGTAAATAACATCTA
The DNA here is from genome assembly GCA_951217055.1 of Gerris lacustris. NCBI lineage: Eukaryota > Metazoa > Arthropoda > Insecta > Hemiptera > Gerridae > Gerris > Gerris lacustris. Next base: position 56,077,239 of record OX578283.1, on the reverse strand, counting down.
TATATAGTCAATAATAAGTAAAAATGACGTTTATTACCTAATAATTTAACTCTATAGTATATAGTTAAGAGTGCTAGCGACCTCGCTAGATTCCTGTCCATATAACTATTAAATGGGCCTAGGATCTAGTAGCCTTGAAATGTTCAGTCAAATGGAAATAGTCTCTATTTATACGAGTATAATGGGAATCTCGATTGAATCGTCCACTGAGCATTTGTTTGTAACAGGTGCTCTATTAATTTATCTTTTTCTTTTTTTTTTAGGAAATTATTACTCCAATTTGTAAATGAAAAGAAAATATCGATGTTAGGACCTTACCGAATGTATTCCTAGACAGATATCAGGGAACATTTTTGGTTTCGTATATCTGTCAATCATAATTTTTTGCGAACCACCATAACATAAAAACCACTCATCTATTTTAGGTCATACTCGTCAATTAGCCCAAGGTCATAATTTGTAGGTCTCAAATTAACTTTTTGAAAAACCCGGTCCGATAGATCAAACAAAACTGAAGATAGACTTAATTACATTATCTAAATCCCCATGATAAATCTTTTTTTTATTAAACATACTTAAAAAGTGATCACCAGGTAATGGTTCACTTTTTGTTTTTGTTTTTTATTTTCAATAAAATCAAATTTATTTTCATCCAAATCTCTATCAACTATATAGTCCCCAGGCCACTATAAGAAGTGAGTCGCTGATTGATAAAGTTTTCTTACCTTATGGAATCGCTTATTTATGCCTTGTCCACCGATGAATTGGGTATATGGCAACTGGGCGCTGGGCCATTTCTTTTTTTTGACATGCCAAACTTGCCCTTCTGCGGGAACATTGAAAAGAGATAGATAAAGTTTTGATTTTTACAGGATCGTTTAATTGAATTATTTTAAAAACAGTGGTTCACGTGGCCACCAATAAGAGTGGGCCGTTTGGGGTGTCCACCGCCCCAAACATGTCGCTTTGCGGGGACTTTGAAAAGTAAACGGCCCACTCTTATCGGTGGCCACGTGTACCACTGTTTTTTAAATAATTTAATTAAACGATCCTGTGAAAATCAAAACTTTATCTATCTCTTTTCAATGTTCCCGCAGAAGAGCATGTTTGGCATGTCAAAAAAAAAGAAATGGCCCAGCGCCCAGTTGCCATATACCCAATTCATCGGTGGACAAGGCATAAATAAGCGATTCCATAAGGTAAGAAAACTTTATCAATCAGCGACTCACTTCTTATGGTGGCCTGGGGACTAATATTTTTACCGGGAAAAGAAATACATGATTAGATTCACATTTATTTAGACTACATTTTAGAATTCTTTTATCAAAATAGTCGGAACAGTTTTCAAGTTTCTTTTGTCACGTTTTTTTTTTCAGAATTTTTGGTGGTAAGCGCCACCAAAAGATATAAATTTATATCCCAATTTCGCCTCGAAGAATTATTTTTCTGGACCTGTATGCCAAATTTCGTATTAGTAAACATCCCGCGCAGTCAAGTAGAGATATGTTATAGAATTTTTCATTTAATTGTCTAATAATTAATTGAAAGGATTCAGTAAAATGTATAGCTATAATTATTTATATATCTTATGATTATAAATAGTTAGAAGTATTTATGAATCTTGAATGAAGTCTTTAGTGCCTCTGAGTCTCTTTTTAAGTCATTTCACGTTCGAAGTGTCAAAGTTCAGACTTGAAATAGTTAAGGGCTTTGTATTTTAGCTTGATTTATCAAGTTTAGGGCTGGACTGGCCCTTAACAAAGGACGGATATCCTAAACCGTGCTCACCGAATTTCCTTTGTTTGTACCTACTCTCATCCTATTCTTTGTCCTCCTATTAATTCACGCTTGAAATATTGAAGAGCATGCAATGGAGATTTATGTTATTACTTTAGTTTAGATTTATATGTCCTCAAATATAATAAAGCTTGACCAGTACTAAAGATTACCCTTTTGGAAAACAAAATTGATGATTGAAATTTTAAGAATGATGCTCTCAGCAAGAGGGATTAATGCAATAAAACATTTTATTGACTCCATATCTATTAGTTTGATGTGTTCTGTTTTAACTGTTCGATGTGACGGGATGTTTTGCCCATATACACATGTAGTAAGTTTGGTGTGTCACATAAACGTCAGTTGACCGTAGTCGATCAACGAAAGGTGTTTTTGGTAGTTATTTTACTTCAATTATGTAATAGTTGTTCCTATAATTTAGGTTAGGTGAAAAAAATTGAACTGGACTCAACTCGGGATCACTTCTGACTGAAGTCAGTCCGATATCACACCGTTTGATGGAGTCCCATCAGTCTAAAGTTATGCCATGAGCAACCAACTTTTGCCATGAGCTCGCAAATTTTTCCATGAGGTCCCTAGTTTTGCCATGAGGTCCCAAGTTTTGGCATGAACTCCCTAGTTTAGCTATGAGCTCCCAAATTTTGCCATGAGGTCCCTAGTGTTGCCATGAGGTCCCAAGTTTTGGCATGAACTCCCTAGTTTAGCTATGAGCTCCCAAATTTTGCCATGAGGTCCCTAGTGTTGCCATGAGGTCCCAAGTTTTGGCATGAACTCCCTAGTTTAGCTATGAGCTCCCAAATTTTGCCATGAGCAACCAAGTTTTGCCACGATCTCCTAAGTTATGCTATGAACTCCCAAGTTTTGCCATGAGCTCCCAAATTTTTCCGTGAGCTCCCAAATTTTGCTATGAGCTCTGTTCCAACTTTTGTAATACACACCAAACAAATCGTGTATAAGAGGCTTAGGATGTAAAAGGATTACAAAAAAAATCTTCATGTACAATTATACCAACTAACTTCATCAAAGAAAATCATTAGAGCAGATAATGGAAGAAAATATAATCACACTAATAAATCAATTCAAATAAGACAAGTCTGCATCATGAAACCAAAAACTGATACTGACTTGGTTGGTTATTTTATTTTGAACTTGATTTTTGGTTAAATCTCAAACTTTATATTCAAGTTGACCTTCAGAGTGAGATCTACAAGCCCCCTAAACAATTTTAAACCCACACAAAGTTTTAATAATTTAGGTATCTTTTGAGAAGAAAAAGTTTGGAAAGTCTGCTGTTTTTGAAATATTGATTTAATCGTAGCTTGTTTCGCTGATACGTTAGATGAAAAAAAAAAAAAAAACCCTGAATGTTATTTATCATCTACATAATAAAATAGTCACACCCTGGAAGGTTGAAACTGTGACACGTCAGAGCTTGTGTGACATTTCGCCCACACAGACTCCAACAGGAACTCCTGAGATACAGCAGATTCTTAACAGTACTATAACGAAATCCAAACCATCTACTGGATCTTGTCGGGAGAGGAACGAGTCGAGCAACACGAGGCCGAGTAATTCTACCGTTGAGTGAAAGCTTCAACTTCCAAGTATACCACCACCACGTCCAAAACCGTGTCCGTTATAACTGTCTGTTCCCACTCTATGACTTGTGACTGTATCCTCCGTTCCTTCTCCCTCTATTGTATGTTGTTCCTTATGATCGCTCAACCTACCACGAAGTCACCGCTCACCGGTATCGTTCTGTATGAGATCATACAAAAAAGAAAAGAACAAGCGGACGTATTCACAACAATTTCTCTAATTGGCATTCGGAACGTGAATTCAGTTGAGTGTCATTATCAAGGCGTTCTACACTAACCTCAATACAAGTATTAAATAATAATAGTCCAGGAGATAGCGTGCAAAAAAGTTTCTGACAAACATCAAGCTAAAAATTTGTGTACTAGTTAATCTTTTAGTGCGCCTTTTAAGAATATGTGATCGGCTAAGTTCGTCTGCGGGACATAACTTAGCAATAAATAGGCATTTGAAAAAAACAAAATGGTGGAGAGATGCCCCATGTCCCGTCCATTATGGTGGACAATATCATTTTTATGATCCTGAGTACAAAATTAATTAGTAGACCAAAAATTAAGTTGATGGTAATTTGTTCCTAGCTATGTGACCACTTTCACTTGGAGTAACATTTGAATAACTAACCTAATAAGTGGCGAACTAACATCAACTTGATTATCAGTTTACTAACTATATTTTGTACTCAGGATCATGAAAATCACATGGTCCACCATAAATGGCAGGACATTTTTTTTTTTCAAATGCCTATTGCCAAGCTATTTCTCGCAGACAAACTTAGACGACCACATATTCTTAAAAGGCACTAAAACATTAACTTGTACACTAAATTCCAGCTTGATGTTAATCAGACACTTTTTTGCATGCAATCTCCTGGAATATAAGGATGTATTAAAATAAATAGCAAAAGATAAAATCTTATCCAGGCTTAGTCAAAACTATATTGATGATTCGGTCCCAAATAATACTTAAGACTTAAAATAGAAACATTCCATCAGTTAAACACTACAAAATATGAGTCCTTTTTTCACAATCATTGTAATATTGCTTATTTCATGCATTACCGCAATATTGAAATGACAATGCATAAATAGATACTGTTAGCATTGCAACAGTATCAATTTATGCATTGTTACTGCAATCAACATTGTCACAACATTGATGCCACAATCCATTATTATCGCAATATTAATTGAGCCATTAATTATAAAAAAAAGTATTTTTATGATTGCTAAATTTCAAACTTAATTGTTTTAACTGTTTAAATTCCTTTGTCTTAACTCACAAACGTAGAAGTGTTCAAATAAATATAAATAAAAAGGTAATAAATATGAAAAAAAAAATGTGTTCTAATAAAAAGAATTGTGGAAAAAATAAAATAAAAATTCAAGCTTTCAACAGCTATTTAGTACTTTCTAATAAAATTAATCCCACTTCAACATGTTTTTTGGCTTAATTATCATTTGATGGGTTTTTACTGTAAAAAAAAAACACTTTTTACAGTCTTTTCTGTGGTCGTTGATTTATCAAGAGAGGAAAAAATGTAATTCAAGTTTTACAATGTTTTATAAATAGACTCAATTAGTGTGGCACATAGCTTCCTCGCATCCTATCATGTACTTTATTAATTTTATGCTTTTACAAGCCATTATTGTCTAATTTATTTAATTTTCCCCCGTTTTTTTAATATGTCAAAATTGATTTGATATTTTACATAAATTAAAGTATCAATTAATCAAACGTTAAAGAGCGCAGACGGTTGAAATTTATCTAGAGCTATCTCCGGGCTACTTTCGACAAATCATCCAAATTTCATAAAAATAAAATTCGTTCTTTTAAAGATAAAGGTGTAAATAAATGTATGTTTGTGCATATGTGGAAGAGAAACAAATGGACGCAGAAGGTTGAATCTTATGTGGGGCCAACAATAGGCTATTTATGACCTACCATAAAAATTTTATTAAAATCGAACGAGTGTTAAAGATATTGTTGGTTCACAAAAATTGAGATACAGACTGACACGGAACCAAAAATGTTCCCTGATGTCTGAAACGGATTTCTGTCTCGTAATTTTTGAAATGGGAGACATAAAATGTTTTCGTTTTTCAGAACGATCACATAGCTTCCGTTACCTTCGGTAAGCTCGAAAGCAAAAATGTATTGAAAAATAACAAGCAATTTTTCTAATAAATTAAGATAGCTAAAGTTAAATGTTAAATAGTTAACATATTATAATTAATTATCATCTTATATTCATAAGTATTAAGTACTAAAAGCAACTACTAATCAGTACTACTAATGTTTTTTTTTTTAATCCCGCAGTCTAACAATATTTTAACCTACATGTACTTAAATGGATAATGGATACAGTGTACATACATACATGATAACTCAGAACTTACAAGGATACGAAAATTTATCAGTTCGAAAACATTCAACCTTCATCAAAGGGTAAAGAAGGCATAAAATTATTCTTAATAGCACTTGTAACAAGCACTTTAAAAAAACAAAAACAATTTTTGAAACTGTCAAATTATATTGAGTGCGGAAGCAAAACGTGAGAGGAAATGCGATAATTTTTTTTGTTTATTATATATAGACTTTATGAGGGCAAATAGGGTGGGCAGGAAAAACAATAAAGATAATGAAATGGAGCTGCTTCTCGCGTGCTTTCATATCATGTGTGATAAAAAAAACTTCAAAAAAAGAGGGGGGGGATGATTAGAGAAAGAAGGAAATGCTGATAAGGGAGAGAGAGGCAAAAAAACCGAAAAACTTTCACGTAGGTACATAAAATAATTGCTAACAGAGCATTAATATACTCAGCACTGTTCACTTAACGTAATTGTTTTCGAAAAAGCGTGGTTCAATGATCAAGTTTTCATACAACAAGTTCAAGTTAGATGTTAGTGTATAATAATTCAAGCGGACAAAACATGCTTCACTATGTTTAAAAAAAAAATAAACATTATCAATGTTGTTTATCACAACCATGTCACGCATTTAGCGGGAATTCTATGTAATTAGGTTGTTTAAACAGAGCTGTTTTGAGACATTTAGATAAAGTCGAAGAGTAAAACCTTTTAATTTTTTTAAAACAGAAAAGGTAAATATAACGATTAATCCAAATTTTATCATCATCAGTTAGCTGATAGCTGATAAGTAATAATTAAAAGAGTATACTTGATCAGTTCAATCCAGTTTTTTTAACAGAACAGTTTTTTTTTTTGTAAGAACTTAATCAGTTTAAAGTAAAACCAGTTCAATCCAGTTTTTTTTAAAACAGAACAGCTTTTTTTGTAAGAAGTAAAACTTAATCAGTTTTGTGTTTTTAAGAAAGTTTAAAACCAATTAAACAGTTAAATCATCAGTAAACAGATGATTAAAAATCAATTGATTAACTAAATAAGTTTATTATACCATTGTAAATACAGACAAAATGCAACAATAGGTCACAATAAACTAAGTCGAAATAAAATAATATCATTAAATATAATTACAATAAGTAATTAAAAATCAATTACAAAACTCTTTAGATTTAATAAAACTTAAAAGTAATTATTTATAAAACAAAGAGGTATTTACGTTTTATAATAGACAAAACATAAAAACTCAAAAAAAAAAAAAAAAAAAAAAAAAAAAAGGCTAAACGATAAATAAAATATCCAAGTCTTAAAAATTAATCTAACAAAGTTTATCATCTTCTTAAACAAAAATCCACATAGAACAAAGTAAATTGATAATAAAATAGATACCATCAATATAATATATACTTTTAAAAAAAAATACTTTACTACCGTAACACCAATGAATCATTTAAAAGTGAAGCCGCATAGAGATAGCAAATGACATTATGTGACAATAGATAACAAATAGATTGATAGTATAGCTTTAAAACCAACATTATTAACAAAAAGAAAACTATTAAACAAAAAATCTTAAAATTAAATTACTTTTTAAGAGATTTTTTTTTTTTTTTTAGAAAATCCATAAATTTCTATATAATAGTGACAAGTAAAGAATGGAATTAGCTATAAAAGAACTTAAAAAAATCAATAACATTTAAAGTATGACAAGTAAAACAATAGACTAGATTAGTAATCGTTAAAACTGTTTACCAAGTTTCAAAAAAAAGCACTTAAAAGTTGCTTTATTGTATAATATAATAGCGTTTTTGACTTCTTTAGTAGAAAATAAAGGAACATTTAAAAACAAAAACGTGTAATCTGTTTTAATTTAATTCAGTAGACAGAAATAATGAAACAAAAATTGAATTTGTTGGTTATCATATTATCTTTAGAAGGGTATTGCCATCGAATATGATGGGTCTTGTCAGGGAATCGAAACCGGCCTATCGTCGAAGAAGACAAATATTTCAATCCCGATGAATATTAAAAGTGAACTTCACTAAACATCGTAAATTCTTCTTGTTCAAGACAATTGTTTATATCGAGAAGTAAATTATATTGAATTTCACTTAAAATCCTAACTTCTGCTTGTCTTTAAGACAATGATTTAAATCCAGCAGTAAATTAGTTTTGTACTTCACTAAACATCGCAACTTCTTGTCTAAGACAATTATTTAAATGCAGAAGTAAATTATGATTGAATTTTACAAAACATCGAAACTTCTTCTTGCGTTTAAGACAATTATTTAAATGCAGAAGTAAATTATGATTGAACTTTGAACTTCACTAAACTTCGTAACTTCTTCATGTCTAAGACAATCATTTAAATCCAGTAGTAAATAATTAATATAAAAATGCAATTTTTCAAAACTAGTCTTATTTTCAACCTTTTTTTTTCTGTTTTCTTCACCTTAAAATTGGGGTAATAGGTGTGCAATGAAACTTAAAAAGCAAATAAATTTGACTTTTTTTGGGGGGGGGGGGGGGGGGTTCTGTATTCTTTACCTTAGTTGTATAAATGTGCAAAATTTAGGGAAGATTTAATGACGGTAAGTGGTTCAAAATTGGGGTAATAGGTGTGCGATGAAACTTAAAAAGCAAATAAATTTGACGCCATTTTTTTTTTTTTTTTGGTTTCTGTATTCTTCACCATAGTTCTTTCTATATGTGCAAAATTTGGGGAAGATTGAATCACGGGAAGTGGTTCAAAATTGGGGAAACGGAAATGTGCGATGAAACTTACAAAGCAAAGTAATATAAGACCAGTAATTATGATTGAAATTCACTTAAAATTTTAAAATCCTAAATTCTAAGACAATTTTTAAATGCAGAAGTAAATTATATTGAACTTCACTAAACATCGTAACTTCTTCTAGTCTAAGATAATTATTTAAATTCAGTAGTAAATGATTAGACTTTACTAAATATAGTAACTTCTCTTTAAAAATTATTTATTAAACTGCAATAAATAATTGAACTACTGTTATAGAATCGTGAAAGCACTCCAATTAATCCCTAGGGGTAGATTGTTCACAGCCTCTTAAATATTACAGATAATAATATAAGATAGTTAGTCTAGTTTATACAAGGAGATAGTCCAAGTCGGTGAAAATAATGACTTTCCAACTCGAATCAAATCGTAAACAAGGAAGGAACATTGACTGTTATCTAGAGCAAGGCCTCAGAGTTTGTAGGTAGGGCGAAAGAAAAAAACAACAATCAATAAAAAAAACTATAAAATACTAAGTTAAGAGAGGGACTTGATTATTCTGCTTATCCAATATCCCTTTTCACAAAGCCACCATTTTAGGGTCAAGAGCTGGTTAGAATCGATTTACTGTCAACATTCAACATGAATAGACAAACAACTTAATCTAACTAAAAGCATCCTTCATAAGCTGCTTTCAGGCACACTTCATACGAAATTCTATTTACGGAAAATATCGATAGTAACAAAATAAAATAGTAATAGACCCTTAAAGTCTAGTAAAGCAATCAAAGAGAACATAGCATGCGCTTGTCAACAATACCCTCTTCAAATTAACCCACAAATGTCAGTTTTCTAAACTGTATTGAAGTCTAAAAATAACATGATGCTTTGTAGAAACGATAAAGCAAGCATCAAATAATACTAGTATAATAACTAACGTGCTTTATAATAGAAGAAAAACTGTACAGAAATATAGCAGCGTCTTTACATCTTAACACGTTTGACAAGGGAGTAATTTTTTCGTTTGACAAGGGGGACATTTAATGGATGAAACTGGGTTAGCGTGCCATGCCGCTTCATCAGCTATATGAACCGTATGATTGGCTCAAGCAATCAGAACATCTTACTCAAGTAGCTACCCATCGCCATGCTTGAGGAATACCGAATGTGAGATACCTTTTCGTACTCAGAAATCAAACATAGACGATAGAACCTCCAGCTATAGCATAAATGTCAGCTATGAGCTACCAGTGGCCCCTTATTATCTTAATTACCATCATCAATGTAGGGAAATACAATCGGATTGATGCCATTTTGCTAATTTTTTTCGTAATTTTTTCGTTTGACAAGGGGGACATTTAATGGATGAAACTGGGTTAGCGTGCCATGCCGCTTGATCAGCTATATGAACCGTATGATTGGCTCAAGCAATCAGAACATCTTACTCAAGTAGCTACCCATCGCCATGCTTGAGGAATACCGAACGTGGGATCCCTTTTCGGAGACGGGAATAGTTTGTCTCAGACGATAGAACCTCCTGCTAAAGACAAATGACAGCAATTAGCAACTAAGGAGCCCTTATATCTTAATTACCATCATCTATGTCGGGAAATGATTGAGTTAGACAAAAGAGTAGAAGAAAAGTGAGTGTACCCAGACAATCGTGATTACACAAATAGTAGAGATATCTTTATAACCAAACTCACAGATCTATCTTGTATCGTAGCTATAAGTTTGAAGTGGTAGAATAACTTTATAATTGAGCTATTTTTATACTATCATAGACCCCACTCCCATTCGGTAGGTTCCTCTTCCATAGACAAATGCATTTTAATAAGGCACTTATACTCATTTATCTTTGTGCGACGTTATCTTAGAAGAGACTTCTTGGGAAAGCCACCTATGAGATTTTTTAAAGCATTTTTTTAATAAATTGTTTGATGGGGACCAACGCAACCGAGTAGTTTGCGTGCTTGCAACTCGTCAAAACACAGATATCTAGAGAAATAAGTGCGTTGATGTTGGTCATCTTAATAAATACAAAGAACAGTCAATCCAAGTAGCTTTATAAAGCCATTATTAGTGCAGATTTTGGAGTTACATTATAATGAAGTTCTAGGCCTTCCGGTGGTGACCGCGTTCCGACGTTTCGCTCCTGTTCGCATCTTCAGGGGTGTTCATGGTGTCCTAGGTTTAAGACAGGTGTGAACTCTTGGTGTCCTAGGTTTAAGACAGGTGTGAACTGAGGAAAACCTAGGACACCATGAACACCCCTGAAGATGCTTCTTGCAGTAGGAGCGAAACGTCGTAACGCACACCCTTCGAGACGCGGTCACCACCGGAAGACCTAGAACTTCATTATAATTGTAACCGCGGAAGCCTACGAACATTGGTAGAGTTACATTATAAAAAATATGTTTTGGGCGAGTCATATGATGTTGGAGACTAACGTAACACTCTGTCGGTGTCTTTATAGAAGCCGCAAGCTACTTTGATAAATAAACAAGTATTATTTTCCGTGGAGAGACTGTTTCTTTGTATTTACCGATTTGTCTGGTTCAAACCCCAGAGAGGTAAGACATATTTCACACTAATAATCACATCCAGCAGATGAGAAAAGTGGTCGATCTCCCGACCAGTAATATTAACCTATTGATGAGGATCATGATGAAAAAGAAACAAGCGGGTAGGGTAGTAGAGAGGGGGGAGGGAGGTAAAGAGGGGGAGAGTGAGAGAGAGAGAGAGAGAGAAAGAGAAAATTGGTAAAAAAAAAATCCATTCATAAGAAGAATGTGACCAAAAAAGGGTGAACAATTTTAGAGTGGATTATTACGGAATGAGCACAATAAGAATAATAAGCCATCCGACCTAACATACTGTGACTGTTCAAGTAGACACTTGACCTGTTTCTTCAACACGACATAAGTAGGGTCTCTTTCACTAAACAAGCCCAAACTTTTTGTCCCTAAAATAAGCACCGTATGGAGAATGAGAATAAGGATTAAAAACCTTCCTCAATCAATAAAAACCAACAAAAATATTATGATAAACACAAAAATAGGGTGGGGAGGGAAACGTCATTCAGGAATATAGGTACTAAAAATAAAATTCAAATTCCATTTACACTAAAATGAGGGAAACAAACGTCATTCAGGAAATATTTAAGGTACTAAAACTAAAATTCAAATTCCATTTACACAAAAATAGGGAAACAAACGTCATTCAGGAAATATTTAAAGTACTACAAATAAAATTCAAATTCCATTTACACAAAAATGAGGGAAACAAACGTCATTCAGGAAATATTTAAGGTACTAAAAATAAAATTCAAATTACATTTACACAAAAATGAGGGAAACAAACGCCATTCAGGAAATATTTATGGTACTAAAAATAAAATTCTAATTCCATTTACATAAATATGGGGGAAAAACGTCATTCAGGAAAATTTTAAGGTACTAAAAAATGAAATTCAAAAACAAATACATATTATCATTTAGCTTGCATGATAATTTAAGTTCCATTAACAAAAAAGTGGGAATAAAAACGACATTCAGGAAATATTTAAGGTACTAAAAATAAAATTAAAAAAATAAATATTATCATTTGACTTAAGATAATTCAAATTCCATTTATCAGAAACTTGATCTTTAGATATTTTTGACTGCACGCATGCCATACTGATATTAAACTCTTTAGATTTGGCTTATCTTAGTCGTATTGATAAAACATATTAGTAATAGATTTTTTTTTTAAAGTATATAAAACACTAAACCAGTAAATACTTTCCAGTAGATACTAGGAATAAATACTTTTGAAGATATATAAAGTTGATAAAAACAATTTTGAGAAAACAGAAAACGTCGAATTTAGAAATTAATAAGGTATGAACAGTGGGCTAACTATGACCCACCATCTAAATATGTATCATCAAATAGGGACAAGGTAGTATTTAAGAGAAGGTGAGTTTGTAAAAATATTGGAGGACAGACCGTCGTGATACCCCATAAATGTTCCCTTACATCTGAAAAGGATTTCTGTCCAGGAGTTTTTCGATTCGGAGGTGTAAAAAAAAACTTTTTTAGACTCATTGAATCATAAAACATCTACGCATAAGCGTCATTCAAATTTGATCAAAGGTATTATTACGGTGAATATACCCTGTTCCAATTAGGTTCAGTTATGTTCCGTACTTCTTAGGTGAATTAGAACGCACGCGAGGGAAATAAGGAGAAAGGGAAGTCTATGTAAAAGTTTTAAGGTCTTCATGACCCCTTATACTGTACTCCAAAGAAACATTTCTCCTTTTTTACGTGCAAGCTTAAAGCATTATTTATAAAAGTTGTTTCATGTTACACTTAAGAAAACATAATAAAAGTTTTAAGATTAGAGAATAACAAAAAAAAAAGAATTCTTAGTTAAAAATGTAACAAAAAGTTTTCTTAATACAGGTTTTTTTAAAAGGCTGAAACTGACGTTTAGAACAAACATAATGTTAGTTTTTTGTAACATGAAATTACTTCCTCTTTACATAACATACTTCGTACATTAGAAAGAAAATTATAATTAGATCAACGCTACATTTGCACGAGTGGCGAGGCGAATGTGCACTCGGTTGACTAGTCTTTCGCCTCGCAGCTCGTGGCGCTCGCGCTGGGAGTGGTTATTTGAGACGAGTCAAAGACTAGCATCGACAAGGCGAATACACGGCGAATGTGTAAGCAGTCGGATCGCGTTGTTGGGCGACTGACGAATGCAACTCGCCAGTGCACGCGATTTACTAGTGCGAATGAGTAGATGATGTTTAAGAGGTAGAAAGAAAAGTATGCTCTTGTTTAATATTGTTCTTAAAATATTTAAAGTGGAAAGTAAAAAATTCATATTATAAATGCGAGGAATTCAAGGCTTCACTATAGAGATATGAGGGGATATTAAATCAATCAATTTTAACGATTGTATAAAAAATTGTTGTTTTTTTTAATAGCTTTTATTACATTTTTTTTCAGTCCAATTAATGTGAAAGAATGGAAGAACCGGTCGATTATAATAATTGTAATTACGCAACCTTCAGGTCAAAACTGATCTGACTAAAAACCCACGTGGCTCGCTAAATATATAACAAATCAACTTTCCCCAAACAATCCTACACATATAATAATTTTACAATATATAATCAATATGTATCACTAATATATATATATATATATATATATATATATATATATATATATATATATATATATATATATATATATATATATATATATACCTATATATAAAATTATTTCTACAGCATTAGATAAAATTATTTAATTAAAACATTCTAAACCAACATGCAACTCTTTCACATTCTTAAAAAGAAAGTAGGATCACGCAAATCATTATTTATTGTCTGCAAGCCACGGTACTCATTAAACCACAAATATCAACAAATTTCCCAAAGTAAATTTAATGTCGGTATAGGTCACAAATTTTACTTTCCCCTATCCAATTTATCTTATCGTACATTATATGATTCTAATATAAATAACTTAAAGCGCTTAATATACCTAAATTAAATACATTTTATCTACGGTTGTTACGAAATATAAACATTGTATCTCTGTTTAGATGCGTAGAAAGTGATTCGTTACGTACTTGTATTCATTGCGCTTGCGCGTCTCATAGTTTTGAAAAACCCCTCTTCTTTACCACCCTAGGGCGGTAAAGAAGAAGAATTCTTTAGTTTTTTCTCCTAAAAATTTTTATTACACAGGCTGCGAAACGTCGGGAATTAAACCTATTATCAAGAAGCGATCACCATCGAAAGACCTGAAACTTCATAGCAATATTGAACGCAAAAGCCTACGTGATGCATTATTTGAAGTGAATTTAACCATATAGGTTTTTACGACTTCTATAGGAAATGTGCATTTGTTGATAAGATTGTATAATTTACATTTATTAAAGGATTATATTTGGAGGTCTTGTAAAAATGAAGTTGTCTATAATTTACATTAACATATACATGTATAGTATATGACATATACTATACTATATACATTGTATATGGTGCCATATATAGAGTTTCAGTATTAATTAAATTTGAAATTAAGACGTTATCTAATATATAAAACAACTTCTTTACTATAAAAGAATAATTAATGAAGTTGGTTGTTATAGCTAATGTTGGTAAGGAACTTACAAATGCGCTAAATATCATTCAAAGAATATATCATTATCAGATCATTGTCACATTTTTATATTATTATTTAAATCATTATTAAAATACAGCTTGTAACCATTGTAACTTTAATAAAAACATCTGTATCAACTATTTACTTACGTGATTTGACTAGAAATTAGACAAATGTATTCTTTAATATTTATTCAACATTGAATAATTATGTTAATAAATCAAATACTTTAAAATTGTTGAAGTATATAAGTAGGTCAAAATGTGAATAGAATGGAGCTAAAAAGCACGTGCTCGTTAATTGTTACATACAGTTACTAGTACATCAAATTCAATGACAAAAAGTAAACACCAACAAAAAAACTTTTGGAATTAATTCTTTACATTTTTTTACAAGAGGTATTAATTTGTATGAATGAGATTTTCTGTCATATATTATAAATTTAATACAGAACTATTATCATCTACTAGAATTAATTAAATTAACATTTTTCTCTATTGATTGTTTAAGAACAATCTGCACATGGGTATTATACTTAATAAACAAATTGTATATGCTATAATACAATTGCTAAATATGTATATTGCGAGCTAAACTAACCTCTAGAAAAATCACCATTGTAAGTCCACTAAACTAATGTAAGAATAGATGGGATATATAAAATAGTTCAAAGTAGGAATAAAATTATATCAATTATTTTTTTAAGTATGTATGATAAATTGATAAGAAAAAAAAATTAACAAATTTTATGCTATAAAAAAAATAAAAATTGAAACTTTCTAAATAAAGGTAAGTAGGTGAAGTTTAAATGCCGGCTTAAAGGTGCCGAGGAGATTGGAGTGAAAGGGGAATTGCAAGGACTTTCAAGCTGCCCATATGGAAACAGTTATAACCAGACCACGTGCTTCCCATGCCTTCCCCGCTGCAGTGAAACACCGGCCAACTTCACTAACCTATAAATCCTAACCTCCTCAAACCAAGCATAACCATTTACCCATCTTCATAACCATAAAGAACCAATTTTATTTAACAAAACAACATGGCATTGCTTTAAAATGTGTCTAAATAAATATCAAAATCAACAAAGCTAAATATATATATAGACTATTTTAGTTCCATATGGTACAGTTAAAGGCGTTGAACTCTATTTCATTTAAATTTTATAAAAAATAATTATAAGGTTATTTTTTAAAATTTTATTTTAAACTTATAATACAAAGATTTAACAATCATTTAATTATTATTTTGGTAAAAATTTATAGCGTTCATAGATTTTTTTTTTTTTCAATATACCTATATTATTTTAATTTGTTGTTTTTCTTGTGCCCTTATTTAACGATTTCTTTGTGAATAAGGGTATCAACACCAAAAAGATCTCATATTATACACCCTTAACGAGTTACAAACAATATATTTTTATATTGTACCTTCAAACAAGTATGTTAAATAGTATTTTCAAAGGTCCAAATTTAGCCTTATAACTACTCTTATTTGGTCCATTTATAACTGAACTAAATTATATTTATTTAGGTATCTATATTAATAAACAAGCAAAAAAAAAAAAGAAAAAAAACCACATTATTTGGCATAAATGACTTTAATTTTAATCCGGCAGGGAACATTGATGCAGTAATTGAAAACAAATTTCTTTAATTCGAAAAAATAGCAAATACCATTATCAAAATGTACATAATCTACCTTTCAATGTTATATAATACATATTTTGCTTTGTTAGACACATTCATTAATTTTTCAAAACGGTATCATTTATGCTTAATTAAGTATATAATTTGGTAGTTATATGATATCTTTAAGAAATAATGTATATAAATTTATCTTATCAATAAAAGCATTACTTTTACCTGATTGATTAGGTTTACCGACTTATTGTTATAAGGTTTCATTTTAATTAAAGCATAGAAAACATTCCT
The DNA here is from genome assembly GCA_951217055.1 of Gerris lacustris. NCBI lineage: Eukaryota > Metazoa > Arthropoda > Insecta > Hemiptera > Gerridae > Gerris > Gerris lacustris. The sequence continues at coordinate 56,060,627 of OX578283.1, read as the reverse complement.
TTTTTTAGTTCCATATGGTTAAGCACGTGGTCGTGATCTACTTAAAAATGTTATAATTTCTATAATCCAGGATTTTTTTAGAATCAGTAGATTATGAAAATTTCTCTTTAGTAAGTATATTTTTATTTGCGGGCTATGAATAAAACTGGCTTATTTTAACTCAAGCCGTAAAAACACGTAAATATATATATACATTTGTTTTAAATTAATTAATTTAAATCAAATTATAATTATTATTAACTACGGGAAACAGACAGTGAAAAATACACTCCTGTGCCGGGATCCCGGCACAGGAGTGTATTTTTCACTGTCTGTTTCCCGTAGTTAATAATAATAATTATAATTTGATTTAAATTAAAATTTAACTTTCCGTAGTATGAAAACTACCAAAAACTTAAAAATTGAATTAATTAATTTGTTATTTAATGCACAATTATGGTCTTTAGATTACCATATAAAATGGATTCATTCATTCTTATCATGTTTTTTTCTTCTTTTACTATGTTTTTTTTGTACTTTTAGTATTATCTTATCCCAGTTAAAAAACAGAGATAAGCAAAGACGCCGGAGAGGAAAAATTCTCATTTAAATGGGATTGTTATTTATCAAGTGCCACCGTAAATATCCGAGAATTCATGTGCTACTGTAAATCGCCAAGAAATCATGAGCTACTATAAACAGCCAAGAAATCATGTGCTGCTGTAAATAACCGAGAAATCATGTGCTACTGTAAATAGCCTAGAAAACATGTGCTACTGTAAATAGCCGAAAAATATTGTGCTACTTAAAAATAGCTGAAAATGTATGTTCTAAAAATAAATAGCCTAATAATGGAAAAAATAATTCTATACCATGATTTGATTGAGTTTTTAAAAATAAAAATGGATTGCTGCTTTAAGTTAAAGATTTATAAGAATTTTATATTTATTTACTACATACTTAAAATTTATTTAAACATAAAATCGCTAAGAAAAATAATCTACACCTAAAAAAAATAATAACGGAGTTTTATAAATTGATAACCTTATGATTCGTAATAAATTAATTTATGGAAAGGAAAAAACTACAATCAATAGTTTATGTGTTAAAATTATACTAATTTCCAATCAAATCCCGTTTTACTGGAAAACAAAATAAAAACAATTCTTGGATATAAAGCCAATAAAAAAACATAAGACTTTTTTTAAAAAAAAAGGTCTAAAGTGTTTTAAGTTCATGAATGAATGATATCAGCTTTTAATCTCAATAAAATTATCGTCTTCTATTCTTAATCAGCTAGAAAATACAATGAGAAAGTATAAGGTTGAATATAGGTTAATCAAATATTAACTACATTGCTGCCTTAATCAGCTGAAAATAGATAGACCAACTGAAAGTTCAGGTAAATATTAATAATTGATAAGGCTTTTATCCATTTAATTTTTAAACACATTTACAACTACAAGTGAAGGAAGGGAGAGTGGATTTTTCAATAAATTATTTGATAAATTCAATCTTTATACATTTATTTTTAATCTGATGTTAATTTTCGACGTATTTGATTATGTCAATAAAAAAGTGATGCAATTATTATATTGTTACGATGAATAAAAAGTACTTGTGTTTGTATTTGATTATATTATTATTTTGAATAAAAAGTACCTTTATTTGTCTATTTTATTATATTCTTTAATATCTCATTAAAACTTTAAAATAAAATGGGAACATAAATTATTATTTTTTTTTTTTTTGCAACATAAAATGAATGCGATATTAAACCTATTTGTTCTCTTAAACTCTTCAGCATTTAAAAAAAAAAACAAAAAAAAAAAACACGAAATAACTAAATAAAAAATTAAGTTATATAACTTATTAGAGATAATATAAATTGTATGTATTTAAATTAAATAAATACTTAGTATCATATGTATATAAATGAAATTATTAATAAATGCTTACAGGGTAAAAATACCATGTGGTGTATGTATAAAAGCACGTGTTCTAAAAATATCAAATATTAAATTAAAATCATAAACATATAATTCAATACTAAGAATTATTTATATATTTAGCAATATTTATATATTTAGAACGAGTCTGAATTTAGCATTATTTTATATTTAGAATGAGTTTATATTTAGCATTATTTTATATTTAGAATGGTTTTATATTTAGAATTATTTTATAATTAGAATGATTTTATATTTAGAATTATTGCTTTATTTAGCATGATTTTACTTTTTCTTTTTAGCATTATTTCATATTTAGAAGGATTTTATATTTAGAATTATTATTAAATTTAAGAATTTATTGTTTTATTTAAGAATTATTTTTTTAATTGTTAGAATTTTATTACAACTGTCCAAAAAATTAATATGATATTGTAATAAAACTATAATTTTGGAAGCGATAAATACAATGAAATAAAAATAAATAATAATAATGTGTAAATAAAAATAACAATATTTAAACTAAACTTTAATATCCATGATACATAAAATTCCCTTCTAGAGTGAAGGGAGTTAAAAGTAGAATTCTTTGACTTTTTTTGTGTATAGATTTTTTTTTTTCTGGTCCTCGATTATTCATAGCAGCAGGTGCAAGAATACCTTACAGCCTCGGGGAGTAAAAGGGGCTTAAAAAGCCGGCCGGCAGGTAGCAACTCTTTAAAATGTAATAGCTGAGGTTAAGATTTATTCCGTAAGACAGGGATTTACCGTCTTAGAGAAGATAAAAAGCTTTAGAATTGCTTCAAAACTTTCATCATAAAAAATTTAAAATTCCTAAAAAAAAAATTGTTCAACCAATTATAAATGCATCATTAATATATAGAATACAAATGTTTAATTCCTCGTAGAATAATAAAAATATTTTAAAATAGAAGCAAAAGAAATATGGGTTAATCTTCAAAATGAAGACAATTATCCAACATGATCACTTCTAAACACAGAAGAGATTATATTCCTTTGTCTAAAGAACTTTTAGACAAAGAGATATCATTTACTTTATATAAAAGAGTTAATATAATTTTATCTAAACTGTTTATTAGACTAAAAATATATATATTTTTTTTAATTCAGCGATAAATTGCTGACTACAGTAGTTTACATTTCACTGATCCAATTTTTATATTGAAGAATTACAAAATTCGGTCAACTTTAAAGGAATGGTGTTATTACATGATTCATCAATCGCCGAATAATTCAGTATTTTTTATTTAATATAAATAAAATAAATCATTCAAATACATTTTTTTAAATTGTGAAATGAGCAACACTGGTTTCGTAAGATAGCAAAAAAGTAAACAAATTAAGGAATAGTCAAATTCTCCATTAGGACGAAAGTAGTAGGTACTAATGTATCCTCGAAAATGAAGGTCGCAAACACAACAGATTAAATCGACTAACTATTTATAGACGCAAAACAATAAAGCTTAAAAAATATTTTAATAAAGACTATAAGTTTGTCTTAATTTAATTTTGTTCGCCATATGCTAAAGGTTTATAATAAATAAGCATGGGGCAGTTTTATACACGTGCATTTTATTACATAAGAACTAAGTTTTACGTATGCATTTCAATATTTAAGAAAATAAGAGAGATAATAATTACAGATATCCTTTTGACATTATAATAATTATTTAAAATGTTATACGAATTACAAACAAAGGTCTCATTACAATTAAAGCTGAATTTTAATTGTGTTTTAACAATAAACAATTGAGTTTACAGTTACATTGATTTAACTGTGATATAGCCAAGATGGTTTCGAATAATAGTTTTTATATAGTTGTATAATACTGGATAAAAGATATTTTTATTATTGTCATTGAGCTTAAAACAATAGAGAGATAAAGTTCTGTCTTTGAGATATATTTGATATGATCAAGTTCCATTAAATGTCTGTAAAAAAACTACTGTAAAAAAGCAATAATTTTCGCCTTAGGTTCAGTAAATGGTAGGTAATAAAGTAAATTGATCAAGTTTTATTTTCGAACCTAGTAAGCATCATAGTAAATTGATCAAGTTTTATTTTTGAACCCGGTAAGCATTATAGTAAATTGACCAAGTTTAATTTTTGAACCTAACTTAAGTGATTAAATTCCAAAAAACTACCTATTGTTGTTGTTGTTTTTACCCACTTTTATGGGTAAAAACAACCAATTAATATTTTATAATTAAGCCTTAGGTGTACCATAGAGCTTAACATAAGTGATTAAGTTCCACAGTATTATGGATAAAAAAAACAACCAATTAAGCCTTAGGTGTACCATAAAGCTTAACATAAGTGATTAAGTTCCGCAATATTATGGATAAAAAACAACTAATTTAGTCTTAGGTGTATGTACCATAGAACTTAACTTAAGTGATTAAGTTCCTCACTATTACAGATAAAAAAAAAAACCAATTTAGCCTTGGGTGTACCATAGAGCTTAACATAAGTGATTAAGTTCCACAATATTATGGATAAAAAACAACCTATTTAGCCTTAGGTGTACTATAGAGCTTAACATAAGTGATTAAGTTCCGCAATATTATGGATAAAAAACAACTAATTTAGTCTTAGGTGTATGTACCATAGAACTTAACTTAAGTGATTAAGTTCCTCACTATTACAGATAAAAAAAAAAACCAATTTAGCCTTGGGTGTACCATAGAGCTTAACATAAGTGATTAAGTTCCACAATATTATGGATAAAAAACAACCTATTTAGCCTTAGGTGTACTATAGAGCTTAACAAAGTGATTAAGTTCCACAATATTATGGATAAGAAACAACCAATTAAGCATTAGGTGTATGTACCATAGAACTTAACTTAAGTGATTAAGTTCCTCACTATTACAGATAAAAAAAACACCCAATTTAGCCTTAGGTAGGGCTACCATAGTAGAAATAACATGTTAAGTAGGTTTACATAATTTTAATGTACTGTAAACTGAAAAAGTTCCGTTTTTGAGCTTTATTCGGTGTTATGATTAAGTTCACATTAAATCTACTTATAACCAATAAACTTAAGGCCTAATTAGCAAAACAATAACTAACTAATGATGTAATTAATTCCATTATTATGTAGGTTTATAAAATACATCATATGATACACATAATCTTGATCAATAAAAACCTTATGATAAATCACTAATCCATCGATGATTAGTTGTTAGGTCAATAAGTAGTCAAACAAATAAATATATTTATAAGGTGCATAAAAGAATAGAATCAATACAGAAACGAATGTAACCAAATTAAAAATCGAACTAAATCATAATATCGAAATTCAAGACTTACTCATTAATAAACGTAATTAAAGTACATACTATAATTGACTATTAAGGCTTCATAGGTAAAGGAATAACAAAGATAATTGTAAATAAACAATACTTAAGTAGGTATATATGATAATACAAGACATTTTATCATAACCAAATGCAGAATTGATTTCCAATCATAATTGTCTTTTTTCGTCCATATTATTATAAAAATTAACCATTAATACAATAGTAATATATTCTCTAATCCAATAATATTTAGCACAGATTATAACAAAAGTTTATTATTATATTTAATTTTAAAGAGTAGAATGAAATAATGGAAGTGTTCTACACCGGTTTTAACGCCCCTTTTTAATTGGACGTATCAAACATTACTTATCAACAATTTCTTAAGTGCAGTGCAGGTGTACATTATCAACAATAAAGTTATAATAAAACTATTAAGAAATATTATAAGTTAGACTTACATTTAAAGATTTTTCTGGTTCTACTTCAACTTTGATATCCTTTTCCAATTTTATGTCTTCTTTACCGAACAGTACGTCCATTAAACTAAAATCACTTAGAGCAGACATGGTATTCCAACACTAGAGACTTTTATTTCGATAAGAATTAGCGATTTAATAAAAATAAATCAGATCTTAAGTTTCACTAACATGAACTTTTTTTTTTTGTTTTAAAATATAAAAAGAAAAAAAACCGTTAAATTTTGGTTAACACATGACACATATAGCGCGTTTCATCGCGGGGTTTTTTAAAATGTTGTTATCACGTAAGTAACATTGTTGTTGGTGTACGAACTATTTGAGTGATTGAACTTTTTTAAAAGAAAATTATTTGTTTACAAGCAACCCGGACTGTTACGAATTAGTTACTGAAGGCGATGTTGGTACAGTCGGAGTAGCTCGCGGAGGGGTCCGGCCGGCTCTGAGCTTCCAACGTGGAAAGGATGACGTCAGGGCTTCTTTACCACCCCACCCCTCCCGATACACTTGCCGCTTTCTCATTGGTCCATTATTTTCCCCCACTACTTCACTTTAAAAAGGCTTTCAAAAATTCACCACATCATAACCAAAATATTTTTCCTCTAAATATAGACCTATCTTTATCGAAGATTTACGAATCTCCATGTGCAGTTTTCAAAGAGGTTTCATTTTACCAGGTTCTATTTCAAAAACCGTGTTATGTATTTTCCGTGTCTTATTTTAATGTTTTAAGAAATTTTCTTACTGCTAATAACTATTTTAACTTGAAATCATGGAATTTGGAGACTTTTTAAGCAACGTAAGTTTTATAAATACCCATTTTAAATGTTTTATAAATACCCATTTTAAATGTTTTCTCCTCATTATACTGTTATATTATTGTTGTTGTTATATATATAATGTCTAGTTATGTTTATGTTCAAATATAACACATACAGTTTATCTTGCTTTTAACATATTAATTACTTATATATGAGTAAAATGGTTTATTTTTTATCTATAACAAGGCTAAGACTTAGTAATCTTTTATGACAGCACAGCTACACACAAATATTATTTTGTACACACTTGGTTTATTAGAATACATATCAGTTATAGAGTGGAGTTCAGGAGTTTAAAAAAATATTTGATGACTACTTTTATCAACTTATTGAAATGAATTGTTGCTCCTGAAAATCATATCATGAATAATAATAATCTAATCTTTTAAAAAGGCAGTGCTAATCAATTATTATATGCATGAGATTTTTTATTGTTATTGTTTTTCAAAGACACACACTCTTGTGCCTGTATAATTGAAGCGAGCTTTTTACATTTAACAATAGATATGCATCTTGTCTGTCTGTCAGTAACGTTTACGTGTCCAACGATAACTTAAGTAAAAGTTGACTGATTTAGTTGATATTTGGTATACATGTTCCTTTTACTAATGCTCAGGCTAAGTTCGTTGGACAGCATCCAACGAATCCGTCTAAGAGTTGGCGTGCAACGCTCTCGTAAGCATGAGCTTCAAATTTAAAATTGGAATTTCAGGACGGGAAAAGATTTTATCATCACTTATTCGATGATATGAACATTAAATAACATTTTTTTTTTTACTAAAACCAACACCGACGCCGCTATGATTTAATAAAGATCGTTAAAAATATTGAAGCGGACCTAAATGTTTAAAGTAGAGAAATGTTTTTACCAATGTATTACATCCTAACATAAAAATTTTAATAGAACTTCATATACATCTTTTACAGCACAATTGAAACAGGCATGTAAAATTTCAACTCATTGCATGCAGATGTTTTTATGTAGCAAAGTGATTCATTTTATGAGTTAAAGTGGAATGGCCGGGACGTGTAGGCGAGTTCAGGAATAGCAGAAAAATCCTTCTCCCCCAATACATGGCTCTCTATTACAAACATTCTTTAAATATCAACTCAAGATTACCTATCCTATATTTATTGCATTACTCTCGTTTCAATGATAGAGCCACGCTATGCCTAGCATAATATACCTTTGTACAATTTAATACAAAAACAAAGGAAACTTAAGATCTCCTATGTGTCTGAATCTCAAATTGTAATCTACTCAAAACAGTTTGTTGCTAGCTCAAGCCTGCAACAATACTGTTTTAATTAGTCTACCGTTTTCTAAATCCTCGCCTCTTTTTTTAAACATTAATTGTTTATTCAAATTTGATGCTATTAATCTAAACATATTAATTATTCCTTTTATATTCAAGGATGAAGGATCTGACAATGAGTTAACATGGGACGATGAAGATGATGATGATGATACGGCATCAGAAGATGATTCCTCTAATGAGCAGGGCAACCAGACTGGAAAGAAACGGAAACTTAAGGTATTGTTATTTCTTAAAATTCTATTACATGAAAGCTAGTATAAGATGCATTTTATCAAATTAAAAACAAAGAATTTGCTGTGAAACATCACTCTTAGAGACCTCTCGTACTTTAGGATATATATAAGTGGATCTAATAAAGGAAATCTCGAATATAATTATTTGGACTTTATTTATTTCAGGATGAGAATAATAAAGATCGTAAGAAACTGCGTCGGGAACGTAAAGTGGCTCCACCTACTTCTGAAGAGATGATTCACCTTAGAGAAACTGAAACCCTCTTCAAATCTAATCTCTTTCGCTTGGAAATAGAGGAAATGCTCAAGGAAATAACACCGATTAAAACCTTTCAAAATGCAGCAAAAACTTGGATAGATAGTTTTAGAAAATATTTAAAAAGTCTTAAAGAAGACGATGATTGGATTCATGTGAGTTTTAACCTATATTTATACATTTAGTTAAACTTATTATCAGGCTTCGGAAATAATCTTATCATTAATTTTAATGCAGACATCGAAATATAGAAGGCTTAAATATCCTGATATATTTCGATTTTAAAATCTCTTATAATTCTAAGTTTAAATTTTTGTTTTCTATTTGATTATAGGTAAGTGATACCGAGTGGCTGAATGATATTGGTGTTTGTTTACCTTTGTCTGATCTGGAGAAAATATATGACGGTGTTTATAAATTTTTACGCCCCATAGATGTTAAACCTGTTGGAACTTACAACGCTGACTGTACTATGGGACCTAAATTTAATGTTGACGTTGCAGTCATTGTGCCAAAGGTATTTTTTTATTTCAATAACTGAATTATTAGAGGAGTTGTTTTTACACTCATGCTGATTTATGAATATGATGTTTTAAAGAGTATATTAACCCATTCAAAGCGTATTCCAATTCTGGAACGTACCTCCGTGCCAGGTTTAAAACAATACCAAATGGGATTACATGATTTAAAACAATTGTTATTGGGATCCACTATTGATACATTCCAGTTGGCCTGGCGGACCCTTGTAAGAGGGTTCTTCCTGAAGCAGAAAAAATAAAAAAAAGTGGTGGAGTGCTAGAGTGGAGTAGAGTCCACTAGGGATCCAACTGCAGGCAGCCTTAGCATGGCAGGGAACCATAGTGGATCCAAATGCGTTCAATGTACAATTACACAAAGAAGAACAGCTTGATGTCCTTAGACATAGACATGTTTACCCACTTTTGTTATAATCCAAATAACTGTTATTCTAATTAGGTTGTGACCCCTGTCAGTAAAGATGTTTTTAAGTAAAGATGATTATTTCATTAAATTTGACAAGATATTGCCAATTTGATTAAATGAGTTTCAACACTTTTATAATTCCTTTTTTGACCTACCACATAAAAGGACCTATTTAGTAAAATTAACAAAATATTTGAATGTCTCCAAATTCAAATAATTTTGGACAGAGATCCTTTTGAGAACATTTTTGGTCTTGCGTCTGTCCAAAATTTTTGCAAACCACCATATCTTAAATACTCCTCAATTGACTTTGATATTTGGATGGTAGGTCGGACCAATAGTCCAGTATTGGCCCCAAATTAATTTCTTCAACCTTTTGCTCCCTTTGCTTTCTCTTCCGCATGATCATCACCTCTACCTTCAAAAGTACTCTTGCGATTTTGATCCCAATTTGAATGGTTTGTCAGAAAGTAGCACATAGATGGTCCCATATTAATAAAATTGTATCCCAATTTGGATGGTTTGTCAGAAAGTTGCTCATAGATGGTCCCATATTGGACCCCCATTGGGAATTGAAACTGATCCATATCTTATGAGACCATTTGTCCATTAATTAAACTGGAGGAAACTACTCAACAATCGGCAGACTATTTTAAAAAAAAGCATTTACAATTTATTATTTTATATGTCTTTTGATTTTTTTTATTATTTGTCTAGGCTTTTTATAGGAAAAAGGATTATCTAAATCAGATGTACCATTATAAAAGAGCTTTGTATCTGTGTGCGATTGCTGGACATCTTAAGCAATCTAATCTCATAGCTGAGAATTCCAATATGAAATTTGTCTCTGCAAATGACAATAATTTAAAACCAGTTCTTATTGTTAACCCACGTGGAAAAGCAGCTGGTAAAGTTGAAATGTTTATTCACGTTATACCAGAAGAAGATACTTTTCCGTTGAAAAGATTTATTCCAAGTAACAACAATGTCAGGAAAACTTGGTGGGGAATCTTTAACAATGAGGGTAAGTTAATTATTTCTGATTTTTTAATGCATTTAGTTCCCGGAGTTCTCTTTAAAATTAATACGGTATAACCTGTCTAAGTTGGAAAGCTATAGTTCTAGAAAAAAAAATCTACCTTAGCAGGTTTCCAGCTTAGACCAGGTGTTTTATATAGAAAAAAACACTGTTTTGAGAAAAAGTTTTCTGCTTACACAGGTTTCAGGTTAGACAAGTTTTAATGTTGTTATTTTTATTATAAACAAGTAAGGCGTGCTTCACGTAAGTATGTGAGGTGATAAAAAAAATATTAAGTGTAAAATTAAATGTTTAATAGTTGCATATTCTATTTCTACACTTCAAGACCTTTAAATTGATGTATAACATGTCATGGTGACTAAAAATATTTTTTTAGTCGCCCGCCTTATTGGCCACCATCTTGGAAATATTAAGTGTGAAAACTCCAAAAAGTGTACAGTTGTCTCAAATGCCGAGATGTGCTGTGTACCAAATTTCATGCACCTAGCTATAGTAGTTTATGAATTGAAACATGCCACCGAACAGACAGACAGAGGTGTTGTAAAAAATTATTAAGTGTACAATTAATATTTTAATAGTTGCATATTCTTTTTCTACACTTCAAGACCTTTAAATTGATGTATAACATGTCATGGTGACTAAAAACATTTTTTTAGTCTCCCGCCATCTTGGAAATATTAAGTGTGAAAACTCCAAAAAAGTGCACAGTTGTCACAAATGCCGAGATGCACCTGTGTGCCGAATTTCATGTTCGTAGCTATAGTAGATTATGAATTGAAACATGCCAACGGCAGACAGACAGACAGAGCCGTTATATAAGGTTTCTTTTTGTACTTCGTACAGAAACCTAATAATACATTGTTGAGGTGTTTATTATATCAATTTCTTTTTTGTTGCATTTTTAGAACAAAAGAGTACTCCGCTGTACAATGCAAGTATTCTTGAAGACATGGTTATGGAATCCAACGAGAGATTAAGGAAAGAAACATTTGAAGAAAATGAGAATATGAAAGAAGCTTTGTGTTTACTTAGAGTATGGCTTAAGCAGCGCAACCTAGATCAGGTAATAAAATACTTTTAGAAGAATTTAAATTTTGATTTAGACCATAGTTTATCTGTGTGAAGGGAGAACACTGCAAAATCCAACATGATCTATTTTCAACTTCTTATTGTTATGAATGTTTTTATTTTCTTTCTTATATACATAGTGTGTGTATATTTTTGTGTATTTACGTGTTTTGAGGTCACTAATTACAAAAAAAATATTTTTTTTAAAAACGTGTTAAGTATGTGCAGATGTTTGGAGTCTAACTATTTTCATGGTAAATTTTAATAAAATGTTCAATAATAATTAAATTTAACCATTAAAACTCAAAACAAAAAACACTAGCCCAATTTATTATGTTTTCATAAATAAGAAGGTTTAGTATAAGTCATATCTGTCAGCTTTTTACTGGTCTTATATTACTTTGCTTTGTAAGTTTCATCGCACATTTCCGTTTCCCCAATTTTGAACCACTTCCCGTGATTCAATCTTCCTCAAATTTTGCACATAGATACAACTTAGGCGAACAATACAGAAACCAAAAAAAAAAAAAAAAAAAAATAAAATGGCGTCAAATTTATTTGCTTTTTAAGTTTCATCGCACACCTATTACCCCAATTTTGAACCACTTACCCTAATTCAATCATCCCCAAATTTTGCACATAGATACAACTAAGGTGAACAATACAGAAACAAAAAAAAAAAAAAAAAAAATTGAAAATAAGACCAGTTTTGAAAAATGGCATTTTTATATTAATTATTTCATTCACATTGCATTTTCCATGTATATTATTGTTAAAGTTAGGGGGGTTTTGGGTTGACAAATTTCAGTTAAGCACTCCCATTAGTTTTAAATCTATAATGATTTAATCCAAACATCCTAAAAAAAAACTAATAATAAAATGTAATCCTCTAAAATTTAATTCAATAAACAAAACACTGTTTATATAACTTATCCTTATTTTTTCTAAATCACAATTATTGTTACACTTTTAACCAGACCGGTTTCAGCATGTCAGTCATCTTCAGTGCTAGAGTAAAAACTGGTCTGCCATCTTCAGTGGTTTGTTCTCAACCACTGAAGATTGAAGATATTCTGAAATCGGTTTGGTTAAAAGTGAAGCAATAATTGCTATTTAGACAAATAGACAATAGTTATCGAGTGTTGTATTTATTTAATTTAATACAGTAGAGCGTCGATTATCCGAACTAATGTTTTTTGGGGTGGTTCGGATAATCGAAATTCACTAGAAATTTAAAAGGGAAGATGCAAAAATAATCAACCGCGCTTATGCAAAAAGCACATTTGTTTTGTTGTATCCCCTAAGATTAATTTGGCATAAAAAAGGTTGTAATACTCGTCTGCTTAATTTTTTTACTTAATTTTTCACTAATGAATCACGATTAGTCGAATCCCATGACGTAATTTGAAATTTTTCAGCCACTCAGAACTGAGGGTGAAAACCAAGTGAATGCAGCATCTTCCAACAATTTGGATTTCGTTTCTTTTTTTTGGTTTTACGATTTAAACTGCCCTCCTCACTGTCGAGATTAAGTGCACTTAACCTTGAGCAAGTGATTGAATCAGAATTATTTTTTATTCCCGTAATCGTCGATTTACCAACGTCGAACTTGATAGCCACAATATGCCTTGGCTTTCACCTTTCTTCAGCCGCGTAATAATTTCCATTTTATCTTTTAATGAAAGCCCTAGCCGTTTCCTTTTTGTCGACATTTTGTAAGTATTACTTAAAATATCTAACCACTAACTAATTAAATGTATACATCACAATCAATTATTTGAAACTGAGAGCATTAACATAACCGACCAACAGAACAGAAAGGTACTAAATGGAAAAATGCTGCAAATAATTCCACAAATTACATAGACAAACAAAAGTTAGTTCTTAGTAAACAAATGTTAATGTCTGCCCCATCAAACTGAATTCATCGAAATCTGGTATCCCTTTATACAGCTAACACCGCTCTTTCTAGCAATTAATTTAGCGGTGGCTTTTGATTTTTTTTTTTTTTTTTTTTTTTTTTCCATGAAGCTAGTTCGGATAATTGAACGTTCGGATAACTGACGTTCGGATAATCGACGCTCTACTGTATTTGTAACTTCCACAATATCTCAGTCAAAACTACAAATTTCATATTTCATAATCCTCTAATCTTACAGCTACAAATTTTCAGGAGCATCTTTTTATCTATTTTTGAAATAAAAATTATCATTATTTTTGTTTTTTTATCATCTTTTTTTTTTTTAAATTCTCTTGTAGATTAGATGTAAATATGAGAAGATCAGTCAAATAATGTCTTTTAGAAACCCAAAATAAACGCATTGTTTAAAAATGTTCAGTGTTATTATAAACACTTACATTATTGATTTAAGCTATCCAAGATTTTATTAATTTCATTCATATTAGAGAAAGGTAGTAATTTGTGAATTATTCTATTCATGTATGATTGTTGGCTGGTCAAAGCCCTCTATGAACTGTATCTCATACAGTCAGTATGGTTGTCAATGGCATAGTGAGATTTTTAATTCAATGTTTAGGGTTTCGTTGGTAAAACCAAAAAAAGAAACCCTTATAGTTTCGTTCATGTGTCTGTCTGTCTGTCACTCTGTACTGTTCCAATAACTTTTGAATAAAAAGAGATAGAAACGTGAAACTTTCCAATATTAAAGATCGTTTTGACCCGCACACAGGAAAAATATAGCGAACTCAAAATTATCAGCTGTTCAAATCCAAAATGGCTGATAACTCACGACATGCGAAAAAAATACTTTTTTTAAATTTTGAGAGGGGTCTCATAGGAAAGGTATTGAAGAGTAGATTACTAATATATATATCACTTAGGGAAAGTGTTCAATTTTCGGCGCCATTTTGTCAAAAAACATCGAAATTTTGCGTATCCCCCCCCCCCTAAAATCGTATTTCCGCTCATACTAGAAATATAGAAAAATATGCAAAATGTGTGGTCTGGTGGGCCATAGAAAAAATAAGATTAGCAATTTGATCTGATTTACTGGGAATCCAAGATGGCGGATACTTCATGTCACACGAAAATAAATATTTTTGGTGGGGTATCAAATGAAAGGTATTGAAGAGTAGATTACAAATATATATATCACTTAGGGAAAGTGTTCAATTTTCGGCGCCATTTTGTCAAAAAACATCGAAATTTTGCGTGGTCCCCCCCCCCTTCCCTAATATCGTATTTCCGCTCTTACTAAAAATATAGAAAAATATGCAAAATGTGCGGTCTGATGGGCCAAAGAAAAAATAAGAATAGCAACTTGGACGGATTAACTGGGAATCCAAGATGGCGGCTAATTGCTGTCACGGGGAAAAAAATATTTTTTCAAAATTTTGAGTGGGGTATCAAGTGAAAGGTATTGAAGAGTAGATTACAAAAATATATAACACTTGTGGAAAGTGTTTAATTTTCTACGCCATTTTGTCAAAAACATCCAAATCCCCCCCCCCCCCCCCCCCCCAACTACTAATTTCATGTTTACAACACCAACGAAACCCTTTTTACGTGAGACTTAGACGCACTACCAATTTATTTCAAAATAATTTGTTTTACATTTTTTGATTCGTTGACAATATTTATTTTCCAGGGACATGGAGCGTTTTCAACTTACATTATGTCAATGCTTCTTATATATTTAAAAGATAAGCAGAAAATAAACAAGCATATGAGCAGTTACCAAGTTATTAGGCTCCTTTGGCTTTATTTAGGTGAGTAAAATCCAATATTTTTTAAAATATTTTCCCTTAACTTATAATTGTTAATGTTCTATGAAGTCTGTTTATAAAGTAAAATTTATTTTATTAATTACTATTATAATTATGATACTCCAACGAAATCTCGTTTAGACCCCCGTTGACGGGCTTCATAATCTTCGCTGGTTGAAGCCTGGGACAGCAGAACCATTATTGTAGTTTTAGGTGAGATTTAGTTGTTTTATAGTATATTCTAGTTAGGTTTCACCTCATGATCATTTGTTTCCCCCGTGATCAGGTATCTGGAAATTTCTGGTCAAAGTCTAGGATGGTGCAAGCATTAATTTTACACACACAACATTGATTTTACTGCAAGTTTACATTACTGCCGTAGCAAACAAACAAATAAATGTGCTACTGCAAGATCTCCTGCAAATCTAGAATGGCCAAGTAGTTCCTCTGCCTGGTCATAAAATCCCTTGGCTCGAATAAGCTGAAACAAAGGAATAACAAGCAAGATTGTGAAGTCAACCTCCCCAGTGTAGGTAAGCTAGGCTTATCACATCATTAGCGGAGACTCTGAATGAACAAGGCATGAAGCTAATAGCCTATTTATGGTTGATATGCCTAATAAATAAAATTAAATAAATAAAATAATAATATTTGATTTGACTGCAGGTCAATCTAACTGGAACGAGGAAGGTATTTCAATGTGCAAAGCTGACGATGGTTCCGTGCCAGGTATATCTGTGTTCCATGATAACTTTGAAGTGGTTTTTATTGATCCCTCTGGTTATTTAAATCTAACAGCACGTATGAACAAGCTTGTTTATTTAAAGGTAAAAATACATAAAATCTGTAAATACATTATAACTATCTAACAATGTAATTTTGATACATTTAATAAGTTTGATTTTTTCAAACTTATTTTTGACAATTTTTTTATTTTATTCCAAAAATTGTTTCTTCTTCTCTAACTTTCTTATTTCTTACATTTAATATGAATGTTTGTGTTTTTTTAGGTCAAAAGGGAATCAGTTAAGGCAATTGAACTTTTAGACACCACTGAAATTAATGGTTTCCAGGCTTTATTCATGGTCAAAATGTCTTTTATTAATGAACATGATCATGTTTTATGGTAAGTCTATCTATTGGTTGTTATGAAAGGCTTTCCTAGATTGATTTATTTGATGTATTTTTATTTATTAGATAGTTTGGAAAAAAGATCAGCAACATTTATATGTTGCAAGCCCAAATTCTTCTTAGGGTAAATACATTATAGTGAAGTAGGTGACACATTACGCACTGAACTTGGGTAGTGCAACAAGGGGTGTATGAGCTACCTCGCTGTGCAAACCCTTTTTTACTTTTTCATATAAAGCTGAGATTTTGATAGATTTACTTGTTTTAAGGTTTTCTGAGTCCAAAAAAGTGTTTTGAGGGAGTAGACATCTTTTGTCAGGAGTTATTTTTTTTTTTTTTTAAATATAATTATTTACTTATTGAATATTATTTTTCAGTTTTTCAAGTGATGAAGTGATAGTCAAAACAGTCCTTAATAACTCTATTACTGGCGAAGAAGTTGACTATAATGGTTATGCAACTCCAATTTTTAATAAGCTTATAGCTAATTCATTGCTTAGAGGACTTGGTGAAAGAATTACAGAATTAAACATCAAACTGAACGAACCAGTTAGCTGGGATGTTGATTCTCAAAGACCAAATGAAATCGCTGGTGTTCTTGCCTTCGGCATGAAGCTACATCCTGAAAATTCCCTTAATGTTATCGACAAAGGACCAGAAGCAAATTTAGCTGAGGTAAATTTAAAAAAATATATATATTTAAGATTTAAATTCTGTATTTTATCTTATTTTGTTGTTAGAACGGTACTTCTTTAGATTGTTACTTCCCTTATAAAAAAAAACAATGGGGAGTAACAATCTAAAGAAGGTGTACGGAATGTTCTTCTTTAGACTGTTATTCCCCTCATGAAAACAAAGTGTGATATTCCTTTGTCCCAAAGTACATTGGACTTAACATCCCTTTCGTCTTAAAAGTTATTTAGTCAAACTAATTTTTATTCTTAACACAGGGGAGTAACAATGTAAAGAAGTACCGTTAAAGCTGTCTTCTATTGAGTTATTATAGAGTTAAATATAAATCTCAAAGAGAAAGCTTTATCTCTAAAATTTGGGATTGTACATCCAGATTGTGGATATCGCTACTTCTTTTCCGAGAGAGACTTGTTTGACACTTCTGATCTGAAAGGCGTAAAATATGAGTGCTCAGTTTGGAGTAGCTTCTAGCAGCGCTTGTAGTGAGTCACTAAAAGCCACTTATTTTGAAATTATTATTTTGTCACTTATTTGAGAAAGTCACTAAAAGTCTCTTATTTGGGCTTATTGTTTGGATAACATTTTTAATTCTTTGTTTGTTTTTTTTTTAATACAAAACTACTGTTATTCAAAAGGGATTTTGTAACATCAAGTTTTTTTTAACCATGTACTTTTTCATGTTATAGTAAAAGTTGAAATAAAAAATAAAAGTAAATTAAAAAAAAAAAAATGTATAATAAAAAGGATAGAAAAAGGTAGGAGAGGACTTTTTTCTTTTGTTTTGTAATACTTTATTCTTATCTCCCTCCTAATAGTTAAAAATATTTTTTTTTATCGCAAAACACCGTTGTAAAAATTTTATAATTGACCTATGTTAATGTTTAACGGTCTGATAAACAACTAAACATAATTTGTTTACTTAAAATTAAGTCACTTATTTGGGAAAAACAGATCACTTAAAAGTCACTTATTTTGAAGCACATAGTCACTTTATTTTGAGGAAAATCTGGTACAAGACCTGTTCTAGTCATCTGAAATTATATATGTATCTACCTTAAGGAAACTAGCCAGTCAGAGAAACTATAATAACAATTTAACCCATTGAATGCGTAATCTAATTCATGAACCTACCTTAGTGACTGAATAGAAATTTTAACAGTTAATTAAAAAAAAAAAAAAAAAAAAAAAAAAAAAAATTGTTGGATCCCATGTGGATGCAAACGTCAGCGGGCCTGACGGAGCCTTGCAAGATGGTTCTACTTGAGGCACGGAGAATAGAGCTACAGAGGGCTGAAAGGGAGGGCTTGGATCCACTGTGGATCCACCCGCCAGGCACGTTAGCACGGCATGGATCCACAGTGGATCCACCCGCATTGAATGGGTTAAGCAGGATATTCCTGCTTTCTGGATGTTTTTACTCACTATACATACCATGGCATATCCAGTAGAACCATAATTGTTCATCATCTACGTCAGTGCATTTAACTGATTCTCGATATCCTCAGTTGCTATGTATTCTTATGGTTTGATTTTTTTCCAGGGTGTAGAGTTCAAGCAATTCTGGGGTAAGAAGTCTGAACTGAGGAGATTCAAAGATGGTACAGTGTGTGAATGTATGGTTTGGGAAGAGAGTACCCCTAGTCTATCTAAACGTTTCGTTATTAATAAAAAAGTTACTTCCTTCTTACTGGAGAAACTTGGAATTAAACCTGTAGATTACACTTACATTGCTGATCAGCTTGATTATATTACCGAAACAAGATTCGTAAGTATATAACTTTTTGAACAATACCTTTCCTGATGGTCTTGCACCAAGGTTTTTAACATTTCTTTTGTAAAAAACTGGAGTGTTTTTTTTTTTTATGAAGTTATTTATTGGCATAAGTTATAAAATTATTTGTTTATACCTGAGCCATATTATTATTTTGAGCTTCATTTAATAATTTTGATATTTAAGGATTGGAGGTTTTTAACTAAAGTTGTGGAAGATATTGGACAATTTCTTTATTATGGTAAGGTTAGGCGCTGTGCTCTAAGAAACTGGTTTCATGAAACCAGTTGCACGTTTCAGTGCGCAAAGAGGAAACCCCTTTTTCTGACATTTCATCATGTCGTCCCTGTTGCTGTATTTCTTTACGTTGATATTATATAAACAAGGAAATTTTTCAACATTTCAATTAATTAAATGCTTGTTAATTCACTCATCTTAATTAAAAAACTACGCAAACAACTGAACACCTAACAAAACACAATAATCAAAACTGAAATTATAAGAAAAATATAAACAGCTAACATGAAATCACGTGCAACTTGGTTTCGACAAACCTGATTTTTTGGTTGCATGAAACATGTTTCATGAAACCAAATGAAAACTACAGTTTCAAGAAATTTAGTGTGGTCCTTTCTGTATGTTTTAAATCAAGTGGTTTCATGATACTAAATTTTCACGTTTCATGAAACTATTTTCTTCAGTGTCCACAGCGCCTTAGTTTGCAAGTGTTTAAACGGGCTTTGGAATGTTTAAGGCAGTCTTGGACAGGCTTAAGATGGGACCAACCTGGTATTTGCATAGCAAATTGAGGGAAACCCTAGAATACCTTATATAGGTTAGGCGACTATGAGTCCAATCGGATTATTTGAAAAATTGTTTAATATACTTTTGTTGAAGATGAATAAGAATGTTACTATGTATTCATAATAACTTAATTAAGATGAAACCGGTTTCCCACCGAATAGTCATTGTTAGTGCCAGAGAGAATGTAGTCACAGTGCTTGAGAGAATTTTGTTATCTAGAATTAGGAGTCAGAATCTGTAGCTGGACACAATTGAGAACTTAAAATTGGGTTGTTTGGTAAACTGAGACTTTAGTAACTTTACTTATTCTGATAAAAGATCAAAGACTAAACTTGATTAGCTTGTTATTAAGCAGTGCAATAACAAATAATAATGTAGATTTACCGGTAAAGTCTGTGTCTCAAAGGATGTGAAGTTTTACAGTCGGCTCCCTCTTCTGGAAGTATTTTTAAGGGTGTTAAGTATTATGATGTTCAACACAACGAATCCCTGAACAAATGTTTACAATAACTTATTTTGTTGTTTATAGTACGATGTTTCGGCTGAAGAAGCTTGTCTGAAGATCCATAAAAGTCTAGAAGAGTTGAATCGGCAGTTGGTTGAACTAGAAGATTTACCTCTAGAAGTGACTACAGTTCACTGTATCTCTCCTTCGTATCGTTATGCTGATGTGTTCCCACCTCTAGGATGCTTCAAGCCTGGCAAGTCGTTCTTTGCACCTCCTCTCTGGACCTTCACACCAGGAGGCTGTGTTTTAGTTGATAGCATTGCTAAAACCCCTCCATTAGTTCCAGCTATTGACCGTAAGAGATTCATCAGTAAATCTTTCAATTTAAAAAACTATGCTGTTAAAACAATTTTCACTGCATAGTTTTTTCTTAATGTTCTATAAAAATTACACTTTTTAACTTTAACTGTTTGACTGTTTCCAACCTTGAAGCTGTCCAACTATTTCTCATACTAGTAGTTCTGTGAGAAGTAGACCTGGCTTCTAAAAAAAGGAAAAAGTAATAATAATTTTAACAAAACAGTACTTCTTTAGATTGTTATCCCCCCCCCCCCCTCCCTGTTTTTGTAGAATATAAATGACTCTGACTAACTAACTATTAAGACAAAGGGATATTTAGTCTGATGTACTTTGGGACAAAGGAATATCACACTTCTGTTTATATAAGGGGAGTAACAGTCTAAGGAAGAACATTCCGTATGCCGGTTTTAGATTGTTTCTCCCTTCTGTTTTTTTTTTTTGTAAGAAGAGTAACAATCTAAAGAAGTGCCAACAAAACAACCATACTCATCAATTTAATGAATTCAAGGAACATTCATAATAAATTTCAAGAAAAATAAAAAAATTAAAAAACCATATAACATCGATTAGACTTAAATGACTTTAAGTTCATGCCAAATTTGAAGAAAAATATTGAATTATTTCTTTTTTTAATTAAAAAATGAACCATGTACATAGATTTTAATGACTTCAAGGAACATTCATGTCAAATTTGAAGAAAATCAATCTACTGACTGACAGACAAAATGGCAAACGGCCGAGTGTTAAGTTGAAATAGAGACCTCGCTCCGCTAAGTTTCTAGAATTTTACCAGGATAGTATTGCTTTTTTACCACTCATTTTACTTGGTTACCCATCCAAATTACATTCATTTGTAAACGTTCCCTTGCTTAATAGTTAATGAAACTAAGGGATATTATCACCTCCTTTACCTACAGAAGATTCCTTTTGTTCCAAAGTTCTTTGGACTAAATATCCCTTTGTCTTAATAGTTATTTACACAAAGGCATTAGAAAACCAGACCAAAGAAAAAAGGAAAAAAAAAAAGAATCTCATTTAGTTGGTGACCCAACATTAATCAACCATTCATTATTGTCTGAATGGACATTTGCTGCTGCCTAGCTTGGCTGAAAGTCTTGTCTGTCAGTTGTGTGAAGAGCAGAACAATTCTACTAAGTAGATGCCCAGGGTTGGAACCTCTTGATGGTAAATCTCTGCGATGCCAATTGCTAAAAGTCTAAAAAATTACCTCTGAGAATGGTGTTGACTTTTTGAAAGCTATTGAATCTACTTAGGGAGCAGAAGGTCTCATAAAGTTTTTCTTTTATAAAAAATTGGTTTAGTAAACCCATATAGGGGGTGTTGTGGGCCCCTGAATGATCTATGTTTTAGGGTTTTAAACCCCTGGAAAACAAGATCATTTGCTTAAATTCCAGCCCTATATAAATTTTACACTAGAAAAAATTAGTTTATTATTTTAGTTTTTATCCATTCAACTAATTTTGGGTATGTATTAAATTTGTTTCAGTTGTTCTTCAAATGACATTCACTAGAAGGTGGCCGGATAATTTAGCAGCCTGCAGGAGATTAACATCTGCTTTTTACATAGCCATTGCTAATAAGTTACAGCAGAAACATAGGCTGAAATTTATCCCTCATTCTGACTGTTTGATAGTTCAGAAGGTATTATTTTTTTTTAAATATAATTTGGTTTTTCTTTCTTTACGTCCATCGTGCAATTTAATTTGATTAAGTAGTCAACCCATAGAATGTAATAAGCTGTATGAAAGTAATAGAATTACGATAAGTACAACTTCTTTATCATTGGGTGAGGTAAAAAAATCTATTTGATAGACTTTCTATTGGTAAAGTCTGTCACAACCATTATATACAACAAATAAAATAATTTGGAACGTCAAATATTAATACTCACCTGTCTTGTGTGGAAATAAGTATCCTTTTTGGGAATATGGGGTCCAATCTTCTGCAGAATATCCTCAAAGACAGAAGGGACATTTGAATAAAAATTTTATACTGACCTACTTTTTGTGCTGCCTAATTACCCATTATATTATTTTACTCGTTAACTTTTTCATTATCAGGATTTGGCTCTAATTTCTGTTATTTTTTTGTGTTTCAGGATGGCTATATGTTTAGATTATTCTTAGGATATTCAAAGGAGATATCTCTGCTGAAAGTTAACATTACTAAAGACGGAGTGAAACAATACAGAGACACCCCCGAGTCTTTAGAATTAGAAAAGAAATTTATTAACTTACCAAATATTACTGGAGCCTTGCATGGGTTAGTTAACTTTTGTGTATTTTATTTAGAATATCTATTTTTTTTATTGTGTCTATTTTACTGTAGATCTCATAATTGCATAATTTTTCTACTTCTAAATTGTTAAAAAGTTTAATATGTTACAAGAATACCAGTTAACTTTTATTATTGTAATTCTGGCAGAAAGATTAAACTGCAAATCAGTATTTTACTAAGATTTCTGTTTATTTATTAATAAATTTAATTTTCATAGTCATGAATTATATTCATTAATAATAGTTAAAAAAAAATTCTTATTACCTATTATTTTTTCAAATGTATTTTTTTACTATTCCTTTTGTAAGTTTTAAACAAAGCTAAGTTTACAGTTTTTCCTGAGTGCCATCACTCTTTGATCAAGCTTTAGCAGCATCTTGAAGATGTTTAGCAAACCTCCTCATGAAGGATGTTTAGCAGCATCTTCTTGAAGATGTTTAGCAAACATCCTCATGAAGGATGTTTAGCAGCATCTTCTTGAAGATGTTTAGCAAACATCCTCATGAAGGATGTTAAGCACCATCTTTATGAGGATGTTTAGCAAACCTCCTCATGAAGGATGTTTAGCAGCATCTTCTTGAAGATGTTTAGCAAACATCCTCATGAAGGATGTTTAGCAGCATCTTCTTGAAGATGTTTAGCAAACATCCTCATGAAGGATGTTTAGCAGCATCTTTATGTTTAGCAGTATCTTGAAGATGTTTAGCAAACATCCTCATGAAGGATGTTAAGCAGCATCTTCTTGAAGATGCTGCTAAACATCCTCATGAAGGATGTTTAGCAGCATCTTCTTGAAGATGTTTAGCTAACATCCTCATGAAGGATGTTTAGCAGCATCTTCTTGAAGATGTTTAGCTAACATCCTCATGAAGGATGTTTAGCAGCATCTTCTTGAAGATGTTTAGCAAACATCCTCATGAAGGATGTTTAGCAGCATCTTTATGTTTAGCAGTATCTTGAAGATGTTTAGCAAACATCCTCATGAAGGATGTTTAGCAGCATCTTCATGAGGATGTTTAGCAAACATCCTCATGCTTCCAGTGGACACACATATTCTAATTTCTTGTTTCACTCAAGATCCTGATTTCTCTCGAAAGATTTTTATCATTTTCATTAAAATATAATCTTTAATTTTTATGTTGGATATGGGAGCGTGTATGGAGGTCATCTTATATATTATCTTATATATTATAAATCTTATATATTATATTATATATTAATAATATATTATAAATCTTATATATTATAAATATAATCTTTAATTTTTATGTTGGATATGGGAGCGTGTATGGAGGTCATCTTATATATTATAAATCTTATATATTATATTATATATTAATAATATATTATAAATCTTATATATTATAAGTATAATCTTTAATTTTTATGTTGGATATGAGAGCGTGTATGGAGGTCATCTTATATATACATCTTATATATTATCTTATATATTATCTGGAGGTCATCTTATATTTCATAAATTCTGTAAGGGAAATAGCTGAATCGACTAACAGTGATAAGGAAAAAGCTCTTAGTCTACTGACTAAATCTACACCTTCACCTACCACATCATTAACTAGATTCTCACTACAAGGTATTACAGCTCAGGACATCTTAAAAATAGTCTCTGCCATGTCAAATTCTAAAAGCAAAGATGTATATGGACTCTCCAATCATCTTGTCAAGCAAATTATTCATCTGATCTCAGAACCCATGACTTTTATAATAAACAGAAGCCTAAGACTGGGAATTTTTCCAGACGCTTTTAAAGCAGCAATATACTTAAACATACATACAGTAGAACTGATTGAGACTAAGGAAATATTAATGATAGACACAAATTGTTTGCATATTTGTGTAAATGTAGGTTTTCCGTTAGAAATAGTAGCTATATATAGATCACCCAATGGGACGCCGGAACTATTTCTAGATGAAATATGTAGTGTATTAGGACAAATAAAAAATAAGAAATGCATACTGGTTGGAGACATTAATATAAATATTCTCGACAATTGTGAAGGGCTTAGTAAAGTAGCAAATGATTACTGTGAAATTATGTGTTCAAATAATTTACAACCCGTAATATCGACTCCTACAAGAATACAACGAGAATCTAAAACCCTGATTGATCATATCTATTGCAATAAACTTATTTACAAACAGGCACAGGGAGCAACGCTAGATTCAAATATTACAGACCATTTCACAACCATGGTCCGATTAAACCGTATTAAAGAAGCACTCCCACCAGACATGGACAATGAAATATCGGACTCAATCAAAATCGTTACAGACTTTGAAAAACTCAAAATACTTATTGAAGAAGAAACATGGGAAGAAGTTATAGGAACTACAGATGTAAACTTAAGTACTAATAACTTCATTGATAAATTGCGATATTTTATAGAAAATTCTTCAGTACATAAGACACTTAGACCAGAAAAAGGAAAATTCCGCATACTGAAACCATGGATCACTAGAGGTATCCTAGTATCTATCAGGCGTAGAGACAAGTTAAAACAGAAAACCAAGAAACAATCATTTAATTTAAAATTACAAGGGTATTTAAAAAAATACACAACTAAACTAAAACACATTAAAAACAAAGCAAAAAATGACTACTTTAGTATGAAAATTAAGAGAAATAATTGTATCAGAAATATTTGGAACACTATAAATGAAGCGGTAAACAACAAAAAAAAACCACCAACTTCTATTAAAACCTTACAATATGGCAGCGATACATGTGATGCGACTTTGGAACCAACTAGAGCTTCAAACATTCTAGGTGAATTTTTTAGTACTGTCGGGGAAAATATGGCTAAATCGATTGATAACAAAGACATTAGAGAGGAAAAATGTGACAGAAAGCAATGTAATGAAATGAAATGGACGTGGTGTGAAGTTAATGAAAAGGATATTTTAGAAGCAATAGCTGAATTACGCGGAGGATCAGGGCCTGGATATGATGGTATAACAGTTTCTGTTATTAAGAAACATATGAAACTATTACTAAAGCCAATACTGCATATAACTAAACTTAGCCTGAGTACAGGAGTCTTCCCCACAGCATTAAAGATCTCTTTAATAACCCCAATTCATAAAGCAGGTAGCAAAAGCAACCCTTCTAATTACCGACCAATCTCTCTCCTCTCTAACATATCAAAAATATTGGAAAAAATTGTTAAAAAAAATTTTACAACATTTTTGAATGAAAATCAGAAATTATACAGTAAACAATTTGGTTTTAAGAAAAATCTAAGCACAGATGACGCCATATCAGAATTCATCCAGAGAAACTGGATGACAAAAAAAAGGTTTTAGCTATATTTATTGATTTAGCAAAAGCCTTTGACTCAATAAGCCATAGCAAATTAATTAAGAAATTAAAAAATATTGGTGTTGAAGGAAAAATGCTGCAGTGGTTCAGGACATATCTTGACAACAGAGAACAGCGAGTGATAGTAAATGGTGTTGTTAGTGATTCTTTTTCATCAGAATATTCTATCCCTCAAGGTACAGTCTTGGGTCCTACATTATTTAATATTTATATAAATGATATACAAGACGTACGCGTAGATGGTGACATAATTTGTTTTGCGGATGACACTGTTCTAATATGTTGGGGAGATTCATGGGATAATGTCAGCCTAAAAGCAGAAAATAATATAAATAAATTATATGAATGGTTTTGCGTAAATTTATTATCTTTAAATGTAAGCAAAACTAAAGCTTTAACGCTTTCATTGAACTTATCCGGACAGCCAAAAAATTCACCAAAAATCAGTCTTCACACAAAAACCTGCAACACCTCTTACCCAAATATATGCCAATGCCCAAAAATAGAAATAAGATGTTCTGTAAAATATTTAGGAATTATAGTAGACTCGACACTTAGCTGGAAACCTCAGATAGCTCTCCTTACAAAAAGACTTAGGCAATTAATGTATATATTTGTAACAACTAGAGGCTTTCTAAATGTAGATCAACTTAAAATGCTTTATTATGCTTTGGTTGAATCTTTACTCAGATATGGAATCATAGCATGGGGAGCTGCCCCCTATACCACACTTGTCCCCCTGTTAAGAGCCCAGAAATCAATAATACGCATAATATTCCATAAAGATAGACTAGAACCTACAGATTATCTCTCTAAAGAACATTTTTTATTAAAATTAGATAAACTATACCAACTAGCTGCAATAATTAAGCTATGCAATAAAACACATAACATACCAATATTTAAACATGATCATATTACAAGATCCAATAATAAACAAAAATACGAAATACCAAAATATAAAACAACAACAGCTCAAAGATACTGGAAATGTACCAGTGTTTCCATGTACAACAAACTACCCGAAAATATCACTAATTACACAAACTCACCCAAACTCTTCAAAAATAAAATTAAACATTATATAATCCATTATCTGGAATAATAAAAATAAAAAAAAATAAAAAAAAATTAATAATAAAATAAAAATAATACAATTAATATATCAACTGCAAATAACATACTAGTTAGTTAAATATAAAAAATAAAAATAATTAATAATGAAAGAACAATATGATTTTCTATAAACTAAACATATTGAGAATTAATTATCTACTCCTTCTTACAACACAGGCTTTTGTCTTACCGTAAGAAGTAACCATGTTACAAATGTAATTTAAGCTATACATATGTATTTAATTACAAATGTTTTAATGTATTGTTTGTTTATTTTTATAATGTTATATTCTTAAAATAAAATGGTTCTTAAAAAAAAAAAAAAAAAAAAAAAGTGTCAAGAATTGTACCAGTCTACAAAAAAGGAGACCCGTCTCTACCGAGTAGCTACAGGCCAATAAC
Organism: Gerris lacustris; assembly: GCA_951217055.1. NCBI lineage: Eukaryota > Metazoa > Arthropoda > Insecta > Hemiptera > Gerridae > Gerris > Gerris lacustris. The sequence goes on along the minus strand of OX578283.1, from coordinate 56,033,126 downwards.
TATCATTCCTGCTTTGTCTAAAGTCCTAGAAGTAATTATCAATAAAGAAATGCAATTATACTTTGAAAACAATGATTTATTATCGATATCACAATTTGGCTACAGAAGTGAAAAATCAACTGTTGATGCAGTCCGATCAGCTGTAGAGTTTATACTTCAAGGATTTGAAGATAAAAAGGTCACTCTTTTGGCCTGCTGTGACCTCACCAAGGCGTTCGATCTTCTCCCACATGACCTGTCAACAGAAAAGTTACAGTATTATCAAATAAAAGGGGAAGCTTTAAAAATATTAATGAGCTACTTAAGTGGACGTAAACAATGTGTAATTACAAAAGGAAAAGGTTCAACTTACCTTGTTGTTGTCCAAGGCATACCTCAAGGATCACATGTAGGCCCCACCATCTTCCTGGTCGATGCTAATGACCTGCCTGCACACTTTGAAAAAAAGTTTGAAAAAAACTCAATAAAACATGGTAAAGACAAAAGGAAAAATGAAAAAACGATAGATAAAAATAAAATAGTAATGTACTGTGACGACACTAACCTCATGACTCAAGATACTGATAGCTTTGATGCAGCTGTTCATTTGGATCAACTTTTAACGGAGGCTGAAACTTGGTTCAATTGCAATGGGTTTTGCCTAAACCAGGAAAAAACTCAAGTCATACAATTCTCCCTCAAGCAAGATACACCAATAAGTGAAATCAAATTTCTAGGATTTATAATTGACAGCAAACTGACTTGGAAAAAACATATATTAAACCTTGAGAAAACTCTGTCTTCCCAGGTCTATTTGTTTAGAAGACTGAAACTCTTCCTGGACAATAGTTCACTGAAATCAGCCTACCATGCTCTCTTTGAGAGTAAGATTAGTTATGGCATACTAATATGGGGTCATGCTGAATCACAAGAGCTTTTCCTAAAACAAAAAAAACTTATAAGAATTTTAGCAGGGGCTAAATATACAGACCACTGTAAACCTCTATTTATTAAATTGAAGATTTTAACCATATACAGCTTATATGTTTATCAAGGCTTAAAACATATTAAGAGGCATCTGGCTGATTACCAAAGGAGAGCATCTCATGGATACAACACAAGAGAAAAAGAAAACCTAGAAACAATTCCACATAGATTAGCAAAATCTGAGGTAGGACACGGTTTCCTTGGAGTAAAAATGTATAACAAACTGAGCCCACAGATAAAAAACATGGAATACAAGCAATTTTGTGAAGCCATAAAAGGTAAATTAATAGAGATCCCCCTGTACAGTGTTAACCAATTTTTTAAACAAAACGAATTGTAAATAGTCTTGTTTTTTGTTGTTATTTTCTTAACTTTGACGTTTTGTAAGCATATATTTTGATGTTATGTTTTAACAAATAAAAATTTATTTATTTATTTATTTATTATTTATTATAGAATTAAAACAAACTGTCTCTCCACGTGAACGTTTTCACGTGGAGAGACAGTTTGTTTTAATTCTTTAATTTTTATGTTTAGCTTAAGTGTAGCAGAGCCTGGGTTTGGAGGAGGAGCTAGGCTAGTGAAACGATGGCTTGCTGCTCACATGCTAGATTCTTATCATTTTCCGCAAGAGGTAGCTGAACTTATTGTAGCCAGTCTATTCCTCAGACCACAGCCTTATACATGTTTAATTCAGCCTCAGCAAATCTTCCTACGTTTTCTCAGCATGATGGCAACAACTAACTGGCATACAGAACTCTTAGTAGTCAATTTCAATAACATATTAACAAGTTAGTACTATCATAACTATAATATATTCTATTCTCTATGAGTAATCTTACTCGACCAGTCCATACATGTTTCTTCTAAACAATTTCTAAGGTTTGATATGTAATGAAAAATAATGTATGATTAATTGTTTCAGAGGAGGAAATTAGAGAAATGGAAAGGAAATTTGAGAAAGAGAGAAGTAGCTTTCCTGCTATTGTAATAGTAACTCCGTATGACAAATCAGGAACCTTATGGACACGGAAAGTCCCTACACTGCCGACTGTTGTCAGACTTGCCAAACTTGCATCTGCAACATTAGAAATTTTACAGATGAAGCTTCAGATAGCCACACCAAATGATCTTTTCAGTGTAAGTCCATTTTTGCTGATAGTTGAATTTATAAGATTTTTTTTTTTTTATCAGTGTTACCAAAGATGCATTTTTCACCTATTTTAAAAGATTAGGTTATTACATTTACCATTCCCAATAAAAAAGTTGTTACATTCCAAATCTGAATATTTATCCATAACACACTTTTCAGAGTTAAAAAACCAATACCAATAGACTAAATGAGTATAGCTTAGTATCAAAAACAGAAATTAGAAGTATTTGTTTTTGATTTTTTGTAGTAACCGCTTGTTTCTTATGAATTTTTATGGAATTTCGGGTGCTGAATGTAATTCTGTTAACCATTTGCACCAGAAAACAGGTAAAATGGCAGTGATATTTTTAGTAATATATCAATAGAACAACTCGACAAAGGTTTTGCTTAAAAATTGGACATAGCCTACAACAGCCAATTAGGAGGCTACATCCTAGCTAAATCATTTCCATGTTTTTAAAATCCAAAGTGCAATTTGGCATCAAAAACCTGCTTTTTGTTTCAAAAGTGGTCAACTTGACTTCTTTAACTCGATATTTAGGCTAAAATATCAAATAAATTCAAGTTTTCAGAACATCAAACTAGTATCTATATAGCATGTTAGCTACAGTCTTTTGACCCTTCTTTAAAATTTTTAAAAGTGGATATGTCCGTCTTTGATACTAAGCTCTTCAAATAAATTGTTTAATTAGTTTCTTTGCTTATGAACTTACTTAAGTTCTGTAAATTCCTTAGATGGAGCATAGAGCCGCAATAAGATTCCCTGTCCCAGCAATCTCCTTAACCTGGTTCCACATCCTACCAACCACTTGTGTCTTCCTGTCTATGGTGTTTTTACAGTTTTCCCTTGGCCTCCAAGGTTGGCATGATCCTAGGATAGATGGAGGTTCAAATCTAGGACCTGTTTAGCTAGACAGCTTTTTTCTATCTTAAGTGTGGTCTATTCAATGCCAATTCCTCTCCTTTATTTCCATACTTCCAGGCTGACATGTGTTCCTCCATAGCTCTCAGCTGGATATCCCCTCTGACCACCATATCCTTGTGCCGCTGTTTTAGTTATTTGGGTTATAGACACTATATTTTTTCTTTGCCTCCCATCTTGTTAACACTTTATCCGAAGATTTCTCTCCTTGAGCCTTGTTCTCCTACCTCCATCACAATCTCATCAGTCCTTTTCCATCTTTGTTCTATCTTCTCTAACCCATTTTCTTTGCCACGGATTAACTCCTGCCCTAGCACCTCATAACCATTTTTCAAGTTTCGCTCATAAAGCAGAGTGTAAATTGAAAATTTTAGTTGAATGTGTAAATGTTAGATGTATTAATTAAAGATTCTCGACTGTGTTTTTCTGACAGTGACTCATGTCTCAATCACACTAATAATTTTGAGCTCCACCTCTTTCATAATGTATTAATTTAAATTTATTTCTTTTGCAGGATGTATTCACACCTAACTTAGAACTGTACGATGTGATTATTAGTTTAAAGGGTTCAATGGTACCAAGGAAGCTTGAGAAAGTAACGTACAAACACTTGCAGCAAAAAGTACCTGTAGACAAATTACCTTTGCTCACTCTTCCTATAACTGATTTTGATCCGCCCCAGCTCTACCTTAAATATCTCAGGGTGAGTTTTATTTTGTTTTCTGTTAAAGGAGATCGGTGTAGCTAAATTTTCACGTTACCTAGTAATAAGTTACAATAAAGCTAGTAATAATATCTGATAAAAGATTATAAAGGAGAACAGGTGAGTTTCATCACTGTCCCGTGTAGATAGTTTTCTGAAGAATCGTTATTCACTGCAGTCAAACTTTAAGATATGGTGGACTTGAAACACTGAATATGAATTAGCATTTTACTAGAGCTGGGGAGTTGATCCTGAAAGAATTGATTACCCGATTCTAAGAAGTGATTTCCTTGTTCTATAATAGACTCTAACCTGAGAATTTATTCCAACCTGCTACTCTAGGCAATTGGTGTTTTATGGAGGAAGTGTATATAGAAGTAACATGATAATGGAAGTGTCACAGACATTTTACTTTCTCTTATAAAGAGAAAGTATTGTAATAAAAATTCAATTTTGATGGATTTACACGTTCCCTGATTCCAAAAAAAATGGTTTTTCAAAAATGTGTGTCATCTGTGAAGATGGAGCCTAAACTACTGAGCTGATTTTGATGAAAATTGGCATACATGTTCAGAAGTTCAGTTTGCCTTTTACCCCATTGAATGCGTAATCTAATTCACGAACCTACCTTGACTGAATAGCATCTTTAAAAGTTAATTTAAAAAAAAAAAATTGATCCCCTGTGGATACAAACGTCAGCGGGCCTGACGGAGCCTTGCAAGATGTTCTACTCGAGGCACGGAGAATAGAGCTACAGTGGATCCACCCGCCAGGTGCGTTAGCACGGCATAGATCCACCCGCATTGAATGGGTTACTTAATACATTACATATTTATAATTTAATTTTTCAGGAGAACTATGATGAATATGCTCTTTTCTTTTATGATACTTATGGCGGTTTTAATATTGGCGTTCTTTTTAAACCAATTACATATGAATCTTCAGAATTTAAGGTAGACTTTTTTTTCTTGAATTATATTTGTCATACTATTATTCAATTAATTTTTTAATTTCTATTTCTGTCAATATGAATGATTGTTTAGTAGGTATTAATTATAAAAATGTTATCGTTCTAGATTTAACAAATAAATAAAGTTAACAATTACATATAAAGCTTCTCATCATAAAAGAGGTGTAGTTCAATAACCAAACAACGTCTTCACACTAAAATTGTAATTTGAACAATTGACCGGTTTCGGCTGTTCTAAAGCAGCCTTCTTCAGATAATCTACAACCAAAATTATAAACTTGAACTTAAATGTATACAAGGTAACATTAGTTATAAACAAAGAGGAAAATACAATAACTAATTAACACAAAATGAATAAAAAATTAAAAACATTTTTTTTTTTTTTTACTTCCACCGTTTTTGTTTTAATCTCTTACAAACCTAGCCTTCCTGTTCACTTTTTTCTTTTTTTTCCACTTGTAATCCAGTAACCTCAAGGTATTTTGCATTCCATTCTTTCTTCCATTTTATTTTAAAATTTATATATACACATTTTAATTTTTTTTTTATTTTTGATTCATTTTGTGTTAATTAGTTATTGTATTTTTCTCTTTGTTTTACAACTTATGTTACCTTGTATACATTTAAGTTCAAGTTTATAATTTTGGTTGTAGATTATCTGAAGAAGGCTGCTTTAGAACAGCCGAAACCGGTCAATTGTTCAAATTACAATTTTTGTGTGAAGACGTTGTTTGGTTATTGAATTACACCTCTTTCATGATGAGTCGCTATCACACATTGGAGAAAAACACAGTCGAGGATCATATAAAGCTTGTTGTTGTCTACTTATTAATTTTATTTATGAACTAGCTTGATACCCGTGCTCCACTGCGTCGTGTGTTATTTTTTATGTATTTTATTTTAATTTGATGGTTTGTTTATAAACTACTATCAAGATACATTGAAGTTATTTTACTAAGTGAGAATATCTAGGAGCCCCAATTTCCTGTGTCTTTCCCCCCTTATTGCTCCCCCTCCTTTTGGATAGCATAATTTGCAAAAATCCCTTTTTAGTGGTTGACTCCGACTGCTGAAGTAACAATTTTAAAATTTAACCTTCTGTGGAAAACAAACATACACACACACACCGACAGACACTCTTCTTTTTATAGTTATAGATAACAATAATAATATTATTATTATAAAAAGAAAACATAGCCTAAGTCATAGCTGAGACAATTATTCTACATAATATAGATTGACTTATTTATTTATTTATTTTTTTTTTTTGTTTTAGGCACATTCAGTTGGTGGGAAGTGTCCAAATTATGACGCCGAACCATCCTGTTTGAAAACAAATTTCAAAAGTCTTATTAGCGACTTTAAAGAAGTTGGAAAAGGATTAGTGGAAACCGTTAAGATCAGCGATAGATTTAAAAAACATCTAAAGAGTTAACGAGAATCAAATATAAACTCTACGCTGTGACAAATCTTGGATAAATAAAGAAAAAAAAATGTATTTGTTACAATGTAAATTTGATGGAATTGAATTGTTGTATATATTAATATTTTTTTATGTATTTACCTACAAATTTTATTATTTGTATATAAACTGTATAAAAAATATATTGTTTTTTGTTAATTATGAATGTATTGTTTTATCTTGTTCTTGACCTGTTTTTTTTTTTTTTACTTTTCTTTCCTTAAAGGAAAAGTATTGAACTGAAATTCACACCAATTATACCTTATTATAAAATAAATAACTCCTCTACATTTCAACTGCCATTTTGGAATCATTCGGTAAGGAAAATTCAATAAATTTTTTTTATCAAACCACCTTGAAAGTGTGAACATTGGTTTTCCAGGCCGAAAGCTGGCGTTGCCAAATCTTTTGATCAGTTTCCCATTTGTTTAACAATGATGGGTGGGCATTGAGGGGTCCTGGTACAGGAACCAGAGCCATGGTCAGAGGTGGCAGTAACCCATCCAACTACTGACCATGCCCGGTGCTGCTTAACTTCATTGATTAAAAGCCAACTTACCTCGTACTCGAGCTAACAGGACCCCTAAACAATGGGCTAACTACTAACTATTGGGAAAAGTAGTGTTTTAAGATATGATGATTAACAATAATGATGAATGTCCGAGACTCAAAACCAAAAATGTTCCCTATGTCTGAAACTGATTTATGACTAGGAATTTTTGAATTTGAAGACATAAGAACTTCAATCTTCAGAATTAAAACAATGCTTCTGTTACCTTTGGTAAGCTTGGAAGCGAAATTATGTTTTAACAAAAATTAACATGGAAGTGAATTTCAAGAAGGCTTGGGAGGTAGAAAAAAACCTCTCCTTGATATAACCTCTTCCACATAATTGTTTTTGGTTACTCTTTTTAGGGTCCATAGGTAAAACGAAGGACCCTTATATTTTCCTGTGTGTGTCTCTCTGTCCGCCTATCGCCCGCTCTAACAGCTACACCTTTTGCCCGATCACTTTGAAATTTGGCATATATGTGTATAGTACCTACCCACACGTTTTAAAAATGTAGCGACTTAAAAAAATAATTTTTCAAAACAATTTTTTTTTTTGGAGACCGGTTGGGTTATCATCTGAAAAGGTACGTCGAGCTGATTACAAAAATATATCATGTTTTGGTTATAAGCTTTGATAGGCGAGTTTGAAGTGAGAAAAGTGTCCCTCCCTTTTATCTCGCCTGTAAAATGCAAAAATTTTTAAACATTCTTCCAAATGTTCAACCACAAGTACCACTTAAATTACGAAAAAAAAAAAAAATAATAATAATAATTTTATAGACAAAATACTTTCTTTTTTTTACAATTATGTTCTTTTCGATGTATTTATATGTTTATAGTCTGGTTCAATGGCAAAAAATAATTTATCAGAAATTTGTTTGTGTTTTGAGAATATTAGACCCATAGAATAGTTCAAAATAGGTTTTTTAGCATTTGAAAAAGCACCATCAATAGGTACTACTTAAACAATACTGTGTTGCCTACGGACCCTTGCTGTGTGCTGACTAGCACACACTTGACCTGTTTATTTTATTTAGCTTTTGAAATATAATTATAATATAATCCCTATAAGACCTAATCCATAGGTTTATAAGATTAACTTATAACATAATAAGATAGGAGATAGGATGGCAACTTAAAAAAAAATTAATGCAATTAAAATAAAAAAACAAACCAGAAACTTTTTTTTTTTTTAATAGTTTCACAAGACACCCATACATGCTATAATGTATTTATAAATTTTCATATCAATTACAGACATGTCTGGTATCAAGTACCAAAAATAGAAAAAAAGTAAAAGAAAAAAAAAATTTAAATCAAACAATTTTCAATTATTAACTTTAAAGAATAAATATAATTGTTAAAAGTGTTGTCCTTTTATATAAAAACTTCATCATTTTTAACATATTTATTTTACGATTTTTTTTTTTTCTTCAAAAATACGTATTTGAAATAAAAAAAAAAAAAAAAAAACTTAAATTAAAACTAATAAATTTTTTATATTAAATGAATATTATTTATTTATTTTAAATTATAATACGAGAAAACAACACTGTTTAACTTAATCGTAAAAAAAAAAAAAAAAATCAGACATGTATTTTTTTTAACTAGAAATTAACATTTTAAAAAAAGACTGTAAAAAATAATAATTATTAGTGAGATCAGTAAAAATAAAACTTAAAAGAAGAATAAAAGTATTATCAGATTAAATTGTATTTTTAAAAAAGATCTACAATTGTTTAATCTGACAGCCAATGCAAAAGCTGGATTATCTTTATGGTATAATTCAAACGATTATTATCTTAAATAAATAAAACTTATTACACCAATAGTATTCGATTATTTTCCAGAGTAAGCTACTATTGGTTTATGTTACAATATAGTCATTGGTTCAAATAAATTCTTTTTTCCTATTTTATGATTTTGGTAGTATTCATACTACGGAACGATTAAATCAAATTATAATTATTATTAAATACGGAAAACAGACAGAGAAAAATACACTCCAGCGCCGGGATTTGAACCACGGGCCTCTATATTTCCAGTATAGCGCTCTACCAACTAAGCTTAGTTGGAGAACTAGGCCCGTGGTTCAAATCCTGGCGCTGGAGTGTATTTTTCTCTGTCTGTTTCCCGTAGTTAATAATAATTATAATTTGATTTAAATTATAAATTCTTTTGTATTACAATCTTTTTATCACACAACAGATATAAACAAAAAGTTATATACTTTGTTAAACAAATAAATATACTTGACAGATTTAACCAAACTGGATAAACTTCCAATAGCAATACAATATTTTATGAATAGTGTACTGGTATTGGTTAATTTTCTTTAAGGTGTCAATAGTTCAAATAAATTCTTTCGTTTGACAAACTATTTTTTTCTAGCAAAGACGCAGTTAGATGTAAGAATGAATCATAAAAAAATGTTTTTAGTTTGGTAAAAAGAAAAAAGACTGCTAATTAGTGTGGCACATAGCTTCCTCGCATCCTATCACGTACTTAATTGATTTTATGCTTTTACAAACCATCATTGTCAAATTTATTTAATTTTTTCCCCCATTTTTGTTATTATGTTAAATTGTTTTGATTTTTTACATGAATTAAAGTATCACTCAAGCAAAAATTAGAATGCAGACGGTTGAAAATAATCTGGGGCTATTTGAAGTCTACTTTTGAAAAATCACCCAAATCTCTTAAAAAATCAAATGAGTACTTTGGAATATATAGGTGTACATAAATTAAGTTTGTGCATGTTGAAGAGAAATAAATGGGCGCAGTAGATTGAAACTTATATGGGACCAACAATGGGATAATTTTTACCTACTATACAAATTTCATTGAAATTTGACAGGTAGTGTTTAAAATATGTTGGTTCACAAAAATTAAGAGACAGACCCGGAACCAAAAATGTTCCCTGATGTCTAAAACAGATTTCTGTCTTGGAATTTTTTAAATTGGAGACATTAAATATTTTCGTTCTTCAGAAAGATCACATAGCTTCTGTTACCTTCAGTAAGCTCGGCAATAATGTATTTGAAAAATTATGCCAAACTGGATGGTCGACCAAAAGCAATACTCAATTTAAAGAGTAGTACTAAAGAGTTGTTCTTTTATTGGTTACTTTACCATTACAAACCATTGGTTCAAATAAATTATTCTGTTCAGCAAACTGTATTTCTTTTTATTAGGGCATAGTTAAATGTTTAAATAAATTATAGATAGGCTTTGTAAAGTTTGTAATAAAAAAGAATATAGTTAAGAGTAGACGACACCATATTGATTAAGCAACAAATAGTAATTTTCCATTTTTACGGGCAGTCTGTCATTGGTTGTATTCTAATTTGTCAAATTTATACATATTCAAGTATGTATATTATTTCATTTAATAAATAAATAACTTTTTTATATAGAAATTTAAACATTTTCTTTTTTTAATTTTAAAAAGTTTTTATATGCTTGAAATCCAGTTATTGCATTAAGGCTAAGATAAGCTCCAACAACTAAAATGTTTATAAACAAAATCATTTTTTTAGCTTATTTTATAGTAAATCATTTTTTAAATATTTTCTTTTATTTTTAAATAATTTTGCGTCAAAATTATCGTTGATTATGTCATTTGATTCAAGATTAATAAGAAAACTTGATCAGGGAAACAGTATGAATTATTTTTATTATTTTTAGGACAATTTTCCTGATCAATTAATCTTAGTTTAATAATAAAAAAAAAAAAAAACATTTATTTAAATAAAAATACATTAAGATTTGTTGTCAGAGCCTTAAAAAATAATGTAAGAAGCAAACTAGAATAAAGTTAAAAAAAACAAAAAAATTTGACAAAAAATAAATAAATAAATAAAAGTCTTAATATCATTACATTTGTAATATTTTGAAAAAAAAAAAAAAAAAAAAATTGAAACGTTATTTAATATGCTATAAATTATCTCATTTAGTCTTTGATCATATTTCAGTTCATGTAAGAGCATTTATGAATAATTAAAACTTCAAAAAATTTGCTCTAAATAAGAATGTTATTTTATTTGGTTGTCCGTTTTAAAATATACGATCAAACAACCAATCCACTAATACATTTAAAAAAGACATTAACTACGAATCTTTTGATTGGTCATTTGGTATTAATGAACTAAATGAAGACAACCAATTAAGATTCAATTTTAGGAAATGATCTTGATTGTGTTTTTTGATTGGTAAATTGATAATATGAGATACCCAATCAGATTTCTTATTAATAAAATTTTCTTGAATAAACCATTTTAATTGGTTTAAAATTAAAAATAATTGATCTAATCCAAGATCATTTCCATTTAAAGCATTTATTTAAAAAATGAACATTAATCTACCAACTATAATTACGATTAAATTAAATTTCAAATAAATATTTTTTTTTAACGAAGATCAACAGAAAAAATATCTTCTTTTTTTTCAAAAAAAAAAAAAAAAAGTAGAACAACACTGATTTATAAAATAATAATAAAACAAAAAAAAAATAATAAAAATATAGTTAAAAATTTGAGAAATCAATTATTGATAAAACAACGTAACAGAAAAACGTATTTATTTTATTTAAAAAGTTACTTTTTCGATTTATAGTATTTTACAAACATGATTTTTTTTCCTTTAAAAAAGATTAAGATGGAAAAAGAAATCAAAAAACTTTCCAATTTTTTATTCAAGATAATTTTTTTTATGATACAAATATAATTTTTTTTTTTTTTCTGTATTATTTTTTTTTTTATTTTAAATTTACACGTCTACAACTATGAAATATACAGTTTTGAATGGAAAAAGAAATTAATAAAATAAAAAATCCCCAAAGAAAGTGTGGTGCCATATATTTATTTATTTAAGGTTTTTTTTTTTCTTTAGGCTGGCTTGACTCTTTGTTACTTCAACAATTTATCCAAAAAGTATATTCATATAATTATATATTAATAGGAGCAACACTGATACCATGATTTTAATAGAAATTTGTGAAATTATAAATAATTTTAAAATGTTTTATGAATAAATAAGTACATAAAAGTTTAGAATATAAGTTTTTTAATATTGTAATAGCCAAAGATGGCCAATTAATCTTTGCCACTGGTCCTTTAAAATGTACTATTTACCAATTTTATCATTATATATATATATAAATATATATATATATATATATATATATATATATATATATATATATATATATATATATATATATATATATATAATATAAATCATAATTTGTAGATCATATTGCCAAGCCTTACCAAAAAAAAACCCTAAAAAGAAAACCTCGAATAATAAAAAAAAACAGAGAGGTAGAAAAAACCTTGTAATTATAAACAAACAAACAAATACAATATTAAAAATAGTGAGAAAATACAAAATATTTCAGGTGTTTTATTAAATTTCTTATTATTTCAAAAAAATTAATTAATCTTTATATTATAATAATGAACACCTTATTATTATATTTTTTATTTTTTTTCCGAATAACTATTTACAATATAAAAACTTCCTATAATTAAAGTTTTGATTATAAAAACAAACGAGAAATTGTCTCATTTAATTTATTCCCCCCCCCCCCCTCCCAAAAAAAATAAAAATAATGATTTTGTTTTGTAAGTAAATGAATGACATTCATTATTCTTTTACTTTACTTTAACTTTATATTTAATTTTAAATATAATTCGTTCATTTTTTTTTTAATTAAAAAACCTTTTTTATTTAAGTCCATTAAATTTGTTTCTCTAAATTCTATATATAAATATATATAGAGAATATTTTAGTAATTATATTTTACTTCCTCTAATATGTTTAACAATTGTTACAACAAATAATATATAGTATAACAAATCAAGATTTTTATTTTTTTTAAAAAAATTGTGTCTTAAGAATTATAAAATTTAATGTTTTACTTTTACAATTAAAAGGATCTTTAAAATATTTATCGTTAATATTGTAATGTTATCATAACAAATAATCTGAACTATTAAGAGTTTTTATTATTTTGAGATAACATTATGAAGCTTAACATCCTGTAAGACAGTTCTATTCCTAAAAAAAAGATACAAATATTTAGGAATTTAAAATATATCTATATGTAATTAGAATCATAATAAAAACTATAGATCAGAAAGAAACAAAATTGTACTACCAGAAGTATCTTGAAGATTGCGGAACATCGTGATGTTATCTTTCAAGGCTACACAACAGTTTACATTGTAGAAGTTAACATCATGATGTTTAACAATCTAAAGATTATTTTTGAAGAAGAACTATCATTAGAGGAATTGAAGAATAAGAAGCAAAGAAGAACTAAAAGAAGATGAATCTTCAGGAAGATACTTCATCTACGATTGATACGAAATGTAAACATTGTATCTCTGTTTAGATGCGTAGAAAGTGATTATTTACGTACTTGTATTCATTGCGCATGCGCGTCTCATAGTTCTGAAGAATTCCTCTTCTTTACCACCCTAGGGCGGTAAAGAAGAGGAATTCTTCAGCTTTACGAACGATTAGCGAGTTTGTTCACATTTAACAAAACTAATTTGCTGTTCTTTTATTAAAGTAACTGTTTATATAGAGTTTCTTGTGAAAATCAATGAGTGATTTAAATGATTATGACGATTATGAGGAGAATAATAACGCCTCCCGAAATAATTAATTCGGCACAAAATACAACAAATGAATTAATGTCATCTTTATCAGTTTATTTTTTTTCTGTATTTATTATTTAAATCTAACAATCGTAGATAAAGTACAGTACACAACTCGTGCGAAAACGACATTTTGCATTGCTCGTGTGGTTTTACTACCCTCGCTCTCGCTCGGGTGCAAACTCCACAATCGCATGCAAAATGCTACTTTCCGCACTCGACGCGTAATGTACTATTAATGCATCAGGATGGTAACTTAACAACAACTTATGATTCCAATTTGAAGTTACTGAGAGTTAATATATTAGTTTATCTACGATTGATAAGAAATATAAACATTATATCTCTGTTTAGATGCGTTGAAAGTAATTATTTACGTACTTGTATTTATGCGCGTCTCATAGTTCTGAAGAATTCCTCTTCTTTACCACACTAGTGCGGTAAAGAAGAGGAATTCTTCAGCTTTACGCACGATTAGCTAGTTTGTTTACATTTAACAAAACTAATTTGCTGTTCTTTTATTAAAGTAGCTGTTTATATCGAGTTTTTAGTGAAAAACAATGAGTGAATTAAGTGACTTTGACGAAAATGTGGAGAATAATACTCCTCCAGAAATAATTAATTCGGCAAAAAATACAACTCAAGAATTAATGCCATCTTTATCAAGAGAGAGATACGAACTTACATACAGCAAGTTTATTTTTTTCTGTATTTATAATTAAATCTAACAATCGTAGATAAAGTACGGTACGCAACTCGAGCGAAAACAGCATTTTGCATTGCTCGTGAGGTTTTACAACCCTCGCTGTCGCTCGGGTGCAAACTCCACACTCGCATGCAAAATGCTACTTTCCGCGTAATGTACTATTTCAACATTCCTATAGACTATAGATAATTCTAATACTTGAAAGGTATTTAATGTCCGTTTGTAATTTTAAATTTAAAAAAAGTTGTCAAACACTTAATGTGTGATTTTTTAAAAAAAAAAAAAAACAATAGAATTTATCGAGATACTACAACCAGAATCGTCTTTACAATGTACAGATCCTGTAACAAGGTCAAATTCTGTAAAAAAAGAACTGTTAAATTAAAAAAATAAATCTGACAGTACGAAATAGGTTTGCCAAATAGTGCAGATTTACCAATTGATGTCAAAAGAGAAAATTTTGTCTAAAAAATGCATATTTTTCCTTAAAATTCACAAAATTACTTAACAACAAAACTACTTAAATAATTTTAAATATACTTCTACTGCTAAAAGTAAAACATTAAATCTTTATCAATATTTAGACATTTAAAAAAAAAAAAAATCACTAATTTTTAGTAAAAAGCCTTCGCACTGGAATTTATCTTACTTTGAATAATTTTTAAAATCTACCCAATTACATCTAAAACAATATTACTTCCAGTGTCAACAGTTAATTTTTGGTATATATAGAAAAAGTTAAAAAAGAAGTTAAAGTAAAGTAAAAAAATAATAAATAATGAACTTTATACATCTTTAACTTTGTAATTTTTAAAATAAAAAAAAAAAAAAATCATCCAAGTTACTTTATTTTTTCACCTGAAATATTCATATTAGAAAAATTCATACTAAGGCGAAATATCTAATTAGTATTTACCTGATTTTTTTTTAAAAAAAAAAATTATTTCCTTTACACTATTGTTTTTGTATTTTTTACAAGGCTAATTTTTTTTTTTTTTTTTAAATTTTCTTTGTTAAATTTCACAAATTAATAACTATATAATAAAGATTAGAAGAAAAGAAAAAAAAAATTACATTTTTTGAAAAACTAAAACAATATTATATAAAGATATCATAAAACACTAAATATAGATTAAAAATTTATTTTTTAATATAATATATATATATATAATTTTTTTCTGTTCTTTTTTTTTAATTAAATTTAATATTATAAAATGAAATTATTACTACCTTATAAAAATTAATTTTGCTTTTTTTTTTTAAATTTTATATTATTAATTAACTTTAATGTTCTAATAATAATTAATTACAAAATAAAGAATATAAGATGGACACGTACATTTTATTTGAACTTTTTTACATTTTTTTTTTGTATATTTTTTTTTTTTTTTTTTTTTTTTTTTTTTTTTTTTTTACTTTAGATTTATAATATAATATTAAGTCTACTAATATATAGAGAATATTTTTTTGTTATAAATAATTTTTTTTTTATTTTATTGAATAAAAAATTAGATATTTTATTAATAATAAAAATAATATTTAATATATAAATTAAATATTGTATAGTAATATAATATTAAAATAAAATAATAAATAAGCATAAAATAAACAAATGTAGAGAAAAATAAATTATTGAAAGAGTGTACTTGGTCATATTTATTTTCTTCGATCGGATAATGTTTTATTTCATTTTTAATTATTTTCATATATTTTTTTATTTTATTAATAGACAAATTTTTATTGCAAGGAAATTATCTCAGATAAAATCAAAAAATGAATCAAATTTAGTATAATCTAGCTATGTTTACTAGAAGATCCTATGTCGTTTAGAGGCCAATAAAAACATGTCCAATTCCACTATTTTAGAAGATAGCATGTTTTAGTAGTTTTTGAAAATATTATTGTGCATTACTTCTAGTAAACTGCTTGGGAACAAATAAGGAACTTATAAATTAGATAAAATAAAATTAATACAAGGTTGGACATACACTATTTTAAATATATAGTTAAAGTTGGCATACCATTAAGAAAAATAGAATGTTTTTTGAAATGCTGTAAAATTATACGAGCTTTAAGCTATGCAGAGGTCTGGCATGTTGATCCCAACAAATTATGGAACTGAATAAAATTATTTATATAAGTTAGTTGAAAGTGTTGATTGTAGTTTTCAATTCTTTAGAAGTTGGGTCAAACAAAGGAATAAAAGTCTCACTTTTGCGATATTTCGATCCCTCCTTGGATCATTCTCAAGCTGACTGTCTAGAACAGCCATTCTCAAAGGGGTCCATGTGGACCCCCTGGGGGTCTATGGGACTTCATGGGGGGTCTATGATCACCAAGGGGTCTATTGGGGGTCTATGGATGTCTCTTTAGTAAAAAATAAATTTATAAATAAAAAATAAAAATAATAAAAATAAATGAATAAATAAATAAATAAAATGAACATAATAATATTATTAATAATAAATAAAATAATATTTATAAATGAATATTAAGGTATTCGTATTGTAATAAAAATAATAAGTAAATATAAACTAGATTTGGGGAAGAAATGAGCATGAGTAATGAAAAAGTATGTTTTGATAACTTATAAAATATGTCCAATGTTTTGATATGAGAGTTTAATTCCGAAATTAAAACCCCCCACCATACCACCTACCCCTTCAACCGGCAAAAAGTTACTAGCTTATATCTTCTTGTATGTAAATATGTTACTAGCTTGTTTTTAAATGTAATCTGAGTGTTATTCACGGTACAATTTTTATTTTTGAACAGTAACTTATGTTAACCCTCAAAAGGGGAGATCTAAGAATAAAACTTAGTAATTTTAGGCCAAACATAAAAGAAATCGCACAAGAACGTCAAGCCCATCCATCACACTAATGTTATAATTTTGTAAAATATAAATGTTTTTTTATTTTTATTTTTTTATTAATTGCATATAATAAAAAAAAAAAATGATTGATAGTTTTGTTATTCATTAATATGCAGCTATTTTTTGTTTTATTTATTATTATTATGGTTTCCATGGACTTTTCTTAATTTTTTTTTAGAATTACTTACTTAAACCTTTTTTATCCTAAAATACTATTACACATTACTATTTTCTTAAAATTGAATTCTGATTGAGGAATGTTAAATTTAATCATTAAAAATATTGATATTTCAGTTTCTTTCTTCTGTACAATTTCCCCTCATTTTCCTATTACTATGTGTTTTAAAATGAGTCGTCTGTGGTAGCCATTGCACACACACACACACACAATTAGATGTGTATATATATTCCTTAGGTAGGGGGTCTATGAAAAAAATAAAATTCCTACAGGGGGTCTATGGAAGAAAAAGTTTGAGAACCCCTGGTCTAGAAGATTACATCATGATGATTATTATTATTTTAAAATCGGTTTAGATGTTAAAATGTAGTAAAATTGAATCATAGTGATTCTCGTCATTTAGCAGAAAGCAGGTTCTGTTTATTGCACTATTAGTTATAAACTTCGCGAAATAGTATTATCAATTAATAAAATAATGGATTTATTAATTTATAACTAATAGTGCAATAAACAGAACCTGCTTTCAGCTAAATGACGAGAATCACTATGATTCAATTTTACTACATTTTAACATCTAAACCGATTTTAAAATAATAATAATCATCATGATGTAATCTTCTAGACTCTAGACAGTCAGCTTGAGAATGATCCAAGGAGGGATCGAAATATCGAAAAAGTGAGACATTGATTCCTTTGTTTGACCCAACTTCTAAAGAATTAAAATTATTTATTATGCCTGTCTATGACACATGGACTTATGACAAACAGGTAGCTCTATCGATAAATACAACATATGTTTAAGCAGAGGAAAAGTTTTCTTCAAATCTTTTAAGATGAATTTTACCTTAATGAAATTCTAGGTCTTTGAGGTAAAACACAGATGATGTAACTTATAACCACATATACCTTTAGAAGGAATTAAATTGGACCATCAAGTTTGCTTATACCATCTAAGATGTAATATTTAACACAACTCCAGTTACTAAAACTAAGGCCCTGGACAAAATATAAACTTAAAATCGGGTACCTAGCCATGTAGGAATTTCCAGAAATGAGACTGCCGACTTACTAGCGAGATACTTAATAGCGAGAGACAAGTAATAACTGATGGACTGAGTACTAAGACAGAGGTAATACCTAAAGACTTATATCACTTGACTGTTATATCAGGACAAAAATCAAAGAGAAATGGCAGCAGACTTGGACAGACACCATTAACAACAAGCTTCGACGCATAAAACCTTTGCTAGGTGACTGGACCTCCTCATATAGGAAAAACAGACAGGAAGAGACAGTACTTTGTAGACTGAGAATAGGACATACTCGACTTACTCACAGTTATTTGTTTACTAGAGAAAGGGAAAGACCAAGATGTAGATTATGTGACGATACTTTGACTGTAGCTCATATACTGACTGATTGCCAACAACTTGACCGACTTAGAATTACACACAGTGGCGTAACTATGGGCCTGCACGGGCTTAATACAATGTACTAATGCCGATGGGGGCCCCCTATAAAGGATAAAGGCCCTCTATGGGATGGGCCCCATTCAGATCTGAACGCCGCAAGCTTTTTTTTTTTTGCTCATCAATTTTTTTTCTCGAGGGGCCCCAAAAAGTTCTTGCGGGGGGCCCCCACTACCCTAGCTACGCCACTGATTACACACCACTTATCAGATATTTTTAGCAAACAACTTGACTCACGTAGCTAAACTGATGCATTACTTACAGGACGCTAATTACTATACTGACATCTGGATTTAATTGTTATAATTTATAGACATTGTTTAACCACTGTTTAATTTAAATTTTTCATAGGCACATATAACCATGTTGTTCAGTGCCAAATATAAAATAAACTAAAAAAAAAATAAAATAAATAAATAAACCTAAAATCTTAGAGGGTAATTAAATTACTCAAAATTTTCATTTATTTCGTCAAAAGTACCAGAAATTATGTTATGTAAATTATGTAACCAGTGTAATAATGATGTTTTTTTCATTACAAAATTATATTTCAAGCGATTTTTATAATTTAAATAAAATTGGACAATATACATTTTTTTTTTTTTTTACTTTGGACGGAATGTTAATTCTTAGTAAAACTGTATTTAATTTTTAACCAGGGGATTTTTTATTTTTATTTTTTTTTTTTACAAAATACACTTTTTTTATTAGTAAGTATCTAAAACAACTTAGTTATTTAAATATCATGGTATAATTTCACATCTTAATTTAAAACAAGGATTTAAGAATAACAAATGAAATAAGAAATAGAACGACCATAAAGTACACTCAATAAAATTTATAGTTCAGTTATATATATAATAAGTAAATAAGTATATATATATATTATATAAGTCTCATTTTACACAATAATAAGTCTAAGAATATAAATATACATATTCATATAATGTATAATATATTATAAAGATGAAATAATAATTATAATCCAAAAGAACAGCATAGAATTTACTCATAATGTATAAACATAGATATATAATTTTATTAATGAATAAAACAGTAGCAACGTAACAATGAAATAATAAAATATTTCACAAACAAGGTTGAAGAACTTGTGTCAAATTTTAGATTATTAACACTGTTGATTACCAGATATCAATAGCCAAATCCGAAAAAGACCACACATTTTATGTTTGTCAATAGTTTGTTAAAATAAAGAATATGAAACCTTTAATGATGTTCTGACAGATTTTTGCACATTCATTTAATGTGGACAAATGAGGTTAATAATTTTAATTAAGAAATATGAAAACAAAATATGTAAATTTTTGTCGGTTACTCGGTTGTTCAGGATCTAGAAAATATTTAAATCATAGTCAGTTCATCAGTTGTTTACAATCTACAAAATATGTAAATCGTTGTCAGTTAGTCTCTTGTTTACAATCTACAAAATATGTAAATCGTCAGTTAGTCTCTTGTTTACAATCTACAAAATATGTAAATCGTTGTCAGTTCTCTTGTTTACAATCTACAAAATATGTAAATCGGGTTCGGTTAGTCTCTTGTTTACAATCTACAAAATATGTAAATTGTTGTCAGTTAGTCTCTTGTTTACAATCTACAAAATATGTAAATCGTTGTCAGTTAGTCTCTTGTTTACAATCTACAAAATATGTAAATTGTTGTCAGTTAGTCTCTTGTTTACAATCTACAAAATATGTAAATTGTTGTCACCATGTACATCGATTCGAGACAAACTATATTATGTATTCCATACATCAATCATACGAGATCTGTCTGGAAAGTATCCAGCCATTGGGAATATCTCGATAATTTGCAGTATGACCCTTCACAAAACTGAGTAGCCATCACAGGAGACCTTACCAGGCATGCGTGAAAAATCAGACTGCCGTTCGACTCCGTATTCAGAAGTGAGACACCGTAGAGTAAGCTTATGCACTTTCTTACTGTCGCACTCCCAATGACTGAAAAACTAGATCGGCAAATTAGCATCAAGTTTTGCTCTAAACATCCGCAGAAACCATTCGTATGATTAGCATGGCGTCAAGGAGGAATAGCAATGAGCGATGCTCAAATTAAAACATGTTATCAACACTTTAAAGATGGTTATGAATCCTTAGAAAGCGATCCATGCTCAGGAAGACCATCAATCATCTGAACCCCTTTAGAGATTTCAAAAACTATTGCCTCTGAGATTTCAACAGAAATTATTGGCATGACACCTGTGGCTGCAAAATTCGTTCCACGGCTCTTGTCACAGGTCACAAGAGCAGAAATCAATGACACTACACCCATTTATCGCATCGCATGAGGTAAAGGATTTCTTGCTGAAACATAGTATCAGACAGGTCTCCCTGCAGTCCTGACATAGCTCCCTGCGACTTTTGGCTTTTTCCAAAGCTAATATCGACGCTAAAAGGGCACATTTTCAGTTGGCAAGATAAAGGGGCATTATCAACAAGGCGAGAATGAGACAAGGCAGCTGATAACCATTCTGAAAAACGACTTTGCCGATTTTTTTGAAAATTGAAAGAGACGCTCGGATAAGTGTGTGAGATCCCAAGGGGAGAACTTTGAAGGGAACTAAGGCCTCTTTGTTCTAGTTGGCAAATTATTCTCAAAATATTGCACGGCTGGATACTTTCTGAACAGATCTCGTATAATTAATGATTTCACGATGATACTGGTAATTATCAGAAAGCTTTAATAAAATAAATTGAAAATAACAAATACAACCTTGTAAATAAGAAATATAAAATACATTTTCTTTTCAGAAAAAAAAAAAAAAAATTAAATATTACAAAAAGAAATATGTGCTTTTTTATATATAAGCTCTTTAATTGATAATATTTTTATAAAAATAATAACCACAATAATTAATTATATTTAAATATATGTTCCAATAAAATATTTTAAAAAATAGTTTAATCGATAATTATATTTTTATTTTAAAAAATTCTAAATAACGTGTATTTTATTTTCCGCATACTACTATAGAAAAATACTTCGAAAGAATTTATTCTTTAATAATTTTATACTTATATATTTATAAACGGTTAAAGTAAGAATAAATCAAGGAAAACTCTTCCATAAGAGGTGAAAATGCCTTTCTTTATATTATAGATAATCGATAAAAACAGTACTATCAATTTAATAGCGGAAAAAAAAAATGTTTTAATGATAAATTATTCATGAACTGCTTTAAAAAAGTAAAATGGATCTTTGGATAAATAATTTTTTTCATATTATTAAAATGTTTAATATAAATACTGATTGTATTTTAACTCTCTATTTAACATCTAATAGCCAATTGTCTAATCAGTTTGTGTTTTTTTAACATTAAATGTTGTAGAAATTTGAAAAGTAAATTTGATCAGATTATTTTCAATCTGTAAGAAAAAATAGTAAAGTCTACAGTAAGGTAAAACAAGAATAGAAATTCAAATTCAATTTCAAATCCATGAGATGTAAAGAAAAAAACCTATCGAAAAGTCATACAAGAAACACAAATTGTAAGCTAATAATACAGTCTTAGTGTAAACTGATCTTATAAAAAAATTATCTCCCAGGGAAGTAAAACATGTTTTACACATGATCAAATCATGTCGATGAGTGTCTCATTCTGTATTAAACAGGACAAAGCTGGGTGTGTTCATTATACCCTTCTAAGTGGTAATGTGGTATTTGTCTTTAGGTTTCGTACCATCGCCTTGCTTATTAGGGTTCAACCCTGGGTTAAGAAAAAAAACCAGAAACATTATGATGTTAAACACCCTGAAGATACTTCCAGTAGTGGAAGCAAATTTAGATTCCATATCCCTTAAGACTGATCTTCCACGGAGCATCTAGATTGGATATTTAGTCCAATGTACTTTGGGACAATCACACTTCTGTTTCTATAAGGGGAGTAACAGTCTAAAGAACATTCCGCACACCTTCTTTAGATTGTTACTCTCCTCTGTTTTTGTTTTTTTTATAAGGGGAGTAAAAATATAAAGAAGTGCCAATATTTTCATTGGGTTTTACAATAAACTAATCAAATTTGATTTTGAATATCTCTATTATTTAGCATAGAATAGTTTTTCTTTCAAACACAACCACTATAAGGAGCAATCCGAACAAAAAGAATTTACCCATCTTTTTTTTGGATACTTTTTTTTAATCCAAGATTAAGGAGCAACCGTAAAAGTAGGATTAATATTAGAGTTGGGACAACCTACTAGAAAAAAACAACCGAATGAATAAGTCGATTCGAGGAAAAACAATCGACTGAAAACAGTTTCATAGCGACCGAGACTGAACCCGCAAGTCGAATGTTTCAATCGGGTGTTTTTGTTTTTAATATAGGAGTGGTAGGGGAAGGGAACAATGGTGAAGTCTGTGGAGGGCTCAGAGCTGAGGGGGGGGGGGGGGGGGGTGAGAGTGAGAAGGCGCTTGACACTCTTTATCTCGTAGCAAACTACAGCCTGCTATGATATCGTTTTCATTCGAAAGAAAAAATATAGACTAAGACTGAATCCAGTCGAATGTTTCATTCAGATGTTTTTTGGTTTTGGGTTGGGGAAAGGAACGACGGGGAAGGGCTCAGAGCTGAGGAGGGTGAGAAGGGGCATGACACTCGTTATACATATACACATCCGAATTACAACTAATACAACTACAAACTATAGACTGATATCAGTCGAATGAAAACTATATACCCACAACCGAATGAATGAATATTTTAAAACAACCGATTAGTCGACTGTTTTCAGTCGATTGGTTCCCAACGCTAATTAATATATCCCTAAAGAAATATTAGAAAGAATAAATTAATCTTCCTTGTAATAAGAATCAGAGCCCTTATACAAACCATCCAAAAAGCTTCTTTAGGCCCTTAAAGATTCTCCAAAGTATGCACATAATATATATATATCTTAGGACCGACATTTAAATATGTTAAAATTTTCAGTATTGAAGGCATTAAGACCTCTTCAGAAGTGTCTCAGATTTACTGTTATTTAACCTTTCCATATATTTTCATTTTTTTACGATTTTTAATTTTATTTTACTAAAAAAAAATTAGAAATATAGGTGGAGTTAAAAAAAAAACAACTTTATAAACATAAGAAATGTTCTTTTCATAATAATAAGAAAATTATTACTAAATTGCTTATTAACTATCGAAACAAAAAATTGTTATTTTTATGATTTCATACGAAGATTGTCTAAGAAACTCAAAAGTTTCTGAATACAGTACATATTAATAAATATATATTCATAAATACATTGTTGTCAATCCTTTTTTTTAAGTCCACCTACACTTCTTGAATGTTCAATAATTGTTTGTGTCCTCCTAAATGAAGATGGATCCTATATGATTTTAATAATTAATATTAATTTTTTTGTTAATATGATTTTTTTTTTTTTTAATTATATGATCTATAAAATTATTACACACGAATCAGATCTTATACCTCTCTTTTTTTTTAAAAACATTTTTTTTTTTTTTTTTTATTAATTATTATAAATTACGATATTGATACATTTATATAGTTTTCTTTTTTAAAAAAAGTCTACGAAAGAGAAAAAATTTCTAAAAATCGTATTTAAGCATGGAATTTTTTAAATTTTTAGCTTTCAAACTAATAAAAAAGAGGGAGATAACAAATATAATTATAATGAATAAAATAAATTATTCACTGCTCATTAATTAATTTTTCAAGAAATGGGAAAACAAGTTTATTAATTATAGTTATATATTTTAATAAAAACATCGAAAGCTGAATGAAATCTAGCATTTGAGTAAAATACGAAAAAGTAAAATATATATTTACAAATAATCTAACTCAAGAGTTTAATTTGACAGTTTTAATATTATAACAATAAATAGTATAAGAAATAAACTGGTTTCAACCACTTTTAATTAGTAATTAACAATTAACGGATAATTACAAATTAAAGTTTTTAAAATTGGTCAGTTTTAAATATTTATATTTGTAGTTAAGACAATAAACTCATCAAGCCTCCCCTTTAAATGACGAAACATCTTAAAATGAAATTTTTATTATATTAATTTATATTTATTATTAATGATTAATAAAATTATTTACAATAAAATTATTTAGGGAATGAGTTATATGAATTATTTTTTCTTATTTATTACGTTTGTATTTAGGATAAAAGGAAAGAAACGACAGATAAAGAAATAAAATAAAATAACCTTATATTAATTTTCATAGGAAGTAAATTATTAGTTTTATTAAAAATCAATATTAGGAATGTTTTATTTGGATTTTAAAATAATTCAAGTTAGGTGTTAAAAAAGAGGTCGTGGGGCTGCCCACAGCAGAGTCTCTTTGAAGGTTCTGCTTCAAAGAGATACTCCGTCCATGGATAAGAAAGAAGGGAAGTTAACAAAATTTGCTCAACAGAATGTGAGCTAACAAAATTTGTTCAACAGAATGTGAGCTAACAAAATTCAATAATAAATAGCTGGTTTAAGTAGCCGTTTCCTCTCAAGAAAAATGAATGTTTTTTCCATGCAAAACATTATCAAACCAGTACTATGTTATAGCATGAAACCATAGATTCTACTGGTTAAATGTAAAGCAAAGTTTAGGATATTAAAGAATACGAAGAAAAAAAAGATAATTAGAAATTGGGAAGATTTTAACAGCAATAAATAATATATTTAGAATTTATCGGCCATGAGGAAATTTTCATATTAGTGAGAGCACACAATTTAAGTGGCTTGGATATGAGATGCAAACAGAGAAGAATAGAAAGATGAAACCCAAAAAGAATAACAAACTCTTGAAAAATGAGAACTATTAGAAAGGCTTACAAAACATGATGTTGAAAGATTAGAGAAAAAAAAACTTTAATATTCTCATAATCTAGAGCTTGAAGATTTGTGTCCTTAACAGTAGATTACAAATTTAAGAGGGATCATCCCAAATGTAGAGTAGTAATGTATATATATTAAGCTAGTATGAAGCCAATTTAAAATATAACATAAAATAAACACTATTCAAGAAAGAAATATTAAAAGTGTTTGGCCATTGAAAAAAATACGGGGAAGAGGTCCACATTTATGCAACATTAAGGGTGACCTGAACTGACTTGGGAGAAGAAGCTAGAAGAGAGTGAAGAAGATATGTGAATGGGAGCATAAGTCAAGCAAATTAAGGTTTATCCAGTGTTGTAAATAATTATATAAGCAACTGTGAATTACCAAAATAATATAGATTTTATGGGATATGGTATTTGATGTTGCACTTCCACTACTTAAAGCATGTTCAGGAGTATTAAAAAAACGTTGTGTTGGCTCAAAAGCAAAAACAAACTAAACTTAGTTATTACAACAATTTAGTTTGTTTTTTTATTTCAAGTCAAAATCGAAATGCTCGAAACTTTTAAAGATGTTTTAAGTAATGGAAACAAAAAAATCAAACTTTACACTCATCAAGATACAATCTTCATCAAATGAATATTGATCTTCATCAATCTTCTTCACTAATTTGTTTCCAATTTCATTCCCCATAATTGAACCCACGTCTTCTGATCATTTTTATCAAGGATGCTTATGGAATCAAAATTAAATTAAGCTTGAGTCCCTCACTCTTAATTTGTCTGCATAAAATCTTATGTGGGGGCCAAGGTGAAGGTAGGGTAGCTAGTCTTTAGCAACAGATTAAAGATTCTAAATCTAGAATCTTTCATAATCTTCATCTTACAAGACTTTTCCATCAGAAAGATATTGTGATTGGTGCCTGAATTTAATCATTCAACTTTGCCCCTTTTAATGCAACTTACAAAACCATTTATATCTGCTAGACCATTTGTATATTTGTAAAAGACGATTTAAGAATATTCCAAACAACACAATTTTGATCTACAAAAGTTGCGTATCCAGTCATACGAGTGGTCTAACAATGATTTCAAAGTGACTGTTTTCGTTATTAAAATGATCAAGGCATGCATTTACAATGTTACTGTGTCATAAATGTTCAAATACATTTGAAAATTATTTGACAGTTTAAATTGATCATGCAGATTTAGTCCCCCTAAAACCCTGAATCAAAGATGATTTTTCTGATATTATCGAAATCAGCAATGTATTATCTAATCAATAAAACAAATCTGCCAAAAATTGGCTGATTTGTATCTTCTTTTTAATCAGACAAGAAGTAGAAGAACAGAGAGAAGGCACCACTTGTTGGAACCTAGTGGTTACGCCACTTATTTGGGCCCACTTTTTACACCCAGTATGAAGTTTGAAACACCAATGTACCACCTAAGTGAATATGTGTGATAAATATTGCCATTTAAATCAAAGGGCCTAGGTGAAAGTAGGGTAAATAGTATTTAGCATCCGATTTAAGACTGAACTACATTAAACTTATTATTTACAATTTTATTTTATATTTGAGCAGGAATCTCAATCCCCTAAGGCCCATGACGCAAATTCCCACCAAAAACCGCCTGAAATAACCTGGAATATTTGAAAAATTCCTCCCAAACTCTGAAAAATCCCTCCCAAACTATGAAAAATCCTCCAAAAATGATTCCCCTCAACAATTTTGATGGCTTAAGTTATGCCCTCCCCCAGGTGCCCTCTGTATTTGAGTAACTATAATCATAATAATAGTTCTTACATTTCAATAATGTGCTTATCGTTAAAAAAATAAAAATGAAGCGAAACAGATGAACTTAAAATCAACCAGCAAGTTCAGGACTTCAAACGATAAAAAAAAGATGGGAAAAAAATCAGTCTTGCAGAAAATAGAAAATTTAAGGACACATTTTCTTGTTTCTTGAAAAAATACGTAATTTTGTAACTGATACAAAACAAGAATGGGCAGAACGATAATGTTTGGTTGACCCTGCCTAACTTTCGTAAAAAACATAAATATTTACTTCCTTTGTTAATTAATATTTAAATAATGCTTGATTCCTAATAATAATCTCCGTTAATACTACCAAGCATCAAGATTTAAACAAAAAAAAAAAAAAAAATTAAATTAAATAGTAGATCTCAAGTTGTTATATATTTATTAGTTTTGCATAATTGTATTTCACGTTTTATTTATTTTTTATTTATTTTTTTTTTTTTCAAAGAAATATTTTTTGAGCAATGAATAAAAAATGATTGAGCAAGGAGATTAGATTTTAATTTCTTTTTTTTAAATTATGTTACACAAATATAATTATATTATTATGAATTTTTCAAATTTAATAAGGTGACAAAAAATTAATATCATATTATTAAAAAAAAAACCAAAAACATTTTAAATGGTTTAATATTATATTTTATAGTGGATTTTTTAAATGTTCCCTACATTTTCAAGGGGCTTGGATATTCTTTTTTTTAATATATACATATTAAAATGTTTGTTATATCAGGTGAATAAATTATGTTTGTTTTATTTATTTGTTTTTAAGTTGTGTGTGATAATGTAATATTCTTTTTTATTAATTTCTTAATCTTTTTATCTTTTGTAGGAATATATTTCAGTAAAATGTCCATTAAAAGTAAATTTTCAGCAAAAAAAAATGTCTTTTTTTTAATTAAGAGGCAAACATAATCGAGAGAAAAAATATATTATTTTACGCAGTTGTAATTAAAATGTATCATCTTCAAAAGACAATCTAAATGGATTTTATTGAATCCAGTCATAAGTTTGTACACTTACTATTAGATTTAATTTATTATTTAAAAATTATTAACATTTTTAAAAACTGTTTTAAATATAAACGTCTAAATATTACCTCTAATAACGCTAATTTCTGCAATCAGTTTTGCTGATAGTATTCATCCCTCGAAAAAGAAATTGACTGAAAATTTGAGATTTCAAATAATGCCATCATTTGAAATGTTTCAATCAAAGAGGACATTAAGAACATGCTTGAACTCAAAAAAAGTTATTTATTGTTAATTATAATTTTCATATTTTATACACATTTTTTTAAATTCCGATCTGCTTTAGAAAATAACTGTCAGGTAAGTTTTACAAGACGTTAAGTGCAAATCAACTGTAGTCCCAGAGCGTAGTATTTAATTACTCAAATTTTTATATAAATTTACCCATTTTATCTATAATATTCTACCTTAAATTGAAAAGTTTGTTATAAGTTGGCGAAAAATTATGATAATTATACTTCATTAATTTCAAATATTGTGTTATGAAAGTGCCTTTATAAAACTTCTTTTCTGTGATAACTAATGCGTCAACATATTATATTTGTTTATTTATTATTACACTTGTTTATTTTATGTGTTATGAAAAAAAAAAAAAAAAAAAAAAAAATTGGTTTAGCTTTCTCGATTTTTCTAGTAAAAACTAAACTGCAAAAAAATGTCAATTGATGTTTTACTTTCATTATTAAGAGTGTCTTTAGATAATGCTGAGTGTTGTGATATTATCTCACAAATAATAAATAATAAACTCAAAAGTCTGTTGCAGCTTAGATAAACAATTCTTCAATATTAAAAAAAAACTTTTAAAGTAGAAAAACTATTAGTAATGCCGATTTTTTTTTAAATGCTCTAGAAATAGGGAGAGATTACTGAAGATTCTTCTATCACTAGAAGAAGCATTAAGAAAAAGAAAGAATAGAAAACGCTGAAAATCTTAAAATAAAACATCTTGACATAAATATTAAAAAAAAAAAAAATATGGTTTTGTTTAAAAAAGATAACTCTAGGATACTTAATTTAATAATAGTGAAGGTTGATAAGAAAAGAAAACACTTTTACTTGTTCAATAATTTTATTGTCAAACCATAAATATATTTTGACTTACATACCGGTTTCGACTTATTCAGTCATCATCAGTGTAATGGTAATTTTTACCTGCTAAAAATTACCATTATACTGATGATGACTGAATAAGTCGAAACCGGTATGTAAGTCAAAATATATTTATGGTTTGACAATAAAATTATTGAACAAGTAAAAGTGTTTTCTTTTCTTATCAACCTTCACTATGAGTAAATACCATAAAATCTCAATCAATACTACTAACTTCTTAATTTAATAACTAAAGATCATCACGGAAATTTCTAAAGATGCGCTAATTAATATAAAAATCTTGATTATTATAATCGCATTAGCTATTGAAGGAAATGTAGCAAATGCGCAACTGATTATCGATTAGAATCCCTGATTTGCTTTAAATTCCCAAGACCAAAAAGATGAAGATAAATTTCTTAACTCTACTACTCCACCAAACGGCGATTTACGAGATGGAATTGTACAAGTATAATGTAAATTCTTCTACCATAACCATAAATATTTGTTAGTTTTATAAGAAAAATAAATGATGGAACCTGCAAATAATTTTGCTTTGAGGAACTATAATATATTCCAAACTGGGTTACACATTGTCATATTTAAAATACTATAAACAACATTTTCCTACAAATCACTATTTTGTCCCATGCTCGTCAGCCAATTTTAAGGATGTTATGAAAGGCAGTGAAATACCGAGCAATGATAAAAGTTGCCCCATAGAAAGAAGCCTCTAATATAATCTTCCCATAGAAAAAAGCTTCTAATATAGCCTTCTCATTCTAGAAAAGATTATTAGTAACATTAAACAATGTTGTTCCTATTCCAACCTTATACATTTATCTTTGATATAATGAAATAGTTATCACATTAACAAAGAGAGCATAATTATTAACGTATATTATCATTCAACTTCCCTTTTAACGCAACTAACAAAACCATTTGTAGGTAATAAAGACAGTTGTCTTCATCAGAAAGAGATTATGCTTGGTACCTGAATCTAATCAATCAACTTAACGCAACTAACCAAACCATTTCTATTTAATAAAGACAGTTGGTTTCATCAGAAAGAGATTATGCTTGGTACCTGAATCTAATCATTCAAATTTTTCCCTTTTAACGCAACTAACAAAACCATTTCTATTTAATAAAGACAGATGTTTTCATCAGAAAGAGATTATGCTTGGTACCTGAATCTAACCATTCAAATGTTTCCCCTTTTAACGCAACTAACAAAACCATTTCTATCAAATTAAGACAGATGTTATCATCAGAAAGAGATTATGCTTGTTGGTACCTGAATCTAATCATTCAAATGTTTCCCTTTTAATGCAACTAACAAAACCATTTCTATCTAATAAAGACAGATGTTTTCATCAGAAAGAGATTATGCTTGGTACCTGAATCTAATCATTCAAATGTTTCCCTTTTAACGCAACTAACAAAACCATTTATATCTGCTAGACAGTTATCTTCATAAAACAGACATTATGTTTGTTATCTTAATCTTATATTACATTAATAATTTTACCATACTATTTAGTGGTCAGTATTGATATAGTTAATAGTTGTGTTTCTGTTTTTTGGTATTCAAGCAATTTTTCAGGCTTTTAATGTATTTAATGTTTACTTTAAGATGTTAATATACATAACAATGTTATTGAAATGTACATTTAACTCTAAGTAATAAACAATTGAATATAATGCAGCAAAAAAACTATTTTACGCTGTGCATCATAAGTATATGCACAATTTCAATTCTCCACTATTTGATGAATTAAAAATTAATAATAAAAACCTATTATACATAGAGCCGTCAAGTATTAGAAAACAGGTGAATATTTTATATAAACTATTACATATTAATATACATGAACTAATATGTTATGTAACATGTTTGAACATTAAAAATATGAAAGAATATTACAAACACATAGATAATTATTAATGTCTACATGCTTTAATACACAGATATCAAAGGGGGTTGTGAGGATGAACAAACAGAACAACAAATTTAAACAAAAAAAAACTAACAACATTTAGAAAAAAAAAGTTGTGAATTTTTTTTAAATTTTATTTATAAAATATAATTTATATTTATTCGAAAAAAATAGAAATTAATTCTATTCCAATTATTAATAACAATATGATATTTTTGACGAAGAAACAAACAAGTATGAAGAATACAAAAAGAGAAAACTATTTTTTTACATTTATTATAACAATTTTTTTTTTTTTAAGGTTTTAAATATAATAATATAACAAATAATGAACAAATAGCAAATTGTGATGTTTTAAAAATTTGTGCTAACACTTTTATTTTAAGTTTTTTTTTACGTTAACAGAAATTAATTTATTGTATAAATAAAAAAATATCGTGTAAAGAAATTAATAAGAATATTTTTATTTTCTATATATATTTAAAATATTTTAATTAAATATTTATTTTTTTATAATAAATAAATTTACTAAAGATGACAATAAATTATGTAAAAAAAAAGTAAATATTGAATAGAAAATAAATTATTTTATGATTATTGAGATAGTTCGATATTATAAGTGTTAATTGAATAGAGGATTAAGATGTTTTAAGGTCAATTGTTGCTCAAACTTAAAAATAAAATTTGATATTTGGGGTTCAATTCTCAGAGTATTGACTTTTTTTTACCAGCACATTGCAATATAAATGTGTAAAGAGACCGACCTTTAAACAAAAATAGAGTGGAATGTTTAACTGTTTGGACATATATTGCAAAAAAACACACAAAAAAAAACATGTCCCTGCATATCTAATATTGAGAAAAACATGGAATTGTGAATTAGTAGTAGAATAGGGAAGACAACCCACTTGTTTAAAGCTAGGCAATTAGGCCACTTATATGGGCCCTTGTTTACTAACCTTGTATAGAGTTTAGCTTCTTTACAAACCAATGTACCGCCAAAGCAAAAGTGACAAGACATGGTATTGAATCAGTAATTCATAGAGGGCTTAACTTCCAAAAGCAAACATGGTTTGCATTTTGAAGAACTGCAAGGTTTAACTTAAAATCTTCAAAGTAATTATCGGTGAATGCATACCAAAAATGAGTGGGTGTACAAAAAAATAACTTAATGAAGATACCTTGTTTGAAAATGGGCTAATTTGAATGAATTTCAGAGCAAATGCTTTATTAATAAATATCGTAATTCGAAGGGTATGTTTATTGCACACTTCAAGGTACAACAAACTAGCACTTTTATGATAAGCAGTATATTCTAAAAGATAAAAACATTTGTAAATTTAATATAAATGTGAAATTTGAATATGATATTCTTAAATAATAGTTATAAGAACTCTAGCCATCGGAAAGCTTTAAAATTAAGGTAATATAGATAATGGTTTTGTACTTCTCACAGTCCAAAATTCCAAAATTAAAGATATGTAGGAAGATGTTTTATTATGATTAACAAATTTACTTTAGATCCAAACTACGAAAAATTGAACTAAAAGACTTTCAAGTGAAGAATAAGTAATAATAATTGCAAAGACAATCAAATTAAAATAAAAAATAAAAAAATAAATACATAATAGCTCCAATAATATTAAAATTCAGAGGTTTTTCAGTGAAGTGTTTTACATTACAAAAATTGTTATGTGGATTAATACACAGTAACATTAGTAATTAAAAACTTAATTACAAATAATATCTCTTGGGATCAAATCCCAGAAAGGTGAGACATGTTTTACACTTATCTCATCAAATAGATGAGTAATGTGGCTGGATAATAACTTCCGCAATGACCTAGGTGGTTGAACGGGACTAAAACCAAAAAAAAATCTCCTAGGGAGATATATGTGTATTTTTAATAGGGAACATTCCAAGAGATATATTTATTAAATAAACACATTTATTCACTTTTGGGACCATTGATTAGAAGGATATGATACCTGCCTATTGTTCTAACTAGTTGAAGATATTTAAGTACATATATGAACTATTGTGATATGTGTCATCATGGGTGGATTTAAGCACCGGAATTTCAACTCCTATGCTGGAGGCATCTTTCAGGATAATGTCATCTTTAGAAGACAACGTGGACTGGGTCCACATTAATTTCATCTGAGCATCATGTAAGTCTCATAAGATGCCACTAGCACATAGGAGAAAAAAAAACAAAAAAACATCGGAGCCTACACCTAATAAGATGAGGTTTGCATATAGTTTAATTTTGACAACAAACTCAGATGTCTCAAAACACTAAAACATCATGTTTATAACTCCAAACCAATACAGTAATCCCTCGTAAAATATAAACAACCGGAATGTCATGAAAAGTGCTCAGATCAGTGTCATGGAAGTTGCCCCTAAAATGTGTTAGATCGGAAAAAATGGAAAACCCTTGAACTTGTAAAAAACACAATAACTACAGATAATTTAGTAAAATTATAATTAACACTTGAAAAACACTGAATTATAATTTTATTTTATTTTTTTGATTATGAAAAATCTTTGCATTTTGATTGCTCCAATGTTTGAAGAATACTTCAAATAATAATACATAATTATTTATGTGCTATTAAATACAATATTACATTATTATAGTTCTAAATAAGTTATTATACAAGCACATAAAATATATTCTCATGAAAGCATTGCACATCCAAAAAAAATTATAGTAAAGAAAAATAAATAATGATAAATAAAAAACAATATAATATCGAACCAACTCTTGAATGAATTTAAGATCAGTATATTTGATTTTTTATCTTTTTCCAATCAAAGGTAAACCCTTTTTTTCATTCATTATTATATCAATAAAGAATTATATTATTACTACTTTAATATTTAAAAGAGAGCACAACATTAAAAAATTTAACTCAATTTTCATTGACCAATATACTTCATTCATTTAATATATTGAAATAGAATTTATATTTCCATAGGGTGCAAAATATATGGATGTTTTAATTCACTTCTACTATGTGTATTTAAAAAAAAAAAAAAAAAAATCAATTTATATATTTATAAATTGAATTTAATTATTAAATATAAAATTTGTTTGTCCTTTTTAATTGTTACTTTTATTAAAAAGAAAAAAAAATCTAACAATCTATTCGCTAGTTTAATTTGTCTGCAAAAATTTAAGTCCATTTTATTAAAATCGATAACAGAAAAAAAAAAAAAATGTTCGAACAATAAAAAAATTCATAATGATGAATAAAATAAAATAAATAACAACATACTGATCTTAAATTATACGAAAAAAAAAAAAAAATTAAGTATATCTTATTTATTATTTATTTTTTTTTAAATAAAAGAAATAAATGTTAAACAATGAGGTATGTAAAAAGGCCCTAAACAAATTAACTAAATAATAAATAGAAAGAGACAAAAATATATTTATTAACTTATATATAATTATTTTATTATGAATTTTATAAATATATTTCTTAACTAAAAAAAAAAAAAATAATAATAATAAAAAATAAAAAGGAAGAAATTAACGCTAACAACTTTTTTTTGTTTTTAAATATATATATATTTTTTTTGCATTTTTTAAATATTTATCTATTGATTTAATAAAGAGAAAAACGTTGTTTATGTGTGTGTAAAGGTGAGGATTTGGAGGGGGTGCACTACGAAGACGTGTGCTTTTTTTTTTTATTTTAATTCTTTTTGGCGACACTGACAGCTTTTAGTTTTGTTCTTTATTTTTTATTGTTGGCAACATTTGCAAACACATGAAGAGAAAGTGAGATTTAGAGATGTATAATGTTTTTTCTGTCGAATAAAAAACGTGTTTTAATCCTCCATTTGTCACTCCCACCTATGTCACTTTCCATTGGTCTGAGGTAACACGACATTGATCTTGGCCCACAGTTCCTTTTTGCACGATTTCGACCTGAAAATTATTTTTAAAAAATAAAGCATTAAACACTTATAAAAAATTGGTTTGGCGTGAGGTCTCATGTACAAAGGGTTTCGTTGGTATTGTAAACATGAATTTTTTTAGTATAAGAGTGAGAGCACGCAAAATGTTTGACAAAATGGCCTTAAAAATTAAACACTTTCTACAAGTGTTATACAGTATGTCCCCAGTTCGAGTTGCCTATCGGTGTAAATGACAAAAATTTAATTTTTCGAGTAAAAGTTATTCTTTATAATAATTTTTGTTTGTTTTGAAATGAAGGATTATCATAATAAAAATTTCAACCTATGTAAACCGCACCCAAAAATTACAATTTTCAAAAATAGTGCAAAGAGTAAAGTGGGGTTATTTTTGATTTTTCGAAAAAATGTTACACTTTATAAAATTGTTTATTTAATATCCTAATGTAATTTATGTCATACAAATTTTTTAAACATACATATTTTTTATGTCATACAAATTTTTTAATTTTTCTTCCCTACTGTCCCCATAAAAAAATAAATGACTCTTTATAAAAATTTATATGCTTGTTCTAAAACATAGATTAAACGTACAAAAAAATTGTACCAGGCACTCTGTACCCAAAAAGTACAAATCTCAAGATTTATCCACTACATAAGGGTAACTATTTTTAACTTTTATCATTTTTTCTGTATTATCTAATATGAAGATTTATCTAGTACATTTATTAGTACAAATAAATAACAATTATATTATTTCTTTGTTATACAGAAGGATATGATCATTTTGTGGAGAACCATTCAG
This sequence comes from Gerris lacustris, assembly GCA_951217055.1. Lineage (NCBI taxonomy): Eukaryota > Metazoa > Arthropoda > Insecta > Hemiptera > Gerridae > Gerris > Gerris lacustris. Next base: position 55,997,038 of record OX578283.1, on the reverse strand, counting down.
AAAATTTTGTTGATCCCACCACAGGAGCCCATACAAACATGATCGAGGGAACCTGGCAAAAGTTCAAGCATCGTCACAAGAGGGATTACGGAACAGCTCGTACACTCTACTATACACTCTTCCTACAATGCCGATTACCTGTGGAGGCGAAAATTTGAAGAGGACTGTTTGCACCATTTATGGGAAGGAATGGCTCATTGGGCATGAGAAGATACGAGTCATTAAATAAACCAGCAATACGTATGAGTCAAATATTTTATTAGTAGCAAGTTTATAAGGATAACAAAGTTTAATAGGGATATTTAGTCTAATTTACTTTGGGACAAAGGAATATCACACTTTGTATACATATTTAGAAAAAAAGGTGGGTAACAAAGTAAAAGAGTGCCCTCAATTTAAAGCTAATATAAAAAGCCAAGGAAGGAAACATGATTCCTAGTTAAAGGCAATTGAATAAAATATTACACACATCTGACTACAGTGCAATTGAGCATCAATTCCCTCTTTCCCAAAAATTCTCTCTCAAAGAAACAGAATTACTATAGTTCATAAGCTAGACAATAACTTGAGCTGCAAGTAGAGATGCAAAAAAGTTGTTTTTTTCTGGAGACATTTTTTTTCTAATTTAAAATGTGTTTTTTTTTTTGTATTTATCATGAGCATGTACCATTCACCGATGCTATAGAAGGTATGTTTTTAACAGAAAAGTTGCTCATCTTCAAAATCCCTTTAATTATTATTTTACTTCAAAATATTTAATGTAAATATGTCCTATCTTAGAATTAAGAAGGAAAACAGAAAAGCAGAAAATACAAGCAGCGGAGTGCAAATTATTCTGAATTCTCTAGTTTTAATAATAATTGTTATTATAAATTAAATTAAAATTAAAAAGATATTTACCGTCGTATAGATTGGAGCCATTCTTTGAACTGCTGTGAACCCTCAGGTGTGATTTGGAAAGCTTTCTTAGCAGACATGACGACACTGAGGAAGTCATCATAGTCCGATGATGAGAGATGATACAATTTTTGATGGAGGCATTGGATATACCTAAAAACACACATTTAAAGTTCCAATAAAAAAAGTGGCAAGACAAAGATTTAGACTCAAAACTTTGTACATCCTGATTGCTTGCTTTTGCTTCCCCAACTTATAACCAAATAAATGTCCTTTAAACCAGGGGTTCTCAACCTTTCAGGCTCTGTGCTGCCCTTCGAACACTGATGGGAGGTCATGCCCCCCCCCCCCCCCAATATTTAGTCAATAGATGTAGTAAAATTGTAATATGAAACTGAAGCTGATTAGGTTAGCATCAGTAAACTTGCTGTACAGATCTTCTTGCCTTGAAGTCATAAAAAAAAAAAAAAAAAAATTAACTTTTAAGTTAAAAAATCTAGCAAGTATATTACCTTTGGACAACCAATGAACTTCTGAGTGAAAAAGAAGACTTTCTTGGTCACTATTAAATTATTGACACAATGCCTCAAAGAGTTTAGTGTTCAAAGCGCTGGATTTGATACGGTTTACTATTTTAATTGCTGACATGCTAAAGCTTGCCTGAGAATGATACAGTGAGAACCGATTATTTTAGGATTTTTTTTCTTTAGCCAATTCTATAAATCCTGATTGGCCCATGGCTTGGGCTCCATCAGTACATATACCAACCACTTTCTCCCAAAGAAGGTCATTAGCAGCTAAAAAGGTATGAAGAGCAGAAAATATATCAACCACTTTAGTTGCCATTTGAGAGATTCTGAAAACAATATTTCCTCTCGAGGGGTCACCATTCTCACTCTCTTACAGTGTTGTCAGACAATTATCGTGTTATTACAGTGATTGTGTGTTCGAGTACAAAGTACAAAAATGTACGATAATTTGGAAAATATATACAACAAAACTGAGTAAATTAATTTTTTTTTATTATTTCTTTAATTAACTCACGCCTCCCTTGAAATTCGTCTACGCCTCCTCCCCCCCCAGGTTGAGAATCACTGCTTTAAACAAAAGCAGTAGAAAGTTAAATTTACATTTACTCATATTACAAGAAAAATAGTTAATTTAGTCTCATTGAATTCTTCTGGCGCAGTAGAAGTGACAATATAATTGTAGTGATAAAGAGCTTTTTCGATAGGCGCTGTCCCCTCATGGGCTGTTGAGCAACAATTGTTAATATTATACAATTAAACATATATTTACATTATAATGGTGAATATAAAAGGATGATACCAGTAAAGTAATTTGATTCTAAAGAATGAACAATTTCGAGGTAATTCCCAAAGTAAATTTAATGAGTTGAGCTACAATACTTACATTTGTTGACATTTTTGAACGAGGGGAGTGAGTGATGAGCGTAGATGTTGAGATAGAAGTGCCGGGTTGCCTCTCGCTAGATAATGAGCAGCCTCAATAGCAACATCGTGCAAGACAAAGGGAGATACAATGCTGTTTACCACGCATACACAGAACTGATGCAAGTACTGCGTACCTAAAATAAATAAAAGAGGAACATTAATAAAAATGGAAGAGGAGAATTTTAATAAAGAATAATTTGGATTTAAAGTTTAGGACAATTGAAATAATACCAAGTTTTTGAGCGACCCTAAGAAGCCATTTAACGTCTTCACCGTAGGGAGGATTGCGTGCGTACTTAGCATTAGGTCTATCGTCATGGACCCGCCTCGCTATGGTTTCCATTGCTAGCATGCCGACACGATAAGCAGCTAGCAGATAGCGAATCTGTGTTGAGTTGTATTGACCTCGAGCGACCTATAGAAATAAGCAGAGTATTCATGTTATTTTCGTTCTCAGCCTTGGCGAACTTCAAATCAATTTGATAACTATGATAATTTCTTAACGATGATCAAGAGTGTTGAAGATACCTGATTATGATGATGGACAGGTGGTCTCTGTGGAGGAGGTGCCACAGCAAGTACCTGCTGTGGAGGGGGAGGAGGCGGTTGACTCGGAGGAGCACCCGCTAAGGTAGCTCCACCTGGGCCAACCTGAAACATACAACACATATTATCAATAAAAACACATACTATTATCAATAAAAATGTATAACATGTATTGTTACGGAAAAGTAAATTAGTATTGGGCATGATAATAAAGTGATCGTGGAATTGAAACCCACAACAAAGACCAATATAAGTGAGCTTGTTTCAACAGATGCACATAGTAAAGCCTAGTTTGCACGGGTGGAGTATTTTAGTATTTAGTAGCCACGGTCGAGTAGTATAACTTTAGTAAGTGTTTGCACATCGTTGAATTTAGTGCATTAGTATGTCTTCACAGAGACAGGATCTCGTTCGCAAAGCCTTACATTTAAGTTTAAACCTGTGCCTAAATAAATTGGAAAAAATTATCCGCAATGAAATAAATAGAGGACGAGAAAATAAATTTTAAAAAGAAATAATTGTGGTGCTTCTAATAATCTATTACGAGAACTGGCTGTAGAAGATCCCAAAGATATTTGCTGCATTGAGAATGTCTGAAACTCATTTTAATCAATTGTTAAACATAATAAAAAAAGATGTACAGCGATGTGACACATTAATGAGGGAAGCCATCCCAGCTAAATTGAAATTAGAAGCAGTTATTTCCTTTTTTAGAACTGTCAACAATGCAAAACTATCTACCTTTGCACTTCCGGAGATAAACAATTCACAGCGTACCAACATTAATAATGTACTCGACTAAATCATCATGTCCGGACTGGTCGACTAGAAGCTGAACTAGGTGGAGGGGGTAAGCTACTAAATTCTCCTAAATTGCACACTCGACCATGCTTACTCGACCGTTCCACTCAACTACTCGGCTAATAACTAAATTTCTCGACTAAAAACAAAGTGTCCAAACGAGTCGAGTACTAAATTACTAAACTACTCTACTAAAATACTCGGCCCATACAAACAAGGCTTAAGATTGGTTGACCCCAGCCCCTATTATTATAAGCCAACCTATTGATTGATATAACTAAATAATAAGATTTAGAAAGATGATTTAACCCCATTTTTTTTTCAATTGATCAATTTCCCATAAGAATATCAAATATTTATAATTATCTCATTTTATTTAAGGAAGAATTTCCAGGCATTTCTTTAGATTGTTACTCCTCTTATAAAAAAAACAGAGGGAAGTAACAATCTAAAGAAGGTATGCGGAATGTTCTTCTTAAGACTGTTACTCCCCTTATAAAAACAGAAATGTGATATTCCTTTGTCCAAAATACATTGGACTAAACATCCCTTTTTCATTTTATTTATTTAGTCAAAGCCATTTATATTCTAAAACAACATAGGGGAGTAACAATATAAAGATGTACCTTTCCAACTACAATCCTTTAAAGAGAAAAACTTCCCTAACATTTTGTAAAAGATAATATCTTAAAAAGTATTCTCTATGCCCCTAACTTAATTTTATGTTGTTCATCTTCAAAATATTAAATTTTCTACAACATAAAAAACTTGATCTTTGGTGAAAACAATGTTAAAAATTAACATTTGTAATGAATATTTGAAAAGAGTTGATACTCAATAAATGTACTCTATACTTACCGGAATGGTAGCTGGATATACATGAGGTGGTGGTGGAGGAGAAGGGAAATACTGGAACTGTGGAGTGGGGATGTGGTACATCTGAGGAGCTGTAATGGCCAGCTGGTGATGTGGATGGAAGTGTGGCGGAGCTGCCACGGCAAACAGAGAGTAAGGTACAGCCGCTATAGCAGGGGCTGGGGGTGGACCTCCGTATGGTCCAGGACCTGCTACAGGTGACGCTACGAGGGGACCAGGTTCCACTTCGTTAGGAACCACTTCTCCCAAGCCTGCATCTTCAACTAAACCCTCGCCTTGTGGTGAATGCTATAGAATTTTATAGAAAACAAGAAACAGTTGTTGGTTTAAAAATATAAGTGAGATAAACAAAGAATATTGAGGTTTCTAACCATTAAATATTTGGGACTCTTGGGGATAATTATAAATTTAGGAGACGTTCAACCAGAACTTTCTACTGGCCTTCATCATGCATAAATTCACATTACTACAGCCAATTCCTAAGGTGGTACGAGTAAGAGTTATATGAGAGGCCAGGAAATCAATATGGCTAAGATGAAGGTCATAATGAGGATAATCTTATCTTTTCTTTGATTAAATCCCTTGAAGAAAAGAAAAAAAAAATACTCTACCAATTAGTGTGGCCCACAGCTTCCTCGTGTTTTATTTTGCATACTTTAATGATATTATACTACTGAAAATTATTATTGTCAAATTTATTTAATTATCTCCCCCTTTTTTTAAAACTGTCAAAATGGTTTTGATTCTTTTACATTAACTAAAGTATAAATTTAAGGAGCGCAGACGGTTGAAATTAATCTGGGACCATCTGCAGTCTACTTTCAACAAACCATCCAAATTTCATAAAAATTAGATAAGTATTTTGTAAGATATAGGTGTAAATAAATGTATGTTTGTGAGGATGTGGAAGGTTAACAAATAGAAGCAGAAAGTTGAAACTTATATGAGACCAACAATGGGCTTATTATGACTAACCATTCAATTTCAATAAAATCAGATGAGCAGTTTAAGATATGTTGGTTGGCCAAAATTGAGCGACAGACTGACACATAGACATGGAACCAAAAATGTTCCCTCATGTCTGAAACGGATTTCTGTCTTGGAATTTTTGAAATCAGAAACCTAAATAATGTTTGTTCTTCGGAACAATCACATAGCTTCTGTTACCTTCGGTAAGCTTGGAAGTTAAATGTAATAAATACTTCATGCATCAGATTGAAAACTTATTTTCATAAGCTAGCACTTTTTTTCCCACTTGTAATTGTTTAATAAGAAAACTAATCAGTGTAAGTAGTGCTATTGTATGTTTATGTGGTGTTGCAATTGTTAACAGTATAAATGTATGTAAGTAAAACAATACAAGTGGGCAGCAGCTTCAATAGTGCAGATGATCATCATTGCATGGTTATGTTTGTAGTTACAAAGGGAAGATGTCAAATATTCAATTAAATGGATTTAAAAATATATTATAACTAAGTTAAACGTACCCTGATGTAAAGGTCGTACCAGTATCTGGCAACTTGGAACAATACTTCAGGATAGACTCCTCCACCTTTAGCTGCATTTTCAACTGTAAGACAAGATTGCTCTAGCATCCTCTCAGACTGCTCTTTGCACTGCAATTAAATTAAGCATATTAGTTTCATAATATTCCAAGTAAAATCAAGTACACATAACTATCATAAACCATTTAAAGTTATTGACCAGAATCTGTATCCTATCTATAGTTTGGAACACATACTAAAATATGGAACTGACAGGTCTTATGAAGGGCTCTAGTACTCTTGTAGACAATACGATATCTAAAGTGAAAACTTAAGAAAATACTGCAATTGCATAAACAAAGGGAGCCAATAGTACCTGAGATATTGCCCGAGATATTTCGTTAGGATTAAGAGCATGAGCGTGAGGTAAGCAGGACAAAGCTAATTCTGCAGCAGCTCTTGTCATATGCCGATCACAACCTCTACTCGCCCTGTCAGCCATGTTGGCAGCTTCAGGTGGAGTCAAGTGACCTTCCCATGTGTCTTGAAGGAATGATATCGCTGGAGCTCCAATCTCCATAGCTTGACCTAGAGAAAAATATGTAATTAGTACGGATAATAGTAAGGGGGCAGGGAGGCCTAGCCTAGCAAACAGACCACATTTGGATCCTTTTTGCCAACCCCAGACGTTCCCTCAAACATCAAACCACCATTGTCTCACTCTCAAACCTTTTTGTTTGGATAATGAAGGAGAGGATGCCTTGCCAATTCAGTGTATCAAGTTCCTCTACCCCAATTCCTCCCTTTCCTAAGATATGAAGGCGCAATCTCCCATATTCTTCACACACCCCCAGGAAATGGTAGGCTGTTTCCTCCTCCTCAGAACACACTGGACATATGGGGTCCTCTACCTTTAGTAACACCAGATGCCTACTGAGCCTGCAGTGTACAGTTAGCACTCCAACCAGATTTCTCAGGTTGTTCCTGCTCAGTCCTAACAGCCATCAGGTTTTCCTTTTTTTATTTTCAGCAGTAGCATCTTAGACTGCCTGCATCCCTCTGTTTCTAACCATTCCCTTTCTGCTTCATCCCAAACCCAACAAAGCTTCTTAACAGCTGATTTAGCCTAACCTTTCGATCAGTCAGCTGCAGGTTCCGGTCCACAGAAAGGTAGAGGCTCCCTATTTTTGCTACCTCGTCCCCTGGGATCCCTTGGTGCCCCAGTACCTAGAGCAGTGTTACCTCCTTACTCTCTGCCAACAGCTCTAGTGTCTCCCAACACTACTTCACCAGTGCAGAGGTTGCACTTGGGGCATTGAGAGTGAGCTTGTACGAAGAGAGTCAAAGAAACTGTTGTGCATCCTTTTGTTGCTAAAGACAACTTAATTTTATAGGCAGTAATGTGACAAGCGGGCTGTAAGCATAATATTTTGTTCAGACAGTCTGCTCCACGGAGGCTGTGAACAATCATACCATTATTCTACCTGTATTTTGATTTTTTATTTTATTTTTTTTTTTTTTTAGCTACCTCTACTCTGAAAACTATGCCGAATCCGTGTCCTTGTCCCAAGATTAACAATGAAAGGATTAATATAAAGCAAATTCTATGAAAAAATTATTTTCATTCAAGAACAAAATATTACCTGTGATCCAAGAGACATGAGATGAGTATGTTCTTGACAGCCAGTTAGGAGAAACGCAGTTATGTAATCCAAGAGCATAGAGACCAAGTTGGAAGGCACACATATGTAATGCCCTGTGAGGACTGTGATGTGGCTGACTAGCAGACGCCTGTGTAAACAACGACGTAGAGCTAGATCCACCTGCCTGTAATTACAAATAAACAATTGTACATTTAACAAACCACTTCTGAGATAACATATTAACATAACTAATTTAACTTAAAAAAAAAATAAACATGTTCGGTGAAAAACAAAATATATTTTAGAAGTTATAAATCTTGTAAATAAAATATCAACTGTTAAGAATGTTTACCTTAAGCAGCACAGTCTTAGCAAGTTCAAACATAAAATGTGCTCCCGCTTCACTTGGTTGATTAGGTATGCTTGGATAGGCACGTTTACCCTTAAACCTCCTAGAAATAAATAATACATCAATAAATATTCATTTAATTAAAATAAAATCAAAATGGAATCATTTATTAGGATAATAAGTGGGATCTAAAGAAAGAAGATGAAATAATTAAACTAAGATAACTAGATGATGCAAACAGTGTTTGACAAATTTATAGTAGGATTTGTTAAGTATGGTAGCCAGAGCAAGACTAAGGAGCTTAGCAAGTAGCTAAAAAGCTTCATCCCAATCAAAGAAAAGAGAATTTGGGTGATAAAGTGAATGATATTAGTAAATGACAAGTTTTGTGTGACTCGTAGACGTTTGTTACCCAATTATCCCATTCAACGGGTCTTCCCATTCAGGAATGTACCTCCGAGACAGTTTTAAATAATAAGATAAAAGAAAAAATGATTAAAGAATTTAAAACTTAAAATTTTTGTTAGGATCCTCAGTGGATACAAACGCCAGCGGGCATGGAGGACCATTGTAAGAGGGATCTGCCGGAAAAAAATGAAGAATGGTGGAGTGCCAGACAGGTGTGCGGTACTTCTTTAGATTGTTACTCCCCTAGGATAACTATTACGTCAAAGGTATGTTTAGTCCAATGTACTTTCATACAAAGGAAAATTTATAAGAGATAACAGACTAAAGAAGAACATTAAATACACCTTCTTTAGATTGTAACTCCCCTCTGTTTTTTTTATAAGGTTAGGGGTTAGGGTGTGCTTGGATCCACTAGGGATCCAATCGCCAGCAGTCTAAGCACAGCATGACACCACAGTGGATCGAACACGATGAATTTAGAACACTTTTACTCCACACAAATGTTACCTATTTAGACATTACTATTTTAATCACGGAAAGCAAATTGTGCTTTCTTCCTGTTCTACCCTCTACGGAGAAGCAATATCCTCTTGCATAAGTTTAAATTTAGAATCTTCCATTGAATGTAATTTTTTTTTCTTTTATGAATAAAAGATGCAGTTGCATGTAGTTTTCTTTTATGTAGTTGCAAAGATGATGACAAAAGGGATGGAAAAGCTGTAATAATATGTCTTTATTGATCACTGTTTGTGAAAAGTAGTGACAATAAAAAATAGAGACCAAACAAAAGCCCATCTAACTAAAGAATAGAACACACTCAAAAGAAAGAATAAGATTCAATAGAGCAAAGTGGCAATCGCAGGGAACAAAAAAACTTGGATTCTAAAAAAGACAGGAAGAAATAAGGAATAGAGGGGGAAAATGGGAGGAAGTAAAGAAAATTAGTTTTTACTAGGTCTGTTCCAAGAGGAAGTGGTAAATTAAATTAAAGTGACCTACCTAGATGATTCTTTGGTCCTGGAGGAAGGTGGGTGAACATGAGGTGAGGAAGAGTTCTGGCTACAAGGAAGTTGTTTACTTGTACTAGCTTCCATTTCTGGACTAGGTCCGTTTCGACCTGAAACAATAACAATAAACATTATTAACTGTAAAAAACTATACTAAATATAATATTTTCACACTTTTTTGCTTAATCCTCTATGACCATCAATGCCTCTAAGATTTGGAGTATGACAAACAAATGCTTGAAAATTTAAAAGTGTGGTCAGAGAAATTTAACAACTTATACTTTTTATTAAATATATGAGTATTATTTCAATTCTAATGGTTAATTGAGAACAGATAATGAGTTTGGAATATATAGTCCAGGGGATAGCGTGCAAAAAAGTGTCTGGACTAACATCAAGCTAGAATTTGGAGTGTAAGTTAATCTTTTGTTGCCTTTTAAGAATATGAGGTCGGCTACGTTTGTCTACGGGACATAGCTTGGTAATAGGCATTTGACAAAAACAAACTGGTGGAGAGCGGTCATATCCTGCCCATTTTGGTGGACAATTTGATTTTTATGATCCTGAGTACAAAAAAAAAACAAAATAATTATTCCTAGCATAGGTGATCACTTTGATTTTGAGTAATATTTATTGAATAACTAATCTATAAAGTGACAAACTTCCATCAACTTGAATTTGGGTCTAAAAACTAATTTTTTACTCAGAATCATGAAAATCACATTGTCCACGAAAACCGCTCTCCACAGGTTAATTTTTTTCAAATGCCTATTGCCAAACTATATCCTGCAGACGAACTTAGCCGACTTATTCTTAAAAGGCACCAAAAGTTTAACTTATACGCCTAATTCTAGCTTGATGTTTTTTTGTTGGTTTTTCCAAGCCGGGGGGAAATCTTAATCCCAGAGACATAGACCACCAGATGGATCCTTTGAACAAACCCTAGGTTGATGTTAGTCAGACACTTTTTTGCACGCCATCTCCTGAACTAATATAAGTAGGGCAACCCACTAAACTCTGAAGAGGTAATTTCACAATCTAGGTCTGTATTTCTAGAGACATCAAACAGCGTTTATTAATAACAGTAACAGAAACATTCAGCTAAAATATAGCCATTTTATTTTGCAACATTTTTATTTAAGGCAAGTTGCACATTCTCAGTCAATATTCCTTACGAGAATTATTCTTGTTTAATAACTCATAATGTACCGCAGGTACTCGACTCAAAGGATCTTTGAAACAGAGATTGTTACAAATGATTTTTAATAGCATTCTAATCTACACCAATATTTCTATGAGAAATTATAATCAACGAACCTTTCATGGTTGGAGGGAGAGGTGGAGGCTGTGCCATAGTCATTATACCATGAGAAAGAGGATCTATTAAGCCAGAGTACTCCATATCGTGATGACTGTCAGTCCAAGATGACATGCTTTTAACAGGAGGATGGCTTGTATAATAGCTTGGGGATAGAGGTGTCTTCATCAGTTGGTGAACTTCCCTATCTAAAAGTTTGTCCATGATCTGAGCTATTTTCTCCGGGTCTGATTTGTAGTGTACCAGTAGCACTACTGCCAGATCACCCCTAAACAAAATAAAATATGAAGCGATTAAAGAACAAATCAGGTTTCTCAACTTTAAAGGTTTGCACTTTCAAGAAAAATTTAAAAAGTTAATAATGATTTACCTTTGTCTGCGAGTTCCTTCACAAAGTAGAGGATGATCAGCCTCAGAAACATTAGCTTTGAGTCCGAGAGCAGCTGTTGCAGCTTCAAACCCAAGCAACTCATCTTTGGCTTGCCGTACTTGAGGTGACCACAGTTGGCACCTCGGTTCTGAAAAATATTTATTAAATAGTGAAATAAAAATAACATAAGCTTTTTTTTACTGATAAGAAACTACTTGAGTAACAAATTATCTGATGTGGTAAATGTTTACCTGGCATTGTAAGAGCGTCAAGGATGTAACTTGCTAGAGTAAGAGGGAGCAGAGATTCTCCTCTAGTTCTGAGGAGACCCTCTTTGAGTTTTTGAGCTCGCTCCCTTATCATGTTGAGCTCAAGTTGACCCAGCGGTATCCTCTTCAGCAGAGTAACTAACTCGGATTCTTGATTGAAAAGCTTCACCTGTAGAAATAGAATTATAAAAGAGACATTAAAAACAAGGACAAGACATTGCTTATAAAATTCTAAGGTAAATTATATTTAAAAATTAAACAATACATTTCAACCCTTAAACTATAGCTAAATATTCTCCTCTAATAATTTCTCATTTATGTTTGGATTCTTAGGAAGGTGAGATATACCTAGTAGTTCATTTTACACAACAGCAGATGTGTAAAATACAAGCAGAGTACTCTTATGATTACTTTATCAATCAATCAGTATGAGAAATGATAAAAGACCAATTTACCTCAAGAGGTTTTGTAGTTGCTGGTGGTCGTGGCATTTCAAGTCCAAAGAGTCCTACTTTGAAAGCCAAATGATAGTGTTCCGAGTTTTCAGCCAGCACAGTGCAGAGGAATCCACACTTTGCTAGAGTGTCCGACGCTATCACACTCAACTGATGAGAGAGAGGGTTGATCTGCTATCAAGATTCCAAAAAAGATTATATTAATTACCTTGACTATACATTCACACATATTAAAATATATTATGTAAATAAACACCAGCTCAAAAACAATCAGAAAGTACATTAATGTATTGACTTACTGGGTGAGACAAAATTAAAAAAAAAATAGTACACTTAATCCCTTTATGTAATTACACTTAATTTATAAATACAGTCGGACCTCCATACAACAAAATTGATGCTAAAAAAAAAAGTATTATATATATTTTTTTTAATTTTAAAAAACGACCAATTTATGACGCTCTCCCAAAAAATAAATAAATAAAATAACTTCATAATTAATAAAGACAGAAGATGACATTAGTCAGGGCCGAAATGTATCAACTAAACATCATGTTTTAAATCAGTGGGTAGGCTTCCGCGGATAGACTCGTAATAAACAACTTGGTTTTCCGGTGAAATCCGTGTCACGAAAGGGATGGAATCCGATGATTTGCTTCCACTACTGGAAGCATCTTCAGGGGTGTGGTGCATCATCATGTTTACTTGAAGCAAAGGGGTATATCCTGTGTTTGCTTCGAGTCAACATCACTATGCATCACACCCCTGAAGATGCTTCCAGTAGTGGAAGCGAAATGTCGGATTCCAACCTCTTTTTGATGCAGATTTTACCGAAAAACCAAGTTGCTTATTATCTTTTAAATCGTCGTTTTTTCTTACAATCATCAGAAAAAATTAGTGGTCCTGAAAGTAAAAGGTCTTTATCCTATATAATTTTCATCCATTGCAGTACTGTTTCATCAATGTCTTCATACTTACAACCTCTAGATCTTTTTTTTAAAAAATTTGCACTTGTTATGTAAAGGTTTAAATATTTGATCGCAGTTTTTCAAAATTGTAAACACTGAACTTAGTGATTTATTCACAGAATACTTAGTTCTTCTTCATTCCTTTATCTATGTCTTTGAATAGATTTTTTTTTTTCTAAAAGTGATGATGATTTTCTTTTAGACATTTGTACGGTGAGTAAATTACACTGTAAAAAGTCAAGAGCTTTATAAGCGCCCAAAATGAATTCTAAACTGAGACTAAGAGATTTCTCTATACTGTGCAAAGATGATTCTGATTTCACTTGAACTAATGAAGGTAGAATACGCATAATTATTAAATTGCTACAGCAAGACAATACGAAAAATGTTTTTAAGAAAATAAAGGAATGCAAAAACACCGCTAATATTGATCTTTATCCTTATATTTATGAATTTATTCGTTGTAGAGAAATTATGTTTGTTCTACAGAAATACTATTATATGAAAAATTCGTAGGGCCATAAAAAAATATTAGTTATATAGAGATTTTTGTTGTACAGAAGTTTGTTATAAGGAGGTCCGAATGTATATATTATGTCACACTTCTATTTAACCATCCCATTGCTAAGGTTAGCATGCTAACAATAATAATTTTTCTGCTATATCTTGTCAGAGCACAAACACTAAAAAATTAAATACTTTAAATAACTCATTGTTGCTCCAACAGTAAAGTTACAAATACTGTTTTAAAACTTTTTTTTTTTAATTACGTAACTTTTTAGGGTAAATTAATCGTAATTTTTACAAATAATCTTTGGGTGAAATAAAAAGCCTGTGAATGTTTCTTTGTCCCGCCTTAAAACTTGGGCTTTGTCTACCCTGACAAAATATCTTGTTTACAGCTCCAACATTATATCACCATCAAACTTAACTTATTCATAGCAATGAAAGGGATAATGTTGATAAAAAAAAAAAAAAAAAAAATCCAGAAACCCAAGAATAAGAGAAATTAAATGAAAAAGAAGTTGGTTAGATCTGAATGTTAAAAAAAGGTAAAAAGATGGGAAAGAAAGAGAGAAAGTTAATTGGGTTCAAGTTACCCTTACTCGTTTTCGCTTGCCCTTGCATTGCATTACAGGCAAGTCAAGCATGAGATTGGGTGGGTTAGCAAGTAACTCCTCTGCGAGTCTGACTCCAAGTATACAGGCTTCTTTAGTATGACCGTGAGCATGAAGACCTTCGGCTCGTGCAAACAGAACGTCCCACGGGTCTGTAGGGCTGGCTACTACCGGGCTAGGTGGCCTCTTAGCTTCCTCTTCTTCTTTGTTTATTTCCTTTCTTATCTGCAAATCAAAAATCAATTACATATTAAAATATGGTTCAAAGTTAATGAATGGATCATTTGATGTCTATCAAAAAGATTTTTATGTAATTTTTATTGCATATAAATGCAATTCAGTAATGAAATTGATGATCTAGAGGCAAATAATAGAATGTTAATTCCATAATATATTAGAGTATAATATTAAATAGTGTTTCCGCTCATACAATGACAAATTATCAAATTAATTTTGTGTGATATATATCACATTTTTATTAGCTTGCTTTCTTGTTTGTTTGTCCAGTACAAATCTTGCAATCGACTTTTAACTAACATCCCGAGTAGTAGACTTTTGAAACTTTTATAATAGCTCAGAACACGATGGCAATTATTTTAATACTTTCAACCTTCTTTTAGCATAATGTAATTCGTTTTCAGCAAATTTTGCTGTGTGGAAAGTAAGTTCGGAAAAAGTTTTTTTTTTTATTTGTTTTGACATGAGCCATAATTACAATCTTCATTTTGATGGGTTTCAAATTTAAGAATTTTTATTTAGTCAACAGAAAATTTAAAAACGTAGTATATAAAAAGTTCTTTTTATCTTGTAATTATTATTTAATTACTTAAATAATCAAACAATCAAATGAAGATGATCAAAATTCAATACTCATAATAGCAAAAACATTAATTAATAAATCTCACAGAGAGTCAGCTTGTACATGACTCGAGGCACTTCCCGATTAAGTAGACCCAAGAGAGACTATATGGCGTCCTAGTAGCTATTGCTACCATCTGTGTACTTCTCACTGTAATTCCTATGCTAGGTGTTTGCCCAGCGTCACAATATGAATGGGTAGCTAGAATGTCAATATATGGTTTACACAGAGGAGCAACACGCTTAACCCCTATGTCATCCTTTATATAATATAATTGTATAAACCCATTAGCTGGTTTAAGACCTCCTCAGGAAAATAGACTGCCAATTGGTGTGGTACATAGCTTACTCACATTCTATCACGTATTTTATTGATTTTATCCTTTTACAAGCCATAATTGTATAATTTGTTTAATTGCTTCCCCCGTTTTCTTAATCAGTCAAAAATTGCTTTGATTTTTTACATGAATTAAAGTATCAATTTAGCAAATGTTAAAGAGTGCAGACGGTTCAAATTATCTGGGGCTATCTACGGATTACTTTGGATAAACTATAAAAGTTTCATACAAATCAGATAAGTACTTTTGAAGCTATAGGTGTAAATAAATGTATGTTTGTGAGCATGTGGAAGAAAAACAAATGAGCGCAGAAGGTTGAAACTTATATAGGACCAACAATGAGCTAATTGTGACCTACTATACAAATTTCATTAAAATTGGACGTGTAGTTTTTAAGATAAGTTGGTTCACAAAAATAGAGCGACAGACCTACAGTCAGACACGGAACCAAAAATGCTCCCTGATGTCTGAAACGGATTTCTGTCTTGGATTTTTTTTTTTTTTTTTTTTTTGTGTTAGAAATCGGAGACATAAAATATTTTCTTTCTTCAGAACGATTACATAGCTTCCATTCTCTTCAGTAAGCTCAGAAGCAAAATAATTCAAATAACTTATAAGGGTGATTAACAATGTAAAACTCCAATTTATTAAATGAGAGATGAAGATGGAGCCTCTAGTGAGTAAATAAATAATAGAGTAAGTGCAAATTTTTAATGTGAGTTGAGCATTCTTTGAGTGGAACTCAAGAGTGTGACTAGATAGTGATTAGATATGTTATTCTTAACACCTTATCATGTCTTAAACTTAAATAACAACATTTAGTAATACTAAAATTTAATTAAAGTAGAGAATAATTAAACTTAATATGAGAGCTTACACTCTTCGGATCGTAGTAATACATGTAGAATTCATCTCCAGACTGCTGTGAATCTGAGGAGAGAGAGTCATCTTTAGATAGTCTACGAGATGTAGCAGGTGCTGTAGCAGGTCCTTTAGCTTTAGGAGGATCTGATTCTTCTGAAGAGGCACCTCCACTCTCACCTCCTCCATTAGCTACTCCACCTTCTTTCACTGGACCACTCAAACAGCAAGATGAACTAGACGAACTTGCTCCTGAAAAAAATAAATAGTTATTTATTTAGATAGTTCAATTTTTGGCACTTATATATGACTTGACATGCAGGTCTGTTGTACAACACCAATTAACAAAACTTTTTATAATCCGCTACTCACTAAATTGGCTGACAGCTTAAAGGAAGCAACTGTAGTTTTACAGTGGGAATTTGCAGACTTATCAACATTGAAATAAAATATTTATTTAAAACATTGTCATAATCTAGAAGTTTTTTTTTTTTTTTTTTTTTTTTTTTTTTTTTTTTTTTTTTTTTTTTTTTAACCAAGAAAATTAGTTTATTATGAAAATACTTCAGGGGCATTTATATTATTTATGTATACCTGTTTTATTTATTAAAAATTGACTTTTTTGTCATCATAAAATCTCATTCTAACGTTACCAGATAAAACGAAGATGTTATGACTTATGACACCTCCTTGTGGGTTATTATCAAGCTAACTGGCTAGAAAAATAAATGTTGTTTTGTTTTAAAAATTCTTATATATGAATCTTATTGATTCTCAGACTCTTCAACTGAATCCAGGTAAGTTGATTTCCCTTTTTACTATAAATTTTAAGTGTCACATTTACTTTAGGGTCATCGAATGGAAAACATCCATGTTTTCAATGTTCGACAATGAACCGAACCAATATCGATGTTTTCTATATATCAACATCAACCTCTCAACCCAACAAAGCAAAAAAAAGGTCGCTGGTCTTCCAAACTTTTACCTCGAGCAAAGAAAAAGTTGCCAATTTCATCTTCTTTTATTCGATGTTTTTGATTTTGATGTTTCTTCGGGTCAACATTGATGTTGTCGATACATCGATGTTTTCAATACATTTCCCAACCCTAATTTATTTAGTTTCCCAATCCTAAATTTTTAGGAAGCTAAGGTTTATTTTCATATGCTCATACCGTTTGTGCTTAAACACTAATTGCATTATTAGAGGTAACACATAATTCTATATAAGTTTTATTTGTAAACGAAAAATAATAAAAAAAAATTAAAAATGTTAGAATTAATTTACCGATAGAGTCATCCTCAGGGTTAGGTTGGTCCTGGTCGTTCTCACAGAATCCTTCACTGGAGACAGAAGAGCGATTACCTGAACCTCCCTCTCCTTCTATCTGGTGCCTCGAGGACTCGCCAGTACTGCTATTACATAAAACAATACATAGGTAGAAAATACAAGTAACGATAACATATAAAATCCCTTTTATATAATTGAATCTATCAATGCAAATAATTTTAAGATATCCTAGCTGCTGAATAGTAAAATATAACTAACCCATGTTAATTGTTTCTACCAAGTTTTTATGGGGCTCACTCGTATTAAACAAATATTAAAAAACAGAATTGATGGATTTGAGTTTATAGGTGTACAATGCAAATATTTTAATAATTTGATTCTAATTTGTTTAGTTAGTTTAATATTGGTTAACTGATATATTTTAATTTTAAGTTTTATTCACTAATGATAAAACTTCTACCAAAAGTTTTGTTGTGTTGAGTCTATCAGTAGCTTTCGAGCTCTATAGCTACTTGAGTAATAATGTTTAGTATCTGATAGACGGAAGAATAAGCTGTATGCTATCTGAAATATATTAATTCTCCAAATACTGCCATAGAAGGCAAAAAAATGAAAGAAGGCAGTATTGAGTAGCTGTCATTAACTATTTTATGTTTTCCTGACACTTATATATGATAGATGGTACTTCTTTATATTGTTACTCCCCTCCGTTCATTTTTTAGAATATAAATGGATAAAATAATTTATACATTCCTTTGCCTATAAAACAATTACGACAAAGGAATGTTTAGACCAATGTACTTTGGGACAAAGGAATATCACAATTGTTTTTATAAGGAGAGTAACAGTCTAAAGAAGTGCCGTTTAGATATTACCTATAGCTAAATACCCGTGCTTCGCTACGGAGTGTTTTATTTTCAATTTAATGGATTTATAAACTACCATCAAGAAACATTTAAATTATTTTACAAAGCGAGAATATCTAGATTCTATCCCTCCCCTTTGATAAGATAATTTGCTAATATCCCAAATTAGTAATTCATTCCGACTAAATTTTTAAAAAGGAAAAGCAGTGGTATTTTCCTTCTGTACTATTCAATAAAGGTATTTAAAAAAAAAAAAAATAATAATAAAAATAAATACAAAATTTTAGCCAATCGGATAAATGTACGGACACAACAATTATTAGTTTTTTATCCATAGATATAGATATATTTTTCCATTTTACCCCCCTAAATGTACATAACAATAATTGTACAGCACTCTTAAAGAGCTTTTCAACGGTATGCATCGTGAAGGGTTTTCATTACTTTGACATTTGTACCCCGTACCACTGTGTACCAAAATCAAAATTTCGAACATGCATGAAGTCAGTGACCTTCCCCTTTTCCCCTTGCTTTGAAGGACAAGTGTGCAAATATTCATTCAAATCGGAATAAAACGGTAGATTTGAATAAAGAACACACACACACATACGATGACTCTTCCTTATTACCCCTCTCCTAAATGAAAATAATGACAAAAACGTACATTACAATTACTTTTCTCTTAAAGAGCCTTTTAACGATATGCATCATAAAGGGTACCTATCAATTACTTTGACATTTGTACCCCGTACTCCTGTGTACCAACATTTTAACTTTATAATCTCATGTAAGCACTACACTCATAGACACTCTTCATTTATATAAGATGTAGTTATACACATTTTTCCATTTTACCCCCTCCTAAATGAAAATATGACAAAACTGTACATAACAACAATTACTGTACTTTTAAAGAGCTTTTCAACGATATGCATCATTAAAAGTATTCATTACTTTGACATTTGTACCCCGTACCCCTGGGTACAAAAATAAAAATTTCGCAAAATCCTTTCTTAGTGGATGCCTATGATATGAACCGAGTATATCCTCAAAATTTCAAGTCTCTCGGTTAAGCAGATTTTGCTGTGCGTTGATTCTATGTCAGTCAGTCAGTCAATCAGGACATAGCCACTTATATTATAGATTATATACAGTAATATGAACAGTAAAAAAGTCTAATAAATATAATAAATAATGTATGAAGGTTACCTGAAAGGATAGATAGGTAGCAGAGGTGTATATGTCTGTGATAAATGAGGAGGTCTAATGGGTGGCCTAAAACACCCATGTATATTCTGCAAAGTTCCTCTCTGCTGGAACAGAACGGCTTGGGACGAGCTCACCTGGTTGACATCTGACTTGTTATCAGAATTACGGAAGCAGGTGTACGGCTGTGCAAGCCAGGCCGCAGTACCTCCCTGGTATGTTACTCCAGATATAGGGTACTCTTCCCAGTCGAGCTGGCAGGCAGCAATAGCTGGTTTGAAACCACTGAACACTTCGATGCTATTAGCTAAGTTCTTTGAGATCCTATCGCTTTGGTATGCTGATGTACTGCCACCTGACATTCGACCTTTTTCAACCTAAAACACAGTAAAACAGTTTAGTGATTGAATTGTACAGTTATACATTCGAGACATCTTACTAGGTGGTATTATGATACCTCCTATTATATTGTGACTGTGGAATTGTATGTAAGTATGTATAAAGCACCAAAGATTTCTTCGATCCTGTACTTACTTAGCAAGCTTAGAAAAACTCTAGATGAAAAAACTGTTAAATGGCTTATTATGCGCATTTTCATTCTAGAATGGTATATTGCATTAGAGAATGGGGAAGTGCCCCATGTTCTGAGAAAATTTTTCTGTTACAAAAAAAAGCTGTTCGTACTATAACGAGATCTAAACCTGATGCTCATTGCAAGGAGCTTTTCATCAACTCTGGAATACTAACATTCTATTCTACTTATATTTTATCTATTTTAAACTTTGTAAAGGAAAACTATAATACTCTCTATAGTAAGGACCATGATTACAGCACTAGAGGTGAAGCAATTGCTTTACCTCCACATAGACTTAATAAAACTTGTCGATCCCCATTGATACTGGGTATCAAGTGCTTTAATAAATTAGACAAAGAAACTAAAACTCTTCCAATTAAAAAATTTAAAAAACATTTGAAACAATTATTTTTAGTTAAAGCTTACTATTCTGTTACCGAATTTTTAGAGGATAGTTTTTGAATGTATCTCTTTACTTTATGCCTACAGTGAACTTTGTATTTTCTTTTTATTATTATTATTGTTACTTTTAATGTATTATTGTTACTTTTAATGTATTATTGCTACTTTTAATGTACATATGATTGACTAAGTGAAGCTTAATGTTAATATGCAACCACTGTTAATTAATAAATAAATAAAATAAAAATTCTTTCTACCATAATTTATCAGTTTTATTTTTAGATTTTCACACATCTGTAATCCTCAGATAGTAGACATCCATCAAACCCCTGCTTAAAAAGGATTTCAAGTATATTTTGGCAAGAAATGTAAATAAAAACTGGGGAGACAAAAATCTCAATGAAGATAAATCAGCAGGAATTGTATTAGTCACTACTCCTTTCCAGGACAACAAGGCCAAGTAAAACCAATTATCTAATAATGTGTAATAAGTTATTCAATATCAGAAGCATATTAAATAAAATTATCTTACAGTTTTTACTGAATTCTACCTAAATAATTTCAGTTATATTAAATCTATGTAAAGCAGAAATTATAATAAAAAATCTGAGTATTTAGTGGTACAGTAGAGTCTCGCTAATCCGGGTTTGACGGGACTGGACCCAGTCCGGATTACCGAAAGTCCGGATTAAACGGAATCAATTTTAAAATGTCTGTAAAACAAGTTTTAGTAGGGTAAAACGATTAAAATCGATTTTTTTATCGTAAAAATTACTTTTATTAGTCTCCAAACAACGTAGGTCCACTATTTAAGTTAAGAGCTGTTCTGTCACCAGTCCGAATATCAAATGAATTAATATAAAACGACAATCTATTACGCAGGTGGCAGGTATAGAAGGGACTTCCTGAGAAGAACTTCCTGTGTTCCGATATGAAATTCGAGGAACGATAATCATTTCACAAAAAGTTGAGATATTAGACATTGGCGGCTTAGCGAAATTTCTTGGAACTGCGTTGAGCCGCCGCTACATGTTTCTTAAAACCCTCTCCCCATCTCAGTCACATAAAATTGTATTTATTGGAATACACTACCTTTATATCTTCCGCCCCTTATATTTCTATGGAACCGAAACAGATTTATCGATGTTCTTACTTATTCCTAATTATTCTAAATCTGTTTATTTTTAACAAAAATACCGGGTATTCCTCGTGATAGAACGTTGGAATATACACCTGTAAACTATACTAGGAACAATTTTATAAATTTTTAATAGACAATAAAATTAGAAACTCCAATTATCTTAATTATTCATAAATCTGAACAGGCCCTGGTTCCAATTTGTACATAGTTTTTGGCCCGTCCGGATTAAACGGATGTCCGGACTAGCGGGGTCCGGATAAGCGAGACTCTACTGTACATTAATAATTATTTTCTTTTGTTTGTTTACAGTTACTACATTTCTACGATTTTTAAATACGGAGTGAATCCAGATTTGGGATTTAACAAGTTAGGTGTTTCCATGAGTAGTATTGAATTCGTATTCAATACGAAATAAAAAAACAAACTTTTTCTTGGTTACTTTTGCTAAAGGTTATAACTAATTTTGTAACCTTGACCTTTTATGACCATGTTTCTTATTACGTATTTTGACAAATTCGACTACAGTTTCTACAGAAATAAGCTAGGTTCACTCACACCCATGCTCTGCGCAGGTCAGGATCGAGTTTAGGAGTTTCCATGCAACTCGATCCAGATACGATCCCAGAATTTAGTGTATCGTATCGGGATCGGTATCGTATTTAATCCGTATTGAATCTAGGTTTCCATGAACACTTAGGATCCAAAAACTGTATTCAACCCGTATTTAAACATTGTGGAAACGTAGTTAGTATGGATAAATAACCTGGGCAGTGGAACTTACCTTATACATCCAAGATAGATACAAGGAAAATATTAATTAATCTAGAATTTACATCATGGTCTAAGTTTGATTTGATGAAAATGAATGCCAAGAAAAGGGAGAAACATAAAATACACCCTGTACTTGTAATCGAACATGAATCTCTAGGTTTATACCCCAGCACGGAATACAATTCCTTTTCAGTATTCCTCTTTCCAGATAAGATGGACTAATGGGTACAGCCATTCCCAGTATTAAATTTCCACAGTAGTGGCCAGATAATAATAAAAAATAATTGTCAACAAGAATAGTATAATAAAACTTGGAATAGATATAAGAGTGAATTAAGTATAATACCTTATCGAGAGTTTTAGTGTGCCACTGTTTAAACATATCACAGAGTAGAGTTCTTTCTGATGGAGCCAACCCAGGGTTGAGAACAGCCAAGCGCCACAGTACAACCACTTCATCGCAGAGGCTTGCACAGGCATGTTGGGCTGCATGTGTGTTGGAACTTACATTTCCGTGTTTTCCACCGCTACTTACACCGATATGTAGCGCAACTTTAGTGTTAAACCACCACACCATTATCTGCAACAATAAAAAACATGTTAAAACAACTTCTGCATTAGTAAAATGCCTGCTTTTCTAAGGAACTAGCCTTCACCCTATGCGGGGAACATATTAAGAGTCAGTGGCTATGTTTTAGACTATGTTCTGCCAGCTTTACGCCTATAAAGTTAGACTAGTGGCAACATATATCCATCTATGCAGACACACATACATATACATACATTTCTGATCAATGTACAGACAAAAATTTAATTTTATAAACATATATTAGTCCAGGAGATAGCGTGCAAAAAAGTGTCTGACTAACATCAAGCTAGAATTTTGTGTATAAGTAAATGTTTTGGTGCCTTTTAAGCATATGTGGTCGGCTAAGTTCATCTGTGGGACATAGCTTGGCAATAGGCCTTCGAAAATAAAAAACTGGTGGAGAGCGGCCATGTCCCACCATTTTTGGTGGACAATGTGATTTACATGATCCTGAGTGCTAACTTAGTTAGTAGACCAAAAATCAAGTTGATAGTAGTTTGTCACTTAATAGGTGACCTCTTTGCTTTGGAGTAATATTTGACTAACTAACCTATTAAGTGACGAACTACCATCAACTTGATTTTTGGTCTACTAACTAATTTCGTACTCAGGACCATGAAAATCTCATTGCCCACCAAAAAGGGCGGGACATGACCGCTCTCCGCCAGTTTTTTTTATTTTTGAAGGCCTATTGCTAAGCTATGTCCCGCAGACGAACTTAGCCGACCACATATTCTTAAAAGGCACCAAAACATTTACTTGTACACAAAATTTTAGCTTGATGTTAGTCAGACAATTTTTTGCACGCCATATCCTGGACTATATAGATAATTTTAAATTAATCAAAATGGTTGAGATTATTTGTGATTGCAATAGCTCACGAAGACAATATCCTAAAGAACCAAAGCAAACGGCATCTATTAGGGATGGAATTTTCACAAAGCATGGATCATAATCAACAAAATAAAATTGTATGGTACATACGCTTCCATGGCTTTGATCATCATAACAATCTAGGTTTTTCTGGTAAATACCAGTGTCTTTCTTAAATATGCAGTTTATCTCTCTAATAGTCAGTTTTGACTGAACTGACATGTTGCTACAAGTCACATTACCTCAATGATTAACTTCCTGGACAATGTTCCAGAGTGAAAGAGTCGGATTTCACATTCATTAAGTTATGGACATCCCTAGAAAACCTAGATTTGTTATATCCAATTATTATGATTCCTGAAATCAACTTTAGTTACCTGTTCACAAGACATGCACTCCTCCGTAATAATTTGAAGAAGCGGAAGAGCATTCCTGTCGTTTCGTTTGAACATTTCCCTGACAATGGAAAGGAGGTTCCACATGCCTTCAGGTTCTCTTCCTCGAAGAGGCCTGAGTAGACTTGTCCATTCAGCTGCAGCCGGTGGAGCAGTAGTTCCTAGAGAACAGATAGTATATAATTGTAATTTTCACTTGTACTTTTGCAAACTGATATGTATTTTCTAAATTCAAAAAAATTTTGAAAATAAAACAAAAATTATAAATAATCAATTCGTAATGAAGCAATATTAAATTTTTGTTTTAAATTAAGTCAACGATCAAATAAAAATTTATTTACCAAGATAGTTGACATCACTGAACACAATGGGTGCTGGTACACAGAATTTGACCAAGATCTTCTTGATATTTTCATGAAGTGTCTTTTCATCGAGGTACCAGGAAGTCTGTTCATGAACTGAGGCACCAGCTGTTGGATCTGGTGCACCACAAACCTAAAGAAGAAGGAGAAAAAGTTTTAAAGTAGAAAACACATCAAGTTTTAATTTAATTTTATCTTTAAACTTCTAAATTTAAGACTATAACTCTTTTCAAACAAAGAGGTCTCGACAGTCTTCAGGATTTTTAGCAGCCTGTTGTAAATTAGTAGAGTTAATTGTGGATCATTATAACTACACATCTATGTATTCAAAATATAGACTAATAAGCAGTCTATGGTGTAGTATAAGGTGATTAGAAGAGATTAAAAGTTATAGAGTGGTTAAACACCCTCCCTGAACCTCAGAAGATTTTTCCAAAACAAATATTAATATCCCTTCTTTGTTCAGAGTAAGGAAGGGGTAGAGGGAACAATACTGTATAATCTGGATATCAAAAAGTAGTTCATTATACTCTCACCGATACTAGCACTCTCAAGTGGCAGTTTGATAAAATCAATATCAATATTAACAGCAGATAATAATAAGATGTTTCTTTAAAATATATATCTATTTTATTTTTAATAAATATACTTTAATTTTTGTTGTTAACCTTATTACTTTACTTCAATTATCTAATGGCAATAACGTAATTAATAAACCTATTACAGTTCCTCGACTACTTCAGACAACATAAAGAAATCTTGCACACAACAAAGTTATCTTCTAAAGCAGTCACATCAGATTTGGCTCTTAGATATTTGATATTTTAAATAATTTTTCTTTACTTTTAATTTAAAATGATTTCAGATGAGTAAAGACTGCAATAAGTAGTAGATAAGTGCTCCAAATGAAGGATGTTATTTATATTTTATATAACACCACTATCACTTTAGTTCGGTTTAAGCTTTAAGATTTAGTATTGGGGTAGAGAATAATTAACTACTTTTAAAATCGTATTGTTCCCTCTACCCCTTCCTTACTTTGAGCTTCTTTGACTATATTTTCATGAAGTACTATCCACATATTTTAGTTTCCCCAAATTCCAGTGTAAACATGACTATTTTTCACTTAATTTAGGCATAGTTATTCTCTACTTCATGTCAAGCACAAATTCTTACTGATTTCATTGATACAAATCATAACAATCAATAAATTTCTAGAAAAGTTTTATCAATGAAATATCTGATAAGTTTCAACAATCTAATGAATGTAAAAAAGTAAAGTTGCTTACAGAATTAATGGGTGTGGGTTGTGAAGAAAGCAGTTCATCTAGGATGCGCTGAGCTGTAGGTAGAATCTGCTGAGGGAGTTCACTTATAAGATACTGAGCGAATTTCTGCAATTGATCTCGTTGTAGTCTTGACAGCGATTCACTCACCGGAGCTCTCAGGCACACCTGTATCGGCTAAACAAAAAGATAACAAATACAATTTCAGACACATTAAACTGTTTAAAGATTGAAACTGCCTAAACGGAATCTTTTTTATCATAGATAACTTACTGGAATTACAAAAAAATAATAGGTTTGTTCCAACCACCAGTTCCGAATCAGTTTCGGATTAGTCCGTGATTGACGTAATGCGCATGTGTGATCATTGCTTAGTTGGGAATTGATTTGTGATTTTGTTTTGTTGGAATGCTCCGGGACTCGGACCAAACTGTTTGATGTGGTAGGTTTTAGCACTGTTATCAGAACAACTTGTTGAGTTGATCGTTTTATGTGATTTTGCGTCCCTGTGTTATCAAAAATACCTGAACTTATTAATATTAAGGTATGGATGAGTCAATAGTTGATAAAGATAAGTACCAGTCGCTTAAATCAGGGCCTGATTTAGGTCCCCCTAGGGGCTCGCACAACAAGGGGGGCCACACCACAAAAATTTCATTTTCTAATGCTAATTAAGCTCGAAAGTTAGAAGTAAAACCTACATACGCATAGAGGATATGACGAAAACACTTGCACACATGTTAGAAATGTTTATTTAATACATGAATTCATGATTTCATTTCGATTTATGCAATTCACAATTTTCGGGCTTACTGTGGTGAGCCAGTTTTAGTAGACTCACGGCACACACGTATTTATATTGATATAATAGGCGAGCGAAATCAAAACAAAAACAATGAAGCGGAAGGTTACATTTCTGTTTACCCAAACTCAATCTCAAACTACTAGTCCCTGCTGCCGATCACTGACTGCTCTAACTGGTACCAAACCAATCCGTGATTCAATCAGAGCCTGGTTGGAACGCCCTGTTCCTAATGCTCATGCGTCGGACAGTTTCAAACTAGTTTGAAGTGTGGTTGGAACAAACCTAATAATAACTACAACTAGTGACATAACAGCACCACATGAGGCTAGGGCTAAAAAATAAAAAAGGCTAAAGGATAGAGTCCAATAAGAAGTTTTTTGAACAGAGTTTGCCAAGGTTTTACTTTGGACTTTTAATAAAAAATAATTGAAAAAACTTACATGGTGTATCCTGTGGAGGCATACTGCTACGATGTGAGAACACCAGTATGCACTTGAGTTACACGTGCAATTACACGAGGTAATTCTTCTCCTGTCGAAAACAACTGCAACATTATACTGGCCACGTTGATTGAATGAGATCGGTGGCACCACAGTTGCACTCAGGTGAAATCCTAATAACACAAATCATATAAATCAATCAACTATTAAGCTAATATTATCTAAAAATTATTCTACACACTTCACAATGATTGATTATCCAAGGTAATTCCGCTGCAGCTCACACAAAACTCCACATATTTTAGCCAATTCCAGACCTTTTAACAATATCTGGAATATAATGTCACAAAGTCATTGAAATTTGTCAGACAAAGGAATTTATATTAAATGAAAATAAAAATTACTTTAATTATTTTACAAAATAAATATCAAATATCAGCAATAAAGAATTTGTTACCATTATTTAAACTTTAGATTCAAAGCAATCTGTACACTTGGTATTTCTTAAATACAGTCAGACAATGAAATATATTTCTATTTAAAAGAAATGTACTTAATGATTACATAAATGCATATTTATTAATAAAAATTGTAAGAATAACAACAAGAATTTTTTATTATTATTTAAAAATTTCTTTATATTGAGAAAAGATTATTACGATTCCACTTCAACATAAACTAATGGAGGTAAGTACGTCCAATATTATAAGAGAGCTAGAGCAAGATACTCCCACAAATTGTATTATGAAAATAAAGGGATATAAAAACACCTCCAAAATTTATTCACAGGAAGTGTGTTGGTCTGATCTTTATGCATATTCTATGAATTTTGTTGGTTGTAATACAATTTTTTATCATTCTATAGAAACAAATAATTGTGGAGAATTCATGGGGACATAATAAACAATTGGTTACATAGAAATGTTTGTAGCATAGAAGTTTTTAATAAAGAGGTCTGACTATGTGTTTCTTTTTTCTTCACTAAACCAACAGACTTTATTGTCTAATGTTCACAACCTTAGATTCAAAAGCAATCTCTACACTTTATTTTATTTAAATTTTAAATTTCTTTCTTCTCTTGTTTATCTCTTAGCATCTTGAATATTTTGACAATTCCAATACAATGAGATAAGTTCATTTAAAATCAAAACAACGATTTGGTAAAAAAAAATTAATTTATAAGTTTTAAAAAAAAAAAAAAAAAAAAAAAAAAAAAAAAAAAAAAAAAAAAAAAAAAAAAAAAAAAAAAAAAAAAAAAAAAAAAAAAAAAAAAAAAAAAAAAAAATTATTTCAATTCAGTAAGACGTGGTAAAAATTCAATAAAGTTAAGCTTACCAATTTGAAGAGGATCTTTAACAGCTTTGGCTTTGAATAAAGCCTCCCCCTTGGTGAACTCATCAGCGGAGGAGTTAGCCAAACACGAGTAGAGTCTGATATCCTCCTCATTATCAGGGAAGGACCAGAAGGCAATACGAAGCTGTAGCTGCTCTGGAACGGGAGGATAGACATGCTCCACTAGTTCGAATGGAATGTGTGATGCAACACAGCGTGCTGTTAGTTCACACAGGCTTGCCACCCTCCCGCTACTACTGCTATCAGCCGAACTTAATGTACCTGATAACCAAACATAAACATAAAGGTCAATAAAGTAGACAAACAAGTCAGTTTATAGTTCTTATTTTAAAGTTAGCCACGCAATTGTAGTGGAAGTTAAATAAACTGCAGGAATAAGAGCATTGATGGGGGGTCATCTTAATGAATACAAAGAAACAGTCTCTCCACGTAAAATAACACTTCAATTTATCAAAGCAGCTTTCATAAAGCCATCATCAGTGTCGATTATTATGGAAGAACTAGAGTTACAGTAAATAAAATATGAAGTGGGTGAAACATTCGATGTCAGAGATTATCGTAAGACACTGTGTCTTAAGACCCACTACGATTTTTAAGATGTTCTTGTTGGAGGTCTAGTCCTTCTTCAGACCCTAACAGAATGATCCTAGCTGATTATGGACAATATTCAATACCTGAAGATCATTCCAGTATTGAGAAATTAAGAAGTTAAACGGGCTCACACTCTGTGAGAAGTCACCATAGTCCAGGAGATAGCGTGCAAAAAAGTTCAGACTAACATCAAGCTAGAATTTTGTGTACAAGTAAATCTATTGGTGCCTTTTAAGAATATGTGGGCGGCTAAGTTCGTCTGCGGGACATAGCTTGGCAATAGGCATTTGAAAAAAATAATCCAGAGGGGAGTGGCCATGTCCCGCCATTTTTGGTGGGCAATGAGATTTTCATGATCCTGAGTACGAACTTAGTTAGTCTACCATCAACAATCAAGTTGATGGTAGTTTGTCACTTAATAGGTGACCACTTTCATTTGGAGTAATATTTGACTAACTAAGTTAGTCAAATATTATTTGATATATTGATTAAATATATTATTACAAAATATATTGATTGAAATAGTTCAAACTAATATTTGACTAACTAAGTTTGAACTCAGGATCATGAAAATCTCATTGCCCACCAAAAAGGGCAGGACATGGCCGCTATCCACTGGTTGTTTTTTTTCCAAATGCCTATTGCCAAGCTATGTCCCGCAGATGAACTTAGCTGAACACATATTCTTAAAAGGCACCAAAAGATTTACTTATACACAAAATTCTAGCTTGATGTTAGTCAGACACTTTTTTGCACGCCATCTCCTGGACTACCACTGGTAGGCCTAGATCATTATATCAACTTCAACTTTAAGTAAGGCCCATTTCATACTAGGCGCCGTTTTATTATGTGACGTCAAAGACCGAAGTATAAAGTTTTTACAATGACAACATTCACACACAAAAATGTCACCCAGTGTGAGGAGGGTCTTAGTCAACAAACTTTAATTAACTTTCTATTATGTCTTAAGCTGTTACCTTATACCACGGGTTTAATAATTATAGACATGTACATGTAATATTGAGATAATATAGAGGGAGCCATTCTCCTAAACGGCTTTACCAGGACTGACCTCCGAAGACACAACACTGTCTCCCCTCTATTTGCTTTAATGATAACAAAATAAACATATACACAGCCTCATATAAAACACCTCCCCCTCAAAAAAAAGTAAATTGTAAATTTAAGTAATAAAATAATACTTGCTTGAAAAAAATTATACATCGAGATATAAATTAAATCATTAATAAATTGTTGAAAATAAGATCACCTTGGTCAGAACTACTGATAGATTAATATCTTCATGATAAAGTCACTAAAAAAAAAAACGACCTTTGACTCTACACTGTCTTGAACTTAAGTTTCGTTATAATTTTTAATATATTAATAAAAGTAAAAAACGATTTTCTTTTCAAGTGTCAATTATAGACTCGACTCCTTTATTTATATTTTTAAAATTAACATAAATAAATAAAAATACGTGATCTCTATGGAGATCACGACACTCCCAGGGAAGCAGCTTTCTTTCAGGGGGGGTAAAATTCCACGATGTTAAATGCTGCCACCTGCTTACACCATAGCTCTATCTTCTTTCGAGCTTCTTCTGCATAGTCTTTGCAAGTCGGCAGTTCTTTATCTTCTAGAACAACTTCTGCTTCTTGTAGGTGAGGAATTAAAAAAAGAGATGGGGTGAGCGCCCGTTCGGAGTCGCTGTCAGTAATGTATGTAAGAGGACGAGTGTTGACGACGTACTCTACCTCAGAAAGGATAGTCTCCAACTCACTAATAGAGAGCCTAACACAACCTACAGTCCGTCTCAGACAGTTCTTAACATTGGAAATAAGTCGCTCATAAAACCCTCCTGCCCAGGGGGCTAGTTCCGGGATGAATTTCCACCTAATTTGGTTACTAGTTTGAGCAATGACCGAACTTGTAGCTTTAAATTGGGTCGCGTTATCGGATATAATCATAGTAGGGGTCTTACCCAAAATTATGTCAATAGGCAAGTCAGGATTTTTATCTGTAAGAACGTAGTTAGCAAATTTTGGTTCTAAGTCCTTAGGGTTAAGTGTATTTGTTTTAAAATTACCCGCCAAAACTGAAACAACATTTGCACGAATATTTAAAGTTTTATTATCACCAAGACAAAATTCTAATTCGGTAAGAGAACTCTCAATAATAGTTGGAGTAGACTTTCCAAAAGTAAAAACAGATAGATTTTGAGTTTCTATGCGAGGTGCACCTATACGAAGAGCAAGATTTTTATTTACGTAAGATCTTTGAGCTCCTCCATCAAGAAACATACGCGATAAATAACTTATTAAAATTCTTATGAAGTATTAAAATTAAAGTAAAAATTAAAATTAAAATTAAAATTTAAAAATTTAAAAATTAAAAAATTAAATTAAAAATTAAAAATTAAATTTTTTAAATTAAATTTCAAATTAAATTTTTAAATTATTTTTAAAATTTTTTAAATTAAAAATTAAAAAATTAAAATTAAAAATTAAAATTAAAATTAAAATTAAGTATTAAAATTAAGTATTAAATTAAATGAACCCCAAAAGGATCCCCATTCTAGGATTGACCCGCTAAAAAAGGGTAAAGATAACTTAGGCAACTTAGTACAAGGTTTAGGTTTAGTCTGAGATGGACCCTCGGTAGTGATATTATCAGTATCAAGAGTTAAAGGATGAGGTAGTTTATTGCACAGAGTAATAAAAACTTCCAATCTCGCTGAGACGTCTGCCGCGTCCAGTAGTATAAGTTCATACTCTTCCGCCTTTTCCTCAAGTTTCTCGGCCTCATCCGGGTCGACCTCAGATAATTCTAAAAGTTTACCTTTATAATTTTCAAACCTGCTACCAATTGATTTTAATCGAGATAAAAGTGACATACCATTTTCTAAAGTTTTATTTTCTAGTTTCAAAAAGTCTTCAGTTTCTTTCGTTATTCGGAGAATATGAGTTTTGATAGGACCCATCGCCCTTCTAATAGCTCCATTCTTCACCTCTGCTACCACTTGTCTTGAACTTAAGTTTCGTTATAATTTTTAATATATTAATAAAAGTAAAAAACGATTTTCTTTTCAAGTGTCAATTCAAGACTCGACTCCTTTATTTATATTTTTAAAATTAACATAAATAAATAAAAATACGCGATCTCTATGGAGATCACGACATACACATTATAAATTGTTACGCCTAAAGTTGCAATAAAACTATCTCAAAATAACAATAAAATAAACTCTTTGTGTACATATTTAGGAAAAATTAATTTACCTCTCAAGAGTGACAAAAATAAATTCAACTCTAAACTTGATAACTTTGATCACCTAGCTGATCTGCGCCACAATTTTTGTGGAGATGGTGATTTCCTATCAGTAGAGTGAGGTGTTTTTGATTTTTCCATATTAGCAGGTTTAGGGGATGTGTTAGGTTTATGAATTGTTAACGGAATGTTTATATTAGGATTTAGGCTAGGCGCACACTGGCGACAAAACAGTCCGCAGACTGTCTGCGGCGAATGTCTCCCGGTGCAAAAGACGACCGGAGGGCGACAGTTGTGTCGCTGCACCCTCGCACACTAGAGACAAAACAGTCTCCAGACTGTCTGCCTCAGTGCAAAAGATTGTCGCTGGCGACAAAAATGTCGTCGGTGACAAAACTTTTGTACCGGGGCAGACAGTCTGCAGACTGTTTTGCCCTCAGTGTGCGCACTTCCATGTTATTTAATTGCTTAGGTCGAGCGAAAGACAGTCTGCGGACCAAAAAGTCGCAGGCTGTCTCCTAGGCTCGACGACACTTTTGTCTTTTATCTGGTTGACTCCGGTATGCGCACTCCCATGTATTTTATAAGGCCTTGAGGTAGCGACAAAACTGTCGCTGCATCCTGAGCTATTTTGATTAAATAATAAAATTGGGAACTTAAGACTTTTATGACCACTCCTTCCTCCAACTGAGGAAAATTAGGATTGAAATCTCATACTAGGACACTGTCTCCTACAGAAAATTTCCAAATTATATTAACTTTAAGTTGTTTAACTAGTCTGCTTTGGCTCCCAGCAACTTTATCAAATGTTGCGCCTAAACGTAAGTTTACCTGGGTTTGTTTAGAGGAGGAATTAGAGATGTAAATGAAAAAAACCAAGCCCCTCATTTTTTAACCAATTTTTATTATATTAAGAGCTTAACTATTGAGAATGGTTATTTAAACTCTGATATAAAAAACAAAATTGTACAAAGTATGGTTACACAACTTGACCATCCACTGATGGTCAGGGTGAAACTAACTTTTATTTTAAAGAAAAAAAATCATAATATCTTTTAAATTCAGTTTGTTTAATAAGTTCAAATTGAATTACATAATATGATTTATTATATAATACATAATCTTAACAAGTATATATTATTGATAGATTAATAAAATTTATTTTGAGTAAACTTTTATAGTACAAAGTCGAAAAGTTTACAATAAATAATTTCAAGATAAAAAGAACTTTTTATATACTACGTTTTTAAATTTTCTGTTGAATCGTATGTAATGTTGATAATATAATTCTTATTGTTATATAATATATAATGTTAGTGAAAAAAAAAAAAAAAAAAAAAATAGTTCCAAATTTTTTTACTTCACATAAATGACAACCATCCAGAGAGCTGATCATAAACCTATAAAAGGATAAATCTTTATACAACGGATCTCCCCAACACCAAATCTAAAGCATGCCATCGAAATATTTGAAATAATATAATCGATATTTCCTGTTTTGCAGTCATTCAATGTTTATCTATCAGAAATTTGAGACCCGTCAAAATGAAGATTGCGTAAATATTGGATAGGGCAAAACAAATAAAATAACTTGCAGATTTTTTCCGAACTAACTTTCCTCACAGCAAAATTTGCTGAAAACTAATTAAATTCTGCTGAAAGATGGCTAAAAGTATTAAAATAATGCATTGTCATCGTGTTCTGAGCTATGCTAAAAGTTTCAAATGTCTAGCTATTCGGGAAGTTAGTTAAAAATTGATTGCCAGATTTGTACCGGACAAACAAACAAGAATGCAAGCTAATAAAAACGTAGTAAAATCAGTAATTTTATTTGACTATGTTAGAGGTGGAGATTATTATGACAAGTATATAATTTTTTTCATCAAAAATATTTTATTTTAATGTTAAATGTTTAAAAAAATCTATAGCACATATTTGCATTGTATTTTTAAAGTAAAATATTAATTAAAAGTATTTTGAAATTGAGCAACTGCCTCTAATGATAAAATTACCTTTTTGGCATCAGTTGAAAAAAAAAAAAAACTTGCTCGTAAAAAAATTAATAAAAAAATTGGTTTTTTTTGCATCTCTATCAGAGAAACTCCAGTTTAACTTAGAGAAAGAAGGAAATTGAAGCTTAGTCTCAGCCAAACCAAAACAATGATTATCTCAAGGCAAGCCAAACAGCATTCAATTTGAGCCAAAGGAAGGAAGTGCGCTCAAGAATTAAAGGCTTGCTTCGCAAAAGCAGACAACTTTAATTTTAACTTTTATTGCAATGAGCAGAAAGTTTTAGGAAAGACTAAACTAATTCCAGACAATTCAATGTATACTCTAATTATAAACAGATGGATGAAAAATCATGGGCATTAACTTCAAGAAAAGAGAGTTGCAACCAAGAGGCTCGGATGAGGCGCTTCAGAAAAGTTGCTGGTGAAACTAGGAAGGATTGAGTTAGAATCACCATGATGAACATCGAGCCTCTCTCAGATATGATAAGGCATGCCCAACTGAGATGGTTTGGCAACACTTAACTGATGAAAGAAGAGAGGTATCTCGGACAAGAGTTATAAGCATGATGTCAGGGAACTTAGCTACCAGGACAAATAAGAACGACTTGGAACTCAACATCACCTCTCTCATCAGTGTGCCCAACACACAACATCCAGAGCTGCGGCAATCTTTAAAGAATAGCCAGGAAGTACTTTTGTAACATCTCTACACCACAAGGTAGAAGAGGCCAGGATTAAGTCAAGTCAGAAGATCAATCAAATGTAAACATCCAAATTGTGAAATCAGAGATTGGTAATTCTCATTTATAATTTATTTAATTAACACTCAATAATTCACATAGTTCACTACAAAAAATCCATTTATTTCAAGCTAAAATTAATTTCTCCATTTTGCCTCAGGGTATGATTTTTCAGTACATGTACGCCAAATTTCTTCAAAATTGGCACTGTAGTTTAGGCTCTACATATGTGGACAGAAGACAGACAGACATTTTTTTAACAAAAAAAAAACACTTTTTTGGAATCAGGGGACCTCAAAACGTGTAAATCCATCAAAATCTCATAATGGAATTTTTCGCACTACCACAATACTTTCTCTTTATACGAGAAAGAAAAAAAGGCTATAGAATAACTTATCCATTTCTCATTAATAAAGTTCAAACTAAATTCTCATTATATTTTCATTTTGTTGAATTATTTATTCTCTTGTAGTTTTCAAGGAGTTGTTGACCTACTTTCAGCCTCTCATAAATTATTCAGATGTGCAATTACTCCTCTTTAATGTCAATTTCTAATACGAATCAATTCACGTTTTTTTGTAGGACAAATAATAAGTGTAATTATTTATTATTTAGACTGATTTTTTTGCTGTTTCTTTCACGTCCTGATCAACACATGGTTAGGTTAATACAGGACGGGGGTCGGCTACTATATTCATTTACTCAATTTGATCATCAGTCTTAATCATGTCTCATCTCTCTGGGATTCAAACTCACCAGATATGTTTAGACAGAGGCTTCAGGAGTTGTGAGTACGTTAGCCATTCGGCTACAGCAAGTCCAAAATTTGGACTGATTCATTTCAATAAAAAATACATACTACGTTTGGTTCAAATTTTCATCAGTAAACTAAATTTTTGGGGGAGGGAAATTGAGAAGCATTTTAAATTATTATGTTATCCTTAAGCCACCAGATCTGAAAATGATTTCAGATATGTACCGCTAGTTGAACATACTATGGCTCTGGGGAAAACAATACTTAAGTTTAAAGATGAAGATGAAAGATTAAAATGAATGGTATGAAGTTGGGCTGTTGAAAAGTATTAATATTATGTTTAACAATAAAGGCAAAAATATAGAGATATGCACCATGCATTATTTAAGTATTATTTTATTTTTAAATTTTCAACTGATGCTTAGTTGTTAGAGCAATTAAGGGTAAATCGAGGGGTACATGGTTCAATTTCCACCAGCAAGATATATTTTATCTGTGTTTCTCTATCCATCATGAATAAAAATATTAATTAAAGTAATTGTAAATCTCTAACTACAATACATCAATGATTTAAACCACTCGGCATAGATAACCATTAATTTGAACTTTCTTAAATTACTTGAAGCTTTCATTCACATATAAAGTATGTATTGCTTATCTGAAATAGAGTACTGAGGAGGAAAAAAAATGTTTATTTTTGTGTTTTCAAGAATAAATCATTCTTTATAAAAACTGCTTGTTCTTAAAAAAAACTTAATATTATATTAGTTTCTTAATTTTTTGTACAATAATGTTCAATTTTTTAAAAAACTTTAAAAAATTACCAAAAGTAAAGTTCCGTTATTGTTGACAGTGTTATTGTGTTTCAGAATTATCTTAACAGATGAATGAAAGTGAAAAAAAAACTTTCTTTGCACTTCCATAATGTATCAAATTTGTATGAACTTTTCCTAAAGAAATAGGTATTTGAGTCTAAATGATTATATAATCACATTGACTCAAATTCTCTCGAGGATTATAGCAACAAAAAAAATGTTTTAATATGTTAATTGTTTGTAATTTTAAGATGTTAACTATGTATGCTGTTGAAGATGTTAACCTATGCTCTTGATCGGGATGAAAAAAAAAAAAATAAATAAATAAATAAACTATCTTTATATATAGCAATCTAGTTGTTTCAACAGGGTTATGTTCAGAGACCTTCAAATGCCTTTTTGCCATGGCGTCATACTAAAATGCCACATTTTGCCTATTTTTCGGTAAAAAGTCACATTTTGCCACTTTTCGGTAAAATGCCACACTTTTTGCCACATTTTGCCTTATTTGGGCCAAGTTCTGAGAAAAAAAAGAAACATTCTAATATTCTAAGGGGTTCTGCTACAACACATAAAACCAGGTAAGATATGCCCTTGCAGGGCAGGATTCCCCAAAAGGTGCTGAGGATTCCCCAAGTGATGTGGATTCCTATCTTAGGGTAGTGACACACTTCGTCATTCGGGTAGCGCCACTCAAGTGGTGCTACCCAATCACCAATGAGAATAGAATGCAACCTACCACACGAGGTGGCGCCACACGCCGGGTAGAACTACCCGGTCCACCTCTGTCTAGCCCCTATCTGCAGGTGGCGCCACCCGGTCAGCCCATTGTTTTCAATTGAACCCGTCAGACTTTGCCATCCAATCCACTGCCACGCAGTCCCCCCCACTCCTTGAATCAAATCAGGGGCACACTCTATCCCTCATATAAGTGTCTTTACTGGTCTAACTGTTCTTCAATATTCTAAGCAATTCGTTGAAAGTTCCACACGACATTTGGCAAAAATTGTTACTGTCCTCTTTGATACGGGGTAGGTACACTGTATGAAACAAACTATAGTAGATATTCTTTTTGTCTGAAATTATTCGAAGAACCCAAAAACGCCTTTTTTCCTTCTTATTTCAACATAATGATATGCATGCACAGCTATCTCCTCCGGGTCCATTGCACGACTGACCGAAAAAAGTAAAAACTCGGGTGGCGGAAAACAGGTGTCGGAAGCAAGTGGCATCAACAAGGTGGCGCCACCCGGGTGGCGAAGTGTGTCACTACCCTCAGGATTAAGAGTCATTAGCTCTAGCTCATCACTGCTCAATGTGGGTCATTGTAGGGTATTGTAAATACCTGTAAATTGTAATAATGTAGTTATAGGACTCAAGTTGCATGATTTAATATCCCTTTTATAATGGAAAGGGGAGAGGGGTGGAAAGTTGAAAAATAAATGCCACATTAGCTAAAATAAATGCCACATTTGGCCAAAAAAAGTGCCATATTGCCACACTTTTTAGTGCCACATTTCATAAAAATAAATGCTACATTTTGAAGGTCTCTGGTTATGTTGTACTCAAACTGAAACAAACTTAAACAATTTTTAATTATTTGTATTGACAAAGATTAAATGATTGCAGGGAGTTACAGGTATTTCTCAACTTTCAATTGAGATATGTTCTTGGTTGTAAGTCTAGTCAGGTGGCAAAGTGGTCTTGGTGTGATTTGGATGTAGTATTAGTAGTAGTAAGGTCCTAGTACTAGACAAGTAGGACAAACCACTTGTTCGAACCTAGACAATTAGACCTTATTTTTAGACCCATTTTACTAGCACAGAGGTAGAGTTGCAGCCACTTCACACATCATACCCCTGTACAATGTAAGGATAAAGTGGGTATAGTGTGATCATTAGTGAGTCATATAAATCAGAGCATCACGGCAAGGGATTGAACCCACGATCTCGTGATGCTATTGATGACCAATATGTGGTAAGAATTTGGATGTAAATCAAAGTTGGTCAAATATTAACTTCATAATCCATATTAAATTAAAAGGTATGTATATAGGTATGTTTGTTTCATTAGTGTATTTTCAGTGACTGGTCTTAAGTAATAGTGATAGTAAACTAAATAATCTAAATATATTTGATACATTTGTCTGTTTTATAGTGAAAGAAAATGATGAAATTACATAATCAAAATAATTATAGTTGAAAAATATTGTTTATGTTATTTATTTGTTATGTTTAAATAAATAATTAAATTATTTAAATAAATAAATATCACTCAAAATTGCATGTCATGTTGTGCAATAAAAATAATACCATAAAAATCCGAGACAACCCAGACAAACTTTCTCAAATACGAGTTCATAATTACTTAGCCCAGTGTTTTCCATTAATAAGTTTTCG
Source organism: Gerris lacustris (assembly GCA_951217055.1). Taxonomy (NCBI): domain Eukaryota; kingdom Metazoa; phylum Arthropoda; class Insecta; order Hemiptera; family Gerridae; genus Gerris; species Gerris lacustris. Next base: position 55,958,086 of record OX578283.1, on the reverse strand, counting down.
TATGTAAATTTAATTATTATTGAACATTTCATCAAGATTTATCATAAAAATAACTTCTCCAGGGCGGGGAATTGAACCCGGGCCGCGTTTGTCCGCGGCCCTCATTTCTAAGTTAGAAATCTTGAGAACTTTATCTGTAGTGTACCTTAATGTTGATAAAGACTTCCTCAAGCCTTTATCAATTTATATATTTTATGTATTGTCATAGCATTATTATTTTTACAGTCCATTTTACATGAAATCTATAAATGTGTGGACTCTCGGTAGTAAAAGATTACTAGAGTGAGGGCCCAGAAATTATTATTATTATTTTATTATTGTAAGGATTGCTCACCGCCCTTTGAGGTTAGGAAAAACAGTAAAATTAAAATTATACTGGTTCCAAGCAAGATATCAAAAATCTAATCACAGGCTTCATTCCTAATTTTAATTCTGCACAATTTGAGCCCTATTTCAACTTCCTATGATAAATAGTACAGGCGCCATTTTAATACAACGAGTTTTATCGTTGTATTGAAATGGCGCCTGTACTATTTATCATAGGAAGTTGAAATAGGGCTCAAATTGTGCAGAATTAAAATTAGGAATGAAGCCTGTGATTAGATTTTTGATATCTTGCTTAGAACCTTTAAAATTTTCAATTTAATGATTTTTCTAACCTCAAAGAGCGGTAGAGCCTTAAGACAAAAAATATTTCTCCATTGCCTAATATCTTGTAGATTAGGTTAACTGTACGGATTACTTCCTTTCTACACAACTTTGATTCATTTCTCAAATAAGAAGTTGATCTCAGGTAGTGCACTAGCTTTGTCAATTAATAGACTCAAAGTGAAATACATTTTTTTTAAAATGTTGACATTATTTTATAGATGTTCTTAATTTAATTGTTTTAAATTAAGGCTTTAGTGTACTCGTTATAATGCCTAGCTTGAATATTTTGTCCTTTTATCATTTTTGTTTATTGGCATTTATCCCCCACAAAACACCATGTAATACATTAATTAATGATACATTATTTATATAAGTTAAATTATAAAACTCAATCATGTTGGAGAGAATGAAAAGATGGTTTATACATTTATGTCTCTATGGTAACAACATTATAAAAAGTAATTAAATACAAAACTGTAATAAGTAATATTTAAATAACTAAATAAAGATCAATAAATCAATATGACAATTTCAACTTAATTAATTAAATAATGACTGATTAGTGTATTAGTGTATTGTCATCGAGAATACATAATCTGAGCAAGTTTGAACTTTCTAGGTAGTCGAGATGTGTTCAAATTTAGCTTACAAGATTTGGAGATAAGTCAAATTAAATAAAAGAGTGTAAAAATTAAGTTTCAGCGGGTAAAGGCAAGGCACCTTCCCACATAGCGATCGGGTTCATCTTTATTACAATTGGCATATAATAGAATTCAAGAAACTCTACAGATATTGTACATTTAGCTAAATTAGCACGCCCAGTGATAACCTGGACAAACCAGGAATGTTGTATTGCCTTAATTGGTCACCAATATTCTCTAAGCCAACAGATTCCCTCGTTTGTAAGTTTGTTGTAGCTCCTTTTAAACTATTTTAAGTACCTGTATCCAATATAATGTAGTCATATATAATTCTTATCTTATAATGTAACTCTATTTGTCTTCCCCATAATTGACACAGATTAAGGACAACTTTAAAGAGACTGAAAGCTGCTTTAAAGTGCTGAAAGCTACTTTAAAGAGACTGAAAGCTACTTTAAAGAGACTGAAAGCTGCTTTAATGAGACTGAAAGCTGCTTTAAAGAGACTGAAAGCTACTTTAAAGAGACTGAAAGCTGCTTTTAAAGAGACTGAAAGCTGCTTTAAATAGTCACAAAGCATCCTTGCATCATATCAATACATTATTAATGTTATGCTTTTACAAATCCAATATTGTCTAATTTATTTAATTGTTTCCCTCCTTTTTTTTAAATCTGCCAAAATTGTTTTAATTTTTTGCATGAACAAAAGTATAAATTTGGCAATATTTAATGAGCGCAGCTGGATGAAATTAATCCAGAGCTATCTGTAGGCTACTTTCAAGAAATGATCCAAATTTATTAAAAAGCAGATGAGCACTTTTGAAGATATAGATATAAATAAAAGTATGTTTGTGAAAATTGAAACTTATATGGGACCAACAATGGGCTAATTACGACCTAACATCCAAATTCAATTAAACTCGGACATAGTAATTTTTAAGATATGCTGGGTATATTAATATAGACACAGGACCAAAAATGTTCTCTGATGTCTATAATAACGGATTTCTGTCTTAAAACATTTTAAATTGGAGACAAAATGGGTTTGTTCTTCAGAAGGATCACATTAGTTCTGTTACCTTTTGTAGGCTAGGAAGCCAAAATAGATAAAATATTTAGAAAAATCCTTTTATACTATCATCAGTAGTGAACAATTTTAGACCAATTAAAGTGGTTGAAACAATAATGCTATGACTCAAATTATAATTATCAATAACTACGGGAGACATACAGAGAAAAATAGACCCCCGCACCGGTAACATATTAATAGGAGGTGGTTCGAGTCCCTGTGCGGGGGTCTATTTTTCTCTGTATGTCTCCCGTAATTATTGATAATTATAATTTGAGTTAAAGTAAAATTTAATCTTTCCGTAGAATGAAAACTACCAAAAATTTGAAATAATGCCATGGTAATTTCACAAAAAAAGAAGATATACAAGTTTTCAGTGTAAGCAAATCAATTCAACATTGTCGAAAGAGCTAACTTAGTTGAAACTATAGAACAAAGAGCATTGTATGAATTATTTGGTTACATAAACCAATTTGGACAAGACACATTACAAATTTAATGCTGTTGACAGTTGTGTTAATAAAAACTTGGGACCCCAGGAGTATAATAATTCAACAAATAAAGTTGTTTAAGTTTGACTTATCAATGTTTTATTTATTTGGTACAACCAGGGCTCGATTTGAGGCGGAACGGCGTTCCGGGATCTCTCTCTCTGATAAATAAAAAAAAAAATTATCGGCACTAAGATTTGCATTAAGAGTGTGGGTTTATGTCTAAAACTGCTTAAAATGCTGTTTTTGAACGTTTATTTTTCAAATTTTTCCCGGGGGAGGACCCCCGGACCCCCCTCCTATAGAGGGGGGGGGGGGGGAGAGGGTAGGTTGTAGTTCCGGCACCTCAATTTTTAGAAATCAAGCACTGGCTACAACACTCCTCTGAGAGCTTCTGACAGCAACTAGGCAAATTAAATTATAGTTAACTTGGCAACTACTTATAAATTATCGATGACTTATGTATTATACATTATCGACACACAATTTTATACAGATCCAGAAGCAAATTATATTTTGTGTTTTGACTAACTTTAACTTAAAATAACTTCATAACAAAAAAAATATTGTACTGATAACTGATAGGAAGTAAGATATTAACCCATATGATATCACTAACTAACTACACAATTCAATAGTGTGGTGAATAATAATAATACTTAGTATAATCATGAATTTTAATGGATTAATGTTCAAATTATAATAATGTAATTGTTATGTAATAGAAAGGATAGGTTAGTAGGTTCTTTACCTGAAGGTTATTAAACAAGGAGAAAGTGTAAAAGTGAAAGCAATAGATTAATCACATAAAAAAAAAAATAAAAATAAAAATAATTTTGAATAATTGTGCAAGGTATTCTTTTATAAACAAACTATTTGACAATAATATTCTATACAGTCTAGAATTCAATAAATGAATAACCTTTGGCTTAAAAGTCCAGCTGTATCAATAACAAATATTCTCACACATAACACATCTAAACATTACTATTAACTACTACTGATTGTGTATTGGTTACAATTAATCGTTTCAGGAAATGGCATTTTAATGGAATTGAATGATACCAACACATGACAAAGAATATACAAGAGATTTCAAACACGGATATGTTGGAGCATCAGTGAACTCATGTTGGGTGAAACTAAACAAATTTATGGACAAAATATAAATAAATAAATACGGCAGGATTGACTGAGGTGGAATGTAAATATTAATGTAGAAGAGAATGGTACGTGGTGACAAAGTCAAGATAGATTTTGATCAAGTCGTGTTGTCAGTGTGTATACAACATATATTTATATGAATATATATTACCTGAAGTTGTTTTTTTGCCATTCTGGTACGGAGAAGATGATACGACGAAGGGTTTCTTCCAGCCGCGCCAGTTGTTGCAGATGGACTCCGGCTCGGTACTCCAGCTACACAGGGAATCCTCTTCGAATCTGTCCGAGTCCTCGAACGAGAATCTGTCCTGGTCGTCTGCCCATATTTCCAGAACGGGAACGGCCGGTGCCACTCGCGGCACACCCACCGGATTGCGCGCCAGCTTTCCGATCGATTATTAAAAAAATATAGAAAAACTTAAACGGGATTATACGGGGCTGGAAGTAAACTTTACTAAGTCAGGGGGACTTGAAGTCGACGGAAAGGACTATGACCTCTGGCTCGACCCCCTCTCGACACAGAACCGACCAGATCTGAAATCACTCACGACTCGACTCCACAGCATTTCCTTCTTCGGACTTTGGCTTCTAACTTGACATCATCACAAAAACTGAGCGCGGAAACGGTTTACGGAGCACTGACTCGGTTTTAAGCCTAAATAAACCGTCTAAATAACGAGAGACATTACACACACAACAACAAACATGGCCGTCAGCAGGCCCCCTGCCAGAAAGGGAATAGGGCACAGCTTAGGGAGATCGACTCCGACTTCACTACGAACCGACAGATAACCGAAATAAACAAACCTTTCGGAAAATTAAGCTTACTTGGGATTTATAAAAACGAAAAGGTGCGCTAAAAATTACGGCAAAGGAAAAATAGTGATAGAAATCGAAATTAAAGTATTGAACGGTATCAGATGTTTTGACATTTGAGAAACTAGGCTGCCAGTGTTGCCAACGATTTGTTTCCGCCAAAAAGAACGCTCGTCAAAAAAGGGGGTGACTCATTAAATGGAAATAATATGAATTACATCTAATATGTATATTCTTCTTAATAGTATTAACATAAATTGCAACAGTTATTTTATATTTATAAAATAAATAAAAAAATGTTTTAAAAAATAAAAAGAAAATAGTGGAGGAATAATCGAGATGATAAAAAAAGTGTAGACAAAAACGAACTTTCGTAATAGCGAATTGTCAGAAGCACCAACATAAACCGTTTACTTTAATACCTTGCATTCATGCATAAATTAAAATTGCGAATGAAATTACCATATAATTAGTTTTTCTCATTAGTCAAAGTGTGTCATAACTTAATAGTATTCTAATATAAAAATGGATAATTTTGAAAGTTTGACATTGAACAGCTGTTTCTCATTTATCGTTTAGCGACTCCCTCTAGCGGATAAATATACAACTAATAAACTCATTAGATCCTTTTTTTCCACACTAGATAGCACGACCATCTCGAAAATAAACGAAGCTGACAATGTGCTGGAATGGTCACGTCGTAATAGAAGATTGACCAATAAGAATATGCTACTCTCGGTGGTGATCTGTCGATTATAATTCTCTTTTTTTTTAACGAAAAATTTATATTTTTGTGAATGGTTCAACACAGGATATTTGTTAAAGTTAAAAATCTTCACCTTTTAATTGAAAGTTATATTCTACACTGCTTTATTACGATAATTTTTCTACAATTTAAATTATTTTATTTATACGAGTTTACCTCAAGTATTACAACACAATAAAAAAATATTAATTTAATTTAAATATAAAGCAGTCTCAGTTTCTTTACAATTTAAATATTCTAAATCTCACACACACACGGTTAGCTTATTGTTTGATAAGAAATATGCAAATTATCGTAATCCATCATAATCCTAATAGAGTCAGGGACTAAATACCTATATATGAGCTGATGATAAGTTGGAGTGCTCTAAATAAAATTTGCTACAAATATTAAGTAATAAGACATTGGAAGATCTGTGTTGTCCCTAAACATGCCTATTATTATTCATTATTCACTCAGTAGCATAATTGCCAGAGAAATAAAGGAACGTAAAATATAGCATAATTAACTCTCTTGAATACAATGGAAATGAGTGCATCCTAGTTTTGCATTTTTTTTCTTCCCATGAACTCTGAACATCCTTTAGTTGTTACACACAGTGGCGTAGCTAGGGGGGGGGGGGGAGGGGGAGGGGGACCGATGGGCGCCGTGGAGGTACTATAAATTGAATTCGGTGACATCTTTTTTTCTTAGCTCTTTGGGATTGTTTTGATTTGTGGTTCACTTGTTGGGAGGAGGGGCAAAAATCGACTTTGTCCCTGGGCGCTACAAACCCTATAGCTATGCCTGTGGTTACATAGATAATATAAAAACTGTTGACATAGAATATCCATATCTATATCTATAACCATAGCAATAATTAGTTACTAATGGTCCGATTCTATTTTCTATTCTTTTTTGTTTTAAAGCTCTTGTAAAGAGGAAACTTCTTTGTCCCTATGTATACATTTATCTCACCTTTAAGGGTCCGCCCAATTTTCAAAAACCTGAAACCTGTGAGGTGACGCTTATTATTATTAGAAGGTACCCCATTATGTTCTGTAGTTTAGATCACCTGGTATTTTTATATGTGTGAACGCGAATCGTTTTGAAATTGAATTGAAATTTGAATTGGATCCGAAACGCTTTCAAAACGATGTGTGAACGCAGTATATGTCTATGGTCGATATCGTTTCATTAGGTGAAGCCCCTTCAACGCCAGCGTGAATGGGCATTAAGCGACTCGTTAATTGGTACTAACAATTAATTGGTTACACACACCCTTCTTTGTTTACTGAACCACTTATAAAGAATTCCTTAGTCTAAATTCTAAATAACTATTAAGGCAAACAGTGGCGTATCCAGCGGCTAGGTCTGGAGGGGGAAAATTCTAAGTCAGTTTAGATTGGGGGGGGGGGGATTCGTAGTGGTAACAAGAAAAGGGAACTACTTATTCAACAAAGCAGCTGCCCCCCCCCCTCCCCCCAAAATATATATATATTTTATATATATCCGCGCCCCCAAGTAATAACAACTGTTTTAGAACGTATTCGTTAGAAAATGTTTTGCTGATGCGTACTGCAGTACAATATCTTACTGTAAGTCATGGGCGTCGCGTCGTCTGCGGTTAATTATTGGGGGGTGATTTATGGTGGGGGTCCTCTCAAAACAGCGCTTTTATGCATTTCTGAGGTGAAATTGAATATGAGGTGAATGTAAAAATATGTATTAAAACAAAAAAAATACGTTTTTTTTTTTTTACTCTATTGGGTCTGGGGGGGGGGGGGGGGGGGCACGTACCCCCTGTGCCCCCCTGGATACGCCACTGAAGGCAAAGGGATTTTTATTAGTTCAAAGAATTTTTGGACAATGGAACGCCACTTGTCACGAACAAAATGTGAGCAGAGTACGCTTGAATTTTATAAAAGGATTCAAATAAAATGTTAATACTAAATTATTATAAAATACGAATATAGCACAATTCCAGTGACTCTGGGGGAGGGGGGGGGATTCAGTGCCAACCGTGGGTATTTATAATTCCGTTAATAATTTTGTCGAAATTTTTTATTTTATTTATTTGCGTAAATGAGAAAGCAGAAATAAGGTAAAAAAATGGTAAAGGTCGAAAGAAATAAAAATTTATGCTTGTAAGGGTTGTATATAATGTCTAAATAAATATTCAAAGTAAAACTGATTATTGCTCAAAAATATGATTACATTTTTCTCGTGAATGTTCATTTTCCTGCACTAAAGTGAGTTAGGTATTATGCAATTTATCGGTCTAAAAATATTTTATAAAATCGGTAAGGACTTCAGCTAAACTGGAAGAATAAAGGGGAAAATGCGACATCACTCGATAGAGGCGGGGAATCAAATTAAGGGGAGGAGTGGGGGTAGATGTCATGTGTCATGTAGTTCGCCTTGACATTGAAAAACAAGTTCCCGCTCCTGCTTTTATCTTTTTTTTATTCTATTTGTATTTTGTATCGCCTGATTCTGCTCGTTCGTTTTACTTTTAGTTTTATTTCTTTTAATTTATTTAAATTTAATTCATTTCCATCTTGTATTTCCAGTTTGATAAGTCCCCCGGCATCTCGTTTTCAACAAATACAGGATATTCTTAAAAACTAAATTCCTCTAATAAGAGTCTTGAACTTCTACTAGCCGGTTCATCAGAACTTCAAAAATTATATTCAATTAATTAAATTAAATACTTTAAAAATGAAATGTTTTGTTGAATATGATGATAAGTGTGAATTTCCTATTGAGAATTTGCCCTATGGAGTATTTTCGACGAAAGACAATGTACGTATTACGTGTCTACTTTATTTAAAATTAGATCTATATAATTAAAATGTATCTCTTATCAGATTTCAGTTAATAATAACAACCAGTATCCAAAGTAATCTGTTATTTATATAGTTTCGTGCCTACTTATTAAAAAAATATAATTTTTTATGCCTCCTGTTGATTCAACTTTTTATGTTGAACTCTTATGTGATACTTTTAAACTAAGGTAAATATCGGCAATAGCGCGCCCCTTCTCACTCCAACGTATTTTTTGACAAAGGGATATCAACTCTCCTATGAACAAACCATACATATATAATTATTTTATACATATATTATTATATACGAATGGAAGGGATGATTCCTTAAATGTTGTTATTGGTAATATTACTAATTAGTTCTTAATATTTGAAAGTGAAGTAGTTAACTAGGTACTATTGTAAGTTTAACCTGTGATTATATAACCTTATTTACTTCTTTCTTTAGTTATCCCGGGTGTCAAGCCTCATTTACAACAAAATAGTACTCTCATAAAAGAACTATCATGTCAGTCACCTCAATAGCACTGCCGTGAAAGTGTAAAGGCGGGGATACACTTAAGCATTCGCCCCGAATGAGCATGCGTTTCCGTCGGCTCGCTCTCTCCATATCTAACCAAAACGGGGTAAACACGTGCTTTCGGGGGTAAACACATGCTTTTTCTGGGGTGAACACATGCTCATTTGGGGGCGAATGCATGCTCATTCGGGCCTTAAAGTCTACACATTTTTGCATGTGTTGACATATGTCATGTCAAAACACGTTTCAGTATATTCAACACCTCGGATGGAACCTCGGTTTACGTATGGCTGTTCACCAACAAAACAAAAATATTGATAAAGAAATGATTCAGTTCAGGTTGACGAAAAGGCAGGCAGTTACGTGCTTATAGTATTTACAACCAAGATTAATAGCAAGTCTAATTAGTTTATCTCTGGCAGACAGCTTTGTCTTGTTGTAATTACTTTATATTTCATGTAATTATATAATTTATTAAATAAAAGTATTTTGAAGTGAAGTTGAATTAGTTTTACAATTTATTGGACTTCTAATTTTCTTGTTTAAATTTATTGATGACTCAGTTTTCTAACAGTTTTACGGAACAAAGTCTGTAAACCAAGGTTCCACAATATTGTGTATGTGATGTTGTGTAAAATTGTAGTACACTGTAAACAATTATGGAGGTACGGTATAGGTTACAAAGCTGTTGCCTTCTAGATCTGTTTTCACATGGTATAATAAATAATAAGTTGAATCTGGTGTCATAGTTCTTGTGACTGCCACAATAGTACTCTCAAATATCTCATCAAACAAGATAGTTTGATAGTTGATTGTACTGTTGTGTCAATATTTATCGCTTCGACTGTCACCATGTAAATGAGGCTTTCCGTAAAGTTTAATTTTAATACAAAGGTGGAGACACACTAGAGCATTCAGCCCGAATGAGCATGCATTCGCCCCCCAATGAGCATGCATTCGCCCCCGAATGAGCATGCGTTCGCCCCGAATTGCTTAGAAATGGACGGGGCGAGCCGAACGGAAATGTATGCTCATTCGGGGCGAATGCTCAGGTGTGTCTCCGCCTTAAGATGTTAGATCAAAGGTAGTTCATTTTAAAGAAGAAAACCTCTATACCAGCCATACACAATACACGTTGCTGTTTACCTGCGGTTTACCGGTGCAGTTTTGTCATAACTTTATAGCATACATGTTCCGGTTTAACAGAACAGGTTGTGGAACAAACTGTGGTGTGGGGGTTTACCTAATTAAGGGTCTAACCACCTCAAATTACACCAGAGTCTGCAGATTATCTAAACCTCTTGTACCTAATCTGTAATATCCCACCCCCTTAAATTAAGCCATTTTATCAGTCAAGGTCACCACTATCAAATCAACCCTGATAATACCTCTCTTTCTTAAGGAGAGATATTGCAAATTTAAAATGATATTGAGAAGAGCACAGATGGGTTGTAAACTTTTAAATGTAGCTTTCTTCTTTAATTAAGCAAACTTATAGTTAATTATTGTGGACAATTTTAGATTGCTCCAACTATGTTTTAAAGATATGTTACAATATCTGACCTTTGGGAAATGGGAAAGAAGCCAGAAAGAATCTATCCACCCTCTCCGCCTCTTAGAAGCTAAACTAGAAATACATATTAGACAGTGCTTTAGAATTTTTTACTTGTAGGCATATGTATAATCATTTATTAGAGGCAAGCATGTTTATTGACATTTCTATGCATGAAAGTAAACTTATAGCTGCTTGTTTGAAAATAAATACATATATAAAGGTGTGATTTGATAAAACTTTCTTTGTATTTCTATCTTGGCCTGTCAAAGGTTTCAGCTTATTGTGTCCCACATTATTTTACGTCTGATGAAATACGCCAAAGTTTCCAACTTAATTAATCATTTGAAGGAAGGTTTGGATTATGTATTTCAAAGAGGATGGGCGAGAGATTCGTTGACAATTTATCTCTCAATTCACCTTAGTCAAGTGGAACACACCTCATTCAATGCATGTTTCCATTTGCATTCAGTCACTGCAAATGGAACACACCTCATTCAATGCATGTTTCCATTTGCATTCAGTCACTGCAAATGGAACCCACCTCATTCAATGTATGTTTCCATTTGCATTCAGTCACTGCAAATGGAGCCACACCTCTTCATTCTCTTCAGAAAGCTCTTACTGTACCATCGAAAAGTGATAACCACAGTTTTTTGAGATACTTCATCAGTAATATACTCCTCTTGATTTCTTGGGTAACTGTGTGTATAAATTAACTTTAATAAGAAAATTAAAAGAGTTAATAAAACACAAAACCTCCAGAACAATGCTCCTACATACATCAGTGTATAGCATGGGCTGAAATTAACCATGCTGCTTTGAAACCATTGGATAACCCAAATATTTTTATTTGACTTGTTCTGACCTCAGGAAGACTCTTTTAACTGATGACAAAGTGTCATTGGCTGTTAATGGCTTCTTTAAACCATGCAATGTCTCATTTTGCTTCCGAGTTTACCGAAGGTAACAAAAGCTGTGTGATGATTTAAAAAATTCCAAGACAGAAATCCGTTTTAGACAAAGGGAACATTTTTGGTTCCGTGTCTGTCAGTCACTCAATTTTTGCAAACCAACACATCTTAAAAACTACTCATCTTATTTTATTGAAATTTGGATGGTAGGTAATTAGCCCATTGTTGGTTTGTTTCTCTTTCCACATGCGTACAAACATACATTTGTTTACACCTATAAAATCAAAAGCACTTATCTGATTTATCTGATTTTTATGAGATTTAGATGGTTTGTCGAAAGTAGCCTGCAGATGGCCCCAGGTTAATTTAAACTGTCTAAGCTCCTCAAATTTTGCTAAATTGGTACTTTAACTAATGTAAAAAATCAAAACAATTTTGACAGTTTTAAAAAACGGGGGGAAATTAAATAAATTTGACAATAATAGTATAAAATCAATAAAGTATACAAAATAGAATGCGAGGAAGCTACCTATGTGTCACACTAATTGGCTGTGTATTTAAATAGAAGCACTTCAGAGAAGTTTAATTAAATGTGTAAACTTTGAAGGTAATTTAATACGATAAGAATCTTTAATTCATACCAAGGTTAATAAATTTTTAGACTCCAATCGTACTTTCATTAATACTTCATAGGTATCCCTTTCTATAGTGATTTCAAGTCATGATACAAGATTACTGCATTACCAGGTGGCAATTTAAGTGCTCCTGGAGCTCTTCTTTTCCTTCTATTATGGATTGGGAAGGAAACAGGACAATTGCACGTAGCATGGGTACCGATGTGTGGTATACGGACGGATCTCGAATAGATGAATTGTCAGGAGCTGGAGTCTATTGTGCAGACCCCAGGTGTGAGATCAGCATCAGTCTAGGAAAACATGCAACAGTTTTTCAAGCTGAAGTGTATGCTATATGCTATACTTGCCTGTACCCAAACGATTTTGGGCAAGGAAAAAGGTCAGAATAGACAGATTTATATCTGTTCGGACAGTCAGGCAGCCATCAAATCACTGACTTCACCCAAATGTACTTCCAAGTTAGTCTCAGAGTGCAAACAAACACTGGAGGCTCTTTCTGAGTTAAATGAGGTACAACTTCTCTGGGTGCCAGGACACAAAGGCATTGAGGGAAATGATAAAGCAGATCTGGCTAGACAAGGCTCCGGAACAATCCCCTCTGCTCCAGAGCCCATCGTGGGTATCACACGTTGTTCTATTAAGACAACTTTGAAGAACTTTCTCCAGAGAGATTTTCAGAAAAGCTGGGAAAAGTCACCCAGGATGAGGCAGTCAAAAATGTTTTTGAAGGGACCCTCACGTGGACTTACTAGAAACATACTAAGTCTAAACAAAAAGTTGTGTCAGAGACTGACGGGATTCCTGACTGGCCATTGGCGGTTGAACAGGCATTTACAGCTTCTAGGTCTGGTAAACGAATCAACTTGTAGGCTGTGTGGAGAGGAAGAAGAAACTCCCTTACATCTGTTGTGAAACTGCCCAGGACTGATAAAGCACAGATGGCTGATCTTCGGAGAGGCAAATGTTCCAATAAAGAGATACCCACTAACAAGATGTTGACTCTGTCACGGAGTAAACTTGTTAGGGGAGTAGAGGTTAAAGAAATAAAGAGGGAAGATACTTTCTACAATCCGGGTTTGTTCAAAGGATCCAATTGGTGGTCTATGTCTCTGGGACTTGTCCCCCCGGTTAATAAAAAAAAAAAAAAAAAAAAAAAAAAAGATTTCAAGACAAACTACAGTTGTATATTTTAATCAATAGTTTATTCTTTGTATGTTTAATATAATTTTACTTTTATTTGTTTAGCCTACTCACAGAATAGGTGTGGCTATAGGAAATTCAATACTTGATCTGTCACAAGTCTCTCAACATTTTATTGGACCTCTACTAAAGGGAAACCAAGATGTATTTAAAAAGGTAAATAGTTTAATTATTATTATTTTAGATAAAATTGCTTCTAAGCTTACTAATGGTAACGGAAGCTATGTGATCCGTTCTGAAGAACAAAAATTCAAAGACCGAAATCCGTATCAGACATTAGGGAACATTTTTGGTTCCATGTCTGTCTGTTGATCTGTCGCTCAATTTTTGAAAACCAACATATCTTAAAAACTGTGTGTTCGATTTTAATGAAATTTGTATGGTAGGTCATTATTAGCCCATTGTTGGTCCCATATAAGTTTCAACCTTCTACGCTCATTTGTTTCTCTTCAACATGTGCTCAGATGTAAATTTATTTACACCTATATCTTCAAAAGTACTCATCTTTTTTTTTATGAAATTTGGATGGTTTGTCAAAAGTAGATTGTAGATAGCACCAAATTAATTTCAACCATCTACACTCCTTAACTTTTGCTAAAGAAGGTGTACAGAATGTTCTTCTTTAGACTGTTACTCCCCTTATAAAAGCAGAAGTGTGTTATTCCTTTGTTCCAAAGTACATTGGACTAAACATCCCTTTGTCTTAATAGTTATTTGGTTAAAGTCATTAATATTCTAAAACGATATAGGGGAGTAACAATCTAAAGAATTACCGTAATCCAAATACTAATTGGCAGGTTGGTGCAGTATAATACTTCTAAATAGCTTCCCTGGTACTGTATTCCTGAACAAAATATCTTATTTATAGCCTCAACAACACTTAACTGCCAGACAATTTTCACCACAAAGTTTTAGCTGTGAAAGTATTAACAAAGATGTTGAATTATGAATCTATTTAATTTTACTTTGTATATTTTTCTAGCCACTCCTTAATGACTTTATGGCTCTTGGCAAAGATGCATGGAAAGAAGCCAGGATAACTCTTCAGCAGCTGCTTAGTGTGGGATCACCAATCCAAGGACAACCTAAGTATGTTTTATTAATTACCAAATACTATAAATTGTCTACGATAATTTACGATTTGAATAAACACTTCTTTATTTCTGAATCTAGATAAAGAATTCTTCTAAGAAAATATTCTGAATCCAACAGAATATTATTTTGTGTATTCTGATTTGTTTGAGATAATCTAGGCCTCGAATAAGTTGGTCATTAGAAGATGATTGCATTCAGCTCAAACATTTGAAGTTAACCAATGAAGAAAACCATAAAATAAAATATACATAAGTGCATAAGAAAAAATGAATTACAACGAAGATAACTATAATTCAAATTTCCTTCTATTATGTACACTTAAAAATATTTATTAATTTATAATTATGACTAATGTAAGTAAATGTACAAGCATATTGAAAATCATTAATTCCTCAAAAAGAATCATAGTCTTAATACAATGCTAAAAAAGAAATATATGTTCCGACCATGAGAAGTTTGATATTTATTTATTAGTGAAACAACATATGTAAGTATTAATATGGTTAATTGAACATTGATAATGTGTAAGTATTGGTGTTTTGTTATTGTAAAAATACTTTTATATTTTAGTTCTTTAAATTATAGAAATACTTGCAAGAATAATTTCCACCTGATTCGTATGATGATATATTAATGATATTTTTATTTTCTTTGCAGTGTGCTAGTGCCTCAGAAAGATGCGGAGATGCATTTGCCAGCTCATATAGGAGATTACACTGATTTTTACTCATCTATTAATCATGCTACCAATGTTGGAATTATGTTTAGAAGCAAGGAAAATGCTCTCATGCCTAACTGGTAATCATCTTACGATTGTTTTAGCATAGTTTATGGGATTTTCACCTTCAAAAAGAAAAAAAATCCATAGAATTTGAACGTGGAAGAGGTCAATTGTTCAATTAGTTTATTCTTTTTTATTATTAATTTTTTTTATTAAAAAGTTGATTTAATATTAAATATTTTATAAACTTTATTAATTCTTATAACTTTTTTATTCTCCCTGATTACCATTTTTCAGGAAACACTTACCAGTTGGTTATCACGGCAGAGCAAGTTCTGTAGTGGTTTCTGGAACACCAATCAAAAGACCAAAAGGACAGGTAAAAAGAAAACTTGATTGATAATAATCCATTTTTTTAATATTTTTATTTAGCAAAAATTGACTTAAGAGACTACTCTTATTTTTCCCAATTCAAGACCATTAATTGATTACTTTTTTAACCAATCTGTCAAAAGTGTACTTTACCCTATCTCTATTTTTTTTTTTTTATTCTCACTTTTTAATTATGATTTTATTTAATGGAATTTTCTGGATACTCCTTTAGATTGTTACTCCCCTTTTTTTTGTTTTACTTTCTTGTATAAAGAGAAAGTGATGGCGTAAAATTTTGAATCTGAGATTTTGATGGATTTACACCTTTTGGGGTCCCCTGAGTCAAAAAAGTGGTTTTTACAAAATCCGTCTTTCGTCTGTCTGTGCAGACGCCTGGAGCCTAAACTACTGGGCCGATTTTGACAAAATTTGGCATACATGTTCAGAAAAATCATACTCCATACTAAATATTTGGAGAAATGAATTTTAGCTCCAAATTGGGGGACGCTACCCCACAAAAACTCTGAACTAATGAGAAAAAATTATTTCTCAAAAACGGTTCTGACGATTTTGATTAAAAAAATTCTAAAATGTAGTCCATTTAAATACGAATTTAACCATATAAGCCGTATCCTAGGCAAAATCTAATTTTTGAGAAAATAGCTTTAAACGTGGAGAGAGAGAGGCCGGGTTCGATTCCCCGCAGAGGAGATGTTATTTTTATGACACATTTTGATAAAATGTTTAATAATAATTTAATGTAACCATGAAAACTAATATATGGTAAACACTGGGCTAAGTAATTATGAAGTTATATATGAGAAAGTTTGTCTGAGTTCTCTCAGACCGATTTTTTAAAATATAAATGGATATAATTATTTATTCATTCTTTTGTCTAAATAACTATTAAGACAAAGGGATGTTTAGTCCAATGTACTTTGGGACAAAGGAATATCACACTTCTGGTTTTATAAGGGGAGTAACAGTCTAAAGAACTGCCAATTCCTGTTAACAAGTTAATGGTTTTCAGTTGTATTAATTCGTTTTTTTAGGTTTGTCCTGAGGGAGCGCCTGCACCGAGTTTTTCCAAGTGTAACTTGTTAGATTTTGAACTAGAAATGGCATTTTTCGTCGGTGGTCCTCCTACACCACTTGGCACAGCTATTCCTGTCGAAAAGGCTCATAACCATATCTTTGGCATGGTTCTCATGAATGACTGGAGTGGTGAGTACCATATGTTGAGTTAGTCATTCTTAAAACACCAGTTCAATGAAGAGTGTAAAAATGAATAATTAAAGAACAAACTTTATCATTACAATAGCACACTATTATAGCAATTCATTTTATCATCAGTGAGTGTATGATCTTATCACATATTTTGTAAAGGTTTGTGACAGTAGTGGATAAGAAGGAAATATATTTTCTTTTTTAAAAATGACCATTCTTGTATTATACCTTGAAGAAGGAAATATATTTTCTTCTTCAAGAATGGCCATTCTTGTATTATACCTTGAAGAAGAAAGTATATTTTCTTCTTTAAGAATAACCATTCTTATATTATTCCTTGATGAAGGAAATATATTTTCTTTTTCAAGAATGAACATTCTTGTATTATATCTTGAAGAAGGAAATATATTTTCTTCTTTAAGAATAACCATTCTTGAATTATATCTTGAAGAAGGAAATATATTTTCTTCTATAAGAATAACTATTCTTATATTATACCTTGAAGAAGGAAATATATTCAAAACACCAAAACGTCAATAAATCTAAAACTGTTTTGACTGATCCTTGATATGCTCGAATTCTATTTTATAATGTGAATACTGTAAAGTTTGCTTCTTTTTTTGATTACTAATAATTACCCGATAGGTTTATTAAACTCATTTATGATTATATTATTGAACCGTGCAATTCAGTAATAATTTATTTAGAACCAATAATATAAAA
Source organism: Gerris lacustris (assembly GCA_951217055.1). Lineage (NCBI taxonomy): Eukaryota > Metazoa > Arthropoda > Insecta > Hemiptera > Gerridae > Gerris > Gerris lacustris. The sequence continues at coordinate 55,940,723 of OX578283.1, read as the reverse complement.
TTTGTTTTTTTAATTGAAGTTTTTCTTTTGTGGACTTGAGGTTTCTTATATGGAGTTTGTTGTTGTTTGGAATGAAAGTCCTTTTTTCTTTTCTTATTATATTTTATTAAACAAGCTTTTAGCCCAGGGAACCTGGGCTTCTTCAGGTTTTGAATGTTAGAAATACTGTAAATTTAGAGAAAAATGGTCAAAATGAAAAAAGTAAAAACGAATTTTGGAAATGAAAGTCTTACCAAGTTAATAAGTTAATTTTGATTGTTTTTATGTTTTTTTGAAAAGAATTAAATTTATTTTTTTAACTGACATACCTAATAAAAAAAAATGTATTTATTTTTATTTGTATTAAATATAATATATGTGTAAATGTTACTTAATTTATTGGTGTCTTGTTTCAAGTTTATGTTGTCAGTATTTGATTTTATGTATAACATTTCCAGTGTAAGTCGTTTTTGGTGGTGTTTTTCAGTGTGTAGAATATTATATTTATCTGTGTCTAATGTGTGTTTAGTGTTGTGTGCGTGTTCTGATATAGCTGTGTTAGTGTTGTTGTTTGAGATGTCTTTGATATGTTGATGAAATCTGTTTTTGAATTTTTGTGAAGTTTCTCCTATGTATGTTGCAGGGCATTGTTTACAGTTAATTTGGTATAAGACGTTACTTTGTTGCAGATAAGGGATGGAATCTTTGAGTTTGGAGTATAAAATTGATTTTAGGGTGGTGGAATTTTTTTGAGCTATTTTGATATTATTATAAGGTTGAAACAATTTGTTAATTTGTTCAGTAGTGTGTTTTATGTAGGGCAGGGTGTAGTATTTAGCTAAAACGGGAGGTGTCGTATTTTGTGAGGTATTGTTAATGTTGTTATTGTGTTTTTGGAGTAGTTTATTAATTATTCTGTTGGGGTAATTATTTTTATTAAGTGTATCTTTTATAAATGATATGTTTTCGTTATGAAATTGTTTATCAGAGAGGGTAAGGATTTGATTAATGAAGTTATTAGCACAGTTAATTTTGTAAGAATATGGTTGGTGTGAATAGAAATGGAGGAGTCTACCTGAATAAGTGGGTTTTGTGTAGTGTTCATATGTTAGTTTGTTATCGTTAGTTTTTATTATTTTTATGTTGAGAAAAGGAAGGGCATTGTTTTCTTCAGATTCTATGGTGAATTTGAGGTTGGGGTAGTAGTTATTGAAGTTGTTAAGAAGGGAGGGTATGTGGTTTTTGTTAATTATGAAAAAGCTATCATCAACGTATTTTTTGACAAATTTAATGTGGGGATTAAATTGGGGTATGACATCAAAGAATAATTTGTCTAGGACAATATCGGCAATAATAGGTGATAGAAGGTCACCCATAGGGAGACCTTCTTTTTTTAAGTAAAGGACGTTGTTTTTTTAAATTTAGATTTTTTTCAGATTTAATATTGCATTTGTTAATGTTTCAGCCAGAGATATTCAGAAGTGGGAGTACATTCCGCTTGGTCCATTCCTTGCTAAGAGTTTTGGTACGACCATATCACCATGGATTGTCACTATGGAGGCTCTACAACCTTTTATTATACCAAACAGTGTTCAGGAACCCCAGCCACTTCCTTACCTCCGTCATTCTGACAATTACAACTTTGACATCAATCTTTTTGTTTCTATTAAACGTGAGTACAATTTTTTTGTTAGTTTAAGTTTTATTGTTAAATGTGTTAACTTTGTATTTTACTTAAGCCCTCATAAGCCTCTAGTGATAGTTCTCCAACGATAGAACTATCATGTCAGTCTACATCATAGAATTATTGCGGAGGTTTACAGTCTACATGGCAAGAGTTAACATACGTCAAAACTTGTTGCCTGGTACTCAAAGTTATATCCATATCCTACATTTTTGACTTGGATACAGAAATAGAGCATTAAATATATTATAATGTTAAATTAAAATACATGTACATTAAAAGGAATATTTATATTGTCGAAAACAACAGAATCTGATATCAAATGTGAAGTAAGCTATATTTGCTGCCTTTTATCTCGAGATATAAAAGTATAAACAAACGATAAGCCTATTAGCATGTAGTATCTAGCATGGTAGTTCTTAAATCTGCCGCATGAGTGCTCTGACTGCTGTGATATAACACTCAATTATCTTGTCAGACAAGAAACAGTAGAGTCTCGCTTATCCGGACCCCGCTAGTCCGGACATCCATATAATCCGGACGGACCAAAAACTATGTACAAATTGGAACCAGGGCCTGTTCAGATTTATGAATTGTTAAGATAATTGGAGTTTCTGCTTTTATTGTCTATTACAATTTATAAAATGTTCCTAGTATAGGATATAGGTGTATATTCCAACGTTCTAACACGAGGAATGCCCGGTATTTTTGTTAAAAATAAACAGATTTAGAATAATTAGGACTTAGTAAGAACATCGATAAATCTGTTTCGGTGGCATAGAAATGTAGGGCGGAAGATACAAAGGTTATGTATTCCAGGAAATACAATTATATATGTGACTGAGACGAGGAGAGGGTTTTAAGAAATATGTAGCGGCGGCTCAACGCAGTTCCATGAAATTTCGCCAAGCCGCCAATGTCTAATGTCTCAACGTTTTGTGAAATGATTATGGCTCCTCGAATTTCATATCGGAACACAGCCTGTTTCTCAGGAAGTCCCTTCTAGATCTGCCACCTGCGTAATAGATTGTCATTTTATTTTAATTTATTTGATATTCAGACTGGTGACAGAACAGCTCTTAACTTAAATAGTGGACCTACGATGTACAAGCATGTTTTGGAGACTAATAGAAGTACTTTTATGATAAAAACCTCGAATTTAATAGTTTTACGCTACTAAAGCTTGTTTTACGTACATTTTAAAACTGATTCCGTTTAATCCGGACTTTCGGTAATCCGGACTGGGTCCGGTCCCATCAAACCCGGATTAGCGAGACTCTACTGTAGTGTGATGGCTGATAGTTCTATCGCTACAGAATTGAATCTATCACGTAGTCTACATGGTGATATTTAATGAGATCGTTGCTATCATGACCATTATTGCGTCAACTATCACTGCGTTAACGACGTTAGACTGACATGATAGTTCTATTGTGGTAGAACTATCACTGTGTAAAAGGGCTTTTTTTCTTCTTTTTATTTTTATTCTGGGGGGCTTTTACACCCGAAGACGCAGGCCACTTAGGTGGGCCCATTGAACAAACCCGGGTTAAGGACCGAAATCTTGTGTGAAGATATGGTCGTTAACCATGACTCCCCTCCTGGTTGTAATACAACCAGGAGTATCATCATCATGGTTTCCAGGCCGAAACCTGGTGGCGCTTCTCTTTCGAGGAGCTTCCTATTTGTTTAGACAATGCTGGGTGGACATTTAGCGGGGGGCCTGGTCTGGGAATCGAACCCAGAGCTGCGGTCATTTTCTGACCCAGCTCGATGCTGCTTAACTTGCGTTATTGCATGGCAAGCACTCTAGCCTCCGAGCCACCCAGGCCCTCCCAGGTAAAGGGGCTTTATTTTAGGAAATTTCCTATTTGAGGGGAACATAATTTTTTTGAGGAATGTAACAACACTTTTACATATGATTGACTTACTTTGACATGGTGTATATATTGAACTTTAATAAAACCAATTATTGTAAAAATTTGTTTGCTTTGTTCAGCTGAAATTTCGGGAGTGAAGACTGTGGTATGTAAATCCAACTACAAGTGGATGTACTGGACTCCTAAACAACAGTTGGCTCATCATACTGTAGCAGGATGCAACGTAAATCCCGGAGACCTTATGGCTTCAGGCACCATTTCTGGACCTGTAAGTTATCATCTTATATTAGAACATTGCTACAGATGTCATACTGCATAAACCACTTTGGTCTTTTTTAGTTTAATCAACCTAATTGGATTTACTTTTAACTTAGTGTATACTACATTCTAAAGAGACCCACTAGTGGTCACTATTGTAAATTACAGTTTATGCCTCTACCACTAGGAGTGCTGGGCTCCAACAAATTAAGTTTATAAGCAATATGAGTCTTGCAAGATGTGGTTTATGTGCTATAATTCTAGTATATAGGAGTATTTATGGTCCTAAAACGTTTAAGTATTATCACACTTGAGTGACAACAAGTATTTTTAATTATTGTGTGATTGAATTTACTTATGGTTATTACAGTCTGAGGACAGTTTTGGATCAATGTTGGAACTTTGCTGGAAGGGAGAAAAGAAAGTATCACTTGATGATGGTACAACTAGGAAATTTCTTCAGGATGGTGATCAAGTTATCATTGAAGGTTAGTCAAAAAATTATATGGTACAATATTTTTTTTAAATAAAGCTAGAGGGTTGTATAAGGTTTTCAGCCTTCTGCAAGTTAGAGACTTTTTTCAACCTCAAGCTCTATATTTAAGATCCTGCACTTGAAATCTGTTGTTACAGCTTAAAAAAAAAAAAATCTCTAATTGGCGACAAAATTCGTCAGGTGGAAAGCTCCTCCACTTAGTTAAACATAGGAAGAAAGAAATGACCACACTATCATTCTTTATACTTAAAGAAAATGGGATAAGGGGTCTCAGACTTTCTCATACCAATAATTCCAATTCCAATTCATGGCAGCAGATATGAAGGAACTATTTATTTTATAGGAAGGTATAATTGGTGTGAATTTCAGCTCAATCGGCAAAATAGTATCGAAATTATTTAGCTTTTAACTTTTAAAGTTCAAAAGTCGATATTCTCCAAATGGTGACAATTATCAAAAGGAAAATCAATGAAAAATGTTTGTCTTATAAAGAGGTATAATTGGTTCAAATTTCAACGCAATTGGAATATTTTCTAATTTAATTATTATGTTAGCTAACAGCAAAATTGGTTCATGATGTCACAAATTTAGAAATTTTTCCGGAGGGCACAAATACATGTAAGGACTGATTTTTGTACCAAGTTTCAACTCTCTAGATAAAAAACTGTGGGAATTATGAATGACAGACAGACAGATAGATGCACACACTGACAGACAGACATCCAGCTGAAACCACTCAAATGGTTTTAAATGGTTCAAATGCCCTTGAAATCTTAATTTTGGATTTTTTGGGTGAAAACAATACCTTTTCTTTTTGTAAGGAAAAGTGAAATATATAAATTTATTTTCTATTTTAGTAATTTTCATTTTATTTTTCTTTATCTTTTTTTGTATACTCTTTTAATTTGGTTTATAAGTAACTAAATGACAGAGAACTGATTAAATCTTAAACTAAATATTATAAAACATCCTATTAAGTATATTAAAGAATCTTTATAATTTAAATTATATCAATTCTCTGAACTTGGATCTATTAATGTCTATTATTTTAACTAAATAATCATTATATCAATTTTCATTTTACTATAGAAAATAAAAGTTAGCATTAAGCAATGTATCTCTTCTTTGTTCAGGTCACTGTCAAGGTAATGGTTACCGTATTGGATTCGGTAAGTGTACAGGTAAAGTTATGCCTGCTTCACCCTAATTAACTCAACACAACATGGAGATTGATCTACAATACACCTCTGCCAATATTACATTGTCAATTAACATACTCTAAGCTATAAATAATTGCCAAAAGTAGTGTATTTTCAAACAATTTTTTTCTTTCTTTTCTAAATGACTGATTTTTATTTAATTTTAACAATAATTTTTTTTCCCCTTTACCTATCTTACACTTTTAAAAAAAAAGTTAAACAGTGACATTGATAATACAATACATTTATGTAATTATCTTTTATCTATTATTACAATGTTATTAATAATTACTATGTGTATAATTATTTTTTAATCTAATCAAATGGACAAGATTGTGCAATATATAATTGCACATCTTGTCAATTTGTGGATTATTTTATTTTTACTGAAATTTGTTAATTTTTAGAATCAATTATTTCTTTCTTTTTAGTTTATTATTTTATTATTTCTGATCTTGTTAACTTTTTATTTTAATCAGATATTACACATTATGTCTATTTTAGTACATGTATTGTAGAAATATTGTTATAAACCTTACTTTTTGTTATTTTTCATTAAATTTTTTATTAATTTTTATTTTTTTTTTATTTTTTTTTTTTTTAATATAAATTATTATTTAAAATATTTGCTCAATTAATATGATGGATACAGAAAGATTTTATGTCTAAGAGTTCTTTTTTTTTTACTGAGATTTTGTCTAATGACCTCCTAAAGATGTTAAAAACTGGTCTATATTAAAATATGTATTGTATTTTTTAATGATAAACAGATAAAAGATTAATTTTGTTCTTCAAGATTTATTCAAAGAAAGAAAATAATCAAATAAATTTCTTTTAAATGAATAAATCTTTTTTTTTTAATTATCTGATTAATGAATTATAATTATACTAACAGACTCTTAACGTATAATTACAGATTTGTAGATGCAATTATGTTTTATCAATTATATTGTTCTGTGATGAAATGAAAGGAAATTAAAAGTGCAATTGTTACAATTTTTTTAAAATGGATTATATTATATACTCAATTTTTTTTTATTATATATTATAATTTTTATTAAAATTATTGTTTTACTTTTATTATTATTATTATTTTTTTTTAGTTATGATAATTTTATTATAAATATCTATTTAGGTTTTTCATTCAATCCTAAACCTTATACTACTTAATTTACCTTCAATACTACTTAATTATATGCATGTATGTGTGTGGTTTGTATATTTTTATATTTAATATTAATTTGGGTTAGTCGGGCATGCAATCTGAAATGGCATTAAAGAATGAATAGAGGGTTGTGGTTGTGTTGTGTACACACAACCATGGTAACGTAAGTAAATAAAATATAACAGCAGTGCTGTTCATGATAGTACTTATCAGTATTTTTAGTGTCACATCAGACTTCGGATATCTAAAAAAGTAAGTATTGAATTCTTCTATATTTATAAAATGTAAGATTATTTACTCTGATAATATAGATGGCAAATTAGATAGAATAATTAAAAGTTGGATTAAATTCCTCAATAGCAGAATTATAATACTTTAATAATTAAATATTTATTCGCCCATGAAAATACTTTTAAAATGATATAGTGAATACTTGAATTTATTTCTTTCAACTATAATAAAACTGTGGAACTAAGATGTTTTTTTATCCCTCATTTAATTGTATACATGTAAATATTCTTGTAATTTACCTTTACTTTTCCTAAGTAATATTGTATGCATTCAGGAATATTACACGATTAAGTGTAGCTTTTATTATCCATTTTTTTTTACTTTTGCTGTAGTTTTATTATTATTATTTTTTTTTTTTTTTATCAATGAAACTATGATTTGGATTTGTCCAAGCATTAAATTGATTATATCCGATAATGAGCCTTGCAAGCATCCAAAGCGTGCAGAATCCTCAGTCACTAGAAACTCCTCTACATATAAATTGCATTGACCCACACATGGTTTATTAGACTAGACCAGGGGTGCCCAACCTACGGCCCGCGGGCCGGGTCCGGCCCGCGAGCCGATTTTATGTGGCCCGCCGTGTTGCCATAAAAACGAAGAATTTACAAGCATTCAGAGAATCTAAAATATATTAATTTCCTAATGCCGAACAGCCCAGCTGATTTTGCCCAGCAACGTTGGAATATGGGGAAAACGGAGATCTGTTGCCATTCTACAGCGCCTTGCCCAATGAAGATTTCAAAAACTTAAAAATGTTTGATCGTACCATGTTCTCAGTGTTTGGCTCGACCTATATTTGCGAACAAACATTTTCAAAAATGAATTATATTAAATCAAAATTCCGGTCTTCCCTCACAGATGAACACTTAAAATCGTTATTAATGATTGGTACAACCATGTTTGAGCCTAAGTAGAAAGACATTTTAAGTACAAGTGCAAAGCAGTTTCAACCATCTCACTGAAGCTAAGTTACATACAAACTTGATATTTTGATTAATAACTTTGTAAAATGAAAGACTAAATTTTTTGTAATTCATACTGTTATTGTTGTTTTATTTTCTGCAGTAAAACTAGGCTAGTAACAGAAAAAAAACTTTATTAACATGGTGTTTTAGATAAAACCAAAACGGAAAATTAACCTTCTAGGAAGCATAAAAATGTATTTTATGAGGGTTAAAATTCTAAAATTTTCTGGGGGAGGACCCCCCCCCCCCCCCCCGGTACACCACCGGCCCCCGGCCCGCCTTTCCTTTGAATGTTGACAATGTGGCCCCTGATTAAAAAAGGTTGGGCACCCCTGGACTAGACGTTCGGGACACAAAAAAAAAGTCGCCGAAGGAGGCCGAAGCTGAGAGAAGAGTCGAGTGCGATCGGCCCTTACCCCACCTATTATTCAACCCTCTTTTGTCTGTTTATTTCTTTCAAGGCCTTTTCCACTATGACTATTCAAAATAATAATAACACTTAAAACATACAAATGTTAATAGCAAAAAATAATACAATAATTAAACACAGACATGTAATAATAATAATAATAATAGTCTTTATTCCTTTGAGTAATAGTTTAACATATACTATGTTACATACAGACAATACACCCGTGGCTAAGATGCCGTTGGGCGGAGTTGTACAATAAATATTTAAATAACATCTAGAATGTAGAATCAAAACAAATTAAACAAATAAATGATATAAATATAAAAATAATGTAAAATCATGCAAAAGTGAATCATGCTATTTTTCTTTTATTTTTATTATTTTTTTAAAAAATGGGAACAACATCTTTTGGTTTTATTTTGTTATTTTTACATCTTCACTTAATTTAGCCTCTATCCTTAATTGAAATTGAATTCTTCTATCAATTGCTTCCTGTAGATCCAAGCTGTTCTGATGAAACTTGCTAGTTTATTCAGATTTTTTCCGTTCATCCATTCTATAAACTCGTTCCTGTCTATCTTACTCTTACCCAGGAGCCGAGATCTAAATTCACTCAGAACTGGGCACACTGCTACGAAGTGAAAAGTGTCTTCTCGTTGTTTTAGGTTACACAGAGCACACATCCAGTTCCTTTCCTCTCTGCCATGTCTGTAGTTCAGCATCAATATGTCGCCTCTAGCCTGTAAGATCCAGCTCACCTTCCGTCTATCGTTTATTGAATTGATAATATTTAGGTCTTTTCCCTGTATTAGAGTTTTAAAGTGAATATGGAACGTTGCTTCACTCGCTTTTTTCTTAGCGTCTAAATGGGCTTTTAAAGTCATATCCTCTATAAGGTCTCTCATTTCTTTGTATAGATTAGTTGGGATGTTGGTGCTTAATCTCGATCCGTGAGCGTCAGCTAATTCCGTCCAGTTTTTGCACCAGAATACATTTTTTGACATCGCTTCTCTCGCCAAACATTTTGGGGAATCGGGCGTCAGGTAGGTTTAAAGCTTGGGTCACATAGCTGACGTTGGTCTTAAGTGTTGTTAGGTAAAGTGGTTGAATCCCTGTTTCCAATTGGAGAACGTAGTTTGGCGTATTCGTAGCAGCATGAATATCTTCTTAAGGAAGTAGCGTAATATTTTCTCTACTGTTTCCGATTGCATGAACCCCCACACCTGTTGTCCGTATAGGACAATCGATTCCACAGCACTCCTAAAAACTTTATATTTTGCCGGAAAAGGGATGTTGTTTTGGCTAAATAGTTTTGACATGTATAAAACATACATATAAAATAGACATTAAATTATTTCGATATTTTTACATTGTTTATATATTATCACGTAAATCCAAGAGATATTAAGATATTATTCTCGAGATAGTAAGATATTATATAGTAAGATATTAAGATAATATACTCGACTAGTAATTATAATCCTAGAATAAAAAATGCAATAAATCCAAAAAAATAAAATATGAATTAAATTGAAATGTAATTTCATTAAAATCAAAGTTTTTTAAGTAGATAAGTGCGAGTTTAAATATTTTATCGCATGATCAGTGATTTACTAAATAAGAAATATATATTTTATTATAGGTATTGAGGGTACTCTTATAGAAAAGGGCCCCCCTTTTTGTTTTTTATGCAGAAGAGTTTATATCCCTTAGTCTAACTACCTATTAAGACAAAGGGATATTCAGTCCAATATGCTTTGGGACAAAGGAATATCACACTTTTGCATAAACAAAAGTGTGTATTCGGTTGTCAGAAGGTATATTAGATTAAAAAAAAGTGGGGGGCCCTTTTCTATAAAAGTGCCATTGAGTATCTTCTTTGGTGTGACACCATGTATTTTAAGAATTCCCCGCAGTTTAAAATATAAACATTACATTATTATTAAAAACCCTTTTCTTTTAATGGTCTTAATAAATATTATTATCACAACATGATTCACCGGTGGTCAAATTAACAACTTCTTACCAATTAATTATTAAAAAAAAATATTATGTTAGGATTGTCTACCATTCCAGTCATCACTGTAATATATTTGCATAGAAAATTATCAAACCTATAACATAATCTGAGTATTATTTTAATTGAAGGTGGTTGGTTTGATTTTTGCAACATAACTATTTTTTTGAAGTTAAATATGTAGGATATTCAATGTATTATCATATTCATAAACATTATATTAATAATTGGCAATATGAAATATTTATTAATAGTAATGTAGTGCATAAAATGGAATATGCTTTAAAATATCTAATAAAAGCGATCTAATTATTATTAATTGCGTAAAAAGTAAATTAGTTATTTAAGATAAGTCTTTATGTTGGTTAGAGATAGTTATGACAATGCAATTTACAAATCATTGTTCCATGTAAGAAGCATTCTTTTCCTATTACATGTCTTGTTAAACGAAATATGTACAAGTAAAGGGTAGAGTAAAGGGGGTTAAAAGAGTGCGTGTTTATAGTTGTAGAGGAGCGAGTGTAAGTGTTAGACTAGAGCGGACCTGATCATCCCCGTGTGCGATTCGACTTTCTTCGGCGACTTTTTTTTGTGTCCCAAACGTCTAGTGGTTTATTAGTGCCCATGCTTGTTTTTCTGTCTTCTGCCTTTGGTAAAATCTTGGAAATATTATGTAAAATTTGTTAAATGCGATCAAAGCAATTCTATGAGAATGATATTTTGACTTCATAAACTGCATTGTGGAGTACAAAGATTCATAGCCATAATATGTTATACCATGCAGCCTTCTTTACATCTGGATATTTTGATTTTGGCACAAGTTACTAAAATTCAACTGCAGAAGTAGAATTTGTGCTGCATTTCACAATGTCTGATCCTTTTTCACCACTAATAACTCATAGTCCAGGAGATAGCGTGCAAAAAAGTGTCTGACTAACATCAAGCTAGAATTTTGTATACTAGTCAATCTTTTAGCGCCTTTTAAGAATATGTGGTCGGCTAAGTTCGTCTGCGGGACATAGCTTGGCAGTAGGCGTTTGAAAAAAATAAACCGGTGGAGAGTGGCCATGTCTCACCAATTATAGTGGACAATGTGATTTTCATGATCCTGAGTTCAGAATTATAGTTAGTAGACCAAAAAATTAAGTCAATGTTATTTTCACACTTGATAGGTTAGTTATTCAAATATTACTAAAAATCAACGTGGTCACCTGTCTGGGGAAAAACTAACATCAACTTGATTTTCAGTCTACTAACTAATTCTGTACTCAGGATCATGAAAATCACATTGTCTACCATAATTGGTGAGACATGGCCGCTCTCCACTGAATTGTTTTTTCAAATGCCTATTGCCAAGCTATGTCCCGCAGACGAACTTAGCCGACCACATTATATTCTTAAAAGGGGCTAAAAGATTGACTTGTATACAAAATTCTAGCTTGATGTTAGTCGAACATTTTTTTGCACGCTATCTCCTGGACTATCAGTATTATTTCAGAAATTGGAAATCTGTTGTTTTTTTGTTATAATTTCATAAATCCATTTATTTAAATATGCTATGTAGCGTTCAAACTTTTCCAGTTTTTTAAATAAAATGGATATACATTTTGAATTGGGAGCCCATCTCATATTTTATTAACACACGATATGATTTCCTGAACATGAAAGATGCTTGATGGTTTAGTTTTAGCATTGACAAAATCCGCTACAGCTCAATTATTGTCAACTGCTAAAAGCTTGTTGGTAAATCTGTAAAACAGCGGACATTTTAGGTGATAAATATCCCTCAGTATAATAAACTTTTAAATATAAGGATATTAACCGTTTTATTTTTATATTAGTATTTTTAGCTGATAGTTTTATTTTCAGGGTGTAAGTTGAAAGTATAGAGGTTAAGTAATGAGTAGGGACAGTGTTGGCATTTGGCATGTACCTCTCAGCAGTGGGTTGCACTCTGTTGAATTTGAACATGGCACAGCCACCGGACGTAGACTTGTCAAGGTTGACGAAAAGGTAATTATTAAATAATTTATAATTAATTTATTTAAAAGAATACTTATTTAAATAAAAAAATAATTTTATTTAAGAAGACAAAAAATTAAGAAGTGATTTAATCACTATTAATTTTTTTGTCTTTTTCTTCAGTAATAATTGTTTTCTTTCGTAATAAAATTTGTATGATTGTACCTATACATTTTGACATCTCTTTTGTGTATTTCCCAAGAGAAAACTTAATTATCATTCATTAATGTTTACCCTTTTTATTTGTATATTAATAAACTTATAAATAGGCTTTGAAGATTTTATTTTTTAATGATTTTTACTCCTTAGTAGGATTTTAATAATTAATATTATATTAAGATATTATCAATATTTCTTCTTTTTATAGAAGAAATATTGTTATAATTAGGGATTAAATTTTAATTGAAACAGAGGAGGAATTAACTCACTCTGATTGAGATATTTTTTGATTTATACAATTTAAATGTATTAATTAAACAAAAAAATGGAAAGAAAGTATGACTAATTCGAGATATGAATCATGTTGGAGGAAACGTGAACGGAAAAGTTTTCTTCTTCAGATATAAATGACGTGATTATGTAAGCTTTTTGATTAATATCTCATTCTTCTTTAGTTCTGATAAGAAGTTTGAATGATAATTTCCATTTCGTCAGTAAACTAAACCTTATATTATATGACGCCGTATTACGTCTAAATCTTTCCAAAAATGTAGAGCGTATTAAATTTAAAAAAAAAATTGCTAATCTAAAGTCGTATTTTTAAAAGGAAATAGCAAAGCGGAGAAGGGGGAAGATTCGTAAATCTGTGAGTAGTTTAGTAGTAGACCCGGACTGTGTCACAACACTGTGTGTCACGCCACCTTAAATCGACCAATCAGAACGATCCTTTCGTTATTTCTGTTTTCATTCTGAGAAAAAGTTATAACTTGTTTTTAAGTTGCGTATTTCATCAGATTGTTTTGCTTCCTTTTTGATTCGGTTTGTCGCTCTAATATTATAGTTATTTAGAACGGACTTACTTCGAGCGAACTAGTATATGTGTTAAAGTTATCATCGTGCATTATCGGATTGAATCACTGTGTTACTATGGAATCGAACCCCTACATTCGGCAGCTTCGTTTTCATCGGTAATTTTTATCGTTGAGTGTGGGAAGTGTTGAAAAGATGCCGTAGTTTATTTATTTTGGATATGTGCAAGTTGCGGTAAGTCAACTGATTGTTTTTTCCCCCTTGCTATCCGTTGTTTGTTGTCGATCACTAATGCAGAGAGATATGACGGAGAATAGTAGTATGGACAGTGGCCAGTATTCGATGGGGTCGGGTCTTAATTTGACTGACTCCGATATATTCGACATGTTTTTAAACTGCGAAAAAGAGTTATTCTCTAAAGACGGCAATTTGTTGTCCGATGAAGCTCTCTTGACTCATATGGAAGAAGATCCGTATACAGGTCAGACCAATAAAACCGATGTTAAGTCTAGGACCAATTACAAAGCTGTCCTGCCTAAACCCCCCTTCCACACACAAGGTTACACTTATCAACAACCTGTTAATATTAAACCCCAGAAAACTTGGGAAGCCAAACCCGACAGTACGCAGCTTAACCTTCAAGATGCAAGTCTTAGCCCTGAATACCGACAGGCGTTTACTCCGGCAACGTGTAATAATACGATAGAAACACAGAAGACGACTCTTCTGTTGAACCAGAACACTCTGTTCCTACAGCCTCAGCAGAATGTGGTCTACAGCACTTTGCAACCGTTTCAGTCTTCCACCCCTTTGAAATCTGAATTTTTCCCTTCCGTAGTAGGTGGAACTCTCAAACAAAATACAAGAAAGAAACATACCACCCCGTTACAGAGTGAACTTGTTACTGTTCAAAATATGGGCCATGCAAACATTCTTCAGTTCCCTTCTGATCAGGTCAACCAAGTTCTTATGCAGGCCCAAGTCAAAACCGGTAAGGTACCTGTAGTAACGGCCCCTACTTTAATGTACACGACACCAAGTAACATACAAGATTCGACTGTTTCCTCTCAGTCTTTAGGCATCGTCAATTCCAACGGAGCAATTTTAACAACCGGTATCCCGGTTGTTTTAGATTCGGATCAAGTGACAACTTTAGGAGGGTTGAAAACACTTACAACCGAGAAACAACCTAAAGTCCGCGAAGTCAAACGGAATTTGCACAATGCTATTGAAAGACGATACAGGACTTCAATCAACGACAGGATTGTCGAGTTGAAAGACATGATTGCCGGTCCCGATGCGAAAATGAACAAATCTTTAATTTTGAGAAAAACTATAGAGTATATTAGGTATTTACAGACTGCTAATGAACAGCTGAAAAGGGAGAATGCGGCGTTGAAGATGAACCAGAAAGGGGATATTTTGGTCAAGAACGAGGAGAGTATGGTTACCTGTCCTGACTTAGGAAGTATTACACCTCCCAGGTCAGATATATCTTCGTCTCCACACATGTCTGATCTGTCCAACCCTCCTACTCCTCAAGAAGGTTCCCAGTCTCCTTACATGAACGAGTACATAATTAAGGATGAGAACGAAGAGAATCATTTCCGGGGCATGTTAGATCATACAAGGTTAGCTCTCTGTGGGTTTATGCTGTCTGTTTTGGTTTTCAATCCTTTTGGAACACTTGTTAACAGGTTTTCAAACAAAGCATTTGAAGGGTCCACTTTTGAAGGTCGAACTCTTAAAAATGCCGAAGAAGACCTTGATTCCACTCCCGATTGGTTTACTTCATCGTACTTGTGGATGTTAAACACATTGGTTCTTGTTGCCTGCTTGATTAAACTTCTTGTGTACGGTGATAGCTCTGTACCTATAAAATCTTCTAAAGCTTCAGTTAATTTTTGGCGACATCGCAAGCAAGCTGACGTCTACATTGCCGAAGGGAACGTGACAAGAGCTCAGTCTGAATTGGCTTCAAGTTTGAGCGAACTCTCTTTACCTTTGCCGACCTCTAAATTCGGAATATTCGTCGGAACCATATGGCAGATTGTGAGACAGATTTTACACAGGGCTTTCCTCGGTAAATGGTTGTCTCAGCACGAGGGAGGTTTCTTTGTCGATAAAGATAAAAGATTATCTGCAAGGATGTCGGCTAAAGAAAGAGCTTTAATATTTTACGACCTGTTTAAATTAAACGCTGTTAAAAATACAGACCGGCGGGGAGGTTTGATGTTAGCCCTGAGTGCCGTCAACCAAGCCGAAGCTGCCGGCCCTACAATACACCCGGATTTGCTATCTGAACTATACATAGCTTTGTCTTTCCAAATAAAAAAATCTTCTCCGTCTTGCTTCGGATTCATAAGTAGATTTTACCTTTGGTTGGCTCGTCCCGATTCAGAGCATTTGAAGGACAATTTAAAATGGTTTTTCACTTTGCCCGGGACTCAGTTTATTCAAACTCAAAACTGGACTTGCAGCAATGATTGCACTTATCTGTTTACAAAAGTCACCGATCCTTTAGATCCGTTGGCCCACGTCAGTCAAAAATACAGAGAGCAAATATTGGAACAAGTTTTGCAGTTGTTAGTTTCACCTGGTGGGCCTGATGGTGAAATTTGTAAACCATCGGACGTCCTTCACTATTTAGAGCCTCTTGTGTCAGATCCTTTAATGAGAGACAAAGACCCTTTGACTCTTTGGTGGGCTTGTATTTTCGCAGTCGAAACCTACTGGCTGATGGGAGAAGAGAAGAAAGCCGAAGAGTTGTATCCCAAAATCGAGAACCCGCCCAATGAAATTGTTTCTAATCTGCTTTTCCGAGCTGTTCATTCTGCTTTCCGAATGAGAAAAGCATTCTATTCCAATAAACATCCGAAGGTCACTTTGAAATTGGCCAATACCGCATCGCAATACCTTGTCGATTGTATAACAGTAACTTCATCGAGGAACATACCTGAAAGTAAAGAGGTTTCTGTTCAATTGATGGTTTGCGATTGGATTTTAGAGACTCGATCGTCGTTGTGGGAAAACGGTGCTGTTTTTGCTAATTCAGGTTTCTTATCGGCATTCCACAATGATTTACTATCACTAAAGCGTGTCGCTCAATTCATACCGTGTGCTTTAGGAAGGGTTTTCGTTTTTGAAGCGGTCGAAAGACTGATGGCCGGTGCTTCACCTTCAAGAACCCAACAACTTTTAGACAGAGGGTTTAGACATAGGCCTACGAAAACCTCCATAATCTGTACGAAGGAGAAACAGTCCGGCTCCGTTAGCAGAGAGAGAGAACACGCCACTGCCTTGTACTTAGCCTGCAAACACCTACCCTCACCACTAATCTCTTCTCCTGGCGAACGCAACGGAATGCTCCTCGAAGCTGTGAAAAGTCTGGAGAAAATTGGCGATCAAATGAGACTTAAAAATTGTTATCAATTGATGAAATCTCTCGGCACTTCATCAATTACCAATTAATTCTTACATTTAGATGTTTTTGTTTTCTTGCACTCAACTTTTAACATGATCTGGATTGAAAATAAAGCACTTAAAAAAGCATTACCATGAAAAGAACTGTTTAAGTCAATATTTTGGCTACTATGTTCTAAAATCTTAACAATATGTTAACTTAGTATTTTAATTAAAAAAAAAAAATCAGTGAATATTTAACAATGTCAATGAATGATATTGTTAGACATAAGAAAACCACTTACTGTAGATGCAACCTTTTTTTGACTCTTAGCTTTTATTTTATAAATAAATTTTATTCACAGGGTCATTTTTTTAATAGATTTTTTATTTTGTATAGTTTTCAGGTCTGCTACACTTCAATTTTATCCACTTGAGAATCTTAGTGTTAAATTTTTGATTTATTTATTTTAAAGTTCAATTGCCACTTGATCTTTAATCTGTCTGATGGCATTTTCTTCTCAGATGTGTATGAAAATGATTTATTAAATACAATATTGAGGACTACAGTTTTATTTTACTTTGATAATCTAGTTTTCCCGGTGAACCTAGTTTGTAAGTCACTAAAAATATTGTCTACAAATATGTTTTGTTTTATGTTACTAATATTTAATGGTTTGATGAAGGTTTTGCCTCTTTCTGGGTTATGTACCATAATTTACAACTTTAGTCTTCCTATAGATTAATTATGTACAGGTGAATTTCAATAATTACGTTATCATTTAATAACATTTTATCATAAAGTTTGTACTTTCAAATTTCACCGTACACCTTTGTCCAATAATTAGCCACCTTGTCCTTTAATATTTATCCTACTCAGTAATAACATTGCTATTACCTTTTGCAACGACTTGCCATTTTAGTTTGCAATGAATACTACTTCATGTTATGAAGGTATTAAAAAACAAAACTGAGATTAAATTGAACTATTTTTATTATTATCTTACAATTAATAACATAAAGGAAATTATCTAATTTAGCTAGTGGCTCACAATTAATCATGGTCGCCACTAGATCAAGTAACTTTTTTCCACAATTTGTTTCATTTGAATCTGTTTTAAATTGTTCACATAGTTTATGGATTAGAAACACCTTAGCATATCATATTTTATAGACACACCTGAAATCTTAATTCATCTATAGCTTTTTTGATGACAAAAATATTGTCAATTATTACCATTTTAATTATGAATAAAATCTGAAAGAGACTTGGCTGAAAAAATAAAATGTTTGTGACAGTATTTTTTGCTTCATATTGGCTTTATTTTTTTTTTTTTTTTTAAAAAAAAAAAGTCACTTATAAGAATTAATTTTGAAGTGTTAGCTTATTATATAATTGTTCGTTTCGATTTTCTTTTTAAAAACAATTACTTGTGCCCTTTTTTTTTATTTTAATCTATTAATAATATGTAGTATAAAATATATATATTTTTCTTATTAATTATCCCAAGGTACGTACTATAATTATTTAACTTACGTAAATGTTTAATTCCTTGTTATGTCAATTTTATTAAAGTCAATTTTATGTTTGTTTTTTTTTTTTTTTGTTTTTTTTTTAAATAAATAAATTAAAACTACATAGTTAGTTAAATTAAACAATCTATTTGTTTAGTATAATCAAAAAAAAAATTATATTAATTTATGTACATTTATTTTTTAATTTATAATGTTGCCTTAAGAATCAACTCTAAAAGTTCAAAAAATTGTTTTTTAGGAAAAATGTAATGTAAATATGAAAAATAAAAAAATTATGCTTTAAGATAAAAATTGTGTAAAAAAAACTACATGTAGAATAGCACACTATTCAAAAGATGTTTTAATAATAAACTATTTTTTTATTGTAATATATCATTTTTTTCAAATTTATTCATTTTAAACTTAAAACCTTTCTAACTAAACTATTAAAAAAACAAAAAAAAAACTGTAAATTTGGTTGCAGTTGATTCTGAAGTTGAAGGTAGAATTTCCAGTTTGGGCTCCAGTGTGACTTATTATGTCCCTTAAGAGTCAATAATATAATGTAATAATTTAATATACCTTATTCTGAACACATCTTCAAGGGTAGTGACACACTTCGCTACCCAGTCACCAATGAGAATAGAATGCACCCTGCCATAGAGGTGGCGCCACCCGCCAGGTGGCACTACCCGGTCCACCGTCCCACACTCTAGTCGCCACCCGGTCAGCCCATTATTTTCAATTGAACCCATCAGACGTTGCCACCCATGCCCCTGCCCCTCAGTCCCCACTCCTTCAATCAAATCAGGGGCTAACTGCATCCCTCGTATAAGTGTCTTTACTGGTCAAACTGTTCTTCAATATTCTAAGCAATCCTTTGAAAGTTCCACGCGACATTCAGCGAATATTGTTAATGTCATCTTTGATACAGGGGTAGACTGTGTGCAAACACAGTCTTTTTTGTCTGAAATTATTCGATGAACTCAAAAACGCCTTTTATCCTTCTTCTTTCATGAACATAATGATATGCATGCACAGCTATCTCCTCCGGGTCCATTTCTCGACTGTCTGAAAAAAGTAAAAACTCGGATGGCGGAAGCAAGTGGCATCAACAAGGTGGTGCCATCAGGGTGCCACTACCCGAAGAAGTGAATTTTGAACAACTTAAATTATTGCTCTCAGACTGTGGCTCGATGGCTTTCTGTATCAAAGGCAATTAAGTTTAGGCTCTACTGGTAGGTTCTTATTCCTTCTATGAGCAATAAAATCTGCTACAAAATAGACCCTATGTAAGTGATAGGAGGTGGCTCCAATACTGTTTTGTTTTTTTACTCAGGTGGACCTATTACTAATATGTCTTACTTTTTGATTTTCTACAATAATATCAATAGTTCTTCATGGTGGTGAAATAAAATCAGGTATTACACAAAGGAGCTTCTTATCTACGTTATTATGCCTAGTGGTGTTGGACCAGGTCACAAAAAGAGAGTTCTAATTAAGATAAAGCAAGAGGAATTCAGTGGGTACTTTCAAAGTAAAACTAAAGAAATGTATGCAAGCCAATATTACAGACTTTTATGTTGAATGAAAAGGAGACAGAAACAGTCCAAATTTCCTGTGACAAAACTCTGACCAAGAACTGATCGCACTCTTAGGAAAAACTGTTAACTTAGCTTCATTTAAAATTTGATCTCTTGAGTATTATAGAAGTTGGTCCTAATATTTTTTTTATTTTCTAAATGATAGCACTCCATGACAATTATTCAAAATCAAAACAAAATTTAATAATACTAGCGAATTTCTAGTGTTTTTTTTTTTTTTTTGTTTGTGTCTATTTTATTAAAAACTAACTATAAATGGCACAAATGTAACAACACTCCTCAGATTGCCATGAGTTCTTGGTCGGGTTTTAGGGGAGCATAGTCAGTGTTATGCAGGTGCAATGGATAAAAACATTGCAAACCGAATGAGGAAGGCATAGGGAAATTTGTAAAGATTGTCCTTCATATAGACTTAGATCAGACTAATTTTTATTTTCTCATATAAAGAGAAAGTATTGTGATGGCGCACAAATTCAATTTTGATGGATTTATATGTTTGTAGTTCCCTTGAGTAAAAAAAAGTGGTTTTTAAAAAATGACTGTCTGTGCAGACGTCAGGAGTCTAAATTACTGAGCCGATTTTAACTAAATTTGGCATACATGTTCAGAAAAATCATACCCCGAGGCCAAATCGAGAAATGAATTTTAGCTCCAAATTTGGGCACGCTACCCTCCCAAGAACTCTGAAAAATTTAGTTCCTGACAAAATAGCTTTAGACGTGGACGGAGAGAGGCCGGGTTCGATTCCCTGCCAAGCATAAGTTACTTTTATGATAAATTTTAATGAAATGTTCAATAATAATTAAACAGGCCCGTTTTAGACGTTCACTGCGCGCTGGGCACCCCATCACAATGCGCCCCCACCCCCCCCCCCCCCCCAGTATATTCTAATATATTTGGCATATTTTATATAAAATATAAATTTATTTTTGAATAAATATAGCCCAGTAAAATTAGACTAAAACAAAGCCGTGCCTCCGATTAATTCAGAAAAGCTGTAAATAGTTTTAATCCACTTAGGGCATCCCAAATAAGAGTAATATAAGTTTGCGACGGTTTCTGAGGTGAGCTAAACTTTTGGGAGCCAAAAACGGCGTACTTTTGGCACTTTTCTCAGTTTTTCACTTATAACATCATAATGCATCGAAAAGAATCTGCGTTATTCAAAAATTAAAAGAACATTAAATTCTGTGTCGAATTCATTTTTAAACATTATATTTAGTACAGTGGTTTGGTCAGAATCGGCAGTCAAAAATAGGCCAATTTTACCATTTTGCCTGAAAAGTGTGTTATGCTTAGTTTTATACGCTTGTAACTCAAAAACGGTTATTCCAAGTAAAAAATGTCATAAATAAAGTTGTTGAGCATTAAATTATGTGTTCAGAACACTCCTATTTTTTAGCTTTTAGCTCCCAAAAGTTTAGCTCACCTCAGAAACCGTCGCAAACTTATATTACTCTTATTTGGCATGCCCCAAGTGGGTTAAAGCTTATATTATAAAGTATTAGCTCAGTAAAATTAGATTTTTGGTGTAGATTAATTCAGACAAAGCTGGAAATAATAATTAACATTGGACTTTTCAAGGATAAGGGATATTTAATTTACTTTAAACATATTCCCATTTATATTTTTTGCCCTTGCAAAGTTTAGCCGTGCCCCCCTCCCCCATATAACCTTTTGAGTTGCGCCCTAAACCTCTTGCGCCCCTGGGCACGTGCCCATCGTGCCCCTATAGTTAAATCGGCCCTGTAATTAAATGTGCCTACAAAAATTTAAAAACTAATAAATGGAAAACACTAGGCAATGCTATTATGAACTCGTATATTAGAAAGTTTGTCTGAGTTGTCTCAGACCGATTTTTTATTTTGTCTGTTATGTTATGAATGGTGCATGTCCCACGTAATCTAATCTAAAATGAATTAATTATATTTCTTATTGTTGTTATTTTTGAAAATAAACATATAAGCTGTGTCTATTGTATTATAATTGTCATTAGGTGGTATACCAGAAGGAGTGGATGTTCAAGCTAGTCGGTGACCAGGAGTTCTCTATAGGGTCAACTCCATGTCTTATCAGAATAGAACCTGTGTCTGGGTTCTCTTATCAGTATAGTCTATTAGTCGATGGTAAACCACTCTCAGATTTCACCAAGCAGAGATCTACGTCTGTCTGTACCTGGGTAGTTGAACCTGAGCACAGAGTTGTTCTTGGTAACTTAATCAATTATTATTTATAATAATTATTTATGATACTAGTTCGTAATAGGAATTATTACAGGAACTTAGTTGCTAATGACTCTCATAGGTTCTTATGAGCAACTCATAAGATTCTAGTGTACTTCATAAAAGGACTGAGATATCGCTACTATGTGAGGAGAAGGTCAGAAGACCAAATTCTAAAACATATGTTACACGGGAAGAAAATTTAAAATAAATAAATGATGTCAATTTTAATACCAATGAACTATGTTTTGTTTCATTTCAGAAAAAGATACGTTGGACATTTGGGTTGACGGTGACAAAGTTGAAGCAACGGTTGGTCTTTTATATGCTTACTTTGAATATTATCTTAAATTTGATTTTTTGAATAAGTTAATCATTTTAAAAGCATATACATACACTATGATTTGAATTAGATCTGACTTGACAAAGGAGAAAATTTCAGAGGGGACTAATTAAAGAATTCTTATTTGAATAACCAATCACATTAGGTTGGCTATACAATTTAATTACACTATTGTCAGTTCGTTTCTTTTTCAAAAATAATCATAGTCCAGGAGATAGCGTGCAAAAAAGTGTCTGACTAACATCAAGCTAGAATTTTGTGTGTAAGTAAATGCTTTGCTGCCTTTTAAGAATATGCGGTCGGCTAAGTTCGTCTGGGGGACATAGCTTGGCAATAGGCATTTATTAAGAACAAATCGGTGGAGAGTGGCCGTGCCCACTCTTTTTGGTGGACAATGTGATTTTCATTATCCTGAGTACGAAATTAGTCGTAGACCAAAAATCGAGTTGATGGTAGTTTGACCTCTGATTTGGAGTAATATTTGACTAACTAACCTATAAAGTGACAAACTACCATCAACTTGATTATTGGTCTACTAAGTTCGTCTCAGGATCATGAAAATCACATTGTCCACCAAAAAGGTCGGGAAATGGCCGCTCTCCACCAGTTTGTTTTTTTCAAATGCCTATTGCTAAGCTATGTCCCGCAGACAAACTTAGCCGACCACTTATTCTTAAAAGGCCCATAAATATTTACTTATATACACAAAATTCTAGCTTGATGTTAGTCAGACACTTTTTTGCACGCTATCTCCTGGACTATCAGCAGTTCACTCCAATGATTACTACTATTTATAAATATATTATTGTTTTTTGAAACAGGGTGAATTTGTAGAAGATGGAACAGAAACTCACTTTACGATAGGAGAGACTCCGGCTTACATCAGAGTGTCACATTCAAACGATCGTAAGAAAGGCTTAGTCTACGATCTCATATACAAAGACGAGATTGTACCCCAGGAGAAGGAGGTCTATTAATGATTTGTATTTATAAGGCAACATTCTTATGTGCTTACTTCAAACTCCTAATATTTCCTTAATATTAACTAAACTCCTTTATAGATGAACTAATTACCTTGTATTTTACCTGCCAATTCTTGTATATTTTTTCATCTGTAGAATTTTATAGCTGGAAACTTTGCATCCCCTCCCTAAAATGTGGAGGGGGACTGAAAAAAATTGTCCTACACCTCATTATATATATATAATTTGAAAGATCTTAGAGACCACGGTTTATTTTTTTTTTTTAAACCCAACATCTTCTCCAAAGGTAGCACTTAGCACTTATTTATTGCCCCCTCCCTCTATCTCAGCCATAGTCCAAACTGAAATTAGGAAAATTACAAAGTTCTTGTAGTATGGTAAGACTCATCACTACAAAATACAATTTTTTTTTTTGAGTAATCATTATATTCAAAGGAATTTTTAGATTGCTTGTAAGTTGTGTGCTTTCATTATCACAAATATTGTTTTTTTTTTTTTCATTATCTTACTTTATTCAGATATTTAGAAAACAAATGTTCATTAATACTGTTTGCCTTTATTGTGGAAAATATTAAAAAAAAAAAAAAAAACTATTATGAAGTTAAGGTATGGAGTAAAGAAATAATCTGTACACAAGTATGTAGAGGTCTATGGATTTTATTTTTACTACGTTTTTATTAGCTTGTTTTCTTGTTCGTTTGTTTGTTTGTTTGTTTGTCCGGTACAAATCTGGCAATCGATTTCTAACTAACTTCCCGAATAGCTAGACATTCGAAACTTTTAGCATAGCTTAGAACACGATGACAATGCATTATTTTAATACTATTAGCTATCTTTCAGCAGAATTTAATTGGTTTTCAGCAAATTTTGCTGTACGGAAAGTTAGTTCGGAAAAAATACGCAAGTTATTTTATTTGTTTTGCCATATCCCATATTTACGCAATCTTCATTTTGACGGGTCTCAAATTTGTGATAGATAAACATTGAATGACAGCAAAACAGGAAATATCGATTATATTATTTCAAATATATCAATAGCACGCTTTAGATTTGGTGTTGGGGAGATCTGTTGTACAAAGATTTGTTCAGCTCTCTAGATGGTTGTCATTTATGTGAAGTAAATAAATTCAGAACTATTTTTTTTTTTCACTAACATTATATTTTATATAACAATAACAATTATATTATCAACATTACATACGATTCAACAGAAAATTTAAAAACGTAGTATATAAAAAGTTCTTTTTATCTTGAAATTATTTTTTAACTCAAATTGAGCCTGAACTAAACCCGAACATATAAACCACATAAGTGGATCCCTTGAGCAAACCTGGGGGGGGGGGGGGGGGGTATGGACACATCCAATTGATAAGAAGAATATCAGGGTGAAGCATGTCTCCCTGGGCTCGTATCATCACCAGGTATATTGATTAATGACCTTGGTTTCAGGTAAGAATTCTTTAGTACCCTAAATCGGGTTCACGATCCCCACACCCTTTTAACTCTTGATGTACCTATGTTTTAAAGTATTGTCATTTGAGATGCACACTTTAGTTGACGAGGAAATTGGGTATTGTAAAATTTGACGCATAAAACGCACAAATTATTTTTGTAAGTAGAATAAATTAAAATAATTTATGTTTTACTAATGCAAATCAAAGAAATAATTACATTGGTTTTTCAGTATGCTTACGTGCTGAAAAAACCCAGGAAGGTTGTTTATAGGCAATGGGTACCACTGGAAAATTAACAGAGTAAAATGACGCTAAAGAAGAAAATAAAAGTAAGCTCAGTACTATTATGTAGGCTTTTGCAGTTTGTCTCAATATGCAGTACTAGGTCTTCTGGTCATGAAGGTTTTAGGACCTGAGTGTTTGGATACATACTGAGTGTTTTGGTATTGGTACATGTTGTCCTAGAGAAGTAACTATGCTAATTGGAGATTTTGGACAAGGTCTAGGGTGGGGTAAAACGTCGGGACATATATCCTTTATGGCGTGGTAATTTAACTACTGGAAGACCTAGAACTTCATACTAAGCTTGATAAATTGTAACTAAGAAAATGAGTTATTTTTTGCTATTTTTACTGAGATTGTATTTTAGACTGAATATAACTAAAAAATTGTTTCTTTTTAAATTACCAAACCATATGTTTAAAACAGACTTTCAAATCTAGTAGTAAAAAATTGTTCTATTAAATAATCCGATTATGTTATTCACTACTTTAATTAAAACTAAATAAATAAATAGGAATAAAAATAGCACATATGCTTCTATAAACAAAATGCACATTAATTGCTTCAATTGTAATGTTGTGAATATGGTTTTTTAGAACTTTTCAGCAGAAAAATCATTAAAACCAATTTTTTTTGTCAATTCTTTGACATTTTTTACAAATATATAATATTTAAGTACTTTTGTGTAACATGGAAATGGTATGTGCCATTTCCAGAAAATTTAATAGTAGTATTTACAACTTTATTACTTATTACCATTGGGGCGACAATATCAGTGCCGGATCTAGGTTTTTTCTCAGGGGGGGCAAAAGCAGATTTTGCCGCCCTTGCCACACAGGGGCAGATCAAACAGTAGAATTTGGGGGGGAGGGAGGAACTTGGGGGGTTTAGTCTCAAATCCAAAGGGGGGTCCGGGGGGCCTCCACCGGAAAATTTTTTAAAATTAAGTGCAAAAATGGTGAATTTTAACGTTTTGGAGAACCTTTTTTTAGAGTTTTTTCAGCTAAAACTACAGTACCTATTCTATATTGCGTTTAAAATACCAATTAATAATGATAATTCTATTTTAACACTATTATAATTTTTTTTCTAACACTATACTATGCTATTAATTCTTCCAGATTCATTAGGAAGGGCCGCCCTCCTGCGCAAAGGGGGGTTCGGGGGGCCCCCTCGGAAAACTTTAGACAATTAGGTTCAAAATGGTGAATTTTAGGCGTTTTGGAGAACCTTTTTTTTTAGAGCTTTTTCAGCTAAAACAGCAACTAAATGTTTGTTTAACATTGTTTCTGCAGAATTTTTGAAACATTTATTATCTAAATCGGGTTTTAGACTAAAAATAATTATTTTTTACCTGTAACACTATACTATGCTATTAATTCTTCCAGTTTCATTATGAAATACCTTCACAACTTCCTATATAGCAACTGAATCAAGTAGATACACACTCAACTAAGCATATAAAAAAACATCCATTACGTATGCAAATAAACAAACAAAAATATAGTTTATATTTGCATCCCACATAACAAAGTAAGTGGGAATCCAAAATGTAAGGCAACCATATTTATTCCAATAATAATATAGGTTTTGTTTTGATTTGTTGGTCTTCAAATACATGTAATAACTTATTTAAATTAGTTAATGTTGTAAAATGTTTACGTTTTATTATTGTATTACATATCATGTAATATATTAATTTGTTAATATTGGCAATAAATTACTGTTTATTTATAGATATTTTTTGCTTCCAACCTCACCGAAGGTAACTGAAGCTATGTGATCGTTCTGAAGAACGACAAATTTTTAGGTCTCCGATTTCAAAAATTCCAAGACAGATTGAGACATCAGGGAACACTTTTGGGTCCGTGTCTGCCTGTCACTTTTTTGCGAACCAACATATCTTAAACACTACTCGTCAGATTTTAATGAAGTTTGGATGGTAGGTCATGATTAGCCTAATGTTGGTCCCATATAAGTTTCAACCTTTTGCGCCTACTTGTTTCTCTTCCACATGCGCACAAACATACATTTATTTAAACCTATAGCTTCAAAAGTGCTTTTCCGATTTGTATGAAACTTTTATAGTTTATCGAAAGTAACCCGCAGATAGCCCCAGGTTAATATGAATCGTTTGCGTTCTTTAATTTATGCTAAATTGATACTTTAATTTGGGTAAAAAATCCAAACAATTTTGACAGATTAAAAGAACGGGGAGACAATGAAACAAAATAGACAATAATGACTTTAAATGCATAAAATCAATAAAGTACGTAATAGGATGCGAGGAAGGGATGTGCCATATCAATTCAACGTATTTTTACGAATATCTCGCTTCCTATGGCTCGGAGACAAATTAAAATAAACAGGTCTAGTGTGTGCTAGTCAGCACACAGCGAGGGTCCGTAGGCCACACTATATAGTGTTTAACTGTAAAGTGTATAAACAGTGTTTTTTAAAATGCTAAAAAGCTTACTTTAAACCATTCTAAGGGTCTGATATTCTCAAAACACACTCTGATAAAGTTTTTTTGCCACTGAACCGGACTACAACCATATAAATACATCGAAAAGACCATAGTTATAAAAAAAACGTATTTTGTCAATAAAAAATAAAATAACATTTTTTTCGAAATTTCCAAAAAGTGGTATCTTTACTTTTGGTCGATGAATGTTCAGGAATTTTTTCAGATTTTTTGCACTTCACATAAGCGAGATAGATCAAAAAGCAAAACTATTAAATTACCCACAAAAAAGGTCTCATTCATTTTTTACGTACAAAGAACGGTTTAGCAAAAACCTAGTTCTACTATAACTTGCATTGTGATTGTTTTTGCACGACTTTTTACGTGATTTTGTGAATATCTCGCTTCTTCTGACTCGGAGACCAATTGAGGGTCAGATCAAAATTTAAGAATCTAAAATTTCACACAAGAAACAATATGTTCATTTTTTACGTACAACGAACCGTTTGGATAATAATGCGCTCCGAAGTTTCCCTTATTGTCTCCGAGCTATAGGAAGCGAGATAATTCGTATAAATAAATTGGTAGTGCGTGAAGTCTCACGTAAAAAGGGTTTCGTTGGTGTTGTAAACATGAAATTAGTAGTTTGGGGGGGGGGGGGGGGGGGGGGGGGAATTTGGATGTTTTTGACAAAATGGCGTAGAAAATTAACGCTTTCCACAAGTGTTATATATTTTTGTAATCTACTCTTCAATACCTTTCACTTAATACCCCACTCAAAATTTTGAAAAAATATTTTTTTCCCCGTGACAGCAATTAGCC
Organism: Gerris lacustris; assembly: GCA_951217055.1. Taxonomy (NCBI): domain Eukaryota; kingdom Metazoa; phylum Arthropoda; class Insecta; order Hemiptera; family Gerridae; genus Gerris; species Gerris lacustris. The sequence continues at coordinate 55,912,292 of OX578283.1, read as the reverse complement.
GCCATCTTGGATTCCCAGTTAATCCGACCAAGTTGCTATTCTTATTTTTTCTTTGGCCCATCAGACTGCACATTTTGCATATTTTTCTATATTTTTAGTAAGAGCGGAAATATAGTTTTAGGGGGGGGGGGGGACAACCTAATTTTCGATGTTTTTTGACAAAATGGTGGGAAAAATTAAACGCTTTCTACAAGTGTTATATATTTTTGTAATCTACTCATCAATACCTTTCATTTGATACCTCACTCAAAATTTTAAAAAAATATTTTTTTCCCCGTGACATCAATCAGCCGCCATATTGGATTCCCAGTTAATCCGACTAAGTTGCTATTCTTATTTTTTCTTTGGCCCATCAGACCGCACATTTTGCATATTTTTCTATATTTTTAGTATGAGCGGAAATACGATTTTAGGGGGGTGGGGGGGCACGCAAAATTTCGATGTTTTTTGACAAAATGGCGCCGAAAATTAAACACTTTCCCTAAGTGATATATATATATTTGTAATCTACTTTTCAATACCTTTCATTTGATACCCCACCCAAAATTTAAAAAAAATATTTATTTTCGTGTGACATGAATTATCCGCCATCTTGGATTCCCAGTAAATCAGATCAAATTGCTAATCTTATTTTTTCTATGGCCTACCAGACCACACATTTTGCATATTTTTCTATATTTTTAGTATGAGCGGAAATACGATTTTAGGGGGGGGGGGCACGCAAAATTTCGATGTTTTTTGACAAAATGGCGCCGAAAATTGAACACTTTCCCTAAGTAATATATATATTTGTAATCTACTCTTTAATACCTTTCATTTGATACCCCACTTAAAATTTTAAAAAAATATTTTTTTCGCATGACGTGAGTTATTCGCCATATTGGATTTGAACAGCTGATAATTTTGAGTTCGCTATATTTTTCCTGTGTGCGCGTCAAAACGATCTTTACTATTGGAAAGTTTCACGTTTCTATCTCTTTTTATTCAAAAGTTATTGGAACCGTACAGAGTGACAGACAGACAGACAGACACATGAACGAAACTATAAGGGTTTCTTTTTTTGGTTTTACCAACGAAACCCTAAAAAGACCAGTCAGCACCATGAGCGAATTTTCTAAGAAATCTGCGTATTATTGGATTATGATAATATAGAAAAATGTTGGTTTAGAATTTGGATGGGTGAAAAAAAAAAATTGGTACACAAAATTTGACCCGTATATGGACTCCAAAAAGTATTAATAGTATTATTATTTGCTTTAACAGTTTGAGTCTTTCTTGACACATCGAACTTCTTAAATAGTTTTTGATAAACTTCAATATGCTTAAGTTTCTTTGACATCATTCATTTACTGTAAAGTTCATTTTACTGTAAAGAAAAAAAGGGTAAACGAAGTTAAGGGTGGGCTATATCAGATTGGACAAGATACCTGTAATTATATTACATATAGTTAAAAATTACATTTCACCTTTTTTTTTTTTTTTTTTTTTTTTTTTTTTTTTTTTTTAATGAACTTTTTATTATTTTTCCTTTATTTATCATTTTATTTTTCCACCTCGTTTTGCCGCCCCCCGGGAGTGCCGCCTGGGGCGCTTGCCCCCCGCAGCCCCCCCCTAGATCCGGCACTGGACAATATATCACTAAAACATTTTCAGATACACTATAAAATAAAACAAACTTAATATAAAAAAATAAAAATTGTCAAGTCAAAATAATAAAAATCAAATTGTATAAAAACAAAGCTGTCTCGTGTCCTTGACAATAAATTTTTGTAAGCAGCAAAAAAAAAGAAAACCGAAAGAAATAATTATTTTTATAGGAGAATAATAATTTAAAATGTTTTAATTATATCAAACACTCATTTAAAATCATTATCATTACATGTACCTATTATTAATACATTAACATGTGACGCTTCTTGTATCTATGATTAATATAACACCAATATCTACTTTTGTTTTCTTTATTTAACGATACTTGGTAAATGTGGGATCTTGGATGAATCAATAATTCTGTTTAACAACATTGGATACTTCTAAAAAGAGGTATTGATACTTCATTTAATAATTAAGAAGTAAATGGAAGGTAAACAATAGGATGTTCAAATATAGTTATTTGCGCACTAAGGGTGGAAACAAAGTCATTACACCCTCAGCATTTTTGTTGGTTCCTGAGGCATAGCCGAGGGAACCATACCGCCTAAAATCCGAAGGTGGCCACTTTGAATTGGAGTAATATTTGAATTACTAACCTCTCAAGCGACAAACTAACATCAACTTGATTATTGGTCTACTAACTAATTTTGTACTCATGATCATAAAAATCACCTTTTCCACCAGAAAGGGCGGGACATGGCTGCTCTCCACTGGTTTGTTTTTTTCAGATGCCTATTGCCAAGCTATATCCCGCAGACGAACTTTGCCAACCACATATTCTTAAATGGCACTAAAAGATTAAATTGTATACAAAATTCTAGCTTGATGTTAGTCAAAAATCTTTTTGCTCAATATCTCCTGAACTATTAGAAATGATGAGGTAGTGGGGATGAGTTAAGTATGCAGTGAAGATAGAGCATTGATAAGAAGCCAGTTTGAGGCAATTGTGAATTGGCTAATAGGAATGTAGATTGATTGTTTAGTTGCAAACCTTGATGATGTAAGATAAAGGAGGTACGGTTTAGGATAAAAGAAAATAGGAAGAGCCCATAATAATTAATTGAAAATCGGTGGCATTTTACAGAAGATCAAACCAGGAAGACTCAGGGGGCCAGGGTCGGACTGGCTATAAGGGAGTTCGGGTAGTTTCCCGGTGGGCCGGTCTGGTTAAGACCCAAAATGGGCCGGTCCCTTGGCCAACTCAAGGCTTGAGTTGGCCAAGGGACTGGAGAACTCTGGCCGGTTAAATGGAGAAACTCCTGGGCCGAAATTTCTTCGCAGTCCGACCCTGCAGGGGGCATGATGTAAACAATCAGTAGCAGGGAAAAGTACATCGAAGTAGTGCGCTTTGTTTCCTAGTATTATTAATCTTAATGATGGTAGGGTCTAAAGGAAAAATTAAAGTAATGTAATCAAATTTACTTCTAATTAAATCTGTTAGCATAACATTTTTTAATACAAAGCAAAAAGCTTTAGAAATTATAATTTTATTTAACACTGTAAAAATACCATCATATCAGATTCAATGTCCAATTAGAACGTTCATAATCGTACAAGTGTATACGGATATATAGAGAAGCAATACAACTACCAGATAGATAATGTTATTACAATGTCTTAGGGAGACCTTATTATTGTTAAAAGATCAAAAACCATAATTATTTAAAAAATGATAATTCAATGAATAGATGTATGTTAATAAATTATAGTTTTAAACAAGGTTGTTTTAGTAATCAGTAATTATGATAAATATTAATGAATAAATGTATTATGAAATCTAACTGTTAGTGTTTTTTTATTTATAGTCTTAATGAGGTGTCTCTTCGAATTTATCAATAATATAATTAATATTATCGTTTATTATATTTTTTTTTATAATTTAATTATTTATTTTATATTCCATTTACTATATATATTATGTAAATTTAACTTTGATATCTCTGATTTAAATAAGTAAAAGATGTTAGTAGTGTGGAACTTATGTGCAATTAGGAGTAGATTATAATTTAAAATAATAAGTAGTCAGGTGGGGTTTCTTTAGAGAGTGTTTCTCTTTAAAGCCTAGATCTTTCATTATACATCATAATAAAAGTTCTTTGATGATAATAGCATAATATAATAATCTAGACAGAAGGTAATGTGAATTAACTGTCTATACATAAACTAAATCTAGCATACCAATGTTAGATTACAATACTTACCTACAAGAGACCACTTAGACTGCAATAATACCTACAATACTTACAATTAATTTTTATATTATTAACCCTTCGAGACACGGGCTGGCGCATGGAGTGCGTCACGAGTAAAAAAGTTTCTGCAAATCACAGATTCATGATGCGAGAATATTAAAACCTCAATTTACCCTAACACTAGAGACCCCTAAAACAGATGAAACAGTCTGCTTTGATTATTGCTTCGTTCTGCATTGTTTTGCCGTGTTTATTTGTGTTGGTGTACTGTGTTCGCCGCCGGTATAGAAAAATTATGCCATCCTATCAATATTTTTCAGATTTGCATGAGTTGTCGGATTAGGATGATGGTTGTGAGGAGTTATCTTAGGACTTTGACAACTAATAATAATTAATAGGATTGATAATTAAGGTTGAAAGCCCGATACTAAGTCAGAACGCTGTAGGAATAATATAATAATAATAATAACACAATATCGTTTGAACTGCGATATGTCAACTGTTCATGCCTCGTCCAAACTCCAGGGTGCCGAACTGAACAGAGAAATGAGCCGAGCATATACGTCTCTGCGCAGGCCGTTGAGTGACCGTTTTGAACTAACTGATTTTTCAAAAAAAATAAAAATAAAAATATACATATTATATACATTATTTTTATTTCATTTATTTAATTATTTGAATTTTGGTGGTATTTTGACAGATGTAAACAAACTTTGACGTTTAAGAAAAGTATCACACTAATTAATAATGATGTTGCTCTTAACTTTTAAACTAATTAATGGAATTTCATCGGTTTTTTTTGCATATTTGTTCCTTATTTCTTTCCGGTTCAAAAGATATGCTGTATATCAAAAACTTATTTATACTTTAGGCATTATTAACCGCCAAAGTTTCAAAATTAAAAAATCGATAATTTGACATACAGATTTGTTTTTGACATACAGAGAGGTACATTCGTGCCAAATTTCAACTCGATCCGTTTTCCGATTTTTTTTAAAAAAAATTGCTGACTCAGCAAACTGGGTTCAAGATGGCGGAAAATGATGATTTTTCTGGGCGGCACAACTAGAAGTAAGGACTGATTTTTCTGCCAAGTTTCAACTCTCTAGGTTAAATACCCTGAGCACTACGATGATATCACACATAAACACATACACACGTACAGACGTCATGCTGGAAACCAATCAGGAGGTCTTAAGGCCGATTTACACGTATTAAGTTGTTAAGTGATTTACTAAATTTTAAGTGACTTAATGCATGTAACCAGTGAATTTAGTAATAAGTTGCAAGGTAAAATTTAGCGTGCAACTAAACCAGGGGGGTAACACTCAATGTTATAGGCTTATAACCTTCGTGGGGATTTAGTACGAGGGGCGACCGCTAGGTTGCAGTGCCCTCCCCATTTTGGATCTTGTATTATTTGTTTTATAAATATAGTAAAAAATAATTATGACATTTTTTTTAATTAGTAAAAAATTCATGCTTATTTTTTTTAGGTATTATTTGCCTCAATTGTGAAATTTTTTTTTTTTTACTTATATGGTTGGTACCCCATGCTGACTTGTTCAAAAGCATTTCCTTGTTTATTGCATTTGCTTTGATTTGATTTTGATTTGCTTGTTCATCTTCAACTTGTTCTTGCTTCCTCTTGTAAGATTTATTTCTTAATCAAATTCAAGTTTTTTATTTCAATTTTTGCACTTTCTCAGTGTTTTTTGATTACTTATAGTAATACCTTCAGGTATTTCTATATTATTTCTAAAAATGGGTAGAAAGTGTGCTGTTCCTGGCTGTAGCTCTGTTGCCAGTGTTGGGTAAGTATTTATATTTTAATTGCAAAATATTGATTTTACTTATTTATTAGCATTAATTGTTTTTGACGATTGCGAATACAAGTGAATAGTGAAACGTTAAGGGTAAATCTGTAGAGACCGGTGGCCTCTTACTTGAGAGGTTAGTTTTTATACTATTATCGCTGTCGTGCTTTTTCGATCATTTTCGATAGATATATCAATTTTCAAAGGCCGCTTCACAGTGCTCAAGAAAAACAACCCTCCTGCATATAGACCAGGTAGAGGTCCAAATCCAAGTAAAAAAAACCAACCTATAAGGAGTAGACCCTGGTCTCTACTAGCCACGCTAAGATTATCCATATCCCTATCTATTAATGCCTCTAAACTTTTCCTAGGATGAATTTCTGTTAACTTAAAGTATTCATTGACATACTTGAATGATATTTTCTTTCAGATTTCCCCATCCTTCTAAGGATGTACTTAATAGATTTACTTCATGGCTGATCGCTATAAGAAGTGATGATCTTGCACAAATGACACCGATGGATGTCTATCTTTCTAAGAGGATATGCAGAAGGCATTTTAGTGTGGATGCGTTCGTCCAAGGATCAACTGCATTAAAAAGAACGGCAATTCCTTCTTTACTGCTACCAGGTTAGTATTTAATGTTTGTTATTAATCTTGATTAGTAAACTTACTTATGAAACTCTAAGTAGTGGGAGAAAGGGGATAATATATTATATTACTCAGAGTGATTAAATTGTTTTCTTTAATTATTAATACTTATGCCTGTTTACATAGTATGTGCACATGAGTTCTTAGACAATTAGCTCTCTTTGGACTTAGCTCCAAAGAGCTGTATCTTTTAAATTAATTGTAATAAATTATTACAGTATTTGTGAGATCTCAAATTATGCAATGTCCTTCATTGCTTATTGTTGTTCAAACTTATCAACTTGTTAGTTTTTGCAATAGAAGCTTGATTAAACGTTGTTTTGGAGTGAAAGCCTCCCTAACTTTTAATGTTTGGGTTTCGCACATTTGATTTCAAATATAACTGTGTGCTAACTTGTTTTATTTTGATTTTAGAAGCTCGTAATGAGTTGGCGTCTCCCAGTAAAGACTCGGATTGTCTTGATATGTCACAACCTAGCTCCGATAGGTTACTTTCACAATCTTCAGGTTCTTATACTCATTTTACTATTAACTTGTCATTATTTTTTATCTTAATTTTATAAAATCATTTTTATTATCTCATTTTATTGTTCAATTACAGGTAGTTTAGAGAGTTTCGGGAGATTCTCTGACATTCAACTTCCTTCAAGTGAATTACTGTCTGTTGGTAGTGATACTGTTAAAACTGTAATAACTTCAACTCCCACTAGTTCAGGTATTTATTTCCAAGACTTAATTTTGTAAAGTATTATGCATATCGGAACGGTTGTGGTTATTTATTTAGGTTTGGAAATTCTGAAATTATACTTTTTAAGTTGACTCTTTAAGTCGCTTAAATGTTTTTACTCAAATCTTGAAGTTACTCTTGAGGAGTTGTACACAGGTTAATTAATGTAACTTACAATATTTGATGTAAGCATAAAAAGAAATGTTTGTGCTCATGGTTTAATCTTGTTGATATGTGTTGCAGCAAGGTAACTTAACATATTTAATTTAATTCTAGACATAATTTGATTTGATCTAACTTATCAAGTTAATGTGTATTATTTTTCAGAGAGTGTAAGGGACGGAGGGCCGACAGGTCAGCAGATAGAAATGCCAGGTCTCAGTAGTCAGTCCTCTTCTTTAGGTATAACAGTTGAATTTACAATTATGAAAACTTATGATCTATTGGAGATGTTAAATATTATTTTTGGCTTTCACTGCTGTACTTAAAATTTGATAATTTTCTTAATGTTATATTTCCTCTTATATTGATAAATTTCCTTAAAAAAATAGTGCATTTATAGCTGTTTCTAACGAGATATTATGTGTTTTATAGAGGGGTCATCTGAAGTCTTTGCTTGGCCGTTAACAGTTGAAAAAGGAGCTTCTTTAGTTGCTAGTCAATCTTCTAATATAGGTGAGTTAGATCATATAAACAATGCTGTTTCCAGGTAGTTATTAAGGCTCTACTGCCCTTTGAGGTTAGAAAAATCATTAAAATGGAAATTTTATTGGTTCTAAGCAAGATATCAAAAATCTGAGTACAGGCTTCATTCCTAATTTTAATTCTGCACAATTTGAGCCTAATTTCAACTCCCTACTACAATAAATACTACAACTATTTCAATACGAGTTTTATCGTTGTATTGAAATGGCGCCTTCACTATTTATGAAGTTGAAATAGGGCTCAAATTGTGCAGAATTAAAATTGGGAATGAAGTCTGTACTTAGATTTTTGATATCTTGCTTAGAAGCAATAAAATTTTAATTTTAATGTTTTTTCTAACCTCAAAGGGCAGTAGAGCCTTAAGAAGATAGAGTGAGAGCGAGAGTGGCGCCATCTCTTAGTGAAGAGGTGAACTATATAAAACAAAGTTACAATTCTAACATAAGTATATTATTTAGTGTACATATTGGAAATTGACATGTTCTGAGGAGGCCTACAAGAGAAAATAAAAGGAACATTGATTTCAATTTAGGAGTTGAGCTCCAAATATTTGATTTTCAGGAATTTATTTTATTTCCGATAATGGATTGAAAAGTTTGTGTTTTTATGATTTGGGTAGTGAATAAAGAACAACTTTTTAACTCTACTTGTCATCATTAATGTATAATGTTATTATTTATTTAAGCACAAATTAGTGAGACATTTTAGAGTAAGTTTAAAAATGATCGGAGTAAAAATAAAGAATTTAGTGACAACTTGGTTCTTCTTCTTTATATCAAAATAATGAATATGCTCAAGCTAGTTTACTTTTGATAATTGTTAAATTTTGGGGCAAACATTTTAATATTTATGTCTTTTGTTTTTCATTTAATCAAGTTGTAAGAAACTTTGATATTGAGTTACGTTAATATGCCTTGTACTCAAATATTTGTGTTTCTCCTTATTTTCAGAAAGAAGAAGGATTGGTCGCAAGCAGACTCATAAGAAAGAAACACGTACGTTTGTTGTGCATATCTATTACTTAGGCTTTGATTTGTTAAAGCCATATCTTTAAAAATCAACTACAACACTATAAAATTTGTGTGAAGCCAGGCCACAATGTACTTCCATGTAAATATTGCTTATGAGCATTGAATCAAATATCCAAGAAATAATATTAATAATTATATTAATTAATAAATCAAAAATATAGATTGAAAATTAAAAAATTACAAGAAAGAGTTGATAATGTGTCCTCTCTTGGAAATGGAAAATTAAACTGCTTACACTTATTGCTCAAACTTTGATATTTTTATGTTTTTCTCAGTTGCAAAAACTTAAAAAGCCATAATACGAATGGAATAATACTTAAGAGAAAGATCTTAAATTGATTTATTTTCCTATTTTGTTTCAGGACGAGTGAATATTCTAAAGGATGTAGGAGCTCGTTATGCATCCGACCTAACTCCTAAGGCTAAATACCTTTTCAAACAGACACAACTTTTAAGGAGGAAAATCCGCACTTCCTCTAAGAAGCTTTGTGTATTTAAAAAAAGATTAATTTTTGCTGAGAGTTGTCTCAAATCAGGTCTTTCCAGAAATGTTTCTGACCTGCCCCCTCCTGTAGCTGCATTCCTACGGTGCCAACTCAGAGAGGCTGGTAAGAAAAACAAAGGTCGCAGGTTTACATTTGATGACAAAATTTTGTCATTGTCCCTTTTAAAAAGAAGTGGGAGAGCCTACAATTTCTTGTCCAATTTGTTTGTTTTGCCATCTCGGAGGACACTTGTAAGACTTTTATCGTCATTATCATTTCAACCTGGCATCAATGATGACATGTTTAATCATCTGTCTGTGATAGTTGAGAACCAATTGTCTGAGATGGACAAGCTTTGTGTCCTTCTTTTTGATGAAATGAGTTTGACACCCCACCTCGAATACAATGTCCATAATGACATTATTGAAGGGTTTGAAGATTTAGGAGGTGGCAAGCGGTGCGAGAAATTTGCCAATAAAGCCCTCGTTTTTATGGTTAGAGGCATTTGTAAAAAATTTAAACAGCCTGTGGCCTTTGTTTTTCCTTCCTCCTCAGTGAAGACATACAATTTGATTTCTTTGATCAAAGACGTTGGAAGTAGGATTTTTTCCACTGGTCTGAAAGTTTTAGCAACAGTATGTGACCAAGGTTCCTCGAATGTTGCTGCTATAAACAAGCTTTGTGATGAAGCCAGGGAATTAACCCTTAAAAAAGGTGGTGAGTATAAGGGTGAATATTTCATTATTGATAATGAAGAAGTAATCCCCTTATTTGACCCACCCCATTTGCTAAAGGGCATCAGAAATGTTTTTTTGGAGAAAGATTTGAGATTTTCCAAAGATGGAGTTAAGTATGAAGCTTCTTGGCGCCACATCCAACAAATATATGCGATAGATGTGAGCTTCAGCAGCAGAATGGTTGGGAAGCTTACTGACCACCATGTTCTTCCTAACAAAATCAAGAAAATGAAGGTTTCATGCTGCACTCAAGTTTTCAGCCAAAGATTGGGCGCAATGATGTTAGGAATGGCAACTAGATGTAAGTTCATTTATAATTTAAAATAATTGAACTCCAACAGAAGTTTTCAATTATTTTTTAATTTTGTATTTTAATTTTTTTTTTAATTTGAAATGGGGGTTGGCAATGTTGCAGATTGCTTTGTTGCATGCTATAGCCTTATTATTAAACCTTTTTGCTCTGATCAAGGTGCATTTGCTCTAATTATAAGTCTTGCTTTAACATCCGGCTTGAAACATCCTCTCAGTCTCACTTTATGTTGTTTCATTTTTTTTTTACTCGGGTTCTAGTTGTAGATAATTTAATTTAATGCCCATGTACAATTCTTTGTTACAGCTGCAGGACTTGACCTGGATGTAAAGGCCAAAGATACAGCTCAACTTCTTCTCTTTTTGGATGAGCTCTTTGACAGTGTCAACGGGTCAACAATGCATCCTCAGAAGCAAAAGAAGTTGAGATGTGCTGTTCAACACAATTCAGGGCATGTTCATTTTTGGAACAATGCTATTAAAGTGTTGGAAACAATGGCATTTGTCCATCCAATTTCTAAAAAAGAGTCCCGTTCTCCAAGTTTAACCAATTGGGTGAGGACTTTAAAAAATATAAAAAAACTGTGGTTTCTCTTGCTAAAGAAGAAGGTTTCATTTTTAATGCCTCGTAATCTAAACCAAGATCCTTTAGAAAACAAGTTTGGGGCCATTAGGAGCTATGGTTTTCGGAATAATTCCCCTTCCTGCGCCAACTTTGTGGGAACTTACAAAAGTCTAATGTTGTCTGACATGGTGTCAACTCATTCAATAGGAGGCAACTGTCAAAAGGATGACTGTAGTGTTTTAGATAATTTAAAATCCTATATTTTGACCAGTCAAAACACAATAACCACTGATGATAATAATAATAGAGAACATCCTTCAACATCTGAGACACTTGAACAGTTGCCTACCTCTGAAGATGAAGATGATCCAGACCCAGTCAGCAACGATCAGGACTTCCAGGAAGAAGGATTTATTAGCCGTTTGGTCGGAAGCTACACTGCTGGCTACCTCATGAAGAAGCTCAACAACTCATGTGAATCCTGCATATATAAACAGGTGGCTCAACAGGTAACCGAGTCACATGACTTGATCACCCAAAGTGAGCGCTGTGAGCACGAGAGATTGCTGCAGTATCCGTCACAAGCCTACACTAAAGTTTATTCTGAGTGTAGGGGCATCATTTTAAAAACTCTCCCTATTATCTGCTCATCAGTAGGAGTTGGCAAGAAACTTCAGAGACAGTTAAGTGGAGTTTCCTTTGACAACATTACATGCCCTCTTCATGCTCAGCAATATGGTGAAGACTTCAAAACTCTAGTCACCAAACTTTTAATTTTTAAATGGTGCGAGAGTGTCAACAGGTATTTGTCTGGCAAGGACACAAGGTCATATTGTAATATGGACAAAATTCATCTAGCTGCAAGAATGTACTATATAAAAAATAAGAGAAGATAAATATGAATTTCGTTTGTAAGCAGTTATATATTTAATCATTTTAACTCTATATGACCCAAAAAAGGCACAAAAAAACAAAATTCAACAGTGAGAATGTTCAATTACTTTTACTATTAATTTTAACGTATAAATGAAATTCTTCATTATAAAATTATAAATTATAATAATAATACTAATAGCCATTAAATATTATATACCTATATAGATTCAATTATTATTATTATTTATTTTATTTAATTATTATTTTTTTTTTAATAATAATAATATTTAAATCAGCTTTTGCTGTAGTAGCCTAGTGACTTTGAGTTACTGGTTGCCTACATCACAGATATAGTACATTTTTAAAAAAATATAAAATAGTACATTACGTGTCGAGTGCAGAAAGTAGCATTTTGCGTGCGAGTGTGGAGTTTGCACCCGAGCGACAGCGAGGGTAGTAAAACCACACGAGTAAAGCAAAATGCCGTTTTCGCACGAGTTGCGTACCGTACTTTATCTACGATTGTTAGATTTAAATAATAAATACAGAAAAAAATAAACTTGCTGTATGTAAGTTCGTATCTCTTCTTTTGATAAAGATGGCATTAATATTGAGTTATATTTTTTGCCGAATTAATTATTTCTGGAGGTGTATTATTCTCTATATTTTCGTCAAAGCCACTTGATTCATTCATTGTTTTTCACTAAAAACTCGATATAAACAGTTACTTTAATAAAAGAATAGCAAATTAGTTTTGTTAAAGAAGAGGAATTCTTCAGAACTATGAGACGCGCATGCGCAATGAATACAAGTATGTAAATAATCACTTTCAACGCATCTAAACAGAGTTATAATGTTTATATTTTGTATCAATCGTAGATAAAATAAATTAATAACAAATGAATTAACAAAGCTAAAAAAGAATATAAATATTACACATTACACACACACTCATTGTTAAATGTGAATAACATACTTATGTACCTTTATCCTTATTATTTTTTATTCATTCATTAGTCATTAATTTATTTTTTATGTTTTTTAATAAACATAAAATTCATAGCAAAACTTATTATATTCTTCTTTATTCAATTCTATCTAGAGCAACGAGTTGCCATGTTATAAATTACTATTCTAAAACAATTTCTAATCTTATATGCATCTCAGGGAATTACTAAAAATAATCCTAATATTTAGTAAACCAATATTTAAATAAAAATACTATTAATTACTGTGTGAATACGTTAGAAGCACTGTCTGGTAGAGGGAAGTTGTACTACTCATAAGTGAATTAATATTTTATTTTATTCCAGTACAATTAATTGCTAATTACTAAATTGATGTTAATATTGCTATACTAAATTATTCTTATTTGACATAATTAACTAATATCAAGTGGCAAGGGTTTTTATAAAAAAAAAATTGTTATTTTTATTTTATTTTATTTTCTATCCTAATTTAGTGAAGGAGTGAAGGAGTCATTATTACTTATATAATTAAACTTTAATTATTAAAGGTGTATTTATTTCCAATAATCTAGTGATTAAGGAGTTATTAAATTATATAATTAATGACTAATATGAAGTGGTAAGGGTTTTTATAAAACAAAAAAAAAAAATTTTTTTTTTCTTATTTTATTTTGTTCTACTTTCCTAATTTAGTGATTAAGCAGTCATTATCACTTATATAATTAAACTTTAATTGTTAAAGGTGTATTTATTTCCAATAATCTAGTGATTAAGGAGTTATTAAATTTATAATTAATTACTGATATGAAGTGGTAAGGGTTTTTAGAAAACAAAAAAAAAAATTGTTTTCAATGTTTTCTTATTTTATTTTGTTTTACTTTCCTAATTTAGGGATTAAGGATTATTTAATTATATAATTAAAATTATATTTATTTCCAATAGTTTACTTAAATGTTACCATGCATCATACTTATTATTACTAATAAGTATATAATATTAGTTAAATAATTATTAATTTCTTAAAATTTTCACATTCTTTTTTGTATTGTTTATTTATTTATTTTTTATTTAAAAAAAACATATGTAATGTTATTATAATTGAAATCAATTTATACTTATGTACTGGTTTTTTTTTTTTATTGATTCATTAAAATTATTCTATTTTATGTAACTTCTTTTTATTAATAAAACTTAATTTTGAACTATTGTAACCTTTTTCTTTAATTTAATATTTCTCGATTCTACTTGTAAAATGATAAGAATGTTTAAATGCTGTAATTTTCAATATATTCACAAAGTACTTGACTAATTAATTAAGGTGCTACTAATTCGTCATTTTAAATTTAGACGTAAATTTTATCTTTCTATTAGCATCATGATAAAACATTCTTTAATTTTGTTTACCCACAAAAAAGATTAATAGCTTGGTCTTTGTTATATTTTATTATACCTAAAAATCTGACTTTTATCCATCTTATATCTTATACTAATGTATAAAGATAAAAATATGGGTTACAAGAGAAAAAGAGGAATGCAATATATTTTAAATTTCCCGCTGGTTTTTTCTTCTGCCTTTAGTTCGAGGGGCGACCGCTAGATAGCACTAGTGTAGTCACGAAGGTTTTTCTCCCACCACCTTAGAGGCTTATCTATAGTAGTCTATTATCTATGAACTAAACAAATAGAATAGAATTTGTTCTATTTTTCTGTGGCTAATCACTGGACATGCGCAATTTAGTTAAATGCACAAGTTTGGCGGAACCTCGCTTATAGATTTGCAGATCTTTGTTTATATATTATTTAAAAACGTTTTGTTTGACAAGAATTATATATTATTTACAAATACATACTTTATTTCGTCCAAAATATCATTTAAAATCATTTTTAAGACAGTATTTATGACTTGAATACGTAGTTCGGCGTCTATTATTACTCAACTAAACAGCTTGACTAAATATTAAATGTGAATAATGTAAACGCTTTCTAAAAATTAAGTCACTTAAAATTTAGTTAATCACTTAACAACTTAATACGTGTAAATCGGCCTTTAAAAACACCCAAAACTGATAATTAAGTTGAAATCTCGTAACAAAATTTATATTTTTAATTCCCTAGTAGTGGACCCCAGCCTGTCAAAAATTTATTGGATGTGTTGCCTTATGTTCTAATTAGGTAATATTTAAAAAAAAAGTCAAACTTTATGATAAACACTTTTCTTTTTATGACTCTATGACACGAATTGTACCGAAATTTTGAAATTACCCATAAAATAATTCATAATGAATTGTTTAAGTTAAAGAATCATAAAATAAAAATGATAAAATATATAAACTTAAAATCTTTATATAAAAGTAAGTTGTTTTCTAATGTTGGGTTAATGTTTACAATAGTATGCAGGGGTGGACTGGCTATAGAAGCTACCGGGAAATTTCCCGGTGCGCCCTCGTTGAACTATGACCATGGGCGCCCTTGCCCCTCAAGATTTTTATTTATGGATAAGATAAATAATGTATTCACTCGCTCATCGCTCACCACTGCAAACTGAGGAGGCCGCTGCCGCCATCTCAGAATTTTTTTTATTTAATTGTTTTTAATTGAAAAACAAAATCCAGAGCTACAAAACGATAATAATGTGCGTGGTGCGTGGGGTACTGAGAAGATAGAAACCTAGTTGTAACACCTCTACTAGACAACACCCTATAAGGTGTCGTTTATAGTTTAGAGACTGAGCTAATCGTTTTTCGAGTTGGTTTCTTAGTAACACCGATGTCATTTGTTTTGTTTCCTAAAACTACTATCGTTGTCTTTGCTATGTATGAATATATGTATCTCTTTCTCTCTTAACACCCCTTACTTCTTTTCCATTATTATACCTAAATATATATTATATAGCTGTTATCTTTTCTACCTCTACCCTTCCCTTTTAATTTTTGAATTTTTATCTCCTGATTTTATAAAGATATATCAAGCTCAGTCTGGTCTCAGTTCTGTTTTAGGTCTCTTCCTCATGCAAAGATTTTGTGTCCCTACTTGTCAAACCTTTTTCAACTCCCCTTTCGTCAGAAAGTTCGCCCATATTTTTTATTTATTGAACATTATAATTATACTGTGTCATTTGTTTGTGTTTGGACTATTTTGTATTTTGCTGTGTAGAAAAATTCAATTAAAAAGGCATTCTTCAGAATATAGTTTAATTATTAAAGTAATTATATATTACGTTATTTATTTTAGTGTTATAAACATTTTTAAACATATAAACCTGGTAAACAAAAAATATCGACCAACTCAATGGTTTTTTTCAAAGAAAATTAAGCTATTGCAATGGCTTCAAAATTTTTGAAAATTTTCTCAACGGAAATCAGTTTCATACCATTCTGAATCGATTCCTAAAATGTATCACTTTTTTGTATGTATGTATGTATGTATATATATGTATATATGTATGTCACTCCAGACGATATCTCCTCTTAGGATGCACTTAAACATTTCAAAACATTTTTAAAACGTCAATAATATCAAAAGAAAGGATGATTTCGTTGGCCAGAATTTTTTGAGTTGATTTAGGGGTCACATTTTGACAATTTAGGGTCAAAAATAGCATAAAAACGTGTTTTTTCCATATTACCCCCCTCTTTTATGAAAATATGATCAAAGAGTATGTTCTCTTAAAGAGCTTTCCAACGACATGCATCTTGAAGGATAAATACTATAAATTCAAAATACTTTTGTACCCCGTACCCCTGTGAACCAATTTTTTTTTTCACCCATCCATATTCTAAACCAAAATTTTCCTATATTATCATAAGGGAATAATACGCAGATTTCTTTGAAAATTCGCTATTAAGTCATGGTGCATGACTGGACTTTTTAACAATGTGTGGATTTTAAATTCCGCACATCATCAGTCCCATACACTAAATCCGAGCCAGATAACTAAAAAAGTTGGTATGGACTAGAGGCGGAGAGCTATCGATCGATGGTTTTTTTACTATTGTTGACTTTTGACAATTTAATTGCCAGTATCGATAGTCAATGATTGTTTTTTATTCAGCATTTATTACAGAATTAAAAAGTTATAAAAAATATTTCAATAGTATTTTGCTGTTTTTGGATAGATAAATTAATCTTTAGCTCATTTCTTGTGACTCATTTTAAGCTTAGTTTAATTATGGTAAATATATTACCCTATTAATAGCTAACAATATCCTGAAAAAATATTTGAAAATAATTTCTATTTGTAAAAATTACAACAAAAAACAATCAAATTTGTTTAAGGAATGCCTACATATTTCAAACCTAGAATAGGTTATTGAGTTTTTATGCATGATTTTTTTTAAATTTTCCGGGGTAGCCCCGGGCCCTCCCTCCACTGGGGGGTATTCTATACCCCCCGGTAGATTGGCGCCCTCCCTTTGCATATCTTCCACCGCCCTCTGCACGTTCCCAGTCCACCCCTGATAGTATGTTGTGCGTTCAGTTGCTGTTGCTACACCTATTGAATATTTAATTATTGTTGTTTTTCTTTCAACACTGGTTGAGTTTAACAATTAAATCGTTAGTCGTAAACTATTGCTAGAAATGTGATGTGCTAATGTTTTATTTTCTGCTAATGTTTCGATATTTTCTTGTTGTTTTAAGTTCTTTTTCTGTGATTCTATTATTCTATCCTTGGAGTGCCGGTTTTAAGTTCTTTTTCTGTGATTCTATTATTCTATCCTTGGAGTGCCAGTTTTAAGTTCAATTTCTGTGATTCTATTATTCTATCCTTGGAGTGCCGGTTTGGCTTCACGAGATCATGGATTCTTCATTATTTACGACGAAGCTAAGGTAAATATTAAAAAAAATAATTGTGTTAGGGTACTGTTAAAATAATATTCATATAGAAAATAAATGCATTAAAATAAATTCAGTTAAAATGCTAGAAAGGTTAGGATTTATGGAAAAGGTAAACAATAAGCAAAATGTAATTAGCCATTTGAAAATCTTTGTTCTACTTTCTATTCTAAGCTATTTATTAAACAAGAAACAATACGAGTCGCCCAAAAAATTTATATGTAATAGAGTTTTCTGTGATTTTAATTGTGTAAAGGATGTGAAATACAGTGTTTGTTTTGCGCTATCCGGAAAAAAATATTGGGTTGATGTGGTCTTGTGTGAGAGATTTAGTTATAGCTATAAAACTTCCGAATTCACTATCTTCTAAATGTTGACTTTCAAGAGTCCGATTGCGTTCTTCTACAACGGAAGCTTATTTGGAATCTTAGATTTTTATAATTACCCGATACCCGATTATGTTTGTATGTATTTATGATTTTTTCTGTAATTTCTCATTCTTTGCTCTTCTACAGATCTCCCAGCGTTTGCTGCTTTTTCGGCCATTTTGATTTTTTCATCTAACGAGAAAGTGTCGTGATGACGCGAAAATTCGATTTTTAGATTTTGATGGATTTACAAGGTTTGAGGTCCCTTGAGACCAAAAAAGTGTTTTTTTTTAAAAATGCCTGACTGTCGTGTCTGAACTACTGGGCTGATTTTGACGAAATTTGGCTTCCATGTTCAGAAAAATAACCCGAGATAAAATCGAGAAATGAATTGTAGCTCCAAATTTGGGGTGTTATCCCCCCCCCCCCAAATAAAACTTCTCAAAAACTGTTCCGACGATTTTCCGAAAATTCTAAAACCTAATCCATTTAAATACGAATCTAACAATATTAGTCGTTTTCCCGCAAAAAATATAATTTCAGAGATATTAATGAAAATAAATCGGATTTTGTTGTAAATCAAAAACAAAACTTTTTGGGATCTGGGATCGATATAATAATGGGAAAGTTAGTCTGGTTTTTATTACATAGTTTGTAATTTATGTTATTCTCTAGTACAGTGGCTCTTAACAGGGGGGCCGCGAAAGGTATTTAGGGTTTTTTTTTTTTTTAAATATTTTATTTTACCTATTTAAATATTTCAATTTAAATTAATTTGTACATAAATAAAGTTAGTTTTAAAATGAGTATTACCTAATAATTGTTATGTTACTTAAAATGGGAGAGGAGGGGCGCAATGTTTTTGGAGATTTTACGGGGGGCCGCGGTTACTAAAAGGTTAAGAACCACTGCTCCAGTAGGCTGCGTTATGTTCCTCACACTTTGGTTATTGGCTTTTTGGGGGGCGTGACTACTCGGCAATGAATGGCTTTTTTCGACCGTATCGTATATAGTACCAGTCAAATGAATATTATTGACGTCTTCCGTAATTACGATTTCAACCTCTCCATCTAGTCTTTGCCAGTCGTATTCATATTGTATTTTCGCCATTTCTTTCTTTGAACTTTACTTCGTGCTTACACCTATCTAACTTTTAAATTTATATTTGTTGTTGTTGTTATATATACATTAAACAACCTAAAACATATCTGTTTTTATTTAACCTTACATTCAAATTGCAATTCCAATGCTATTGTTTGGGCCATTGTTTTTACTTTCTAATATAAAGAGGTGCGAAAATTCTATTTTGAGATTTTAATGGATTTACACGTTTTGAGGTCCCCTGAGTCCAAAAAAGTGTTTTTATAAAATGTATGTTGTCTGTGCAGACACCTGGAGCCTAAACTACTGGGCCGATTTTGATGAAATTTGGCACACATGTTCAGAAAAATCATACCCCGAGGCGAAATCGAGAAATTAATTTTTACTCTAAATTTGGGGGCGCTACCCCTCAAAAACTGATAAAACGTGAAAAAAACACTTCGCGAAAACAGTTCTGATGGTTTTGATTAAAAAAATTCTAAACTGCAGTCCATTTATAAATACGAATTAACGATATAAGCCGTTTTCCCGGGAAAAATCTAGTTTCTGAGTATATAGCTTTAAACACGGACGAGAGAGGCCGGGTTAGATTCCCTGTCAAGGAGAAGGTGCTTGTTATGATACATTTTGATGAAATGTTCAACAATAATTACATGTACATGCAAAAACTATTAAATGGAAAACACTGGGCTAAGTAATTATGAACTCATATATGAGAAAGTTTGTCTGAGTTGTCTCGGACCGATTTTTTTTTTTTTTTCATTTCAATTTTTGTTTTGTTTTGATCACGTAAGAGCGGATGTTTGTTTAGGTCATGGAAATTTGTCTGTGTCCCTATCTAACTATTTTGTATTTTACGCAATTTGAGGATAGCGAATATCAGTCAAAAGCTTTAAACCAAGTTTTTTTTTTTTTTATTTTTTTTTTTTATTATTTTTTTTTTTTATCCCTCCTCCACCCGCAGGTAAGGAAGGTGCGCTTTAACTACTTGGGCTATTAGCGCAAACCTTTACCTTTGTTTGTTTTATTATTATTATTATTTTAACTGTTAGTTTGAGTGACCAAGTTTTTTTTTAATCAAGTTAAGGAAAATACAGGGAAGAGCTCGGCAGACGTATGAATTTGAAAATGTAATAAAACACAGAATGTTATAAAATAATTTTTTTAAACATTTTTTCCTGATTTAATAACATGGGAAATTTAAATTTACCTAGATTTAAACAAAGTATCGGGTAAGTGGTTCCCCTCACACTCCAAACACTGATTCAGCCTTTTTTCGAAGTTTTTGTGCACTCTTTCAAGTATTTCCACAGGAATTTCGGCAATTTTGGCTCGAATGTTGTTTTTGAGGGCTTCCAGGGTTCTGGGACGATCGCTGTACACCAAGGATTTAAGGTATCCCCACAGAAAAAAAATCACAAGGAGCCAAATCAGGTGATCTTGCTGGCCAGTTTAAGTCGCCTCTTAAAGAGATGAGACGCCCGGGAAATCTGTCTTGCAGAATGTTTACGCAAACCCTTGCTGTGTGGGCTGTGGCCCCGTCCTGCTGAAACGTGGAACATAAACTTCCCGTCCCCCTCTTTCAAACGACTACTCTCAACCGTCTAGGACCAATAGAATGGGAGCAATCCCCTCTTCAAATTCATACGTCTGCCACGCTCCACCCTGTATATTTCCTTCTTCAAGGTATAAATTATTCTTATTATAACCGAATCGATGCATTATATTATCTATAATCATTCTTATATTATACTTTGTAGAATTTTTGAGATAATCCTCACTATTCTCAAATTATATTTTATTAGTTTTAATTATTATTTTGTATTAATTTTAATTATATAAATATCTGTACCTTTAATGAATTAAATGAAAGAGACGATATATTTAGACTTTAGACGTACTCTTTGCTTGCATTCACCATTCACACACGGTGTAATTACATTTTATTTTCATATACCTCTTTATCTCGTGGTCAAATTAGGGCTTGATTATGTGTTGGATTTGTTTTTGGGTGAACTGAAGAGGATACGTTCGAGAATCGCTTGGTTGGACAATTTTGATTTATACACTAAAGAGATTATATCCTTTTGTTAAGAAGTACATTTGTATGATTTATATATTTGAGAGATCAAATAATATATGATTTGTACATAAGAGATTTTATACACCCTGTAAAAAAATACGTTGTAGTGAGGCCCCGCCCACTATTCTACAAACCGTCTCATTTTCTTCAGTTTTATCCTTTTTATAATTCCTTTATAATAGTTTTGATTTTACCTTGGTGCGTAGGCTTCCGCGGGTAGATTCGTCATAAACAGCTTGGGTTTCCGGTGAAATCCGCGTCACGAAGGGGTTGAAGTCCGACTTTTCGCTACCACTACTGGAAGCATCTTCAGGGTTGTGGTGCATCGTGATGTTGACTCGAAGCAAACAGTCTATTACACTATAACGATGCACCACACCCCTGAAGATGCTTCCACCACTGGAAGCATCTTCAGGGGTGTGGTGCATCGTGATGTTGACTCGAAGCAAACAGTCTATTACACTATAACGATGCACCACACCCCTGAAGATGCTTCCACCACTGGAAGCATCTTCAGGGGTGTAGTGCATCGTGATGTTGACTCGAAGCAAACAGTCTATTACACTATAACGATGCACCACACCCCTAAAGATGCTTCCACCACTGGAAGCATCTTCAGGGGTGTAGTGCATCGTGATGTTGACTCGAAGCAGGGTTACCCACTCACACACACTGATTATCGACGTTGCTGCTTAATAACCTTGATTGTAATGTACATTTTCACAGCGAGTTTTTATAAACAAACAGCTTGTTGATGACTCTCGCAACCAAAATGCATACTTATAAATGAATAATAAAAACTTTGTTTTGAATGGATTATCTTAATCTTAAATATATATAAGATTGGAGTGGTGTCTGTTCATTTATCTGATTGGGCTCAAATTTTTTATCTCCACTAAATTAGTAGTCCTGATAACGAATTTAAGTTAAGAAAATTTTATGTCTCTTTGTCTGTGCGTCAATCACATCCAAACGGCTGACCAGACTTTGTTGGTTTTTGGGTACAATGTTAAGCTTAATTCTGCGGGTGGTATTGACTAAAATAATTTTTGGTAGGTCTTCATGGGGCGGAGAACGGGGGTTCTAAATAGATTTCAAAATTAAAAATTTATTTTTATAAAAAATGTATTTAACCAAACTTGCAGAAGGAGCTACTGGCATTTTTTGTTTTGTGAACATTTCTGTAGGAAAATCTGTTAAAGAAATAAGTTTTCTATCGCAGACAAAATAATATTTAGTTTCATTTTATAAACAAATCAAGAAGACAATAGTTTTTAAATCACACCTTACCATGCCTAAACCTTTACTAACATACTTATCACCACGTCCTTAAATACAAGTGCATACTTAGTACGTAGTATAATAATTTTTAAATTCTATTGATAACTGCCAATAGGGATTTTATAAAATTTTATCCCTAAGGGGAACATAGGGATATAGGGACAAAGCAAGAAAAGAAGGGGAATTGAGCCCAGACTGATCCTTTAAAGTTAGGAAGTTAATACTTGAGAAAGGGCTCCTATTTTGGATGTAAGCATATAATATATTAATAAATGATAATTCCAATTTCAATCCAGGGATGTGAAAAGACACAAGGGATTACAGAAGGAAAATACCGCTGCTTTTCCCGGAAAGTCATCATTTTAGAATTTTACGAAGTAATCGGAATCAATTACTAATTTGGGATATTTGACAATTATCTTATCAAAGGGGAGGGAATATAGAAATAAGGGGGAGGGATATAATCTAGATATTCTCGATTAGTAAATAATTTAAATGTTTCTTGATGGTAGTTTATAAATCCATCAAATTAAAACTAATACACTCTATATATCCAGCTAGTTATTAATAAATAAACATTTTCCGATGATTAATGAGAAGGAAGTTTTTTTCTCATACGTTCATTGTTCATGGATAAAGTTATTGCTTTGTGATTTCTCAAAGCCTTCTTTGGTCATAGTTGGATTCTATAATGTCACTTGTATAAAAATACATATGTAATGTAGGTTTAAAATGTCGATCTAACAATTTAAAATGAGTCTCTTTTGTCACACATGTATTCCTTCATTCGTTTAGTCACCAGGTGATTAATGGAAAATTTAATTCCTTACAATAAACGTAAAAAGGTTCATTTGTTACTCTTTAAAAAACACTGTTCTGCAAAATTTAACAAACTTTCGGGCTCCAAGAAAATTTTATCTGTACTTAATGTTTTCGAGGTTGCTGAATCCGAATCTGAAGTCAAAATTTCTCCTACACGTACAGTTTTCCCGGGAAATGCGCCTTAAGTTCGGAAAAATTGTGTTTTTGGGGGTTTTCGACCCAATTGTTCGCCCAAAAACATTTTGTAAAAAAAAAAAAATATGTTGGGCGTTTTAATATCTTCAAACCATGAAGAACACGAATCTAAAGTAAAAAAAATCTGCTGACCATAATTTTTTAAGAAAATTGTAAAATAAGAAACAAAAAAATAAATATGATATGCTAAAATACAATATTAATATCTTCAAACCATGAAGAACACGAATCTAAAGTAAAAAATTTTCTGATCATAATTTTTTAAGAAAATTGTAAAATAAGAAGCAGAAAAATTAAAAAATTAAATATGATATGCTAAAATACAATATTCCCCCCTAAATGTTTTTTGTGCGCCCTCCCCCCTTGGTCACATAAATTGTAATCTAGAATAATGTCAGTAAAATTCAGAAAAAGTCACAAAACATTTGTTATATAACTGAAGAAGCAATAGAAATACAAAGACTCAATAAGAGGAAAAATCGATTTTTTTGTTTCTTATTTTTCAGTTTTCTTAAAAAATTAAGGTAAGCAGATTTTTTTTATTTTAGATTCGTGTTTTTCATGGTTTGAAGATATTAAAACGCCCAATATATATTTTTTTTTTCAACATATTTTTGGGCGACAAACCCCCAAAAACACAATTTTTACAAACTTTAGATGTATTTGCCGGGAAAACTTTGCGTGTAGGAAAAATTTTGACTTCAAATTCGAATTCAGCACACAAAAATACTTTAGAAAAGTACATTTTCATTCTGAAGATTTTTTCCAGAACAGTGTAATTGCTCTACATTTCTAATGCTTTCTGTACATGCCTTAATAATCGCTGTACATGTTAAATGCCTTGGCTCATTGTAGTACTTGAATCCTTTTATATGTTCTTCAGAATTTCATTATCATTTGATTTGTGACATTGTGCTTTCCACTAGAACTATGGTAGAACTACTATTGATTTTTACTCTATTTGAGGCAGAGGAGGTCTATTGTTTTCTACCCTTGCTCGATAGTGATTTCTGATTATAGCCTCAATATAAATTTCCTTAGAATCCAGCTGTTACATTCCATTTTCTTATCCACACAAATTGACTAGGGGGTAGAACGACCTACCAAAGAGAACCTACTTTAACCTCCTCCATATTCTACTATATGTACAAAAGGATATAGTTAACAGAATTGCCTCTTTGGACTGCGTCTTGAAAAAGCTTATATTTCAATCAGTTTTAACGGAAAAAGGTCTCATACTACGATTCTTTGCTATTATACTTCTATACCATGTGCGACAACAAAGGTTTGTGGAATCATAAAAAAGAAAAAAATATGCAAAACCCTGATGGTTTATTGGGATTATCCCTTTGATTGCTCTTGACGCTTCTCTAATTTTTACTTCTAAATTCTTAAGGTGTGATTTGTACCTTCTGTGTTTCATGTTTTGATCTCTTTAATTCTCTTAAAACAAGCCATATTTCTTGTTGGATGAGAGGAATTGAAGATTGACAAAATAACACAGTTGTTGCTGCTGTATTTTGAAGTTTTATTTAAAGCAATTTTTTTAAAAAATCACAGGGAAATGCTTGCATCCAAGTACTTTTGGCACTTCTTTAGATTGTTACTCTCCTTATAAAAAAACAGTGGGGAGTAACAATTTAAAGAAGATGTATGGAATGTTTTTCTTTAGAGTGTTACTCCCCTTATAAAAACTCAAATGTGATATTCCTTTGTCCCAAAGCACATTGGACTAAACATCCCTTTTTCTTAATAGTTATTTAGTCAAAGCCATTTATATTCTAAAACAACACAGGGGAGTAACAATCTAAAGAAGGACCGTAATTTTTAGGGTTCCGTAGGTTATTAAGCATATACTTTATTATATTCTGAAAAGAAAGTATTTCCCCCATCCCACCCTATATAAAAGTAATAAAATATAAACAAGGATTAGAGTAGAGGTTTGATCCCCTGGTTCGATCTCTCGGGCAGTGGCGGATTAAGGGTGCCATCTAGGGGGTGGCGATCTGGCCCTCCAAGGGGTTTCGGGAGTATGGAAAGCCCTAAGTAAAGGGGGGAGTTCTCAGGATTCCTCCCCCCCGACTGCAGTAAAATATCTTAACCGTAAGTCATAGGTGTCGTTAGCAGTTAATTATTGTAGGGTGCATATAGCGGGGGGTCCGGGGGTCCTCCCCCGGGAAAATTTGAAAATATGACCTCTCAAAACAGCGCTTAAATGCATTTCTGAGGTAAAATTTGATTTTAATACTTAGTCACAAAAGGGTAATTTTTGGCTCGATTGTATGGTGTAGTTTGATGGAAAACAAGTATGAACATGAACACAAGTACATTTTTTTTAAAAAATGTAATACAAACTTAAAAGTATAGTTATTGTAAAACAATAAAAGTTGTGCACCTACAATATTTATTTTTAGGTATTTTGTCTAAAATACCTAAAGAAAATTTATACCTAACGAAAATTTATACCTAACGAAAATTTATCAGTTTGTTACCTTCGGTAAGCTCGGAAGCTAAAGGAGGATTTTTAATATTTTCATTTTATACATCTACAAGCCGTTAAGCCCATGACAACGGACCAAATTTTATATTTAGAAAAAAATAGTTAAATTAAGTAAATTAATTTAGATAAGTTATTATATCTATTTGAAGACCATCGAATCAAAGCAAATACTCGTACTTTTCGACCCGAAAAGTGTTTTCGGGAGACAAGTTCGGGATTTAAAGTCCAAAAACGGGACAACTCCGGGACGCCTGGCGTCGTCAGAAGTTTATTATTGGGGGGGGGGGGGGGGGGGGGGGGGAGGAGGAGGATATATTGCGGGGCCGGGGGTCCTCCCTCGGAAAATTTTGAAAATATTACCTCTCAAAACAGCGCTTTTATGCATTTCTGATATGAAATTTGGTAGTCGTTGGAAAAAAGTATAATCAAGGGGGGGGGGGGGGGGGGGGGGGGGCGGTCGCCACCCCCGCCCCCCCTTTAATCCGCCACTGCTCTCGGGACTATATTTTCACTATGTTTTTTATCGGTAATAACGAAAAGGAAAATGATTTTCTTTTTCTACAGATATTCTAAGTATAGGTAGTATTTTTATTTTCTCACATATACTTAGTATTTATAGAAATAAATTATTATAATTACGCGAAAATGTGATTGTGAGATTTTAATGGATTTCCACTAACAGAGAACCTAACCCTGAGTCCAAAAAACTGTTTGAAAAAAAATGGATGCCTGTAGCCTGTGCAAACGCGAGGAGCATGAACTAGTGGACCGATTTCGATTAAATTTGGCATACAAATAATCAAGAAATAAATTTAATTCTAAATTTGGGAATACTACTCCTCAAAAATGCTGATAAAACGTGAAAATAATATTTCTCGTAAACTGGTCCGACAATTTTTATTAAAAAAATGTATCAAATTTGGTCCATTTAAATAAGATATAAGATTCTAACAATATAAGTCTAGAAAAAGAAAAATATAGTTCAGTTCCTGATAAATAGCTATAAGCACAACGTTTTATGGTAAATTTTGATTAAGTGCTCAATAATAATTTTGGACTTAGTAAGATTATGAGAAACCGGAATCTGACAAGGACTAAAAAGCTTCTATTATATAAAATTTTGATCCGCCCAGTGGTTATCTAAGGTAGCGAAGCAAAGTTCCTCTCTCAGGAGTCCTGCTCTAGGCTAGACATCTTCAAGAGGAGAGTGCTGCGGCGAATTTTTGGTCCGGTGGGATCGGATTTTTGGTCTGGGATCGGGAAGAGTGGGGAATTCAAATAAACCAAGAGCTAAGGGAGTTGTTTGTGGAGGCTCCACTCTTATTGTACATCAAACTTATGCGTCTCCGATGTGCATAGGAACGTGGAGAGATTGGGTAGGACCGGAATGGCAAGAAGGGCCTTCGACTGCAGGCCTATAGGACTCATACATCGTTTGGGACGATCTAGGGCTCGATAGAGGAATGTAGATGAAAGGAAAATGATGAAAGCCGTGGTCCGACGGACAGGGGGGGGGGGGGGGGGGGGGGGGATCGGTTGATCAGGAGCCAGTGAGTTCGTCAGGTCAGGATCCTGTCGAGTGTGAAGTTTGTAGCGCCAACAAAATACATTAAACACAGACATAACAATGAGCTTGACGTTTATTTTTTTCTCCATTTATCAATAATTTTTTCAAAAAACTTTACATACAAAACAAAGATACTTTTTCTTTACAATGTTTACCTAGGTGTTTCACCAAATATTTTTAATTATATATATTTCAATTTTTTGGCCTCTCACAGAGGAAACAATATACGGATAATAATTTTATTTCCAATATTTTTATCAAGTGTTTTTTTTTTTTTTTTTATATAAATACAATATTTCTTATTAATCTATATTTTTTTTATACATTACATTTTATTTGATGATTTGCTTTTTTTCTTTTGATATTTATATTTTTATTTTACAGTAATTATAATTATAAATTTAATTGGTATAGGTAATTAAAATTTTTATAAATATATATATTACATAAATAACAAATGTTTTATGAAAATAAGATGAAATAATATTATAACAAATAAGATAAAATTCTTTTTAGTAGGTAAATAAGAAATGCTAGAATTTATCATTTATATTATATCATTAAAATTATTATTAAAAGAATTCCTTTGATTTATCCCATTTATTAGAACACTAGGGTACTAATAACTGTCCCTAGCTGGAAAATCAGGGATCCGTGTTCTATTCCTGGCAGTAGGGTGCTATTTTGTTATGGATTTTAATCTCTCGGAATTGGATATAAATAATTTCGACTTGCGTACAAGAGTTTCTGTAGAATTTATTGAAATATATATTAAACCTGTTATCAATCTAACTTGTTATCAATTAAAATTTTGACGTGAAAGAATTGTAAACTATATCATCCAGATGTAAAGACTGAAGGTTAGATGACGTGCTAAATGGCCCTCACGTTGTGATTCTACGTCAGTATACAATGATAACGCATCTTGACTAAAGGTGTGCCAAACAGTTTTTTTCGCGGAACGTTTCTGACCGTTCTGGTTCTGTAAAAAGAACAGTCCCAAAGAACGGTTCCGCAAGAACTGTTAGGGAACTGTCAGCCTGAGACTTTTCTAGTCTTGTAGTAGTTTTTGATTTCCATCAGTTCCCTGTTCTCTTGACAAACCTACATGCCCTAAACATTTATATTTATTCATGGATTTGGGAGGCCACTGCCTCCACAAAACCATAAAATATTGTTTTTCTTAAAAAAGGTCTATATTGATTTACTAAATTGTTATTGTAATCTATTTCATTTATAAATCTAGTTTCCGAGGTAAAAGTTCTCAAAGGTGATAATGAAGAGTATCAAAATAAAGAATAGTTCATTCTCTTAGAAATGGCCTCATATAAATTTTGGTGTAAGGATGATTTTAGTGGTCTATGGAAAGCGCATTTACCCTTCATAATATACAGGGTGCGGCAAAATAACTTCCTTTTCTAAAACGCGAAGCGGAAGTGGTCTCATTCGAGAGTTATGGATCTAATGTTTTGTTCCCCACCCCGGTTAGTCGTCATTATGCTTTAGAACAGAGTGGAGCGAGCGTTTGCTGTTGAGGCCTAATTTTCGAACGGATGTTCTGTGGTTGCAACCCAGCGTGCCTTCCGAAATCGCTTCAATGTCATGTGTGTTGCGTCGCTTATGTTCATGTGTGTGTT
This sequence comes from Gerris lacustris, assembly GCA_951217055.1. Lineage (NCBI taxonomy): Eukaryota > Metazoa > Arthropoda > Insecta > Hemiptera > Gerridae > Gerris > Gerris lacustris. The sequence continues at coordinate 55,883,189 of OX578283.1, read as the reverse complement.
GGGCCCAGCCTCGCCCAAACTCCGGTGGGCACTCAATTGTTACATGGGTCACTACGTATAGACATTCCGCGAGTGTGACAAAACGAAGAACTGGAGTCCCTCAGATCACCTGAGAACATTGAGACAGAAAGAGCTTTAATCTTGCAATCCCCACGGCGCGGCGTTCTGCGCGCAAACATTCGTCTGCCCTTGGACGTTCCAATTGTTCAGTGCGGCGAATTCTTCGCTACAAGTTGGTGATTGAGCAGGAACGCTCCGGACGTGACTTCGAATCTCAGAGGAACGCGGGGTGATTTGGAGTGGCCAGCCCGCTCCCCCGATTTGGCCCTTGTGCTTTTTTCTTGAGGGGTTTCTTATATTCCCGCATTTATGTCAACCGTCCAAGGATCCTGAAACACCTGAAAGCCAACATTCCCGGTGCTAGTACTGGTCATGGCAAACGCCAGAAATCGGCTTACTCAGTGTATGGACAATGGGGGGCGTCATCTACCTGATTTGAATTTCAAAACTTTTAAAACTTTAAATATGTTCCTACTACAATGGTACTAAAATGGGTTCATTGTGTTTTGAAAAAAGGAAGTTATGTTGCCGCACCCTGACCTATTTTTAATACCAACTCTTAATAAAGACGTCATAAAGTGTTACAACAATATAATATTGACCTACAAATTTAATTGATTAAACGTCAGAACCAGAGCTGTGTTAACACAGCTTTACTTCAGAACATTATACTGAAAATAATGATATTGAATTAAAAATAAACATGATAACGTATTATATACCTAGTAGTAAAGAAATAACATACTATTGATAACAATATTTAGTTCAAGGCTTTCTTGTATGACGACATATTTAAAATATACATTATAACAATTTGATCATCTGTTTAACTGAAGTCGTAATAATTACCCATATTTTATTATGACGTCTTTAAAATATAGTTTATAAAATATAGCAATAAAAACAAAATATGATTTACAAATTTTGATAAATCTTGATATTTTATCGATATGTTAAGTTAAATGGACATAAAATCTCAAATTTTGATATATTTCGTTTGTTAATAATAATAATTAGTTCATTATTAAGATGTATTTAATGTGTAGTTGATTTTCGGTAAATTTAAAGTTTGATAAAAAAATTGAAAGTTACTGAATTCGCGATATATTAGTATACTGTCCGTTCAATGCGTTTGATTTATTGAGAGCTTCCATTCCGCTTAAAAATTATACTGGACTATTTTTTAGTATAGTCCAGGAAGGTCTAAGGAAAATTTGCGAAACTAAAGCGGAAAGTTTTGGCTTTTAGAAAAGTTATTTTTGGGCTTTTTCAATAAAGTTCAGTCGGTACTTCTTTACTTAAGCAACCCTTTATATCCTTAATACTTATCCCTTTGTCTTAATACTTATTTAGACAAAGGGACATTATACAGAGTAGAATATAATCCTTGGTCTAAATTACTATTAAGACAAAGGGATATTTAGTCCAATGTACCTTGGAACAAAGGAATGACACACTTTTGTGTATAAATGTTATAATATCCCTTAGTCTAATTAACTATTAAGACAAAGGAATATTAAATAAACGCTAAGAAACCTGTAGAACATTGTCCTACCAGTTTTCTGTATAAGATTTAGTCTTACACATGATAAGTGTCAATCTTAAAATAGCATATTCAAGCTGCCCCAGGAGTCTCAACGTCTTTAGGAGACAAACACATAAACCTTTGAGACTTTTGTAGGGCAGACTATTGTTTAGAACCAGGGGGGCGCTAGAGTAAAGAAGTGCCGTCCAGTCAACAAAGGAACGTTTGTTTAAGGATGTTTGGAAATGGACCTATCAAAAGTCTCGAATGTTCTAAAGGGAGTTGTGGCCGCCATCTTGGAAAATAGGTAAGTACCATTTTTCGATTTTTCGCAAACATCTAGAAAAAGATCAGGCTTTACAATTTTATGATCTTTAATAATTTCAGAATGAATTTATTGGTAAACCTAATCTTATTATAGACTAGCTTTCACCCCGCGCTCCGCGCGGGGCTCATGCTAGGTATTAGCGGCTATGTTGCCTATTGTCATGTAGGCCTAGCAATTAAATGAAATGCCTAAATTGTTTTCTATTCAAGCCTTGTAGGAATAAAATCAGGACTATATTAAACATCATTCATTCCGTTACTAAGAAAATAAATTCCTCCAAATCGTAGTTAAGAGTCTATCTATATATTTAAAGTCAAGAGAAACTATGTATATTATTGATAAAAATACTAACAAAGGTATGATAAATAAGAAAATAAATGTCGTAAAAACCTATTAGACTCTGAAGTCATTGAACAATCAATGATGGTGCATTGATTTAATTACCAGTCTCTTCTCTCAATACGGTAGTTGCACAAGTTACTATTTAATAACTCTAGTTCTGGAAAAAAAATAATTAAATAATAAATACTCGATTTATAGAGCAATAGTGTAAGGTTTAAGTACCCCAATCAGAAATTAGCCAAGAGGAGCTAGCCTAGGCCTTGAGGTGGTCTAGGTAAAGAGAATGGAGTGGGAGATGGTAGAAAAGTGGGAAGGGGTGGGGATGGAAAGGGCTATACCGCTAAGACAGTTCTACTTAGTATAGACCTCCAATATGCCTTTCCAATACGGCTATTTAATGCTCTTCCCAATACGGCTGCTGCACCAGTAAATATTTAATAACTCTGGTTCTACTCAATATTTTTAGATGAAACCAAGCCTACAAATTGCGCAACATGTTTGCGCACACCTCTGAAAAAAAATTAATCGATTTCATTTAGCCAGTTTTGCTCCTATAAAGTCTGACTGAGGCGACAGACACACATACATACCCACATACATACACGAAAAAAGTTAAGGCCGGATTCGGTTTTTGGAATGTCTAAAATGAAAAAGTATCCAAAACATTTTCAATTCTGACCAATGTACAGACAAAACTTTAATTTTATATATATAGATATTTACAGAGAAACCGAAAAAATTAGAACTTTTCCAAGATGGCGGTCATAGCTCCCCTTGGTACTTTCAGGACTTTTAATGTTTATTTTCAAAGTAATCAATAATATAGTAATTGATAAAAATATGCCAAATATCAAAAAGTTACTGATTCAGTTTCTCAATATGCCTAAATTTGTTTCTTTGATTGGACTATCATAATTTTTCACTAAGGTTGTTAATGTCAACCAAACATTAAATTAAAAAAAAGTACAACGATAAAGACTGCAATCATCTGTTTAAAGGTTTTTTTTTATTACCAATGACAAAATTTGGTTAGCTATATAATATATTTAAATTCATCTAAAGTTCTAACAATGTTACATCTATATTATATATATACAATATAAAACAAAATGTATGAATTCATTTTCAAATTCTTTAACAAAATCTTATAATTTTTAACAGACAATTTATTCCTTATATTATTAAGTTTAAATAAATTTGATTCTTTTTCCTAATATTATTAATTCGCTCTACTTTTTTTCCCACTATAAATACAGGTAGTTTTATTTAAAAAAAAAATGAATAATGTCACAATGCAATACTTTTTATACAATTATTATTTATATACACAACTTTATTTTATTTTATTTCAATTAATTATGTAGGCAGTGTCTGATAAAGGAAATTTTGTATTTAATGTTTTTCTTAATGTTGTATGAGATATTTTATTATTTTCAAAAAAAAAAATAATAATAATTGAATAATCATTATTAAATTTTACAAAAACTTTAAAACTTAATAATAATAATAATAATAATCTATAAAAACCAATTATATAATCATATATTAAAAATATTAAAGTAAAAATATAACATATTTTGAAAATAATATTATACCTTTATTTTGGAATAAAAACACGTTTTAAAAATTATATAAGGTATGATTCGAAAGAACATAATTGTCATTACTAAAAGAAAAATGTACGAATAAATCAAATTAAATATATTTTATTAATAAAAAGAAAAAATACATCGATAAAATTAAGGTCTCACAACATGTTTTACAAAATTTCTTTTAGAAAATAATTAGTACAGACACAATCAAAATAAATAAATAATATCATCTAATAAGAGTTTCTAGTTAGTAATAATGGTTTTTCCGAATGTACTCGTAGAAGTTGAGGAAATTAGCATGAGCGCTTCATGCGGTTAAGGGTGAAGACAAGTTTTTCAAATCGGATTTTCAATTAATTTATTATTTCTCCTGTAGTCTCTTATGTCATTTAAAATTGACATGTAAAAAATAATAAACATTTACAATAATGCACATAAGACGGCATTCATACCGACAATACAGGGGACAAAAGACAGATGATTAAAATGACCTTTGACTCTGGGGTGGGGAGGTATGAGTCCATGCCACATTTCATGTATCCTGTATCTTTTCATATGTGATCTGTTTTTCCTGTATTTTCGGTGTAAAAACTGACTAACATGTAATAAATAAAAGACAAAATACATTTAGAATCAGTTCTGAGTGTGTTGTTTAGCAAAACATTTAAGAAGGAACTGTAAATAATTTAGATTACATAACATTTTGATTTATACAAGACTAGTAATTGTAGAATGTTTATACCAATGTTACACCAAAACTAGCTCTATCCAATATTTTTGTTATAAATTCATAATAGTACTAGAAGTACTATCAAAATAAATTCAATTATCAATTTTCTTAATTTACAATAGTACTAAAATTACTTGCAAGTACTTGCATCTTGATGTTGAAATGAGTTCAATTATCAGTAGAAGGGCCAGTTACTTCGAACTTTCCAGGCCATTCTTTTCGTTCTTTGCCGATCACAGCTCTTTTTTTAAGGTCTCTCGTTCTTTCGTTCAATACTGAACCATTCACTGGTGACCCGGTCTCCATTAAGTACCCATGTCATAAAAAGAGAGTGATACCGGTATACTAAAGATTTTTTACTGAGCCGTTTTTTGTCAAAAGACTTTGGATTAATATTATGCTTCATTGGTTGTTTTGACGGAGATTTTGTGGTATTTAGAAAAAATAATTTTGTTGAATAAAACACAAACTTTTTAAAAAATATACAAATATATAAGACCGGTTTCTACTTTGTTACAATACGCTATACTTTCTAAAATACTGTCATCTTCAGTTGACTAATTTATAAAATTATTATAAATATATCAACGCAGTCTTTATAAATCAGTTAACTGAAGATGTTAGAGTTTTTGAAAGTATAGCTTATTGTTTAAATTTTTATAGTTATCTAAACAAAGTCAAAACCGGTCTCATATATTTGTATATTTTTACTACGTTTTTATTTGCTTGCTTTCTTGTTTGTTTGTTTGTTTGTCCAGTACAAATATTGCAATCGATTTTTAACTAACTTCCCGAGTAGCTAGACATTTGAAACTTTTATAATAGCTCAGAACACGATGACAATGCATTATTTTAATACTTTTAGCCATCTTTCAGCAGAATTTAATTCGTTTTCATCAAATTTTGCTGTATAGAAAGTTAGTTCGGAAAAAATCCGCAAGTCGATTTATTTGTTTTGATATATTCCATATTTACAATCTTCATTTTGACGGGTTTCAAATTTATGATTTATGACAGAAAATTTAAAAACGTAGTATATAAAAAGTTCTTTTTATCTTGTAATTATTAATTACATATTATGTTATACAATATACTGATTTTTTAAAATCATCGAGTTTTATTCAACAAAATGATAATTTTACGATCTTAAAAACTTACTAGTATGTAAATTTATTTTTCTATTTCTTTTGTTTCATTCATTTTGAATTTTTCTTTTCTATTTTTGCAACTAGATGTTATGTTGCTAAATGTTATGGTGTTATGTTGCTAAATGTTGTGTTATTATGTTATGCTATGTTTGTACTCACAAATATTACTGAGTACCTATCCTCAGGTTCCTCATAGTACACCTTTGGTGTTTCTTTTTAGTACACATGCTATAGATCACTAATACTCACAAGGCTAAAGTGCTAACACATAAGAATTCACGTTTGTTGAGTTAGGCCGCCATTTTGTTTTATTAAAACGAATCATTAGATATTTTTTACTTAAAATATAAATTGAATTCTTTTCATCTTCCAACTAATCCAAATTATCATATTATAGGACTTTATCTTATTCCATATTTCTTCATCTTTACATTCTTTCTATTTATTTATTATATTGTCATTATTACGTGTTAAAATAGATACTGGACATACGTCGTTTAAGGTGAGTTCAGACCGGTTCAATTGCATTGTTTAATATTGTTGAACGACAGTTTCAATCTAATTGAAAGCCTCTATACTGTTTAGATGAAGCAATCAAATTGAATCTTTCAGTGTTAAAGAACAGAAATATAACCTATGCAGCTTAAACCTTCCATTCCATAATAAAAACAACATGCATTGAACGAGCTGTTTACACAGTTCAATTTGATGTTTCTATAGAGCCATTCAATCAGATTGGATTTAAAGTTGAACTAGTTCAACTTCTTCAATCTCATTGAATTGGTGTTTATATATATGTTTCCATTTCATTAATTTAGTCATGATTAAATTATATTAAGCAATGGAATTGAACCGTCTAAACGTTCTTTTGAACACACATTACAACGCTTTTTACAACGAGTATTATGATAGACACGTGGTAAAATATTTGATATCGGTTTCCATGAGTTTTCAAAACCGTTTTGAAAACGGTTTGAGAATTCAAAACCCCATGGAAACAGAGATCTCAAAACGTTTTGAGTTCAAGGTCACAGAAGCAAATTTTTGGTTTTGTATTGAAATTGTTTTTGAGAAAAATAGCATGGAAACGGGTATTGAATTGAAAACAGAATTAAGACATGCGCAGTAGGTGTGATTATTATAACCTGACTTTACTATAGCTAGCCTGGGAGTTTATAGTTTTCAAAGTTGTTGTGAAAACTGTTTTAGAAACACTTTTAGTTTGAAACCAAAAGAGTTTTCAAAACGGTTTTGAAAACTCATGGGAACGTAATAAATGTTACTATCGCCATTATTATTGTGAAATACATGTTGGATTTTCGACGTTGCAACGAGACACTTTTATAACTCACTCTGCTCGTTTATAACGCTCATATAGGAAACTCCAAATATTCTTGAAATTTAGCTTGATTGATGACCTATAAGTTGAAAGCTTATAAGTTAAACCATCGAAATGAAAATTTCTGAAATTGTTTGCATGTTGAAGCCACTGTATATTTTGACATCAATCCCACTTTTTGACTAGTAATTTTGCCTTGAAGGGAAAGGGACGATTACTTCTTTCCTATCGCTTTATCCGTTTGAGTGACCATTCAACGCGCCTTTCTTTCACTGCATACACTATGCTAGCATTAGTTTGTGTTGTAGTGATTTGTTTATTTCTTGGGTTTTTTTTTTTTTTTTTTTTTTTTTTTTTTTTTTTTTTTTAAACAAAAATAAGGTTTTAGATGGCTATTATGTTTTTTAACTGATATTTACCATCAATCTTTTTTATATTTCCAATTTATAGCAAATGGTTAGATTATAAAAGAGCATAACATTTCGTTACAATTTCGATTTTCTTTTATTTATTATATTTTTGTTTAAATTTAATAGCGAGCATTCGTTTGAAGCGTTTCCATTGAGCATTTAACTTTGCCCTGCATTCTTTTCTTACTTTAAAAAATCGGTCCGAGACAACTCAGACAAACTTTCTCATATACAAGTTCATAATTATTTAGCCCAGTGTTTTCCATTTATTAGATTTCGTAGCGAAATCTAAATTTAATTATTATTGAGCATTTCATTAAAATTTATCATAAAAATAACTTCTCCCGGGCGGGGAATCGAACTCGGGCTCTCTCTAGAACTAGATTTTTCCCGGGAAAACAGCTTACATCGTTGGATTCGTATTTAAATGGACTATATTTTAGAATTTTTTAATCAAAATCGTCGGAACCGTTTTCGAGAAATAATTTTTTTTCAGAGTTTTTGGGGGGTAGCGCCCCTAAATTTCGAGCTAAAATTAATTTCTCGATTTCGCCTCGGGGTATGATTTTTCTGAACATGTATATGCCAAATTTCTTCAAAATCGGCGATCGGAGTAGTTTAGGCTCCAGGCGTCTGCACAGACGACAGACGACAGACATTTTTTAAAAACCACTTTTTTGGACTCAGGGGACCTCAAAACGTGTAAATCCATCAAAATCTCAAAATCGAATTTTCGCGCCATCACAATACTTTCTCTTTATATGAGAAAGTAAAAATGTTCATGACAATTACCGCTTATATTTTTATTACTTTCTCATATATAGAGAAAGTATTGTGATAGCGCGAAAATTCGATTTTGAGATTTTGATGGATTTACACGTTTTGAGGTCCCCTGAGTCCAAAAAAGTGGTTTTTAAAAAATGTCTGTCGTCTGTCGTCTGTGCAGACGTCTGGAGCCTAAACTACTGGGCCGATTTTGAAGAAATTTGGCATACATGTTCAGAAAAATCATACTCCGAGGCGAAATCGATAAATTAATTTTAGCTCTAAATTTAGGGGCGCTACCCCCCAAAAACTCTGAAAAAACGTGAAAAAAAATTATTCCTCGAAAACGGTTCCGACGATTTTGATTAAGAAATTTTAAAATATAGTCCATTTAAATACGAAGCCAACGATGTAAGCCGTTTTCCCGGGAAAAATCTAGTTCCTGAGAAATAAGCTTAAAACGTGGACCGAGAGAGCCCGGGTTCGATTCCCCGCCCGGGAGAAGTTATTTTTATGATAAATTTTAATGAAATGCTCAATAATAATTAAATTTACATACGAAATCTAATAAATGGAAAACACTGGGCTAAATAATTATGAACTCTATATGAGAAAGTTTGTCTGAGTTGTCTCGGACCGATTTTTTATGTACATACATTTAGTCTGATTTTTATGTATCGAACATAAACAGATGCTTTTGTATTGCATAATGTGTTAGTTTAGTTTAGATTAGGCTTGTTTTTTCGACGATTTATCACTCGCAGACCACTAGGCTTAACTTTTGTTTTTATCATTGTGATGGCATGTCTAGAATTTGAACAATTCATGAGGTTCTCTGAGCAAAAGCAAATTTTAAGATGTTACTGTGGGATATTTATTCATTATTTCTAAGTTTAGTTGCTAAAAAAGTCCCCGTAGAGAGAATCTGTTTGAGCCCAATATCTAACAGGTCGATCTGACGTCAGACTTCTCCTAGCCGGGTTATTACCGCTGAACATACGAGATTCGTCAGCTGATCTCCTGGTTAAAGAAGAGGAATAGACAGAGGCCTCGGTTAATTTTTCCTTCATCCTAGTCAGCTGTTCTTGAAGGCTCCTATACTCCTCAAGAAACCTGTCTAGCTGAGTCGAATGATAGTCGTAATCTGACGAGCCGAGAAGGTTTAATAACGGCGTTTCTCTTGATCGATCGTCCTGGAAAGAATGATTTGCAAATTAATTTTTACGCAAAAAATAACAAGAAAAGTGCAATCGGAGTGAAGTTTCCTAAATATTGTTGTTACACGGTAAGGACGGTTCGAAACCACTTAGCTAAAAGCAAACTCTGAACTCATAATCTGTTGGACCATGTAGTACTGTCGAAATTATCATGTTACTATAGATGAAACAAGAAGCGCTCCCAAGATCGGTCATGGCTACATAAGTGGTTTAACCTTTTAAGTAGACCTGAGGTCCTTCATATACATTCCTTGATTTAGAGTAATGCTATTATTTGCACATATCATACTCTCTACTAATTTTTCGTATTTGTTTTTATGTATATTATATTAAAAAGAGCAATTTTTACCAGAGAGTGCCTGGTGGGTGATGACGGAAGACTGGGATGATGCCAGTAGTTGCTTGTCCGCCCACTTGAAGCGCCACTGTAGTATAAATTGAGCGAACTGGCCGACTTCTTTTCGCAACCATAATCGGAAAACCTAAAAAGAATAAGGCAGTTAACTATTAATATCAGTTTTTGTACTTATACCACTCGGCTTTTAATTATATGGCATGCCCACTGGGAAAGGTATTTGTGAAAATCTGATTTTTAATAAAATATCAAGGCATTGTTTGCGGGGGCATTGCTTTCCATGGGAAAAGCTAGTTTAGAACACGAAACCTTTTCGTGTATACTTGGCTGCGTGACCTTATTAAAACTGCCTACTAAATAAGTCTTGACATTCCTTTGGTGAGGAAAGAAGTATCGAAGATGCCTACTTACACGCATTGTTTATTTTTTCAATTGCATGAAGTATTTAATTTAAAACTTTTTATACTCTAAGAATTATTATGGTAGGAATGTGTGAATGTAATCTAATAATCATTACACGTGCTACGTCCAAATGAAAATTCATCTGTTTAATAACTTTATTTTTAACCCTAAAAACTGGCTGAAATGTGTTTGTACAGTTTTACCTTGTTTGAGACTTAAAACATTAGTTTACTTTGTTTCTTTTTAGTAAAATCATAACAATAATTTCATCTAGGGGAGTTCTTTATTAATAATCCTGTTGACTAAGGTTGCAATTAGTTCAATGAATTTGAAGTTTGGATCTTCTCTTTCTTTATTCATTACTGAACCCCTTGTCTAAGTCTAAGAACTTAGTTTATAGTTTCACCCAAGTTAAGAGCAAGTTCTAATTTTAAATTAATGGGTCCTCTCCCTCTCCCTTGGCTAAATTAGAGGCACAGATCAATGCTAAGATTAGTAGTTCTGCTTTTACGAAGATACAACAAATAATTTGGAATTTCAAGTTTTCCGGTGTGAACCACTTTTCATTTGCAATAGTTTCTCATATTTCACTTTAATGTGTGTTGATTAACGCTAAATCTAAAAACCAAATCAGGATATTCAGACTGAAAACAAAACTTTTTGGAGCTGTTTTTGCTTAATTTATTTGCGATAGCATGGAACCGTATGGGACATGACCATGACACAACAGCCGCCACTTGGTCATTCTGTTGATGTTATTAAAATAGAACAATTATTTTTGAGCACTCCCGCATTGGGATTTATTTTCTTACCTATAAAGATTTGATGATCTTGTGGGACTAGAACTGCCAGCCAAGAGAGGTGACTGACTAGAATGAGATCTACCTGATCTCCTGGGAAGGGTACCGTAAAGGTTTCCTTCTCTGTGCCTGCTTAACGCACTATCTTGGACCTGGCTGGTTCCGAGATCTTGAAACCTGTCTTTAAACTTGCTACTCGTTCCTTCCCAGTATTTAGCTGGTGGTTCCTCAAATCTGGTTGAACTGGTCTGTATAGACGACCTTACAGGTACATCGTCTCCAGTCACTAGGTCCGGAGCTGGTTCTGCTGTCGTGTACAGTCGTCCTCTCTGTCCTGGAAGTACTTCTTTCCGCATTATGTGCTGTGTTACTCCAAGTTCACGGCACAGCTCACTCGCAGAAAGATCGCTGCAAAATTTGAGTTGACATTATCACACATCACATCACGCTTACAAAAATTATACAATAATTTTCAATACGATTATATGGTTTAGTCTAATTAACAATCATTATCAAATCAATTTAAGTGTGTAAATTTTAATTAGAATAAACATAAAAGAGCATTTCATAATAACTTAAGTAATATACCATAGATTAGGTTTGGAGTTTGATTTTAACTGATCCCACATGCTGTTTGCTGTTTCTTGTTCCTCTGAAGAAGGAAGACCTTTGTATCCTCCCTTAATCCTTGAATGGCTATTTTCTTCAGTTTTCTTATCAAGTTCAATTTTTTCGTAGCTGTCCCTCCTGTTATGCGTTGTGTCTTTGTTTGGCTTTTTGGCCATACAAAGAAGAAAAAAGGAGAGAAGTACCATAATGCTTCCCAGAATTCCACCTCCGACCAGAAGCATCGTGGAGAATCGGTTGTCGTTATTGCGTTTTCTCACTTCTAGAGTTACGTTTGCTTTAGATCGTCCCGCCTTGTTCCAGGCTGAACAATGGAAGGTTCCAATATCCATCATATCCACCGAATATATTATAAGTGAAGTTTTAGTTTTAGTTGTATCGACTATATACATTTTTCTTCTATTAAGAGGTGGACCAGACATATTTGCTATAGGTTTGTCGTTCCAGTACCACTCTACTTTTGGTATAGGGTTTCCTTTTACTTCGCAAGACATGGAAACGTTCGTCCCTTCCACCGTATATACAGGGGTTTCGAAGGCTTTGACTGTTGGTTGACAGGCGAATTCTTCGTCCGTCAGTTTGTCCCAAGGTTTACCCGTCAGACGAGGAGGATATTTGCAAACTGCCGGGACGAGGGATGGAACGTTTTGCGAGACCAACCACTGCTTGAGTGGCCTCAATCTACAGGAACAGTTCCAAGGATTGTTGGCCAATTTAAGATCGTGTAAACCGGCAAGTGTTGTGAGTGCATCGGGTTCAAGCGTAGTCAGCCGGTTGCTTTCTAACCAAAGTCTTTCCAAGGTGTGTTCTACTCCCGAAAACGCTTCTTTTTCCAACAACATTATGCGACACTCGGAAAGTTCTAACTTCACAAGTTGGGGAACGCTGGCAAAGGCTTCGTTGCCTATTTTAATTATTGGATTACCGTTGAGCCTTAGTTCTCTCAGTTCTACTATCCTCTTAAAAGTGTGGGACGGTATGGCATTAAGCGCGTTCAAACTCAAATCCAATTCCACGAGATTGATAAGTTTGTTGAAGCAGTCCTTGTCGAGGAAGCGAAGTTTACACTTTCGTAGAAAGAGTTTCTGCAAGTTGACGAGACCGTTGTTAGCAAAGACGTCAGGTCCCAGAGTTGATAGAGGGTTCTCGCTCAGGTCCAGAAGCTGTACGTTCGGATCGATTCCTTTGGGGAGTTGGCTGAAGTTACCGTTGACACACATGGCCGAATCCTTACCGCTCTTCCATTTGCAGTCGCATACGGGCGGGCAGGCGATGGCCGACAATGCCAGCGACAGGATAGCTTTAAACATTAGAGCATTCACTTAATGGACATTACGTTAAAAAGGGTTTTTGATTTTCACTGTAGTAATATTTTGGTACTCTACTCATAAACGGTGTGTTTACCAAGCCAAAGCATTCCTCAACATGGTCCTCCGATCGGACGGCTGCTTTGCAGATTCGATCCCTCGACCAGTGTCATATCTTAAATTCCATCAGGTCGGTTGACTGCAGTCCAACCCATGCTCAAGTCCTCTTCAGCTTCTGACACCTTCACACAACGTTCGTCATGATTCAACCATCGGGAGTCTTCTCTTCTCAATAGCCTGCAACAGATATTGTACACCTAGTTAATAATATACCTTGATTAGGTGAATATGAGACATGAAACAGTTATTTATAACAATATTAGTTAAAGTTTAAATTCACTATCCTCTCGATACCTCTAGAACAGTTATACCTGTTTAGGTAGCTTAAATGAGAAACTATTTTCGACATAATTAACGGGTCGCTCTCAATTTCATATTTGTCCCTGTTCTGGCAAACTTGCGAAACTGCGTTTTGTCAATTTTTCAGGAGAGCCAAAATTCCTCCCTTAAAATGAAGTTAAATGAGTTTATTTACTGACATAATCAACTATTAGACTGCAAAACTATATTTTTGATGGGTATCATTTTGTTATTTGGCTCTGCTGAAAAAAAAACGCAAAACGCATACGTGGAGTCAACTACATGAGAACAAATTGCTTAGTTGCCCTGGATGCCTAATTGAAAAATATTTTTGAATTATTTGCTACTCTTTGCTAGAATCCTAATTGCAAACTACCTACCATTTGTAATTTCATAATGCAAAATGTAGATTCGGTTCATTTTTATGACTTTGATACTGACGTTTTTGAATATTCGCTGTTTTTAAGGATGGCTTAAAACGGTTTGATTACAATTGTTAAGCTCCTAAAATAACCTAAATAAATAAATACTTAAATTTAAATTAGAATTAACATTAAAACAATTGTAAGCAATATATCTTGTCCTTAAAAACAAAAACCACCTTATCACCATTATTCCTTGTGGTTTTTGTAATTTAAACACAACAACTTCTCCCACGGGATTAATCTAAAACGAAAATATACCACTAAATAACCAAGTTTTTTTTGTTTTTTTAAGGAACAAAAAATTAGTGTATTCTTAAAATATATATATAAAAATATAAAAGCGTCCATTTGTTCTTCGAGAAGAGCCATCTTCTTACTCTTAAACCCTTCTAGGAGAAAAACTTAAAAGTAAATTAGGCTATTTTTTCTTCTTATAAAAAAAGGAGAAAGTTATCTGCTGTAAAAAGGGCGCCCGGAGGCAGAGAAAACCAAGGGGCATTGTTAAAATGATTCAGGGCCCGTAGCCCCTAGAAAATAAATGAAGATGGAGCGCAGATATTTTCCCACAATTACTGGCCCTTTTCTCTCTTTCCCTATCAAGGCGTTTAAAAACTTTTTTCGAACAAAGCGAAACCAACTAAACCACCGTTCAAACTGTGAACTAAATCTTGCATTTTTTTCTTTTTTTTTTTTTTAAAAAGTACCATTTTTCTTCTTTCTTCTTGTCTCTCACCGGGGATAATTTTCCTTTCTTATTTTTAATTTCTTCTCTTTAAAGCAAACGAAGTGAAAACGATGAAGTTAAAAATTACACCCAAGACAATTATTTTATTTATCTTTGTGTATTACTGAAGTGCTCTCGTTTAAACAAAGTTAATTTTTATATTGTAACTTTTGTTTTAAGATTACTAAAAGACTTTTCATGCTTATTTATTTTTTTAAGCGATATTAATGGATTCATATTTTTTTTCTTTTGGTTTTGGTAATTTATTACATTATATATGGTTTTAATTTAAATCAAATTATAATTATTATTAACTACGGGAAACAGACAGAGAAAAATACATTCCAGCGCCGGGATTTGAACCACGGGCCTCTATATATATATGGATGGCATGGGGATAGTATGTAGCTCCATCAGCTACATAAACTTTAAAATTTGCATTTGCAACCAATTAAGGGTGGTTCACAGCACGCGTTTGGGCATGAATATAAAAATATTATTCATGAAGCCTTGGTGAAGTCGCCGCATGTTTCCCCCACCACCTTTCTTGTGCACTTGCGCAGTGTTTCGTTCAGGTTATAAACAAAGCCGAATATATTATTAAAATACAAAACTAACATTCTAGAAAGGATGGTTTGAAAATGAAAAGCAAGAGTATATTTAGTATTTACTCTATAAATGGATGGGTCGAAAATAGAAATCAAAAATTTACACAAGAGGGAAAAGGACTGGATTTTGTCAGGTCCAGGAATAGGGCCTGTCGTTACGACATATCGAAATGGTGACCATGACCGACGCTCCTTAACTTTATTCAATTTGATGACAGCAAATACAAAGCAATTGATAACATAAGCGAATTATTCCAAAGCTCTCCTATCCGAACTACCCTCTATTTTAAATAATTTACTATTGCTAATTTCATATGGATATATCCTTCTTATCGTTGTCTTTAAAACCATAAGTAATTTTTTAAGGTTTCGTTGGTAAAACCAAAAATGAAACCCTTATAGTTTTGTTCCTGTGTCTGTCTGTCAGTCTGTTTGTCAATTTAGGGTTCGAATAACTTTTGAATCAAAAGAGATAAAAAACATGTAATTTTGCAGTATTAAAGATCGTTTCGATGCGCACACAGGGAAAACTATGAGCTGTTCAAATTCAAAATGGCGAATAATTCATGTAACTAGAATTTTTCATTTAAATTTTGACTGGGTATCAAATGGTATTGAAGTGTAGATTACAAAAATATATAGTACACTTGTGTATAGTTTTTACTTTTTCATGCTGATTTGTCAAAAAAAAAAAAAAAAAAATATCTGCGTGTCCTAAAACTATATTACTGCTTTTATTAAAAATACGCATATAAAGAAATATTTATGCAAAATGTCTGTTGGACCATAGAAAAAATAAGAAAAGCAATTTGATCTGATTAATTGGGAATGCAATATGGCGGATAATTTATGGGAATCCAATATGGTGGATAATTTATGTAAACGAGTTTTTTTTTTCTTAAATTTTAAGTGGGGTATCAAATGAAAAGCCTATTGAAGATTAGATTACAAAAATACTCGTACATAACACTTGTGATTTGTATAATTTTACTCGCCATTTTGTCAAAAAGCATCAACATTTTGCGTGCCTCCCCCCCCCCTCCTTATTCAAACTAATTTTATGATCAAAATACCATCGATCCCTGTTTATGTGAGACTTCACGCACAACCATTTTTCCCTTATGGCATGTCATCGACCTACAAAAGATAAGAGTTTTAACGTTCACATTTGGGAGTTTTGGACAGTTTTTGTGGTTCTATTTTTTTTAGGGTAGAGGAGCCTAATTGCTTCTCTAGACTAGAATGAGTTAGGAGAAGTAAGTAATAAAGATTTTCTCTAAGTTTGGATTTAGTTCGAATGAGTGCCTTCTCCAATATAGGACTTCAAATAGTCCCTAATGTGGCTTCACCAACTTTACTCTGACATAAAAATCGTTAAACTTTATTTGTGTCTTTCATTATTGGATTCAACCTCAAATATATTTTCTTTATGTCGGTTTGGGGATTTTTTATTTTTTATTTTATCAAAATAGAAGATGAAATTGGTATTATTAGATAGTTTTACCGTAATGCAATGAAGCAGTTCGTGCTAACGAGATTAAAATATAAGATCTCATCTAGTGATAACACTGATTAAAAGATTAATCTAATCGGCTGATCTTGCCGTAGAGAGATTTATTAATTAATCAGCTTTTAAGTTACGGCCCTTAAGCCTTGTCCACACTAGAAGACATGTTGCGCGATTTTGGTCTCAGAGACATGTCTAGCGATTTGTCTATAGACATCCTCTAGACATCGGCTGAGACAAACGGCGTCTACGGTCTCGTTGCTAGACCAAAATCGCATGTCTATGGTTTCCATTCTAAATGGTAGACATGGTGCAACGTTAGGCATGTTGCGAATCGTGTCTACAAGTGTGGACGCTAGACCTAGACCATAAACGGTCTCAGAAGATGTCTATAGACACGTTGCGAGACATTTCTGTAGACGGTCTCTGAGACCGTCTATTGGTGTGGACTAGGCTTTACGAACATTCTGCTTTCGAGCTTACCGAGGAACTGAATTTTTTATATCTCCAATTTAAAATATTCTCGGACTGAAATCCGTTTCGCAGATATGCATGAAAACATTTTTGGTCTTGTGCCTTTTTATCTGTCGGTCTATTCATCATCAATTTTGCCAACCAACATATCTTAACAACTACTTCTCCAATTTTAATAAAATTCGGATGGAAAGTGTCATAATTAATTCATTGTAATTCCCATATTAATTTCAATCTTTTGCGCCCATTAGTTTCACTGTCACATGCGCACATTATTTTTTTTTATTAACACTATATCTTAAAAATAGTAATCATCCAATTTTTTTAAAAAATGGGAAGCAAAAAATGGGAATGGGTTTGTCGAAGGAAGCCCACAGATGCACAGATAGTCCCATATTATGATGGTCCCACACTTGCCACAGATGGTCCCATATTATTTCAACTATGTGCACATTAAATTTCGCTAAATTTATACTTTTATTCATGTTAACAAACAAAACAATTTTGAAAGATTTAAAAAAAGCGAGGAAAAAATTAAATAAATTAGACAATAATAGCTCGTAAAAGGAAGCTGTGTGCCACACTTATTGGCAGGCTATTTTTTTTTTAATCCATCGCGGGCATTTGACATAGTGGCCATTATGCTTCGGAAACTCCTATAGATTGATGATTGCCACTTGTGACAGCTTTACCCTATCATGCTGAATCGTTGATGTATTAGTAATGATGCTTAGTAGTTAACATTAATTTTAAATTTAATTTAGTTAGGACAATTGGTATTACCAAGAAATATTGCTAGAAGTATTAATTTGAAATTCTTCTAGTACTATTTATAACAAAATTTAAAGAACTACTGAAAAAATAAACTTCAGTTGTTTCTGCCAATATTTTGATTAGCTTATTCATAGTTTATAAAAAAATTTCAGTAAGAATGATGTAGTTATTTAGTTAAAAAGTTTATTCGCTTTTAGCCTAGATATAAAGAGTTTTTATCGTTTTCACTTTTGTTTTTACTTTATTATGGTTTATAAGAATTGTCGTCTGGTCTGGGGCAGACACGTGGAACTATTGGGCTGATTTCAATGAAATTTGGTGTGAGTACATTTTCAGAAGAAAAATGTTTGTGCGTGAAGTCTCAAATAAAAAGAGTTTTGTTGCTATTATTAACATGAAATTAGTCAGAATTAGGGGGGGGGGGGGGATCAACATTTTCTGGGCCCGGAAAATGTTGATGCTTTTTGACAAAATTTTTGACACAAGTGTAATACCTAAATTTTTGTGATTTACACTTCAATACCTTTAATTTGATACCTAATCAAATTTGTTAAAAAAATAAACTTTTTAAAATTGAATTACTTATTCGCCATATTTAATTTGAACAGATGATAATTTTGAGTTCTCTGTATTTTTCGTTTGTGCTCGTCCAAACAATCTTTAATACTGTTAATAAAGTTTCGTCTTTTCACTACGGTGAAAATACGAAACTTCTTCGTCTGTCTGTCACTCTGTACGCAGAGTGACAGACAGACACAGGAACGAAGGGTTCCATTTTTTGGTTTTACCAACGAAACCCTAAATAATACCCCGAGTTGAAATCAAGAAATGAATTTTAGCTATTCATTTGGGGGCGCTAGCCCTAAAAAAAGCCTGATGAAAACATGAAGAAGATTATTTATCCAGATCGGTTCCGACGATATTGATTTAAAAATGCAAATATGTAGTCCATTTAAATACGAATCTAACCCATACAAGTTTACCCGGGAAAATCTAGTTCCTGAGAAAATTACTATAATTGGAAAAAATAGAGGTCGGTTTCAATTCTAAGCCTGGAAGGAGTTATTTTTATGGTAATTTTATATTAAACTAGCTGTATGCCCGTGCTTCGCTACGGAGTGTTATTTTAATTTGATAAGTTTATAAACTACCATCAAGAAACGAGAAACGTTTAAATTATTCTACTATGAGAGAATTTCTAGATTCTATCCTTCCCACTTATTTCTATACCCCCTTCCCTCTGATAAGATAATTTGCAAATATCCCAAATTTACCCCCCTCCTAAATGAAAATGTGACAAAACTGTACATAACAACAATTTCTGTCCTCTTAAAGAGCTTTATAACGATATGCTTCATGAAGGGTTTCCATTACTCTGACCCCGTATCTATTACTTGTACCCCGTACACCTGTGTACCAAAATTGAAATTTCCAAAATGCATGTAGACCTTGATTTTCCCCTTGCTTTGAAGGTCAAGTGTGCAAATTTTTATCGAGATCGGACTAAAACTGTAGATTTGTATAAAGAACAAATGAGTTATAGCTATATTTTTCCATTTTACCCCCCTCCTACCTAAATGAAAATATGACAAAACATTAATTACTGTACTCTTAGAGAGCTTTTCAACGATATGCAGCACAATGAGTATTCATTACTTTGACCCCGTATTCATTACTTGTACCCCGTACCCCTGTGTACCAAAATTTAATATCCAAAAGTCATGTAGACCTTGATTCTACCCTGGCTTTGAAGGCCAAGTGTGCTAATTTTCATCGAGATCGGACTAAAACTATAGATTTGTATAAAGAACAAACATACATACACACATACACATACGTTGACTTATATATATATAGATATACAATAATAATTAAATGTAACAATGAAAACCCGAAACAACTAACAAATGAATGGACCTTTGAATGGTTTATCGGAAAGTTGAATTGGACAGATTTTTCTAATTAAAATGTAATAGAGACTATCATAAAAGAAATTAATGTTGTTTTTTTATAAATCAACAATTTACTAGTCTTATCACTTGAATAATTGTAGTGAACAATTTAATTTTTAGTCAAAAAAATAAATAAGTAATTGCTTTAGATTTATTTATATTTTCAAACAAATGTGATAAAAATTATATAAATTCATTTTGTTAAGAAAGAAAGAAAGGAAAAAAAGTTATAAAGGGAAGTTTGCTGAATCGCTTGAAAAGGCGTCATTTTTATTTACTTGACAACTAACAAGGGGGTGGGGGGAATAAAAAAAAGAGACTGAAAAAATACGGAGAATCATAACTAGACTAGGGGAGACAGCCTGGAGCAGGGGCCTTTCAGATGGCAAAATAATAATGCTTATTCGTGACGTCACAGACAGACTGGAAAAAAAAGAAACGGAGAGAGCGTGTCAGGGTGGCCCATTGTGAAGCTTCACATAGAAATCAAGTTAGACTGAAGCGGAGGGGGTGGCAACACTGTGTCAAGCCTCATATACAAACCTGTCTCACTTCTACAACAGTGTAGAAATTTAAATGATCAAGAAGCCGTGTCAACATTGACTACGATTTAACAACACTGTCTACTCTAGAGATAATACGTTTAGTTCACTCACTGAATAACAGCTAGTTACCTAGTAGATATAGAGTTCAACTTGGCATTTCAGATTACTAACAGGGGGGGGGGGGGGGGGATATCTAAGTATGTAATTACAAAATAATATGAGCAGTAGCATAGATTGATACACTGTACACGCTTGTATCAGGGGTGTACTGTTGCCAGAACGTGCCTGAATGATGTTCCGGTACTGCTTCAGTAGATAAAAAATTAGTGAAATAAATTGGTTGTGGGAAGTCTCACGTGTCATTGGTTTTGTGAAAATAAAATGATGAAGTTATAATGGGGGGGGGGGGGGGGGGGGGGGGAGGACGCAATGATGTAGTTCAGATGACAAACCACTTTTTTGTACTCAAAACGTGTAAATCCATCAAAATCTCAAAATAGAATTTTAGATCCATCACAATACTTTTTGTTTGTATGAGAAAGTAATACCTTAAGAGCTCGGGTTAATATAACAATTCTATAACTAGGCATCGCGTGGCTCTATCATTGAAGCGAGCGTATTGCAATAAAATACTGAATATTGAAATTTGTTAATCATGATGAATGTCATAGTTGAATATAAGTGGAAGAGGGTAGTGAAGGGTAGAGTGGGGGTACTCGGTACAAAGCTTTTACTTCCTAAACAAACCTACACACAACACGACTATAAGAATCTTAATCACCCGTAATAGCTTTTAAACTATTATTATAAATGTATCACTTCATTACTCAAATACTACTGCTTGTATCAAGTTGAAATTTTACATACTTGTTTCAATTGTACTTTAGACGATGTACATGAAGTTTTATTAAAATCCTTACATCGTTACGTTAGAACGTAAGATATCGGTAAAAAGGTTGTTTTCTCTATTTAAAACGTTTAGGTCCGCTTTAATAGTTTTAGCGATTTTTATTAATTCATAGCAGTGTCGTGGTTGGTTTTACTAAAAAATGTTATTTGTAAAAAATGTTCGTCTCATCGAATAGGTGATGATAGATTTTTTTCCCGTCCTGAAATTCCAAATTGAGGATTTAAATTTGAAGCTCACGTTTACGCGAGCATTGCGCGCGAACTCTTGGACGGATCACGCTGTCCAACGAACTTAGCCTGATTATTAGTAAAAGAAAGATGTATACCAAATTTCAACTAAATCGGTCAACTTTTACTTAAGTTATCGTCGGACTCGTAAACGTTACACACAGACAGACAAGATGCATATTTCGTTGAATGTAAGAAGCTCGCTTCAATAATTTATGTTTATGGTGTTAAACCAATACTTAATACAAAAAGAATAAAATATTTATTAATATATTAGGCTGTAACAAAGGCCTATAAAATATTTGTATATAAACATATTTTAAATGATTATATAAGCCGATAAAACGTAGGGCTAACAAAATGGTACCTAAATTTTACTGTAGCTTAATAAAAGGCACATTGGGATTCTAGTCTGTTGAGAGTATAACTTGTCCTGAGTTCGACAGGTTGATAGGTAGTAGGTAGGGAGACTTTAGCCTAACAAGCAGAGCCGCTCGATATTTTCCGAAATCCAAACATATGTGTATATATGATATAAAATAAGTATTCTATACCAATGTGTAGAGGGGTTACCTAACTTACAAATAATATCTGACGGGGATTAAATGAAGGTGATAATTAATAATCTTATAATGTATAATAATTAAACCTTAAATCAGTTGTTTTGAAAAGCGAATTAGTTTTTATGTTTGAAATTAAATGGTATAAACAATGTATGTATTTTCCAAATATATTTGTCTGTAACATGGAAAATTGACAAATAAACAAACGCAATATGTATGAATATTATCAATTTAAAGGTATGGAACCAAGTGAGTTTTTAGGATATTAGTGAGTGATTCGTCAGGAGGGGAATTATTAATATAAAGCTAGATATAAAAATAAAAATCTTCATATTCATTTTTAAATATTATAAACATATTTGTGTCCAAAATCTGAAAGAAAACTCTTAAAGGTAATAATGGAACAGGGTTTTTATTCTTATAGTCCAGGAGCGTGCAAAAAAAGTGTCTGACTAACATAATCTAAAATTAATTATACAACTTGATCTTTTGGAACGTTTTAAAAATATGTGGTCGGCTAAGTTTGTTTGCGGGACATAGTTTGGCAATAGGCATCTGGAAAAAACAAACTGGTGGGGGGAGGCCATGTATCGTCCATTATGGTGGTCAATGTGATATTCATGATCCTGAGTACTAAATTAGTTAGTAGACCGAAAACAAATTGATGTAAGTTTGTCACTTGATAGGTTAGTTATTCAAATATTACTCCAAATCAAAGTGATCATATGAAGTGGCAAACTCATATCAACTTTATTTTCAGTGTACTAACTAATTTTGTATTCAGGAACATAAAAATCATACTGTCCACCATAATAGGCTGGATATGGCTGCACTTCACCGGTTTGTTTTTTTCAAACGCCTATCGCCAAGTTATGTCCCGCAAACGAACTTACCCGACCACAAATTTTTAAAAGGCACCAAAAGATTAACTTATACACAAAATTCTAGCTTGATGTTAGTCAGACACTTTTTTGCACGCTATCTCCTGGACTATTAGTTCTGAGAGATCATAAATAGGTATGGAAGGATAAAATTATTGCCATTCTTTAAGTGGTGATACCGGCCATGGTGGTCCTGTGCACCACAGTGGATGATTGACGATTGATTAGATTAGATGGTAAAATACCTCTTGAACCACAATCTTCAGGGTTCTCTGTTGTTTTGCTATGATTCCACCACTCCTACTTGGTATGTTTTAGGATATTACAGACTCTTATTGCTTATGGAAACTTTTAGAAGATGATTGGATGTACGTTACCAATTTTAAACAACCGAAGCATCAGTAAAGAAACAGGCAGTATACTCAGGTAAATTAGTTAATACGTCTTGAAGTGACATGTAAAGTTTGGCTAGAAGATTCGTGGACCACTAATATAGACGATAAATTGGAATATGTTTTAAAGATGCAAGTTTAGATTTAATTTAAAAAAAAATTCAGTTCCCGATGGATTTTCAACTATCAGCACAAAATCCTTTCTGAGATGCGATATAGAATCCTATTAGAAATGGGTAAGGTGCCACTATTTTAACAACTTGTATCTTTGCGATTTTAACTTAACATAGTCAAAGCCTGGTATCGAGTCTCAACAAATTTTATAAGTTCGGTAATAGAGGGAAATTCAGATTCAATATGCCTTACTTCAAAGGAAATTCTATTTTACATTTTGATGGATTTACACGTTTTTAGGTACCTGGTGTCCAAAAAAGTGGTTTTTAAAATTGTCTGCCTGTCGTTATAGAGGAAAATTCAGATTCAATATGCCTTACTTCAAAGGCTTCACGAGTTGTCGGATCTAAACAGCGAATAAAATTGTTTCAAATAGACTGAATTCCTTGAAAATTCTATTTTACATTTTGATGGATTTACACGTTTTTAGGTCCCAGGTGTCCAAAAAAGTGGTTTTTAAAAATGTCTGCCTGTCGTTATAGAGGGAAATTCAGATTCAATATGCCTTACTTCAAAGGCTTCACGAGTTGTCGGATCTAAACAGCGAATAAAATTGTTTCAAATAGACTGAATTCCTTAGCGTTCGTTCTCTATGCCCAGATTCTTAGAGAATTGGATATTTTCAGACATAACTAAGTAGAAGTCTAAGAGATTTTACAGATGGTTTAAATTCTAAAATTTTAGATAAGTGAAGAGAGGGTAGTGTTCTTTTGCTATCGAAAATCACACGAAGAAATGTTTGGTAATAAAGTGTCCCATGCTTAATAATAATTGTTCTCGGTCATCAGAATAGCTTTGATTAATGTCAAGGCAGATCCTGATAAAGAAGTGCCAATGAGATAATTTTTTTTTTCAATTTCGGGAATACTTAATTCCCTATGCACCATTGACAAGTACATAACACAGAAAGTCGTCCTGATAAAGTTCAAACTTTTGTAGAGTGATATTAGATAATCAAGATAACAAGAAAGGTTAGGACTCGAGTGTAAAGTCTACTATCCCCACTTTTTTACTTTCTCATATAAAGAGAAAATATTGTGATGGCACGAAAATTCTATTTTTACATTTTGATGGATTTACATTTTTGGTCCCAGGTGTCCAAAAAAGTGGTTTTTAAAAATGTCTGCCTGTCGTTTGTCTTTGCAGACGTCTGGAACATTAACTACTGGGCTGAATTTGGCGAAATTTGGCATACATGTTTAGAAAAATCATACACCGAGGCTATATCTAGAAATGATTTTTAGATCCAAATTTAGGGGCGCTACCCCCTAAAAACTTTGAAAGACGTGAAAAAAAATTCTCGAAAACGGTACCTACGATTTTGATTTAAAAATTCTAAAATGTAGCCTATTTAAATACAAATCTAACGATATAAGCCATTTCCCGGGAAAAATCTAGTTCATGAGAAAGTAGTCTTACATGAGGACGAAGAGAGGCTGGGTTCGATTCCCCGACGAGTAGTTATTTTTATGACAAATTTTGATAAAATGTTCAATAATGATTAAATTTACCTTCGAAAACTCGAAAACTAATCAATGGAAAATTCTGGCCTAAGTAATTATAAACTTTTATATGAGAAAATTTGTCTGAGTTGTCTCGTACCGATTTTTACTGGTCTTATATTACTTTGGTTTGTAAGTTTCATCGCACGTTTCTGTTACCCCAATTTTGAACCACTTCCCGTCTTTCAATCTTCCCCAAATTTTGCATATGGAATCAATTGAGGTGAAGAACCCAGAAAAAAAAAAAAAAAAAAAAAAAAAAAAAAAAAAAAAAAATGGTCTTATATTACTTTGCTTTGTAAGTTTCATCGCACACCTATTACCCCAATTTCGAAGCACTTCCCGTCTTTCGATCTTTCCCAAATTTTGCACATGGAAACAATTGATGGGAAGAATACAGAAACCAAAAAAAAATAAATAAATAAAAATAAATAAATAGAATAAAAAATAAATGTTGAATATAGGACCAGTTTTCAAAAATGGTATTTTTATATTAATTATTTTTCCTTCTTGTCTAATCTTCATCCTTCCTAACCCTACTTCTATCTTTCTCTTAGTAAATTACTGCTAATTATAAAGGAAGGCATTGTTCTAGAAAGTTGACCCGATATATTGGGTGCAAAACCGAGATCATAAATAGATCCGCATTCAAGATAGTTGTGTTTAACATCCCTCAACAGAGGTAAGGTCATCTGCATTAGGAAACTCACTTTGTACAATATGTCATGCCAAACCGATGTAAATTTGGTGTATAATCAAACCCCGTGACCGAAACATACCCCTGAACATACCTTCCTCATTAGGGTCTTTTGATATAAGTCGGCCTTGTTAAACAGTTTCTTTTATGGTCCAGGAGATAGCGTGCAAAAAAGTATCTGACTAACATCAAGCTAGAATTTTACATATTTTGAATTATTACAGACTGAGAATAATATACATTTTGAAAAGTTGTACTCAGGGGCCCCAAATATTATTCTTGAAACTTGAGGCCTTTATAAATATATATATATATATATATATATATATATATATATATATATATATATATATATATATATATATATATATATATATATATATATATATATATTATATATATAACATGATTTTTATGTTACACATATACATAAATCTAATGAGAGATACTAAAACGGGTAAAAAAATGCGATGTCATAGGTCTGGAAAAAACAAATTTTTAAATGAATAAAAAAAAAAAAATAGATATATTTCTTTACATGTTCTTGAAATACAAATAATAAAAAAGGAAAAAGCATTTAGGGGTTAACTGGTTCCAGTTACAGGGGAAAAACTGTAATATGAATACATAAATATGAAAAAGGGTTCTTTTAGTGCGAGGGATCAATTTTTACAAAAAAGTGTTGTTGTCACGTACTGCGAGATGTAAAAAAAAAGAAAACGAAAACCGCGGGCGGAGAAATGTAAATGGGGGTCAGTAGGGAATAGAAAGAGGTTGGGAGTTAGAGTGAAACCCGCAGAGCATTTGTGTGTTGCAGGAGGGTCGTGTTAGAAACGGGACCCTTTTTCCTTTTTCCCGGGACCTTGTAAGGCTTCCGTTTTATCCTCATCCCACTGGCTCTTACCTCTACCTTAAACATGAGAGTTTTCATTGTTAAATTAAATATTCATCGAGTTAGAAGAGAGTAACACTTGAGAACTAGAGAGAAGCTTCTACAAGAGAAGCCTTCATGCTTTATTTAGAGATAACAAGAAAGGTTAGGACTCGAGTGTTAAGTCTACTATCCCCACTTTTTTCCTCTCGTCTAATCTTCATCCTAACCTGCTTCCATCTTTCTCTTGGCTCATCCGGTCGGAAAAAATTTGCAGGGAGGACGCACCTGTTCAGGAAAAAGCCCCTTTCTTCCTCGAGCGTCGTCCCTAACATCCGTTTCAACTTATATTAAAAACAATAGTGAACTGCTAGACTTCTTGACGATTCTCTTAAAAGTGTTTCATGATTTTTTTTTTTTTTTTTTAGTTCTTCCTCTCACTGAATGTTATACATTTTTCATTTTTTTCTACTCTCTCTTCTTTTTAGGAGTATTTTACACTTCGTTAGATTTCTTCTTTTTTTTTTAATGGACCACGAAGAAAGTTCTAAAAATATAGTGTACTCCTCGCTTTTTGTGTTTTAGAGATAAAAAAGATATCATTTTTCTTTCTTTTTTTTATATTTAGTATGTAATACATTCTGAGCGATATTGTTACGGCTCGTTTAAAATTCTAAACTTTTTTCTTTTTTTTTTATTGAAATTTTTATAACCGGTTCAAACTCAAAATGGATACGAAATAAGACTTTTTTTTAGTTTTACGGATAGGAATGGAAGATTTTAAACCTTCAGCAAAAAAGGGAACATTGTGTTCACATGACATCCTTCCTTGGATTTAAATAACAAACAGGTCGCTCAAGTGAACTGAATATATAATGTTATTATCTCTCTCAGTCGACCCCCTTCCGACACATCGTACAAAGTAAACCAACAGTTAAATAAATGTTAAAGAGAATTTGTAAAATGCACATTGTTAAGAAAATAGCCTTAAGGAACGATTTTGAATAACACATCAGACGATTGTTTATAAATTTTTTTTAAATTAAATTATATATATAATTCTTTTTTTTCTCACTTAATTTTTATAATTTGCATATAAAAGAATCATTGGGATAAAAAGGGAACTTTCCTATGTTCACAATATAACCCACTTGAATAACAAAGTAAGTGTTCTTGTTTTATAATAAAAACCACTTTAGTAAGAGAGTACATTACAGCACCTCTAATGGTTCTATTTTGAGATGATAGAAAACTTTTCTGAAGGGGACTCGGCGGGATATAAGAACAAAGGGCTGTGCTATAAATAAAGTTAAGCAGCAAACACGGGTGTGGTCATGGTCATATTTGGGTGACCGCTGATCTTGGTTTCAATTACCGGACCGGGCCCCCTGCTTGGTTTTCACCCAGCGTCGCTATATAAATAGGTAGTATAAACAACCAGTTAGTTGGGACTTCACATAAGTCCCAACTAACTGGTTGTTTAAACTAATTATAAGGTTTAAACAGCTGATGGAGTGTCACAATAACCCCCGTGCCATCCATTATGTAAATAGTTATAAGCCCTTTGGCAGGCCTAAGCTCTCCAGGGACTGTTGAGTGTTGAGCCACGGAGTAAGTTAGTAAAGTTTCCAAACTATTGAGCAGGGTATTTTGCCAGGGCGCCGGTGTCAGAAGGTGCTTCATATTTTTGAATTTAAGAACAAGAGAACATTTGCTCGTAGGATGCAAACAATATATATATATATATATATATATATATATATATATATGAATAAATTCTCGACCGTAAATATAAACAAAAACAAACAAAACTCAGGTTTCGGTCACAAAAATCGTCACTATATTACAATCTCGACGTTTCGGTTTTTACTTAAAACCTTCTTTAGGGGTAAAAACAAACGAAATACAAAAAACCCATGAAACAACACACATGACTAAGAAGCTACCGGAAAACTACTTCACAATAAATATTAATCCAACACCTAAACTCACCGTAAAACATCTAAACAACGACCCAATAAATAAAAAATTCTCACGCGTCAACACGTATATATACGGAGAGAAACCGCAGCCTCCTTGATAAAAACATACGACATAATTTTTTTTTTTAAATTTATTTATTTTTTCAACAGCCTTTTAAAAATCCCCCCCCCGGTATTTTCTAAAATAGGAAATAAATTATTAATTTGGCACAAAATACAACTAATGAATTAAAGTCATCTTTATCAAAAGAGAAATACGAACTTACATACAGGAAGTTTATTAAATATTTTTTTCGGTATTTATAATCCAACAATCGTAGATAAAGTACGGTACGCATTTCGTGCGAAAACTGCATTTTGCTTTGCTCGTGTGGTTTTACTACCCTCGCTGTCGCTCGGGTGCAAACTCCACACTCGCATGCAAAATGCTACTTTTCGCACTAGACGCATCCTACTTGCTGAGAACATGAGAGTTAATGAACTATTTTGCTTCCGAGCTTACCGAAGGTAACGGAAGCTATGTGATCGTTCTGAAGAACGAAAAAATTTTAGGTCTCCGATTTAAAAAATTCCAAGACAGAAATCCGTTTCAGACATCAGGGAACATTTTTGGTTCCGTGTCTGTCTGTCGGTCTGTCGGTCTGTCGGTCTGTCGTTCAATTTTTGCGAACCACCATATCATCAAAACTACACGTCCAATTTTAATGAAATTTGGATGGTAGGTCATAATTAGCCCATTGTTGGTCCCATATAAGTTTCAACCTTCTGCGCTTATTTGTTTGTCATCCACATGCCCACAATCATACATTTATTTACAGCCATATCTTTAAGAGTAATCATCTGATTTTTATGGTTTGTCGAAAGTAGCCTGCAGGTAACACCTGCCTAATTTCAACCTTCTGCGCACTTTAAATCGTGCTAAATTAATATGTCTTATATTATAAAGCCGCATGGCTAACTGACTCACTGACTGACATTAATGTTTACCCACTTCCAGAAGAGCTAGAGACTTGTGGTTTGCGCCATTCGACGCGCAACGTCCATATTGTGGACCAAAATAATTATACAAAGTTCACTTTTCCCCCTCCTTCCCCCCTTAAAAAAATAAAAATGGGTGACTTGATTTTTAAGCTGGTTTGGGGGCTTATTGCGGCTAAACGGTAAGTCGTATTAGAAAATGGGTAACACAAGTGGTGACTGATTTTAAAAGATCTACAACTTTAGTCCTATGAGTTTTTGTCGTATCATCATCGGTTGTACCCTAGATGGTGATAATTTTGTTATCTTTTGGTTTTATTTTTTTCCATTTTTGTCTTTGAATGGCCATAGTTTCTAAAATAGTTGGCCGATTTTATTTCTGATTGCGGCGATTGAATCTCACACTAATGCTCTTTAAATTGAGTATATTTCATTTCATTAGTTCATCCTACTTGCTGAGAACATGAGAGTTAACTTTTTCCTGTGCGCCGTGTCACGTGACCACTTTTTTTTGTTTTTAATATTGTGTCGTATATCATTTTAAAGGCCTTGATATGTACATTAAAGCTATTTTATTTGTTGATTTTTTTAAAATTTTGTACATATACTTTTGTACCGATTTATAATTTTGTTGTAGATTAAAGGGTTTTAATACTTTTTTGATATTAGGTTTTTTATTTATATGTATTTATTAGTTAAATGAATGCCCTTTTGTATTGTTTCTTTTTTAAAAATATAACTTTGGTACCTCAGAGTACAGGGGTACAAATGTTAAAGTTAATCTTTTATAATATGATGTATATCGTTGAAAAGCTCTTGCATAGTAGATTAATTTTTGTTATATTCTATTTTGTGTTATTTTTAGTTTTGAGGGGGGTAAAATAAAAAAAAACTGTTTATACAGCGGTTTCTACGATTTGGTTGCAGTTTTATATTTTTTTTTTTATTAAATTAATTATATGTGCGCTAACTTTTGGTGCTTGTTGGAGGCTTTGTTTTTCCAACAAATGTTTAAATTTCTTCAACTTTATTAAATAATATACTGGAACAGTGCCGCGCCGTTCCAACTTTTTGATTATGTCTATCGAGATATTTTTCTTAATTTGGTCTTTTCTTTGCGAGGAAGCTATGTGCCACATTAATTGGCAGAGTATTTTTAAATAAATTTTTATTTTGATGAACATGAGAGTAGCAAAGACCAATCAAACAAATTTAAAATATTTTCAATTTTGTGATTTTAAATTTTAACTTATCCATGTACCATGTTTTTTTCTTTTTTTTTTAAAGAAGAAATAGTAGGTGAGTGATTCTAATGTAGGAATGAATACGGGGTTGGTTTTCTTAGATTTAAATTGAATTAGCTGAGGCTTGTGTTTATCCGGAGCTCTTAATTTAGTTATCCTTCCAACTCTATCCTTTCCCTGCTTTCTTCTTCAACCTTAACTTAATTATCTAAGCCTCAAGTCCTTACTTATACTTAGCTCTACATTCATTCTAAGCCTAATTGTTACACACTAACAATTAGAGCTTCCACATAACTTAATCTACAAATGAATCTAGTAAAAGTAATCACAAAAAACCACAATTTAGTTAGTTCTTTCGAAATTTTATAGAATCTCGGATAAAATTCAAGACGAAAGCTCAAGAAAAGTTTAGTTTCAACCCCTAACAAATAACTAATACAGTAGGACCCTGTTAATCCGTACGAATGCAGGCAGAAGGTCGTCCGGATCAACGGGATTTCCGGATTAGCAAGGTTTTTTTTTAAAAAAAACTTACAACTTTTTTCCGGATTAGCAAGGTTTTAAAATAATAACGTAAAACATTTTTAAAAAAAATTGTATATAGATACTGCATTTGTATTAACATATATATGGCTAAATTAAATGTGTACAGCATTAACGTGATATGTAATTAGTAATTACAAATGTAGGATGAATATACATAATATATTCTATCAGGATGAACATACATGTACATTCCTATCAGTTTCTAACATGTAGCTAGACTGACCACACCTTTTAACTTTACATTTTTCAGTTCATTTAACAAGTCATTGTGCACAGGGTAAGTGAGAATATTCGTAGAAGCGATTTGCGATATAAATTTCATTGTTACGGGCTTTCAGTCACCATGAAGAACCGTCTGGATAACCAAAGGTGCTCAAGAACCGTTCTTATTAAATGAAAGAAACAAAGTTCGATTCATTGACATGTTAAATATGCACCTGGAGAGGAGTAAAAAGTAGTTTTACAGGCAGATGAAGATAATGACAAGTCCATTTTTACCATCAGATGCAGTAGACCACGCTCGTTCAAGAATCGTTGAATTCCCGAGCAGAACATATTCTTTGAAAAATGTGGGAGAGGTAAAAACGCAGATGTCATATTTATGTATTCAAAGATTTCCTACGGAGCACAATCTGGGCTT
Source organism: Gerris lacustris (assembly GCA_951217055.1). Taxonomy (NCBI): domain Eukaryota; kingdom Metazoa; phylum Arthropoda; class Insecta; order Hemiptera; family Gerridae; genus Gerris; species Gerris lacustris. Next base: position 55,851,206 of record OX578283.1, on the reverse strand, counting down.
GAATTTTTCAAGCTTTCAGTGGTTGTAACACTACACTGATCTGGAGGTCATTTCCGAGGTCGCAAATTTAGATTTATCATTAACCATTCGTAATATACAACATAACAAACAATCAAAACTAACTTATTTGATGTACAGTAAAATGTACCATTTTACTGGATTAAGGGTCTTGGGTTCGATCCCGCAATGCTTTGGTGCTCTGAATTACACGGCTCAATGATGATCGCGACACTCGGTTTAGTGGTACATTGTACAATGGTGTGGTTTGTGAAGTGGCTGGAACTCTCTACCACGGAGATTAGTAAAATTGTACCAAATTGCTAGGTTCAAATACCTAAGTAATTTGGCTTCGCCTTATAACCATTATCACCTTAGATACTTATAACATTTTTATTATTCAATAAAATGTAAACTGCCTACGAGTATAACTAAAAAAATATACAAATGGCATGGCTCCAGGAGTCCAACCTCTAACATACAAAATTCACTACTTATATAACGCTGGTAAAAGATAATGGTTCTTGAATGGTTTAAGGTACTCTCCTCTCAGGTTAAACAGTTATCAAATAAAGTCAAGTACATTCTGTGTTTTATTTCAAGTTGTAGACTAATAAAATATAAAACTACACGTTATTTAGTGAAGTTACTAAATTATTAAAACTTGGGAAGTGGATGAAAACACAACTTGTTAACTTAAACTGAGAAAAGCAAACATTACTAAGCACAACTCCTTAACACGCTGATAAAATTACCCAGTTTTCAGTTTTGTTTGTCTTTAAAACAATTTTCTCTTCATATTGTTCTAAAGCCCGTGTTTTCGCATCTACACCCCCTCCTCCTCACCCCCTCTCCCCTTACGTTTACTGTTGAGTGTTTTGAATTTTCCAGAATTGCTTTTCAAAACACTTCGAGTTCAATTTTACCCTCCGTTCTAAAAAAAACATAAACTAAAACAAATTTTCTTTTTGAAGTGTATTTGTAATATTTGTATGCAATTACATTTTGACAAAAGTTGGGTTGAAATAAGTGCGTGTTAAAATATCATGGATATATACATACAAACACACACACACACACATACATATATATATATATATATATATATATATATATATATATATATATATATATATATATATATATATATATATATATATATATATATATATATATATATATATATAAATGTTTCCTCGTTATATTTTTTTCCCTTCTGTCCGAGATATTTCAAACATTTTTGTCGGAAGTTGTTGGATTTCCCTCCGAGCTAAGTTGGTCGAAGGACGAAAAAGGATATTGAAAACTCGATTTTCACAGGATCCCAGGGGAAAGTTTTGTACGGGTTCCAAGTCTAAGGACCTAGTAAACGTAGACCCCGCCCCTTCAAACACCACAACCACCCCAAATTCCCTTTGCGGGTTTCAGCCTATCTCTAAGTCTCTCAACAGAAAATTTCAAAACCAACTGAGAAAAACTCTTCTTTTTTTCCTGAAATGTGCCTAAAGGCATTCTGGAAAAAATCTTTCCTTTTTTTTAGAAAGTTTTTATTCAAAAGTCTAACTTGAACGACTAACATACTCTGGTATGAAGAAAAAAAAAAATCGTATCACACACTGTATACTTTTTTCTATAAACAGATTTGAAGAATTTTAAAGCATTTTCTCACTTTATAAAATATACCAGACTAACGCACAGTTATTTGTTTACTAGAGAAAGAGTCCTCCCTAGATGTAGATATTGTAACGACATACTGACTGTTCCACACCTACTTATAGACTGCCCACAGCTAGAACTTTTACGAAAACACCACAATTTACCAGAGACTATGATACAGTTATTAGGAAATGAAAGCAACACAGTATTAAAAGTTTTACTATGCCTTAAAAACACGGATTATTACAACGAAATATAAATTTTTAAGTAAGACGGGCTATTAGGACGTTTTAATGTTATCAACATTTCTATATAGTTAGGTTTGAGGGAACAATTAGTTCCCTAACATGATCAGGGTGTTAATAACCTTAGCCGTCAAACACCCATTAATAAAACAATAACAATAACAATAAAATATAACAAAAATACAAGAATATAATTGAAAAACACATCTTCTGCCTTATAGTTAGCTATTACTTGTAAATCTTTGTAATATAGGCTTGTTTTTTCTTCGAGGAAATTAATTTTAATATTAAATTATACTGAAGTAAAGGGAACAGACCTAAATAAATAGTGACTATCTATAGACGCGCTGGTGAATTGCCACGAATAAAATAACTAGGAAAATAAATAAAGTTATGGTTTAGGAGAAATTGTTAAAGGCCTGAAGATCCCTCAAAGGAGGTGAAATATAACCAAAAACGGAATGAATTGAAGTTATTAATACCCTAAAGACCTGAATAAGAATAACCACAGTAAATCTTTGTTAATTAAATATTAAAATTTAATAATATTACTTACTGATGATACCCTAAAAATGCAATGTTTGCATCCTTTATCCAAGATGGTAACATCTTGAGATGGTAAATCTTGGGATAGCACATTGATTCTTGCCACTTTCTTCTGTAAACACCTTTTGGTAAATTTGGTGAAATATATCATATACATGGTGGGCAAAAAAACTGCACATTTTTGAACACTTATAGCTCAGCTTCTATAATAGATAGAGATATGGGGTTTGCAGAGTCTGAAAACTACAATATTCTACTTTAAATTTCATTCCTATAGCTTAACAAACTATTAGGTGAAAACAATGCAATGACGGTTTGAATTAGGGTTTTAAAAAAGTCGTAGTCCGGGTAGTAATCGTTGTCTGGTATTTTAGTTTTGATAGAATAAATGATCGCACCTCCCCCGGAAAATTTTTAAAATCTAGGATCAAATTGGTGAGTTTTTAGAGCATTTGAGGTTAATTTTCTAGATAGTTCATCCTTGGGATTTTTATTTGAAATGTAAAAGTTTTGTAAATAAAGTTTAAACAAAATTTTATGTCACGTTTTTAAAACGTTTAGAATTTTTTAACAGCATTATAGTAGGCCTAGGCCATGACTAAAAGTAAATTATTGCTTATATTATAACTTAGGCCATCATAAAATAACATAATTACGTCATGAAGCAAAATTATTAAGTTACATTTTCCCAGGGCGACCCCCCCCCCCTAATCGCCACTACTAGTTGATAAACTTCGAAAGAGGATTCTTCGTGCCTGGGATGATATGCGTCAATCAACTACTGATGGCCATATCCCAACGGAGAAGGAGAGTGCAGGCTGTCGTTAATAAACTGGGAGGATATATTGAACCATAGAACAAATAAAAATGTAAATTACACCTTTTTTTTTTTTTTTTTTTTTTTTTTTTTTTTTTTTTTTAAATTTTATTACATTCATTTTTTAAATACATTTATTTTATCAAAATTACCCGAACAATGACTTTTATTAAGACCCTAATTCAAACCACCATTTCATGGCTTTCACCCAATAGTTTGTTAAGTTATATATATGAACACAATTTGTGTAGTGAGAGACACCAAGGGATGTGCCACGCAAGCGTGACACATAGGAACTGTTCCAACATTAGACTATACGTCACAAAGAAGTTGGCTCGGCATTACGCCATGTCCTGCATCGCGTCCGACTAATCAGGGGCCCAACGATGTCCACCCGCCGGTGTGAGAGCACGCTCATCTCTGATAAAGCCCTATACCTGATCATCTTGAGTTGGTATAGGTCTAGAATTGGGTGGGCATCGTCGGGTCCCTGATGAGTCGGACGCGACGAAACGATGCAGGACATGGCGTAATGCCGAGCCAACATCTTTGTGACCTATAGTCTAATGTTGGAACAGTTCCTATGTGTCACGCTTGCGTGGCACATCCCTTGGTGTCTCTCACTACACAAATTGTGTACCTTATTGCAGTGTGCAAAAACACGGTATTACATTGCTGATTTATAGATATGAAATTTAAAGTAGATGAATGTTGTTTTCAGACCCCGCAAACCCCATATCTCTATTTCAGAAGCTGAGCTATAAGTGTTCAAAAATAGGCGGATTTTTTTTTGCCCACCCTGTATATTTTATATTTAAACTTAATTTTACATTCTCCACCACTTGGGGTTCAGTAATAAGTAATAAAACGATATGATTTAAATGTAGAATTTTTAGGGAAATCTGAATAATTGATGGACTATTATGTAACTACCAACATAACCTACATATCTGGTTTAAGTCCCAGTGTGATGGGCCTGATGAGTTCACACCTCACGAGTTCACACTGATGATCACATCATCAAGCGGACGGGTAAGTAGCCGAGCCTTCCATCCACTAATGATCAAGGTTCTGTTAACCGGGAAGAAACAGAAAATACAATTTAAAATTAGTAATTTAATATTTTCATGATTGATCATATATGGTGTCATGATTGCTTTTATTGTTTCAGGCTCTTGGACAGTAGCAGTGCATTTTTCGTGAATTAACAGTGCTGGGAATATTAGTTCTTCTAGTGCTTAGATTATAGTGCCAAGAGTTAGTGCTTCTAATGAGTGAGTAAATAATAACGGAGCGAGAAATCGTAATAGTATCTCTAGTTCGTGATTTGGAGTGCATATATAATAGTGTATAATAGTGCTACTAGTGCGTATAGTAGGGATTCAAAACTGCGAATAATTTAATGCTTTATCGAGTGACACAAAATTGTACATAGTTTCTTTAAAATTAACGGGATATTATTTTTAGAAGCTTTTATAAATTGCGATGAGCTTTAACATTTTATTCCTTGGTAGACGCGTTAACGAAGTCGTCAGATTCTTCAGATTTAATAATTGGTATGTTCAGAATTTCTTTATTATTAGTATTATTTTTATTTATATATTTATTAAAATGGTGTTTCTTTAATATGAAATTGAAATAGAAATGTCCTTTCCTCCGCTTTCCAGGACATACTTATTTCTAGTAAGAATTCTTCTGCTTTAGGTCAGTGTTTAGACTCGAGGACGTAAACCTAAAGATTCATATTCGATTCCCAGTGGTGCGGGGTTGCAATTTATAGTGCTTAGACTTGAGGACGTAAACCTAAAGATTCATATTCGATTCCCAGTGGTGGGGTAGCCATTTTACCTACTTTTTATCTTTTATTCAACTCTTTAAGTTGAATTCACTGGAAATAATCACTAAGATCACTTTTCATTCACCAAAATTAATATTTTTAGTTGTGGACATCAAATATAGTTATTTATGCATCTAGGGAGTAAAGTTAGCCATTATTCCTTAAAGAGTCTAATTCCCTCGGCTTCGCCTCGGGAATTAGACTCTTTAATTCCCGAGGCGCAGCCGAGGGAGATAATTATCGCGAGGGGAATAATGGCACTTTACTCACGAGGTACATACAATATTTTATCTCCAGTAGGAAGAAAATACACATTTTCGTCCATTGCACAGTTATTATTTTAATAAATAACAATAATTATTAACAATTTTAATAGCAGATATAAGAGATTCAATATTAAAAACAAATAAGAATTGGAATTAAACTCAAATAGAAGGTTATTCAGATGAAGGTTATAAACAAAGATAAACATGGTCAAAAAAGCGCAGTGCCGCCAACCTGATTTTAACAACTTCATTACATTAGCCAATCATTTTCTACTATTTATAAAATAATTAAGTGTAACGTTCCCAAAACTTAGGGCAAACAAGAGCTACCCTTCCCGGGTTGTTGGTAGCCCCTCCTAGCTCAGTGGAGTGGGGGTGGGATTTACTTGTTCCAAAAATTTAATTTGTGAAAGGGGCGCCACGTTATTTTTGTGAAAATAACGAAAAACGTAATAAAAAAGAAAAATTTAGAATAAAAAAAAAAATGTTTAAGTATATTACAAAAAAAAAAATATAATTCCTACTATAAGTGGCTTGGGATATTCTGATCAGGAATATCCCAAGATCAAATTATATAAAATAAAAAAAAACTATCTTACTTGAGATATAAAAAAAAAATGAGTATAAAATAATTATAATTTTATCCTCGGCGTTGAAAACTGGCTTCGATGGGGTCCGTTGGGCGACGAGCCGCAAGTGGTAGCGATGTCCAAACTGATCGCCGTCGCAAAGCGGCGCTCCAAAAATCGCAGGTACAGCGGTCCAGATGTTGAGGGTGAGTTTAAAAACAAAGGGGCAATTGCGAGGAAAAGAGGCAACCGGTCTCGACTCAGGCCTTAGTCGCCATCGAGACAACGGCCATTTCATAAAACTTGCCTCCGGTAACGGAACACAAAAAGGCAGCCGTTCCTACACCTCTCTGGGGTAACTCCCGGAGGTAACTGCCCGGCACGTGCCGACGTTCCAGCCCTACTCCTCTCTTCACATACGTATCTTAACCATAACAATAACAAATATCAAGTTAAAGAAATAAATAAGATAAAATAAAAATGATTCATATCTCTTTCTAGGAGGCGTCCCTACTAGAAATTGATATGAAAACAAAATAGGCCTTTTACAGAACGCGTCCACTCTGCAAAAGGATATAAAAAAAATAAAACAGTAGATACTCTTTCATAAAAGATAAACATATAGATTTATAATTATATAATAAAGGAATAAATATAGATATTTCAAATAAAAGATAGAAGGCAAGATAGTTAAAACTGGAGAGAAATAGAAAAGCAACGCCGCACAATGTAGACATTCTTTCCTAGGAAAAGCATGGCTACATTCAGACCTTCTCCTCCTGAAGAAAAAGAGAAAAGACAGAGAAAAACGAAATTATAAAAGAAAATGAAATAAGCTTGCAAAAAAGAATAATTAAATCTTTCCTAACAAACAAAAAAAACTTAATCCAAAGTCGGAACCTCCTTAAGGTCCTTGACATGCCACCTGCCAACCGGTTTTCCAGCATTGTCTTCCAGCTCGTAGATGAGATACCCAATCTTCTTCCTGATTCTGAACGGTCCAACATATTTGGGGCCAACTTTGCCGAAAATTTGTCTACTTTCTTGGACTGTTGAAAATTCTTGTGGAGAACAGACTGCCCAACTTGAAATTCAACATGTTTTCTACGCAAGTTGTAGTACCTTGCATTCGTCTCATAAGCCTTCCGAAGCTTCTCAGGCAATGCTTCTCTGATCCTCGCCAAGAAAGCATGACGAGCTTTCAAACGGTCTTCCTCCTCGACCTCCTCATCTACCTTAGGCTGATCTCCTCTCAAGGTCATCTCTTTACCATAATTAAGGAAGTATGGAGTTCTGCCCGTCACTTCATGCACTGCTGTTCTAATAGCACAGATAAACTTATTCAGTTGGCGATCCCATTCCTTGTGATCTTTGACAAAGGCGATTATAAGAGTTTTTATCACCCGGTTGACTCTTTCTGTCGGATTAGCTTGGGGATGGTAATAAGCGTTAAAGACACACTGGCAGCCGTAATCTGCGAGCAGATTTTGAAACATTTTGCTAACGTACTGTTTCCCATTGTCACAAAGGACAGTCTTCGGAACTCCATAGGTAAGAAAGACATCATCTTCCATATGCTGAGTTACCGCCTTTGCCGTCGCATCACGAAGAGGTCGAGCAACGACGAACTTGCTGAAGTAATCAGTGGTTACCACAATATAACGATTGCCTTTAGTAGAACGGGGCAAAGGACCCACAATATCGGTGGACACCATCTCCCACGTATCACTCACTGACCGCTGCATTCCATAAAGTCCAGCTGGTTCGCCTGGCTTCGTCTTGGAACGAAGACAAACAAGACATCTTTTGACATATTGGGTAACATCACTCTTCATCCGTGGCCAGTAGTATGACTCAGCTATTCGAAAGTAGGTCTTGAGTACTCCCATATGTCCAGCTAAAGGGGTGTTGTGACTTTCTTCCAATACTTTCGCGCGCAAATCCTTCGGCACAACTTGTCTCCAGCCGTAAGTATCGTGGACCTTAGTCCGCTTCCAAAGTAGAATATGCTCAATTTTCCAGTTTTCAAACTGCAACGGATCCTCGCTGACGTTAAGCACCATCTTCTTATACCATGCATCATCGGTAGGTACGTCTAATTCCACCAAACACACACAGTCCGCAAAGTCCATGGCTCTAGATAGAGCATCCGGGACAACGTTATCTTTTCCCTTCCGATGAAGCAACTCGTAGTCGTAACCTTGTAAACGCAGGGCCCATCTTGCAAGTCGTCCTGTCGGGTCTTTTAGGTTCTCTAACCACAAGAGAGAATGGTGGTCCGTTATCACCTTAAAATGATAACCATCCAAATAAGGCCGAAATTTCTCAACGTTCCAGATCACAGCCAAGCATTCGCGTTCAGTAGCTGAGAAGTTCCGTTCCTGTTTGGTTAATGTTCTAGATGCATAAGCAATAACATGTTCCCCGTCTTCGAATTCCTGGGTTAACACTCCGCCAACACCTACAGCAGACGCATCGGTTTGTAAAGTAAATGGTCGACTGAAATCAGGACAAGATAAAATTGGTGCAGACGCCAAACACTCTTTGATGTCCTTAAAAGACTTATCTACCTCATCTGACCAAACGACTTTGCTATTCTTCTTCGTCATCGCAGTCAACGGGGCTATTCTGGTAGCAAAGTTGGGCACGAAACGTCTGTACCATGAAGACATCCCAATGAACCTGCGAAGTCCGCGCACAGTCCGAGGAGGAGGATATTCACAAATCGACGCAACCTTATCAGAGTCAACATGAAGTCCACGTCCGTCAACAACGTAACCTAAGTATTTAAGGTTGTTTTTGAAAAAGTGAGACTTCTCTTCGTTTATTGTTAGATTAGCTGCCTTCAAACGACAAAGAACCTCTTCTAAGACCCGCATGTGAGTTTTGAAATCAGGAGCCACGATTATGATGTCGTCTAGGTACACAAACACGTAAGGCTGTAAATCGTAGCCAATGACGCGATCTATGAGTCTTTGCCACGTGGCAGGCGCGTTGTGTAACCCAAACGGCATCCGAGTGAACTCAAACAAACCCCGACCAGGAACAACGAAGGCGGTCTTCTCCTTTGATGCTTCATCGAGTTCGATCTGCCAGTATGCCGACTTAAGATCAATTGAAGAGAGGAATTTAGCGTTACGCAGCATATCTAGGATGGTGTTCACACAAGGCAGAGGATACGCGTCTCTTTTCGTAACTCTATTCAATTTTCTGAAATCAACACACGTCCGGTAAGTGTTATTCTTTTTCTTCACTAGGAGAACTGGTGAACTCCAAGGGCTCTTCGAAGGCTTTACAATCCCTTGTTCAATCATCTCGTCCATCTGCTTATAAAGCTCTTGCATTAAAATTGGAGAAAAATTGTAATATCTTTGCTTGATTGGTGTGGCATCCCCGGTATCAATCACATGTTTCACAAGAGGAGTAGTGCGAAGACCTCTACCACCTTCACTTCTACAACGCGTCAGCATATTATCCAGCTGGGCATTTTGTTCTTCGGTGAGAGCTGTAGGAACACACTCAGTTTCCATCGCAGCAGTCTCAGCAAGAACTTGCGAAAATTCCCAGGTATCACTTTTGACATCAGGAACAATTCCCAATTGCTTCCAAAAATCAATCCCTAGGATAATGCTCTGGGATAAGCTAGGAACCACTAGGACTGCAAGACAACATGTTCTACCTTCTAAGTGAATCTCTAACTCACACTGCCCAAGAACTTCAGTTCGACTCCCATCCGCAACAACGACATGTCGAACAAGCACTGGCAAAAGGTGAGCTCCTTTACTTCTTAATTTCTCCCAAAACTTCCGATCAATTAAGCTCCTCGACGCACCTGAGTCTAACAAACCTCTACATCTCATACCTAGAATGGTGACGTCAACGTAGTAACGAGGATCACACGGGTTGTATGTGAATATGTAAGAAGCTTCCGGAACCCGTCTGCAAAAATCCGCAACATGACGCAACCAACTAAGCCATTCATCAGTGGTCGTAAAAGAATTGAACGGCGATCCCTGAAGTCGACCACTTACTTCCGGGTCGCTGCTAAGTTTCCCTTCTTCGACGAAGAGCATCTTGGACAGTCTGGTCTTATTATTCCTGGAGCTCCACAACCGTAACATTTTCTTTCACGCTTGGGGCAGTCTTTATAAAAATGACCCTCTCCACACTTCCAGCAAGATACGCCCTTCTTATCTTTCACGTTTGAAGTACTGGGAACAGAAACTTCATGGACTCTTACTGGCTTGGAGCGAGACCAATCCTTCCCTAAATCTCTTTTGCTCTTGTAGGCTAAGTCGGGTTCTAATAGGTCTCTTTTGCCAGAAATAGGGGCTTTATAGTGTTCCACTCGTTGCCGGCATTCTTCGAGGCGCTTACAATAACCAGTCAGTTGTTGAATAGTCGTAATCAATTCAATATGCAATCCTAATTTCTCTTGATAAAACGGTAGGATATTCTTCAGTAAAATTTTTACTTTTTCTGATTCCTTAGGGGCCTCAGTTAAACGGTTAAATAAGTTAATCATTGTGGCTATGTAGATAGTTATCGACTCGTCAGGACCCTGAGACCTACTCCGTATCTCGTCCCATAGAGCATCGTCATAGTCAGCTGGAAGAAATTCCTCTTTTAAACGCTTGACCAACTGAGCCCACGATCCAATTTCACCACGATAAGCCCTAAACCAAATTAAAGCAGAACCTTCGAATAGATCTACAGCTGAATTCCATAAGTCCCTATCAGTCATGCCTCGGGCAGTCTTCAACTCGTCGATCCGTTCGATAAAGTTTGACAAGCTTGAGTCTGTCACATTACCCGAAAACCTGACTCCCCATTTAGCTACAGGTATGGTGGGTCTTAAGGCCCGCTGTAAAGCTGGTAGGTCGACACGGCTTTCCTCAGCCTCAGTCAGCGTTCCGACTGGAGTGCACTGTTGGTTTGTTAATAACTGAGTCGAAGGGCCTGCCTGGTTAGGTGTCGAGGGAAGTTCCTGTACTCCATCATCACTAACCGCAGTTTGACTCGTTACTCCTCTAGTAGAAGGTTGACACTTATTGTTTAGCTCATCAGTGAGTTCTAGAATTTCTCGAATCATGGAAGATTGTTCCGCAGCGCTCTCCTCACTATCGGCGGTGATGTGACGTAACCGATTTAAGATATGAAGGGAAACAGTTTCGACCTTCCGCCAAGTTGAGTCGCCTCGCCTACCAGTATAACTTTCGACGATATTCTCTAATTCGGCGTATATCTTCTTGCAATACTCCATCTCAGATGCAAAATCAAAGTTTGACTTCTTAGACGGTGACAGCAACACCCCACTAAAAGGTAAGTTATTAAGACGTCGGAAAGTTTTACGCATTTCAGTGACTAAGGTCAAGTCAGTGACGCCGCGCAACGCAAGCTCCCACTCGAGTTGTTCTTTATTGAGACGTTCTGGATCCATGATAAAAGTTGTTCCAAAAAAGAAGAAAAATAACCAGAAAAAAGACAATCAGAAAGTAAAAGATAAAAAATATATAAAAAAATAAATCCTATCGAGTCTTACTAAGTATAAAATTGTGTAAGATAAAATATAAAGTACGGGTAAGATAATAATGTAATATAGTAAAAGATAGTAAATAAAGATAAAGCTATAAAATAAGCTTAATTTATCCTAGTAACAAAAGTATACTAATCAATTAAATATCTTACTAACAATATTTATAATCATAAGTCAGTAGAAAAAAAAAATATTTCTCTAATAGAGAAGGAGAACACATTTCTCAAATACAAAAAAAAAATTTAAGTTATACAGTCAAAATTTTTTAAGAAATTTGGAAAGAATAAAAAAAATTAACAATAAGGAAAGACTAAATAATAAAATACCTAATGATAACTAAGCCAAACTTTTATATTCAACCAAAAGAAATTAAAATAGCCTGTACTCGTATGATTAATAAAAATACTCTTTCCAAATAATATAATAAAATAAACACAAGAGATTATCCAAGAATTAAAAATAATTATTATGCTTCATTTAAATAATAATATAAACAACATCGGCACATTCCAATCTGTAGGTAAAGATAATTGAAGTGTTTACAATTAATTAACAAATTAACGGCATACGGTAGGTCAGGTTCCAAGTTCACCGTGATCCACTATCAACCTCTCTTCACGGCACAGAACTACATGTTCTCTAGTGAAGAGATAACCTGAAATGTGCTAATCTGTAAAATCAGTGTAAAATATGTTACTATGAGTTTTATTATTGTATAATTATTGTATATTAAATTTTAATAAAGGTATTATTAATAAAAAAAAAAAAAAAAAAAACCAATACTACCAGAACATATTATGTATAGTAATTTATGTATATATTTAAATTATTTATAACTGAACAGTTAAAATTATCATCTGACCGAGTCTCAAATAAAATAAATGTAATTGATGTTAAAATGAATATAATTTCAATTATAAAATTAATCAAATAACAAAATAGAAAGGTTCTAAAAAAATCTAATTTCCTTGACAAGTTACCATTCAAAATTATTGGAATTCTTTAAACCTCTAACAAAATTAAAAATCATTTCAAAGAAAGCAATAATAGAAAATAAAATTATGACATATATCATATATTACTCAAAGCCTGAGACTGAGAAATCAGAATTAATTAGTTAACAATTAATTAGTATTAAATGTAAATTTAAATTAAAAAAAAGTTCATTCTAATAAGTACTCTTAAAATAATAATGTCATACAATCAGTTATTTGTATGTATAAAAAAAATTAAAGATTACTTATATAAATTATAAAACCAAAATATAATACACTTCAACTAGATTTGTTGGATTATTTTTAACAACTTTTAGATCAGAATAATTATAATTATAGATCAAATAAAAATAAGAAAACACCATATAGGTATGCTATTAAAGGTCTGGTCGTAGCAAAATTATAGGTAAAATTTAAATAAATGAAAAAATAAAAGTAAACAAACTAAATTTCTATAATAAGTATATGGTTCCAAACCATACTAAGATGTAGTATAACACCTTTGTTAAGAAAAACAATAATAAATTATTCTATTTAAAAAATGATTAATTAATCTTAAACAAAAAGTATTCTATTTTAACTGTAAAATATTGCCTACTCCAAAATAAAATTATTCTAATTATTCTGATTACCATAATTAGCAAAATAAATTCTAAATATAAAACTATAAATTGTAGAGACCAGCAATAGTTAAAACTACTATTAAATAAGTATGTACATAAAATACTGTAAGCAGAAATATAATGTATACAAAATTGAAAATGAGATATTGTTCCTAACTTTAATTATATAAATATCTCTCTATATTATGTATATATTATGTAAAATTATTGGAAAAGTTAAAATCAAGCAAAACAAAATTATCAGTCAGAATCCTGATAGTAATAAAATATGAATTATACTATTTATATAAATAATTCATCAAAATTTAAATTAGAACATATCAGTACATATATAAAATGTAAAAAAAAACTTGAAAATAATACTCAGCACACAAATAAATAAGTGGAGTAATAATAATTCTTATCGATTCAGAAATGACCATATAATATTTGCCGACGGCAAAATCTTTAGAGTGAACAGTTGAAGAGAAAATTATAAATAATTACATAATTTATGCACACATAAAGATGCATATATGTTTATATTCATAAAAAAAATACAGAAGTACACAAATAAAAATTTGGAACAAATTTAAGCCACACGCTCCGGGCGACAATGTAACGTTCCCAAAACTTAGGGCAAACAAGAGCTACCCTTCCCGGGTTGTTGGTAGCCCCTCCTAGCTCAGTGGAGTGGGGGTGGGATTTACTTGTTCCAAAAATTTAATTTGTGAAAGGGGCGCCACGTTATTTTTGTGAAAATAACGAAAAACGTAATAAAAAAGAAAAATTTAGAATAAAAAAAAAAATGTTTAAGTATATTACAAAAAAAAAAATATAATTCCTACTATAAGTGGCTTGGGATATTCTGATCAGGAATATCCCAAGATCAAATTATATAAAATAAAAAAAAACTATCTTACTTGAGATATAAAAAAAAAATGAGTATAAAATAATTATAATTTTATCCTCGGCGTTGAAAACTGGCTTCGATGGGGTCCGTTGGGCGACGAGCCGCAAGTGGTAGCGATGTCCAAACTGATCGCCGTCGCAAAGCGGCGCTCCAAAAATCGCAGGTACAGCGGTCCAGATGTTGAGGGTGAGTTTAAAAACAAAGGGGCAATTGCGAGGAAAAGAGGCAACCGGTCTCGACTCAGGCCTTAGTCGCCATCGAGACAACGGCCATTTCATAAAACTTGCCTCCGGTAACGGAACACAAAAAGGCAGCCGTTCCTACACCTCTCTGGGGTAACTCCCGGAGGTAACTGCCCGGCACGTGCCGACGTTCCAGCCCTACTCCTCTCTTCACATACGTATCTTAACCATAACAATAACAAATATCAAGTTAAAGAAATAAATAAGATAAAATAAAAATGATTCATATCTCTTTCTAGGAGGCGTCCCTACTAGAAATTGATATGAAAACAAAATAGGCCTTTTACAGAACGCGTCCACTCTGCAAAAGGATATAAAAAAAATAAAACAGTAGATACTCTTTCATAAAAGATAAACATATAGATTTATAATTATATAATAAAGGAATAAATATAGATATTTCAAATAAAAGATAGAAGGCAAGATAGTTAAAACTGGAGAGAAATAGAAAAGCAACGCCGCACAATGTAGACATTCTTTCCTAGGAAAAGCATGGCTACATAAGTTACCATCTTTACTTTTTTGCCCTACTTTACTTTTTCGCCCTACTTTTACTTTTTCTCCCTACTTTTTTAGTTCAGGGATGAAAAGACCTGTTTTAGTCCCTCTAAACTAATTCAAAATCATAACTTTTCCTCCCTACTGGAGATAAAAGTTATTTATGGTAGATACAAGTAGTTCTTTCCTCCTCGAGCCCATTGATCTTTTAACTCTCTTTTATCCTATTATCTTTTATTTAGACTTTGGTTCAATAAATTGTAAAATAAATAATAAAATGCTATGATAAGAGTAGGAACTTTCAAACTATTGGAATAAACCTGATATTTTTACTTTCTCATATACGTAAATAGTAGTATACTTAGAGACAAAGAATTGCGATGCGCCAAAATTCGATTTTGAGATTTTTATGGAGTTACATGTTTGTATGGATATATATAAAAAAGAAATCTACATATTTTAAAATTTTTATGGATTTAGAGAGCCAGCGTGGCCGTATGACACTTAAATCATTACAAATCTGCTCGGCCAACAATGAGTGAAAAGCGGCACGAGGTTGTGGGTTCGATCCCTCGTCGTGATGCTCTAATTTATATGGCTCATTAATGTTCATACCATACTCGCTTCGGCGTTACGTAGTACGCGCGTAGAGGTTTGATGTGTAAAGTGGCTGGAACCCTCTACAACGGGGCTAGTAAGATAGGTCTAAAATATGGCCTAATTGCCATGTTTGAACTAGTGGTTCATCCTACCCGTCTAGTACTAGTTTAAGAGCCTTAATACTGTTTTATGGATTAACGTGTTTTACATGGATCTATGGATTCACTTTACTAAAAGGTTGTTTTTAAAAATACCTGTTTAGCGTCAGTCGTGGGGATAATAGTGCCAGTATTTTGTGTGTCAGTCGTCGGGACGCTGCCTTCCAAGAAGTAATAATAAAGTAAAATAAAACGATTTTGATTGTCAATGCAGTTGATTTCATTATCAATGGGACTATATGAAGGTCGCTTTTCCAGGAATAGTTATAATGGAATTGTTGTTTTACAAATAATGCTCCTGCAAGGTGGAGAAGTCTTACTCAAGGTTTTAAAACAACAGTAAAATTGATTAAGCAAAAAGCATGTATTGTATGTACTAATATGCTCTAGAATGTATCATTTGTGTAACATTATCCATGGAAAAGATTCCATTAATGGAGGGAAAATGTTGGTACCTACACCACCAAAACCCAGCATGGAAGTACACAAACCCTTTAGATATCCTTCCCACGCGTCATAAGGCGTGTGGCGTCAGATAGCATCATACCACGCGCTCCCACGTCACGTCAGAACAATGTGAACATATACTCACAAAACCCTGTATTACTTTTTTATATCACACGCATTATGACGTGGGCCCACGTCACGTCAGAATAGTCTGAACGCACCTTAAGACTCTTATAATGTTGGTAATTTATAAATATTAAATTGAATACTAACTAATTAATAGAAACTTTAGTTAAGAGAAAAGTTCGAACCAAGCTATTAAACCATTAATAGATTTTGTAACGTGTGACATGTATAAAGTTCTGGTCAACTACAATCTATCTCAGCCTGACCTGGTCCAGACTCTAGGCAATAAGTCATTACAGCAATTAATATTTACAACAATAAATTAAATTACCGTAGGATTGAGACCCACAATGTACAAGAATGTTTGTATGCCTGGTTTCGTTTCGATTTGTTTCTCTTTTTAGTTTATAGGGTACTTGAAATTCTCCCCACGTTTGACTTTACGTGAAGATGAATATTAGCAGTTGCAGTGAAACGTCGTGCTTAATTTTACCTATAAAACATTCTAACCATGACTATAAAGAAAAACTCTTAAAATCCAGTTTAATGGCTCTAAAAGAGAAATCAAACGGAATCATTTAAATTTTAGTCTCTTTTTTTCTTTTCTTGTTTCCATCCAAACTTATTTCTCATTCAGAACACGTTGAGAAACTCTACCTTTTTTTATATAAAATTAGAAGTGCTAAATAAAAAAGTAGTCTTTACTCAATTAACAGATTGGAATCTTTCAAAGTGTTCAACGGAAGGGGGTATGGGATATCCAGAGGAATTTAATAGAGATAAAAGTAAGACGATGTGAAGGGTCATTAACCAAGGTTGGGACGTGCGCAAAGAATCCGACATGAACCATTCAACCCCTATATACCTGCAGTATAACACCCTTGTTATATTATCTTCCTCAATAAAACCCTCAGCTAAATAAGTTTAAAATTTCAACACTTATTCACTTCCCTTATTTTACTCTCTAGCAACATTAAAACAAACTCGACTCTTGTTAAAATTACCCTTACATGGAAATTCCTGTAAAGAAACTTTTTAAACAACTTCTCATTGTATAAAAATGGGCATCGCTTATTTTAATTTTAAAATTACACCCCTAATCTAATGAGACACTATTAGTATATTGTACATACTACAAAAGTTACATGTTTTGACATTTGAATGTCTTGGCTATGGGACATAAACTCGAAAAGCGTTACCAAAAAACTAGCTTTACACGTGGAACAGGGAGTTAGGAAGATATAGGAGGTGTTCAATCGAGTCTGCCCGCTCTTGGTATAGATAGGGTCTCCCTCTACCACACTTGGTAGGGCCTACCCACCCCTTTCCTCCCGATCGGCTACCTGCCCCTCGTCTCACTCTTCGCTTCTCACTACTGCTCCAGTAGTCGCTCGAGTGCCCCAGCGGCGCCCCCCTAACTACAACTTCTGTTCTACTGCTCCGATTTGCACCGGACAAACACCACTACCCTTAGAATTATATTCCTAATAAACTTACATACATAAGATTTATTTTTTACATTATTATTTTTTATTTTTGTTATACTATAATTTTTTGCACTTATTATAAAAATATGGCTGAAGAAGCTAAAAGATTACTTCTTAATATACTGGAAAAGAAGAAAAGTACTTTCTTTCTTCACATACGTGCACTACATATATGTTCGATTTAATTCCTAATTTACAAAGGCAAGAATCTGCACGTTCGAATTTTTTGACATTTTCATGTCTTTACTTTGACACATAAACTCGAAAAGCGTTACCAAAAATACGACACCAAAAAGCGTTACACAAGCGATATTAAAAAATGACACCGAAAAGCTTACTAAAAAGCGTTACATGAAAATGTCTCACTTTCTTGCTGACTCGAATGCAAGCAATTATTTATTTGCTTCTAAGCTTACTTAACGAAATAATAGAACGATTTTTTTTATGGCAACAGAGTTAGTCTGAGACAACTCATATATATTTGGTCCTAGATCCTAGAAAACATGAATATATTGTTATCTATACAGACGGATACGTGTGTCGATCGGTAGTTGCGACTGTGAACTGTGAACAGTGTGAACCCACCTTTTGGAGGGTTACTTGGTTACTATAGAACCTTCCAAGTTAAGTGAGAGTCCCACCCGGCACTACCGTCTACTCCAAGCATCCTTTTAAACAATAAACTCATCATAAATTAACTAATAATTAGATTAATATTAAATATTTATTGCATTAAGCTTGCTTCAATGATAAACCTACGCAATGATTAGTTAATATATATTATTTGAAATATGTATTCAACAGGAGGTTGTTTACTTTTTGTTTACAATTTTCAACGACACTAGATTTTTCCCGGGAAAACGGCTTATATCGTTAGATTCGTATTTGTACATTTTAGAATTTTTTAATCAAAATCAAAATCGTCGGAATTGTTTTCGAGAAGTATTTTTTTTTATTATTTGTTGGTTAATTTTTCGATTTTGTTCGGGGTATGATTTTAAACATGAATGCCAAATTTTGTCAGAATCGGCCCAGTAGTTTAGGCATCACTAGTCTGTACAGACGACTGGCAACAGACGACGGACAGACATTTTTTAATAACCGTTATTTTGGACTCGGGACGTGTATCCATCTCGTATATCATTCAAAATCTCAAAATCGAATTTTCGCGCTATCACAATACTTTCTCTTTATATGAGAAAGTAAAAAAAACCTAGACAGATTTAATTTATCAGGGATTATTTTTGTCCCGTGTCTCTCTATCGTACATTTTTTTCGAACCAATATATATCATAAAAATTAATTGTCTGATTTTGATCAAATTCAGTTGGTAGGTCATAATTAGCTCATTTTTGTCCTATATAATTTTCAATCTTTTGCACCCATTAGTTTCTTCCACAGCCCCAAAAAATTTTCTATATAGCCCATATATGTATTTTTAAAAGTACTCATTTGTAAGTAGGTAATGTGTAAAAAAATATGTAAGAAATGGTATTTTATTACTTTCCTTAGACCCTAAAAAGAAGCCCTTTCCCTAGAATTAAGTTCCCAATTGAGAAGATCAGTCTGGGCTTAAACCCTTATTCCCTCCTAGGGTTCAAATTTAAGAAAATAAATCATTCTTGGTTGACAATATTATTTAAAATTCATATTTTACGATTTTGGTAGTATTCATACTACGGAACGATTAAATTTTAATTGAAATCAAATTATAATTATTACGGGAAACAGACAGAGAAAAATAGACTCCAGCGCGGGGATTTGAACCACCGGCCTCTATATTATCTCTCCCGGCCTCTATTGTTAGCTTAGTTGGTTAGAGCGCTATACTGGAAATATAGAGGCCGGTGGTTCAAATCCCCGCGCTGGAGTCTATTTTTCTCTGTCTGTTTCCCGTAGTTAATAATAATTATAATTTGATTTAAATTAAAATTTAATCGTTCCGTAGTATGAATACTACCAAAATCGTAAAATATGAATTTCTAATTGATTGTACGAGGTACAGGTACTAATTGGGTACTTTATAATTATAAGCGTTATTTCTCGGTCGAGTTCTTTGTCATTAATGTTGACTTCTCAGACTTGTGGAAAAATTGAAAGCTTTAAATTCGGGTCAAGGTATCATTAACGTCAGAGAAATGCATTCTCCTGCGTAGCTTAGTTGGTTAGAGCGCTATACTGGAAATATAGAGGCCGGTGGTTCAAATCCCCGCGCTGGAGTCTATTTTTCTCTGTCTGTTTCCCGTAGTTAATAATAATTATAATTTGATTTAAATTAATATTATTTTAGTAATTATCATACCAAGTACAATAATTTATTTTAGCTGTTTAAAGAAGCAGTGATATATAGTGAGAGGGACTTGGTTTCAAATACCGGCCATTTTGATTCAAGATTGTGGCCATATGAACACCATCTTGAATGTAAATGGCCGATTGGAAAATCCTTTCACAAATGATGGTTCTTTTTATCTTAAAAGGAAGCTAACTTCCAAGTATAAAGGTGTAATTACTTCTGTAAATATCGTCGTTGAATTTTGCGTATGTAAATGCTACGCAATATTGAATTTGGATGGCGGATCATAATAATATTTCTTAGTCAGCACTTACGATGGGTTAGAGGAAGCTCTATGCAAAAGTTCAGCTGTCTAGCAATTTTTGTTTATGAGATACTGTGATAGATAAATGAGTTAGTGGTATATGGCATTTTTATACATGTATATATCTATAGAAGATGGCATAGCTCAATTTTAATAAGGTTTATTCTTCCATTTGGGGAGAGATTCTTTTGAGACCGACTTTTACAAAGTTTATCATTTTGTTAGAACTTCTCGTCTCAAATTTTCAACTCAAGTTAAAAGGGATCCTTTTACGACATTGTATCAATTAACTCATTAAATAATTTAAAGTTGGAGCAGCTTATTGACTGAGACCAATTCCCTTAAATTGTCTTACGTTAACGAATAAAGTAGCTTGGTTAAGAAAGACATCAGCAGAAAAAATGATAGTGTGGGACTTATTTCTTCGCCTCCTGTCGCTTACATTAATGATGTTTCCTTCTACGACCCATTATTGTTTAAATGATTTAATTCCTCCTCATTTTTTGCTTCCGAGCTTACCGAAGGTAACAGAAACACTGTGATAATCTTGAAGGACAAAATTTTAGGGGACCCCATAAATTTTTTTTAAAATTCACAAATTCCTGGCCAGAAAGCTGTTGCAGACATCAGGGAATTTTGCTTCCGAGCTTACCGAAGGTAACGGAAGCAATTTGATCGTTCTGAAGGACGAAAATAGTTTATGTCTCCGATTTCAAAAATTCCAAGACAAAAATCCGTTTCAGTCATCAGTCATCAGGGAACACTTTTGGTTCTGTGTCTGTCTGTCGGTCTGTCACTCAATTTGTGAGGACCAACATAATATCTTAAAAACTACTCATCTGATTTTATTGAAATTTGGATGGTAGGTCATAATTAGCCTATTGTTGTCCCATATAATTTTAAACCTTCTGCGCTTATTTGTTTCTCATCCACATGCGCACAAACATACATTTATTTAAACCTTTATCTTCAAAAGTTCTCATTTGATTTTTATGAAATTTGGATGGTTTGTCGAAAGTAGCCTGCAGATGACCCCAGATTAATTTCAACCGTCTGTTTATCCTTACATTTTTCTAAATTGATACTAATTAAATGTAAAAAAAAAAAAATATTTACATTTAAACGGGGTAAAATTAAATAAATTTGACAATAATAGGTTTTAATTGTATGAAATAATTAAGCCTCATCCAGACTGCCAAAAAAACGAACAGAGGAAACGAGCCGAGTATTGGTCTCTGCGCATGCCCAGTCAGTGATGCACATGCGCATATTAAACTGAGCATGCGCAATGCACAGAGACCAATGCTCGGCTCGTTTCCTCCGTTCAGTTTGGCAGTCTGGACGATGCTTTAAAGTATACAAAATCAAAATAGAACGCGAGGAAGCTATGTGCCACACTAATTGGCAGAGTATTTAAGACATGTCGGTTAGCTAAAATATTGATCGGCAAACATTCACGAGACTCTTTTACGATAAACTGATTTCAGACTTGAAATTTTTGAATTCAGAGACATAAAAAAATATCTTTCTTAAAGAATGGATCACAATGCTTTCGTTACCTTTAATTGGCTCCAAAGCAATTTATGTAAAATGTATATTAAGAATATTGAGTTAACATCATTATATCGTTTGCATCTTAAGATCAAATGTTCTCCTCATTCTCTCGTTTCAAAAGAAAACAACAAAGAACACCTTCGAGCACATCTCAAACAATTAAAAATTCCAACTTTTTGAAAAAGAAAAAGTAGGCGTGGCTTCCGTAATGAGGCTACACCCTTTTTAACCTAGCGCTTCTAACGACACGTGAGACTCAAAGTACCTAGTTTAGATTTTTAAAGAAGAAATCCTCGCTTGTTAACAACCTCTTTGTGTTAAAACTCTGTCTCAATTGTTAATTATTTAAATTAAAACGTTATCATTTCAAGTATTCTTAGCATAGGCTTAGTTACATTATTAAATCTCTTCAACAAACAAACTTTGTAAAAAATAATAACTTCTTTTTTTATATGATAATGTAAATTGAGTGTACTTCATAGTTGTTTTTTTTACCTCTCTAAAACCAAAATTAGATTACTAAAAACAAGCCTACATTTTTGTGTCTACTGTGTACAAAGGTAGAATGTAATTGGAGGGCTAATGATATGATAAGGAAACACTCTTATTACTCTTTTGCATCTGACCTTACCCAAGGTAATGGAAGCTATGTGATCGTTCTGAAGAAGGAACATTTTTTATGTGTCCGATTTCAAAAATTCAAAGACAAAAATCCGTTTCAGATAATAGGGAACATTTTTGGTTCCGTGTCTGTCTGCCGGACAGTCTGATGTTCAATTTTTGCGAACCAACATATCTAAAAAACTGTTCATCCGATTTTAATGAAATTTGGATTGCAGGTCATAATTTGCCCATCGTTGGTCCCCTATATAAGTTTCAACCTTCTGCGCCCATTTGTTTCTCTTCCACATGCACACAAACACACATTTATTTACACCTATATCTTCAAAAGTACTTGTCTGAGTTATATGAAAAAATAGCCCGCGTATAGCGCCAGATCAATTTCAACCGTCTACGCTGTTTAACTTTTGCTAAATTAATACTTTAATTTATGTAAATTCAAAGCAATTTTACAGATTAAATAAATGGGGGAAACAGTTAAATAAATTATACAATATTGGGTTGTAAAAGCATAAAATCAATAATGTACGTGATAGGATGCTAGGAAGCTATGTGCCACACTAATTGGCAAACTATTTTTTGTTTCATCCTTAGATTTGTATTTTAGGCTTAGCTTTTTGAAAGAATCGAAGATTAGAAATTACGGCTTTAGTTTCATAGACTGTTTTGACTGGCTTTAGTTCATAGACTCATATGTTTTGCAGCTTTGCAATTGAGTTTTTTTTTAATTTACTTTTTCTAAATACGTTTTTACGTACTATTTTACGTCATTATTGTAGCAGCCTATTTACTGTTATGTTCACATTTATAGCAGCTTGCAGCTGTGAGATTTAAAAAAAATCTATTAATCATACAAGTCGTTTTCCGGTAAATAATTAGTTCTGTAGTGATTAAGATAAATCTGGTTTTGCTGAAAAATCGAAAACGAAATGTAAAAAATCACATTTTTCTTGCTTACTTCAACAAAATAAAAATAAAGTTGCCAAGTATATGCTTTTTGTACACCAAAAGGGTCCGTAGGCAATTTGTCAAATTGTCTACGGAGCTAACTGAACAAGCATAATCGGCTCAGCTGTTTCAAAATGGCGGGATTTTTAAAAGTTCGTTTTATCCAGAGCTATTAAACCATTTATAATAATAACATGAAATAAACGCGTTTAAATGCACTTGTGTCGTCCAAAGCAATAAAAATACTCCCAAGTTTCTACCTCAAAACGTTCCCGTGATCATATTTTTTTAAGGACACATGGCGCCAAGATGAATTGGTCCGGAAACGAAACCGAATATATTTTTGAAGTCAACCATCCTCCCTTTTCATCCCTGGAATGGTGCATTCCTTCATCCACTTGTTTTGAGAAATGGTTTTTTAGGTTCGCTATTTTTTTATGGGATATTAGACGAAACATAACTGCAAAGATTCAAAAGTTAGTGCTTTAGAAGATCTGATGCGTTAACGACAGATCAACGCAAGAAATGATAAGGCCTCGATGTTTACGAACCCTAAAAGGCCTAATTTTACCAGTTTATTGTCTAGAAACAATAATATTTAATAGATCGGTGTTGTATAATGATGCTGTTACTTAGGTTGTTGTGTCAGAGTGTTATACCAGGTTTACGTTCATCCCACTTCCGTGGCAGTGAGCAGGGGAGTGAGCATGAAAATGAGCAGCGCAAGCATGTGAACACGTTATACTCTCGTTGGCCGGTGATCCTTTCGTTGGCGTTTTTTCGTGCGGAAGTCAAAAGGCAGGCGTAACAAAGTGGGAAGGAAGTGTTTTACACTCTGCTTTTATTCACTTGCCTTAACCCATTTTGCCGAGTCAGCAAATAATTCAAACATTTGTAAAATAGGAATACATTTGTTGGAATCTTGCAGTAACGGTAGTGCCGTGGCGTGATTATCGTCGTCAGAAGAAGATAGTACTTTATCGCTTCTGTTTTTACTGCTTGTTCTTACCGACTCTCTGTATACCGATCCCTTACCGCCCCGCTCCCACGCATACCTCCCTAGTTAGGGAGGACTCATTAAGATATAGGCGCTCGGTAAAGAATCTGTACCGAATCGGTACCGAGCGTACGAGCTTACCGATACTGCACCGATACCTTACCGACAAGTCAGGGAGCAGCCTAAGAAAAACAATGTAATACTAATAAAACCCAAAATAACATCAAAGCTGAAAGTAGTTGCATATAAAAAAATCATTCAAAAAAGGATTTTGGAGAAAGAGAAAGACTATATCTTTCCTGGTGGTTTTTTGCGGAACAAGAGCGAAGTAGGATATATAACGATAGGTGGAAGGGCCTAGTATGGTAGGGAATATCATTATGCAAAGGGTGTGCTTTTTTAAGGGTAGAGCTACAGTTTAGGTAATAATAATGATCTTGTAATACATTTATTACAATTGGTTTTGACCACTTTAGAACGCATCAACTTTTTCACCATAATTTAATGCATTACGTGAAAACTTTCATAAAATCCATATAGAAGTTACCAAGTTAATATGTTAAAGTTACTAAGTTAAAGTAGAATTAAATTAAAAAAAACTGTTTAATTTAGTGTGAAGGATTACTCTTAAGTCTTTTGAGGCTGGAGATATGAAAAGAAGGATAGTAAGATTAATCAAAGGAACACTTGTTAAGGAAGAAACACTTGTCTTGAGATAGGATAGACTTGTCTGCTTCAAAGTGTACACGAGTACTTAGAGGTAAACTTGCTTACACGATGAAAGCAAGAACGTCGGCTCAACTAAAAAACCTCTTCAACGACTTGTAACTAGAGACTTGATTCAATTCAACCATCCGTGTTTTCATTTCGAAACATGCAGCCTCTTTAATCTCCACTCACTTTCAAATAAATAAATAAAATTTATTTTAAAAATAAAATGAACGTCAGGATTGCAACTTGAGTTTGTATGTTTATGAAAAAATGTGTTTTTTTAAAAGCTTTTAAAGAAATAATAATGAAATTAATAAAATGTTTCCTCAGTTTTATATATATATATATATATATATATATATATATATATATATATATATATATATATATATATATATATATATATATATATATATATATATATATATATATATATATTTATTTATCAAAGAGAGATTCTCATACATTTTAATTCATGTGAAATAGAAATAAAACACAGCATTTTAGATTTTACTTTTATTCGCTCTGTTGCTTTAATTTGATCTAAGGTCAAAGAGCAGACAATTTAACTATTTGACCTAAAATTATAAATTGGAGTATCAAAAATTCCAAAAAACATGTTAAAAATCAAAACAATATTGAGAGATTTTTAAATAAAATATTGGTCCAAGACAAATCATATATACTTACTCATATATGAGTACATAAATACTACCATTTATTAGTTGTTTCAAGTTTTCGTAGTTACATATAATTATTATTGAACAATCTATCAAATTATTGTTGTAGAAAAAAGAGGAAACTACATGGATATACTATATGCATCAAACGATACGTCCCGTCCCACGGACACTGAAGTTTTAATAAGATGTACAAATCAATAATACAACAAAACTGTCAATCCAGCATTTTGACAACCAAATTTATAAAAAATATTAAAATGACCTAGAGGCTTCAACTATTTTTTTTTTCAACAAATATATCATAGAAATAAGTTGATTATAAAAAAAAATTAAAAGCAAGCTTATATTCGTATTCTTCTCAGCAAACCCTTTCATTTGATACCCATGTCATGGGCGTGCTAAAACAATAACTAGCCCGCCATCTTGGGCTGCCCACCGCCATACTGGATGTAGAATGACGTCACTTAGCTAACCACACATTGTCATCCAAACTAAACGTCTATGCAAAATATCAATTAAATCGGTTGAGGGTTTACAATTTAATTTTTTGAGGGTAACTGCTTTAAAATTCAGTTGCAAGATTTGACCCGAACATACATACATACATACAAACATTGCAAGTTAAATAAAAGCTTGTAATAACTTCTCCCCAGCGGGGAATCAAACCCGGCCCCTCACCATCTGCATTTAAAGCTCTTTTCAGCGGAAGCAGTGCAACACTAATTAGTAGACTATTTATCAATAACTCGCTAACTAGAATATTTCAAAGAGAACGATTTATATATTATATTAAATCCGTATTTTATAAATGGACTACATTTTAAATCCATCAAAATCATATAATTGAATATCCCATCACAATACTTTCTTAATATATCTTGCTTGAATTATTATTATTTTCTCAGATGATAACCAGAGTGAGTAAAAGAAAAGGAACGAAGCAAGAGAGAATAAGAGACAAACGTGAATAAATTTGTGAAAAATGTAAGTTTTATTTAGAATAGATTGAACATTTCTAACTTATTGCACGATATCGTTGTAAATAAATCATCGTAGTGATCCATTTATTAAATGTTCGCAATAAATCATTCCCAAGGTTCAAATCTAGCAATAAACTGATTGCCGGATCAATATATAAACACCAACATGCCGAATATAAACGTATTTCAAGTTAGCAACAGTGAAGAGTGTGGACTATATAATATTTATTTATTTATTATCAGTGAAATCGACGAGAATGCTAATTGTGTAGATTCGCTTATACTTGGCTAAAATGAGGCGTTCAAAACCAGAACGGGCCATCCCTCTAGATTCCTGACCTGAGATACCTTTGCGGGCCAAGACACATGGCCCGTTCTAGTTGTAGATTTACAACTCTTTAAGCAGCTGGAATCAACCCAACACATGCTGCTATCTGTTGAGAAATAAGATAACTTAATATAGACCTCTAAATGAGAACTATAATATTCAATGTCCAGGATTTGATAAAAGGATTCCAAAATCCTTGGAGTACAAAGGTGACTGGTAGTAGCAGTAATAGTAAGGAGCTAGTACTAGTACTAGATGGGTAGAACGAACCAATAGTTCAAACCTAGCAATTAGGCCATCTTTTAGGCACATTTTGCTAGCCCTGTGGTAGAGAGTTGCAGCCACTTCACACATCATACCTCTGTACATTGTACCGCCGAAGCGAGTATAGTGTGATCATTAGTGAGCCATATAAATCAGAGCATCACGGCGAGGGATCGCAATTTATAAAGCAGATTTATTAAGGTAAGTAATTTAACCCACGCACGACCAAGCCGGCTCTCCACGGCGACTAGAACTAATGTAGCTATAATAGATTATTAGTAGTTTAAGTTATGTAATAAAGTAATAACTTATGACGAAGCAGTGTATTTTTGGTGCCGTCAGATTAAGGGAGCTAATTATTATGAGGTCGATGTTTGATTCAAGCACCCTTAATACAGTTGAATATTCATAATATTGGTATTTCCCCCTCCTTTATTTAATACCTTACTGAAATGAATAAAAGAGTTGATTAATTATTTTAATTAATCAAAATTCTATTATTCAGCTCAGCTGTATAGATGATATTGTTAATTATAAAATCAATTTTTAAAGAGAATTTTAATATTATCAAGTTTTCTAGTGAAAGAAACCGTGTTTAGGCAATATTGCACAACAACATAATTAATTGCAACACATTAATTGTTTTTACTTTTCCTCACCTTCTCCGAAGGCATATAGGAAAAGTATTGTTTTCACCCAAAAAAATCCGAAACAGAGATTTCAACAGAATTATGCGTTTTGGGTGTTTTTAAAAGGATTTAAGTGGTTTTTAGCTGAATGTCAGTCTGTCTGTCTGTGTGACTGTCTGTCTGTGCGTCTGTCTGTGTCACATGTAACACCCACAGTTTTTAAGCTAGAGAGTTGAAACTTTGTACAAAAATCCTCACACGTAGTTTGCTGCCCGGAAAATCAACATTTTCTGCTATCTTGAACCTAGTTTTGATGAGTCAAAAAAAAAAAATTAACAAAAGCGTAAAAAATAGAAAAGTGGTCCGATCGAGTTTAAATTTAGCTCGAATATACCTCTCTGTATAACAAACAAATCCATCAAATTTAATTTTAATATCGGCCGCCATTTTGAAGTTATCGATTTTTTAATTATAAAACTTTGGCGGTTAATAATACCGAAAGTGTAAATACGTTTTTGGCATATTATAGCATATCGTTTGAACCAGAAACAGATATGAAAAAACCCGATGAAATTCCATTAATTAGTTTAAAAGTTAAGAGCAACATAATTATTAATTAGTATAATACTATAATACTTTAGTTAAACGTCAAAGTTTGTTTACACGTGTCAAAATACCGCTAAAATTCAAATAATTAAATAAATGAAATAAAATGAATAAAAGTAATGTATTTTTTTTTTTTGAAAAATGATAATGACAGTTAGTTCAAATTGGTCACCCATCTAAGTACTGACCACAACCAAAGCTGCTTCCTTCTGCAGCGGAGTACCAGGAGAGGCCACTGGGGTCCCGGAATTCAGTACGGCCATTTTATGGGCTGGATGTTGATGCCCCAAGGTTCCGTCTCCGTTATTCGTGACTTGGACGTCAAGGAAACGAGTTGTCCGCAAAAATGTACAATATATGCATACTTGTTTAGCATATTGAAATAATTTTAATAATTGTTACTATTTCAATTATAGACACGCAGCTAATACTAGTAGTAGTAGTAGTCTAGTACTTCCTACTAGAACGGGTAGGACGAACCACTTGTTCGAACCTTGCAATTTGGCCTCTTAGGCCCTTTTTACGCCCCGTGGTGAAGAGTTCCAGCTACTTCACTCATCATACATTTGTACATTGCACCGCCGAAGCGAGTATGGTGTGGTCATTAGTAAGCTATATAAGCGTGCGTCAAAGAGTGGGGGAAGAGTCCCTATAAAGGGTGTCCCTCGCCCTGCTCCGTCCTCGAACCATAGATACAAATTACATCATCATGACACGGATCGGACCCAGATCAAAGAGTGGGGGAAGAGTCCCCATAAAGGGTGTCCCTCGCCCTGCACCATCCGCGATTCATTGATGCAATTCAGAGTATCATGGCACGGGATCGAACCCACGACCTCGAGTTGCCTCGACTTATTGATAGCTGAGCAAGCGCCTTAAGACGCTCGGTTACCCTGGCTCCCCCCAGCTAATACTAAACATTCATAACCCAAAATGCGTTCAAAACAAAACCTCCTCTAAATAGTTTGGAGTTAAAAGAAAAATGACAAAGACACAGTTGAAATCGAATTGTATTATTTTAAGATCATTTGCTTAAAAGATAAAGTCAATAGTTTGACTAAGATTGGAAGGAAACCCGCAGTAATAAAGATAGCTAGTTAAGTTAATACATGTTGCGCTTTACTTAGCAATTAAACCTCTTCGGCTTAAACCACTTTGGAATTAATTTCATCTCTACTAAGGCTTTATCGACCTGGCCCAGACTCGAACCACTTATAAGTAGATGTGGAAAAGAGTGATAACAGCGAGTACTTCGTGCTCAGACAACTGATAAGCATTAAGACAACCTCTAGATATCATTAAGTTTGAATCTTCCGAACTAAACATTTACTCGAGGATCTAACAATAGGATATATTAGGTTTAATTATTAGGTTGGTGTAACAAGGTTGAACCTATTGTATCACTTTTTGTTGCAAAGTACAAACATATTGATCATTCTCTTTTCGGCGGAGATAGCCATTTTAATTAATTGACCTGAGTATGGCAGAGGTTATATAAGTTAGCCAGTAGCAACTCTTTCATCAACCCTCTTTTCTCCTATTTACCGAACGGACCTGACTATGACAGAGGTTTTGAATATAAGTTAGCTAGTAGCAACACTTTCATCAACACTCGTTTCTCTTATTTACCGAACGGATCAGACTATGACAGAGGTTTTGAATATAAGTTAGCTAGTAGCAACTCTTTCATCAACACTCGTTTCTCTTATTTACCGAACGGACCAGACTATGACAGAGGTTTTGAATATAAGTTAGCTAGTAGCAACTCTTTCATCAACACTCGTTTCTCTTATTTACCGAACGGACCAGACTATGACAGAGGTTTTGAATATAAGTTAGCTAGTAGCAACTCTTTCATCAACACTCGTTTCTCTTATTTACCGAACGGACCAGACTATGACAGAGGTTTTGAATATAAGTTAGCTAGTAGCAACTCTTTCATCAACACTCGTTTCTCTTATTTACCGAACGGACCAGGCTATGACAGAGGTTTTGAATATAAGTTAGCTAGTAGCAACTCTTTCATCAACACTCGTTTCTCTTATTTACCGAACGGACCAGACTATGACAGAGGTTTTGAATATAAGTTAGCTAGTAGCAACTCTTTCATCAACACTCGTTTCTCTTATTTACCGAACGGACCAGACTATGACAGAGGTTTTGAATATAAGTTAGCTAGTAGCAACTCTTTCATCAACACTCGTTTCTCTTATTTACCGAACGGACCAGACTATGACAGAGGTTTTGAATATAAGTTAGCTAGTAGCAACTCTTTCATCAACAGTCTAGGGTTGGGATATCGATATTTCCGATATATCGAGAACCTCGATATATCGGAGTTTTTCTACTGATAAGCAAAAAAAAAAAAAAAAAAGGTCGCCCGGCCAATTTTTCCCCTGCTGAACAACGGAAAAGAGAAAAAAAAGGTCACGGCTTTCCGTTTTCGATATTTTTAAAAAATATCGATGTTGCCGATATATAGAAAGATCAATATCGATATTTTTTGGTCCGATATATCGGAATCGAAGTCCCAACCCAAATCAACACATTAGAAAATAGCTATGATTGGAAAGGATGAAGTTTGGTTTCGATTCCCGGCCAGGGAAGTATTAAAGCCAGAGTATAATAGGTAGGGAATTTAACTAAAACAGCTTTCTTAAGTTAGATTTTTCTTATTTGTTTCTTTGGCATAATATAGTCATAATGATCCCTGTAATGGATTCAAACCAAAAGTATTCACAATACTTCTGAAAATCCTAGACCTATTATAATCTGGCATTGGAAACCTACGCTTCCTTTCTTAAGTTAGATTTTCTTGTTTGTTTCTTTGGCATGATATAGTCTAAAATTCAGACTCATGTATTATATTTATATAAATTACTTCTTTTTTTTTTATATAAATTCTAATAGTTACTTCTTTGTTTTATTAGTTAATTTGTTATTTATTAGCTTAAATAATAATCCTTTTACGAAAAAAAATAATAAAAAAAAATTGTAAAAGGGGCTTAAAAACTTTTTTAATTGAATCAACTTAGTTATATAGAAGGAAGAAAATAAAGAATAATAATTTAGCAAGACTCAAACATTCAAGATATTTCATAAAGCGAGACAAATTACACAATGATTGATGGGAGTTATTTATTTTTCCCAAGTTTTACTATCCCTTCCCTTCACAGTATTTAGTTCACTGAGAAAATATTTTTCCATTTTTTTTATCCCCCCTCCTTATATTGTGAAATTTATCATTTTAATGGATATTTTCCATTATTATATTAGTAGAAAGAATCTTTTAGTGAAATTAAAAAAAAAAAATCACGCCTTTTAAAAGAATTAATGGACAATATTTATAAAGAAAACGGGAAAGTTTTTTATTTTGTTATTTTTATTTTATTTTATTTTTTCTACGGTGGTACACTTTAAAAAGCACATTTAAAAAAAATGGTGTAAAGTTAATGGAGGAGAAAAGACGTATGTGGTATACAATAGGTATGAAAGACTACAATTAAGTTCAAAATGTAAACCATTTATCAAATAAAAGTGATTATACCATTTTATTCTAATACATGCCCACGCCCCACGTTGCATGAACTTATATACACAAATATATATATACACAATTTGTGTATATATATATTTGTGCTGTTGTGTTTTGCTAGCCAAACAAGTATGGATGTATGAGAGCAGGCTTGTCTCTGATAAGTCCTATATCTGATCTTCTTGATCTGGTATAGGTCCAGAGTTGGGTGGGCATCGTCGGGCCCCTGATGAGTCGGACGCGACGAAACGATGCAGGACATAGCGTAATGCCGAGGCAACATCTTAATGATGTAATGTCTAATGTTGGAACAGTTCCTATGGGTCACGCTTGCGTGGCACATCCATGCAGTGTGCAAACACGGTATTAAATTGTTGTTGATATATATATATTCATACAAGTATACAATCCACAGACTGATCTATCCCAATATGTCTGTAACCAGATTGTGTATGACCATGCAATGTTTTATGTAGGTTCCTCAGATCTTCTAGGTGCTCGCTAAGAAATATATGTACGATCCACCATCTTGAATAAAAAAATTGGCCAATAATGTGTAAAATTTGACTGAGCGAGATCTCCGGATCAATTGAAGATGAAACTAGAAGATTCGGAAATTAGCTTTCTTTTATGACACAAATTTTGGTAATGGTCTTTCTAACCATTTGATTCAAGATGGCGACCATATACGGATTTGAAACCAAGTTGGTGACCATATAAGGATTTAAAACCAAGTTGGTGACCATATAAGAATTTGAAACCAAGTCCTCTCACTAATAACATCCGTATCACTAATTCAAATCACTGTATTCGGTGTGATCATTTCTAAATTCATGTTGATGCCTGCAAAGAAGCACTAATAATAATTGATGCAAGAAAAGAGAAGGGGGGGGGGGGGCTTACCTTAATGTTAGTAAAATAATTTGAATATTTTTTGACGGTACTTTATAAACCTATTAAAAAATCCTCGACTGTGTTTTTCTTTAGTGTGTGCGACTCATCAAAGAAGAGTTGTAGTTCAATAACCAAAACAACGTCTTCACACAAAATAATTGTATTTGAAACAATTGACCGGTCTCGGCTGGTCTAAAGCAGCCTTCTTCTGATAATCTGTGACTCTAACAGTACAGTCTCTTTATAACTTCAAACCTTAACTATTGGTAATTGGGGTATTAAATTGGGATGGTTGGAATTCGCAGTTATAACAAATTATTGTTCTTCAGAACGATCATATAGCTTCCGTAAGCTCGGAAGCAAAAACAGGGTACTTTTACATTCATTTTCTATTATTGGTTTTGTTATGTATACCTATATAGCAAATACTAGAAAACTCAGTAAAAATCACACAGAATCTTATATAATCATTCACGTCAAAATCACAACGTTTAAAATCATATACTTAAGTTACTGTGTATGTAAAATACATTTTGTAAAAACCACAAAACTTTACTCTACATATTTCAACAAATTATTAATGGAAGACAAAAAACAAATGGTTGGAGTCATAAATTCATAAAGTAAAATATTTTATTTTAAATGATATACCTAATTAAAACTATTTAATGGTCTAAAAGTTCTTTATTTATATAGATAAAAGTTACATATATATTTGGCTTATTTGGTTGACAGATTTATTTATTGCTTTAAGTTTCTTCTTGTGTGCGTGCAAAATGTGAGGAACTTTAAAAACTCTGCAATGTTTCTATTCGTGGAGGGATCTCTTATTTATTCAAATACGCTCGAAAGAAAAAGAGAATTGATTGGTTTGCGTTTCTCCCGCATTTCCGAAAAGACAAGGTCTTACTTTTCTCTCAACCTCGGCCTACAAACGGTACAAAGTGTGACTTGAAAGAAAGTTTTGCTTAACTGTCGGATAGATTTCCTAGTTTTAAAGTCAGCGAAAGAAACTCGTGGAGTTGCGAAGGGGAGAGGCACAATCGCCTCGACTCTTAACACACATAGGACTTCTAAAGCCCCTTATTCAAAGTTTGCCTTCAAACTCAGACTTCAAAACTTAGAAGCCGTGCAAAGTCAAGGAAGGGGGAGATGGAAACTTGTCAGCTAGGCTCTCATAGATGGAGGGCGGTGGCTTTTAACTTAGAGTTTATTTGACTAGGGAAAACAGGGCAGCTCGGCGCAACCTCTTCCAGAGCTTGTTTGAACTCAAGGATCTTGATAATTGTCAGAGCTTTAAAATAAGAGATTCCAAGATCACTTAGGATTTCTTTGTTAAACCATTTCAATCAATCTCTTCGTAGAGTACGGGTAAGGGGGGGGGGGATTTAACTCCCTAAGAAAATACAATTGATTATAATCAAGTATTGATTGTTTTCGACATGGTTTTTTAAAGTTGAGTCAATTCAATTCAAAGTACTTTATTAATTATATAAACATATTAGATTGTCAAATACAAAAGTAACAGGCATGGCTAAAAGCCGTCTGCCGGAGAACTTTAAAGATATATATTTTGCCAGATTATATTTAAATCAAATAAGCTTCTTAAAATAAAATAAAAAAGAATAAATAAAAAATCATATTTGAAGTGACTACACATTGCTG
This sequence comes from Gerris lacustris, assembly GCA_951217055.1. NCBI lineage: Eukaryota > Metazoa > Arthropoda > Insecta > Hemiptera > Gerridae > Gerris > Gerris lacustris. Next base: position 55,816,657 of record OX578283.1, on the reverse strand, counting down.
TGATAAATTATATTCTAAATTATAAATTTAACTTCAATAAAACAGAAAAAATAATGTGTTGTCCTCATTTGAACTATAATTATTTCGCATTTTCATATGCTTTCATTGCTTGTTTTGTGTACTGATAAGGCATGTTTAGTGAATGTAATAATAGTCTTAAAAGTATCATTACTAAGTAGGTAGTCAGCAATTGTAAAGCCTGGAATTTTAGGCGAGCCAAAGTATTGTTCTCTAAGAGTAGCGTAAGCCTGACATTCTGTTAGAAAATGAAGAAGGTTTTCCTCTATTCCTAAAGGGCACATGGAACACTCCTTCTCATAGGAATCTTTTTCTAGCTATGGCACAGATTTTAGAGCTAACAACTCTCCTCTTATCTTAAATAAAAGTTTGAGTTCAGAAAAATGTAGCTTCGTTTCAGAGTTAGGACTGAAAAATGTACCGAACTCTTCAGTTTGCTCTACAAGTGTCCTAAATAAAAGAAACCGATTAGATTCCTTAGCTCGACTCATAGATGTTTCTCGCATACTAATTTTCATTTTGTAGGTAAGTGAACTCAATTGTGACCTCCATAAGGCTTTATTGTCCGAAGATAGCTTAACTGGGGAGTTATATTTCTGACATAGTTCATTCCAAGATCTAAACCAGAGCATATTTTTTTCTATATTCTCTTCTGCTATTATTCTAGGATACCGATGAGGAGGAAGGTCTAAGATGGAAAGGCAGTAATCAGTGTGAAGCTTGAAAGTGTGTAAAAAAATAGGGTCTATAGATGTCTCAATATGCAAAATATAAGAAGGAGTAGATTGTGGAAGTGAAAAAAGTTTTCTGATGAAAAAACGCTGAAATGTTTCCAGAATTTCGAAACAACTGCTTCCCCATACTTGGGCAGCATAACAAATTATAGCTCTGGAAACTGCATTAAATAGTTTACATTTGGGACGAAGAGGTACCTCCTGGTTTGAAATAAAAGTCATCCAAATTGAGTTTAGACCTTGCTTTGCGATTGTGACTTGTTCCTTTAGGTGGTGATGAAACGATAGTTTAGCGGTTAAAACTACTCCCATTGTAGAACCAACGTTCAGATGAACCAAGCCTACCACCTCTTCTGAACACAATTATTTTAGACTTCTGGAGGTTCAAAGACAAATACCACTGGTTGCAATACTTGGCCAGTATATTTATATTTCTTTGTAATACGACGGGATTATCGCTAATCAGAACAACGTCGACACAATACATTAGTATATTTATCTTTACATTACCTACTCTTACACCTATACTTACATTAAAGTTGAGTCACTCACAAACAAATTTCTTTAAAGCTTCTAAAAGTATATAGCATCTCGTATTAAAGAAAAAGAACGCCAATGACACATTCCACAAATACATCTATGTTGTCAAATTTTTGTCAAACCTGTTTTTACTTTATTGTCAAGTTGTTCAACTCGGTTGTACAGCTTGGTTGTACAGCAAATCGTACGGTGTACAGGACCCTTTAGTAACTTGTGCAGATTATAGTATCTCTCGTTTGCCTTTGTCGTTCTTAATTAATGGATTAGGGTTAAATCTGTTTAAATGCTGCACAAGGATGTTGAATTGAGAAATTTTGATGGATTGCGGTTCAATACAAAGAAAAATAAAATGGATTCTCTTGTATTTCTAACCTTGCTTTAACTTTCGCAACAAGTTCTATTTAGCGTAGCAAGAATTATTGATCCAGTGAAACTACCAATTCTAGATTAAAGAAATTCTGTAAAATGATTGGAGATTAATGCCATATAAAATTACAAAAACGGCACGTGCAAAATCCGCTACTTTTCTCTTTAAATTACATCAATCCGGTTCATCCGGACCAATTACATGGCCACGGATAATGGCTGAATTTGTCGCAAGATAAGAAATCCAAGCCTTTTAGCACAAGTATGTGCCCCTAACACAAGTAGCGACCTAACAATTTCACGGTATTTATAATCTGGTAACTGAAAAAATCGAACTCAGATTCAGATGTTTTAACTTAAGTTCCAAAATTACATAATCTAAACCTTTGCCCTATCGAGGAGGGATGGAATAAGCTACCTCGGTGAGATTTATATTTTTAAGAAAAATATTATTATAGTGTAATCTTGTAGGATTCCCAAAAACATAATCCTGTAAAGGGTTCTCATCTAACAATATTATCTTTCTAGTCAAATTGTATGTCATCGACTTAGCTGACCCTATAATGTTTCTGGTTGGAACTTAAGTAGATTGGAGATGATAAGAGCTTTAACAAATAGCCACAGGCGTTGAACCTATAGAGGTTAGAGTATTGGTTGATCAGAGTTTATTATTTTTATTTTTTTATTTAGGCCCAGTTGGGTTTTAATGTCATTTTGTCTTTTTACAATACAATATAGTCTACAATATAGTAGTCCCCAAGGCGGTCGTAAATAGGCTTGTGAAATAAGAACTTCCTTAAAGTGGGGTATCATAGGACCTAAAGAGATTCTGTAGTGGCTATATTCTAGGTACAATCTAACGTGAAAGATATTTCGGTTATTGCTAAAGATGTAATAAATCTATCACGTAAAATTAATCTTCCAAAAGAATAGAAAGATTTCAAATTTTTTTTGTCGATTGGTGACTATCGTTTCTTTCATAATTTAGATGAGAATAGACCTGAAAATTATTATGAATAGTCCCTACCATTTAAGAAAGATAATTTAAACGAATTATGTCTTAAATATATAAATAAAATATTTGATAGAGATTCTAAATTTCAAGTAAAGATATAAATAATTTAGTAAATAATAAAGTAATAGTAAATTTAAGCGGGTTATGGCATTGTTTCCTTGCAATGGGTAAAGCAAGGGTCAGGCCTTTAAAGGAAAACACTATGCCCCGGCTGAAACTTACAGCCGCTTTAATATTTGATAGAACAAATAAATTTATAGATGTGAACTTAATTATAAGAGCATCGAGAATTTATACTTAAAAATTCTCCATTCAAAGGGGAATTCTGGAAGTCATGTTTTCAGTTTAAAGGAGCTTATTCCATCCAAAGAATTAGAAGGGGCCACAAAACAATAAAACATAAAGATTTCTAAGATACCCAGCCGATGTGAGTGTGAATGGATGTCCTTCACCGAAAAACTATATGTTTGATACGTGTTCTTTAGAACCACTCGCTCCCAATAATATGCTATCGATGAATCCCAGGCCACTATTACCACCTTCTGAAAACTGTTATCCTGAAGGATACCCAAGGAAAATATAAATACGGACGGGTTCATCATCTCGCAAACGAGTTTTGGAGTAGATGGAAAATGAAACTTCTGTTTCGCTTTCAGAAGAGAAGTAAAGAAGTAAGTTGATTGGTGTAAAGAGAAAAGTTAATGTGGGAGACACCGTCATCAGCAAAGATAAACAAAGTTCTCGAAATGTTTGGCCACTGAAGAGAGTGTAGAGTTCATACCAAGTCATAATGGATTCGTGAGTGTCCAATTCGTGAGAAGTCAAAGTGATCTAAGTTAGTGGAAATACATTGGAACGTCCAATTCATAAAGTGGTGGTCTGACACCTGATTAGAAAAGAAGACATTGGGTTCGATCCCCTCGAAGATCCTTACCAGCTACAAAATTTGTACCAGTAATTTCGAGGGAGCAATGTGGCAGCAAGTGAGCAGGTTGCAATGTCGTTTTTGTCTTTTTACAACGTAATATTATAGTCTTTTCCCACAAGGCGTTTGTAAAAACATGATTTCTTTAGTGTCGTGTTGCCATACAATAATATGTTTGAACATTGATTGAAAACATTGAAGTTGGGTACTTTAGTTTTCATAATAAAGTGAATAGGGAACGAAGCAGCGAAGGCTACTCCAACTCTAACATCTTCTCCTTATATGCATCGGCGATTCTTTTGGAAACCACTTCTATCGTGCTGCATCATGTAGGTTGGACTTAAGACGCAGTTTTAAATGTGCAGGTGTAAATAAAAAGTGAAGCAGGATATGCTCACACATCACTCGTCGCGATTGTTAGTCTCTTAAGTGGACCAATGAGAGGGAAGGTAAGAGAACTGACCTTTAGTGAACCAATGGGAATGCTGGCATCATGAACGAACCAACCCAGAATTAAACTGGTTTGTGATTAACTGATTAGGCATTGGTTTGAATTTAATGGATCTTGTGGATTGAGTGATGTCCTTACCTGCTTTGCTGTGTTTAGTATTTTTAAGAAAGAGAGAAGGAACCATATAAGTAAAACGTTGCATTAATAATCAATTGTGATATTTTAATATAAAAAAAAGAAATAACTTAAGATTTGCTATTTATCTTAAAAAAAACTTTTACAGTTTGAAATTAAATCTAAATTTCCATTAATATGCAAATGCATGGAAAGGTGAAATGACTTATTAAGAAGAATTCTCATTTAAAAGGCTTTTTAGATATAAAACCTGGTTGAAGGTAAATACCATTTAAAAGTGTAATCGAAGACGCAAATGAAGGCGAAAAAGGAGTTCTTAGAGAGACTGGAATGAACGGCCATGTTAAAGTCAAGCTGCTACTTTAAGCTTCTCCTCTAAAGCTTTAATTAATGCATATAATTATCTGAATCAAGGTTGGGGGGGGGGGGGGGATCCGCCTTTAAGCCTTGAAGAGTAGTGAAGGAACAGGGCATGCTGAACAGAGTGACGTAGTCGACGCGCTGGTGTTAAGAGCAGGCTAAGGGCTTGGGTACCATCTACTTCTTCACTTCCTCTTCATCTTCATTTACTTCCTGACTCTGTCTCTATTCGTTATCAAAGAAATACTCGAGTCTTGCCAACTCCTCCGTGTCCCCTTACTTTATCAGTTCCGCTTTATCACCCAAAACCTTTTTATACCTCTGTATAAAAAGTCAGTCTTATTTTAAACGAGATTTAGGAGTTTTGCAAGACTAAAAAAAAAGGGGGAAAGGGAATATAATGTTTGCACGTGTTTTTATTACGGTAGGAGGTTGATTTTAAAAAACACTTTTTTCTTTCTAAATATTCGTTTCTCTTTAGTGTTTAAATGCATATCTTATAAGATATAAAAAAAAACATAAAAAGTACAAAAAAAACAAATATTAAAAGACAGCTAATTGCTTAATGGTGGAATTTTTGAAGTGAATCTTCTTTAGGCGCGGTAGAGTTAATTGGTTGGGATGAAACGATAACCTGTAACAAAGTTTGTGTTTCGAGACTCGTCTAAGTGTTAGATTTTTTTACCTGTAAAAAATGTTTCACTTAGACGAGTCTCGATCCACCGACCTCTGATTCAGCGCATAAGTGCTAACCATTGCACCACGGAGGTGATGATTTTTCAATACACAGAATTGGTATATAAGCTTAATAATTATGTACATTACAATATTTACATGTTGTTTTCATGTTTTTAGGGTCCATAGGTAAAACCAAGGACCCTTATATTTTCCTGCGTGTGTCTGTCCGTCCGTCCTCTCGCGTGCTCTCACGGCTACACCTTTCGTCCGATCACTTTGAAATTTGGCATGTATGTGTCTTGTACCTGCCCACATATTTTAAAAATATAGCGACTTAAAAAAAATATTTTTCAAAAAAATTCGGGTAAAAATACTTAAGGGTTAACATTTTTTTAATTTTTTTCGACACCGTGAGGGGTATCATATGAAAGGGTACGTCGAGCTGATTACAAAAATATATAATTCTTATTTTATAACTTTGATAGGGCGAGCGTAGGCGAGTTTGACGTGGGTGTTAAACGTGGCCCCCCCCCCCCCTATCTCGCTTATGTGAAGTGCAAAAAATCTGAAAAAATTCCTGAACATTCTTCGACCAAAAGTAAAGATACCACTTTTTGGAAATTTCGAAAAAAATATTATTTTATTTTTTATTGACAGAATACTTTTTTTATAATTACGGTCTTTTCGATGTATTTATATGGTTGTAGTCCGGTTCAGTGGCAAAAAAATACTTTATCAGAGTTTTTTTTTGAGAAAATCAGACCCTTAGAATGGTTCAAAGTAAGCTTTTTAGCATTTTAAAAAAAACACTGTTTATACACTTTACAGTTAAACACTATATAGTGTGGCCTACGGACCCTCGCTGTGTGATGACTAGCACACTTGACCTGTTTATTTCTTCATTATTCGCTAAAATATTAAGAAAATATTTTTTTATTTTTCAATTAAATTCCATATATCCATTTCTTAATCCTGAAATAATAAAACAGTCAACAAATGCAAAGAGAGCAATACATAAAATTAACGGTTTCTAAAACTTAAGTTTCACTTTGTTTTACTTTCACGCAATAATACAAATTGACAAATTATATTTAATAATTAGACTGACGTTTGAACTACATGTTTTCAAACAACGTGTTTTTATAACTTGTTTTATATTTACAACACACTTCTAATGCCTGAGAGTCTCACACATATATTTCTTTAAATCTAGTTATCATTCAACCATAATACTACTCTTACGATCTGATTCATGAATCAGACATCACTGTATGATCATGACTCATAGTTTAATTTAAATTACATTATTTTTCGTTGAAATTTACAAAAAGTAATACAATTATTTTTTATACTAAATAATTTTTTTTTTTATTTTAATGGATTCACAAGTTTTGAGGTCCTCTGAGTCCAAAAAGTGTTTATTTTTAAAAAATGTCTGACAGATGTCTGTGGTCTGTCGTCCGTACAGACGCGTAGAGCCTAAAACTACTCGGCCGATTTTGATGGCGAAATTCATAAATTAATTTTAACTCCAAATTGCCGATTTTGATGGCGAAATTCATAAATTAATTTTAACTCCAAATTTAGGCCTCCCCACCAAAAAAAGTGAAAAAATTAATTCTTGAAAACGGTCCCGGCAATTCTTATTAATATAATAAGAATCAAATGGTAAGTAGTTTTCCCGAGGAAAGTCTCTATATCTATATATGAGAAAGTTTTGTTCCATAATACGGACCGATTTTATATTATCTATCAATACCGAGATGTATAGTGATAGTGTATTGATTTTACTGTGCATTTCTACATTACATCCTCCTTTCTCAGATTCGAGGCTTATTTTTAAGGTTTACTAGGAGCAAATGCATGATAAATTATACAAGTATTTCGATTTATTTGACCTCTGCAATAGACAAGTTAGTTTTATAACCCTATTTCCTACTCAACAATAGTTTAATAATGTATAGGTTTAATAACATTTTAATACCTGCTAGATTTGAATAACTGCTGATTGAGTTTCACGTCGATCTCTGACATGAAGTAGACTCACCATTCACTAAATTCTTTTTATTAATGTAACTTTTTCTTCCACAACAGGCACTGATGATTGATGATGGCCTTTTGAAGGCTGAAAGCTGCTTTGGCAATACATAACACATTTTTTTTTTCAATTTACGTGGAGAGACTATTTGTGTTATTCCATTTGAATACCTAGTTCTTGCTCGTCAAAATAACTGCGTTACTATTTTTTTTTTTTTAACAAACTTCTAGAATATAAATTTTATTTCGACTTTTCTCTTCCCGGAAAAAAATAGGATTAAAAAATAAAAAACTCATTTGCCAAAATTGTAATTGGGTATCCATTCGTCTGTTTCATTTGATGTAAATTGGCGCTGCCGCTCCCAACCCCTCACTGGTCCGCTCGGCTGCAGATAGTAATTTGCCTGGGATGGGCCAAGCTTTCCTCTCTCCCCGCTATCAGAGTTGCCTAATTAGCCGAGATACAGATTGAAGCAATGGGGGGAGGCTCTCTTATCCCATTATCTCCATCATTTTGTTCAGGGCACTAATTTTGACAGGGCACTTCGCACCCACTCCATCATCCCCCTAACCCCATCCCGATGGAAGAACCATTTTTAAATTCAAAAATTACTGGTTATTTCACTTATAATTTTGAATGATAAGTTTAATCAGTTAAAATTTACTGTAAACATATATATATTCTGTCTTCTCCACACGGCGGAATTGATCCGCCTTGGCGATCTGCACAGGAGTCATATATATATATACGTAGAGATGATATTATATTTTATCTACGATTGATACGAAATATAAACATTTTATCTCTGTTTAGATGCGTTGAAAGTGATTCTTTTCTTAGTTGTATTCATTGTGCATGCGCGATCATAATTCTTCTTTTTTTCCGCCCTAGTGCGGAAATGAAGAATACTTTTTCAGCTTATCGCACGATTAGCGAGTTTGTTTACATTTAAAAAAACTAATTTGTAGTTTGTTTAATTAAAGTAACTGTTTATATCGAGTTTTTAGTGAAGAACAATGAGTGATTTAAGTTATTACGACGAAAATGAGGAGAATAATACGCCTCCCGAAATAATTAATTTGGCACAAAATACAACTAATGAATTAAAGTCATCTTTATCAAAAGAGAAATACGAACTTACATACAGGAAGTTAATTACAATTTTTTTTCTGTATTTATTATTAAAATCGAACAATTGTTGATAAGAAGTACGGTACGCAACTCGTGCAAAACTGCATTTTGCTTTGCTCGTGTAGTTCTACTACCCTCGCTATCACTCGGGGGCAAACTCCACACTCGTATGCAAAATACTACTTTCTGCACTAGACGCGTAATGTACTATTGTAGTAATGTGAAACATACGGTAAGATGAGCTCACTATTGGAGGCTCGGGTTCAAACTTTCTTTTAATTTTTTTTCGACATGATAAAATTCTAATACACTAATACTAATAGACTGCATTTATGATTGTTTATCTTGTCTCAACTCGTAATTTAACTTTGTAAAAAAATATCCTAAATACATTTTAATCTTTCTTTTCTTCAAGAAGAGACAATAGTAACAACATTTCCTCCATGACCTTTACCGAGGCTACTAAAAATCGGATTTAAAAGTGAACGTTCGGGCGCGCCTCTGTTAACGAGCCCTATAATAATCGTTTTAGTAGTCGCACTGACACGCCGCCACGAAGATGTCACTGAATTATAATATTGTGTTGTGTCTCTTGTTATCAGTTATTATTGAATCATAGTTATTTCACAGTCATATTCTGTTTTTTTTTTTTTTTTTAGTTTACGGCGCACACTTTTAATAACACTTTTTTTTTTGTTAATGAGTGTTTACAGCGATGTGTCCTATGATAACTACATTGAGAGTAGAACTGTTAAACAAATTATTTGCTTAACTTATTGCAAAGTTATTGTGTTAAACTTGCAACCAGAACTTTAATTAAATTATATAAGCCTTCCTTTCGGGTATTTTAGGTTTCAATCAAGGATCTAATTTCTCAGGAAAGTTCCTTTAATCAGCCAAAAACATCCTATTAATCAGTGTTGACAACAGTACCTAATCAAATGGTAAAGACAAGTTAGGGCAAACTATATAATCACACCTCATACTCTTCAAACTTTTGAAATGTGTCAAGTTTTCGATGGAAAATTTGATAGAATGCTTAAAATTTCCTCATATTTACCTATTAAATTATACGCCATCGAGGGAAGGTGAAATTCAAACAAGGCCTGATTAGGAGAGAAACATCGACGTGAGAAGGCAGATTATTTGTAGAGTCAGACACTCGGGAGTGTTAGAGACGCCATGTTAATATTGTGAAGAGGAGCACATTCAGTGTGCATACACTAGTTGTTTATCAAGTGCAAACAGGTTGATCAATACTATGTAAACAACGAGTTTCCTTCTCAACGTAAACAAATGTGTGCTTTAACAATCTCTAATAATATATAGTATGTAGTAACTTTTTCATGTTCCTAGAAACCAAAATATCTACTATGTACGTTTAATATTACTCCGAATTTTAGATTTAGTGAATCAGTAGAGCTGTAGACAACAACACATTGGTAGAACACAGTTTCGACAAATTTAATCCACTCTTTGTTGGAACGAAGTTCCTTATGGCACGTTATAGAGTCCAGAGCCCGGAAGTGAATCCGAAAAAACGAATGCCACAAAAGCGACCGTCTCAAAATCGACCGATAACGATAATTTGAGTAAAAGATGACCAAATTAGTTGAAATTTGGTATACACATGTTAATTTTACCAATGCCCAGAACTACTTCATTGATCAACGTAATCCGCTCAAGCGGTCGCGCGTATTGCTCGCGCAAACGCAAGCTTCAAATGTAAAATTAGAATTTTAGAACGGGAATAAATTCTAACTTCATCTATTCAATGACATCAACAACTTTTTTAAATAATTTTTTTTTTTTAGTAAAACCAACACCGACACCGCTATTAAGTGTTAAATATCGCTAAAAACATTAAAGTAGACCTAAACGTTTAAAATAGAGGAAACAACGTTTTTACCGATATCTTACGTAACGATTTTAAAAAAACTTCATATAAACATCGTCCAAAGTAGGTACAATTGAAACAGGCATGTAAAATTTCAACCTGATACAAGCAGAAGTTTTTGAGCAGTGAAGTGATATATTTTATAATATTTTTTTAGGTTAGGGAACAGTCCTGTTCCCTCACTACTCTATACTACAATCATCTTCTTTAACTATCAACTCATTATGATTAACTTTTTTCTAAATATTCAATACATATTCATTGCAAAGCGCTCGCTTCAATGATAAATAATTTGCCTTAACTCCGTTAAGTACAAGTAGTTAGTTACTTTTAATTTTGTCTCTTTTCTAACTCCGCCATGTATAAGTAGTTAGCATCGCATAAAATGCGTTAGGAACTTCGTTCCAAGCGGGTGTCGCGACACCACACGTATTTTTTTAACGTCTGTGGAACGAGAACATTGATTGCCTCTCACACATTCTCAATAACAACACGATATTTGTTATGAGTATTGTTAAAGGGGAGTGATTCTAAATTAATTTTTTTTTTTACTTGGATTGACTTTTGAAATCTTTTAAAACTTAAATAGAGATAAAACCTCATGTGTGAATATGTTGGAAAGAAAAAAAAGGATAAGGGGCAAAACCTCATATTATGGGACCGAAGAATGAAAATCTACTATATCCATGGCAAATCTCAAATCTCTTTATTTTTAGGGCCAGATAAAGAGATTTCTTCTAGACAAAAAGCTAGACTTTTATTCTTCAATTGAAGCTAACTCCACCCTCTGGCTTTAAGGCTTTCAGGAACTAAAACCAATTGTAGGCGCTATGCAATTGTAGAAGTTCTTCTCACTTTTAAATTATGTTTCCATTAAAATAAATGTACCAGAGAATGTGTAATAAGAGAAACTAATCTAAACAAAGATTATAGTCCAGGAGATCGTGCAAAAACCTTTCTCACTAACATCAAGCTAGAATTATGTGTAAATCTAACCTTTTAGGGCCTTTTAAGAATATATTGTCGGCTAAGCTCCTCTGCAAATGCCAACAGGCATTTGAAAAAAAAAATCTGCGATGAGCGGCTATATCCCGACCATTTCGGTGGACAATGTAATTTTCATGATTCTGAGTACAAATACAAAGTTAGTAAGTAGACCAAATATCAAGTTAATGTTACTTTGTCACTTGATAGGTGAGCACTTTGATTTGGAGTAATATTTGAATAACTGACCTATCAAGTGACACAGTAACATCAACTTGATTTTTGGTCTACTTACTAATTTTGAACTCAGGATCATGAAAACAAAATTGTACGCCAAAATGGGCGCGACATAGCCACTCATCACCGCTTCAAATGCCTATTGCCGAGCTATGTAAAATAGATGAACTTAGCCGAAAACTTAATCTTAAAAGGCACCAAATGATCAGGTCATACACAAAATTCTAGCTTGATGTTAGTCAGACACTTTTTTGCACGCTATCTACTGGACTATTAGTTGCATAATAAAAATCAGGGGCAACCTGCAGCCTCTAAAATCTAGAATCTAGAATATGAGTGTCAAAATCCTTATTTAAAAGTTCATGGTACTTCAGGACTTAGGATAATTTTTTTATTCTACTTCCTCCTTCAAATTCTTTTTGAGGTTTTTATGGTACTCTTTCAAAATGGAACTTTCTTCAAATCTTCTCTATACCCTCTCCTATGATTAGACTCTAGCTTCGTTGATAGCACTTTGGAATACATATTTGTCGTAGTACACTATCTGCACTATAGAGACTGCAAGTTGCCTTTAGACAATGTTGTCATCAACATTCGAAATACAAATGATCTGGATATAATAGTTCTTGTCCGTTTTTGATAATGAATTAATGACATTACTCCTTCCTCCAAATTTAATAAATGGCATCTCATTTGATAAATCAAATTGATGAAGAGAGATTCGATATCTAGCACGGCTGTATTCGTACGAATTAGGAAGAGAATTTTAAGAAGTAAGTCAAAATTACTTTTAGCTGGAACTGTTCCGGATAAAGTAAAGGAAGGAAAGATACAAGAGCAGGGGTAATAGAGGAGGCTGAAATGTTGCTCCAATATAAGTGGAACATAAATCTCAAGTTGAGTGCTGTACAAATAGTCCTTCCTCTTCTACCCTTAATACTTTTTAATTCATTATAATTTTATTTAAATATAACAAATCATCCTGTCTTGTTTAAGAATATTAATTAATTAAATTTTATATTATTACCATGAATGGAGCAGCCCGTTACAAGCTTAGACCTACTTTACTTTACATTTAATGATTTCTGAGACAAGCGAATTATATATATTTTGCATTTTTAGTAAAATATAATATATTATTTAAAGCGCAACCAAACTATAGAATATCTGACGTAGATCGTCAAGATCTATGTTCCTTAACCGTTGTTTCTCTAAATATTGCGTGGGGCATTCAAATAAAAATATTTATGAGAACTGAAAAATGTAATAACAACGACTGAATTAGGAAACAGAAAAATTAAAACCTCCTTACTACAGTGAAACATTTATTTTACTATAGGTTTTTCTGATTAAGTATGTTCAAAATTTAATCAAAATCGCTTCACGCCTCTGCACAAACTACTGACACTTTTTTAGACTAGAGCAATTCAACCCATCGACTCAAAAATCTACATTTCAGGTAACACATTTTCTTTTCTCAACATTGAGTACGTAATGGAAAAAGTAATGAAGTTAATTATTGCGAGTTGAGGGGAATAGTGCAGACCCTTATATTTTCCTGCGTGTGTCTGTCCATCCGTCCTCTCGCGTGCTCTCACGGCTACACCTTTCGTCCGATCACTTTGAAATTTTGCATGTATGTGTCTTGTACCTACCCACATATTTTAAAAATATAGCGACTTAAAAAAAATATTTTCAAAAATATTAGGGTAAAAAAACTTAAGGGTTACATTTTTTTTTTTTTTTTCGACCCCGTGAGGGGTATCATATGAAAGGGTACGTCGAGCTGATTACAAAAATATATAATTCTTTGGATATAACTTTGATATGGCGGGCGTAGGCAAGTTTGAAGTGGGTGTGAAACGTGTCCTCTATCTCGCTTATGTGAAATGCAAAAAAAACTGAAAAAATTCCTAAACATTCTTCGACCAAAAGTAAAAATACCACTTTTTGGAAATTTCGAAAGAAATATAATTTTATTTTGTATTGACAAAATACGTTTTTTATAATTATGGTCTTTTCGATGTATTTATATGGTTGTAGTCCGGTTCAGTGGCAACAAATACTTTATCAGAGTGTGTTTTGAGAATATCAGACCCTTAGAATAGTTCAAAGTAAGCTTTTTAGCATTTTAAAAAAAACACTGTTTATACACTTTATAGTTAAACACTATATTATAGTGTGGCCTACGGACCCTCGCTGTGTGCTGACTAGCACACACTTGACCTGTTTATTTTCTGTATTTATTATTAAAATCCAACAATCGTAGATAAAATAAGATACGCAACTCGTGCGAAAACGGCATTTTGCTTTGCTCGTGTGGTTTTACTACCCTCGCAATCACTCGGGTGCAAACTCCACCCTCGCATGCAAAATGCTACTTTCCGCACTAGACGCGTAATATACTATTTATGCATTATTCATTCAGAAGTTGTAATAAATGCGTGTTTTGTATTTTGTTGTTGATTAATTATTGTTATAAATTTAATTTGCTATTCATACTTTTTTTAATTATACCAAATTGTCTTGTTTGATTTTTTTTTTAATAAATAATTAATTTTAGCTACTATGTTATTGTCTTATTAATATAACTTAGTAAATAAATAAAGATGGTATTTTAGCAGTTTCATTTTTCTGCCGGCTGTAGATAAAATATTGTATGCAACAAGGCAGCAATGGAAACATTTCTGACTCGCGTATTCATCGCCTTCTTTGGCTTCGCCTCGGCAATTATTTAGGTAAATTACCTGCTTCGGCAGTTAATTTTCTGCCTGAGGCTAATCTAATCACTCGTTAGTACAATTCCATTTTGCTGCCTTGTTACATAAATAACTATTGATGTATGTACATTTTTAAAATATTTTCTTTTCTTTTAGTTTTCTTATACTTAACGAACATTTCATGTATAAAAGTTAGCAGAAACACACTAAAAAGAAATAATGCACACACTGCAAACACTTCAGGATATGCGTTTACCACTTTAATATGCGTAGGTTTTCTTTGTAAAATTTAGTTAAACATGTACATATACCGTTCACGTTGATGGCAGATTCTTGAAGCTTGGTTCGCGCTTTTATTCATCTCTCTGCATTACTGAACCGCTAATAAATTACAAATCACTTATGTTTTGTTTTAAGTAGACCGATAACATAGGTATAAATCAGTTAAACGACTTGGATCCCGACTCACAAGTTCCAGAACTTCGACATACAACGCTATAAACCGAATCTAACTAACCCTTTGTGTACTAAAGCAATTAACACCACATAATACGTAATACTCTGATAATATAGTAAATACCATGAAAGGTGTTATTGTATAGCTTAGGTCATTATCTCATAACTCCTTGTTTAAATAGTCTGTCATGCTAGAGATTAAAACTCTAAACTCTAAGGCCTCTTCATATGGGGGAGCGGGGATTGTGTCGCAGTAGATTTTCGTCGCTCGGTTTTTTTTCCTATTCCCCCCCTCCAGTTTTTTCCGTATTTTTTGTGTTCCTTTAAAATGTAAAGGAAAATTCCACGTATAAAAAATCTTTAAAATCGAAAATTTTGTCTTTTTATGTATTTTCTATTTTGTGTCAATAGGGTGTTCATTAAAAACAAAAATAATTTCAAGATAAAAAGAACTTTTTATATACTACGTTTTTAAATTTTCTGTTGAATCGTATGTAGTGTTGATAATATAATTGTTATTCTTATATAATATATAATGTTAGTGAAAAAGAAAATAGTTCCGAATTTATTTACTTCACATAAATGAAAACCATCCAGAGAGCTGATCTTAAACCTATAAAAGGATAAATCTTTGTATAACGGATCTCCCCAACTCCAAATCTAAAGCTTGCCATCGATATATTTGAAATAATATCAATAATATAATCGATATTTCCTGTTTTGCTGTCATTCAATGTTTATCTATCAAAAATTTGAGACCCGTCAAAATGAAGATTGCGTAAATATTGGATATGGCAAAACAAATAAAATAATTTGCGGATTTTTTCCGAACTAACTTTCCGCACAGCAAAATTTGCTGAAAACTAATTAAATTCTGCTGGAAGATGGCTAAAAGTATTAAAATAATGCATTGTTATCGTGTTCTGAGCTATGCTAAAAGTTTCAAATGTCTAGCTATTCGGGAAGTTAGTTAGAAATCGATTGCCAGATTTGTACTGGACAAACAAACAAACAAACAAACAAGAATGCAAGCTAATAAAAACGTAGTAATAAATAAATAAAAAACGGCTATATTTCACTCCTACAGTAGAACATTTTCAAACCTTTTAAGTTTAATCCTTTTAAAAATTAAATTTACTATGTGTGATAAAGTAAAAAATATTACTAACAAAGTAATTCGTCAAAGCAATCAGATGTGTGAGTCACTTCAATCATCGGAATTTGTTGCATAACTCTCGTAAGAAGTTGAAGTTGTTGTCATTTGTGTATATATGTTGTGTAGTTGTTGTTGTGGTGGGTGTACGTGAAAAATTTGGTTTATATTTGTAAATGTGATCCAGCTAAACACTCAGATTACATTTTATCCCAGAACAGCAACAATTCCACCTCAATCAAGCGCCAATTGCAGTCTGACCGTGTGGTTACAGCTTGTCTGAATGCTTCCATACGAGTCAGTGTAACTCTCCAATTTGTTCCAATATGTATCTTTCCGGGGAAAATCACTCGGCGAAACACAGCAGCGACAAAATTCCGCTCGTGTGAAAGGAGCCTAACAACGAACTATTCCCGCTATATTCAGATAAAACCTGAACCATACGAGTATTGATTAAATGACTTTTCACAGTTCTTAAACTCATATTTCCTGCCGTTCAACTAATGCCAACCTTACTCCAGCGTTATCCAGGTTTATTACGTAAAGTTTTTTTACTTAGATCTACTAGGTATAGTCTAATTTTTATGATTATTGCTGCTAAAATCGGAGCTTTCATACCGGCTCTTCTGGAGCTGTAGTACCCAGTATGATTATGATGACATTTGTCTGTCAGTCTATTGGTCTGTCGTTCAACATTTTTGCGAACCACCATATTATCTTAAATAATAATTTATTCTTTTGATACAGTGCCCTGGATGATCATGATAACGTTTGTCTGTCAGTCTATTGGTCTATCGCTCAACATTTTTACGTACCACCATATCTTAAATAATAATTTATACTTTTGATACAGTGTCCTGGATGGTTATGATAATGTTTGTCTGTAAGTCTATTGGTCTGTCGTTCAAATTTTTTTTAAAACACCTTATCTTTAATAATTAATTCCTCTGAAATGAGATATTAAAAAAAAGATTTATTAAGAATTAAAAATGCATGGCTGAATAAAATTATTAAATGAAATTGGAAATGTTGGATTTAAAAGAGAGAAATAATGGCAGAGTGGTATCAGGATTGAGAGCTAGCGAACAAAATGAGAGTTTGGGTGAAGCAACTGAAAGGGTACGATGGCTCAGTTCAGTTGATTGAAATTCTAAGCGGATGCAGCAATACTAAACTGCTCCGACTCCGTGAGATCTAGACCCTATCTCAGTTGACAACACGACCCTTCTACCAAATACCCTAGTTAAAATTCATTCTTATCTCTCCACAATATAGCCTGCAATGAAACACTGCAGATTCTTCCCTCTCGCTCTTACACTCTATTATCTATTATATCTCTCTAACAATAAGTATATTATACAACAGCTTTTCCTAAAAATAATGATTGCAAATTAAACGTTCAATACCAAAATAAGAATTATTAATTAATTAATTTAAACGGCAGAAAAAGAGATTTTTATTCAAGTGAAAACTTCTTTAGGCGCGGTAAAGTGAATTGGATAGGATGAAACGAAATCGTGTAACAAAGTTTGTGTTTCGAGACTCGTCCAAGTGAAAGATTTCTGAAGTGTAATTAACGTAATTGCATATAACAAAGTTTGAGTTTCGAGACTCGTCTAAGTAATAGATTTTTTACTGGTAAATTAACAGCCGGCTTAAGTCGGCAGTTGATTTACCTGTAAAAAATTCTTCAATTGGACGAGTCTCGATCCACCGACCTATGATTCAGCAGGCATGTGTGCTAACCATTGCACCTCGGAGGTAGATGGTTTATCAATACATAGAATTGGAATGTAAGGCCCTCCGCACACGGAGCAACTCAAAACAAACTCAACTGGAAACTCCAGTCATTTTTGAGTTGACAGGAAGCAAACCAAGTTTGTAATGAGTTGCTCCGTGTGCGGTGTCCCATTCAATTACACAGGTTAAAACTCATAGCCAACTGGATGGTGATTTGAGTTCGTAATCAGTTTGTTTTGAGTTGTTCCGTGTGCGGATGGCCTAAGCGTAATATTATATACATTATTATAATATATATAAATGTTCTTTTTATGTTTTTCTCCATTATTCGTTAATATGGTATGAAACTATTTTATTAATTGAAATTATATTTCTTTGAGAAGTTATCTGACTGTGGCGGAATTGTAACCTCTTGTTTATATATATGTATGTTGCGTATTTAATAAATGATTTATATAATATGAATTATTTAAATAAGGTTAATTGTGCTATTTTTTAATTCATTAAATCCAAGTAATAACAATTCTAGAGTTTTCTTTATCTTGGAACCAACAAATCCTCATTTCAGTGAACATAGTATGTAAGTGGAGCAATTTGATTTGATGTACAAGTAAAATTGAGTTACGTGCTTCTTCTAGGAACGATTTAACCTCTTAATTATATATATGGAACATCAAATCAACAGTTCTAGAACGAGTTTCACTTCTAATACGTGAGAGTCTCACACATATTTTTGTAAGTTCTTATAGACTTAACAATAAGTACTTTAATATGGGATGAAACATATACATATTTTGCATGGAGCAAAACAAATGTAATTCTTTAAGAATATGTGTGTGGATTTATAAATATTTTTTAGCAAGTAACATGTTGTCATAAACCCAAGAATGTGTAATATTCTTTGCTGGAAGATGCTACTCACTGAAATTTCCTTAGAGGATTGGAGTCTTTGAAATTGTAAAGCCCACAGACCCATCTAGCCTTCTACCTAAAAATATTAAATATATATGGAGTAAATAATTAAAAAAAACCCTCATACATACACACACACACACGTATATATATATATATATATATATATATATATATATATATATATATATATATATATATATATATATATATATATATATATATATATATATATATATATATATATAATCACGCATTTATTTTTTTATTCATTAAAACTGGGCGATTAAGGCGAGGTTTAATGATTCTCCAAATGCTTATTCAACATATAGTTTATTTTAATTCTATTAAAACATATGATACAAATATCATATGATACTTTGCATAGATTATCCCATAATTTAGCTTTGCAATTGGTTCGTATTATTCGAAATCGTGAGTTATAGGGATTTAATAGAGAGAGGGATCTTGATAGCATGTTAACGAAATATGTGCTAACGTTTCCAGTTTCCATCGCATATTAGATTAGTGTCCACCCTACGTTCGTTATTGAATTATTTATCCGAAACACCCGTGATCCAAAACACCTCCATGGAGAGAGGCTTTTAGAATTCACTTTGCTTACGGTCAAAATCAAGTTCCAAAACCAAATATATATACGGGGTGGGCCAGAGAAACGGGAAAATGTGAAATAACTCTCACAACCGTTTAAAAAAAAAATAAAATGTCTAATTGTGAAAAACATATAACATGCCATTAAAGAATAAAAACTAAAATCTCAAGTTCGGAAAATTATGGCAGTAAGGTGGTGTCCGTTCCTCTCTATGCCTTGACTCGTGGGTTGAGGTTTTGCACGACTCTCTGTAACATTTGCATGGTAATCAAACCAGTTTTATCTTGGATTCTTATCTTCAACTGGAGAAGTATTGTTGGGCGAGTGCTATTCACTTTGCTTTTAAGATGGCTCCACAAAAAAAAAATCATACGTTTTCTTATAGAATGTCTTCAGAAGTGCTTCAATGTTCTAAAGGGTTCGTTGAGCTCCTGGTGATTTCTTCTTGAGAGCTATACCGTTTCCTCAAAATTCTTAACCCAAGTCTTGATTTCGTTGCATGATGAAACTTGACCATGACGTCCCAAATTGAAATGACAAATAAATTCTCTGCGAGCGCGTCAGACTATCACCTTTTTGTCAGTCTATCACCAACTGCGCTTTGTCAACCGAATAACTGATATATTATATGATTACTAAATGGCAGGTACCTGAGAACACAACAATAACACTATCGCCTTCCTTAGGCTACGGCCACACCGGAGCTACCTCGCTTGGAACCTAGTGGCTTGGTGAGTCACCATGTAAAACACAATGGACTGTTCGTCTAGCGACTCGCTAGGTGACTCGCCTAGTAACCAAGCGCGCGGTGTGGCCGGTCTCGTATGTTTTAGAAGGTTGGTTCACATGGATTACACTCCTGGCGACTCACCAAGCCACTAGGCTCCAAGCGAGGTAGCTTCGGTGTGGCCGCAGCCTTAAAGCTCTTTAGTGTTTCCACTATAACTTTCAAATTTACTATTTCTCTGTCCCACTCTGTATATATACATATTTATATATGATTTATAATATATAAATTAAACAATAATGTATAATAAACTAAGTTCCCTTCGTAAAATTAATTATGGTTATCAACGCCGGCACGTCACTTTTCGCCGCCATAGGCAAGGTGGTTTTTGACCTCCCAACGGTGGCCTAGAAATTCAATTTTGGCCGGGAGGGGGGCATGTAGAATAAATAATGTCTTCTTTACTACAATCGTCAATGTTGATAACTATAGACCTTTTTGAGTGAAAAATCTTCCCTACGCTACTGGCCTCCCTGCTTGTAAAATATTAACGTGATTGTAAGAAAAACAGAATTTTAAAATTGACAAATAAATCGACTGCATATAGATCCATATACTTATAGATCCAGTACAGGACTAGAATATCAAATTAATTAGAATTAAAAAAAAAAAAACTTCGTTGTCTTAATTGATTATGATTAAAAACGAGTGAACATTATACACTATCACTATTATAATGGTAGAGTAATGAGCCAAAGAGGAGTTTTAGGAAAGAGAAACAATTGACTTTGTTCAACCTAGAACCAAACCGAAATTCGATAAGCTATAAACTCATATAAAATGACCCTGATAAGGGGTTAAGTGTGCCTAACTAAAAGGGAAAATTTGAACGAATTAAGGCAATTGGTAGTGCAATTTCCTAAACATTATGTTGTCATAACCATCAGCGCCGGCGCTGTGTTTTAATAGCAAGTTAAATCAAATTATAGGGAGTTTAAATAAGGCCTGAAGTGCAATTAACGTCATACATCTTTCCGAGGTCAAGTCTATTCCGCATGCGCACGTAGAAAATTGTCGTACTGTGGAAAGACTGTGCATGTTAAGTAAACGTCTATACTTATTAGTTATATTAGTTAGTTTTTCTTTATATTTTAGATTTTCACGCCTGCCTGTATGAAAGCTCCTATTCTAGCAGCAACTGTAGTTATTTATGTTACTTGGCAGCAAAATGGAATATTGCTGACAAGTTTTTTAAGTTTTAGTTCCGAGCCTGTTGACATTTTTGTTGACTAAATAAAAATCATAAATTTGAAACCCAATGAAGATCGTATAATATATGGGTGTCATGTCAAGACAAATAAAATAACTTGCGGATTCTTTCCGAACTAACTTTCTATACAGCAAAATTTGCTGAAAACGAATTAAATTCTGCTGAAAGATGGCTAAAAGTATTAAAATAATGCATTGCCATCGTGTTCTGAGCTATTCTAAAAGTTTCAAATGTCTGGCTACTCGGGATGGTAGTTAAAAATCGATTGCAAATTTGTACTGGACAAACAAATGGAAACAAACTGGACAAAGAAAGCAAGCTAATAAAAACGTAGTCAAATTAACAATATGGGGGTTCAACAATGTGGGAGTTCATAACCTGCTATATAGTAACCTTTTCTTAAAATTTTGCTGCCTGTTTGTTAATTTGCAGACATTTTGAACTTTTCCTGACACATTATTATTTTGCTGCTTGTTTTTTTGACATGTTACAAAAGGATCAAGAAATATTACATTTTGCCGATTGAAAAGAGTACAACAATGCTTCATTTTGCTGCCGTGAATAGATAAATATTTATTCATTTTGGAAACTAAAATGTTCCTGGGATAGCGATTAAAGGAATATTTATGTTAGTCTGCTAACATGTCTAGTGCTCGAGACGGGCCCCGTACAGGACCCGGACAAGAATTGTCTAATATATTTAACATGGGAGCGTTTAGTAGGTATGGGGCCCTTTAAGTCCACTAGGAGTGGGGGTATGACGTAGGGGGTCAGGAGTGGGGTTGGACTCAAGAGGCCCCATACCTACTGCGTTTATAATACTCGGGGGACGGACGGTGGTTTGCCGGACACGCCACTTTCACATTTCGCCTTGTCGAAAGCTAAACAAGGCATGAGTGAGACACGTCAACTTTCAAGGGCTGTTGTGATTAAGAGCTGTTTCTAGCTTATTTTCCCCTTTCCCCCTAAGAAAGACAATTTGTCCCTACTCCCGTACGTAGCCCGGTATAGCATAAAGACCTTTATATGGTTAAAGCAGTATTAAATAGACTACAATTTAATATTTTTATTACAAATCTTCATCGCAATACATATATGAGAAAGTAAAAACATACATACTAATAAATATGTATGTGTAAAATATATATTTAATCCCACTTTCGTGAATACTCCTTTCAATTAAAAATGTATCTTTGTTTTGATATAAGAGGTGTTAATAAAGAATGAAATTAAATGGAATAAATTGAATTTAAAAGGACTTCGTTTCCTCACAACCTTAAATTACTTCTTTAAAAATGCAAATGAAAAATAAAGGAACAAAGAAGTCATACATATTTTAATAAAAGTTCAAAGTGATAAAGAAGGAGAGTTCATTTTTAGAAAAGAAAAAAATAAATCAAAAAGGATGGAGTACGGTGGACTCGTTAATTAACAATGAGGAACGTCTTTTGACTCCTCACTATTAATTTCCCTGAAGCATTTGGTAGAAGGGAGAAGCTTTTCCCGGTGTTCGAACCGAAGGAAAGAGGAAGGCGTGGAAATCGGAAGCTTGGAGCTTTTCACGAGGGCTTTCCTGCAGACTCCCTCTAGAGACGAGCCTCCAGATTAATTATCGAAAAGAGGAAAGGGACTTGTTGGAGAAAACAACCCCTTGAAAAGCAATGGCCTTCACCGTCCTCCCGTGGAAAGCTTAGGGAAATCTCAGACTTATTTCCCCCTCTTTTTTCCAATACACAGTAAGCAGGGGTGAGGAAACAGGCGAGCCCCAATTTCAAATCGACCCTTACCCAATCTTCTCTTTTTTTATCGGCAAATGACTGAAAAAAACTACAAACTCTAAACAAGTATACATTCGATTTTTTTTTTTTTTTTTTTTTTTTACTTAAAAACGTGATTTGTTTTTTAATTCTTGTCTTCTTTATACCTTATAGAATAATACTGACAAAAAAGAAGATTAATTAAATAAGTAATAAAAAAGGTAAGTAAAAAAAGGTAATATTCATGTTAATGTACACTGTGCACACGCCTATAAATGAATAAGTATTAGTTCAAAATGCATTACTACTACTACCAAACAATTCAAGATGTGTTTATCTTGAACCTGCAGCTGGGATATTTTAAACATTTTACGTTGCATTTTAATGATATTCCAAACATAGGGTGTTAAAATATAATACTGAATTAGATTTCACTTTTCCTAGTTTTTGCTTAGGTTAGTTCTAGCTCTACTTTTTGTCGCATTTACGAGAATGTCGTAATAAAATTCAATGAGCAGTAATTATAAGTTGCATTTTTTACTTTTAGTTTTATTACTACGAGTAGGTGCATTATATCAATTCTGCAAAAACTTAAAATAGACCAAAAATGCACTAAATTAATGACAAAATTTGTACATTAATGAAACTTTGCTCATACCTTCATTTTGGCAGTGGCAATGAAAATCTGCAGAGTCCATCAAAATTTAGGGGCTGGAACACCCCCCTAGGGGGGCGGGAAGGGTGGATTGTTTGCTTTTTACCTCATATCTCGAAAAGTATTGACATTAGGTGAATTATGGTTATTTACAAATTTGTTCTTTAATAAATTTCCAATAAAAATAGTCCTTTAACATTTTTTTTTAGCTCCAGCCGTTTTCGAGTTAGAAGCGCTTATAATTAGGTAATATAAAATAAAGTAGGATTAGGGGGAGAAAAAATTAAAAGTCAATTTTTATTGGAAATTTAATGAAAAAACAAATTTGTACATAATCATAATTGGCCTAATATCAATACTTTTCGAGATATTTGGTAAAAAGCAAAAAAGCACCTATTGCCCCCCCCCCCCCCCCCCTGGGGGCGAGTTCCCCCCTCCCCCTCTCGGGAACTTTTAGTATATTATACAGGAAAGTCTTACGAACATTTTAAGCCACTTTTCAAAACTTTGGGATTTTTTGCAAAGTTATATCCTAATTTGACTGGACTAAAGTGGTTTAGGTTCATCTCTTAAAGAATATAAATTTCCATTTTTTGGTTTTTTTACACCTGCAAGAGAATTATTTTGTCAACAGGCTTCATTGTGTGCTTGAATAAAAGCCAATTAAATTTACTACAACTTAATTTCTTACGACTTTTCTTGTCCTACTTTATTTTTTATAACCTAATTTTGAGCGCTTGTAACTCGAAAACGGCTGGAAATTTTTATTGGACATTTAATGAAGAACAAATTTGTAAATAACCATAATTCACCTAATTTCAATACTTTTCCAGATATGAGGTAAAAATAAAAAAATCCACCCTTCCCGCCCCCCCTGGAGGGGGGGTTTCACCCCCTAAATTTTGACCGACTCTGCAGATTTTCATTTCCACTGCCAATATGAAGGTATGAGCAAAGTTTCATGAATGTACAAATGTTGTCTTTTTAAAACCCTATTTTTCCTGTACTCTAAGATTTTGTGGTAGAACTTCATTATTTTTACTGGTCTTATATTACTTTGCTTTGTAAGTTTCATCGCACATTTCCGTTTCCCCAATTTCGAACCACTTCCCGTGATTCAATCTTCCCCAAATTTTGCACATCGATACAAGTAAGGTGAATATTACAGAAACCAAAAAAAAAAAAAAATAATAAAAAAATTGCGTCAAATTTATTTGCTTCTTAAGTTTCATCGCACACCTATTATCCCAATTTTGAACCACTTATCGTCATTCAATCTTCCCCAAATTTTGTACATAGATACAACTAAGGTGAAGAATACAGAAACCAAAATAAAAAAAAAAAAATGGTGTCAAATTTATTTGCTTCTTAAGTTTCATCGCACACCTATTATCCCAATTTTAAACCACTTACCGTCATTCAATTTTCCCCAAATTTTGCACATAGGCACAACTAAGGTAAATAATACAGAAAATAAAAACAAAAATAGGTCGAAAATAAGACCAGTTTTGAAAAATTGCATTTTTGTATTAATTATTACTAAAGAGGTTAATAGAAGGTAACACAACAATTGTCATCACAATTGGAAATATAAAATTTTCAACATTTTATATCATTTTCAGTGTTAAATGATAGCATAGTAAGAGTAACGCTTCTACTAGCTACAAACTTTCATGACTTAAACTAACTATACAAAGTGGGGGTAGACTAGGACTATAGAAGGATCAAGGAAACAAAGGTGAGGGATATGAAGTGAAGATCCAATAGGAGGAAGGATATAACAGCACGAATAACATAGTTCCGCCTTGGACCTTCACTTAATATCCCTCACCTTTGGTTCCTTAATCCTTCTATAGTCCTAGTCTACCCCCCCCCCCCCTTTGTACTGTTAGTTTAAGTCATAAAAGCTTGTAAATGAAGCTAGTAGAATCTTTACTCATACTATGCTAACACTTAATACTGAAGATGATAAAAAATTTCGAAACGCGTTTGTTAATAACAACAGTTCTGCAAAATTTAACAAACTTTCTGACCCCAAGAAAATATTATCTGAACTTTATGTTTTCGAGGTTGCTGAATCCGAATCTGAAGTCAAAATTTCTCCTTTACGTACAGTTTGCCCGAAAAAATGCTCCTAAAGTTCGGAAAAATTGTGTTTTTTGGGGTTCTTGACCCAATTTTTCGCCCAAAAATATTTCGTAAAAAAAAATATTGGGCGTTTGAATATCTTTTAACTATGAAGAACACGAATCAAAATTAAAAAAACCGTTTTTTTCTCATATTGAGTCTTTGTATTTCTATTACTTTTTCAGTATAACAAATGTTTTGTGACTTTCTTCTGACATTAGTCTAGAGAATTACAATATATGTGACCAAAGGGGTGTTATTGGTTAATTGAAGATTTAAAAGGAATTCCTTAATGTAAAGTAGCCAAAACTCTTACAAAGGCAGAAAAATTGGGGGGATACTAAAAAAATTGGGTAAAGCCACAACTTGTATGTACTTATTTTTAGTATTCTCCTATTTTCTTGACCCTCCCCCCGTCTCATATATTGTAATTCTCTAGACTAATGTCTGAAAAAAGTCACAAAACATTTGTTATACCACTGAAGAAGTAATTGAAATACAAAGACTCAATATAAGAAATAATCGATTTTTTCTTCTTATTTGTCATTTTTCTTAAAAAGGTAAGGTCAACAGATTTTTTTGACTTTTGATTCGTGTTCTCATAATGTAAAGATATTTAAACGCCCAATATATATTTTTTTATGCATTTTTTTGGGCGAAAAATTGGGTCAAAAACCCCCAAATACACCATTTTCCCGAACTTTAGGCGCATTTTCCGGGAAAACTGTACGTATAGGAGAATTTTTGACTTCAGATTCGGACTCAGCACACCAAATAATTCAGAAAATTTCTCTCTAGTGATAATTCTTATTTTATAAGAAAAGAAGTAAGTCTACCTAAGTTAAATATATAAATTGTACATCATCCATAGCAAAAACTTAAAAATTTGAATTTCTAATAGATTGTACTAGGTACAGGTACTAATTGAGTACTATATAATTATAAGCCTTAATTCTCGGTCTAGTTCTATTGCCGTGAATATTTGGCTTACTAGATTTGTAGAAATGATTGAAAGCTTGGATTCGGGGAATTTGTATCGGTAACGACAAAAATCATTCTCCCGTATAGCTCAGTTGGTAAGAGCACCTGTAACGGATTAATAGGAGGACCCGTGGTTCGAGTCCCGGTGCGGGGGTCTATTTTTCTCTGTTTGTCTCCCGTAGTTATTGATAATTATAATTTGATTTAAAGTAAATTTTAATTATGACTGTTGAATTACTTTATAAAAATTTTTAACTTGAACTACTTTCGTATTTTATTATTATCAGTTAAGAAGGAAAAATTTTAAGTAAGAAGAAAAAAGAGGTTGAATTCAATCAAGTCAGGACATAATAAATTTATCATAGATAGTTTTTTTACAACCCTTCATGTTTATGCTGAGCAACAGAGACGGAACTAGACCTGCTGAGGCCCGTGTGCAAG
This sequence comes from Gerris lacustris, assembly GCA_951217055.1. NCBI lineage: Eukaryota > Metazoa > Arthropoda > Insecta > Hemiptera > Gerridae > Gerris > Gerris lacustris. Next base: position 55,789,596 of record OX578283.1, on the reverse strand, counting down.
ATTTTTTTTGAGGCCCCCTTCCAAGGTGACTAAATATTTTTGTCCCCTCATTTTAGGGTTTCCATGATATCCTAGAAAAAATTTTGCTTGTAATTAATACTTTAAAAAATGGATTTCGATTTCATGGCTCAAAATAAGTACTTTTTATTTTTGAAATTTTTTCTTCGATCTATTATTTTTGCCGTAAAACTCGAGTTGAAAACTCATATTTTAAACTACAATGCTTGGAGGAAAAATGCTATTATTAAATAGTTCTTATATGTTAAGCAGAACTAACTGTATAGCCTCAAAAATATGTCTTCATTCATGTTAACTTTTTCATATTTTAAGTACTGCTGCAGAGCATTTTAGCGCTCAAAGTGCTTGGCATTTTAAGTTAACATAGAACCCAGCAAACCGGGTCTTTCTTCTTAAGTAGATTCCGGGGATATTGAGTGGATAGTGTTAGGTGGGACACCCTATATAGGCATATTTTGATTGTAAATAAATTTGAACACTTACACTAAAGAAAGTTACATTTCGACAAAACCTATAACAGGATAATATGTACAAAACATTAAGTGTCTAAAATACACAATTGTATACAAATCAGGTCATGTTAAAAGTAGAATTTAAAAAGCATTAAAGATCAATTGCCTCAGATAATAATAATTATAATTATTATTTATGAGGAAGAGAATATACCTACCACATAATATTACTAATAATTATTATTTATGAGGAAGAGAATATACCTACCACATAATAATACTAATAAATAAAGTATAAACTAACTTCACCTTTTTAGTAAAATTATTCTTCATTTTATTTATTTTTATTTTATTACTTTTTTTATTACTGGCCGGGCGAAAGTGAGGCCCCCTTACCCCGAGGCCCGTGTGCGGCTGACCCCATGCACACGGCTAGTTCCGGCACTGCTGAGCAAGAAAGAAAAAAAGTAGGGTAAGAGACATTTGGACATTTGGAGCTCGCCTGCGTTCCTTACACTGATAATCTTCATTTGAAAACAAGGAGGAGGCTCGGGGAAAGTCTTAGATTTCCCTAAGCTTTCCGCGAGAGGTTGGGGAAGGCCATTGCTTTCCAAAGCGGGTGTTTTCCCCTTCGAGCCCCTTTCCTCTCTTCGATAATTAATCTGGAGGCTTGTCTCTAGAGGGCGCCAGTCGAGTTCTGGTGAAAAGCTTGAAACTTCCAATTTCCACGCCCCTCTCTTTACTTTCAAACACCGGAAAAGCTTTCCCATTCTACTAAACGCTTCTGGGAAATTAATAGTGAAGAGTCAAAAGACGTGCCTCATTGTTAATTAACGAGTCCTCCACGACACTTTTTCTTTTTTTTCTCTAAAATGAACTCTTCATCTTTCTCATTTTGTACTTTTATTGAAATGTTTAATAACTCTTTTTCTTTTATCTGATTATTTATTTAATCATTTTCAAAAGAAGTAATTAAAGGTTCTAAAGAAGCGAGGGGAAACAAAATTTGTATCGTGGTAATGTTGTAATAGCTCTGTCAAATTCTATTTACCCAACTTAATTTATTTTTTTTTATTAAATTGTTGATTTAAAAGTACATTTTTAATTGATACCTTATACATTTTATACAGAATAATTTATACAGGGTGGCCCAAAAGTATCCCCCCCCCCCTTCATAACTTTTGAACGGTTTGAGATAAATTAATGAAACTTGGGGGATCTCTACCATGCAAAAGGAAGTTTGTTTTCATGCAATGGCCCACTAGGGGCAACCACCCATTTTGCCCCCAGGCCACCCAACTTCAAAATTTCAAATTGGAGTGTATAGTTTTGATAGCATATTTGGATTCTATGGTGAAAAATAATAAACTTTTACTTGAAACTTTTTTTCTATTTCCAATATTTTTCCCCCAATAGGGGGGCAAAGATAGCAAAATAACGCTTCCGATAATACGTAGTAAAATCTAAACGGTTAGAGATAAATTAATGAAACTTAGGGGATCCGTACCATGTAAAGGGAAGTTTGTTTTCATGCAATCGCGCAGTAGGGGCAACCACCCATTTTGCCCAGGCCTTTCTTGCTCAGCATAAACATGAAGGTTTGTAAAAAACTATCTAGGAGCCTGGGCTTGACTTCAAAATTTTAACCTAGAGTGTATATATTTTTGATAGCAGATTTAGATTCTACGGATAAAAATAAAAATATTTTATGTCTAATATTAGTTGTAAAAGTACCCTCAATAACTAGTATAACTGTAGAGGTGGATCCTTCAGGGTATATAGAAAAATAATATAAATAATATAATGTCATCGTTACATAAAAAATATAAATACAACACTTAGAGGACAATAATTGAGTATAAGAAGTACCTAGTAATCTACACTTGAGGAAGTGTTGTCATATCAGTTGTAAAACATAAAAATATAGGAACTATACGGTTCCGTCGTCTAATATTTAATTATTAAATAGAAACAGTATTAATTTACTAATTTATATTTTTTATTATTATATTTTAATTTAAAAATAAAAGATAAATAATACCTAAATAGGGAAGCATTGTACATGCCGATATGATAATAATTTGATTAGAGACGTTACTGTTATCACACCCTTGGTATTTGTGATTACCTTTTTTATTTATGTTAAATTAGTTCTCTGTGATATCCTGTTATTTCATTTTTAATGTTATTGTTCAATGTTACCATTGTTACTATTGTTTTACGTGTTATGTTAACTTTTCTTAATTTAATAGATCGTAATAGATGATGGTTCGGAAGTTATTAGACGACGGAACCGTATAGTTCCTATATTTTTATGTTTTACAACTGATATGACAACACTTCCTCAAGTGTAGATTACTAGGTACTTCTTATACTCAATTATTGTCCTCTAAGTGTTGTATTTATATTTTTTATGTAACGATGACATTATTAAATAAATTATGTTGTTGTAGGCTTGAAAATGGCCGGATATGGCCGAAACGTTGCCAAAAACATAATGGAATAAACCTGTGTTTTTCTATATACCCTGAATGATCCACCTCTACAGTTATAAAAATATTTTACTTTTTAAACTTTTTTTTTCTATCTCCAATATTTTGCCCCCTATATGGGGGCAAAGGTATAAAATTGGTAAATTTCAGCGCCTGGGGGGTAAATGGTGGTTGCCCCAAGTAAGCGGATGAAGACACACTTCCCTTTACATGGTACAGATCCTCCAAGTTTCATTACTGTATTGGTATATACTTTACTGGGCATCCGAAAGCAAGTTGTTAGATTCGAGTAGGTACATGGGTAATCCTGTTGGCGTTGACCACTAGTCTTTCAAGAAGTTTCCCAACATGACTTGTCAAATCTATAGGTCGATAGTTAGCCTGCACTAAGGGATCGGTAGCTGGTTTTGGGATGGGTATTACTTTTGCCACTCTCCATTGTTGTGGTAGGCTCTGTTGTAGGAACAGGTAGTTAAAAATCATTAGTAGTTTTCGACGGTTGATGGCATTTAGATTGGTTAGGAAGGCTACGGGTATGCCATCCCCTCCCCCGGCTGAAGTACGACGCAGTTTTCCCAACGCTCGGTCGAGCTCCCACATGGTGAATGGAGTATTAAGGATTTCTGGGTGTGGTAATAACCTTGACGGGGGCGGAGTTGGTTGGTCGTCATCATCAGGTACTGGTGGTAGGTTTTGGTGACTCACAGAGGCAAAGAAAGTTCCTAGTATGTTGTAAATTAAAATAATTGTTAAAATAACACTTTATTTATTTTATAAATATACGTTAATTATTGATTAAATTGGTTTATAGTTAAATCAGTTTATAACCTAATTCAAAATAAACAAAGAAGGTAATTTGTCCCAATCTAAAGTTGTGAGCATGCGCAGTACGATTTTTTCTCCAATTTCTCTTATCTCCATGAGGTCACTTTTTACTTTTCCTCACTACCTATAGTAGGAAAAGTATTGGTTTGCCTTGAAACCCTACCTAACGTTCCATCCCCTTTATTTACCATCCTTGCTTTAACTAGCCTGGGAGATTATAGTTTTCATATTGTTGTAAAAACTGCTCCGAAAACTCCTCATGAAAACACTTTCGGTTAGAAACCAAAACGATTTTGAAAACTCATGGAAAAGTTGGACGTAACGTTCCATTATATTAGATAATTAGACAACCAAAGCTGTTTCTACATCTACAATGCTTTGTTGTGCTTTGGTATGAACAGAGCACTGCTACTTAGTCCTGGTGCTGTTCATATTTAACTTCCCTCCACAGTTTTAATAAAACTAATTAGAAAGTGTTAAACTCCGATTAAGATATTTCTACAAATCCACGATGCTTTGTTGTACTCGTGTCCCTTATCTCGTTCAGTCTGCTGTTCCGACAGGTGGCTTTTTCTCGGCTCAGCACGGCATCTTGTATTCCCAACTGTTTGTTCATCCCAAATGCTTTAATTTATCGAAAGTTTGACGTCTTGTTTTGTCCGCAGTTCTATAATTAGTTATTTCTATTTATAACTTTTTGTTTTATCTTTTTAAATATAGTATCCTCAGTTTCTTAAAATCTTTATGATAATACTAGCTGACCGTTGTTTTGCCATATAAATTATTTCTAGTGAATATTTTGGTAGTTAAATAAAAAATAACTTATTGTAAGTGTGTGAGGGTGTGGTCTATGACTGAAAGAGGAATGGAGCGCTGTGGACGACGACGGCCTTTCAACATAACAAAAATACCAACCATTCATTTTTTCAATTCATTGTACTTTATTAACTTAAGTAATATATTTAAAATTAAATCTCTTAAAAGTTATATATACATTAAAAAATGTTATCCATATTTGCTATCACTAATTATGACAATTAAAAAAAAAAAAATATCACTCTCTAAGTGGAATGGAGTGTACGATATTTTTGGTTAGTCCGTCTTTAGCCAACACAAACAAACTGGATGGTTTACCCACGCGAGAACATGCCACGTATAATTGTCCACGTGAAAAACACGGTGTGCCCAAATCTAAGCCACAAGCAGACATCGTTGGGCCTTGCGACTTATTGGTTGTCATTGCGTATGCCAATCTGATTGGAAATTGAACGCTTTTGAATTCAATTGGAACATCTGTGGGAATTATAGGGATTCGTGGTAGCAATACACTTTAGCCTCGGAACTTGCCATTCAAAATGCTGGCTTCGACAATGTTTTTCATTAATTTTTAATGACTAATCGCGTGCCACTGCACAGCCGTGGTGGGTTCAAATTACGAAGCAAAATAACCTGAGATCCAACCTTCAGTTGTAAATAGTGTGGTGGCATGCCAATGAGTTCAAGAACTCTGTTGGATAATTTACAGCTTCGTTAGCATCGCAAACTGTATCGAAGATTTGTATGACACCAAGTAACCTGGCTTATTATTATCAGTACTTATATCGCTATTAAAAAATGGGGGTTGGTAGTAAAAATTTAGGGTTATAAGTATTTTTTAATGCCAAACCATAAAAAAATAAAATAAAAACATTTTGTCCAAAAAAAAAAATTGGGTAGGGGGGGCCCCTTATCACTTAGGCGTATAAAAAATAGTTTATGACCTATTCTCAGATCTACCGAGTATACACAAAAACTTTCATAAAAATCGGTCAAGCCGTTTCGGAGAGGTTTGGTTAGAAACACTGTGACACGAGAATTTTATATATATAGATTATGCTATAAGAACTCACATTCAAAGTCAATTTCACAAAATCATTAGGAATATGTTATATGTTGCTTTTTCTTTGCTATCCTAAAATAATATTATTCCAATATATAGGTAGCCTGAGAGGGGTCCAGCTTACATTAATTAGGGTAAAATATATATTTTTTTTTAGGATTGTTTTGTATAGTAAGAGGAGCATGAAACCAAGTTTGCGACCTCGAAAGACCTAGGGACAACTTTTGGTAGGCGAAAAACCTCGAAATGTTGGCACTTTTCAGTTCTTTTAATATAACTCATAAACTACACCGAAATCGGAAAATTGTATTCTCTCCGAAATAAAAGTAGAAAAAATGTCCTACAATGTGCACTAGTCAAACTAAATTTTAGGCTATCTTAGTCTATTTTTAAAGGACTTTAAAATTTGACGATATTTTACTCATTTTGACATTTATATGATCATTTATGGTGGCCATTATATATCTTTATGATGTTATATTGATTATATATATATATATATATATATATATATATATATATATATATATATATATATATATATATATATATATATATACACATATACAGGGTGTCCCAGCTAATATGGAACAGCGAAATATCTTTGGAACCATGATAGATAGAAAGATGCGTTTTCTTGGGTTCGATAATGGCTATAAATGCGCTTCCAGAACATATGCTGAACATTTTCTGTATTCAGTATAGGTGTGTGCAATTTACATAGTTAGAAGAAAGTGAATAGGAAGCCAAATTTTGAAGACTGGATTTGGATTCTATGGCTAAAATTAAGAATTTTGTACTTTTAGAAATTTTTCGCTCCGAGCATTAGTTTGCCGTCTCGAGTCTGGAGAGCCCTGAACGTGCTGAAATTGGAACTTTTTTGGAAATCCGTTTTACAGCTAAACTAATGGATTTAGGAAACAAATTCAAGATACAAAAAGTTCTCGTTTTTGGCGTAAGATCTAAATCTATTCTTAAAAATGTGCATTATTGGTATTTTTTTTGAGTCCTGCTGAACACCTTTTTATTTTTTGCAAAAAACAGTGACGTATAAATTTTAGATTGGATTTGGATTCTATGACTAAAAATAAAAATTTTTAGTCTCTTGAAATTTTTTCCTAAATCCATTAGTTAAGCTGTAAAATGGACTTAAAGTTTCAATTTTAGCACGTTCCGTGCTCTCAAGCGGCAAACTAATGCTCGGAGCGAAAAATTTCCAAGAGTAAAAAATTCTTATTTTTACCCATAAAATCCAAATCAAAGTCCTTAAAATTTGGCTTCCTATTCACTTTATTTTGTAAATTTGACACACTTTTGCTCAACACAAAAAATGTTCAGCATATGTTCTTGATGCGCATTTATAGTCATTGTCGAACCCTGAAAACCGCGTCTCTCTTTATCTATCATGGTTCCGGAGATATTTGGCTGTTCCCAGTGGCGTAGCTAGGGCATTGGGGGCCCCCCCGCAAGAATTTTTTGGGGGCCCCTAGCCAGGGGCCCTCCTCGTCGTTGATTTGGCCCCCCTGACGTTGGGGGCCCCCGCAATGCGGGCACGTGCGGGCCCATAGTTACGTCTCAGCCTGTTCCATATTAGCTGGGATACCCTGTATATACATACATAGATACACTTATCATCAATATATAAATATATAGTGGGTAATAATAAATACTCGTATATAATATAACAAATATATAATGGGGACCATAAACAATTATATAAATGTAAAAAAAAAAGAGTAAAATCCTGCATTTTACAAAATTTTGTCAAACTTTAAAGTCCTGTATAAATAGGTTAGGATAACATAAAATTTGGTTTGACTAGTGCATTTTGTAGGGAAGTTTGTCTACTTTCGTTTCGGAGAGAATACAATATTGTGATTTCGATGTCGTTTATGAGTTATATTAAAAAAACTAAAAAAAATGCCCAAATTTTCTAGGTTTTTCGCCTACCAAAAGTTGTCCCCAGGGCTTTCGAGGTCGCAAACTTGGTTTCATGCTCCTCTTACTATACAAAACAATCTTAAAAGAAAAAATCTTTTACCCTAATTAATGTAAGCTAGAATGTATCTATATATTGGCCTATATTGACACCAAACAAAAGTCAAAAGTTATAAAAACCAAGTAGGAATAGATAATAAATATTCTGTCGCCGCATTTGCATTAAACATTATCTGTTTTTAAAATGTAATAATTTAACTATAGTTTTACAAAAATGCTGAAAACAATAAGAATGAAAAAAAAGAAGAGACCCTTTTAAATATTAGTATAATATTTAGAGTTATCGGCACTTCTATAGACTGTTACTCCCCTTATAGATAACAGAAGGAAGTAACAATCTAAAGAAGGTGCACGGAATGATCTTCTTTAGACTGATACACTGATACTCCCATTATAAAGACAGAAGTGTGATATTCCTTTGTCCCAAAGTACATTGGACTAAACATCCCTTTGTCTTAATAGTCATTTAGACAAGTGTATATACGTAAAAACATATATCCATTTATAGTCTAAAAAAACATAGGATAGGAGAGTGACAATCTAAAGAAGTAAAGAGTTATCTAGGTGTTGAGCATTTTATTATAGCGAGTACCTGGCGGTTAAGTTGTTGGCGTTCTTATATATTAATTTGGCTCTAGGTCCATGGCTCTATGTCGGATAGATTTATTTTGTTTTGTTTGGTTAGAAAATCTATTTTCCCCTAAGCTAAATTTATTCATCTTTGTAAATGATGTTAAGCACATAAGTGGTTTTACGTGATAATCATGAATGGCATAAAGGAAAAATGAGAGGAGAAAGGAAGGAGGTATTGGAGGTGTAATCTGCAAGTGAGGAATAGGTTTAAAGGTGCGATTATGTTCATCGACCCTCCCCATTAGCAATAGTCTCCAACTCTTTTTTTATCCCTACAATGAATGCAGATTACTTATTGAAATATCACCGTTTTATAAAAAGGTGTATATTATCGGAATCTCCCTATAATGCAGGATAAAGTTTCTAGAATTGTAATATCCAGGGAGGATTTACTATCCATGTTAAAATAGGATAAAGGAGGATGGGTGCTGGGTAGATTTTAACAAACTGATCCTTTTTTTTTTTTTCATTTGCAGTTGTTTCAGGATTTCCTCCTACAGAGGGCGTGAAAACCCTCTTTCCACCTCCTCCCTAAATCGTTTCCATAATGAACCTGTTGTTTTCCGGCTGGAAAAGTTTTAGTACTGAGAGGACGGGGGGGCTACAATACCCCCTGGAATATTTCAGGGATCATCCTCTGGGCCCCACAACAGAGAGTCCATTGTCTAGAGGGATAGGGAACACGGCATTCCACGAGTAACAATGGACCTCGACGCTGCCGGGAGATGGGGTTGGATTGCTAACCGCCCTAGTGTTGTACCCACCACAATGGAACCTGAATAAAGCTTCAGCTCAACCCCCCCCCCCCTCTTCCGTACTAAAGGACTTCATCCCTCACAAGAGCATGGAATTCTCCAGTTTTAAGAGACCTTCAAATTCACCCACTTTTTTCCCTTCAAGGGAGGCGTCGAGTCCATTACAGAACGATTAGAATTCTGGCATTTCAAAAACAATGGCTACTGTCAAATGTTTATAAAATGTTTCGTTAAAATAAAATATTACGGTATAAAATTTGATAACAATTTTAAAATTTAATGCCCCCTCTTAAAACTCCATTAACTAGTCAGTATTATCACTAATTAGTACAATTATTGTAAAGTTAATTAATAATGTTGGTGTGTGAGATAAATGAATATAAAGTGAAAATGGCGATTATTGGAAAAATTGGGATATAATATATATATATATATATTTTTTTTATGGGAATATAAAATTTAGAAGCTTTTAAAATCATTATAATATGCACATGGTTCTCTTGAATGAAAAGGTACGGGTTCATTAATGAGAATCACCTTTTACAAAGAGAATTTTAATAATATACTTGGAATAAGAGGTATTGTAAGGAAGAAGTAAGTTAATTAAATATTTAAAAATGCTCAGAATAATATAAAAGTTTAATCAAAAGGTCCTTGGTAGGAAAGAGTACAGGTTAATAATTTAAGGACAAAGAATGATTAATTACAAATGTATTAAAAAAAGGTACTTGAGAGGTTAAAGTTCTCATTTGTGATTTTGAGGTACTCAGATAAGAAATGCAGATTTATTAACTCATAACAGAAGTCAAGATTTATAAAATGACACTTCTTTAGATTGTTATTCCCCTTAGAAAAAAGTAGAGGGGAGTAACAATCTAGAAGGTGTACTGAATGTTCTTCCTTAGAATGTTACTCCTCTTATAAAAACAGAAGTGTGATATTCCTTTGTCCCATAGTACATTGGACTAAAAATTCCTTTGTCTTAATAGTTATTTAGTCGGTCATTTATATTCTAAAAAAAACAGGGGATTAACAATCTAAAGAAGTACCTATAAAATAAAGGAAAATTTGAGTATTTACAATAAAATAATGACAAACACTGTTTTTTTTTTAATAAATTTATTTATTGGCTTAATTAGACTTAAGTTAACAATAATAAGGGTAACTGCAGCCATTTTAAATAATGATTTTAATAGGACAACAATTTGTGGGTAGTAACAATTTTCAAGGCCATTTTGTTCCTAATACTTTTGAATTCTCTTTTCACACATGGTGTACTATTAATTAAACTAATCTATTAATTAATGTAAATTACAGTACATACATGATTAATACGTATATATATATATATATATATATATATATATATATATATATATATATATATATATATATTTAATTTGGGTTAGTAGAAATTTAGATTTTATGATAGATTTTTGATGGGATGTATTTTTAATTCTATAAATTTTATTTTATAAATTTTTTTATTTATTTTTAGTAAATTTTAAATTAACTTTTCTTGGAAAAACACCTTCATTATCATTTAAAACCGTCTATTTTAAAAAAGAAAAAAAATAGAATTAAGAAATAACTTTTAAAAAGCTTTTAGTTCAAGGATAATCAAAAAAGGTTTCTTTCAACAAATAATCTTTAAATTTAAACAAATGTTTTTAAAATCTTCACGTGAAATTCTACGAAATTATAAATTGAAGATAAACTTTTTAATCCTTTTCTTCTTCTATAAAAGTATTTTCATTATCATTTTTTTGGTTTCCTCTTTCTTTTGTAAATCCATTTTTAATTCTTAGATAGAATATGTATCATCAAATCGATTCTTATCTTGTTTATCAGGGGGGGGGGGGGGGGGGAATTAATTAAAAATTTCCTTTTTACTTGTAAAATTTTAAGTATAATACATTTTTCTTTTTGGTGCGATGCAGAATAAAAATGTGACATGATTTACGGATAGCATTTTTTTTACATAAAGCACTACATAAGCCCCATTCAAACTGAGATTCTAGAATCTCTAATGCAAATAGAGCAGAAAGTTATTGACTTATTATTATTATTATTTTTTAGTTAAGAAATTTAACAAAAGGAGATACAATTAGAACGTACTTATATAAATGAAATACATATTTTATTTATGTAGCTAGATGGCCAAGCTCCGGTACGGAGCATTATTATTTTATTTGATGCGTTTATAACCTACCGTCGAGAAGCAATCAAATAATTTCACTAAGGATTTACAAGTTTTGAGGCCCTCTGAGTCCAAAAAACAGGGTTTTAAAAAATGTCTGTCGTCTGTCACCAGTCGTCTGTTGCCTGTCATCTGTCGCCTGTCGTCTGTCACCATTCATCTGTCACCTATCGTATGTCGTCTGCCACCATTCATCTGTCACCTGTCGACTGTCACCATTCATCTGTCACCTATCGTATGTCGTCTGTCACCATTCATATGTCACCTGTCGTCTGTCGTCTGTCACCATTTATCTATCACCTGTCGTCTGTCACCATTCATCTGTCACCTGTCGTCTGTCACCATTCATCTGTCACATCTCGTCTGTCGACTGGCACTATTCATCTGTCACATGTAGTCTGTCGTCAGTCACCATTCATCTGTCACCTGTCGTCTGTCATCTGTGCAGCCGCGTGGAGCCTAAACTACTGGGCCGATTTTGACGAAATTTCGTAAACATGTTCAGAAAAATCTAACCCCGAGGCAAAATCGAGAAATGAATTTCAGCTCCAAATTGGAGGCATTACTCCTCAAAAACATGAAATAATTAACTCTCAACGAAGAGCTGCATTGCCTACCCTTGGTCTAGAGTCTAGCTAGAGTATCGCTGCTAAATTATGAAAAGATCAAATATTTACTCACTTATTAGTGGTGACCGATGAATGGCACAACTCTCTTTTCGAATCCTAAAAAAATATAAATAACATTTACATTAATCAAATTAATTAATTATTTAGGGTAAAACAAATTAACTGGGAATGGCGTGGCTCTATCAATTAAGTGAGCATATTACTATAAATATTAAGTCAAAAAACCGTATATTTTTTTGTCTCTCGTCTGACTCCACGTCGAGTTATTAGGGTTTCCAGTTCATCCTAGAAACCCTAATGCTTTTGGTAGTTTGTCCGTCTTTCCGTCGAATTTTGGATCATATCTCCCGACCTTGCATAGCTACAGATTTAAAATTTGGTATAAAAGAAAAACTTGTTTGCTCAAAAATACGAAAAATATTGCAAACTTCACAACTCGAAACAAAATAAGTAAAACCCATAAGAACCAAATATGTGCCTACTAAAATGCTAAAGGGTAATAAGCACACCTTGCTCCTCCAAACTGCAACTTTTTACACATTGTTTTGTAAGAAAAAATGACAATGCATGGAATATTAATTTTTATGACCGAAGAAACCTTTTTAGTAGCTTGCTAGCAAGTACTTGACGGGATTTTTTCTTTACAATTTACCGGCACTGATGATGGCCGAGAGGTCGAAAGATAGTTTTGATGATATACTTATTTTGTGGAAAGGCTTTCGTTTTTATTATTTCATTGACATCAAATCCACTTGTGCTCTTATTCTTCAAAATAGTTAATCATTTTGAGTGTCATAGTTGAAGAGGGTGGTAGGAATATGCGGAGTGGGAGTAATGGGTGCCTTCTTACATTACCCTATATAACAACACCTCTTCCTAACTTATACGGCCCGAAATTACTTCAACTATGTATCACAAAGCGGTGTCGGAAGCGAGTGTCTTGCAATAAAAATGTATTAGTCCAGTCAAATTAGCTCAAAATGGCGGCGAATCTTGCATTAAATCATGTAGTTCCAATTTTTTCAGGAATGTGTAGGGGGTGGTCCCCTGAACAACGCCTAATAAAGTCCCATCGATTTCAGGCGCCGCGGGAGGGGGGAGGGGGGGCAAAAGGTCACGTTTTTCAGTTTTCGGCGTTTATCTTGAAAACGGTACGTCGCACAAAAAATAATAATCTATTCAAAATTAAAGCTGATAAAATTATCTTTCAAATCATATACATCTTGTTTCAACCTAAGTCTTACCGTTTTTGAGATATGAGCCGTTGAATATTAAATAATCGGTCCTAGACAACTCAGACAAACTTTCTCTTATACGAGTTCATAATTACATAGCCCAGTGTTTTCCATTTATTAGCTTTCGTATGTACATTTAATTATTATTGAACATTTCATCGAAATGTATCATTAAAATAACTTCTCCTGGGTGGGGAATCGAACCCGGGCTCCCTCCGTCTGCGTTTTAAGCTATTTTCTCAGGAACTAGATATTTTCCGGGAAATCGGCTTATATAGTTAGATTCGTATTTAAATGGACTACATTTTAGAATTTTTTCATCAAAATCGTCGGAACCGTTTTCGAGAAATAATTTTTTTTCATGTTTTTTCAGAGTTTTTGGGGGGTAGCGCCCCCAAATTTTGAGCTAAAATTCATTTCTCGATTTCGCATCGGGGTATGATTTTTCTGAACATGTATGCCAAATTTCGTCAAAATCGGCCCAGTAGTTTAGGCTCCAGGCGTCTGCACAGACGACGGACGACGGACAGACATTTTTTAAAAACCACTTTTTTGGACTCAGGGGACCTCAAAACGTGTAAATCCATTAAAATAGAATTTTCGCGCCATCACAATACTTTCTCTTTACATGAGAAAGTAAAAATGAATAAAAAAGGGGCAGTGGTTCAGGTATCTCGTCAATCTTTCTCTTCTAACTCTTTCCCCTTGGATTTTAACGATAACTCGTGGGAAATAAAGTTGTAGAGCGAAAATTTTCCTTAAAAAATGAATGAAGTTATGCTAATATATCTTTACCCTGTAAATAGCTAGAGCGTTTTGAAGTTTAAGGGCACTTTTCAACATTTTACTAGTAAAATTCTGCTTGTGACTCAAGTTTTGTTTCCAACGTCTGAAACTCTATGTAAACAGTCTCTCAAGCGTTTGCGCCAAGTTATGATCGTATACAACATTTTTATTACAATAATAGGTCGATCAAAATGAGTGAAAAGTGCTTAATTTGAGATGAAACAGCTGAAGAAGGTGCAAGTCAAGAGAGTGATAAAGGGATGAAAACGTTATTAAGTGCTAATCTTACACGAAGAGATGAGACATGATTCGTTCCGAAGATTGAAAGGTGGTGTCGACCATGTGGAGTGCAGAAAACGGTACGCCAGGCCATAGTATAATGTTTCAAGCGGTATGCCAATGAAACAGCAAACATCGCAAAATTGTTTTATGACCCCAAATCTTCACCAGGAGACATTGCTGAAGCTGGGGAATGAATGTTCCTGCTCATGTTCCAGGCCCCTTTAAATAAGTATATTCACAATCAGTACAGGTACCTTTAATTTTTTTTAGACCGTATACTGACCCCATTAAGTAAATTTAATAATTCTTTTAACTAATTAATATTTACTAATACGTTATCGTCATATTATTAATAATACAATAATTATTAAATAAAACTAGTTACAATTCTAATCTATTTTATTCTATTTTGTTCACTGATACATATGCTTCGTGATTCGTGAAATCCACTGCAATAATGAAAGCCAACCTGCGCGCTTTGCCGCCCACAACAGATGCTGCAATGCAACATTCATACAGAGTGTTTCTGGAGGTGCAGCAATGGTTGGGGAACGAATCCATCCTACATGAAAGTTGGTGCTGGACGAGAAAAGATGTGGACACCTTACTACTATCAAGACAAAACCCCCTTTGGCACCAGACATTGTCCTCAACACACTCTTCTGCATCTGTACCACTGGCTGCGGAACGATGTGTGGTTGTCGGAGAGCCAGGACCAACTGTTCCCTGGTGTGCAGCAACTGTCAAGGCTCGTGTACAAACAGTGTTCCGATCCAAGAAGACTTCGAGCAATTTGATTGAAGTATCATATTGACAGCTTTTAACAAATGAAAAAGCAGTTGATGAAATGAATTGTATACATATATTCAATGTTAGTATTGTTATTTGAACCTAT
Organism: Gerris lacustris; assembly: GCA_951217055.1. NCBI lineage: Eukaryota > Metazoa > Arthropoda > Insecta > Hemiptera > Gerridae > Gerris > Gerris lacustris. The sequence goes on along the minus strand of OX578283.1, from coordinate 55,774,517 downwards.
TTTTGATACCCAATTTTTTATTTTATGAACAACTTTTATACATCTTAAATTGATTTATTACTTCCTCCTCTCTAATACAAGTGTCCTTCTATATATTACGAGATATAGATTTTGGTACATGTATCCATAATTCATTATTAATACGGGTTATAATTACTATACTTATCTAATTAAACAGCATACAAAGTGATCAAGAGAGTTACAAACCTTGGAAACAAAACTTGAGTCACAAGAAGCATTTTACTAGTAAAATGTTGAAAAGCGCCCCTAAACTTCAAAACGCTCTAACTATTTACGGGGTGAAGATAAATTAGCAATTACATTCATTTTTTAAGGACATTTTTCGCTCTACAACTTTATTTCCCCCGAGTTTTCGTTAAAATCGAAGGGAAAAGAGTTAGAAGAGAAAGATTGACGAGATTCCTGAACCACTTAATATATATATTAATATTCAACGGTTCATATCTCAAAAACGGTAACACTTAGGTTGAAACAAGATATATATGATTTGAAAGATAATTTTATCAGCTTTAATTTTAAATAGATTATTATTTTCTGTACGACGTACCGTTTTCAAGATAAACGCCAAAAACTGAAAAATGTGACCTTTTGCCCCCCCTCCCCCGTCCCGCGGCGCCTGAAATCGATGGGACTTTATTAGGCGTTGTTCAGGGGACCACCCCCTACACATTCCTGAAAAAATTGGAACTACATGATTTAATGCAAGATGAAAACCTAATTTGACTGGACTATATTGAATATTGAGGAAATAGTTAATCATGATGAGTTGATAGTTAAGGAGAATGATTGTAGTATAGAGTAGTGAGGGATCAGGACTATTCCTTAACTAAAAAATGTTATAAATATATATAATAAATTATAAAATATTATAATATATCACTTCACTACTCAAAACCTGCTTGTACCAAATACTTGGTGCCAAGCAGAAAGCAAGAGGCGGCGCTGCGGTCACTTCTCGACTTCAAACATCACCCGCTCCACGAAGAAACACCGAAAACGGCAACAACTGCCCGATTGCGTCATCCCGACAAAGGATAAACCTGAACCAAGGAACCCACGGAGAATCCAGGTATAACCTACATTCCAGAAAGCAACTATAAATACGCCGTCCTTCACTCCAGTCGTCAGAATGTCTTGTTGCTTCAAGTAAACATCACAATGCACCACACCCCTGAAGATGCTTCCAGTAGTGGAAGCGAAATGTCGGACTTCAACCCCTTCGTGACGCGGATTTCACCGGAAAACCAAGCTGTTTATTGCTTGTATCAAGTTGAAATTTTACATGCCTATTTCTGGAACGTTTAGATCTGAGTTCAAGGTTAAAGCGATCTTTATCACTTTATAAATCTTTATCATCACTTTAGCCGTCGCTGTTGGTTTTACTAAATTTATATTATACAGGGTGATTCAAAAAGAATGAAACGATTCCATGGTTAAATATTTTGCACAGTCAAGTTTTATTTCACATGTGTGATAAGGCCACTCTTTGCCGCAGGGACAACATAAAGACGATATGAGAATTCTTCCCAAACATGCTAAAACATATCAGGATTAATTATGCTTCAACGTGTTTGGGAAGAACGACAATAATATCAAATTGATCCTGATAGGATTGTTGTTATTCGATGCTTCAAGTTATCCAGGTCAGTTTTTTAGTCACTGATTTAGTTTTTGCAAACTCGAGAACACAGCACGCCTTCTGTTGAGAAGTCCCCATTTCATTTTGACATTCAACAAACAACTGAAGGTCCTGGGAGACCGATGAACCTGGCGCAGTCACGCGGTAACCATCTGAAACTTAAAAACCTAATCTTTCAAACAGCCATTCTGATTCATACATTTACTTACACAATATTTGATCATGGAATCGGTTCATTCTTTTTGAATCACCCTAAATATAAGTGATATGATAATCTCCAGTGTAGCATAGTTGGTTAGAGCATCTGTACTAAAAATACAGGAGGCCCGTGGTTCGAATCCCGGTGCTGGGGTCTACTTTTCTCTGTCTGTCTCCCGTTGTTAATAATAATTATAATTTGATTTAAAATAATGAGGATAAGCTCATTACAGGACAAATGTACTACTAATGATAAATGAAACTGTAAGAGGGATGATCAGAAAAACTTGAATATCTATAATTCAGTATAATAATTTTAATTTTTTAATCAGCTGCTGGTTAGAGGGGACAAAAATGAGAAACGATACCAGTTCTTTAAACTCCACTTTTCTGCTCTTTTACTCTTTAATAAGCCTCTTTTATATAATAAGATCTACTCTTCGAGTTATTTATAATAATATGAACCCAGGACAAAAAAAAATTGGCCCTTTCTTGCTCTTTTAATAAGAAAAAAAATTAAAAGTAGGAAGAGTAAGGGTTATAAATATAAATTTATACAATAATGAGAGCAATATATTATGTATAAAAGAGGTTCTCTAAAAAAGAGAGAGGGTTGAGACTAAAAATTGTTACCGGGGGTGAGTTTAAATAGCCGGGGGTTTATAAAATTATGGTCACAAAATAATATCTCCCCTACTACTCCACTTTACAGGAAAACTAATTAAAAAATATAATTAAAAAAGAACAAAAGGTGTTTTGTGCAGAGTGTAACCACTCACTCAGGCAGTGGAATTGTATATATATATATATATATATATATATACATGTGTGTGTGTGTGGGTGTTTATATATTATGTTCTTACTTCTATTTTCATCTGGATTGTAAATACAAATATACTATGTACTATAATTTTGGTTAGATTTAGATACCATCATATATATATATATATATATATATATATATATATATATATATATATATATATATATATATATATATATATATATATATATATATATATATATATATATATATATATATGTATCCTTGTAGTATGAGTGTGTGTATAGAATTGTGATAGGATGTGTACGTATAAATATTTTTAAAGGGTATTACAATTGTTCTATGTTTATGTATATTACAAGATTTATATACGTAAAAAGGGGGTGCTGTTTATCTTTTTTTATCAGGATAATAATTTTATTTGTCCCCCCCTCTCCTTCTCCATTTAAAAAAGGACGAATCGTGTTTGGGGGTAATTCCCTGAACACGAAAATGGTGTATAATTATATTGTGGAACGGTTGTTTTTTTCAACCATTTTTCGGACTCTTGAAGGGGGTATCTCGCTTGGGGAATGCACGTTGAATATATAAGCAGGGACTTGTGCCCAGTTTTGCTCGTCTACTGGTTCCACCCTTAAATTCTCCATATTCCCAACTTTTACCTCTCCCTCCTCATGTTTTCCTCTGTGTGTGTAATCCTAGAGGGATTCTGAATTTTTAGTGTATCTATAAATTTCCAGTCACTACGGTTATACAAAGGATGGATACTGGGTACTCCCTGAAAATCACCCTTTGGGCCAGAAGAGAAGAAGTACCTTGCAAACAAAACATAACCGACAAATATTTAGCGGCGTTTAGAACACCAGTTCAAAGCAGGTTTCATACGTTAATCAAGTCTCTCTTAGTTTTACTGATAAAGACTTAAGACAAACTTTACTAGGAGAGGGGAGTTACCCATAAATTTAACTAATGTATCACCCATAAAGTTTTAATAGCTGAAAACTCATTAGCTATGAAATGCAAAGCAGCCCAAACTGAAGTTACAAATGGAATAAGCCAATACCACGCTATTTTGTATCAAAATTTATTTCAATCTAGAAACTACTACAAGAATATTTAAAATAACTGGTACTAATTATCATCATAGTTCAGTCATTTTAGGTTTTGACCTTTGCCCTTGAATATCTATTAACGCAAGCACAATCTCGTCAATAGATTTTCAGATCGTCAAAATGAAGCTATAAAAAAAAAAACTTGAAGCTCCAAATTTTTTTGAACAGAAGCCATATTTATGGTCTAAAATAACTCGACTATCAATCAGTCACAAATTAAATTTTATGATTCTAAGGACATATTGCCTCAAGAAAAAAATATTGTGAAGAAATGACAGCACTTTTTTACTATAGCACCCCCCTCGGTTCTAAACAATAGTCTGCCCTACAAAAGTCTAAATGGTTTGTGTGTTTGTCTCCCTTAGACATTGAGACTCCTGGGGCAGTTTTATACATAGTTAGTATTCCTTTATCTTAATAGTTTATTAGACTAAGGGATATGATCAAAATTATATACACAAGTGTGATATTCCTTTGTCCCAAGGTACATTGGAATAAATATCAAAATAAATAAAAAATTGAAGCTCCGATTTGTTTTGGAACAGAAGCCATATTTATGACTAAAATAACAGGACTATCAGTCAAAAGTTCAATTTTGAAATTTTAAGGATATACGACTTCCAGAAATAAAAAATATTGTGAGATGACTGTTATGTTACGAGTTAGACTAATGAACACTATTATGTTTAACTAGATAACTTTAATTTTTATTTTATGAAGTTAACATTGTCATATCATTTTGTCAAATATAATATTATAAATAACATAAATATTACAAGTATATCACAATGACAATATATGGAAAACATATTCTGCCGGTTAAGGTAGCGCAGGCATGGGCAACCTTTTCTCGTTTGGAGCCGGATTGTCACGGTTCCTCCGATTCGCGGGCCGGATCAAAATATCTATTCAAATATCCTTGGGGGGGGGGGGGGGTAGTCTGTAGAATACCGTATGTAAAAAAATACTGTGATCTTTGCGCCAGATATTGAATAAGCATGAATGGTGAAGATCATAATTGGGTATAAGATATTCAATGTCATGGGAGTTTTAAAATGACCTGGTTTTGAAAGGAAACTTGGAAGTACGAATTAGTATTTTTCAAAATAGTAAAAAATTCTCCTGTGAGATCCTTTGTGTTATCGTTCATTGCCATGGTTTTCAATGATTTTATGATTGGGATTTATCAAAATAAAACAAAGTTGGAATTTCGAGTAGTAAGTATATGAATTAAAAAAAATTGAATAAAAAAAAGTGATACACATTATAGAAATACTATATAAATTACATACATAATACATTATCATAATATTATTGCAGATATATCTAATCTTTCTTAACCAAAAGGGTTTTCTATTAAAATGTTTTATGAATTAAATTCCCATTTGAAAAAATTGTTGTGGCGTTTTCTCGTTCCACCCCAGCATTTTGGTAGGTACCATACCTACTTAAAGTATTGTAGGTGACGTTTTTGTTTTTCATTCGAACTAACTTGAATTTCTCCATGTAATCGATACAGAATCGCAATGTTGATTATACCGTTCAAAAGGGTATTGAATGATGAAGTTTTTGTGAGATTTGACAGCCTCCAAGAGTTTTTCTAGGAAATAGTGAGTGAGCATTCTAAGTATTCCAGAAATTTTAATTTTTCTAATTGTTGAACGTTTGAACTGTTATTTCGATGTTTAGTTATTGGTTTCCAAAAAGGAAACCAATAGGGAATTTAACTCTAATTTCGAAAATATGGTCAAAAGTAAAAAAATAACCAGTTGGAATGGACAACATTTTTGCATGTCCGCGGGCCGGATCGAAACATGCCACGGGCCGGAACTGGCCCGCGGGCCGGGGGTTGCCCACATGTGAGGTAGCGTATCTGGGGCATCGTGACATCATATATAGAAATGAAAAAAACTGGCACATATAATTCTTCTAAAGTCTTTTCTGTAGATTGATCAAAAATGCATCAATGATGGATACATCTTCAATTCATAAGTTTTCTCTTAATATATTTTCCATCTTCAGTCCTCTATTTTGAGACACAGCTGTATACAGGTCGATTTTGCGAATCTTGGGCGTATGTATCTGTCACAAATTTACTGGGCTTCGATGTAGCGTATCTGGTTTTTCAAGGGAGTATGAAATGAAAAAGTATCCATAAATAATGCAGTTTTATCAATATTCAGGAAACACTTTAATTATATATGCATTATATTTGTTTTCCATTTCTATATGTGATGTCCCAGATACGCTACATAAACCTTAAAGTATCAATTAAGCGAAATTTAAAGATCGCAGACGGTTCAAATTAATCTGGGGCTATCTGCGGGCTACTTTCGACGAATCATCAAAATTTCATAAGTACTTTTAAAACAAGGTGTGCAATGCAGTTGTCTGCTTGCAATATTGAGCTGAGCGTGAATTTTAATCTTAAACAATAATTTTTTTTATTTATATAAACAGCTGAAATCGGATCAAAAATAGTACCTAATATTTATAATTTGTTTCCTATTTTTCTATTCCCCCCCCCCCTCTTAAATGAAAATATGACAAATGAAAACATAAAAATAATAAATGTACACTTGAAGAGATTTCCAATGACATGCATCATGAAGGGCATATAATATTTAAAATTTTGTACCCCGTACACCCCTTTGTACCAATTTTGACCATTTCAGATTTATACCTTCTGTGGTTGGTCACCATGACAATGCCGAATTTTGTGAGCATCGGTTCAACCTTTAAATAGGAACCTTTTGTACCCCGTACCCCTGTGTACCAATTTGGACCATTTCAGATTTAACATCCTGTGTTTGGTCTCTATGACCTTGTCGAATGTTTTGCAGTTTGGTTCAGCCGTTATGGAGGAAACTATTGTACCCGTACCCCTGTGTACCAATTTGGACAATTTAAGATTTATAACTTCCTGTGTTTGGTCTCTATAACCTTGTCGAATGTTTTGCAGTTTGGTTCAGCCGTTATGGAGGAAACTATTGTACCCGTACCCCTGTGTACCAATTTGGACTATTTAAGATTTATAACTTCCGGTTTTTGGTCTCTATAACCTTGTCGAATGTTTTGCAGTTTGGTTCAGCCGTTATGGAGGAAACTATTGTACCCGTACCCTGTACCCCTGTGTACCAATTTGTACCATTTCAGATTTTTACCTTCATGTGTTTGTTCACTATGACCGTGCCGAATTTTGTTCGGATCGATTCAGCCGTTCAGGAGAAAACTTCTGTACCCTGTACCCCTGTGTACCAATTTGGACCATTTCAGATTTATACCTTCCTGTGGTTGTTCACTGTGTCCGTACCTAATTTTGTGCGGATCGGTTCAGCCATTCAGGAGGAGTATGCGTCCAAACAAATGCAAAGTGTAGTATAAGAGCTTCACTTCGCTCAGCTCAAATATATTATGCTAGATGTACGAGCGTCTTTGGAGGTCATCTTAAAGGAATAACATAAACAGTATCTCCACGTAAATTCCAGGTATCTCCACGTAGCAAAGTAGCTTTCAGCCTTTAAAAGACCATCATCAGTGCCTATTGCGGATGAAAAAAGTTACATTTATATAAAGGTAACCCTCATTCAGATATGGGAGAGTCTATGGAGGTCATCATGAGCCCAAGGTAACGCTTATGAACGCTAGATGAGCGTTACCTTTTTATTAATGTAACTTTTTTCTTCCTCAATAGGCACTGATGATGGCTGAAAGCTGTTTTAGTAATTTTTTTTCAATTTACGTGGACAGATTGTATATTGTATATGTTATTCCTTTTATAGGTGTAAATAATTGTATGTTTGTGCCATGTGGAAGAGAAACAAATTGATGCATATGATATTTGAATGGGACCAACAAAGGGCTAATTATGGCCTACCATACAAATTTCAATAAAATATGACGGTGAGTATTTACGATATCTTGGTTCTACCGATAGAGAGACCGACACGGAACCAAAAATGTTCCCTGATTTTTGAAACGGATTTCTGTCATGGAATTTTGGAAATCGGAGACCTGAAAAATGTTCGTTCTTTGGAACGATTACATAGCTTCCGTTACCTTCGGTAAGCTCGGAAGCAATATAGTACTATTTAAAGGTACATATATGCATTTATATTTTGCTTCCGAGCTTACCGAAGGTAACGGAAGCTATGTGATCGTTCTGAAAAACGAAAATATTTTATACCTCCGATTTCAAAAATTTCAAGACAGAAATCCGTTTCAGACATCAGGGAACATTTTTGGTCCCGTGTCTGTCTGTCGGTCTGTCTGTCTGTCGTTCTGTCTGTCGGTCTGTCTGTCGGTCTGTCTGTCGGTCTGTCTGTCGGTCTGTCGCTCAATTTTGCGAACCACCATATCTTAAAAACTACCGATTTTAATGAAATTTAGTTAGTAGGTAATACTTAGCCCATTGTTGGTCCCATATAAATTTCAACCTTCTGCGCTTATTTGTTTATCTTCCACATGCTCACAAACATACATTTATTTACAGCTATATCTTTAAAAGTAATCATCTGATTTTTATGGTTTGTCGAAAGTAGCCTGCAGTCTGCAGATAGCACCTGCAGGCATTTCAACCGTCTGCGCACTTTAAATCGTTAAAAAATCGCTAAATTAATTAATTAGTCTATGTACTATAAAGCCGCATGGCAAACTGACTTACTGACTGATATGAATGTTTACCCATTTCCAGAAGAGCTAGAGACTTGTGGTTTGCGCCATTCGACGCGCAACGTCCCAACCAAAATAATTGGAAATAATGTGAACCAAAATAATTCTACAAAGTTCACCTTTCCCCCTCCTTCCCCCCTTAAAAAAATAAAAAAGTCCGACTTGATTTTTAAGCTGTATTGGGGACTTATTGCGGCAAAACGGTAACTCGTATTGGAAAACGGGTAGCACCAGCGGTAACTGATTTTAAAAGATCTACAACTTTGGTCCTATGACTTTTTGTCGAATCATCGTCGGTTGTACCTTAGGCCTTAGATGGTGATAATTTTGGTATTTTTTTTGGTTTTATTTTTTTCCTTTTTGTCTTAGAATGGCCATAGTTTCTATAATAGTTGACCGATTTTATTTCTAATTGAGACGCTTGAATCTTGCACTAATGCTCTTTAAATTGGTTATATTATATTTTATTAGTTCATCCTATTTGCTGAGAACATGAGAGTAAACTTTTTCCCGTGTGCCCTGTCACGTGACCACTTTCTTTGGTTTTTAATATTGTGTCGTATATCATTGTAAAGGCCTTGAAAGGTACATTAAAGCTATTGTATTAGTTTATTTTTAAAACAAATTGTACACGTACTTTTGTACCGATTTTTAATTTTGTTGTAGGTTAAAGGGTTTAAATAATTTTTTTTTGTTATTAGGTTTTTTATTTATATTTATTTACTAGTTTAATCAATGCTCTTTTGTATTGTTTGTTTTTTAAAAATATAATTTGTGTAACTCAAAGTACAGGGGTACAAATGTCAAAGTTAATCTTTTATAATATGATGTATATCGTTGAAAAGCTCTTGAATAGTAGATTAAATTTTGTTACGTTCTATTTTGTGTTATTTCTAGTTTTGAGCGGGTAAAATTAAAAAAATGTATCTTTTTTTTTTTTTTTTAGACAATAATGGTTTGTTTAAGCATAAAATCAATAAAGTACGTGAATACGATGCGAGGAAGCTATGTGCCACACTAATTGGCAGTCTATTTTAAATTATCACATATAAAGTGCATCTCATATTATGTGCGTGTGTTAGTATGTTGATAGAACAAGTTCATAATCCACTCTGGTTGACATGACTAATTTTCAATGATCTAGACATAAGTACAAATTCAGTGATAAGTAAACAAAAGAATTTGAGTATTTATGATTGAGTAATGTTGAATAACACGAGGTTAGCTTAGTGCCAAGGTAACACAGACAATAAGCAGATTATTGAACCTGTGGAGCCGTAGTAGTTTAGCAGCCAATTCCAACTCTAGTCTGAGCCTCTAACTAATCTAGTGCTCAGCATTCAATACCAGAGCTTCATCAGGTTCTCATTATTACATCCAGGCGGTCTGTTATTAACGTTTCCTTAGTCATCAGCACCAACTCTATCTCGGCTCTTGATGTACAACCACAGCCTTTAACTACTTCTTACTACTAAACTACTGTTCTAGACCGACCACCAATCATCGCCACAACCCACAGTAATTAAGAGTTCGTTTGAAGTTCATTTTGACTTACAACTATTTATTGATTGAAGAAATCATATTCAACTTCCAGTTCCATGTAACACCTTAAATATCAAAGGGCTTGAATGAGAAAAAGCTTATTCAAAATGATTAAAATAACAATATTCTCCTGATTTGTAACAAATGATTATGAGGAGATTACCATGGAAGAGATTTGATACAAGTCTCATGAGATTGAAAAAACTAATCAGGCTATTTTGGTATCTTAAGTTTTGTGGCAAATTATGTCTTGATCGAATTTTTTTGCAAGATTACTGTAACTGCGATACTCACTGCAGGAATAAAGTAACATATTATTTCTTTTGTACTACCGAGTATTTGAAGCAGTCACATGGCAGCGTGTAGCAAAAGATAGAAAAATGTCAAGATAAAAAGAACTTTTTATATACTACGTTTTTAAATTTTCTGTTGAATCGTATGTAATGTTGATAATATAATTGTTATTGTTATATAATATATAATGTTAGTGAAAAAAAAAAAATAGTTCTGAATTTATTTACTTCACATAACTGACAACCATCCAGAGAGCTGATCTTAAACCTATAAAAGGATAAATCTTTGTACAACGGATCTCCCCAACACCAAATCTATGCGTGCCATCGATATATTTGAAATAATATAATCGATAAATAATATAATCGATATTTCCTGTTTTGCTGTCATTCAATGTTTATCTATCACAAATTTGAGACCCGTCAAAATGAAGATTGCGTAAATATTGGATATGGCAAAACAAATAAAATAACTTCCGGAATTTTTTCCGAACTAACTTTCCGCACAGCAAAATTTGCTGAAAACTAATTAAATTCTGCTGAATAAAACGCTAATAAAAACGTAGTAATAAATAGGAAAGAATGCAGAAAATATTTATTGATGTTTGGCTATATTACTATTCATATTTATTAAATAAAAATAGACTGCCAATTAGCTTCCTCGCATCCTATCATGTACTTTATTGTTATATGAACATTCAAATTATTGTCATATTTCTTTATTGTTATATTGTTTATTGTGTAAAAACTATTAATAGTTTTAGCGGTCTATAACACTTCATAGCGGTGTCGCTGTTGGTTTTACTAAAAAATTGTATTTGTAAAAAATGTTTGTCTCATCGAATAGATGAAGTTAGATTTATTCCCCGATCTAAAATTCCAATTTTAAATTTGAAGTTCTCGTTTACGCGAGCATTGCTCTTGAACGCTTGGACGGATAACGTTGTCCAACGAACTCGTCCTTGGCACTGGTAAAATGAACATGTCTACCAAATTTCATCAAAATCGGTTGACATTTACTCAAGTTATCGTCGCACGTTTCATAATTCGCGGACACACAGACCGACAGACAGACAGACAGACAGACAGACAGACACGAGACCAAAAATGTTCCCTGATGTCTGAAACGGATTTCTGTCTTGGAATTTTTAAAATCGGAGGCATAAAAGTTTTTCGTTCTCAAAAGTGAACACAATGCTTCCGTTACCTTCGGTAAGCTTGGAAGCAATAAATAAATTAGAAAAAGAAAATAACATTTAATTTAGTGATATTTACAGATAAATTAAAATAAAGTTGTTAAATTAATCTTTTAGTTATTTCCAAAGATGAATCTGTTCATTATCGTTTAGTTATATAAGATAAATTTGAGTTGTTTTTATTTAGAAAATTTAGAATGTGAAAAGTTATTTGTCATGAAACTCTAACCCGGTAGGGTCCATGGCAAACGCCATGGACGCTACCGCCATGTTTGTTTAATTTTATAGGGTTATTACAAATGATGTTCATGATTTCAAGCGTATATAAATGTAGTTTTATTTATCATACAAAGAAATAATATGATTAAATTTTAAGGAAAACTCAAAAAGTTACATCACAGGTACTCAGAGTTATAATTGGTCGATATAGGAACCCCCCTGCTCTAAAATTTCATTGCTCACTGACGGCCTTCCAGTTGATTTCTTTTTGCAAATGTAGCCATGCCACTTGAAATTCAAGTACCACTTGCGAATAGAGTGATTGCTAGGAGGATCTTCATTAAATCTGGTTCTAAAGTGATGTTGCACACTAATAACTGATTGGTTAATGTGATAACCCAACACACAAAATGCTTTCATGTCTTCAAATTCAGCCATTACACAACACTGACAAACAATTGACTTAACAAACAGCAGATACGTACCACAAAACTTTATGAGTTTTTCTTTCCAGTAGTACCAACTGAAGTGGTCTTAAAACATATTAATCCAGTAATATTTTCAAACGAGATCGGGAACATCATTTGTAATAACCCTGTATATAATTTCCAGCCTATCTGAATTTAGTTTCTGTTATAACATAATTATACTTAACAATATTGGATTATTATTATTACTACCGAGATAACTATATACTGAAAGAATATAATCTATACTTATCCGTTAACATCTATTCTTATTATTATTGGTTGCTTTTGTATTATTCTAAGTTAATGACAACCCGTATTCATTTAAATTATTGTAGTTCGAATGGGAAATGATTTACTCTTTAATTTCTCCATTTTGGAAATTAGATTCGAGTAAAACAGTATAGTTTAGTATAACAAGATATTTAAGCTTAATCATAGAATGGAGTTTGGTGGATAACAACCATGGAATTATATAAACCTTTAGCCACTAAATATTAGTAGAGTAACTGTAGCCAAGACATTAAATTCAAACAAATGACGAACAAAGACAAAGTGTTGTTGTAACTGAAGAGAAACAAGCAGGACTTGTGAGGAAATCATGGGGAGGAAGGTTCTAAAGTCTCATTAGTCCGGCATGATAAATGCCCGAGACTCCTCTCACAGAGCTCTGGAGTAATTAATGGACGGAGGTCTAAGCCTCATCTAGGCCGGAAAGCCTTAGGGAAGGGTCTTCTAAAGCCTCCGGAATTCTGACGAAGCTCCTGAGTCAAGTATAAGTGACAAGGGTCCTAGGACCAGAGACCCTTCCGTCAAACTTGATCACCGAGGTCTTCCAACACTTCCACAACTCCTTGGTAAAACTTGTGAAATTCGACCTTCTTACAGTCCTAGATATATATTTGGTCCTAAGTTACTTTGTCATTCTCCCGTTTGTTCGGTAGTATTGACTCCTGTTTGGACGACCTGTCACACAGTTTGATTCATGCTCTCCTATATATCTGATCTCTCACAGCCTATTCGTCAGCGGTCTAAAGTCTAAACAATAGATTCTGTTCACGCTCGATTTGGACTCCATTTCATCTTGGACGGTGTCTAGAATCTACAGCGTTCAAACATTAAGTTTAACAATGCATGATACTGTCACACCGTTTAATGTATATTCATGACATATTCATTAGCCTTTCACGTTGATGTAATCAAATATTCAAGCGTAAGCAAATCGGTTAACATAACATTTTAACATTATTCTAATTTAATTATTCAGCCAAGGCGCACATTGAGACGCGGGGGACGCAGGACGCGGCAGTTAATTCGTGCGTTTTCGTATATATCTGTGGTTGAAAAAACTGTGCTGCCCTGCTCTGGTCTCAATTCGTGCGGTTTCGTATATATCTGCGGTTGAAAAAACTGTGCTGCCCTGCCCTGCGTCGCCTGCGTCTCATTGTGCGCCCAGGATAATAGGTTGATAAAGGAAAAGCTGAGGCTATGTTATAATACGTACATAACTGTTATTAAATCATTTTTTTTTCAATGACCTATTATAGTTATACAGGGTGCGGCAACATAAATTTCTTTTTTCAAAACGCAATGAACCCATTTTACTAATCAGAAAATGTTTATTTATTTTTTATAAAGTACGTACATATTTAAAGTTTTGTTTTACACAGTTTCAAAACTCAAATCAGGTAGATGACGCCCCCCATTGTCCATACATTGAGTAAGCCGATTTCTGGTTATTGTCATGACTCTTACCAGCATAGCAGCGTTGGCAATTTCTGCCTGGATTTTGACCTTCAGGTGTTGTAGGGTCCTTAGACGATTGACATAAACGCGGGATTTCAAGAAACCAAATCGGGAGGGGTGGGCTGGCTACTCCAACTCACCCTGCGTTCCTCCGAGAATTTAAGTCACGTTTGGAGAGTTCTTGCCCAATTGCCAACATGTAAGGATGGTAATGAAGGTCATCGTGAAGATTTCACCTCACTGAACGATCGAAAAACGCATGATGGTGGTGAGAGACCGGTGTGGGAACAAAACTTAAAAAACCACGACTCTCGAATGAGACCACTCCCGATTCGTAGTGACGTCTACAGCCTGAATGGCGTGCATTTTAGAAAAGGAAATTATGTTGCCACACCTATATACCAATCATTAGGATTAATTCCCACTCCAATCTGGTGTCACAATTTACGTGAAACAATTTCTTTCAGCACAATTTATGCGGTTCAAAAAACTGCCCTGCGTCTCAATGTGCACACTGCCTTATGCAATGTTCGTTTCATCTTTTAAATTATTCAATACGAGACAGAAAGTGAAGTTGATTTATACAGACCTTGCGAGATTTATGGAAAGTCTAATCTAGTAATCTCATTTGCATTGATTATAAGGTTGCATGTTGAAAATCTCCCTCTGACATAATTACATCTCGCATTTTCTTAATTGTTTTAATCGAGTTCTAATTAACCTGAACAAAATTAATTATTCTTGACAACAACTAGAAATTAAATCTGGTCTACCGAAGAGATTTCCTGAAGGGATCGTGTTGCTTAAGAGAAATATTATCTACACATATTTTCACATACTCAACGTATCTCGAGTAATTTATAGAAGGTGTAAGTTAATTTAAGTCACTGTCTGAATGAATTATTATTCTCTTGTTAACTTTCAATTATGAATACGTCTTCCCTCTGTTTCATAGCAACTGTACACTTGAATTTGAAATTTAATTGCATTCTGCATGCAAATATTGATTGAATTTAGCATTTACCTATAGTTCGATGTTATACAAATACTGTTCATATTCTCTTTTCTTCAGCAAAATTTATTTAAATAAACTTCATTCTTACAGCCCCAGTGTGAAAAATTGTATTCCTGCATCTGTATTGATAAATCTCTTTTTAATTTATTGGATATGAGAGGTTCTATGGAATTTGGTCACCATCAAGGAATAACACAGACTAAAATAGGTTTTACAAAACTGTATATATATATATATATATATATATATATATATATATATATATATATATATATATATATATATATATATATATATATATATATATATATAAATAGGTATATGTATTTCTAGCGGATTTCTTGTGAGCACGATAGCTCTCGAACGAATTGACGTATCAGAATAAAACTTGCACTGAAAAATCAAGCTCGTTGAGATGAGAATCCCCATGAAAAATGGGATCTTTATGACGTCATTAACTCCTCCTGATGAGTTAGCAAAGATTTAAAAAAATACAAAAATCAAGTGAGGTATCGCTTCTTATGTTTTTTAGGGTCCTGAATCCAAAAAATGAGTTACCATAGCGATTCCAATAATAATTTAATAATAATAATAATAGTAATAACAACAATTTCTTGCGGATTTCTTGCAAGCACGATAGCTCTCTAACGAATTAACGTAACAAAATAAAACTTGCACCGAAAAATCAAGCTGGTTGAGATGAGAATCCCTATTGAAAATGGGATCTTTATGATGTCATTTACCCCTCCTGATGAGTCACCAAATATTTAAAATAATCCTACCGCTGGTTTCCGCAAGCCAAGCGAATTTCCATTGGAAATTTGTAGTTCAATGTTGTGCAGTTTAAACCTCTTTGAAACTGCTACTATTATGTTTAACTAAGCATTATTATAAAAACCCTAATCTAACTAAAATATTTCTTTTAAATTATCTCAACTTAAAATAATCCACACAATTATAGTAGTTATGAAGGAAGTTTAAACTGCACAACATTGAACTACAAATTTCCAATGGAAATTCACTTGGCTTGCGGAAACCCGCGGTTGGCTTTTTTTTTAAGTGAAACTTCTTTACGCGGTAGAGTAAATTTGCTTGGATGAAACGAAATCGTGTAACGAAGATTGCGATTCGAGACTCGTCAGAGTGATAGATTTTTTATCAACTGGCTTAAGTCGGCAGGTGATATACATGTAAAAAATCTTTCACTTGGAGGAGTCTCGATCCTCCGATCCCTGGTAAAGCAGGCTAACGCTGTCCATTACTCCCACGGAAGTAGATTCATTTTTAATACACATAAGTGGTATATAAGCGTAATTTTATATACATTGTAATAATATATATAATTGTTGTTTTCATGTGTTTTCTTTATTATTCGCTAAAATGTATGAAAATATTTTATTAATTAAAATGATGCTTCTTTCAGAAGTTATCTGACAGCGTAAACATTATAAACTCTTGTTTATAAATGTATGTTGCGTATTTAATAAATGCTTTATATAATATGCATTTATTAAATAAGTGCTATTTCAATATTAATTAAATCTAAGTAATGACAAATCTAGTTTTTTCTTTATCTTGGAACCAACAAATCCTCATTCCATTGAACATAATATATAAGTGGAGCAATTTAATTTGATATACGAGTAAAATTGAGTTACGTGCTTCTGCTATCCAGGAATGATTTAAAACTCTTAATTATATATATGATAGATTTATATAATCATATCATATTAATTTGTAGGAGGGAACATAAGATCAACTGTTTCTAGAACTTAAGTCTCACTTCTAATGCATGAGAGTCTCACACATATTTTTCCCCCCACAGAAGTGTCACAGATGGAAGTCTCATGAAAATAAAATTGTATTTTTGTTTCAACTTTTATAAGGCCATAACGACAAGTGCTAAACTTTGCCCAATCAAATTCAGCTCAATTTCAGTAAAACTTCTTCTTTTATTGATCTTTAGTTTAAGTACCCTGACACCATCAGATAATGGGTTAATTTTACATTTTTTGTTTGCCATGATTGAGTTTCTGTAAAGTACTCATTTCCTTTTTATTTTAAGTAAAAACCAATCTACCTCCTAGTATATTCTTACTTCTTGGCAATATGTCTTAAGAGCGTCACATTTTTCATGTCGTTTTTTGCGAGGGCAAAAATGTATTGATTGATTACATGTTTATTAATGAAATACATATTTTTCCGTGGTAGGCTGTGAAATAGTAACTTTAGAGCCTAAAAGACATAGCTAAAATCCATTTTTTCATTACGTGGACTTAAAAAATCTTTTCATTACTCCTAGCTGTAAAGAAAAAATCTTTTACGTCCTAGGAACTAAAAGTCAAAACTTCCGTTAGTACCACTGCAGTCTTTGTAGAAATGCTTCTAGTACGATTAAAATCCGCTAGATGTCAATGCGTTTTATTTATCTTTTCTTATAGTGTAACCTCTTTTTAAGGTTTCTTTTTTTAAGTCTTAAGTATGTACTAATATTTGTTATTATTATATATTGATTAGTGATTAATATTTAATGTTTTTTCATTGTCTGCTACCTCGGAAAAAATAGCATATGCTACGCGACTGTGAAGTGTTTTTCTTTACCTTGGCAATATTTACTGTCTCGCTTCGCTCGACAGTAAATGTAATTGCCGCGGTAAAGAAAAAACTCACTTCACAGCCTTGTAACATAATATACTATTAATTTACATATGATAAGTTAAAAAAAACATAATATAGCTTGGCATTTATCCGTGAGCCGGAGTTGATACAAAGTTTTAACAGTTTCGGATAGTAACAACATCCAGATAATGGTTATAGTTTTGTTTATTTACTTATACCTTCTCTTAAAAAATACCTAATCACATACTCTTATATACAGCTACAGCTACATAAATGTATTCATGTTAAAAATTAGTGAATTATCACTAAAATGTTTCGTTCCCTTAACTGGTCAAAATATATTTTTGACACACCCCCACCCCCCTATTACCTACACCATCAAAATTAGACCTGGTTAGTTTATTATGAATCAATAAATCAGGCTGAACATGGAAACGCACTTATTGATAAAGCCGGTGATATGACTCAAGCTATGTTAAATATGTACTTAATAATAGAACCAGGATCGGACTTTTTCCACACGTTTTTTACACCCACATTGTGTTGGTAGGGACTGAGAGCATTTCCACACACCTGGACCCAGAAACTAAAGCACTTAGCTCCGTCAGCTTGTACAGAACGTAATGCTACCTCGGCCCCTTGGTGATTAACTACTTCCACCGCACTTTCCTTTGAATTATAGTTATAAACTCTGCCCAAAGATTAATTGTACAACCTGCAACAGGGAGAGAGAAAGTAAAAATCCATTCGTGAAAACAAAAAATAAAAATAAAATATTAGTCCTTGCAATAGTAAAAAACGTTTAGCACTTTGTAAAAGGTTTCAGCATACCCTGTAAACAACTCCTGAACTAGAATTAATAAAGATCCCACATACAATTAGTCAGTTCTCATCTAAAATAGATTATGTGTTATGTGTATCTAAAATATTAATGTGTTACGTTTATCATTAAGAAAGAAAGATGTTAAAGTTAAGACATTATTTATAAAGTTGTTAATATTAAGCCGTTGTTAATATTTACACAGCAGTTTGCAACAAAAAAGTTTACAACTTTTAAAGAAAGATTGAAATTTTTCAAAATACGATTTGAAAAATTGTTGCAAACTTAACGAGTTTCAAACAAAATTATTGAGTTGCAAACTGAATTTCGTGTTTCCACTAGTTCGGTAAATACTGTAACATACTTTGATCTCTGTTTAAAACTCAAATGTGGACCAAAAGTTGCAAAATTTTTTGTTGTAAACGTTCTCCCTCCCTGTGTCTTTAAAGCATGTTAGAATTAGTGATAATGAGGGATTTACCATTAAGTTTTTTTTTTTTTTTTTTTTTTTTTTTTTAATTTCTCATATAAAGAGAAAGTATTGTGATGGCGCGAAAATTCGATATTGAGATTTTGATGGGTTTACATGTTTTGAGGTCCCCTGAGTCCAAAAAAGTGGTTTTTAAAAAATGTCTGTCTGTCGTCTGTGCAGACGCCTGGAGCCTAAACAACTAGGCCCTAGGCCGATTTTGACGACACTTGGCATACATGTTCAGAAAAATCAAATCCCTGAGGTGAAATTGAGAAATTAATTTTAGCTCCAAATTTGGGGGCGCTACCCCCAAAAACTCTGAATAAACGTGAAAAAATCTGAATCTAAAAAATGTAAGCTGTTTTACCGGGAAAAATCTAGTCTCTGAGAAAATAGCTTAAAACGTGGACGGAGAGAGGCCGGGTTTAATACCCCGCCCGGGGAAAGTTTTTTTTAAGATAAATTTTGATGAAATTTTCAATAATAATTAAATGTACGTACGAAAACTAATAAATGGAAAACACTGGGCTAAGTAATTATGAACTCGTATATGAGAAAGTTGTGATAAAACAATTGATGAAAAATGCTCAAGAATATCACTTCCCACGGGTTCTAATTTTTGTAGACTTTGCAAAGGCATTTGACTTGGTATATAAAAGAAGCATAAAAGAAATGTTTAGAGATATAAATATAGAAAATGAATATAGCGAAATCATTGAATTTGTTTATGAAAATGCATTGTTAGAAATCAGCGTGGAAGATGAATCAAATAA
Organism: Gerris lacustris; assembly: GCA_951217055.1. Classification (NCBI taxonomy): domain Eukaryota; kingdom Metazoa; phylum Arthropoda; class Insecta; order Hemiptera; family Gerridae; genus Gerris; species Gerris lacustris. The sequence goes on along the minus strand of OX578283.1, from coordinate 55,754,930 downwards.
CATAAGAGTTAACAGGGGCATCAGACAAGGAGATGTACTATCTGGAAAAGTTTTTATCAATGTGTTGGAGGCAGCCTGCAACCAACTCGAGTGGGAAGGAAAAAGTATAAGAGTGGATGGGAGGTGGCTGAACCTGCTGAAGTTTGCGGACGACTTAGTCGTTATAGCTAAAAATACCATCGAAGCAAGGGAAATGTTGAACGAGCTGCAAGAAAAAACAAAAAATATAGGTCTGAAAATCAATGCTAATAAATGTAAAGCACTGTTCATAAATCCCGAAACAAGAATTAGAGAAAATTCAATTATAGATACGGAGGGAAGAGAATTGGAGATAGTGAACGACTTTATATACTTAGGTGTGCTTTTAAGTAACCAAGATCGGAACCAGGAAAGGGAAGTAAGTCGCAGAATTGCACTCGGGTGGAAGGCTTTCAATAAGTTCAAGCAGCTATTTAAATCAAATGTTCAAAACGAAGCCAAGAAAAAGCTTTGGATGACGTGTGTTCTTCCTGTAATGACTTACGGTGTGGAAACCTGGGTCATAACTGAAAAAATAGTCAGAAAGATGAGGTGCTCGCAGAGGAGGATGGAAAGAGTTATGCTTGGAATAACTTGGAGAGATATGAAGAGAAATACCTGGATTAGGAAAGAATCAGGATTGGAAGATATAGGCAAGGTAATAATGGAACGGAAATGGAACTGGGCTGGACACATCGCGAGAAGCAAAGACGATAGATGGACGAAAATAATTCTTGAATGGTACCCAAGGGAACTTAGAAGATCACGAGGAAGACAACCACAAAGATGGGACGAAGAGATGAGGAAAGTTTGTGGTGGTGCAGCATGGCAAAGAGTGGCTGCGGATAGAATAGAGTGGAGAAGAATGAAGAACGTTTACACCAACGTTTGGCTGTACAAAAATTAAAAATATATATTACAATGTAAAAAAAAAAAAAAATAAATAAATAAATAAATAAGTAAAAAAAAAAAAAAAAAAGAAAAAGAAAAAGAAAAAAAAAAAAAAATATTTTAAAAACAAAGTAAAAAAGAAAAGAAGAAAATAACTATCACTGTAACATACACTACTACCACGGCTTAATGCCGATTTGTAACCAAAAACATATTTTTCATTTATATATTTTATGTAAAAAAAAAAGAAGAAAAAAAAAAAAAAGAAGAATGTATATTGTTTTGAGGTTATAATAAATGGTTATTATTATTATTATTATATGAGAAAGTTTGTCTGAGCTGTCTCGGATAGTTTTTTTACAATAAATTAATAAATTTCGGTTACTGTAGTACATTCTCTATCGAATACTACGTTATAATAATGCATCCTTCACCGAAAACCCTCATAATGGATTTCACTTAAATGACACATATATATGGAAATTCCATTCTATTCTATTCGTTGAAAGGTAGATTTGTATCATCAATACATTCACTGCTTATAAGATTGAAAGGTCAAAGAACAGACCCTCATCCATCTTCCTTAGTCAATTCTACATTTTAAATTTACTCGGAGTAAGGTCTTATTTTCATTACTTGTACAAAGTATGCACATCCCTCATTGCGTTTAACTTTTTGTTTCCTGTAATTTTTGAACGAAGTTCCTTATGGCACACGTTCTGGAGCCCGGGAGTGAATACGAAAAAAACGACCTTCACAAAACCAAGCGTCACGAAATCTACTGATGACGATAACTTGAGTAAAAGATGACCTAGTTTGTTGAAATTTGGTACACATGTTCATTTTACCAATGCCCAGGCTGAGTTCGTTGGACAACAATATCCGCCCAAGCGTTCACGCGTTCAACTTCATCTATTTAATGAGACAAACAACTTTTTTAAATACATTTTTTTTTAGTAAAACGAACACCGACACAACATTATATAATTTATATTATTTCAAATATATCGATGGCACACTTTAGATTTGGTGTTGGGGAGATCCGTTGTACAAAGATTTGTCCATTTATTTAGGAACGCAGCAGCGTTCCGCCCCGTCAAGTCAAAAAGAAAAAATTTCACATAAGCTGCCAGTGTATATATATACGGTAGGTGACAAACTAGGGTTATTGAGGGTCTGCAGCGTGGAATACGTACAAGCTACCTAAATAATTTTTAATATCTTTGAAGGCCGTGACCTGTAGGTCAAAATAAAAAACAAATGTCGAAATCGGTCAAGTAGAAGCAGAGAAAAATAGGTTTGAAAATGGTAGTTTTGATGAGTTCTTATTCATATTCTTATTCTTATTCTTCCTTCATTTTACGTTGACGCACCTGCAGCCTAAACTACTGAACCAATTTTAATGAATGAGGGCTTTTTGGATTCGTCTAGGGCCCTAGTGCATTTCTAAATCAAAAACATTTAAGTTAACTCATTCCTACGCTGAACGCAGAGCGAGAAACCAAGCTATCGAACAGTCACGTTAACGTTGACGCACCTACAGCCTAAACTACTGAACCGATTTTAATGAATAGGGCTTATTGTATTCTTCTAGGGCTTTAGTGCATTCCCTCCCCCCTCAACTCACCCCCCCCCCCTCCCTTACAACCCCTCAACCCATTCCTACGCTGAATGTGGAGTGAGAAACCAAGCTAGCGATTAGCGAACAGTCTAAAATGGGTAGAAACCAAGTAAACGTCATACGAAGTGGTGAGCCTGATAATTATACGGAGGTACACCAGTGAGTTGTGCAGTAGTTTCGTGTTTGTCACATAAAGTTTGAATTACTTCTATTTTCGAGTTTTTTTTGCATTTTTTGAACTTATTATTATAGGTTTAGTTCAACCTTACTCTCTCGAGTTCAAGGGGTAGTTATTTGTTTATTAATACATATTTCTGTTTTCTATGATTTTATTTTATTATTATTATTTATTATTTATTATTATTTTATAATTATTATTATTATTATTATTATTTTTTTATTATTATTATTATTTTTTTTTTATACCGCTTCGACAGCACGAGGGTCATTAGCGGTTTTGAAAACTCAATTAAGTAATTGTCTACACTCGGATTAGTTATCGTCTAGTTGTTGGATCAGTTTTTTTTCTGTTTTCTCCTTTTCCCTCTATCCTCATTATACAAGAATGTGTGTGGTTCAATTATTCATAGGTCTGTTTATTAATTTAATTTATTTATTTACTATTTCTTTTTGTTTAATATCTTATTTTTGAGATATTATTTATTTTTATTGTATTATTTATTTTGATTTATTATTATTATTTTTCTTTATTTATTTTTTTTCCTCTCTCTTAAATTAGATTGTAGATATTTGCCCTCATTAAGAAGTCTTTGAGGGTTCTTATTTGCTCAGGGGATTTGAAGATTTGTGATAATGTTGCCATGTTTTGGGGGCGGGCTCTCTGCATTCCTTGGCAGTTACACGCTGTGATGATGTGATCCATGGTGAGAGGGGTATTTCGGCATTGAGGGCACTGAGGTATCTCTAGGGGCATTTTGTCGTATCTCCTAGAGAAGAAGCACTTTACTAGTGGGGAAAATAACTTTTATGTAAATTTCCAAGACGTACTTGATTTCTCGAAACTTGAAATATGACATAAATTAGTTTCTATCCAAGCAGGACTGAACCCCCAGAAGATGAAATTTTAATTAAAAAAATGTTAGTATTTTATACCCATTCATGCGTCGATCCGGGGACACACTGTATATATATATATATATATATATATATATATATATATATATATATATATATATATATATATATATATATATATATGTGTGTGTGTGTGTGTGTGTGTATTATTTAAGAGATATTTTACTTCTTTCAAAAGAGTTTATGTCGTACTAGTTTCATCCAAGCTGACTTTAAACATTTTACTAAGACATTTAAATTAGACGACTTAAAAAAAAAATTATAAGTATTCTATGATTATTTTAATACACATTAATTCGATCTCATAGCATATAATAATACAAAAAGTAATAGCAAACATTAAAACGTCATGTTTTCCTTGAACAAACATACTTGTGGTGCCGCGGAAGTTCTTTACACTTAGAATTAAATATAAATTATAAAATCACACTGTTAAGTTTTACGATACTAACAGCTTATACATGGCGGAGTTAGAAAAGATACAAAATTAAAAGTAACTATATATTTGTACTTAGCAGAGTAAAGGCAAAATTAATAATTTCAAGATAAAAAGAACTTTTAATATACTACGTTTTTAAATTTTCTGTTGAATCGCATGTAATGTTGATAATATAATTGTTATTGTTATATTATAATATATAATGTTAGTGAACAAAAAAATCGTTCCGAATTTATTTACTTCACAATGACAACCATCTAGAGAGCTGATCTTAAACCTATCTGACCAAAAACCACTTGTGTGTTGTTGAACTTATATTTTTTACTCTAAAATAAGACAAATTTACTCTTGCATTTTTTCCCCTAAAACCTTTACTTTTGCCGTAAATAAACGTCAAAAATGTCAATTTTGTAATTTCAACTGGCCGCCATTTTGAAACGGTGAAAGATAAATAGCTCTGGTTTGGGGCAAATGATTTCTTTTTTCAAGGCCTTTCCAAATATGTATCACAGTATAGGGGTTCCAATTTGAAATTTTAAAGGTGAATCCAATATGGCGGCAACCAAAATGGCGGGAAAATGGGTACCCACCAAAAAAAGTAGTTTTTTATGGATGATAATGATTGCAACAAACCGCAGTTTGATATCTCAAATATTAACGGAGATAATTAGCCGTTGCCGAACTTTTGCCACACCCTGTATATATATATATATATATATATATATATATATATATATATATATATATATATATATATATATATATATATATATATATATATATATATATATATATATATATATATATATATATATATATATATATATATATATATATATATATATATATATATATATATATATATATATATATATATATATATATATATATATATATATATATATATATATATATATATATATATATATATATATATATATATATATATATATATATATATATATATATATATATATATATATATATATATATATATATATATATATATATATATATATATATATATATATATATATATATATATATATATATATATATATATATATATATGTTACCACGACCGATATTGAAGACATCAGCAGTCCCGGCATCAGCAGTTTTCATTCTATATAACAGGCAAGACTGCACCCGCTCGCCAGTCTCATTAGCCAGCACTTGGAGAGCGTTTCTGTGCTTACTGTTTATTTACAGTGTTGTGCTTGGCACTTGGCTTGTCGCGCCTCATGATGTAACCTCTTACGGATTCCGAAACAAACCAATCAGGACACCCCTTCAACATCTCCCAGGATCATCCTTCCAGGAGACGCTTCAATCTAAGAGGGAAGGAGTTACCACGACCGATATTGAAGACATCAGCAGTCCCGGCATCAGCAGTTTTCATTCTATATAACAGGCAAGATGCACCCGGCACTGGCGGGCGCCAGTCTTAGTTTTGAATTAATAAGTGTAAGTATCTATTGTAATTGCTAGGCTCCAACCTTGGGTTGTAAAATTCTAATTTTGTTGTAATTAATTATTAAAAGTCTTTTTAAAAAGTCACTTTACTGTTCTTTAATTATAACTTATATATATATATATATATATATATATATATATATATATATATATATATATATATATATATATATATATATATAAAATGAATCGTCTTTGTACGACATCCCGTAGCTCCTAACTACATTTTAGGTAGTATTATATATTATGTTATATAGTTGTAAAATCAATTTAAATTAAACTCATAAAAGTAAATTGAAACTTGTAATAAAATATTTTTATATAAAGTTAATCTTGGTATTTTAAAAGTTAACTTATTTGTGCATATTTCCCGGGGGAACACAGAAACTAAGTGTATGTATAACCATATTTCTTGAGTATACAGAATGACTATACCTAAGATTTACCACCTCAGGCGAGTTAATAAAGGAAAAAGTTGCTGATTAGGCGCAAAGGGCGAAGGGTTTCACTCTCTTTCTCATACTGTCTGCACACCTAGACTAAGCAGGTGTAGATGTCAATTGAGTCTTCAGTATCCAGTAAGAAATGCCTGTCTAAAGATGACAGGATTGTTGTGAAAGCAGTGGTCTTACGGGAGTTTTCACCATACAACGTGGCACGCCAATAACAGGTTCAAGTTTAATTGGGGTTGTAACTAGAACCCTTTTTGGCTAACTGGTCAGCAATATCATTGCCCTCAATGCCACAATGGCGTGGAACCCATATTAGTTGTACCTTGTTAGGTTGTGTTGTGTTGAAATGTCTTTTACACTCGGTAGTCAGCTTAGATACGCACCTTGGCTATGTGATTTAAATATATGTGTTAAAGCCACAGTTTATTTTATTTATATGTATATATTATTTATTTATATTTTATTTTATTACTAGCTGGATACCCGTGCTTCGCTATGGAGTGTTTTTAAATTTGATAAGTTTATAAACTACCAGGAAAGCATACAAATTATTTTACTATGCGAGAATATCTAGATTCTATCCCTCCTAGTTATATCCCCCACCTCTTTGATAAGATCATTTGCAAATATCCTAAATTTACCCCCTCCTAAATGAAAATATTACAAAACTGTACACATAACAACAATTACTGTACTCATAAAGAGCATTTCAAAGATATGCATCATGAAGATAAAGGGTATTCATTACTTGTACCCCGTCCCCTTTGAACCAAAAGTTATAGTTCGAAAATTCATGTAAACAGTTACCTTCCCCTTGCTTTGAAGGTCAAGTGTGCAAATTTTCATCGAGATCGGAATAAAACTGTAGATTTGTATAAAAGAACATGCATATGTACACACATATGTTGACTTTTATATACATATATAGATATAGATATAAATTTCCATTTTACCTCTCCCCCTTCTAAATGAAAATAAGACAAAACTGTACTTAAGAACAATTACTTTTCTCTTAAACAGCTTTTCAACGATTTGTATCATGAAGGGTATCCATTACTTTGTCATTTGTACCCAGTACACATAACAACAATTACTGTACTCTTAAAGAGCATTTCAACGATATGCATCATGAAGATGAAGGGTATTCATCACTTGTACCCCGTACCCCTGTGTACCAAAATTTTAATTTCGTAATCTCATGTAGGCAGTGACCTTCACCTTGTTTTGAAGAAAAAGTGTGTAAATATTCATCAAATTAGGCTAAAAGACATACCCTCATACGGATACACTTATTTTTATATAAGATATAGCTATATTTTTAAATTATACCCCCCTCCTAAGTGAAAATATGATAAAACTGTACATAACCACAATTACTGTCCTCTTAAAGAGCTTTTCAACGATATGCATCATGAAGGATGTTCATTACTTTAAAATTTGTACCCCGTACCCCTGTGTACCAAAATTAAAATTTTTAATATTTATGTAGACAGTGATTTTCCCCATGCTTTGAAGGTCAAGTGTGCAAATTTTCATCGAGATCGGACTAAAACTGTAGATTTGTATAAAGAACATGCTCACATGTTGACTTTTATATATGTATGGCCGCCATCTTGAATCAATATGCCCGATTGGTAAACTATTTATCAAAAGTTACTAATTTCATAAAAGGAAGCCAACTTCTGAATTTCAAGGTTCTAGTACAATTGGTTCCCGAGATATCGTCTTGTCGAATTTTGTATATAAATGGCCGCCATCTTGAATCAAGATGGCGGATTTTTAAAATATTTCTTAGCGAGCACCTAGGTGGTAAGAGGAACACACCTACAAAATTTCATGGTCGTAGGTCCAGTGGTTTCAGAGATATCGTGATGTGTCAGTCAGTCAGTCAGTCAGTGAGTGGTATTTGGATTTTATATAAATAGATTATGTTAAAGGAAATGTATATTTTTTGATTTTATATTAAATATTTTTATTTGTTTCGGGGCACAGCTGTGTGTGTCCCCCTTTGTAAGCTTTGTTTAGAACCTTCTTATTTCTAACAAATCTTTGTTTAGTTTTTTATTTTATATATTTATTTTGTATTGGCCAACCTGGCCAGAACAGTTCACATCCTTTTTGCCAGTCACATGAAATGGAAGTGAGTATGTGGAAGTGATATATCCACCCGGATAAATTTATTGTCTTCAACTCAGTTAAAACCCTTCCTTGCATGTCCGCCCGGACACTTATATACCGATCAGTTCACCAAGCCACTGCATATTTCCAGTTCTTCCTTGTATATCCGCCCGGACACTTATATACCGATCAGTTCACCAAGCCACTGCATATTTCCAGTTCTTCCTTGTATGTCAGCCCGGACACTTATATACCGATCAGTTCACCAAGCCACTGCATATTTCCAGTTCTTCCTTGTATGTCCGCCCGGACACTTATATACCGATCAGTTCACCAAGCCACTGCATATTTCCAGTTCTTCCTTGCATGTCCGCCCGGACACTTATATACCGATCAGTTCACCAAGCCACTGCATATTTCCAGTTCTTCCTTGTATGTCCGCCCGGACACTTATATACCGATCAGTTCACCAAGCCACTGCATATTTCCAGTTCTTCCTTGTATGTCAGCCCGGACACTTATATACCGATCAGTTCACCAAGCCACTGCATATTTCCAGTTCTTCCTTGCATGTCCGCCCGGACACTTATATACCGATCAGTTCACCAAGCCACTGCATATTTCCAGTTCTTCCTTGTATGTCCGCCCGGACACTTATATACCGATCAGTTCACCAAGCCACTGCATATTTCCAGTTCTTCCTTGTATGTCCGCCCGGACACTTATATACCGATCAGTTCACCAAGCCACTGCATATTTCCAGTTCTTCCTTGTATGTCCGCCCGGACACTTATATACCGATCAGTTCACCAAGCCACTGCATATTTCCAGTTCTTCCTTGTATGTCCGCCCGGACATATTATAATCGTCTCCAGAGTCTGTCTCCATCTGGACACCCGATCCAGTTTGCAGGCTCGAACTCCTCACCGCTTCGCACACCATACACCAGGCCAATATTATATTATGTTATCTTTATTATTATAAACCTCTTCATTGTTAATAAATCCCCTTTTACTATCCAAAATACTTGGGCTTTCTTTGTGTTCTTTTATTATTACTTTTATAATTATTATTTTTTATACCTCTACTGGGCACTATCTTTTTTTCCCTATTCATTTGAATTGGAGGATTTTCGCGGTCAGTTTGGATCCGAAGCCCCCAACTCTACAATATGATTTAACAGAAGTAGGTAATAACAGCTATATGATTTAACTGAAGTATGTAATAACACCTATAGAGCTATATGATTTCAGAAGTATATAATAATATCTATATGATTTAACAGAAGTATGTAATAATAGCTGTATAATTTGACAGAAGTATGTTATAATAACTTATAACAGCTATACGGTTTAAATTGAATCTCGTAGAGGAAAAATATGTTCCTTTTGCTTAATTCTTAAACAAATAGTTTTGGCTTTACATTAAACTTATATAAAACCAAAACTACTATTTAACTGTATAAAAGGATAAGGACAAGAGTAGTAGGAGTTCTACACTAAAGTGGGTACTTAAAATATTGTGCCAATTAGTGTGGCACATAGCTTCCTTGCATCCCATCACGTATTTTATTGATGTTATGCTTTTACAAGCCATTACTGTCTAATTTATTTAACGGTTTCCACCTTTTTGCATCCAAGCTTACCAAAAGTAAGTATACGTCATAGGACGCGAAGAAGCTTTGTGCCACACTAATTGGCAGACTTTTTTTTAAATATGTCAAAACTATTTTGTTTTGTACACGCATAAAAATATCAATTTTGCAATATTTAATATGTGACCAACTCATCGACAGACAAACTCGGAATCAAACATTATTCCTGTCCAAACATGTCTGAAACGGATTTCTGACTTGGAATTTTTGAAATCAGAGATATAAAAAAATGTTTGTTTTTCAGAGCGATCACATAGCTTCCGGCACCTTTGGTAAACTCGGAAGAAATTATGGGCACTTCTTTAGACTGTTACTCCCTTATAAAAAAAAGAGAGGGGGGAGTAACAATCTAAAGAAGGTGTGCGGAATGTTCTTCTTTAGATTGTTACTCCCCTTATAAAGAAACACAAGTAGGATATTCCTTTGACCCAAAGCACATTGGACTAAACATCCCTTTTTCTTAATAGTTATTTGGTCAAAGTCATTTTCATTCTAAAACAACATAGGGAGGAATAACAATCTAAAGCTTTATTTTCCTAGACGCGACTCCAGCGATAGACTCTGAGGGATAGTCGCGGAGCGTTAGTCGCGGGCACAAAATTATAAGAGTTTGCATGTTAAGAGTCGCTCAGCTAGGAAAACGGTAACATACAAACTCAGAAGAGGAGTCCTCAGCGATAGTCGCCCTGCTACTATCGCTTGAGCGTCTATCGCTGGAGTCGCGTCTAGGAAAATTAAGCTGAAGAAGTACCAAATTATGATTACCTAAATACTTAAATAAATAAATGTTATGTATTAAGCTTAGAGGCAAAAGATAATAAATAAATGCTTTTAAATAATTTCATTGGTAACAATTCATAAAGCCTAAAGATTACCTCGAGTACTGAAGTACACACCATATGATATATAATTATATATGAACGTGTTTATACAAGTCCTTATCATAACCTCGTACATTATACACATAAACAGGGGCAAGTCAAATTACTAAAAATTGGTGTCACGAACTATATAGAGGCATTTTACTCAGGTTTAATAGGTGCCCCATTCCATCATCTGAATTAATTTAAGGCATATATATATATATATATATTTTTTTTTTTTCTTGTTTGATATTCTATAAAACGTTTCAATGTAAAAACAGGAGGGTACATTGGAGGGAGGGAAAGGAAAAAGTTAAAATTTTTCAGTTTCTGGTTCGTTACATTTAACTATGCATATATGCACACACACACACCCATATATATATAAATATATATATTATATATATATATATATATATATATATATATATATATATATATATATATATGTATATATATATATATATATATATATATATATATATATATATATATATATATATATATATATATATATATATATATATATATATATATATATATATTATATTGGATACGATGAAAAGAAACCCATTCAAATGTTTCACGCTTACCATTTACATTTTTTTATCGTAAAAAATAAAACGTTTCTGTAATAGAACGATCTCTGTCACTCACTAATATACTTTTTCTTTCTTTCTTGGTTGTACAAGTGAAATATATTTCTTCTTCCTCAGGTTTCTGTTTTATATTTCTATCCGTTTCTCAAATACTGAATCACGCATTCTCTTTATCAATTCTTCTTATTTCACATTCTTCTTTCGTATATATTTTTTTTTCTTTATACTCACGCCATGGTCTCGATTTTTTTTATATACATCTGCAAAATACTTTGGTCGCATAATCTCTTTTACATTTATTCTTTAACACAAAAGATCCCAAAAAAGCACACCACTTCTTACTTATAAATAGTCATCGACTAAGTTCCATTGCCGGCATATCTCGAAATCGATTATTGATATCCCTGAAAGATTGTTTAAATTGGAAAATCATATCGGCTGTTAAGTCGTGCTTAACACATGTCTAAGCATATATTATACAGGGTGTCCGGGTCAGGACCGACAAACTTTGGGATGTAATAGTACAGTTAATTTGGAGTAAAAAAAGTTCTATAAACCATGGTCCTATTCTCATTTGTTTTCTAGTTATCTTATTTTTAACTTTTTTTGTAAAACGTGACTTTGACTTAATAAATTGGCAATATCATTGGAAGTAATTAAGCTAGAATGATAAATGATATACCACCTGAAAGAGCATGATAAATTCTTAAAGATAAACATAATTTCAGCTATTAAATTTCATTTTTAGTCACACGTTAATTCGTTAGAAGTTGAAAATAATAAAATTTAATTAAAAAAAGAAAATGTTAGAGCTTGTATAACTACTGTATTGTATTAGATAACTAGGGGTGCAAAACTCCTTAAAGTTGGCGCATTTACTAAGCTTCAAAACGATACTATTAAATTTAAAATATTGCAACTTTATCCGAAATAGTGATGAAATTCCAAAAAAACATGTCCTACTGTAAGCTGAGATAGGGTTGGGGGAATGGGAAGTGCCCTGAAAATGCAAACGTCGCGTGATTTTTTTTCTTTTTTTTAAGTTGCTCTAGTATAATAAAAAAATGCTCTAGTATTCTAAACCCCAAATCTTTCATCCACCCCCCCCCCAAACAGAAATCTAAAGGTGTAATGTCTGGTGACCTGGGTGGCCAAGCAACCGGTTCTCCTCTTCCAATGCACCTATTAGGGTAGTGTTGAAATATATATATATATATATATATATATATATATATATATATATATATATATATATATATATATATATATATATATATATATATATATATATATATGTATATATATATATATATATATATATATATATATATATATATATATGTATATATATATATATATATATATATATATATATATATATATATATATATATATATATATATATATTATATAAAATAAATTCTGTCCGATACAACTCGTATTAAACTTTGTTATATGGTAGTACGCAAGTGGTTAATTTATTAATTCTGGAATATTTGATCAAAATTTACCATTAAAATAAACCCTCCTTGATCGGAAATCGAACCCGGACTCTCCTGTATTCCTATTTTCCCAGACACTAGATATTATTACAACTTATATGGTCAGATTCGTATTTAAATGGACCCTATTTGAAATATTTTAATATAATCTAAATCAAATTATAATTATCATTAACTACGGGAGACATACAGAGAAAAATAGACCCCAGCAGCGGGACTTGAACCACGGGCCTCCTATATACCCGTTACAGGTGCTCTAACCAACTGAGCTATACTGGAGAATGATTTTCTCCGTCGTTACCGCTAGCAAGTCCCGAATCCCAGCTTTCAATCTTTTCTACAAGTCTAACAAGCCAATATTCACGGCAATAGAACTAGACCGAGCATTAGAGCGCCTGTAACGGCTATATAGGAGGCCCGTGGTTCAAGTCCCGGTGCTGGGGTCAATTTTTCTCAATTATGTCTCCCGTAGTTAATGATAATTATAATTTGATTTAAAGTAAAATTTAATCTTTCCGTAGTATAATTACTACCTAAAACTTAAAACTTTGAATTTTTAATTGATTGTACTAGGTACCGGTACTAATTAAGTACTTTATAATAATAAGTTATTAATTCTCGGTCTAATTCTATTGCCGTGAATATTTGGCTGGCTAGACTTGTAGAAAAGATTGAAAGCTTGGATTTGGGAATTTGTATCGGTAACGACAGAGAAAAATCATTCTCCACTATAGCTCAGTTGGTAACAGCACCTGTAACGGATATTTTTTTTTTTTTTTTTGGATTTAATTTACCTTTATTGAATAAGAAAAAATACAACATATTAATACATAATAATATTTCATTACATCGAGTTATCTTTTTTGCTGATTTAACAATTTAATACTACATTAGGTTATCTCTCCACTAGAGAACATGGAGTCCTGAGCTGTGGAGAGAGAGTTTACACAGTTTGTTAAGTATATTACATTGTACAACAATAATTATTTTAAAAGGATTAATTAGTTATTTTACATAATTATATATTTATTTTAGTTTTAATTATATATTTATATTATTATATATTATTTTAGTTTTTATAGTTTTAGTTATTTATAGTAATGATAATGACTATATACATTTAGTTTTTACACTTTTTTTATTTTATTTTATTTCATTTATTTTATTTTTTTAGTTTATCTTAATAGCTAAAGTATATTTATAAATCTAGTGTATGTCGGCAACATATTTTCTTATTTTAGTTTTGAATAGTACCAAGGATTTTATGTTTTTAAGCTCATCAGGTAGTTGATTGAATAGTATTATTGCGCAATAGGTCCAGTGTCTTTGGGCCATAGAGGTTCTGAGAGCTGGTACTATATAATTTCCTCTGATTTGACCTCTAGTCATAATTGCATGGTCAATTCTTTTTATGTTATGTTTTTCTTCCTTAAGGTGGGTTATACATTTATAATTATACATCTGTTTAAGAGTCAGTATCGAGAGCTGCTTAAATAGTGGCTTTGAATGTTCTATTCGTTTTTTATTTAAAATTATTCTTAAAATTGCTTTTTGCTTTAAAAATATTTTTTCCTTGATAGTGTCACAAGCTGATCCCCAAGTAAGAAGTCCATACTGTATTATGGAGTCAACGATGCCATAATACAAAACTCTCAACTGTGAGATACTTAGATACATTTTTAGTTTCATGAATATAAATGTTAGCGCGCGTAATTTTGTATTCAACTTATTAATATGAGCCTTCCAATTTAAACAGTTATCGATAGTGACTCCCAAATATTTAACTGTGGAGACCCACTCAATACGTGGGCACTGGCAGTGTGGTAATTGGCAATTTTTGTTATGTACTATTAATTTTGGGATTTGAGGTAATGTACTTCTATGCAACGAGTAAGTCATTGCACATGTTTTTTTTACACTTATAGTTAATTCATTGAATTCAAACCATTGTATTATTCGTTGTAGGTCATTTTGAATAAGTGTTGCCGTTTGTATATATTGTTCAGACTCACATAGTAAAACTAGATCATCTGCAAATCCTATCAATGAAGAGTTTGTAACTATTTTAAAAATGGAGTTTATATAGATAATGAACAATAAGGGACCAAGGACAGTGCCTTGTGGAATCGAATAAGTGGATGTAAAGCTATTTCCTAATGTATTGTTTAGTTTAACTCTGTATAATCTGTTCCTTAAATAACTTCGGAACCATCTTAGCATAGTACCATATATTCCTATGTCTTTCAATGCTTTAATTAGTTTACTATGTGAAACACTGTCGAAAGCTTTCGTAAGGTCTATGTACACTGCAATAGGTTTTTTGTTTCTGTCCAAACTTTCTGTTATAAATGTCGATACTTTATTTATAGCGTCTTGAGTATTTAAACCATTTTGAAAACCGAACTGGTTATTGGATAATATTTTATAAGTCTGTATGAATTTGTTAAGATGTTTTTTCGCTATTTTTTCCAGAATTTTTGCAATGTTTGAAACTAGCGAGATGGGTCTGTAATTTGCAGGTTCATTAGAGGGTCCATTTTTGTGAATAGGATAAATTACAGCAATTTTTAATATGTCAGGAAAGAGGCCCTGCTCAAAGCTCAATTTAGCGATGTGTAATAATGGCGTTTTTAGTGTGTTAATATTCTCTTTAATAATGGGAACCGTGATTCCGTCATGTCCCGGTGAAGAGCCACCTCTTAGCTGGTTGACAGCCTCTATTACATCTTTTTCGGTGATAAAGTCTATCTTATTCCATCTCTCATCAATTTTTTTGTCTCCTATTGTCGTTTCATTTGTCTTTTTCGGTAAACAATTTGCCATTTCTTGCCCTATGGTTGTGAAATATTTACACATAGCATCGGCTCCTTTTATTGGGTCACGTATGGTGTCGATTATTGTACCGTCAATATCCTTTATTTCTTTGAATACCACTTTCTCTTTTTGTTTTCTGAATGTTAATTGATTAACTTCCTTCCATATTTTAGACATGTCATTTTCACATTTCTCTATTTTCTGGCCGTAGTAGTCTTTTTTAGTTTTTTTTATCAAGGAATTCAACTTTTGTGTATATTTTTTAAAATAAGTTTGTAATTTTTTATTGTTTACTTGTCTTGAAGCTTTTTTACTAAGTTTTTCTTTTTTTCTTATGGAAACCACAAGGCCGTGGGTGATCCATGGTTGTAATTTTCTGAATTTGCGATGGTGGGTGGATTTTTTTTATTTCAGTGGCAACTTGCATATTCTCTGTTAGCTTAGAAACAAAATTGTTTGTTGCGGTATTAATGTTATTTTCGATAGTACAATCAGTCCATTTTTCCAAGGCAAGTAACTTCTTTAAATTCTCATAATTGATTGTTTCATAAGTAGTCGGTTGTTTAAATTTATTGTTATTTATTAATTTCTCATTATTTATTTTAATACTAAAAATAATAGAAAAGTGATCAGTAATACTCGTTTTTAAAACCACTTCTTTAATCTTTTCTATCAGTCTGTCCGTGACAAATAAATGGTCTATGGTTGTTTTGCTATATTGGGTGACTCTAGTATAATCGTTTATTAGACTTAAAAGTTTATTTTCAGTCATGATGTCCAAGTAGAATTCTTCATTTTTTGTTAGTTCGTTATGTTGGTTTATATCTATATTGATATCACCTATTATTATAACTTGCGTATGTTTTCTTTCCATTAAGAGATTTCTAAATTCATCAATGAATACTTTTACGTCGCTATTAGGTGATCTATAAAATGTAAGTAGTTGTATGTTGCTGTTTTGTATTGTAACTTCAATACAATTACACTGGGTTAATTCTATTTCTTTCCATATTGTGTTATCCATTATTTCTTTCCTAACGAACATCACGATTCCACTATTCTGATTGAAATTATTGGAGGTTTTAATTAAGTTATAGCCGTTAATATTAAATAAATTTACATCAATGTTCTTAATTCTAGCTTCGGTTAGTATTATCAAATCAAAACTGCTTTTCATTTGTTCTAATTTTAGGGTAAATTCGTCAAAGTTCTTATTTAAGCTTCTTATATTCATGTGTATACATTTGATAGTTTTGGGGTCAATCATGATATCGTCAACCGACTGTGGGACTTTTATCATGTTTGTAAGCGTAATATCTTCTAATGTGTTAATGTTCTGCATTTAGATCTGTGTAATTTTTTATGGCGTCCTCGCTGACAGTTTGTATCTTACTAACTAATAAACTAATGAGGTCCGGTTCACCTATTGTCAAGTATCTGAAGCTGTGTGTGTGTCTGCTTAGGGCGACTATGACATGTGGAATGCTATTATAAATATTTAAAGATTTTGTGTTGGTTCTTACTAGTACTACCCTTTTCGAAGTCAGTCCCTGCGCCTCATGCACTGTATGTATTCTTATTGGTTCTTTGCATTTATTTTCTAAACATTCACATAACATTTTCTTTTCACTCTGTGTAAACGTTAATAATAGTGTATCCGATTTTAGTTGGAAACAAGTTCCGTCCGATATGGTTTGCTTAATCGATCGTACCTTATGACTTGTCGTCTTAATTTCATTGTAATAAGCAGAAAGAAGGTAGCACACGTCCTGCGCGCATCTTTTTGAAGTCGAGAGGGTCTGGTTGGGGTCGCACAGTCGAGTGATACTGGACCAAGTTGAGGGGAGAGAAGTTCTTTCGATGTAAGGTATTTGGTTCGCATCTCCAAGTAAGATAATTTCAGTCGAATTCGCCAGCTCAGAGATAAATCCAATGTATCCGGCATGCATGAGAACAGCTTCATCTATAAATACCCTATTGTAATTTTTATCCGAGCCATTTATTATAAACGAGGATACGGTTCTATAGTCTTTGTATATCCTGTTAATATAGAGGAGGCCCGTGGCTCATGTCCCGGTGCTGGGGTCTATTTTTCTTTGTGTGTGTCCCGTAGTTTATGATAATTATAATTTGATTTAAATTAAAATGTAATCTTTCCGTTGTATGAATACTACCTAAAACTTAAAAATTTGAATTTTTAATATAATCGTAGATATAATAATAATCGTCGGATCTATTTAGAAAAACCGGTTTTTGGTTCCGAGCTTACCGAAGGTAACGGAAGCTATGTGATCTTTCAGGAGAACAAATAGTTATTTATGCACCTAGGGAGTAAAGTAAGCCATTATTCCCTGAGCGAAAAAAGTTGGTTCTTGAGGCGAAGCCGAAGGAACCATGGTCCCTAAATCCCGAGGCGAAGCCGAGGGAATAACTCTAATTAGCTCCCGAGGCGCAGCCGAGGGAGATAATTATCGCGAGGGGAATAATGGCACTTTACTCACGAGGTACATACAATATTTTATCTCCAGTAGGAAGAAAATACACATTTTCGTCCATAGCACAGTTTTTATTTATTATTTTAATAAATAACAATAATTATTAGAACTTTTAATAGCAGATATAAGAGATTCAATATTAAAAACAAATAAGAATTGGAATTAAACTCAAATAGAAGGTTATTTAGATGCAGGTTATAATGTTGTAAACAAAGATAAACATGGTCAAAAAAGCGCAGTGCCGCCAACCTGATTTCAACAACTTCATTACATTAGCCATACATTTTCTACTATTTATGAAATAATTAAGTTGTAATCTTAACTTTTTTGCCCTACTTTACTTTTTCGCCCTACTTTTACTTTTTCTCCCTACTTTTTGAGTCAGGGATGAAAAGACCTGTTTTAGTCCCTCTAAACTAATTCAAAATCATAACTTTTTTTCCCTACTGGAGATAAAATATTTTATGTCTCCGACTTCAAAAATTCCAAGACTGAAATCTGATTCAGATAACAATTTTGGTTCCGTGTCTGTCTGTCGGTCCGTCGTCTGTCTGTCTGTCACTCAATTTTTACGAACCAACATATATCTTAAAAACTTAAGCGTCTGATTTTAATGAAATTTGTATGGTATAGGTTTCAATCCTGCGTCCTTTTGCTTCTCTTCAATATGCACACAAACATACATTTCAGCAATGTAATACCGTGTTTTTGCACATTGCAATAAGGCACACAATTTGTGTTAGTGAGAGACACCAAGGGATGTGCCACGCAAGCGTGACACATAGGACCACCTCTAACTCTAACTTATGTGTCACGATTGCGTGGCACATCCCTTGGTGTCTCTCACTAACACAAATTGTGTAAACATACATTTATTTACACCTATATCTTCAAAAATATACTCTTCTGATTTTTATGAAATTTGGATGGTTTGTCAAATGTAGACTACAGATAGCATCAAATTAATTTCAACCGTCTTTAATTTATGCTTAATTGATATTTTAATTTATATGTAGAAAATCAAAACAATTTTGACATAGTAAAAAAACGGGGTAATCTATTAAATAAATTAGAAAATAATGGCTTGTAAAAGTAAATATGTATAATCAATAAAAGGCTTGATAGGAGGCGAGGAAGCTATGTGCCTCTCTAATTGGCAATATATATTTTTTTTACTTTACCCCCCCCCCCCCCCCAAATAAAAACAAATAACATTTTTTCGAGTGTTGTGGTCTTATATTTAGTGTTAATTTTTTTTTTCGACTTACCTCGGGGTATGGTTTTGTTTGAACCCGTAAACCAATTTCATCGAAATCACCTTTTTAGTTCAGGGTTATTCCTGATATTTGTGACAGAGTTGTTTAAAAATCTCATTTTTGGACTCAGGAGACCATAAAACGTGTAAAGTGTATAGACCTAGTAAAATCTCATAATTGAATTTTTGCACAATCACAATAGGTACTCTCTTTCTATATATGTTTTAAAATAAAGGAAAAAAAAAAAAAACAAAATATTGCAAAAGTATTGCATGAGTACAAAGAAAAAAAGTATTGAAGAAGAATGTAAAATGAAAAACATTGATAAAGAGTGCGTGACTAAGTATTTCACAAACCACACACACACTCACATATTTTATTCGTTTGTATTTGAAACCCACAAAATGTGTAATAAAGGGGGAAAAAAAGAAATTTTTAGTAAATGAGTGACCGAGAGATCGTTCTAGAAACGTTTCATTTTTACAAAAAAAAAAAAAAAAAAAAAAAAAAAAAAAAAAAAAAAAATGTAAATGGTAAGCGTGAAATATTTGAATGGTTTTCTTTTCATCGTATCCACGAGATTTTTTTATTCAGAATTAAATGTAACGAACCAGAAACTGAAATTTTTACCTTTTTCCTTCTCTCCAATTTCCCCTCACTAACAACCCTCGCGTTTTTACATTCTCCAAACATTTTGATAACTTTTTTTTTTTTTTGAAAAAAAAAAGTATATATATATAAAATATACACTCGATAAAAATAAAAATAAATAAATAATTTCCTAAAATTAATTTAGATGATTGAATGGCACCGAGTAAAACTTAATAAAACTCTATTAAAAGCATTCATGCAGCAATATGACATCAATTTTTAGCAATTTAACTTATTCGTGTTTAAAATAAAATTGTTTTAACTATATATATATTATACAACTAGAATAAAAAAAACCCTTTTTTTAAAAACACATTTTATAAAAGATGTTTGTTGTAAAAGAAGCTTAAGTCCAATCAAATTTAATGTTTCTAGTGAAGAGGGCTTGGTAGCTGTTCTCAATAAAGTTAAGCAGCATCGGGTGTCGTCACAACTTGGATGGGTGACCACAGATCTAGATTCGATTCTCGGACTGGTCCCCTTATTCAGTGTTTAATCAACATCAATGTATATACATGAGTAGCTACTTATGTTTACATTACGGGCGATTAACTAGAGGATGACAATTGTACACATTAACCTCGCGGCATTATCAATTACCTATATAGTTGTATTAGACCTTTGGAAGGTCTTCCAAGGGCTTTCTTTCCAAGGGCTTCCTTTCCAAGGGCTTCCTTTCCAAGAGCTACCTTTCCAAGGGCTTCCTTTCCAAGGGCTTCCTTTCCAAGGGCTTCCTTTCCAAGAGCTACCTTTCCAAGGGCTTCCTTTCCAAGAGCTACCTTTCCAAGGGCTTCCTTTCCAAGAGCTACCTTTCCAAGGGCTTTCATTCAAAGGGCTTCATTTTCAAGGGCTTCCATTCCAAGACCTGCCTTCCAAGGGCTTCCTTTCCAAGGGCTACCTTCCAAGGGCTTCCATTCCAAGACCTACCTTCCAAGGGCTACCTTTCAGCTACCTTACAAGGGCTTTTGTGCCACAGAGTTAGTTAGCTAGTCATATAAGTTCCGGAGATATGTCTTGTCAAATTACGGATGTAAATGGCCGCCATCTTAGTTCAAGATTGCTGAACGTAAAAAGGCATAGTGAGTACCTAGAGGCTAAAGGGATGAGCCCATATTTACTAAATATTGGCTCATAGACATTGATCCTTGTTTCAGAGATTTGGTAATGAGTCAGTCAAGTGGTATTTGGATTGTTGTGTTATTCGTTGATTTAAATATATTCCCAACCTTTGTAATGTGCAGCAATATTGGACTTTACAGAAAAACCAAAAGCTTGTGGCTTAGAAGTACAAACGCTTGTAGCTTTAGCTTGAAATACAAAAGCCCTTTGAAGATGATGTCAAGGAAACATAAATTTAAAGCAAATGTACAAGATATGATCTCGAATTCTCCTTGGAAATAAAATGAGAACTCTGGCAGAGGGATAATATGCTCCTAATTTCACTTTTCTATATTGCTTTAGAAATATTCAGAAGGACTATAGAATATAGAATTTAATCTAAGAGGAGGTAATACAATTCAACATAGACGAGACAATTGCCAATGTGGGAAATGAGTCCCCGATTCACACAACCAACCATTTTTTTCTGAAGATTTTCGGCAAATAGAAAGAAAGGATAAAAAAAGACAATAAATGAGATCAACTCTTGTTGATCTCAACAAAATCTCTTAAATATATTTATCTCTTTTTGATATTTTTACACATACTGACGAGTTATATTAATTGCACGTAATAACATATCTTACTGAATTGATTGTAATGTTCTGTTTATAATGTTCCAATAAACGAAATTTAAAATAAATATTATGCGTTTATTAGGAAGCTTGAATACAAATGTAGGTTTAGCTGGGAAAAAAATAATCGTGAATCTTGATAAAATTCTAACCTAATTATGGGAAATAGGCTGTAAAAATATTTTTTTACGAAAGTAATCTGCACGAAGTATGGCTTTTTTATGTTAATGTATTTTACTCTTGTTTCTTTTTCCCGTTATTTGTAGCGTGGTTTCTTTTGTAAAAGATGAAAAACAAAGAGGAGAATTGTGTAATTTCAGAATAGGATGGAATGATATTAGGCATTAAGCCCAAATATTACGGTACATTAATCAATGAATGCTGCGGGTAATATAACTAGATATATTAGGACAGACGTACCCCCCCCCCCCCCCATACCTCTAGGTATACATTTATACTAGGTTGGGGAGAAGGGTTTGGGCAGACCCTTAGGAAATTCATATTAAAGGGATAGGGATGGTTAGGGCACCTGGACCCCTGTCTCCTTGCTAGAGCTTGCATAATCCCTACAGGCTCCACCTTCCTATACTAAGAGAACCCTATTCATCTTGAGTACCTTACCCGACCCTGGACTCCTCTCACTATCAATGTATTAGAATTAGACCGATAACTAAGACTCATAACAGTTAAGCTCTTGTTGTAACTTGATGCCGGTTGTTGTCGAATCAAATGTTAAGGCTTTGCAATATTATTTAGAGCTGACATTGTGTCTGGACCCCGTCTGTAGATTCTCCCACTGAAACCTCAGATTCTGTCGCCAGAAGAACAGAGGGACAAATTCGAATTATCAGTTAAAAGACAATTTAAATCTCGCATGCTTGACACCTACTTGAACATGTCTACACAAACTAAACTCAATTTATCAAAATACACTTTATATTTGGAGGTATTAAAATTTAAACAGTGAATAAATAAGACAGCTATTAGTGAATAAGCTAATAATTAGTAATAAGCTAAGACAACTTATTAGTGCGCTAAGTAATAAAAACTAACAAATCCCAAAGAAAAAAAAAATAATTATATGAAGTAAGACAGAATGTATAACAAATATTGTGCGAATAATAAATATAACCTAAAATATGTTATACTTTAATTCCTAAATAAATTAATAAAGTAAAATAGACTACCAATTAGTACGGCAAAAGCTTCCTCGTATCCTATAACGTACTTTAATGAGTTTATTTTTTTACAAGCCATTATTGTCAAATTTGTTTAATTGCTCCCCCGTTTTTTAATCTGAAAAAAATTGTTTTGATTTTTTACCTGAATCAAAGAATCAATTTAGCAAACTTTAAAGACCGCAGACAGTTAAAATGAATCTGGAGTTATCTGCGGGCTATTGTCAACAAACCATCCAAATTTAATAAAAATCAGATAAATTCCAATAAATGTATATATCCAATAATGTAGTGCTCATGTTGAAGAGAAACAAATGAGCGCAGAAGGTTGAAACATATATCGGACCAACAATGGGCTAATTATGTCCTATCATACAAATTTCATTAAAATCGGACGTGCAGATTTTAAGATATGTTGGTCCGCAAAAATAGAGTGACAGACAGACGGACAAATAGACACGGAACCAAACATTTTCTCTGATGTCTGAAACGGATTTCTGTCTTGTAATTTTTGAAATCGGAGACCAAATATTTTCGTTCTTCAGAACCATCGCAGCTTCCATTATCTTTGGTAAGCTCGAAGCAAAATAAATTAATTAGGGACTAGAATTTCAAATTATTATTAAAACAAGATAAAAATACACCATACCGATAAGAATCGAACAGAAATCCCCATGCTTGTGCTTCTGTGCTGTGCTCTATACCCTGTTCTAACAGCGGAGTGCTGATTTTGATTAAGCATAATTATTTTTTGTTTACTGATTTTGATTATCTAAATTTTAGTAAAAGTAATTAGAACACTGGGTGCACAGGGACGTAAACCCAAGCATCCGAAGTAGATTCAGTGTATAATTTATTTTAAAAAAATCCGTCAATTAGTATGGCAAATAGCTTCCTCGAATCCTATCATGAATTTTATTGATCTTATGCTTTTTCAACCCAATATTGTCTAATTTATGTAAATGTTTCGAGTATAATATGAATGTTTTTAATTCAGATTTTCCCTTCAGACCTATAAAGATAAGAAGATATCTAAATTTCATTAAAATCTAAAGAATGGTTTTTAAGAAATGTTGGTTCGCAAAAATGTTGTATGTTAGACAGATATGGGACCAAATATATTCCCGGATCTCGAAGAAGGATTTCTGTCTTGGCATTTTAAATTCGGAGACATAAAAAAATGTCGTTCTTCAGAAAGATCACATAGCTTCCTTTACCTTTAATAAACTGAGAAGCAAGGTAACCCTGAACATAGAATTATGTTTTGTAAAAATATATTCTGGCCAGAGAGATACAATGATTAATAATATTACTTTCGAGCTTACTGAAGTAACGGAAGCTATGCGATCGTTCTAAAACACCAAAACTTTTTATATCTGCAATTTTAAACATTACAAGACAGATTTCTGTTTCAGATATCAGGTAATTTTTAATTACAAATCTATTGACTTTCCGTATAATTATTTATCCATTTTGTATGCCAAATCCTCTCCTTTATTTATAAAATTCTGTGTTCTTTTCACTTTTCTTAATTACTACGTTTTTATTAGCTTGCTTTCTTGTTTGTTTGTTTGTTTGTCCAGTACACATCTGGCAATCGATTTCTAACTAACTTCTCGAATAGCTAGACATTTTAAACTTTTAGCATAGCTCAGAACACGATGACAATGCATTATTTTAATATTTTTAGCCGTTTTTCAGCAGAATTTAATTGGTTTTCAGCAAATTTTGCTGTTTGGAAAGTTAGTTTCCGCAAGTTATTTTATTTGTTTTGCCATTTCCCATCTTTACAATCTTCATTTTGACGGGTTTCAAATTTGTGATTTTTATAAATAAGAGATAAACATTAAATGACAGCATTATTTATATTATTTTAAATGTATCGATGGCACGGTTTAGATTTGGTGTTGGGGAGATCCATTGTACAAAGATTTGTCCTTTTATAGGTTTAAGATCAGCTCTCTAGATGGTTGTCATTTATGTGAAGTAAATAGATTCGGATCTATTTTTTTTTTTCTCACTAACATTATATATTATATAACAATAACAATTATATTATCAACATTACATACGATTCAACAGAAAGTTTAAAAACGTAGTATATAAAAAGTTCTTTTTATCTTGAAATTATTATAATATAAAAATGAGTAGTTGAGAAAACTAAATTTATATAAATTAACTAACTGTATTTTACGTTACTATCTATTATAATAAAATAATTATGGCTGTATGGGCCAACAGATGTGCAAAAAAGGAGAAATAGCAGATGAATCTGTATTTCTGTGATGTTTTATTTGTTTGATATAGAGGTGTTTTATGCTGAATATCGTCAGTGGAAGGTTACTATTTACTGTGAAGGTTCACACTTGGACATAATACTTACCAAGGCTCTTTGTGTTTAAGAGCAGATGTATTAATGTATTCGGCAAGTTACTCGATGCCTTAGCTCTAAGAACCGCTTTGTCGCCTCACCTCCTTGCTAAGGCTTCAGTTTAATGTACTGCATTATTTCAATTTATCACCGCCGAGACGCCTTTACCTCGCCTTACCTCTATATTCTAGACGAGGCTTTCCACGGCTGTTACTCCACCTTGATATTATCACTCCAAAGCGTTCGGGTGCAAGAGACGTGTCGGGCTTTCTTATCACATATTTATAGGTTTATCACAAGTTGTGCAATTTTTTTTCTTTCCTCAAGTCTCTACTATGTTCCTGCTTTACCATGCTATACTAGAAGCATGATAACCTCTCCCCAACTTTTATCCTTTTAACTCAACTATATATTTTCAAAAACTACCAGGTCTTTCTATAAACATTAATATCTTCTGTTTACTTATAAATAGATATGTCAATATACAAAATATAAATATAACACATAATTTTAATTAATTCTGCTTTAAAAGCCTCGTACACACCAAACGCGCATTCGCAAACAGGGTTTGCAAACATCCGCAAACACCATGACCACACAGGACGCGCATTCTAGACAAACAGTGGTTCGCGTTGTTTGTCCTTGTTCCCGATTATTCTTTATTATTTTCTTAATACACGACATCATAAGTACTAAGACTATATTGCACTTGCATTTAACTTCGTAAAAATGGTTCCATCAAAACTCGGTATAAGCGCCGGCTTATTTATTATCATTTGTGAGTTAGTAAGTGCAAAAATAGAAGAAGATAGAGAAGAATATTTTGTTTACTTTTGCTTAAAAAGTATCCACACCAAACGCGATTGATGTACTGACTCTACCCGGAGTACACAAGCAAGCATTCGTTCGTGCGCGCATTCCACACCGGACGCGCATCCTTCTTTGCAAACGTTCGCAAACACGATGCGAATCCGGTGTGGACGCAGCAAAATGTGTAAATCTATAATAAGATCAAAATCGGGTTTTACGCATACTTGAAGTACAACCGCACAGAAGAACTGACCGCTGCTGCTCTATCTACCTCTGAGAAGAGTGTACTCCCCGCACCACTGTGTAGTGGGGGGGGGGGGGGGGGGGAGAGGACACTCTTGGTAGTGGTGAGGGGAGAACTGACCTCTGCCGCTCTGTCTACATCTGAAAATAGTTTACTCCCACTACCACCAAACATAAAACTGACCGTTGCCACTCTGTCTACCACTGGGAAGAGTATACTCCCACACCACTACCCAGTAGAACTGACCGCCGCCGCTCTGTCTACAGCTGAAAAGAGTTTACTCCCACTACCACCAAACAGTAGACTGACCGTTACCACTCTGTCTACCACTGGGAAGAGTAAACTCCCCCACCACTGCCCAGTAGAACTTCCCGCTGAAGCTCTTTCTACAGCTGGATATGGTTTACTCCCACTACCACCTGACAGTAGAGCTGATCACTGCTGCTCTGTCTACAGCTAGAAAGAGTTTACTCCCATTACCACCAGACAGCAGAATTGACCGCCACCGCTCATTCTATTGCTTGGGAGATTCTACTCTCCAGATCCTTTTTAATTAGTAATTTAAGATCTCTAACCTACAAAACCAAGCCAGTTACAAAAAAAGCAAATAACGATGCATCCCTTCTGATGTACCGACTTCACCCGAAACATCGTAGAACACGAACAGACATTTAAAGCGCAGGTGTAAAAGGCTTAAGAAATGAGTTTGACTTAACTTTCTATCAATAATCTAAGTAGATAGTGAAGCAGTTACACTTTCGAAAATAGTAAATTTACCATAAGTAATTACAGTAAAACTCTTATACTTTTCTTAAAGAATATTCTAAATACATTTTTCAGAGAAAAGAAAAATCCCTTGAGCGAAAGAAAGGTTCAGAAAATATTTTGCATGTTAAAAGAAATTTCCCATCATACTATCATGTTATGTCATTGTTACATAAGGGAATTTGAATAATGTCATCTCTAAGTTTATTTTCTTTCACTAAAACAACAGAGTGACTTTATCACAGCTAAGAGAGAAAACAATATCTACTATTACCGGTAGAATATATATATATATATAATATATATATATATATATATATATATATATATATATATATATATATATATATATATATATGAGATATAAAAAGAAAGGTTTTCCTATTACATAATATATATATGTATAGGTATGTATATATTTATATTATCGAGGGAGTAAATATATTATGTAATATTTTTATTTTATTAGTGGTGCATCAACTTGACTAGGAATAGAAGACGAAGAAACTAATCATATTTTATTATTATTATTATGTTTGCGGTTTTATAGTTATTGAAGTGGAGGAAAGAATGAGCTGGATTATATAAATGTATTTTTCTTTTTTTTTTTATTATATTTTTGTTTCTTTAATTCTCAATATTTGCATGTCTATTCTAGATTAGAACTTACATGTATTATTTATTTTCATATATATATATATATATATATATATATATATATATATATATATATATATATATATATATATATATATATATATATATGTATGTATGTATATATACACCCAGTGGAAACATTATTTTTTCTCGATTTAGTGAACAAGTTGAATTTTTTGGTGTTCTCTTTGGTAGTTCCTAATTTTATACGTGAGTTATTGAATGGCATGACTGACGTATTTTTAAATATCAAACACTGGTGGAAAGGAACTTGGGAAGACGAAGGGAAAGTGGAAAGTGGGTTGACAGGGATGGAAACTGTTTGAATGAGGGTTGGGAAAGCTTCGGCCTCCCAAATTGGTACGGAACATGTCATTGCATTAATGAGGAGCTGGGCTATACATAGAATGCAGGGGAGCGAGAGAGAGCTAAACTTGGCCAAAAACTTTAACATTGGCCTTCCAGTTTCAAACCAAGGTTATCCCTATGTCGATATCTTACCAACTTGCTACTATGACATAACTAAACCTACCGTAATGTCAATATGCAACCAAAATCGAACAATGACAGTCCATTATGAGATTCTGAGTGAATAGTCTCGCTCAAAATCTAACTAGAGACGTTATTCTTATTAACAAGTTCAGTACAGAACATGTATAATAAATGTCATTTAGTTAGATATGGCAAACGTTTTTACGATTTATACGTATTACGCAAATTTTTTTTACTGCTATTTTAGTAAATACCAGCTTTCACCCCGCGCTTCGCGCAAGGCTTATGCAAGGTATTAGTGGCTATGTTTACCTAACTGTTATCATGCCTAGTAATTAAATAAATTATTAAAATATTAAACGCAGTCAAAACCAATTAGACTTGGAAGTCATTAACAAATTATTAAACATTGGTGGATTAATTTAATTACCAGTCTTCGCAGTTGCACTAGTAAATATTTAATAACTCTAGTTAAAAAATAATAAATACTCAATTTAAAGAGCATTAGTGTGTGGTTTAAGCACCCCAATCAGAGCTCATAAAAGCTCAAAGTCAAAAATTAAAAGAAAATATTCAAGTAATTGATAAAAGTAGATGGAAGATAATTTTTATTCTTATCTCCACACCGAAACTGCCGCGGCTTGATTACTAACGACTGAATTCAAAGGCGCCGGCTCGCCTTCTACGAATTGTTTATATGCCTTCATACTAGGTAGGCCGAGTAGGCTGAGAGTTTATGGCAACCTCCTGTACTTTCCTAACTCCCTGTCACACGTATAAATCAACTTTCTTCGACCCTACGAAGCGCGATAGGGGAAGGGCACTACAGCTGGAGACTGGATTACAGACCTCCTATACATTTCTAACTCCCTGTTATACTTTTCTGAGTTTTTAGCTAAAAGTAACGTAAAGTTTTTGACTTATGTTCCATAGCCTAAACATGAAAATGTCAAAAATCAAATTTAGGTCTACTTAAGGTAGAACCGATAGAGTTACGACAAAAAGGTCGTAGGACCAAAGTTGTAGATCTTTTACAATCAGTTATCGCTGGTGCAATCTGCTTTTCATGACTTATCCTTTTGCCGCAAAAAGCCTCCAAAAAACTTTAAAGTTGTGTCCACCATCTTTTCGGAATGTTCTTAATTAGACTGCTACTCCCCATATAAAAATAAAAGATATACCCTTGTCATAAAGTACAATGGACTGATCATCCCTTTGTCTTAATACTTATTTGGACAGTTATTTAGTTTTAATAGTAATTTGGGCAAAGGAATGTATATGAATAATTATTATATCCATATATATTCTAAAAACACTTAAGTAGCTTAGGGGAGATACAATCTAAAGAAGTACCCATTTATCTTAAACGAATATCTGTCCAGGCTGTATGTTGGGAGAATTTGGAACCCATTTATCTTAAACGAATTTCAGTCCAGGGAGTTTAGAATTTGAAAACAAAAAGAAAACAAATTATTCTTCAGTATGAAGTTACTTTTCATAAGCAATAATGATGATCAAGCTTGATAAACAATGTACTTCAGTCATTTATCATTGTTTCTATAAATGTTGATTATTACTGTTATATATCTTTAAAATCTAATGACATGTAATAGGAGTTCTAGTAAGGATTTATATTTATAACTTGTAAAAGCGATAATAACAATGAAGCTACTTAAACTTATTGAGATGAACTAGCAGGTTGTATTGTATAGTTAGAGTTAGGACTTGAGGCTAGGAGATAATTTACTAGAGCATTAAGGTGATTAGACAATGAGAAGCTTAGTACTACAGTTGAGTCCTAACTATAGTTTAGATTGTAGAATTTGGCAACTTCAACTACTAACACATACTCAGTGTGAATCATTAGTTCACTGGTGTACTAAAGTTAGTAATACTAGATAAGCACACTTAAAGTATACTCGAGTAATTGCAAGTAACAATGCTACGCCACTCTCTTCATTTATTTTACTATTATATCATTTGTTTAATAATAAACTTTCATGGTTAAGGAAAACATTTGTGGTTAAAGGAGGTATAGTAACTTAATTGTTCCTTTTGCTTCCGAGCGTACCGAAGGTAACTAAAGCTATGAGAGAGAAAATATTTTATGTCTTCGATTTCAAAAATTCCAGTCCCATGTCTGTCTGTCGCTAAATTTTTGTGAACCAACATATCTTAAAATCTACTGGTTTGATTTTCATGAAATTTGGACAGTAGGTTATAATCAGCCGATTGTTGGTCCCATGAAGGTTTCAACCTTCTGTACTTATTTGTTTCTCTTCCACATGCGCACAAACATTTGTTTATTAGCATCTATATCTTTATTAGTTCTCATCTTATGTTTAAATATGACTGCCAATTGGTGTGGCACATAGATCCTCGTATCCTATCACGTACTTTATTAATTTTATGCTTTTACAAGCCATTATTGTCTAATTTGTTTGTTTCCCCCGTTTTTTTTTTTAATCTCAATTTTTTTTTGATTTTTCACATGAATTATAGTATCAATTTAGCAAAAGTTAAAGTGCGCAGACGGTTCAAATTAATCTGGGGATATCTGTGGGTTACTTTCGATAAACTATAAAAGTTTCATACAAATTAGGTAAGTACTTATATGTCGCTAAAGGTGTAAATAAATGTATATTTGTGTGCATGTGGAAGAGAAACAAATGAGCGCAGGAGGTTGAAACTTATATGGGACAAACAATGGGCTAATAATTATCTACCATCCAAATTTCATTAAAATCGGACGTGTGGTTTTTAAGAGATACAACAAACCGACAGGCAGTCACGGAACCAAAAATGTCTGAAACGGATTTCGGTCTTAGAATTTTTGACCTAAAAATTCGGTCTTTGGAACGATCACGTAGCTTCCGTTACCTTGGGTAAGGTCGGAGGCAAAATTTCGATGGTTTGTCGAAAGCAGCCCCATAAATGGTCCCATTATTTCTAATCGTCTGACCACAAAAACTATTGCTTAATTGATACCATTTTAAAGGGTTTTTTTAACCTCTTGTGTTTTACCTATTTTGACAGCTTTAATGAAAGGAGGGAAACAAATGAATTAGACAATATTGGGATGTGTAAAAAGGTGAAATTTTAACTAAAAAATGTTCCGAAAATTTGATTAAAAAATGTACTCCAATTAAATACGAATCTCACAATTGATAAGGGGGAAATCTAGTTCCTGAGAAAATTTCTATCAACATAAAGGGTGAGAGGTTGGGTTCTATTCCCCGATTCTCCGGCGGGGACGACTTATTTCTATTGTAAATTTTGATAAAAATACTAAAAAATAATTAAATGTAACTACAAAAAACATCGAACATTGGGCCAGGTCGTGATATCTAAGCAAGTTATCACAATGATATCAGCAATATATCAGATCATATATTTGGTTTAAGTTGTGTGGAATAAACTTATTAAACCGTGTATTATATAAGTTAAAAATTTATGATGTCACTATTTTATAATTTAGCAGAAAATTGAGTTCTTTAAAAACTTCAAATTCTAATACATTGACATTATTAAGAAAAAAAAAGATTTATTATCCCCTCATATATCAATAGCGAAAAGAAAGACAAACAATATAATATACCTTGAGTTTAAAATTACATTTAAAATTTTTCTTCTAATACCACATTAAAACTTGTTGCAATTTACGTATGTGTATAATGTATTTTACCTGGGGAAAATAATCATATACGAGCTAAGAAAAAAAAACCCTTAGAAACATTTACCCGCAATTCACCTGGAGTAGAGTTTGTCAAATTTTACTTTTATGTATATCCATATGTTTAACTTTATGTTCATTGTTGAACAAATGGCATGAAATTTTAATTTGTATGCAATACGAGTACATAATGAGTAAAACTTATAAGTAAACTTATTTAACTTCTTATATTGTTAAGTTCCTTGGTGAAATCAAAACATTGCCGCTTAAACGCAAAGTTGCGTCATGTTTGGATTCTTGGCGGGCAGTTGCATTTTTAATTTGTCCTCCATTTTTTTCTTTTTAATAAAAATAATCATTTTTAGTGATTTTTCGAAGAAAATTAAGCTATTGCAATGGCTTCAAAAATTTTGTAATGCGAATTTTTGAAAATTTTCTCTATTGTTTTAGACCATTCTGAATCGATTCCTAAAATTTAACACTTTTTTATAGGTATGTATGTATAAATATGTGTATATATGTATGTATGTATGTATGTATGTATGTATGAATGTATGTATGTATGTATGTATGTATGTATGTATGTATGTATGTATGTATGTATGTATTTATGTATGTATTTATGTATGTATTTATGTATGTATTTATGTATGTATTTATGTATGTATATAGATGAGTTCGTGGGCCAGAATTTTTGGAGTCCATTTAGGGGTCACATTTTGACCATTTAGGGTCAAAAATAGCATAAAATCATGTTTTTTTCCATTTTACCCCCCTCATATGAAAATATGACAAAAGTGTACATAACAACAATTACTGTACTCTTAAAGAGCTTTCCAACGACATGCATCTTGAAGGGTTTATACTATTTTGAATTTTGTACCCCATCCAAATTAAACCAAAATTTTCCTATATTATCATAAGCCAATAATACGCAGATTTCTTCGAAAATTCGCTTATTAAGTCATGGTGGATGACTGGACTTTCTATTTCATCATATCTATATTTAAAAAGGAGAAAGACTAATCAAAATTAACATCCACAGTTGGGAAATCGAACCCTATTGCTTTTTTTGGAAAAAAAAATTAATGACTTTCATCTCTATGTGTAATTAATTACATATTTGAATTCCCCAGACTCCTGTTAATTAAGTAATTAATTTATACATGTATCAATTAATAAATTAACTTGCCAATGGATCACACAATCAAAATGCATATAAATTTAAAGGATTTATAATTTTAAAAATGTTTTTTATTTGCTAGTATTACTTTTTTAGTAAAATAAAAAAGAGATATTAAAATAAGCAGATCACTTGTACTCAATAATTTATAAGATTGTGAATTTAAAATTGGACGTACAATTTACGGGTTTTCAGAAAAAAAAAACAATAAAAAGAAGAAAGAAATGAGGGAACATGGAGATATTTGCTTGTTAAATGGTTTATTGCTCTATGTAATAGATGATTTAGACTTCACGTTAATGGTTAAAAAGAATAATAGTTTGGTTTAAGCCAATAATATAACTTAGGATAAACCATGATTAAACTGTTACGAGTTGGCTGATCTAAGGTTATATTGCATCCGAGCTTACCGTGCGTATGTGCAATAGCATTGTGATAGTTTTTAAAGGACGAATTTTGCTTTCGGCTAATTATGACCAAATTTTTCGGTCATAATGAACCCATTGTTGGTTCCATATTGATTTAAAGCGTCTTCTCCCTTTGTTTCCTTCCACGTGCACAATCTGGCTCCCTGAGGGGAAGTTTTGATTAATTTCTATTATATAAGTCTTTACCCTGCGCGTGTAAAAATATGAAAAACCAAAATATTCTTAATCTACACGCTTTAAAAGCTTTCGTTCTATATGAGTAAAAACAAAATTAAATGCAATCAAATCAGGTATGAATTAATTATTTTTCAAAGAAATACCTATGAAAAAGTAAGTTGTTTACTTATAACGATATTAACTGTGCAAACGTAAACAAAGCAAGTGATAACAAATAGACTGCCAATTAGTGTGGCACATAGCTTCCCCGCATCCTACCACTGATTTATCATTTATCCTATCATTGATTTAGTCTTTTACAAGCCATTATTGAATAATTTATTGAATTGTTTCTCCCGTTCTTTTAATATGTTAAAATTGTTTTTTTATTTTTTTACATGAATTAATGTATATCAATTAAGCAAAACTTAAAGAGCGTAGAAGATTGAAAATAATGTGGTGATATCTCCGGTCTACTTTCGACAAACCATCCATTAGTACTTTTGATTGATAAAAAAAGATTGATCCATTAGTACCTGAAGATATAGGTGTAAATAAATGTATGTTTGTGCGCAAGTTGAAGAGAAACAGACGAGAACAGATGGTTAAAACTTATATGGGACCAACATGAGCTAAATATGGTTTACCATATAAATTTCATCAAAATTAGAAGTGTAGTTTTTAAGATATGTTAGTTTAAGAAAATTGAGCGCCAAACAGACACAAAACCAAAAATGTTCCCTGGTTTCTAAATCGGATTTCTGCCTAAAATTTTAAATATTCTATTATTTATCCGATCTATAAGAAGGGCGATTTAGACCAAGTACAAAACTATCGAGGTATATCATTTATAAATGCTGTTGCCAAGTTGTTTTCTTCCTTGATATATCAAAGAATAGTTAAATGGGTGGAAGAATTTAAATTGATAGTTGAGCATCAAGCTGGTTTTAGAAAGGGTTATGCAACTACTGATAATTTATTTAATTTAATCAGTATTGTCAGTATTTTTCGGAAAGAAAAGAGGAGGCTTTACTGTTTCTTCGTGGATTTCAAAGCAGCTTACGATTCAATAAATCGAGAAAGTCTTTATTACAAGCTGAGCCAGCTGGGTACCTCCTACAAAATGCTGAAATTATTAAGAAATATGTATGTAAATACCTCGGCAGGTGTATGGTGCAAAGATTTCGTGTCAACTAGTTTTGAAACTAAAAACGGTTTGAGACAGGGCTGTTTGCTAAGCTGTATCATGTTCAACCTTTATATGAATGATTTAGTAGATGATATAGGTGGAGGTGTAAA
Organism: Gerris lacustris; assembly: GCA_951217055.1. Classification (NCBI taxonomy): domain Eukaryota; kingdom Metazoa; phylum Arthropoda; class Insecta; order Hemiptera; family Gerridae; genus Gerris; species Gerris lacustris. The sequence continues at coordinate 55,719,997 of OX578283.1, read as the reverse complement.
GGTGGATAACATCGAAATCAGAATGCTTCTATATGCAGACGACATCGTGTTATTAAGTGAAGATGTGCAGGTTTTAAGGCAGATGATTATTAGGTTGGAGGGGTATTGCAATAAGTGGAGTCTAAATGTAAATTTAGAAAAATAAAAAATTATGATTTTTAAAAATGGTGGCAAGCAGAGAAGTGTGGAGAGGTGGAAATTCGGAGATGAGGATATTGAGGTTGTAAAAAGTTATAAGTATCTCGGGCTCGAGATAAATACTAACCTCAACTTCAATCAGCATCTCTATACTAAACTAAATTCCTCTAAATATATAGTTAACAAAATCTGGAGAAATATTGTGTGTTACCAAGATATTAACTTCGCAACCAAACATAAGGTATTCAACAGTGTCGCAAGATCTGTACTTTGTTATGCTGCTCAAGTATGGGGGTACGAGATGTACGAACCCGTTGAGAAGTTATTGCGGTTTTTCATTAAAAAGAGTTTGAAATTGCCGTACAATACCCCTAACTATGTAATCTACAGAGAAACAGGTTTGCTGCCCATACACTTTTTTACAATGCAAATGAACATAAAGTACCTGGAAAGAATATTCAATATGGGAGAGGACAGATTGCCGTTCCAACTAGCCCGGGCTATACCCGATAAAAAGTTATTATGGTTTAGAGTTTGGCATGAGAGAGGAGAGGATATAGGGAAAAATTTAGAGTACGGATACGACAAAAGATACCTCTGGATTAAGGTCATGTGGAACTGGTTGCAGGAAAAACAAAATAATATTAATAATGAGTACAAGCAAAGGATAGAACAGGCAGTTCCATTTGATTTACAAACAACTAAATCATGACGTAACGCCCGATTACCTGTACGATAGTACTATCGACAGCAAGTCGCAAAGACTAATTATGTTAGCCAGGAGTGAGATGCTAAACCTGAGCTGTAAGTTATGGCTCACTGGTAACGATCATAATTGTATGAACTGTGACAGAAATGCGAGAGAAGATATTGTTCATTTCATTGGTTTATGTCCAAGCCTCAAGTTTTATAGAAAGGAATGCCTAGGCAAAGAATACTTACTCAGGGAGGAAGTGCTTGATATTTTGAATGGCCTCATCCCGTGGCAAATATTAGCTAAATATTTAAAATTAGCATTACCTTTTAGAAATATTTTAACCCAAGGTCAGGATTATTGGTAAAAAAACAAAAAAAAAATAAAATAAATAAATAAATATTTTGAAATTTCTATATTGTTTTGTCTTACTTATTAATTTATTTAGAGTGTTAAAAGCATTTATTTATAGTTTTTATTTATAAATTTATGTATTATTTATTAAATTGTTTCATTTTATTTGTAGATATCTTATAGTATTTTCAGTTTGTAAATTATGGAAATTGTTTTCCACAATGTGTTTGTGGATCCTTTTATGTCTTTTTATATTGTTTTAAAAGTTAAATTGTTACTTATTTATTTAATTCATTATGTTATTCTTAAATTTATAAATTCATATATTTATATATTTGGTATATTCATATATTTAAATTATTTATTAAATATAGTTATGCTTAGGCACCTATGTTTGTAACTTGGTATGATTGATTTTTGTAATTATGGATGTTTTTGCTTTAAGCGTTAGATATTATTAGATATTATTGTATATTGTTTTAATAGTAGTATTGTTTTTAAGTGGCTTCTCCGGCAGACGACCAAAAGGTCATTGCTGTACAATGTTTGGTAAATAATGTCTTGTTAAATATGGATTTAAACTAAATTAATAAACAATATTATTATTATTATTATTATTATTATTATTATTATTATTATTATTATTATTATTAAGAGGAAAGACGATTGAAATTAATCTGGTGCTATCAGCGGTCTATTTTCGACAAACCATCCATTAGTACGTTTGATTGATAAAAAGAAATGATTGATCCATTTGTATACTTTTGATTAGTACTTTTGAAGATATAGGTGTAAATAAATGTATGTTTGTGCGCATGTTGAAAAGAACAAAATGAGCACAGATGTTAAATCGTATATGGGACCAACATGAGCTAAATATGGTCTACCATATAAATTTCATCAAAATTAGACGTGTAGTTTTTAAGATATGTTAGTTTAAGAAAATTGAGCGACAAACAGACACAAAACCAAAAATGTTCCCTGGTTTCTGAATCGGATTTCTGTCTAAAATTCGTCGGACTTTTGAAATCGGAGGCATTTAATATTTTCGTTCTTCAGAACGATCACATAGCTTTCTTTACCTTCGATAAACTCGGAAGCAATAGTGTTTTTAAAATCATTTTTGTTTTTATGTACCATTAATATCCACCATTGTTATGAAAAGTATTTTCTTTTTTACTTAAAATTGTTAATAACTGGTTTTTAATAAAATGTTTCTCAATGTTTTTCGACGAAACCAATCTTACAGTATGCGAAACATGTTTACTCCCACTCCTGCTAAAAAATTTGATTTTGTTTAGCCAGTTCTACGCCCATAAAATCGAACTGGTGGTGACACACACATACTTCATTCCATTTTACAAGAAAAAGGTTAAGGCTACATTTGATTTTCTGAATGTATGAAATGAAAAAGTATTCGATCATTTTTCAATTCTGATCAATGTACAACACTTTAATTTTATATAAATAGATATATAGATATTTGGAATGTCATTTTCGCCCTAACCTTCAAAAAGTTAGTTGGTAAAGTAGACTGAAATAATCTACTTAACTAATGTTATAATATTAATAACAGCTTATGATTTATTGGTCTTAAAACAGATGTATCTGTTTGTATTAAAATGATTTTCAACTGTTATTCGGGGAGGGGTTTGCAACTAGTTTATTTGACAAGGGAAATAGATTGGCACAGGCATGAAGATTCGGAGAGAACGCGGGTGGTGTATTTACCAGGAGGATACGAGTATAGGCGATGGAAGCGTTCAGGCTATAATGAATAGTTAAATTGGATAGGTCAGGATGAAGCGTGGGTAATCGCCGGGTAAATGGATTGGATTTTGCAAAATTGGACGTTTTGGGGGATCCCCAGACCTCATGTCCTTCACTTGAAACACATTAGGTGGCGATAAAATGAATATTTTACTACGGTAAGATCCCAGTTTAAGATCAGAATTACAATCAGAACTACCCTTGGGTAATTGATTAAAACTAACGGACTTGAAAGTAAAATACGTGGGAAATTTGCTTTCCGCCGAGGTACATGGCTTTTATTTAACCCTTGTTTCTATTAATGTACCAATGAATAAACTTATAACTCAGTAGTAAATAATAGCAATGTAGATTTTTCGGTGACCTGGTCAGTTTTTATTTATTGGTTCTAGTCAACGTCATTATGCTTCATACTCCTGAAAATGCTTTCAGTAGTGAGTTCGAAATTTGAATTTTAGATCCTTTAAAAATATCACCATAAATCCTAAATTGTAAAGCCGGTTCCTTACATTAGCCAGACGATTAGGCAAGCGTCACGTAGCCAACATGTGAATGGTTGTGTAGGCGGTTATGAAGGCGCTGGCGGAGGTTGGAGCTGGCGTTGACCACTTGCCGTTGGGCTGTCGGTTTTCTGTCCCAGATAAAAAGGAACTGGCACATGCTTGCAAGTGCCAGCAGCTTCGTCTTTACACATGGCTACGTGCTAATAATAATTAACGAACAATCTATGCAATGCATCGAGAATGTTGTTCTTTATTTTTCAGTGTTGTTCACTGTGATTTATTAATTATGTTCAATGTTGACTAATGATCATGAAGTGAAATGGGGATGTGAGATGTGTATAGACCAATACATGGATGCCCTCTAGTGACGTGTGAAAGAACAGCCAAATGTTGAACCAAACATTGACCTTGGCATGTAAGTCAATGTGTGAAGCCGGCTTTATGATAAACTTCTAAATGTTGATAACAACATAAACAATGTATCTCTTTATAGTTAGTGAGCTCATAAATAAATTATATTAAAACTAATAGAAAACAATGAACAATATATGAGACAATTCTGATTAAGGGCCTTTGAGAGTTTGAGTGGTTCTTAGTTCTTGTGAAAATTATTATCAAGCATAAAAGTAATAATTTGTCTTTATTTCTCCTATATAAGGATAACGATTATAGGAAATACAGGAAATATATTGCTAGGTATAGTTACAAATATAGAACAATATATAGATGAAAATGACAGCGAACACTAAACAATAGAAGAAGAATTCGACAGATAGGTAGATGGTCCAAAATCATAGAACTAGGTTGAAAAGAATTTCTTAGGTTTGTCGGTTTAATCAGAATAAGTCCTTCCATGTGTAAATGCAGTTTTTCTGTGGTCTAGAGATTTCTATTAAAATGAAAATCAGGACGGGCAACTCCTTATCTGGACAAAAATATCTGCTTGAACAATATTCTACCGAATATTTCTTTTTTTAAAATAGTTTTTCTTTCTGTTGAAATTTTAAACTTTAGCGAGATATTTAAAAAATAATATTTCTCCAGCTGTCTCTTCTTTTACTTGGGAATATTTTTTGGGGAGGAAATTTGAATTCTCAGATTTTATGTCCACAACGAGTTTTTTTTATACCAGAAAAACTTTGAAATGTTTAAACATGGATAAATCTACAATCTGAAAAGGCGGATTTGTTCTCAACCAACTTTTGCCGATTTCAAATCAGCGAATGGAAGGGTTTGGTAGAAGCGAGCGTCAGCGAGTTTCCTATTTTCTACAAAATAGTCATCCTGTCTGTTTGATTGTCTGCTTATCAGTAACGTGTCCAACGATAACGTGAGTAAAAATTGACCGATTTAGTTAAGATTATGTTCCTTTTAATAATACTCAGGCTAAGTTCGTTAGACAGCGTTATCCGTCATAGAGTTCGCGCGCAACGCTCGCGTAAACGTGAGCTTTAAATGTAAAATTGAAACTTCAGAACGGGAAAAGATTTTATCATCACCTATTTGATGAGACATTTTTTAAAAATATTTTTTTTTTAGTAAATTAACAATGACATCGCGAAGTGATAAAGATCGTTATAGTACATTATGCGCCGAGTGCGGAAAGTTAGCATTTTGCATGCGAGTGTGGAGTTTGCACCCGAGCGACAGTTAGGGTAGTAAAACCACACGAGCAATGCAAAATGCCGTTTTCGCACGAGTTGCGTACCATACTTTATCTACGATTGTTAGATTTAAATAATAAATACAGAAAAAATATACTTCCTGTATGCAAGTTCGTATTTATCTTTTGATAAAGATGACATTACTTCATTAGTTGTATTTTGTGCCGAATTAATTATTTCGGGAGCCGTATTATTATTCTTCTCATATTCGTCATAAATCACTCATTAATTTTCAATAAAATCTCGATATAAACCATTAATTTTATTAAACAAACAGCAAATTAGTTTTGTTAAATGTAAACAAACTCGCTAATCGTGCGTAAAGGTGAAGAATTCTTCTTTTATACCCCCTTAGGGCGGTAAAAAAAGAGGAATTCTTATGAGGAATTCATTATGAGACGCGCATGCGCAATGAGTACAAGTACGTAAAGAATCATTTTCTACGCATCTAAACAGAGATACAATGTTTATATTTCGTAACAATCGTAGATAAAAACTATTAAAGCGGACCAAAATAAAGAAAACAACGTTTTTACCGATATCTTACGTTCTAAACTAACGGTTTTTATAAAACTACATTATGTTCAGTTTACATCGTAAATTTACCCAGTTAAGATGTTTAGGGAATATATTAATGTTGATAACTATGTAAATGTTATATCAGATATAGTATGTGTAGTTTCTTCAAATCGTTATTGTAATTGTTGTGCAAATTACCCTGTTGACAGTTGACAGTGAAAACTCTATAGCGATATTATTAAGTACAAATTATTCTGTCAGTTAAGAGTAGCAATATTATTAAGTACAAATTACACTGTCTGTTAACAGTAGAAACTCTACAGCGAGATTATTAAGTACACATTACACTGTCAGTTAACAATAAAAACTCTACAGCGAGATTATTAAGTACACATTACACTGTCAGTTAACAATAAAAACTCTACAGCGAGATTATTAAGTACAAATTACACTGTCAGTTAACAATAAAAACTCTACAGCGAGATTATTAAGTACACATTACACTGTCAGCTAACAATAAAAACTCTACAGCGAGATTATTAAGTACAAATTACACTGTCAGTTAACAATAAAAACTCTACAGCGAGATTATTAAGTACACATTACACTGTCAGTTAACAATAAAAACTCTATAGCGACATTATTAAGTACAAATTACACTGTCTGTTAACAGTAAAAACTCTATAGCGATATTAGTAAGTACAAATTACACTGTCAGTTAACAGTGAAAACTCAATTGCAATATTATTAAGTACAAATTACACTGTCAGTCAACAGTAAAAACTCTATAGCGATACTATTAAGATTTTATATGTTCTTAAACTCTTCTTTGTTGATGGTTAAAGTAAACCTGTGTTGAAGGTTTTGTACCAGTTTTGTTATTGGACCAAAGTTGAAGGTTTACTTTGTTGCCTTAACGTAGGTTGGACAAGTTAGGTAACTAGTAACTACTTTACTTGTTAAACTACTTAGAAACAGTGGTTACCTAGTCTAAACTTTAACTATACAAACTTCACTAACTTGTCGTCTTCACACTTTCAAAGTACTTTCATCTTACGAAAAAAAACAATACTTGACTTAAAAACAAAATAAAACAGGCTTAAAACTTCCATTCGAAATAAAACTTATAATTTGAAAAAACACAAAGAAAATAGACAGTTCTAACCTGTAAGTGAATCTGTTGTGAGTGAGGAAAACTAGTATTTGAGACAAAACCACTCTATAAATTTTGTCGTACTTTTATTTTTTTATATAACTTTTATTACATTTAACTTTTATTGTATTGAGTTAAATCGCTTGAAAATTTCCAGACTATTATTTTTTGTTCAATTCATATAAATTTACTCACGTATATTTATTTTTATCACACCTTCTATCTCCAACTATCAATGTCAATCTATTTTTTCTCCTTTTTTTGAACACCAATGCTGATATATATCTCTGCCTAAGTGTTAAATTAGTAAATAAATAGATAATTAATGTAAATTTTTGGAACGAACTTCCTTATGGCACGTTCTGGAGCCCGGACCGTCACAAAACCAAGCGTCACGAAATCTAACGATGACGATAACTTGAGTAAAAGATGACCGAGATAGTTGACATTTGGTATACATGTACATTTTGCCAATGTAACGTGCTGAGTTCGTTGGACAACGCTATTTGCCAAAGCGTTCACGCGCAACTCTAGCGTAAACGTAAGCTTAAAATTTAAAATAGGAATTTTAGGACAGGAAAAAATTCTAACTAAACTACATCTATTTAATGAGACAAAAAACTTTTTTAAATTTTTTTTGTATAACGAACACCGACATTGCAATGAAGTGATAAAGATCGTTAAATTTATTAAAGCGGACCTAAACGTTTAAAATAAAGAAAACAACATTTTTACCGATAACTTACGTTCTAACGTAAAGATTTTATTTAAACTTCTTCCACATCGTCTAAAGTACAATTAAAACGGGCATGTAAAATTTCAACCTGACATAAGCACACGTTTTTGAGTAGGGAAGAAATATATTGTATAATATTTTAAATTAGTAGGCCGGGTAGGTAGAAAAATAGTCCTATCTCTTACCAACTACAAACATACTCTTTAACTATAAACTCATCATGATTATTTTTTTCTCAATATTCATTGTATATTTATAGTAAGACGCTTGCTTTAATGATACAAATAATGCTTTTCTTTTAATTTTGCCTTTTTTTTTTTTTTTTTTTTTTTTTTAAATCAAATTATAATTATTATTAACTACTGGAAACAGACAGTGAAAAATACACTCTAGCGCCGGGATTTGAACCACGGGCCTTTATATTTGATTTAAATTAAAATTTAACTTTCCGTAGTATGAAAACTACCAAAAACTTAAAAATTGAATTTCGAATTGATTGTACAAGGTACAGGTACTAATTGAGTACTTTATAATTATAAGCGTTAATTCTTGGTTTAGTTCTAATGTCATAAATATTGACTGTCTAAATGTATATGAATATTGAAAGCTTGGATTCGGGACTAGTTATCGATTACGGTAGTGAAAAATCATTCTCCTGCGTAGCTTAGATGGAAGAGCGCTATACTGGAAATATAGAGGCCCGTGGTTCAAATCCCGGCGCTAGAGTGTATTTTTCACTGTCTGTTTCCCGTAGTTAATAATAATTATAATTTGATTTAAATTAAAATTTAACTTTCCGTAGTATGAAAACTACCAAAAACTTAAAAATTTAATTTTGCCTTAACTCCGTTAGGTACAAACAGTTAGTTACTTTTAATTTTGTATCTTTCTAACCCCACTATGTATAAGTAGTTAGCAACGTATACGTACTTAGCAGTGTGATTTTATAATTTATATTTAATGAAAAATGTAAGGAACTTCGTTCCTACCGAGTGTCCCGCGACACCACACGTATTTGTGTTTGTTTCTTTCGAGCACTGCTTAGTTTTAATTCAAGGAGACTCGCTTATAACGTAAAATTGAGCTGCGTTTCTTCGAAATATACAACGCTTTTATAATGATTATCTCTTTATTCACTAAAAAAAAGGCTACAATTGTTTAGCACAATTATCCAACCAACGTACATGTAGGCTACAGAATCTGAAAAAGGGGTAAAAATAATTTAAATAAAGTTCCTCAGCCCAAAGGGGAATAGTAAACGAAAAAGTATATAATAATTTGGCTAAGTACGTGCGTTCTGCTCACATGAAGGGCAATTTAACTAATAGGGCAAGTTCGTTAACCAGTAACGCATAGGCTAGGACTCGTTTATATCATTCTAATTAGACCCAAAGACCTTTATAACAAACGTTTCTTATCACCCAAATAGTTTCTCTTAATGAGAAAGCTATTTTGTTGGTGATGTTATCTCAGGAACCAATAAATAACATTCATTTCTACTCTTACGTCGTGATAAGAGGTAACGAGTTTTAAATACCTAGGAGCGCAAATAGGAGATGGCGGTACTATTCTAGAAAACATAAAGGCAAGAATAACTGCTGGGAATCGCTGCTTTTACAGCCTAGGCAAGGTATTACAGTAAAAAATATATCTATAGAACATGTAAAAACAGACATAAAAGACTGTAATAAGGCCAATTGCAATGTATGGTTCAGAGACTTGGCAGATAACCAGGTAGAGTGAAGTTTTGGTTTTGGGTTTTGGAGTTTTGGTTTTGGGAGCGAAACGTTTTAAGAAAAATCTACAGACCTATATGCAATAATGATGAATGGAGAGTGAGGAACAACAGAGAACTAGAAGATATTTTTGGTAATCCTCACATACTGGCTGAAATAAAGAGTGGCAAATTGAGGTGGCTGGGCCACCTACAAAGAATATTGGATTGCCTGCGGATTGGGCAGGCAATCCAATTGGCAGCAAAATAAAATTGCAAAATAGGTATGTGTTTTCAGTATATGCAATGGGCCCTTAAGCAATGTGACAAATCGGACGGGTTCGTTAACCAGCAAAATCAGCCACCCGTAACAAGATTGCGGCCAATTAAAAGTTTGTTTCTTTTGAATCATTTATATATATATATATATATATATATATGTATATATATATATATATATATATATATATATATATATATATATATATATATATATATATATATATATATATATATATATATATATATATATATATATATACTGGCCGGATCGGTGCGCTTCGCGCTTCTTATCCGTCTAGAAGTTGGCGTTGTGTGTAAATAATAATTAAAACAATATAATTAATATCTCTTTATCTTTATTGTTACATAATTTCATTAAAAGTAGGTTATATATATATATATATTTTTTTTATGCATTTTCAATTATTCTGTATTATACTACCTTCAATTTTCAATTTTAGTTACAATAAGTATGTGTAACAAATTTAAGATCTTTAAATCCACTTGAAGCTAAGACAATAGTATCTGATGAAATCCAATATGGCGGCCATATTTTGAAGTATAAGTACCATTATTTTCTTCTTTAGCTACTATTGGTCTATGTACCAAATATCATTTCTAGGTCCACTGGAAGCTGAGATAATAGAGTATTATTAAACCCAAGATGGCGGTTGTAATTCAATATGGCGTCCATATGTTGAAGTGATAGTACCTTTAATTTTCTTTTTTAGCTACCATAAGTCTATGTATCAAATTTCAGATCTCTAGGTCCAATTGAAGTTGATAATATTTATAATGTGAATAAATCCAATATGGCGGCTGTAATTCAATATGGTGGCCATATATCGAAATAAAAATGGCCTTACTTTTCCATTTATGGTAAACTCTATCTATGTACCAAATTTCAGATCTCTCTGTCAATGGGAAGTTCGAGAATTACTGATGGATAAATCCAAGATGGTGGCTATAATTCAATATGGTGGCCATATATCGAAATAAAAATGGCCGCACTTTTCTATTTATGGTACACTCTATCTATGTACCAAATTTCAAATGTCAATGGGAAGTAGGAGAAGTTTTTATCAGTCAGTCACTGTCACTCTTAGTTTTATATATATAGATATATATATTATATAATGACGTGATGCAAACGCCTTTATATGCATTTTTGTTTACTCCTAAAGGTCAAGCCTAATCTGTTTCTAAGATGATACTTTTTTAATATTTTAAGGGGAGAAACATTCTTTTCTCACAAAATATGCGACTTTGAAAATTTCTTAAAAACAGTTTGTTGAAAAACGGTCAAACGTTTGTTGGTCTTATATTCCGTTTGTTGACAAAGAATAACTCTTATTTTAATCTTGTTCAGCATTGTGATAAGAATAGTACAACCTTGTCTTCAATTAAGTGTTTATGTTATCAGCTTGAAGATGACCTAAGAGAAGGTTGAAATATAGTCAGGATGTATCAAAGGAGATAGTTATATTATCCCTGTTGACCCATTTTGAACCACATATCTTCAATCACTACAGTCAGAACATATATATACACGTATGTACTCGTACTTGTATATATTATTGAGTAAAAACATGAAAATTGTCTTCCGTAAGATAGCGTAAGCTTATACTCTGAAGAGTCATTCATAAATATAAGTTATGAAAGTATTAAATAATAAATAAACAAGGATGGAAAGTGAGTCAACTTTACTTTCTCATATAGTATTCATAGAGAGAAAGTATTGTGACATACATGCTTCTGAAGTCCTTATTCATGCGCTCTTTTGTGCGAGCATTTTTATCATCGCTTGACACGCCATGTTTTAGTTGGTCATGGTCATGGTCATTTTCAATATCAATTAAAGAGGTCTAAAATTAAAGTCTGGATTAAATATTAGCTATAGTAGTTTTTAAGGGTCCGTAGGCAAAACCAAGGACCCTTATATTTTCCTGCATGTGTCTGTCCGTCCGTGCTCTCACGGCTACGCCTTTTGCCCGATTACTTTGAAATTTGGCATGTATGTGTCTTGTACCTACCCACATATTTTAAAAATATAGTGACTTAAAAAAGATATTTTTCAAAACAATTAGGGTAAAAAAACTTAAGGGTTAAAATGTTTTTGTTTTTTTTCGACACCGTGAAGGGGTATCATATGAAAGGGTACGTCGAGCTGATTACAAAAATATATAATTCTTTGGTTATAACGTTGATAGGGCGAGCGTAGGCAAGTTTGAAGTGGGTGAACCGTGTCCCCCCTTTAGGGGAAACGTGCCCCCCCCCCCTCTATCTCCCTTATGTGACGTGCAAAAAATCTGAAAAAATTCCTGAACATTCTTCTACCAAAAGTAAAGATACCACTTTTTGGAAATTTCAAAAAAAAAAAAAATATATATATATTTTTTATTGACAAAATACGTATTTTTATAATTATGGTGTTTTCGATGTATTTATATGGTTGTAGTCCGGTTCAGTGACAAAAAATAGTACATTACGCGTCGAGTGCGGAAAGTAGCATTTTGCATGCGAGTGTGGAGTTTGCACCCGAGCGACAGCGAGGGTTGTAAAACCACACGAGCAATGCAAAATGCCGTTTTCGCACGAGTTGCGTACCGTACTTTATCTACGATTGTTAGATTTAAATAATAAATACAGATATAAATAAACTTGCTGTATGTAAGTTCGTATCTCTTCTCTTGATAAAGATGGCATCAATCTTGAGTTGTATTTGTTGCCGAATTAATTATTTCTGGAGGAGTATTATTCTCTACATTTTCGTCAAAGCCACTTGATTCATTCATTGTTTTTCACTAAAAACTCGATATAAACAGTTATTTTAATAAAAGAATAGCAAATTAGTTTTGTTAAATGTAAACAAACTCTCTAATCGTGCGTAAAGCTGAAGAATTCCTCTTCTTTACCGCACTAGTGTGGTAAAGAAGAGGAATTGCAAGTAAAGAAAAAATGCAAGTACGTAAATAATCACTTTCTACGCATCTAAACAGAGATATAATGTTTATATTTCGTATCAATCGTAGATAAAATACTTTATCAGAGTGTGTTATGAGAATATCAGATCCTTAGGATAGTTCAAAGTAAGCATTTTAGCATTTTAAGAAAACACTGTTTATACACTTTACAGTTAAACACTTTACACTATACAGTGTGGCCTACGGACCCTCGCTGTGTGCTGACTAGCACACACTTGACCTGTTTATCTATATATATAAAAGTCAACGTATGTGTGTGTGTGTGTGTTTGTTCTTTATACAAATCTACAGTTTTAGTCCGATCTCGATGAAAATTTGCACACTTTTTCAAAGCAAGGAAACAATCAAGGTCTACATGAATTTTCGAAATTTCAATTTTGGTACACAGGGGTACGGGGTACAAGTAATAAATACGGGGTCAAAGTAATGAATACCCTTCATGATGCATATCGTTGAAAAGCTCTTTAAGGGTACAGTAATTGTTGTTATGTACACTTTTGTCATATTTTCATTTAGGAGAGGGGTGAAATAGAAAAATATAGCTATATCTTATTTGTTCTTTATACAAATCTACAGTTTTAGTCCGATCTCAATGAAAATTTGCACACTTGATCTTCAAAGCAAAGGGAAAATCAAGGTCTACATGAATTTTCGAAATTTAAATTTTGGTACACAGCGGTACGGGGTACAAGTTATGAATACGGGGTCAAAGTAATGAATACCCTTCGTGATGCATATCGTTGAAAAGCTCTTTAAGAGTACAGTAATTGTTGTTATGTGTAGTTTTGTCATATTTTAATTTAGGAGGGGGGTAAAATGGAATATATAACTATATCTATATACATAAAAAGAAGAGTATATCTATATGAGAGAATGTCTTTTATACAAATATACAGTTTTATCCCAATTCGATGCATTTTTACACTCTTTTTCTTCCAAACAAGGTGCAAATTTTGGTACACAGAGGTACGGTATGGTTGTTTATTAACTTATCTAATTATAATAACACTCCGTAGCGAAGCACGGGTACCCGGCTAGTTTTTAATAAATTTTATTTGAGTGAGTTAAATGGCCATAGATGCTTCTAATAACTATTTGGAATTAATCATCAATTATTTTAAACTTATTATACGCTATTTTTTTATTTTATTCATAAAAAGAACCGAAATGCCAAGATGTAGAAGCAACTTGTTTTTAGGTTATGGTAAGTGCATAATGAGTGCAATGCAAATAGAAATGGGCTAACTCCATCTAAACTCTGACAAGAACTTGAGTACTAAAAAATTTACTTTGCTTTTTACCATTACATGCACTTATTTTATCATCATGGAAAAAAGTTAATACTTTGAGTGAGGAAACAAAAAACCCAACAACTTCTTTTGGCGTTATTTCTTTTTTTTTGTATCGTGGTAAAAAACATTTTTATATAAACATTTTCTTTATTTTTCGAGAAAAAAAAACTTACCTAAGTTTCTCTTCTTTTCCTCGGTCCATTTTTTGTAATTATATTAAATTTTTAAAAGCAAGAGAGTGAGTTGAAAAAGTTGCTCTTGAAAAAAAACTGCAACTTTCTTATTTTATGTATATATATATATTTTAAATATTATTTATAGCAAATTTTCTTTTAAGAAGTTTAAGCTAATGAGGTCACTTTAACATTAAGAGTTTGGAAGAAGAGAAATAGATACGAAAATTATTTTTAAAATTCTTTTCTTATAGTCCAGGAGATAGCGTGCAAAAAAGTGTCTGACTAACATCAAGCTAGAATTTTGTATACAAGTCAATCTTTTAGCGCCTTTTAAGAATATGTGGTCGGTTAAGTTTGTCTGCGGGGCATAGCTTGGCAATAGGCGTTTGAAAAAAAACGGTGGAGAGAGGCTATGTCTCACCAATTATGGTGGACAATGTGACTTTCATGATCCTGAGTAGAGAATAAGTTAGTACACCAAAAATCAAGTCGATGTTATTTTTACGCTTGATTGATTATAGTTATTCAAATATTACTAAAAATCAACGTGGTCACCTGTCAAGGGACAAACTAACATCAACTTGATTTTCGGTCTACTAACAAATTCTGTACACAGGATCATGAAAATAACATTGTCCACCATAATTGGTGAGACATAGCCGCTCTCCACCGGTTTGTTTTTTTCAAACGCCTATTTATTTATTTATTTATTTCATTTTTAATGAGAGTCCTCTACAGTGTGTGCACACCACGAGAGAGGCACTCTAACAATACAATAATAGAATATAAAGTACATTATATGTATATAACAAATAGATAAACTAATTAACAAATCAAAAAATTTACAATAAATAACACAAATCAATGAATAAATATAGTAGTAAAAATAAATAATTAATGATTAACAATGAACAAGTGATAAAAACAACAAACAAAGCAAGGACTAGATTTAAAACTCCTGAGCTAATTAACTTCTAACAAATTATGACGTAAATGGTTTAAAACAGATTTGAGGGAATTTAGGGAAAGGATATTGGGACAGTCAGGAAGAAAATTACAAGCATTAACACAACGGACAATAGGTGATAGGTTGAACAACTCTCTGATGTAGAAGGGACGCCCAGCACGCCGGCCAGGAGGTAAGATAACAACGTTATCCTGTATTGCAGGACAGCTTAACCTTCCAGTTAAGCAGTTCACCAGGAACAGGACATCAAAAGCTTTACGCCTTGTACTCAAAGAATGCAACCCAAACCGATCACACAGGAACTCATAGTTATAATAAACACGCCGATACAAATACCTACGATAACATACTCGGATAAAATACCTCTGCACATTCTCGATCACTCTAGACTTAGTCACGCCATAAACATTCCACACGGGAGGGACATACTCAAGACAAGGACGGACAAGATATTTATAAAGATGGAGGAAACAGTCAAGAGATAAACAATGAGATATATCCCTATTGCCAAGCTATATCCCGCAGACGAACTTAGCCGACCACATATTCTTAAAAGGCGCTAAAAGATTGACTTGTATACAAAATTCTAGCTTGATGTTAGTCAGCCACTTTTTAGCACGCTATCTCCTGGACTATTATAAGAATAATTTATTTTCAAAGAGATGTAACAATAAAAATGTATGTGTTCTTGTCAGTAGAAATATAGAAGATAGTCTTAGCCGTAGACCGCACCTTGCCTGAAAGTAAGGTCAAATTTCTGACATATTTGATAATGGTTCAAATCCAAAAAAGGTGAGAGATGGTTCACTCTGATAGTCACTTAGAGTGACTGTTCGGTTAAAGTAGCTTATATTGACCACCAAAGCACGTACGAATGTGAATTGGAAGGTAAATAAGGACTTGTTCACTTGTCCGATTTTCATGAAATTTAAATGGTTGTTCATAATTTGCCCAAGAAAGTATTTCCCAAAGAACTTTTTTTTTTCTTTATTTCACAATTTTACAATCGTAACAAGCGACTGAGTGCAATTTTGAATAATAATAATAATAATAATAATACCGAGAGCAGATGACCCTGCCCCTCGCCGTGGCAGTGAGAGCCAAAGCAGGACACTTCCTACACGAAGAATTTTTTGGAGAGAATGCGCTGAGTCCCGAGTACGAATGGCTAAGTACGCGGACTCGGCCACTGCCGCCGGTAAGAGCTCGTGAGCTGAGACAGAGGTCCGGAATCCCAGAGAACGAGGTGATCAGTTGGGTCACCCCAGAGCTACCCCCATGGGAGGGGCCGGACCTCGCGTTCCATCTTCGGCTCGCCAGACTGCCGAGAGAAACTACGACACAGGCAGAGTACGAGCAAGGACTCTTCGAGATCCTAGCCTGGTACCAGGGTCGTAGGGTCTTCTACACGGATGGCTCGAAATCAAGAGAAGGTTCGGGGTGCCCCCTGCACTCAAGAACGGAGACAAGATCCTGGTCTTTGTCTCCGGTTGCAGGTGTGTACACCGCAGAGCTTCGAGCCATCGAGAAGACCCTTGAACTGTGCGTGGAGAACGTCGACGAGAGCGTAGTCATCTGTTCTGACTCGCTCTCCGCTCTCCACGCCCTGCAAGATAAGTTTAGTGACGACCCAGTCATTATTAAAATTTACAGCCACGCACGAAACCTACGTCTCTCAGAGAAGTGCGTGGCTTTAGTGTGGGCACCGGGGCATGTCGGCATCGCTGGCAACGAGGCGGCTGATGAAGCCGCCAAGCGTGGGGCCGCTGCAGAGGTGGTGGATCTTGCTCCGATGCCAATACCGGCTGCAGTCAACGCCGTCTGGCGTAGCTGGCAATCAGCCTGGGAGCAGGTCCCCTCCTAGCTAAGAAGAATTAAAACTAAGGTGAGGACGACGCAAGTAGACACAACTCTTTCAAGAAGAGAAAGCGTCGTCCTCACGCGCCTGAGAAGCGGCCACACGCAGCTGACGCATGGGCACCTCTTAACCAATGAGCGTGCCCCTCGATGCCGGCACTGCGGGGGCAGCGCTGACGGTGAGTCACATAATCGAAGAATGCGACTCACTAGCAGATCTGAGGACGGAGTGCCAGGTCCCAGCGAACCTGGCAAATGCCTTAGCTGAGGAGTCGAACGTTCAGCCAGTCCTGACATTTTTCAGAAGAGCAGGACTCTATGAATTAATATGATCCCTCAGCAGAGCACAGGTAGTTAGAAATTCGTTTTGTCTTTTTATGTCATTTAGTTTAGGATAGGATCTGCTACCACCATCCCCGGCTATATATTTCGTCCGGCAGTGATGGTGGGTTCCCAAGAGCCACTCTTGGCAGTAGGGAGGCAGATTCCTTGTTTTAATTATTTATTTATTTATTAGTAATTTATTTTAGGTTAGGATAGAATCTGCTACCACCATCCCTGGCTATATATTTCGTCCGGCAGTGATGGTGGGTTCCCAAGGGCCACTCTTGGCAGTAGGGAGACAGATTCCTTTGTTTTATTTATTTATTTTAATTTAGGATTAGGTAATTAGTCTATAGAAATTTTAGCCCTAGATTTAGTACCGGTCTCCGTCACCGCCTGTCCCGTTTATTTGTTCCACGCGGATGCAGGTGGGTTTCCTTTTCACTACACACCAGAGTAGAGGGAAGGCGGTGGTCGGATAATTTGTGATATTAGTTTTAGGCTTAGCATAGGAACACCACTAGTTACCATTAGGATTAAGAATTTGTGATATTAGGTTAGCATTTATTTAGCTGTGATACTAGTTTAGGTAAATTTTAATCTTAGGTTTATTATTTAGATCAGGACTGGTCTCGCTACCACTCTCCCCGGCTATATTTTTCGTCCGGCAGGAAGAGTGGGTTCCTTTGTGATTCACTCACAAGGGAGGCGAGATCAGGAAGCTTGTGATACTAGGATTAGGTTTATCTGTGATACTAGGATTAGTCGTTCAATGTTCTTGTCTCAGCTAGTTTAGGACCGTCCTCATTACCATCTGCCCCTCGCTTATTATATCGCTCACGGGGCAGATGGGTTCCCTTGTAGCTAATTTTGGGCACAGGGAGGTGAGGACAGTGCAGAAGTCTTTGCTGAGAGCTAACCTTCGTCCGTTTGACAGGTGCTTGTCGACAATGTAGCACCCCCCGGCAGTCCATCAGCTGACAGCCGGTCGTAGGCGTGGCTGCTTCATTGGTTTGGGGTTCTCTGGGGTCACGCCTCCCTGGGAGTGGTTGCCGGGAGCGAAGGTAAACTTGACGGAGGCAGGGGAACCGGGTGTAACGATAATCATCTTGGGGGATGGCTGCTTCTGGGGGGGCCTTGGGAGTCGCGGGGTGGTCCTCGGTCTCGGCCGGTCGAATAACCAAAGGTCAGCACCGGCATCGATGGACTGCAACCCTCCTCCCTCAGACAGGTGCTAAGGAACCAGGAGGACTAAGGGGGGTGATGGAAAAGGGTCCTCCCCTACAGACACTAAAGCATTCTTAGTGGAGTAGCAATAGTGGAGGACCGACAAACTGTGCCGGCGCCAATATCCGATTAATAATCGGCTGACGCGCCTTTGGGGGAAGGGAGACGGGTTTAGTCGGTAGGGCTGCATTGCAAACACCAGCGAGTCTGACACTCCACATACCGTGAAATACGTATGTGGGTTAGGTCGTAAAATGACTTTCAACTCCCTTCCATAAAAAAAAAAATATATATATATATATAAATAAATAAATAAATAATAATAATAAGAACAACAAAAGAGCTTGAATCGCTTGATGTGAGTAAGTTCACTCAGTAACGAAAACAAAGAACGAAAACATTTTGTCTCCGATTTCAAAAATTCCAAGACAGATATCCGTTTCAGACATCAGGGAACATTTTTATTTTAGTTCCGCGTATGTCTGTTGGTCTGTAATTCCAATTTAGTGAATCAATGTATTTTGTATAATTTCCATATAAGTTTAAAACTTCTGCGCCCTCTTGTTTCTCTTTCACATGCACATCAACGTATATTTATGTAGACCTATATCTTCTAAAGCACTTCTAAGGAATTTTGGAATTTTGGATGGTTTGTTAAAGTAGACCACCGATGGCCCAATATTAATTTAAACTTACAGCCAACATTAAACATTGAATAAGGAGCACCCTACTGGGAATCGAAACAACAACTTTGTTTTTCATTAATACGTACCTATATACAGGGTGTTCATTAAAGTTGGTCACAAACTTCGGGGGCTGATAGTACCCATCAAAACAAACAAAAAGTGTCTAATAAAGATATGCCGAAATATCCTTCAGTTAGCCGCTAGCCGCCATTTTGTATTTTTATAAAAAAAAATGAATATCTCAAAAACTACTTTAGCTACAATAACCAAACTTTGCACGCACGATTATAATAAAACAACGAAAACTTAAAAAAAAATTGTTTGATTTGCATTAATAGTTTTAAAATGGCGCACATTTATAATTTTCAAAGCCAAATAACTAAACAACTATGAATTTTACGAATCATTTTTACGACACAATAAAGATAGAGAATGTTATAACAAATCCAACGATATTTTATCCAACCAAATCGGTTAGCAAATAAACGAAAAAATGCATTTGTTCGGTTAGCCCGCAGAAGCCAACTATGGAAAATGTACTGAAAAAGAATGCATTACAACCGAAAATAGACTGCCAATTAGTGTGGCACATGGCTTCCTCGCATCCTATCATGTACTTTATTGTTATAATGTTTATTGTGTAAAAACTATTTATTATATAGTTTTAGCGATCTTTAACACTTCATAGCGGTGTCGCTGTTGGTTTTATTGAAAAATTGTATTTGAAAAAAATGTTTGTCTCATTGAATAGATGAAGTTAGAGTTTTTTCCCAACCTAAAATTCCAATTTTAAATTTGAAGTTCACGTTTACGCGAGCGTTGCTCGTGAACGCTTGCACGGATAACGTTGTCCAACGAACTCGTCCTGGGGATTGGTAAAATGAACATGTCTACCAAATTTCATCAACATCGGTTGACATTTACTCAAGTTATCGTCGCACGTTTCATAATTCGCGGACACACAGACCGACAGACAGACAGACACGAGACCAAAAATGTTCCCTGATGTCTGAAACGGATTTCTGTCTTGGAATTTTTAAAATCGGAGGCATAAAAGTTTTTCGTTCTCAAAAGTGAACACAATGCTTCCGTTACCTTCGGTAAGCTCGGAAGCAAAATGCATTTTTTCGTTTATTTGTTAACCGATTTGGTTGAATGAAATATCGTTTGATTTGTAATAACATTCTCTATCTTTTTTGTGTCATAACAATGTTTCGTAAAATCCATAGTTGTTTAGTTATTTGGCTTTGAAAATGATAAATGTGCGCCATTTTAAAACTATTAATGCAAAGCAAACAAATTTTTTTTCAAAGTTTTCATTGTTTTATTATAAACGTGCGTGCAAAGTTTGGTTATTGTAGCTAAAGTAGTTTTTGAGATATTCATTTTTTTTTTTATAAAAATAAAAAATGACGGCTAGTGGTTAACTGAAGGATTTTTCGGCATATCTTTATTAGACACTTTTTGTTTGTTTTGATGGGTACTATCAGCCCCCGAAGATTGTGACCAACTTTAATGAACACCCGCATATTTTATATCTATTTATCCGATTAAAAAAAAAAAAAAAATGGTTTCTCGGAAGTAGCTCCCAGATAGCTCCATACTAATTTCAACCATTTGCGCAAATTTAATATTGCTTATTGTTGTGCAAGTTTAATTATGCTTACCAATTCTGAGGTATTGACTGTAAAATTAGTTTCTATATATAATCGATAAAACACAGTTGTCTGTTTTTGTATGTTTGTACAATGACTTGGCCATAGTTGGATGCATCAGGGTACTATAGTTGTTACTCTGCTGGGTTTTGACACTGAGGAAAGGTTAATTAATCTCCAGGGTAAAGGTCAGTTCAATAATGAGTTTACCGGAGAGAGGATGGAATGAAAACGGCGGTAATTTTGTAATAATCGAATATATTTTGCTTAGTTACGCTTCTATATCTCACAGATACGAGAAAAGAAACTAGGGGTAACTGTGAAAACGTGTTTTCATTGTTGAATTTGGCTGAAAGTGATATAGGGCGTTTATTATATTTTTACAGGGGTCATTTTTAGACAAGTAGTTTGTCTCCCTAATCCTGAAGTTTGTAATATCATATTCAGCTCATGTAGTTGGTTTTATGTATTGTATTTATATTTACTTTATTTAAAAGGGAGTAGAGCCAGTTAGTTAATTACATGTAGAAACATAATGTTAATGAGCTTAATTATAAAAGAGTTTACTATACGTGGAACCATAAAAAGGCTAAAATAATAATCAAAATTTAAAACAAATTACAATTATTATTAACAAAAGGAGACAGACAGAGAAAAATAGACTCCAGCGCCGGGACTTAAACCAAGGGCCTCTATATGGTTAGTAGAGCGCTATAGTGGAAATATGGAGGAAATATTTCCAGTATAGAGCTCTACCAACCATATAGAGGCCCTTGGTTCAAGTCCCGGCGCTGGAGTCTATTCTTCTCTGTCTGTCTCCCTTTGTTAATAATAATTATAATTTGATATAAATTAAAATTTAAACTTTCCGTAGTATGAATACTACCTAAAACTTAAATATGAAATTTATAATAAAAATTGTTTTAAATTTTGTACACATATTTTTAAACCCATTTAAATATATCTGTGTATATAAAAACTTACTTTTTTCTTAAATTTGTAACACCTCAAAGTTTTAGATATTTTGGAAGAGATCAGGTTTAAATAATAATTTTAGTTCCGTTTTTTCCCACCCAGTGTTGGGGTATATTCAGGGAAGTCTATGTATTTAGGGAAGTAGTGACCATAACTTTGTTAATTGGTCACTACCGATCAAGTTAACTCTTATTTTAAATCAAATTATAATTATTATTAACTACAGGAAACAGACAGAGAAAAATACACTCCAGCGCCGGGATTTGAACCACGGGTCTCTATATCCCGTAATTAATAATAATTATAATTTGATTTAAATTAAAATTTAATCTTTCTGTAGTATGAATACTACAGGGCTTGTAGTGAGTCACTGAAAGTCACTTAAAGTCACTTATTTTGAAGAGAGTCACTTTTTTGTCACTTATTTAAAAAAAAGTCACTGAAAGTCACTTATTTGGGCTTACAAGGATATTTTTTTTATTTTTTGTAGTTTGTTAAATACAGAACATATATTTTAACTGTTTTTCAAAAGGAATTTTGTAAGCTCAAGACTTTTTTTAACTATGAATTTTAATTAGGCCTACTTTGAACTGTGATGAATGATAAAGTTTGTAACAGTTGCACTAGATTCAGCTGGCGTGTGTTGTGTTTTATCCTCAATATTAAGAAGATGGATGAAAAAAATAAATAGGATATAAAGACGAAAATAATATTTTATTCCGAACTCCCTCCTAATTGTTATTACTTTTCCTCACAACCTATAGTGGGAAAAGTATTGTGTTCACCTTTTTTTTGAGGTTTCAATGGAATTATCCGTTTTGGGTGTTTTTAAGACCTGGATGGTTTTCAGCGTGACGTCTGTATGTATGTATGTATGTATGTATGTGCGTGTGTATGTTATCATCGTAGCGCCCAAGGTGTTTAACCTAGAGAGATGAAACTTGGCAGAAAATCAGTCTTTATCTGTAGTGGTGCCACCCGGAAAATCAACTTTTTCCGCCATCTTGATCTCAGTTTGCTGAGTCAGCAAGAATTTAAAAAAATTGTAATAAATCGAAAATGGTCCTGATCGAGTTGAAATATGGCACGAATGTACCTCTCTGTATGACAAACAAGCCCACCAAAAAGTTTTTTTTTTTAAGAATGATGATAAAATCAGTTAGTTCAAAACGGTCACCCATCCAAGTACTGACCACGTCCACGTGGCATTGGATGTGGCCTCCGAAGTGAAAAAAAGTTCCGAGGTACCCCGTACCTGATTTTTTTTTTCATACAGTTACGGTACACAAAATCAAATAAACAAAAAACCGTTCTAAAATTTTTATATTTGAATTTGTTTAACAGTGCTAAACAACAAAAAGTAACTAAAATAATATTTTTTTACTTAAAATTAAGTCACTTAAAGTCACTTATTTGGGGAAAACAGGTCACTTAAAAGTCACTTATTTTGAAAAAAATAGTCACTAAAGTCACTTAATTTTGAGGATAATCTGCTACAAGCCCTGATACTACCAAAATCGTAAAATATGAATTTCTAATTGATTGTACTAGGTACAGGTACTAATTGGGTACTTTATAATTATAAGTGTTATTTCTCGGTCTAGTTCTATGTCATTAATGTTGACTTCTAAGACTTATGTGGAAAATTGAAAGCTTAAATTCGGGATATAGGTATCATTAACGTCAGAGAAACTCATTCTCCTGCGTAGCTTAGTTGGTAGAGCTATACTGGAAATATAGAGGCCCGTGGTTCAAATCCCGGCGCTGGAGTGTATTTTTCTCTGTATGTTTCCCGTAGTTAATAATAATTATAATATGATTTAAATTAAAATTTGAATCTTTCTGTAGTATGAATACTACCAAAATCGTAAAATATGAATAGGTTAACTCTTAGTTTAATTTTCGTTTCCAATGCTAGAAGCATCTCAATGGGTTAATTCAGTAATGAATTTACCGGAGAGAGGATGAAATAAAAACAGCATAATTTTATAATAATCGAATATATTTAGCTCAGTTACGCTTCTGTACCTCACAGATACGAGGCATGAAACCAGGGGTATCTATGAGAACGGGGGAGTGTTTGCTGGGTTCATGGAAGTGTTAATTTAAGTTGAAGAGTTGAAGTGAGTTTCCAATTTCAATGATCTTCCCAGCAGATATTGGCTTCCGAGCTTATCGAAGGTTGCGAAAGAATTGTGTTATTTGTTTTCCTCCATCCCTCACATGCGGGTCCAAGGTCCAAACACGGTTTAGTAACCCTATTGTACTCTATCCACTATCCACTTAGCAAGCTGACAGACCCTTAGATAGTGAATACCTTTTTAGGTGAATTGACCTTAGTTCCTTCGGCAAGATGGCAAAGCCAAAGATTTTTCACTTCACAGCCTCTAATAAGGTTTCATTCTCTTCCGCACACAGACTGCACACCGGGCTTTCAGCCATTCCAAGCAGGTGTAGATATCGATTTAGTCAAGCAAGAATGCCTGTCAAAAGATGATAGGATGGTTTTTTGAGCGAAAGCAGTGATGTGGTAAGATGCTGAGATGCTTCCCGGATCTTTATTTTAGATTGTCGCATTCCTGAAGCACTGTTTCATATATGTGGAAATTTAAATTCATTAAAGAAATTGAAGTCTGCCACTGAATTTAAACAAATCCTTGACAGAACCACCATTTTGGCCCATTGTTGGTCCCATTTTAAATACAACTTACTGCCTACATTTAATATATTTTCTAAAAACTAGTGTAACCCCTACTAGGAATAGGAATGGAATTAACTACTCTTTTAATAAACACCTATATCTTCGAAACTACCTATCCGATTTTGAAGAAATTTGGATGGTTTCTCGAAAGTAGCCCTCAGAATATCCCATATTTCTGTCTGAAGACCCAATGTGGGACTCGAAACGGATTCAAATCTCATGTGACTATTCACCCAATAATAGGATGCGAAGAAGCTATTTGGCAGACTATTTTGTAATGCAAACCATCTCTCCATTGAGATGCAGTCTCAGATTTTAGAATTTAAATAATAGTTAATAAATTTAATTTTTCACTTTCCTTTGTTCCAGCATTTCTACTTGCTATTTGATTACATTTTATAATCCTTTCCTTCTGCCATCGTAATAATTTCAAACTAACTAATTCACAGGCATAAGTAACTTGAGTTATTGAAGTGCTATTTTTGTCACGCTACAGTTAGATAATCTGGTACTTAAAACAGGTGGTTGTTTACATCACGTTTTTGATTTTTTAGCTAAATAAGATTTATATTTATCAATATGAAGATTAAGAGCGCAAGTAGAGTAGATATCAATAGATTAAGGAACAACTGGAAAGCCTCTCCACAGAATAATGTTTCAAAAACAAAAAACGGACTCTCTTTTCCTTTTTTGTCTTTCAAGTGACTCACGTCGGGTTTTTCCTTTACCTTTTACCGGCACTGATGATGGCCGAGAGGCCGAAAGCTATATAGTTTTCTTAATTCTGTGGAGAGGCTTTCCAGTTGTTCCTTAATCTATTTTTATCAATATCTCTGAAAATAGATTTTTCCGGAAAAACGACCAGCTGGTTTTAAGAACAGCTCGTTCTTTTATTGGTTATATCAAATCTTTTATTTTGCTTAAAGCGATGTTATAGTAGTGATAATGTTGTTATGATGGCTGTATGCTACATTTATGAACTTATAAGTTAAACCCTTCTCTCTTATTCGAGTTGAATAATGTGCTAGTTATTATAAAATGAAACAGGCTTCGGGTATACAATACAAGGCTTTAATGTAAACCGTAACAATAATGAAGTCATTACACGGCCCCTACAACGGTTTCTCCCATACTGTGTTTAATGATCTATATATTTTAAACTGTTCATACAATTATAATTATTATATATGGAGATCTTTAACTTGTTTCTCATTGCACTAAATTGGCAATTAGATTATAACTCGAGGGTGTTTTGTCTTTTTGGGGCCCGCAGGTAAAACTGAAGACCCTTATAATTTCCTGTGTTTCACTGTCTGTTGTTAAAGCACATGATCTCCGATACTCCAGTAAAAATATTTAAAATGTTGCTGTTATGCACGAGTAATAACCTAAACGGGAAAAATATAATAAAATCTCAAAATCTCATCCCTTCAGAAACAAGGGATTGGACGTTTATTAGGGTTAAATGAAAGAGGAGGTTGCCTTGAGTGCAAATATCTATTTTGTACAAATTTACCTTTCTGTAATGCTTCCTTAAAAACGGCCATTTTCTTATCCCCACATTTTATCAAATCAACGAAAAAAAACATTGTCCTAAAAAAAACAACAGTTTTTAAGGAATTTTTTGAGCTAAAAAATGTTTTCCTACCTACCAAAATCTTAATAATATAAAATCTTGGGAACAGTTTGAGCTAAAGACTTCTGAGTAGATTCAGAGCGTTTGAATGAAACAAATCCATTTAAAGGCTGTTTTACTTTATTATGAAAACGAACCCTTTAGGCCCATGGCAACAGGCTTAATTTTATATTTAGAAATAAGTACAACTAAGTAAATTAATTTATATAAGTTATTATAACTATTTAAAGACCAACAAATCAAAACAAACATTTATTAGTTATTATAGATAAGTTATTATATCTAGTTAAAGACCAACAAATCAAAACAAACATATATTTTTATTGTAAAAAATGTGGTCGCCTTAGCTTGGTAACTACAAATCATTTCAAGGTGAGTCGTTGGGGATTATATATATATAAAGAATATTTCAAAAGTTATAACTAAAAAATACTTTTAAATGTCAGTCATCTTGAAATGGCTGGCCGATTAAAAACCCATCCGATTTGTTCATTCGTCAATGGACTCTTTGTTTGCACTGAAAGCACTTATTTGGCAATTTCATTTTAGTTTATATTTGTTTTTTATGGGTTATGAATTGAAGGGAAAATTATTTAAGGTAGTTTATTGTACTAGTAGGACATATATACATACATATATAGTCTTCTGTGAACCATAAATTCAATTTTGTAATTTTAATATTTGCCGAATCTTTTTTTCTTAATAATATCGCCGTAAACGAAGTTCGAATAAAACTCTAAATAAAGTGAATCTAAAAATTAATTCTTCGGTTTATTCCTTAATTTTGTAATTTTTTCTTTATCTTCATGGTCTACAGGGATGATGTTTAAAAAAACATTACCTACTACTTCTTTAACTCATTTATATTGGAAAATTTTAGCCCATACCTGGGAGTCAGGCCTTTATCTGAGTATAAAGTGTGATTTACTAATCATCTCACATTAGAGTAAGTTACTCTAATAGGAGTAACTAGTGAATGCGTGTAGAGGAAAACATGCTCCCTTTTTATGAGATAAATTTATTCTTTTTAGGAAAGAATTTCAATTTATTCTTTTTAGGAGAGTGTAGATAGAGATTATAACTTCATCACTCTTTAAACTCACATAAAGGCCCGATAATGCATAGGTATGGTCGAAAATTCAAAAAAATATAAAATTACAAAATAGTTATGTTTATTTAATTATCATCCCCGTAGACCAAGAAGATGAAGAAAGAGAAAAAAAAAAAACCGGTCCTAGACAACTCAGACAAACTTTCTCATATAAGAGTTCATAATTACTTAGCCCAGTGTTTTCCATTTATTAGTTTTCGAGTTTTCGTAGGTACATTTAATTATTATTGAACAATATATCAAAATGTATCATAAAAATGACTTCTCCTCAGCGGGGAATCGAAGCCGGCCTCTCTCAGTCCGCGTTTAAAGCTATTTTCTCAGGAACAAGATTATTCACGCTTATATCGTATTCAAGTCAACGGTTTTTAATCAAAATCGTCTGAACAGTTTTTCGAGAAATCATTTTTTTCACTCTTCTTCAGAGTATTTGGGGGGTAGCACCCCAAAAGTTGGAGCTATAAATCATTTCTCGATTTCACCACGGGGTTTGATTTTTCCTGAATATGTTTGTCAAATTTCTTCAAAGTTGGCCCAGTAGTTTAGGCTCCACGCGTCAGCACAGAGGACAGACAGACATTTTTCAAATACACTTTTTTGGACTCAAGGGACCTCAACACTCAATCAAAAACAATATGAAGTAGGTTAGAAATAAATAAAAAAAACTGTGTTATTGTAACTACATTTAATAAAAAAATTATTACAAATTAATTAAATCTGAGGTATTTAAATTATCTCAGTCTAATAATGAAACCCAATAATAGCACTAATATTAATTACTTCATAATAATTAACATTATTGTATTAAATTAAAATAAAAAGAGGTAATGAATATAAAGTTATATTATCACATTATTTAACGAATTCTTAATATTACTAAATAATTAATCTTAATAATTCTTCGTTATACTTAATAAATATATTTCCATGAATATTTTTATAAAGTAAGAATAGGAAGAAACTTAAGATTTTATAAAAATAATATTCCTAGTTAAAAATCAAACTAACAAAACACTAGATTTTGCTTAGTTGATTTTATCGCTCCATAGAATTTATTAAAGGAATAATTGAAATCTCTGTGTCTATTTATCTTCATTTTGGAATTTTTCCATCTGCTTTTTAATCTCGATCTGCTTAAGAATATAATAGGGAGTAGATTATTCTCAAGAGAAAGGAGGAAATCATTACACATGTGATGATATCTTGAAAAGAATTTCCTCTCGCCCATCGATGTATCGATTTTACTGTCGTATTACCAACATAATCTTTATGTTTATATATCTAAGATGGCAATGTTCTGTTTACTTTTTCCGTGTTCAAATAGTGCTTAATATTTGACAAAATACAATATTTTGATGTGTTTTTTTTTACTTTACTTACGTTTTTATTAGCTTGCTTTCTTGTTTGTTTGTTTGTCCAGTACAAATCTTGCAATCGATTTTTAACTAACTTCCCGAGTAGCTAGACATTTGAGACTTTTAGAATAGCTCAGAACACGCCATATTTTTATTTATAGCCATACTTTTAGCAAATATTGTTGTATGGAAAGTTAGTTCGGAAAAAATCCGCGAGTTATTTTATTTGTTTTGACATGACCCATATTTGAGATCTTCATTTTGACGAGTTTCAATTTTATGATTTATGACAGAAAATTTAAAAATGTAGTATATAAACACTTCATATTATCTTGTAATTATTCGTGTTTAATATGTATTTATGTGCTTGTGCATCTATTTAGTAGGTTTTTAGCTATCCCAATTGTTGTTCCCTCACCCGTATATCCCCTTTTTAACAGCATTTCCGATTTCAGATTGTTTTTATATAATATATTTTTGAAAAAAAAAAAAAAAAAAAAAAAAAACAACTAATGAATTTAAAACCAAAGTTACCTACGCTATTAGAATGTAAAATCAAACAATTAAACAAACAAAAATAACTATTAAAAATTCATCGGAGCAATATAAATAAAGTGGGTGTGATATGACAAATTTGCCGAAAGGTGTTCATAAAAAGTTTTTAATTACTGATGTAGCGAATACTTACTGGACAAAGTATAGTTATTGGGCCTTGTAGTTCGGCCATGTACATTGTACATGCGTGAGGAAAATGCCAAACCACACAAAATCCATAAATTGTGAGCCAAGTTATCAGCAAAAAATGAACTGGTTTAACATAATGATACAGTCCTGTTAAAAAATCGAATTATCTATATATTATATAGATAGGTTTATGTTGGGTGAGTATGTATATTATATATTACTACGTTCACACATCGTTTTGAAAGCGTTTCGGATCCAATTCGTTTTCAAAACGATACGCGTTCTTACAACAAAAAATACAGGTGATCGAAATATTTGTTTTCGAAATCTCGTAACGGTGACGTCACGAGTAAAACCTTCTTTCTTGTTACACAATATGTCCGCGAATTTTTACATTTTATTTACAAGTTATTAAAAGTTTTTACAGGTTCTTTATAGTTTTAACTTTTGTTTAAAAACGTTTTTGCAGTTAAAAAAAAGAAACGGAAGTTCACGAAAACAAAGAACTTAAAAAGTGGAAAAGAGTAAAATAACCTGAAACCTCGATCCCCTCCACGACCTGTTCACACGAGCGTTTTGAATTCGATCTCCCGTTCCGATCACGTATTTTTGGTGGATCGGATCTAAACCGATACGATCCGTCGATCTCCGTTCGTACAGCGTTTTGAACTAGCGGATCGTTTTCAAAACCGTTTCGAAAACGATGTGTGAACGTAGTATATAATACATACATATTTCGGCTAGAAACTGGACCCACAATACAGAGCTTTTGTGCATTTTGGTATTTTCTCCTTTCTTAATACATGGACAAACAACGATACGTCGACCAATTGGTCTTCTCTTCTACAAATTCATGAAGAAAAGTGATAAAGTTTTCCGATCGGTTCCTTTTGAGAATGCACCATGACTTTTAAGAGATATTTTCCCTTTGTTCAGCCATGATTTCTTAAAGCTTCCTTAACCCTTGTCTATATCCCTTTTTAAAACATCTGTCACCTGTTTTTGTTTCGGATGGATGATATTCATGACGAATCTTGTCCGTAATTGAACTCTAAAAATTTTATTGGACATCTTCCTGAATTTTTTCTTGCAACCATTGTAAAAGCATCTTATAGTGGATAGAGACATTATTATGAATTTATTAATTATATTTACAAAAGCTTTGATTTGTCGTTCAATTACAGTAGCCACAATATCTCTCCTCCCGAATATGTTGGCTTTGTTCACATCGGTCTTTCATTCAAATCATTCGTTCGTTTATATCGTTCGTTCGTTTATATCGTTCGTTCGTTTGGTTAGAAGTGTTGAAGAGGTCTGGGTACCTTGCCGGATTGAATCATTGTTCATTTTAGTTATTTCTTTTCTTTTTTTCTTTTTTTTTAAAAAAAAGGGACCAATGTCGTAATTTGACTGGTGAATTTTCTTTTATTCTTCTCGACTTGTTTGGAAATTTCCCTGAATTATCTTTTATTCTTCCTGGCTTCTTCGGAATTCTTCCTGAATTATCTTTTATTCTTCCTTACTAGTTCGGACATCTTCCTGAATAATCTTTTATTCTTCCTGACTTGTTCGGAATTCTTCCTGAATTATCTTTTATTCTTCCTGACTAGTTCGGATATCTTTCTGAATTATCTTTTATTCTTCCTGACTTGTTCGGACATCTTCCTGAATTATCTTTTATTCTTCCTGACTTGTTCGGACATCTTCCTGAATTATCTTTTATTCTTCCTGACTTGTTCCTATCTTCCTGAATTTTTCTTGCAACCGTTGTAAATATAATATCGTGTAGCAGATCGAGATACTATAATGAATTTATTATTAATACTTATTATTATTAACTTTGATCATTTCGGTCATGTACATTAGCCACAATTTCATATCACAGTAGCTGAAATTAAAAATATTATTATTGAGCTTTCCGATCCTGTTCAAGTTCTAACTGGAGTGAGTTATATATCATATCTTTATATCGGGGTAAAAATCGTATAAATGTACGAATTTCCACTTCAGACCAATCTTGAGTTGTCTGTACATCCAATAACAGTTAAATAAAGTTAATTTTTATAGTTCTTTTCAATTCTTCTAACCAGCTCAATTTCTCAGAGTCAAAAGTTACCATTGGGGTGTTTAAAATAACTTACGAATTAATTTTATTTTACCTGAGCAGAGATCGAATAAATTGACGAATTCCAACTTCAGTTGTCACTTGAAAAGTATGTTGATTTATCTGTTCACTGCTCAATTTATCTGTACAATCAGCTCATTCTCTGTGAGTTAAAAGTTACAATTAGAGTGCATAAATTAACTTATGAATTAGTTTAATTTTACCTGAGCAGAGATCGAATAAATTGACGAATCCCCACTTCAGTTGTCACTTGATTCATTTTCTAATTTATCTGTCCACCGATAGTAAAAAAATTAAATGCAATCCTTACTTAACATGTTCTTATATACTTCCTTCTCTGATTTAGTTTTTAAAAACCAATGGCGTAACACATTTGTAAAACTATGATGCATATCAAAGCACCAATAGCTACTCCACACCCGACCATGATTAGAAAACGATTTCACGTTACTTCCCAAACAACCGTTTCCGAATGATCATTTTTTTATTTGTTATAAGTGTTTTTATTCTTTATTATGTCTTTAAATTATCTACGTACATAATACATAAAAATACTTGAGTATTTTAGTAGTTGTTTTTTACTTGTAAAAAAATATACTAAAAATGGTTAGACTCATAAATGTAATTTTGATGCGTCCTCGTGTAGACACATTAAATATTTATAGATTTTTTTGCTGGTGTAGACACATTAAATCTTTATCAATTTTTCTTAAGATGTAATATGTATATATATATATATATATATATATATATATATATATATATATATATATATATATATATATATATATATATATTTATACAGTATATGGAACGTACTGCAGCTTTCACATTTTTATTAATTATATATGGTCTTAAAAATAGATATGTCATAAATAATTTGAATATAATTATTATTATTTTTTTTTTTTAAATTTGATTATTTTATGAAACTTTCACTGGAAACGCTCTGGTGTCATATTAGATTTTATCTAAGTTAAATAATAAACATACAGTCATTTATATTATTTTATTGACGATCTGCTCCCAATTCGATATTTATAAATTGATTTATTAATATTATTGTAAAGTAATAAAAAGAAAATAAAAAATTTAACGTCTAAATACTCGGATAGAAAGTTTATTACGTACATGAGCTTAATGACGTAAATTACTGATAACAAATGAAATTGCGAAATATAAATTTTAGATGATATTAAATTTTATATACGAATATGTGTTGGATATAACGGGAGTCATTAAATATTATCCGGCCCGTTCTCCAACTTGCGCGTTAGCGCAATTGTGCATAAAGTGGACTGTACAGCGGGTTGATTTCTTATGAAGTTGGTAGCGAAATATTAGCGTAAAGAGGTTAAACGTCAGAGAGCGGATTCATATTCATACAAACAAATAATAAGTGTCAAAGAACAAGAACTTGTTCTTCGCGAGAAGAAGCACTGAGGCTTAGGTCTCAATAGCGCATGCGCGATAACTAACTGATAAAAAAGATAAAGTAAACAAACTGATAAGGCGACGAGAGAAAAAGAACGAAATAGAATTTACCAATATGTATTACTTTAATATATTATTAATATTGAGAGTTTTTAGGGTTGTTTAGGAACTTTCAATTAAATAAGAATTATTTGAGGTAGACTTAATAGAGAATATTTTTTATACCAATATATATTTTAATTACATAGATATAAATACTGGGTGTTTAAATAAATTTGCCAATTTTAAAATTGAATAAATTAGAGAGGCATGAATGTAATAAAAAAAATACTAATTTAATTAGGTTATGCCATTTTATTGACAATATCAACAAACAATAAATTATTGAAATTATTGAATAGTTCCGAGACACCCAACGTCCGTTTTTTTTTACTACGTTTTTATTAGCTTGCTTTCTTGTTTGTTTGTTTGTTTGTCCAGTACAAATCTTGTAATCGATTTTTACCTAACTTCCCGAGTTGCTAGACATTTGAAACTTTTAGAATAGCTTAGAACACGATGATAATGCATTATTTTAATACTTTTATCCATCTTTCAGCAGAATTTAATTCGTTTTCAGCAAATTTTGCTGTATGGCTAGTTAGTTCGGAAAAAATCCGCAAGTTATTTTATTTGTTTTGACATGACCCATATTTACGGTCTTCATTTTGAAGTTCTAATTGAAGAGGTTTTCTTAGGTGGACTTGTAGAGTAGAACGTCATAAATATAAATCACTTCTTATACGTTCATTTTGAAGGTTTCAAATGTATGATTTTTTTATTTTAGTATCTGGTATGGCTGATAAAATTGTTAAAATGTTCAAGTAAGATTATATCAGGCCTTTTTGTTTTGTAAAAACTAATTGCATTTTTAAGAGATAAACATTGAATGACAGCGAAACAAGAAAAGTAAACAAAGAAATAAATTAATTGACTTGTGACAACCAGGTTTGTTTACATTTGTGTCCTAGGTATCGGTTTAATTTTTCTGCATCTGTACTTCTTTACTTGTACTAATTTTTCTTCTCTTACCGTTCCCTACACGGGGGCATATCGATAGCACGGTTTAGATTCGGTGTTGGCGAGATCCGTTGTACAAAGATTTGTCCTTTTATAGGTCTAAGATCAGCTAGTTGGTTGTCATTTATATGAAGTAAATGAATTCGGAACTATTTTTTTTCATTAACATTATATAATACTTAACATTAACAATTATATCATCAACAGAAATTTTAAAAACGTAGTATATAAAAAGTTCTTTTTATATTTAATTATTATAGCCTACATTTGTTAAAATTGTTTGAAAGCCGGATTTTTCTAAATTGCCCTGTATATATTATATATATTATATATATATATATATATATATATATATATATATATATATATATATATACAGGGTGGTCCAAAAGTCTCCCCCCCCCCCCTTCTTAACTTTTCAACGGTTTGTGATAAATTAATGAAACTTGGGGGATCTCTACCATGCAAAAGGAAGTTTGTTTTCATGCCATCGCCCACTAGGGGCAACCTCTCACTTTGCCCCCAGGCCACCCAACTTCAAAATTTTCAAAATTTCAAATTGGAGTGTATATTTTGGATAGCATATTTGGATTCTACGGTGAAAAATAATAAACTTTTACTAGAAACAATTTTTTCTATTTCCAATATTTTGCCTCCTACAGGGGGGCAAAGATAGCAAAATAACCCTTCCGAAAAAGTAAAAAAATAACACTTAAATCGTTATCAAATCTAAACAGTTTGAAATAAAGTAATGGAACTTGGGGGATCTTTACCATGTAAAGGGAAGTGTGTATTCATCCACTCACGTACTAGGGGCAACCACCATTTTGCCCCCAGGGGCTTAAATCTACGATTTTTATACCTTTGCCCCCCTATAGGGGGCAAAATATTGGAGATAGAAAAAAAAGTTAGAAGTAAAGTATTGTTATTTCTCATCGTAGAATCTAAATCTGTTTCTAGTAAAAGTTTATTATTTTTCACCGTAGAATCCAAATATGCTATCAAAAATATACACTCCAATTTGAAATTTTGAAGTTGGGTGGCCTGGGGGCAAAGTGGGTGGTTGCCCCTAGTGGGAGATTGCATGAATATAAACTTCCCTATGCATGGTAGAGATACCCCTAGTTTCATTAATTTATCTCAAACCGTTCAAAAGTTAAGAGGAGGGGGGGACTTTTGGACCACCCTGTATATATATATATATATATATATATATATTATATATATATATATATATATCTTTGCTGTTCATCATAATATACTCAGTTTGGAGTGCAGCTTTGAGGAAAAATGTTATATATTTTTGACATTTTCACGAGGTCAAATAATATCATTTACATTTCTTTTTCCCTAGAAAAGAAATCCATTTAGTTTCTTAACCCGACCGTCGTAAAATAA
The DNA here is from genome assembly GCA_951217055.1 of Gerris lacustris. Lineage (NCBI taxonomy): Eukaryota > Metazoa > Arthropoda > Insecta > Hemiptera > Gerridae > Gerris > Gerris lacustris. The sequence continues at coordinate 55,684,824 of OX578283.1, read as the reverse complement.
TAAGAAAATAGTCGGAGATGTAATTGTAATTCAAAAAAATAGGTACATTGGGGAAGAAAAAGAAAAAACAATGTAACCAGGTTAGTTAGTCAGTGGAACAGATTGTCTCTTTCTAACCCAGGTTTGCTTCAACTTGTTTTTTCTTTCCTACCAAGGAGGAAAGATTCAGAAATCTTTGTTTAGTTTTTTCTTCCCTAAAATAAGGGAAAGGTAAATATCTCTTGTTTCTGTATCTACAGCCCTAGCTTACTTCAGACTCGGCTGTTAAGGAGTCGAAGGTAAGAGATTTTTACCTTGGTTTTTCCACTGCTAGTTGGGGCAGAACTGGTTCAATATTCCCTCACTCTTACCAACTCTCCGCTTCTCGTTAATAACAAATTGAAAATTCAAATAGAAGGTAAAAATAAATTTAGAAACATTATTTCTACAACCCTGATTTCTCTTATCTTAACTTCTTACTCTACTTATTATCGTTAATTTTAAGCATTTTTAATATTTTCAACTAACAACTTTATTTATTTTTAAAGTTATTACTTTCCATTTTACTTTCTCATATAAAGAGGAAGTATTGTGATGGCGCGAAAATTTGATTTTGAGATTTTGGTGTGTTTACACGTTTTGAAGTCCCCTGAGACCAAAAATGTGTTTTAAAAAAAATTCTTTCTGTCGTCTCGCAGACGCGTGGAGCCTAAAATGACTATGCTACCTCTTATAAATTTAATTGAGTACAATTAATTATTATTGAGTAATTAATATTAGTACTATTATTGGGTTTCATTTAGACTAAGATCATTTAAATACCTCAGATTTAATTAACTTGTAATAAAAATTTATTAAATATAATTGAAATATACAGTTTCTTATTTATTTCTAACCTACTTCATATTCTTTTAAATTCACTTTTCTCATTTAAAGAGAAAGTATTGCGATGGCACGAAAATTCGATTTTGAGATTTTGGTGGATTTACACGTTTTGAGGTCCCTTGAGTCCAAAAATGTGGTTTTTAAAAAAATGCGTTTGTCTATCGTCTGAGCCTAAATTACTGGGTTAATTTTGACTAAATTTGGCATAAATGTTCAGAAAAATTATACCTCGAGGCGAAATCGTGAAATGAATTTTAGCTCCAAATTTGGGAGCGCTACCCCCGAAAAACTCTGAATAAGACGTGAAAAACAAATTATTTCTCGATAACGGTTCCGACGATGTTGATTAAAAATATTTTAAAATGTAGTCCATTTAAAAACGAATCCAACTATATAAGCTGTTTTCCCGGGAATAATCTAGTTCCTGAGAAAATGGCTTAAAACGCGGACGGAGAGAGCCCGGGTTCGATTCCCCGCCCAGGAGAAGTTATTTTTATGATATATTTTTATGAAATGGTCAATAATAATTAAATGTACATACGAAAGCTAATAAATGGAAAACACTGGGCTAAGTAATTATGAACTCGTATATGAGAAAGTTTGTCTGAGTTGTCTCGGACCGATTTTTTTATTTTGACTTAAGTTGTTACATAACAATCTGGGTTATGATGAAGCCCTAGTTGTACAGATCTATTCCAACCTTGACTTGATTATATAGAAAAGAAGATAATCAGCTGATCAATATAACAGAAGCGTTATAAGCACCAATATATACATGTATAACATATATATAAGTATTAACACGTAAGGAGGTGTTGGATTAAAAGCTTTTGTTCTCTAACTCTGTTCTTATTAACTAGACTTATGGTAAATTAAAAAAAAAAAAACTTGTTTATATAAACCATGCAATAAGCTACTAATGATTTAAGCAGAAAATATATTATTTAAACTGCCACATTACAACTAACTAAAAATGTAACAAATGTGTAATTGTTAATGTGTTAATTGTTATTGTTATTTATTTTCACATTTGTTATATTTTGTAGTAAGTTTGTGTTGTATTGTCTACTTATGTACAGGGTGGACCAAAAAAACCGCACTTTTTTGGTCCACACACTTATTGCTCAGCTTCTGTAACAGATAGAATTATGGGGTTTGCGGGGTCTGAAAACTATATTCTTCTTCTTTAAATTTCATATCTATAACTTTAAAAACTATTGGGTGCAAGCCATGCAATGATGGGTTTGAAATAGGGTCTTAAAAAAAACGTTGTCCGGGTAGTAATCGTTGTTTGATATTATAATTTTGATAGAATAAATTACCATATGGTGAAGAGGGGGGGGGGATTCTTTGTAGGTAAGAGGTAGGAGTCCCTCAGTGTTTTTGTGCTTATTTTTTAAGTAAGATTTCATAATAAGTCTCAGTGTGAAGTGATAAATATTGTTAAAACTGTTAAAGCAGACCTAAACATTTAAAATAGAGAAAGCAACGTTTTTACCGATATCTTAGTTCCTAAAGTAAAGATTTTAATAGAACTTCATATGCATCATCTAAAGCACAATTGAAACAGGCATGTAAAATTTCAACTCGATAAAAGCATAAGTTTTGGTGTAGTGAAGTGATATATTAGTAATACATAGTTGAAAAGTAGTATGTCCGTATTTAGAGGAATAGTTAGGATTCTAGGTATCTTCCTCACTACTAGACTCTCTATTTCAATCATACCCTTTAACTATCATCATATCTTTAACTCATAATGATAATCTATTTTTTCAATATTTAATCCATATATTTATTACTAACACTCGCTTCAATGATAGAGCCACGCGATGCCTTGTATTAACCCTAGAACGCCTTATTGGGGTCCCACAGACCCCATTCAAACTATAATTAAGTTTTTTTTGTTTTATTTGTATTTCTTTATACCTAGACCCTCTTCTAATTTACCTTTGAACCTTTCTGTGTAAATACTGATAACAATACCTATGATATTAGCTTTAGTTTTCCTTCAGTATTCATTAGAGTTGGAGTTGGGGTCCCATAGACCCCTGTGGGCCATTAACGTAATTAATTTATATACCACTGTTAACTGTCTTATTTTTTTATTGTATTAAAAAACTTATTTTATATTTTTTTTTTGGGCTGCTGAAATGTTTAAGGCTGTCAAAAGTTCCAAAATAAAACTTTTATTACTATTAGTAGACGTATATAACTTCATTCAAGTTGAAGGTTTAGTGGATCACAGTAAGGATTTAAGGCCAAAAATGCTTAACTTTGACAGAGTATGTAAGAAAATCTATAACTTTTATTATAATTTTTGTTCCTGTTTTCTCTAAAACAACTCTTAATATATATAAATAAAAAATATTAACCCAATCTAACGAACACAAAATTTTATATATATTTTTTTTTAAAGTACAACTTTTTCTAAAAAAATGTTGATGAAAATATATATGTATACTATTTAATTTTAAAATCCTTATTTGTTTTGGTTAAAATTAAATGGTATTATTAGTATGACAAATTATATTTACAAAAATATATAAATAATTGAAAAAGAAAATGTTTAATTAATCAATTTAACCCATTAATTAAATGAGGTCTCTCTGACCCCTGTGTGGAGTTTACGTAGAAAAAAAAAATATGCCGGGGTGTTCTAGGGTTAATAATATAACTGACTATTTTTATATTAATTAAAAAAATGACTCTCTTATGGAGATGAGAAAACTGCGAAATATAGTTAACAATCTTAATGTATGTTTATACATTTTAATTAATAATTGTAATTAGTTTTCCACTCAAAATATTTCTTGCTGCTTCATTAAGACATTAATTTTAATGAACTGTGTTTGTTATTACAGAAATAATATTATGACTTAGGATGACTTTACAACAAGAAAGGATCGAAACGACTCAATTCCAATGACGTAAGTTATTTGTATTATTCACATTTAAAGGGTTCATCTTACCCTTTTAGAATTCATATATTTTATAATGTAAATCTAGTTCTTTCAAAATCGGCACTGATGATGGCTTTATAAAAGATAAAAGCTGCTTTGATGAATAAACAAGTATTAGTTTACATGGAGAGACTGTTTCTTTGTATTCATTAAGATGACCTTCATCAACGCTCTTATTCCTGAAGGAATTTATTTTAAGTAGTAAAGTTTTGTATGAAGAGTAGTAAAGTGTTGAGATGGAATCATCATTAATTCTATTTTAATTCTTAGTAGAATAAATAAAATACATTATTAATGAGGAGAGAAAGTTGAGTTAGTTGTAGACAAGTTAAATATTAGACTTCAATTCTTGTGAGGTGTCTTAATTTAAGGTAAACATTTGGAATTCTTACTAAGAATATTTATGCTCGGTTTAGCCACCCGGTAATTATATAACTCTACTAAGAAAAAAATTCTATCTTAGCAAGAAAAAAGCATAGAAAATTAACAATATGAAAGATACGCAGCCAATTAGTGTGGCACATAGCTTCCTCACGTTCTATTTTGTATACTTAAATGATTTTATACTACTAAAACCAATAAGAGAAACAAATAGACGCAGAAGTTCGAAACTTATAAGGGACCAACAATGGGCTAATTATGACCTAACATCCAAAATTTCAATAAAATCAGATGAGTAGTTTTTAAGATATGTTGGTTCGCAAAAATTAAGCGACAGACAGACACGGAACCAAAAATGTTCCCTGTCTGAAACGGATTTCTGTCTTGGAATGTATGAAAGCTATGTGAGAACGATCACATAGCTTCCGTTACCTTCGGTAAGCTCGGAAGCAAAATCAACACTTAGAGAAGAAAAAATAATGTCGATAATTTCGAGGGTAATGTGTCAGTATTATTATTAGTAATTGTAAATAATAGTACCTAACTATTATTATTACATAATAATAATAATTTTAATATAACTAAAGGTAGAGGATAACTGTGCAAGTATAAATGTACTGGCTTATGAAACAATAAAATATGGCAGCCCCATTTTAGAACCATTTTGAAAAAAAGAAAATCTTAGAACAACCCCAAAAAACACTTTTTCATTAATGTATTTTGCTGTTTTTTACTTTTCCTCACTACCTATAGTAGGAAAAGTACTGTTTTCACCAAAAATATTTTTTTTTCGAGATTTCAACGGAATTATCCGTTTTAGGTGTTTTTAAGACCTCCTGAATGGTTTTCAGCATGACGTCGCTGTATGTATGTATGTATGTATGTGTGTGTTATTATCGTAGCGCCCAAGGTATTTAACCTAGAGAGTTGAAACTTAGCAGTAAAATCAGTCCTTATCTGTAGTGGTGCCACCCGGAAAATCAAATTTTTCCGCCATCTTGAACCCAGTTTGTGAGTCAGCAAAAAAATTAGAAAATCTTTATAAATCGACAATGGTCCTAATGGAGTTGAAATGTGGCACGAATATACCTCTCTGTATGACAAACAAGCCCACCAAATTTCATTTTGATATTGGCCGCCATTTTGAAGTTATCAATTTTTGTTATTTTAAACTTTGACGGTTAATAATACCGAAAGTATAAATAGGTTTTTGACGTATAGCATATCGTTGGAACCGGAGAAAATTAAGGCTCTACCGCTTTCTATGATAAATAGTATAGGCGGCATTTCAATACAACGATAAAACTCGTTGTATTGAAATGGCGCCTGTACTATTTATCATAGAAAGTTGAAATAGGGCTCAAATTGTGCAGAATTAAAATTAGGAATGAAGCCTGTGATTAGATTTTTGATATCTTGCTTAGAACCAGAATAATTGTAATTTTACTGTTTTTCCTAACCTCAAAGAGCGGTAGAGCCTTAAGGAACAATTATAAAAAAAAAACCCATGAAATTCCATTAATTAGTTTAAAAGTTATATGCGAATATAATTATTTATTAGTACGATAATAATTCTTTAGGGGTTAAATAAATAATTTAAAACTGTTGTGAAATAATTAATTTACAAATAACAGTTTTTAAAAAATAATGTTTTAATAAATGACTGGTCTTTTTGAGAAACATTTTTTTAAGTATATATAAAAAATGTATAAAAAAATAAAAACAACAACTTTGTCACATTCCCCCCCCCCCCCCCCTGAACACATACAATGTTTTCCATACTTTTTTATTGAGATGATACAAAGTTAAAAAGGTAAAACCAATAAATGATATCCCCAACAAAAACCTAACCGTGAAAAATGACCAACGTTCAAGGACCCCCTCCCAAAAAATGCAGCCTATCAAAGTAGTGATATCTATATTGGGGCCAAGTCTGCTCTTTCTTTAGTCCACGACCTCACTTCACTCTTGCTTATATGTGCAACACTGCTCTTTTATTATTTTTGCTTATCACTTGGCCAGTTTCTTAATAAGTTCTAGACCCCCTCTCAAAAAAGTCAGTTTATCAAAGTAGTGATATCTACATTGTGGTCAAGTCTGCTCTTTCTTTAGTCCACGACCTCACTTCACTCTTGCTTATATGTGCAACACTGCTCTTTTATTATTATTGCTTATCACTTGGCCAGTTTCTTAATAAGTTCTAGACCCCCTCTCAAAAAAGTCAGTTTATCAAAGTAGTGATATCTATATTGGGGCCAAGTCTGCTCTTTCTTTAGTCCACGACCTCACTTCACTCTTGCTTATATGTGCAACACTGCTCTTTTATTATTATTGCTTATCACTTGGCCAGTTTCTTAATAAGTTCTAGACCCCCCCTCAAAAAAGTCAGTTTATCTAAGTAGTGATATCTACATTGAGACCTTATGCCTCATTTAAAAACTGGCTAAGTGTTAATCAATAAAAATAAAAGAGCAGTGTTGCTCATGAAAGTAGGAGTGAAGAGAGGTTATGGACTAAAGAAAGAGCAGACTTTGCCACAATATTGACATCACCACTTTGATAGGCTGATTTTTTTGGGAGGTGTTCTGGAACTTAGCCATTTTTTCACGGTTAGGTTTTTGTTTGCGATTAATCTATTTCAAGGTTTGTATTTTAAATATAGATTTATGAATCTGTAACAGCTGTTTATATTGTGAAATACGTTTTGCTGTTTATTTTTCTAATAATATAAAGGTGGACAATAAGAATAAGAATAACTCTAATGTTTAAGATATAGTCATGAAAATTCAGTTCATATCTCCTATCTGGTTTTCTTCTTCTCTTTTCCAATTTTCTTCCGTTTCGCTTCTATTTTTATTCGTTTTTATGTGGGAAAGATAGAAAAGACAGCCTCGACAGTATTCCGTGCAGTTCAGTTCTTTCTAATCTCTATTCTCAGTAAGATAAGAAGATAGTAAATAAAAAAAAGGAAATGGAATAAATCTTTTTCTTTTCACTTTTGTCACGTCTTCTTTTCATTTTTATCTGCTATTCAATTTCGATCTTTTCAATTTCATCTTTAACGTGTTCTACCCTTTTTACAAAAAAAGCCAATCGTATTACCTCGGTATGAATATATATAATTCTAAATTCAATTTATATAATAATTTTAAGCTGCATTATTTGATCTTTTTATGAAAAATGTTAAGTGAAATTTTTAGTGTCAAGCAAAAAATTATAATTTAAATATAATAAAAAGATAATATATAAAATATAAAATAATTAAAATAAATTGGCCAATTCAGTGGTTTTAGCACACACAGGGACAGTGGCTGTTTAACAAATAGGAGGATTTGGCTAACCAGAATTCCTAAGATAATGGTTTTTTAAGATTTGGGGAAAATCATTTTTCCCCCAAAAGATGCAACGTATGCAAAATTCCAAAAACATTTTTTTTTCTCGTGATTTGTTGAAAAAATAAAGGGGGGGGGGGGGGTGATGAACTCAGGGCTCCTAGTAAGAAGAAAGTTAGATTAATTTGCACAGCATATTTTCAAAATTTCTAAAAGAAATTCCATTTTTCCGAAAAAGCTTAAACACTATTACATCTACGTGAAAAATTATACAATACAAAAATATAGCTCTTTTCTCAACAAACGTTTAAAAATAGCGGAGATATTACCTTAGAAGTTCATATCATAGCGTGAGCACCCTCCGCCGAGCCCTTCAACCCTTAACTTTTCAAAAGGTAAATCATTTTAAACCAGCAAAACATTTTTATGATATGAGCAACACTAAAATCAAATATATTGTAGAGTTACAACAAAAAATTTTAAATCTGGTGGACATGAGATTAATTTTACTACGCTTTTGATCTATATTTTTTCCATTGTATCTCGCTCATATTAAATGCAATTGACTTTTAACAGTACTCATTTTAAAGGATTTTTTAAGGACTATAAAAAAGTTTGCCATCATGACATCCGAAAAATCAATCCTTTTCACGTTATTTAACGTTAAATACATCGATCTAAGCATTCAAAAGTTAAAGATATCCTTTCATCGACCATATCTCGCTCTGTGTTGGACCTAAAATATTTAAAAAAAAAAAAAAAAAATTAATTTCTTTGATTTTTCATTAGCTAAAATTTTGTTCTCAACACTTTTTTCGATAATAATAATATTTTGCTTCTGAGCTTACTGAAGGTAACGGAAGCTATGTGATCGTTTCGAAGAACGAAAAATTTTTAGGTCTCCGATTTTAAAAATTCCAAGACAGAAATCCGTTTCAGACATCAGGGAACATTTTTGGTTCCGTGTCTGTCTGTCGGTCTGTCGTTCAATTTTTGCGAACCAACATATCTTAAAAACTTCAGGTTCAATTTTTATGAAATTTGGGTGGTTGGTCATAATTAGCCCATTGTTGGTCCCATATAAGTTTCAACCTTCTGCGCCAATTTGTTTTTCTTCCACGTGCGCACAAACATACATTTATTTACACCTATAGCTTCAAAAGTACTTATCTGATTTCAATGAAACTTTTATAGTTTATCGAAAGTAACCCGCAGATGGCCACAGATTAATTTGAACAGTCTGCCCTCTTTAACTATTTAGCAAAAGATACTTTAATTTGTGTAAAAAATATAAAAAATTTTGACAGATTAAAAAAAACGGGGGAAACAATTAAACCAATTTGACAATAATGACTTTTAAAAGCATAAAATCAATAAAGTTCGTGGATAGGATGCGAGGAAGCTAAGTGCCACACCAATTGGCAGTCTATTTTTGAGTTATTCGTAAAAAAAAGTGTTATTTTCCGATGAAAATTTCAATTCTTTAATCGCGAATAACTCAAAAAAATATTGATCTAACAAAAAAAATTTATACAACATTTTTTTCTTAAAATTTGATTTTCTATCGATTCCCAGGGTCATTTTGAGCAAAGGAATTCCCACCCCCCGAAAAGGGGTGGCAGCGCACATTGGCAATATATAACTTTTGTTATTTGAGCACATTCCCATCAACTCACCAAATTTTAAGCAAATCGGTGCAGTTTCTCATAGGTGAAAACCCCCAGTAACTGACCCTGTAATAACTGACTATTCTTGACACAAAACAGAAACAACAACAGTAGAGCACTCCTCAGAATTCCATCACTTCATGGTCTTGGTCCACCTTTAATAATGTTCGTTCTAGTTTATTTGTTGTGAAGTTTTTCTTAGTTTAAAAACTTCTTCTATTATGGTTTTTCTATTAAATATTAAAACCTCTAGTTGGTCTAATCTCTAAACAGGAGGTGACACAATCGAGTGCAATGGATATAGTAAAAGTTGGTAGCATATTGTACTTTATCTGGGGGTACAAGAGATGATAAGATCCTACATCCAAAAATGAAATTTTGAAATAAATGTAATAAGATAAAAGAAAAAAATATGGCGACACTATGGAAAGGTTGAAACAAATAAGTAATCTAATTGGCCAGTAGTACCTTGATCTGATCTTTGATACCTTAAGATCAGTGATGTGTCACGCTTCAATTGTCTTCTTTTATGTACTTTTTTCTGTCCTTTAACTCGTAGGTAAGATAAAAGATAGGGTGCAAGGAAAATTTAAAAAAAATTAAAAAAGGAAAAATTATATCTAGGAGCAATTTTCGATGAATTGAACACCATAGGCGGCCGAAGGTATGGGCTTGGGGGGGCTAAGCCCCCCCAAAAATTTTGAGTGTTCAAAAAATTTAATCAGCTAAGAAAAATTACAAGAATTGGAAAAGGAAAGGCTAGATATACATAAACATAATATGAGCCATACTTTTGTTGTATTACTGATCGGTAAACTTTTACATTAGTTTAATAATTGTATTTTTCGTGATATCTGTATTTTTCCTGAAACCATATCCAGTGAAGATGTTGTCAGAATGTTTACAATGAAGCCAAGAAAACTGCATTTGGTTTAGATTTTTGTGTTAGTTCAAGCTATATTTTGTTTAATTAAAGTTAAAAATATATGTTCTTAGTTTGCTCAAATTGTTATTGTACATTTCTTGCTCTCTAAAAGCTAATCAATAGAAATCAAAATCACTCTGATAAATTATTACTTTTTAAAACGATTTTTAGAAAGACGTTTTTCCCCCGCGGAAACGCAATTTTCGTTGCGTTGTCAGTAAACGCCGCAAGGGTCGAAAGGATTTTTTTCATAAGTATTCTTGGTTTCTACGGGTTCGAGTGCTAGGTTGTTTTAAATAGGAAAGAAGAAAATATTTGGAAATTCAACCCAAGATAATTGCAAACCCCCACCAATTTTGAACAAATGAAAACGGTTATTTAAATACAGTCGGTTGAAATCAGAAAAGAATAATTGAAAAATTACTAATGTTCCAAAATAAACAATTACCAATCCTCTAAACCTTAAACTTGGCAAAATGGCCCAATAATTATTATTTGGTTAATTGCTTGGATGAGTTTGTTGGCCTAAATAAATGCTCTGTGGCTGTTAATAACGTCTGTTGCTTAAAACTTTAAAATTTTTATTTCTTTTAACTTTTGAATGATTTAACTTTAAATAAATCTGATTCCTCCATTTGGAAGCCATAAATACTGCCTACTTATCGTTGTTTGTATCTAAAGGCAGGGATACACTAGAGCATCGCCCCGAATGAGCATGCATTCGCCCCCGAATGAGCAAGCGTTCGCCCCGTTTTGCTTTATGAATAGGGCGAGCCGAACGGAAACGCATGCTCATTCGGGGCGAATGCTCAAGTGAATACCCGCCTTAAAGATTATGTATGTAACCTACAGTTTTAAAATGGTGGCTTTGGCTTACATATCTTTAGTATTGAAATCCATGTCCATTATTCTTCTCCTTCTTGGAGAAATTTTTAATTTATCATTATAAATTAGTCTTTTTTCTAACATAACAGGTATAATAAACAGAAATTTTTAGACACCAAAATACCTTAAAATCGTAATTTTTGGTGTTAAATTTTTAAAAATTTCCGGGGGAGGGCCCCCGGACCCCCCCCCCCCTTTCCTGAGGAGCATTACGCCCCCCCCCCCCCCGGTAGCGTTAGCCCCCCCAAATATATTGCTCTAGAGCCGCCTATGTTGAACACTGACTCGCAAATGGAAAATGTTCATTTATACAATGTTAAATTACTTTCATCTGAAAATTCTTTTGTGTCTTAATAACTTTATTGTATCGTGCAATACCTCTACTGCTGTACACGCCGTAAGACTACTGTCACACAATAGCGAGAGTGCCAGAGCTAGAGTAAATCTTCTACTATTAGGGTCCGTAGGCAAAACCAAGGACCCTTTTCCTGCGTGTGTCTGTCAGTCCGTCCTGTCGCCTGCTCTCACGGCTACACCTTTCGTCCGATCACTTTGAAATTTGGCATGCATGTGTCTTGTACCTACCCACATATTTTAAAAATATAGCGACTTAAAAAAAATATTTTTCAAAAAAATGAGGGTAAAAAAACTTAGGGGGTTAAATTTTTTTAATTTTTTTCGACACCGTGAGGGGTATCATATTAAAGGGTACATCGAGCTGATTACAAAAATATATCATTATTTGGTTATAACTTTGATAGGGCGAGCGTAGGCAAGTTTGAAGTGGGTGTGAAACGTGTCCCCCCCCCCTCTATCTCACTTATGTGAAGTGCAAAAAATCTGAAAAAATTCCTGAACATTCTTCGACTAAAAGTAAAGAAACCACTTTTTGGAAATTTCTAAAAAAATAATATTTTATTTTTTATTGGCAAAATACTTTTTTTTATAACTACGGTCTTTTTTATGTATATATATGGTTGTAGTCCGGTTCAGTGGCAAGAAAATACTTCATAAGAATTTTGTTCATGTGTTTTGGGAATACCAGACCCATAGGATAGTTCAAAGTAAGCTTTTTAGCATTTTTAAAAACACCATCAATAGGGTACTACTTAAAATATACAGGGTTGCCTACGGACCCTCGCTGTGTGCTGACTAGCACACACTTGACCTGTTTATTAAACATAGTTACAATGCATAAAGGTATGTGAACTCCAACAAATTTAACTTTTAATATAGTAAATTAGCGATGTCTTGTAGTTTAATGCTAAGTAGCTAAACTTTTTCATTTTGGATTTTTTAAATTTCGACCCCTTTTTATATGACCCCTTGTAACGTACTTTGTATTGTTACAGCAATGGTATTTTTATAATTGGAGAAACAATAAGCTTTCGTTTAATTTCCAAAAAGGTTGTTCCAAATTATTTTTAAAAAATCTCTCTATCCTATTTTTACCCCTCTGTCTACCCTCCCAATTTAAAAAATAATAATTTTCAGGTTTCTTTACATTTTGAACCGCTCCAAAATCACAATCAACATTCAAAATATCATCTAATCTATCTAGAACATCTAGACTGTAAATTTTAAATTTCTCGGAATTTCATCTTTAAATAGAGGTATTATATATATATATATATATATATATATATATATATATATATATATATATATATATATATATATATATATATATATATATATTATATATATATATATATACATTTATTTGATTAAATTGAAATAAATATTACCTTGATCAAACTTAGAATGTCTTTGAGTCCTGAGTTAATGAGAAAATCCTTTGAGTTTCACTTCCTGCAATTAAATACAAATATAAAATAAATAAATAATATATCCTCTTCTTTTTAACACTAGAATATATATTTTCTTTTCCGGAAATAAAGGTACATAAAAAAAATAAATAAATAAAACCAAGAACATATCAAAGAAAAAAAAAGGAAAATTGCTAACAAATATATGAAAGGCTTCAAATTCCGAGAAAGTTTCTTCGAAACATACCATTACATAAATATACGAGTGATATATATATTCTACCAAATCTAGAGATCCCATGAAATGGAAATCTATAAATAAAAGTCGGGAAAAAATCTTTAACCTTAAATTTGTATATTTATTGCTGACAGTTAACAGGTTACACATATTTATGTGTATTCATTTGAATGTGCAACATTTCTAATGTATATATAAATGTATATCCACAAACACACACACACACACACACACACACACACACATATATATATATATATATATATATATATATATATATATATATATATATATATATATATATATATATATATATATATATATATATATATTATAAAGAAAGAATGGAAATCGTATAAGATTTATTTTAAGCCCTGAACAGGGATTTCTGATAACATATTTAAGATTGTTATCTTGAGTAGGATGTAAGCATTTATTTTTGATCTTCCTAAAAAAGTCTTAGAATTATAAACTGTAGAATCTAATAACTTCGCCATAAAATATTCGGATTTATCCGAAACAAAGGTAAAAAGACAATTGGATTACCCATTTCTTTTGTTATAATTTAAATATTTTTACAAAATACTATTTTAGACCCTTATTGGAACGATACTGCTTGGAACTCAACACTACAGTTTATTTTACTTAACGAAGGACTGACATACATCACATTTCGACGTGATTGATATTATTACCTGTACACAAATAAATATTTTTGTTATTAAACAACAACTCAATATTTTCACATTCACATTAATAAATGCACGCGTAACCCCATATCAACGCTAAGAATTATAAAGAACTAGACGGTACCCATTATTATGTAATGTAATGGGTACACATGGGTATATAATGGGTAAGGTTTAGCTTCTTAAAAACTCTCTTGATTGCGAAGGAGCAATTAACTCCTTAATTATCAATAACTTACTAAATCAATAACTTGCGATCGTTATTTCTTACTAAATAACGATCGCATTTATTACGATCGTTATTTAGTGAGAAAATTACAACGTTTACATGATGTTTTAATACGGATTGAATCCTGATTTGGGATTTGACAAGTTAGGTGTTTCAAAGAGTAGTTTTCAATACACCAATCAACGATTGGTAAGGTTATAAATAATTTTATAACCTTCGACTTTTACAACAAGGTGTGTTGTGTTTGTTTTTAAAAACAAAACTAAAAATAACAATTAAAGGCTATGTTTTTTGGTTGAATGGAGTGTGTTGTTTTGACACATTTGGCTATTTTCACCAGAAAAACCGCTAGGGGCGCTCACTCTCACACTCTGCGCCTGTTAGGATCGAGTTCAGGTGTTTCCATGAGACTCGATCCAGATACGATAACAGAATTTAGTGTATCGTATCTGGATCTAAATCGTATTCAATCCGTATTGAAACATCATATGGAAACGCAGTAGGTGTTACGATTGAATTAATGGGGGTTTTACAATTAAGAATCGCCCTTTAGGGTATCAAGAATCGCCATTTATGGTATCATATATATTAAATCCATCTAAATATCATCGATAGTCAATCCATTTTTATGGAATAACAATAATTTGTAAAAAAAAAACCGTAAATTTTTGTTTCAAGTTAGAAAGTACATCGGCCGGTTTAATCTGAATGAAAAGCTATTGAGAAAATTCAAGGATTATCATCTAATATTTCTAATGGTTTAATTTCTTAAAAACTCTCTTGACTTTGGAGAAGCAATTAACTCTATTATTACGATCGTAATTTATTAAGATAATGTTAAGTCTCTATAGCTTCCAGAATGAGATGAGAAAGTTCAAAATACCAAGATGCTAGGGGTTCTACAATGAGGACCATTACAGTTAAGTTCAGCATCTAATCTCCCGTTTTGAAGAAAATGCTCCATTAGAAAATAAGATTATAGCTTCAGAATAGCTTACTTTATAATCTAATACAAAGCTTTAAAAAAAGTGAAGAAAAATTCAAGACTTTATACCAGAATATTTCAGAAAGCTTGAGTTGAAAAATGTTTAAATTATATTGCATAACAATTGAATGGAAATTATCCATAACTCACATAAAAGAGATAATATAAATTCAGATATTAAACTGGAATGGTTCATTTATTACTTTACGTCAAGTTATGAGTCCATTACTTTCTCATATATGCAGTATAGAGAGAAAGTATTGCGTTGTATTTTGATGGATATACACAGGCCTCTTGTCTCTTGTGTCCAATAAAGTTGCTTCAAAAAATGTCTGTTCGTGGTATGTAGTCAGTGCTCTGAAAAAATAAAATAATTTCTCGAAAACGGTTCCTACGATTTTGATTTAAAAAAATTGATTAAAAAAAAAATATATATATATTCTCCTCAGCAAACCCTCATTTGATACCTATATCATGGGCGTTCTTTAAAAATAACTAGTCCGCCATCTTGGGCAGTCCGCCATGTTGGATTTAGAATGATATTACTTAGCTAACCATGCATTGTCATTCAAACTAAACGTCCATGCAAAATTTCAATTCAATCGGACGATAACTACTATAGAATTCAGTTGCAAGATAAGTCCCGAACATACATACATTGCAAGTTAAATGAAAGCTTTTCAAATTGTTAAATGTAGTCTATTTAAATACAAAAATAACTAAATTAAGGCTGGGGTGCACATGTCTGCATAGTGCCCACACCATATGACCGCCATCTTTCAGTGACAAGTTAAAAGTTGATTTTTGAAATACTAATAATAATTATTTATAAATAATTACTTATAAATCAAATTAATAATTAAATTGTAAACTTTCGGATTTTTTCAATTACTTTTTTCTACTGTCATTTTAATGTAGGGAAGAATTTTTTTTTTTTTTAAATAATTAAAAACAAAATAATTATAAAGTTGTTGCAATTTAAAGGAAATTAATAATAATAAAGTTCTAGATATTTAAATGAAATGAATAATTATAAAGTTGAAGAAATTTAAATTAAATGTAATAATTGAATAGTAAAATGAAGAACAACACTGCACCGTGCCAGTCAATAAGTAACCTAAACTATTTGGGCAGGGTGCGGGCTTGGTGCTGAGGTGTCGGTGCGAAAAAGTGGGGACTAGGCCCTATATTCCATAGAGCAATTTGATCACCCATGCTAGATTCTGAGAAAATAGCTGAGGTCAAAATAGACCTCAGCTAATTAGCTGAAATAGCTAAACTAGCTATTTTAGCAAAAAAGCTGAAATAGCAAAATAGAGGTCGGGGTTGATTCTCCGGCCAAGGAGGAGTTCTTATTGAGATAAATTTTGATAAAATAATTTAAATGAATGTATGCGAGCTTCTTTCATTTAACAAAATATGCATCCATCCACGTTTTTGCTTCCGAGCTTACCGAAGGTAACGGAAGCTATGTGATCGTTCTGAAGAACGAAAAAAATTTAGGTCTCCGATTTCAAAAATTCCAAGACAGAAATCCGTTTCAGACATCAGGGATCATTTTCGGTTCCGTGTCTGTCTGTCAGTCAGTCTGTCGGTCGGTCTGTCGTTCAATTTTTGCGAACCAACATATCTTAAAAACTACATGTAGAATTTTAATGAAATTTGGGTGGTAGGTCAAAATTAGCCCATTGTTGGTTCCATATAAGTTTCAACCTTCTGCGCCTATTTGTTGCTCTTCCACATGCGCACAAACATACATTTATTTACACCTATAGTTTCAAAAGTACTTATTCGATTTGAATGAAACTTTTTTAGTTTGTCGAAAGTTACCCGCAGAGAGCCCCAGATTAATATGAACCGTCTGCGCTCTTTAACTTTTGCTTAATTGATACTTTAATTCGTGTAAAAATTCAAAACAATTTTGACAGATTAAAAATAAACGGGGGGAACAATTAAACCAATTAGACAATAATGGCTTGTAAAAGCATGAAATTAATAAAATACGTAAATAGGATGCGAGGAAGCTATTTGCCACACTAATTATATATATGTAAAAAATGTGTATGATAATATTACATTATGTGTGTATATTATAGTAAGGAATAAAATTATATATTATTAATATTCTTATTTATATCCTGTCTATGTATGTGACGGAAACGTGTGACGATAACTTGAGTAAAAGTTGACAAATTTTGGTGAAATTTTTTACACATGTTCATTTTACCAATGCCCAAGAAGAGTTTGTTGGACAACCTTATTCGTCCAAGCGTTCGCGCGCAACGCTCGCGCGAACATTTTAAATTAGAATTTTAGGACGAGGAAAAATTCTAACTTTATCTATTCAATGAGAGAAACATTTTTTACAAATACAATGTTTTAGTAAAACCAACAGCGACACCGCGATGTTAACGATAGCTAAAACTATTTAAGCGGACCTAAACTCTTAAAAGTATAAAAGTACTCTTAAAAGTATTCTGTATATTGATAAGTATTAAAAGTGAATAGAATTTAACAATGTAAATATGTATTTCCCCAAATCTAATTTAATATTAACTAAATGTTTTGATTAATAAAAAAGGGAATATTTATCAAGTCCATATCCTCTTATTTTCCATTCCTCTTTCTATATTTCATTTTATAGGTTTAAACAAAAAATTATTTAGGAGAAGAAACTCTTTAGTCCACTTCCCCTAAAAAAAAAACATTTTTTCCCCGATAGGAAAATTTATTTTTTACGACTCAGAAAAAAAAAACTAAAGCTTCTTACTGCGATAGGGGGGAAAATGGTTTTCTGGAAGGGAGGAAGTAATCCTCTGACAGAGCACAAAGAAACCTTGGAATAAATTACAACTCCTTCTTTTTCCTTTTTTTTTTCTGGAAAAATCTTGTTTTGCAATGGAAAGCTCAGGTTTTCTTCTAGTCTTTATTTTCTTTATATTGTGAGAAAGACTTCTTCTACAGGTCCCAATATATTCTTCTAATATCATTTATTTTTCTTTTATACATCTCTTTTATATTCTTTTGTACCTCTTTTCTCCGTTTTTTGGGTGAATAAAATACTGATGAATAAATATTTTCTCTGATAGATAGACTTAGGTATAATGAACTACATACTTCGTTTTGTAATCGTGTTCATCATGTAATACGGAACGTAGTCTTCTTGGAATATTTTATTTCTTCTTTCCTTAATCGAAAGAACATAAAATAAGGTTTTAAAAAAAAATTAGAAAAATTGTTTTTCCTTTTTGTAAGC
The DNA here is from genome assembly GCA_951217055.1 of Gerris lacustris. NCBI lineage: Eukaryota > Metazoa > Arthropoda > Insecta > Hemiptera > Gerridae > Gerris > Gerris lacustris. The sequence goes on along the minus strand of OX578283.1, from coordinate 55,666,644 downwards.
TTAACTATGAATAAGCGTTCTTTTAAAATTTAAAAATAATCTTTTTTAAATAATGATTTTGAGTCTTTATAATGTTCTTATAATATTTTGAACTATAGAAAAAGCAATTAAGGAATATTTATTTCTTTAATGGTGACATATGAATGCTCAGCAGAGCATACTTGAGGGGACCGCGTAGATGTAACAGTGACACATAATGCTTAGAGGATTTGAGAGGAAAGCGCTGATGTAATGGTGACAGATAATTCTCAGAGTACCTGAAGGGACTGCGTAAATGTAATAGTGACACATAATGCTTAGAGTACCTGAGGGGAAAGTGCTGATGTAATGGTGAGATATGATGCTCAGAATACCTGAAGGGACCGCGTAGATGTAATAGTGACACATAATGCTTAGAGGATTTGAGAGGAAAGCGCTGATATAATGGTGACAGATAATTCTCAGAGTACCTGAGGGGACTGCGTAAATGTAATAGAGACACATAATGCTTAGAGTACCTGAGGGGAAAGTGTTGATGTAACGGTAATAGATGTTGCTCAGAGTACCTGAGGGAAAAGTGTTAATGTAATAAAATAATTTATTTATACTGATTCGACTTTTATATCTAATCCTAGATCGAAACTGAGATAAAATTGTATTTAATTTTATTCTATTTAGATGGATGAAGTCTGAAGTTCGAAAATGTAATTTGCTCTTTTCCCCCTTGGATGTGGATAAAAATATAAGAAAAATACGCAATCATTTAAAATAATATCTATAAAAAAAAAAAAAAAAAATCAAATGGAACAAATATTGAAGCTGCTGGAAAAGAGACTGCAAGGTTTAGGTTAATCTTAAAATATTCATTAAAAGTTTAGAGGGTTATGTAGTCTCTAGTCTTATATTATTATACTACTATACTACTTATGTAATATTAAATACTTCTGTTAAATACTATTATATATGTAACTACTATTATACTACTTATATTATACAAATCTTAAAATTAAATGGAAACTATTAAAGACACGATTTCATTTTTATTAACTTTCGTTCAACATTTAAATCTATGATATCATCTTGACAATATAACCTCTTCCACGGTTGTCATGGTGATTCATCAGAAAAACGAACCAACAGGTTAAAAAAATAATACATTTAAATAATATTTTCTAAATGGAGATAAACTAATATATACATCAGAAACTTTAGAGAAAATTAAAGTTTAAAATGTTAAGACTATCATTAGTTGGTTTTTTTAAACTCAGGGTACAAAATGGAAGATTATATAGTTTTAAGTTGTTAGCCAAGTCAAGAGGTGAATTCTAGAGATCTAATCTAGAAGCAAGTACTTTTCTTGAGCAGCTCAACTCCCCCCTGCTTAGGTTCCCACCAACTAATTTGCCGGGAGAAAACCGCTTCACGGATTTAATCTCACAGTAGAAATGCTGAGAAGGGGCGGGCAATTATCCTGTATTAGGCCGGAAATCCCCGCCCTCTGGCTTGATCCTATTCCCTAAACAACTCATCTCGACCCACTCCAAAGTATCTTAACGTCGGTAGAAATTCCGACGCTTCCGAAATCCCGTCGGGTTCAAGCCGAGAATAATCCTGTGGGCGGGTTCTTGCTTGTGCTCGGCGGGAATCCGGAGTTTTCGCCCCTCGTTAACCGAGTGACATCTAGAAACCACTGCCGACCCCTCACCTAGCGTCATAATCCACCATTAACCTCACCTCTAACAAAACTACTAAACTAAGTTTGTTTCAACAGATGAAAACTCAGCCTCTCTTAGATTCCCTCCGCTTTATAATGGATGCAAATTATGCAGTCTTAAAAGCAAAACATAGTCTTTGGTTAAACAAAAACATAATTTAGTCAAAAGCAAGAAATGGCCCAGAAGAAATTCAAGATTAGAAGATATTGGAATGATAACATCAAAACGAAAATGGCAGTGGGCAGGACACAGCAAGGACTGAAGACGATAGATGGACAAGACAATTTATGGAGTGGTACCCTAGACTAGAGAGTGCAGAAGAAGGAGGGTAAGACCAGGAGTGAAATGGGAGGACGACTTCAAAAACATCTGTGGAGGAGCGATTTGGATGAGAGTTGCCAGAAAGAGAACAGAATGGAAAAGGATGTCCCAGGTCTTCTGTCAGGTATGGCTTCCACCGGAATAAAATGACAAACCCTATAGATATTTAAATTATTAAGTATGTTTTATTTAGTCTAAATGTTAAATATTGAATGAGAATAAAGAAAAGTGTGACCTCAAATCTCTACGAGGTACCCCAGCTGGAGCTGATTTGCGTAAGTAAATTATTCATAATTATAAAATAAAGAAAAATGTACAAAAATTGCAAATAAATGATGATGATGATGAACTTTACCCTTGTCTCCACTTCACTTCCGAGCTTACCAAAGGTTAGGAAATCATTGTGATCATTCTGAAGAACGAAATTTGAATGTTTCCTAATTGAAAAAATATCTTTAAGGATAGACCTAAAAGATAAGCTATGGAAAATGTGTGTAAAGCCTGTCATGACCTACCGATCGGAGGTATGAAAATCGAAAGAGACCACAGTGAAACAAATGAGAGTTAATCAAACTCTCATTGATTAACTTATTAAGGGATGGGCAAATATTAAATAAAATAGACAAGGAATAACTCGACGGGCCTAGAATTGTCACTTTTTCGTCTATTTATTGCTTCCGAGCTTATCGAAGATAACAGAAGCATCGGGTTCACTTTTGAGAACGAACAACTTTTGTCTCCGATTTTAAAAATTCCAAGACAGTAGTAGTAATATTGATTTATTTTTATAAAATGAATACAACTTTACAATAAAAACAATATAATTTCTCCTGGCCCAAGGCCGTTGGAGTAGCCGTGACACAACTTTTACCAAAAAAAAGAAGAAAAAAAATAAAATAAAAAAAAATAACAACTAAATAAATAAATAAAAAAAGGCTAGAGTGCGATCTAAATATAAACAGGAAATTGGTAGATATAACAATTAGTTCTTAATATCTATTTCTTTTCGTTACAACCCTTTATCGTTTATAATGATTTATAATACTTTTAATACCTAAGTGAAAATCTTTTGTGCTAAAAATTTAATTACCTGAACTTGAGCTTTGATTATTTTCTATTCGATCTCTAAACTAACTTAAGTTTATTTTCACAATTTATAACTTATAGTTTATAAATTTTATAAACTTCTTAAAATTTAAAACTTTAAAAAATTACATTATTCAGCCCATCTTTCGATTTCCTTAAATATAATTAAAACGTGTAAAGCTTTACATTTAAAAAATACAACAAAAACAAATTTTAACTAATTACAAAAAGCATTTGTTTACATTAATTTTTAATTATAAAATTAAGATATGAAAAATAAACAGTTTAAAGCATTTTGTTTACCCTGGATATATCCTTTTGCGTTTCTACGGGCAAATTAAATCAATTAAGCGAACTGATAGCCTTAGGTTATAACACGTAGATGCCTATTTCTCCAATTCGATATCCTAGCCTTAATTGTTTAGGATTTCCTTCCAGTAATAAAGGTAATGATGAAGAGCGAGGAGAAGTAGAATTGTTTCATCGTATCTGAGAGAAAGTTGAGAACTCTCCAATTTAACTCCCAGAATTTCACTACGGGGGGGGGGGGGGGGGGGGTAAAAGTTTATTTCTGTTCGATAGCCCCCCATTTCAGAAACATTGTTTGTTCGCAGAGTTATCCCTCCAGCCCTTACCTCTTTACCTATATTTCCCTTTTAGAAATTCTACACCCTCCCTTTATCAATACTTTGAAATTGAAATTATCTAATATGATGGGTTGAATGGGGTAAGGATAAGGGTGTTTATTTACCCTTTCCTAAAAAAAAAGATAATAATAAATGTAATTCTCAAGCTAACATTGATTTTTTTTGTTTCTATTCACTGGAAAAATTACCCTTTTTTTTATACAAGATTGTTGTTTGGAATTTAAGTATGTTATACACATTTTTAATTTTTGATACGCTATAATCCAGCGTTGCCCAGCCTTCTTAATGCCGCGAGTCCATTAAATTTTCTCCTTAACATTTTCGTAGTCCAACCGTGAATACAGTGTATTGCATATTGCATACGCTAAGGATTGCAGGGATACATTATTGCCCCAAAAACCTGAATTCTAATAAAATCATTTCTGGATTAGGGAGAAGAGAATGCTGATTTATTTTTTTTTAAAAAAACTGAGCACACTGATCATCTTAATAAGTTTAATGACATGCTTGATTTTTTTTTAAACTCAGCAAACTGATCATCTTAATACGGTTAATGATATGCTTGATTTTTTTTTTTAAACTCAGCAAACTGATCATCTTAATACGGTTAATGACATGCTTGATTTTTTTTTTTTTTAAACTCAGCAAACTGATCGTCTTAATACGGTTAATGACATGCTTGATTTTTTTTATTTTTTTTTATTTTTTTTTTTAAACAAATTCTGTATTGGCATAAGTAACAAAAAAAATATTTGTGTTTACCGGAGCCATAATGTTATTTTGAGAGGGGTTATTTTGTGCCTTTTTATAATTTTGATATTTTATAAGGGATTGGAGCTTTTTAATCAAATTTGGGGAAGGGTATAATGGATAATTTCGGAGTATATATTTATATTTTTTTATTTTTCTAAACGGAAGTTTTTGAATGGATTTTTGTTAGGGTTGTTTGCAGGTATTTAAACGGGTATCATAGGCAGTCTGTGGACTGACTTAAGAGTGGACCAACCTGGCATTTGCCTAGTAAATTGAGGGAAACCACAGAAAACCTCAATTAGGTTGGGTGGACCCGAGTCCTTCCAAAATTCTTCCTATGTTTTCCCTAAGTAATTTTTATTTATTTTTTAAATTTTATTTCGTTTGTGGATTTCTGTTGGTGAGTGGACTCCAGATTTTTTCAATTTTAGGCTAAGGGGAGTAATTTATTTCTTTTACGAATTTTAGTGTAAGTTTAATATTTTTTAAATTTGAGAATAGGATGGTCTTGATTTTTTCATTTTTGTCTTGAATTTCTTGTATTTTAATTTCTTGGTATAATTTATTTCTTTCTGATTTATATTTCGGACATTCCAATAGGATGTGAGCTACATTTTCTTCTTTTTCAGGACAAGTATAACATATTGGTGAATCACTTAGTCCTATTATATAGTTGTACTGAATGCATCGTGCATGGTAACTTCTTAATCTATTAATTTTCATTATATCTGTACGTGGTAGTTTTGTTTTCCAAAACCATGGTTTAAGTGGAATTTTTTTGACTATTAATTTGAATTTTTTTGCTTTTTCTGGTTCTTCTTGTAGTTTTATATTAAATTTTTCAAACATATTCTTTTTGGATAGTGTTATGAGGTCTCTTGTTGGTATTTGTTTTTCAGATTGTTGTGATTTGTTGTTTATTTTTTAAACTCAGCAAACTGATCATCTTAATACGGTTAATGGCATGCTTGATTTTTTGATTGTGTCTGTTTTTAATATTATAAGTTTTGTATATAAATAAAATAAAGCACCTAATAATTCCTGAACATGTTGGCGTTCTGCTTTTGTCGAAAGTAAGAAGAAAAGAGATTAAAGCTTCTTGGCAGTTTTATTACTTCACGTTGCAAAACTCCTTACTTTGTCGCTTTATTTTTGTTAACCTTTTGTATTCGTTTTTATCTTTTCTTAATAACATTCCTTTAATAGTATGACTTATTGATATTATAATTTTAATATTTTTACTTTTTCAATTAAATTAATTTACATATTTTAATTTAATTGAACTTATTTATATATGTATTATGTTTTTTTTTAAAAGTATTTTTTAATTTATATGTATAATTTCAAAGATTTATCGCGACCCTAAAATATTTTGTTGCAACCCTGTTTTGGGTTGCGATCATAGGGGTTGGAAAACCCTACGCTAATGTATTAGATATTTTAATTGTAAATAAAATGTAATTATTATTTAACATTTTTTTTAATTTATAATTTTACTACATTGACTTTTCTATACGATTAAAAACCTGACATATAATTATGTACAAAAATGTTTAAATTAAATTAATTTTATATTGTTTGTAATATTTACTAATATGTAAGTTAATCCTTTAGTCATTTTGATTGTAAAAGAGCAGCTTTCAGTAACTTTGTAAATTATTTGTAAATGCTATTGTAGTTTTGTCTGATGCAAGATATTTTAAATAATTTAATTTAACAATATAAAGCGTTTCTTTATTATAGTTATTGTTGTAAATAAAGCTTTGTAAATTTAAATAACAAAAATTAAAATAAATATATATACTTTTTGTTGTACCTGTAATTGTGTCACGTATTGCAAATGAAAGGTCTTTGCTTAGTTTCTAAAGTTTACATTTCTTTGTGTTTTTGAATTTATACTCAATTCAGATATATATAATTATTTATATTATAAAATTAACTTTTTAGGATTCATTAATTCAACTAAAATTTGTTTTAATTGAATAATTGATTCTCTAAAGCATATGTTTTCGCTGTGAACCTACTTTAGCTAAATTAAATTTAAATTTGAAAACTGAGAATGCTAACTTTGGAAGCTATAGATGAACTAAACATTTAAATGTAATTAACTGAACGCTAAAACATTAAAGAAAGGTTTATCGGATCCCAATAAAAACACTTATGAAAAGAAGAAGTAAGTCTCGCGTAAAAAGTTGTGGGATCATAGGTTTAGCCAAGTAATCCTCTTTTCAAGTAAGTTCTACTAGACCTAGTATAGTGGTTCTAATAATCTAGTATAGTAGTTCTACTAATCTAGTATAGTGGTTCTACTAATCTAGTATAGTGGTTCTACTAATCTAGTGTAGTAGTTCAACTAATCTAGTATAGTTCTACTAATCTAGTATAGTGGTTCTACTAATCTAGTATAGTAGTTCTACTAATCTAGTATACTGGTTCTACTAATCTAGTATAGTGGTTCTACTAATCTAGTATAGTAGTTCTACTAATCTAGTATAGTGGTTCTACTAATCTAGTATAGTGGTTCTACTAATCTAGTATAGTAGTTCTACTAATCTAGTATAGTGTTTCTACCAATCTAGTATAGTAGTTCTACTAATCTAGTATAGTTGTTCTACTAATCCAGTATAGTGGTTCTACAAATCTAGTATAGTAGTTCTACTATCCATCCAGTACAAATTACTCCACGATCCTCATATATTTCTCGATTATCGTATATTTCTCTCTTCGATTATCATATATTTCTCTACCACATGAAATATTTGTGTATATAGTAGAATATTTGACACTATATGTTTTTTTTTTAGTTTTTATTGGATAACACAACTATAAATTTAAATTTGTTGTTAAATTAAAGTGATTAGGTTATTTAGCGGGAAAGACATGAAGAAGAAGTAGTCCAGTGACTACACTTACTTAGCAGTATTTATAGTAAAATAATTATAATACAAGACTAAAAATGATAAAATATAATGATAAAGTGGATTAATATTACTTATTTAAAAAGTTTATAAATAGATAATAACATTTGATTAAAAAAAAATATAAATCAAATATAAATAATTGTAAATTATTTAAAAATAACTAAAATAATTTTTGATGTTCAAACGTCTTGGTGGGTTGCTTGAGTAAACTGAGAGGATAAGATTTGTACTAGGGGATTAGGATGGGGGGGATATGGATTCATGGATTACTTTTATATTGGGATACGGTTAGATTTCGGACAAAGGGCACATTCAAATCTTCATGGAGAATAAGGTTAGAAACATAGAAAGGAGCATTGGTTATTTCATCTAAGGATATTTGGCTGCAGGATTTGGAGACGACGGGAATTGGAAGGCTTGGTGCTACCCCACACTTCCAGACCGTAGGTCGAAGCTGGTTTTAGAACTAAATTATAAATACGAAGCTTGTTGTTAAGAGAAATCTTAGACCTACGATCAAGAAGACCGAGCAGTAACTTGTAACGTCGTGTGATGTCAGTACGTTTTATTTTGTGTGCAATTGCCACGTTAATCGTCGGTCAATGAAAAGGTCTATGTATCGGACGGAGTCGGACTGCGGGATGGGAACTTAATTTAGGGGGACTGAGGGGCAGGGACGCTATATGTAAATGATTCGTGCGATCATGGATGACTGGGTAAAGAGATTGAAACAGGTATAAATTTGAATATTAGATGTTGCGATTATTTATTTTTTGACAAATACAATTATGGTTTTTTTAAATCAATTATTATGTGCACTCAGTAGGAGTATAAAGTATTAAACATCTTGGTGGAAACAACAACTAACTTTAAACAAAAAGATGTTGAAATATTTATGTGGATATGAGTTTAGTGGTACTAGAATTTAGATTGATGTCTGAATTAACCATTAAACTCCGTTGTAACCGATTTTAAAAGCACCTTCATAAAACAACCTACTTTGTTACAAGATTTAACCATATCACTAATAAAATCTATAAAAGCGACGCAATTGAAAAAGTAAATACCCCCCTTGAGTATCAATTTAATGATATTCCACTGTTCTTCTAAAAACAACCTTTGAAAACTCGTTTATATATTTAAATTTTTATGAATATAAACTAAAATGATAGGAATATTCGTAGAATATTAAGTAAAAAAAACATGATTTGACATTTACCGTTAATTGAATTTTAAAATTAAGTAGAGGTAAGATTAAGTAATTGATATATATATATATATATATATATATATATATATATATATATATATATATATATATATATATATATATATATATATATATATATATATACATAAGTTTTAACATTTGAATTATACGTAGATTTGTGAAATAAAATAATTTATTACTTTTTCCTAGAAACTAGTTTAAAAAAGATTTCTTATTATAGAAAGTATATAATATTTTATATGTGAGATCATGTGAAAAAAGATAAATAAAATTATATGTATAAAGAAAATAATTATATATAATATTACATATATACTTTATAAATCTATATTCGACAGAGAAGGTGACAGAATTTATGTCACCGTGCAGGAGAAAGAAAATTTTTGTCTCGGATTTCAATAAATCCAAGACAGAGATGTGTTTCAGACATCAGGAAAGATTTTTGGTTCCGTTTCTGTCTGTCGGTCTGTCACTCAATTTTTGCGAACCAACATATCTTTAAAACTACTGGTCCGATTTTAATGAAATGTGGATGGTAGGTGATAATTAGCTCATTGCTGACCTTATTTTAGTATTTATTCTGCTAAATTGATACTTTAATATGAAAAATGAAAATAATTTTGATAGATTTATCAAACGTGGGGAAAATTAAATACATTTAAAAAAAAATAGGTTCTAAAACTATAAAATCATTAAAGTTCACACGATAGAACGTGAGGTAGCTACTCGCCACACAAATTGCACTAACTTACTAACGAATTGCACTAACTTTACAATGTGCCACACTAATTGCACTAACTTACTAACGAATTGCACTAACTTTACAATGCGCCACACTAATTGCACTAACTTACTAACGAATTGCACTAACTTTACAATGTGCCACACTAATTGCACTAACTTACTAACGAATTGCACTAACTTTACAATGCGCCACACTAATTGCACTAACTTACTAACGAATTGCACTAACTTTACAATGTGCCACACTAATTGGCAGACTATTTTAAAGTTCTTTACTCTAATATTGTTCGTTTTATTATTAAAATGATGAATATAAGTAATATAATTCAATTATTATAGAAAATTTTAATGATTAAAGTTCAATGGAGTTGACTCTACAGACCCTAGTAGTTTTTTATTTTATTCGTGACTTTTCTGAAATCTAGGTCCAAGCATCATTTATATTTTATTTAATCCTACATTATTTTTATTTTAAATATAAAATTAATTCTCTTTAATTACATATTCATGTGTCCGCAATAAGTTCTTATTTTATTTAAATAATTTATCTTTGTCATATGTATACAGAAGAAACAGGTCAAGTGTGTGCTAGTCAGCACACAGCGAGGGTCCGTAGGCCACAGTATATAGTGTTTAACTGTAAAGTGTATAAACAGTGTTTTTTTTTAAATTCTAAAAAGCTTACTTTGAACCATTCTAAGGGTCTGATATTCTCAAAACACTCTGATAAAGTATTTTTTTGCCACTGAACCGGACTACAACCATATAAATACATCGAAAAGACCATAATTATAAAAAAAACGTATTTTGTCAATAAAAAATAAAATAATATTTTTTTCGTAATTTCCAAAAAGTGGTATCTTTACTTTTGGTCGAAGAATGTTCAGTTTTTTTTTCAGATTTTTTGCACTACACATAAGCGAGATAGAGGGGGGGGGGGACACGTTTCACACCCACTTCAAACTTGCCTACGCTCGCCCTATCAAAGTTATATCCAAAGAATTATATATTTTTGTAATCAGCTCGACGTACCCTTTCATATGATACCCCTCACGGTGTCGAAAAAAAATGTTAACCCTTAAGTTTTTTTACCCTAATTTTTTTGAAAAATCTTTTTTTTTAAGTCGCTATATTTTTCAAATATGTGGGTAGGTACAAGACACATACATGCCAAATTTAAAAGTAATCGGACGAATGGTGTAGCCGTGAGAGCACGCGAGAGGACGGACGGACAGACACACGCAGGAAAATATAAGGGTCCTTGGTTTTGCCTTCGGACCCTAATAAGTATAAACAGATAGTATTTCTAATATGCGCGTTCTGGGAAAGTGCGACTATTCAATTTTGATACATTTACACATTTTGAAGTCCTCTGAGTGCAATAAAGTGATTTATTTTTTAAAAAATCTGTCTTGGAGTTTAAACTAATTTGCTGATTCCGATGAAATGTGGTGGAAAATGTTCTATTCATCAATGCTCAGGCCAATTTCGAGGGACAGCGGTATCCCGTCATGTGTTCTCGAAAACGGTTCCGATGATTTTGATTGAAATATTCTGACATGTAGTCCATTTAAATAAGATTGTAACAATATTAGTCGTATTCCCGGGAAAAATCTAGTTTTTGAGAGAATAGCTTTAAACGTGGATGGTGAGAAGTCGGGTTTGATTTACCGATGTGAAGGAGGCATTTTGAGAATGGACTCACTGGACCAAGTTATTATGTATGCGGTAAGTTGTTACAGGTATTAGGGTAAGTTGTTACATGTATTGTGGTAAGTTGTAACAGGTATATATTGGTTAAGGAATTTCAGTGTTGAGAGTTGTTAAAAATTATTTATGGACGTTCCAAATGTCTTGAATTTATCAGGTACCTAATTCGAACACCTTTATATGCATTTTAGATTCATGTAATATGATTTCAAGAACTACAATTACAATAGATTGCTTGGGTAATAATAATTAAAACAACATTAAGTTCAACAATTTGTTTCATTAGGTACTTAGTAGGAACAATGGGTAAGTACACATAAAGAAAGTAAAATATCGATCCGAGAAAACTGAGACAAACTTTCTCATATATACGCGTTCATAATTACTTAGCCCAGTGTTTTCCACTTATTAGTTCGAGTTTTCGTAGGTAAAATTAGACACTTAATTATTATTAAACATTTTATCAAAATGTATCATAAAAATAACTTCTCCACCGTCGAATCGAACCCGGCCTCTATCCGTCCGCTTTTAATGTTCTTTTCTCAGGAACTAAATTTTCTCCAGAAATGGACTACATTTACCATTTTTTTAAATTAATTTATTATTTTAAATTTATTGAAATGAAACGAAATAATCCACTTACTTCAACATATTTATGTTTTAAAGAACCTGTTGCTGAGGATTGAAAAAATCGTAAATAGAAATATTCATATATTTTTATTGTGGGTCGTTGAAGGGTAATGATTAATTCAGACGCAGAGCATCATGCTTCAGAAATATGGCTATATTTCGCCCCTCTCCGGGGCATATTCATGCCTAAAAACATCGAAAAACTAAGTTATTTACCATGTATATAATAAATTCTAGTTTTATCACTAATATTAACTATCACAAAAATTTGAAAAGAGCACTTCTTACCTATCATAAGGAATTAAAATGTGTTATATAATGTAAATTGTATAAAGTTTATATAGACCACGTATGTGGTTTAGTCGGTTTTTCTCCCATCGTCATAACGGTTTTTCATTAATCATATATACACTTACTAACTAACATTAATTTTCCACGACAATAAAACAGTTAGCAATACGTGAACATAAAAATAACAATAAGGTAAAAACAAAATTTTGACTAGAATTGACATAAGGTAAACATAAAAGTAACCTTCTGTTTTATCAGAAGTCGTGAACTGAAAGGAACCTAGATAATAAGATTATTATATAAATTATTTTATTTTAAGTATATTTTGTTTAATTATATATTATATTAGATTAATTATATCTTAGTTCATATAAAAATTGTTTCGTTATTATTTATTGGTTTGGGTTAAAATTGAGGATTGATAAGAGTTATCCAAATGGCGGGAGATTTGATTTGAATCTACTATTTGAATTTTAGAATGGCTGAATAATATTTATTTATATCTTTAGCATCAGTTTTGTAGTTTACTGTATTTTCAGCCATGGCAATGTATGCAGCTTCTAGATACTTTCTTTTGGTTTCATTTTTTTCCCTGTCTAATATTTTAATGTTGAATTTATCTACTTGGTGGCCTTCATTAGCGGTATGATTGGCAATGGCTGTTTTCCCATTTTTTGCTTGGATGTCGTATAAATGCTGTTTTAATCGGCTATCTAACTGTTGCATCGTTTCTCCGATGTATACCTTATTACAGTCATTGCAATTTATTTTATATACTACGTTAGTTTTCTTTAAATGTTCAGTTTTATCTTTAAGGTTGTTGTGGTATTTATCTTTTATTTTGTTGACTGGTTTTAAGCCAAATTTTATTTGTTCACAATCAAAATCGTTAAAAGTTTTTTGTATGTTTTCGGTTAGGCCTTTTATATATGTTAAGGATTTATAAAATTTTATGCTATTAGTTTTTTCTGTTTTATTGGTTTTATTTAAAGCAGTATGCCAGATGATGCTCATGATGCTCTGCGTCTGAATTAATCATTACCCTTCAACGACCCACAATAAAAATATATGAAGATTAATAGAAGGGACAAACTAAAATACTCTGTAAATAGAAATAGTTTTAAAAGGCTCTACACACGACCCGACACGACCACCCGACACGACCAAACTCCCCGACAACGCTTGTCGGGGCCGCCTCTACGCACGACCCGACACGACCAAACTCCTCTCTTTATGGAGAATTTGGTCGTGTCGGGTTGAGGAGTCGGCCGACAGCGGTACACACGAACTGACCAAACAGGAATCGAGGGGAATCGCGGGTGGGGAGCTCCCGACGGTCGGTCGTCTCGTACGACCAACCACCCGACCGTCGGGTCCGGCAGTTTTAGTCCGCCGACAAGCCTAAACACGCTCCAACTGTCGGGGCCTTTAAAGCTATAAACGTTTTTAGGAATAATCGATTTTACAACTAGTGATTACGATTTTGAAAAAATACACTTTTTATACCATCACAAAAAAAAAAATAATAGAAAATAACACTTTCAGTTTCATAAATTGGAAAAGTATGGGATGCAGAAACAATACAAATAAACAAGGTTTAAAGTCGAACTATTCAATTAAAACTTTTTTAAAAATGTCCTTTTCCAAACATCGGGTAAAATGAACAGTAATCTAAAAAGAAAAATGTTAAAAAAGAATAAAAAAAAAACTAATTTTGGAATAGGAAAAAGAAAAATATAATCAAATTCAGCCATGATTCCTTTTTTTTTCAAACCAAAAAAATGAAGAATTTACACGGTTGCAGAATAGAATTTCGATATATTCTAGTAAAGAAAATACATACGTACAGTCTGGTCGGTTGTTTTATGGATTTATGTTGTTCCGTATGTTAGTGACATGCCAACCAACGTGGACATTGCTGAAAGCGAAACCATCTGGAACCTTAGTTTTTTTCATCATGATTTTCATCCTTTTTTTCCAGTGAATTTCGGATGTACAATTCCTTTCCCTGTCTGTTTCAGAGGGCTAATTTTTCCCCTATTTTTTTTAAGCTGACTCTATTGAATTTATTTTTTGTTTGTTTATTAACTGTGGTTTTAAAGATGCATTTTTATTTGACAACATTTCACTATCAGGAAACACTTACATTTGAAAAATACGAATTCCGTGGCGTAACGGCCCTTGAAAGGCCTAGGCCTGATATGGGGTTAGCAAATCGTTACATCAGCCGTATTAACCTTGCAATTGGCGTACTTAACCAATTAGACGCTACTGCACCCTTGTAGCTAACCATTTATATGGCGATGATGGATGAACACCGACAATAAAATCAAATGGTTAATATTAAAGATTGAACAACCACATTAATGAGTAAACTTTATTTATTTATTTTTTTTTTTTTAAATTACTAAACTTTTAAATAAATGTTCTAATAATTTAAAGAATAAAAATCATAAAAATAAGATGATTCCTATTGTAGATATAAGTATTAATAAATCTATGTTTGTGCACATGTAGAAGAGGCACAAATGAGGAGAACTTTAAAACATACATGGGACCAACAATGGGCTAATTATGACCTACCATTTAAATTTCTACATGATGGCTCGCAAAAATTTAGTGACAGACGAGACCGACAGACCGGCAGGCAGACAAGGAACCAAATATGTTTCCTAATGTCTGAAATGGATTTCTGTCTTGGAATTTTTGAAATCGAAGACAAAAAATTATTGTTCTCTAGAACGATCACATAGCTTCCATTACCGTCGGTAAGCTCGGAAGCAAAAAATCATATAGTTTTGATAATTTGTATATATCCATGGGGTGCTTATACTACTCAGTAGGGGGGGGGGGATGAGCTCGCGCCGCCATATTGGTTTTTACTTTTATAAACGACACTGCTCTTTTATTTTGATTGCTTCATTTGGTCATTTTCTAAATGAGCCGTAAAACATCAGTATCATGTCTGTTATGTGTAGTCACATAACAGTTACGTGGGTGATGGACAGGAAGAGAACTCAGATGAAAAGAAAAATAAATTCCAGACCCCCTTCCAAAAAATATCTACCCTACATCTACCATAATATCTACATTGCGGCCAAACTGTTTTATGACTCATTCAGAAACTGGCAAGTGTTAAGCAAACAAGAAAAAATAAAAGAGGAGTATTGCTCATGAAAGTTGGTGTGAAGAGAAGTGATGGATTAATGAAAGAGCAGACTTGACCACAATGTAGATATCGATACTTTGATTAGATGACTCTTTTGGGAGGGAGAAAAATTAAACTTGGCCATTTTTTCACGGTTAGGTTTTTGCAGAGGATATCATTCCTTTTTGCTGGCACCAGCATCTTGGGCGTCGTCTTGTTTTTTACGAGACACAAGAGGGAGCAAGGCCACTATATTTTCCCCATTTATAAATTAAACCAACCAAGAGTACCTAACACGGCTATATAGAGGATATAATATAAAGTATTATATAGTAGTAGTAGATTATATATTTAATTACAACAAAAACAAATACATTTCTTTAAATGTTATAATATATGCTGATTAAATTATTATATTGTATAATACAATAATAATATTGTGTGATTAATAAAATCTTCATTTATCTTTTATTATTATTCAATCTTAATCTCTAGCCATAATTACCTAATTTACTTACAAACAAACAATACAAAAAAATAAGTGATATACAAACAAAAAAACAAAAAAAAAAAAAAACTTAAGCAATTTTTATAAATTTTACGATGTTGGTAGTATTCATACTACAGAAAGATTAAATTTTAATTTAAATCAAATTATAATTATTATTAACTACGGGAAACAGACAAAGAAAAATATACTCCAGCGCCGGGATTTGAACCACGGGCCTCTATATTTCCAGTATAGCGCTCTACCAACTAAGCTACGCAGGAGAATGAGTTTCTCTGACGTTAATGATACCTTGTCCCGAATTTAAGCTTTCAATTTTCCACATAAGACTTAGAAGTCAACATTAATGACATAGAACTAGACCGAGAAATAACGCTTATAATTATAAAGTACCCAATTAGTACCTGTACCTAGTACAATCAATTAGAAATTCATATTTTACGATGTTGGTAGTATTCATACTACATATAGAGGCCCGTGGTTCAAATCCCGGCGCTGGAGTGTATTTTTCTCTGTCTGTTTCCCGTAGTTAATAGCAATTTTTATATGAATAGGTCTGGTTGATAAAGACTGTTATTTAGTAATTTTAATTAATGTGTAGCCAATTTTTTAAATAAAAGTTCAGTATAAAACAATAACTTATTCAATAATAAATGTATTTTATGATTTTGGTAGTATTCATACTACGGAAAGATTAAATTTTAATTTAAATCAAATTATAATTATTAACAACTACGGGAAACAACCAGAGAAAAATACACTCCAGCGCTGGTGTGTATTTTTCTCTGGTTGTTTCCCGTAGTTGTTAATAATTATAATTTGATTTAAAAAAAAAAATAAAAAAAAATAATAATAATAATAAATGTATTAAATTAAAAAAATGAAATATTCTAAAAAATAAAGCTTACAATAAAAATGCATTGGTGAGATATTTTTAGCTCTCTATTGGATATCCAAAACACGAAAGAAACACGATGCCAAGGCCATACCTGATGGCAGAAGATGTCGAGGAAGGAGAAAAAAATTTCAAAAGCTCATCTTTACATGAAGCAGAGATATGAGGGTGAGAAAAACCGGGTGAATTGGATCAAGTAAAGATATACACTGCATGCTTACTAAAACTTTGCAGTACACTGCCGTGCGCACAGTTCTTAGTCTTAATGTTGCTTTATTTTTTTCGAATTGGAGATTTGGCAGAGACTTAGAGTTGAAACTAAAGTTAGAAACAAGTTTAAGTCTATTGTTTGTTTAAAGGATTTTCATGGAGATTAAAAAAAGGAAAAAAAAGAAGTTAGAAACTCGTACTTAACTTCAGTTAGTTTTCACAGCGTTCTTTTATTCTTCTGTTTTCTACAAAGTATAAATTGAACAAGATTTTATTTAGTTGAGCAAGATTTATTTAGTAATCGAGAAAGCTATGTGCCACATTAATTGGCAGACTATTTTTTATATATACAATTAAGATTGTAAATCAAATTTGCTGATTTGAAAATGAAGGAACTTTAATAAGCATCAAAAGTCTAAACACTTTCTAAAATTATGTATTTGTTTGTCCTTTCTAAAGCAGGGTTAATTTTAGAATCGATAAAAAAATTGTTAACTGCAAACTGTGTTATTTCATTCAGAATATGGATTATATAATACATATTATATATGTACATAATATGTATTGTATATTTGTGTGATAAATTCAATGCTTGAAGAGTTCTTTAGTCTAAAAAATACGTGGGTGGATAACAGAAAAGCGCTTGAATACTCGTATGTATGGAACCAGGCAAGTGAATTATAACAGTTCACTTAAATTCTTATCGAATCATCCATCTACCACAAACATTCTTTTGTTTCCTTCTCCACTGTAAAGTATTTCTCTTCTTTCGTGTCTTTCTCTTTCTTCAAGCCCTGAACAAAACAAGACTATATCATTACACGACACATCTCTAATTACTAGAGAAGTCATTAGAGTGATACACGTTTTCCCTTTCTAGGAATTAAACCATGTTGGTAAACAACATTAGGTAAGATGGTGTTTTGATAGTAGTTTTAAGTTAGTGCGTTATCTCTAGTGAAGAACAGACTGCTCAGCTTTCTTCTTCTTTCCATTAAACTGGATAAAGACTTCCAACTCCCCTCCACCAAACTCTAATTTGTTTAGTATACTCACTTACTTAGGCAGATCATCTTCTATCTTGGGGTTGGGGTTGAGGTAGACCAAAATTTTCCTCTCCTTGCTCGTAGATAAAGGGCGGGCACGTTGTAGGGATATTCCTCTTTGAGCAAGGGTTGATGTGATATTGTCCATCCATGCTGTCATTTTTCTCACTGTCATGGGAGTTGAAAGGTGTAGACTGCGTCCACGTTACGAGCTGTATATCCAACCTCGTCTCTCCTAGTCTTGCTTCCAACCATCTAAAGTCTAAAGGAAATGCATTTCTGTGGCTTTAATACAGCTCAGGTTCTTCTATGTCAATGCCTGCGATTTGCAACCATACGTTACAGTCAGAGCCAAATGAGTTCTACTAGTGTAGTGCATTGACAGCGCGGGCAAGTCGAAAATATAGAGTGGGGAGCTAATGACAGCTCAAAATTTTAAGATCCTGTGTTCTCATTGGTTCCCCACTCCATTTGTTTTTCTTTCCAGCTCCACAAACGCACTGATACTTTCTTCTGCTATGCTGATAACCCTCTGTTCATGGAATGGAAAAATCTGTCTTTATTTAGTCTGCTATTCTTGCCTCTAGATTTCCCTCACAATGTGTTTAACTATAATTACTATTATTTACTCTTTTATGCCCACTTATGGTAAAAACATTCTTATTGTTCTCTGAGAGGTTGAGAACTCATGTAAAAACGAGTGTTATTTCACAGTCCCGTAGTTCCTTAAAACCATTTTAAATATTGATACTAATTTACGTTATCCCTTAACATACAAAACTGGTTTCCAGCTCTTTAATTTGTTATTTAATGTTCACTGATTATTACTACCGTTGTAAAGTAATCTATATTAATGAAGTGAACTCGAAGGTATACAGTATTATAGGACGTTCGATTAATACATTAGTTTGAATTATCTCATTTAACTGAAATTCAAACCAAATATACATAATATATAGGTGATTGGATAAGTGGCTTGAGGGGAAGGCGAGTGTTTTAACCACTTTCTATCTACTGGGTGTTATCATATTTTATTTTTAGTCTCTTGTATGGTATAATGACTGACTATCTACATTTCTAGGTACATGGTTAATGTAAATAACGACCCGACTGGTAGTTGTCACCTCTACAGTAAGTATAAACTATCTTTATGTACTCCTAAATTATCACAAGTGTAAATATACCCTAATAATTTTAACGATTTTTCATTTTTCTGCTATCAGAACCTCATTTACAGCAATCGCATCTTCTCCCTTTAGTAACACGTGCACCTTTATGTACTTTCTATTTTGACCACATTCATCCTATCACCTCGGCTTTTCATTTTTTGAATCAACTATTGAGTCCAAAATTTGTTCCAAAATTCAGATTAGGCTCTTCTCTGATGTGAGCATTTTCTCGCTAATGATCTCATTAAATTGTTGAGTAAAGAATAATAGGAAGGAATATGCTCCACGGAGTGAAGCTCTCGGGTTAGTCAAGAGGAGGAAATAATTATCATTAAATTACCTGCACATGATTATCGCTCTGCCTTCACCCAAACTCATAATCCTTAATCTTTTCTACCCCTTTCTTGCATTATTATCAGATACCTCTATCTTATCTTCTTCTCTATGTCATTATTTCTTGCAACCTAATCCTCAATCTATTACTCTGCTTCCTGGTATTATCAGTGACTTCTACTTCTTCCACAACTCATCATGTTTTATTTGTTTATTTTGTCACCATAGTAACCTGCTCTATCCCACTATTCTTTATCTCCCTATCACGTTTTCATAATTGTTAACCTACTCCTAGTCGTGTTCCTCCTCTTCTGTCACTATCACGAAGAACAAAATCTTCAATGTACCACATCTTATTAGTATTATCACTGACCTCCCCCTTTCCATTTATCTCTCCATCATATTTTTATCTTGATATACTAAACGTAGATCTCCTTCTCTTTTCTTGCCATTATTATCAGCAACCTAATCTTTAATCTGATCCTCTTCTACCAAATATTTGGTTTGTTCCAACCAAGCTGTGTACCGTCCACGGTATTGTCGGTCATGCGCAATGGATAAAAGCAGTTACAACTCGATTTGTGATAGTGTTTCATACCATCCTCTAAACTGTACCCAACGATCCTCTAAAAATACAAAATACTGGTTTGTGTGACATACGCAGTTATGTTAATCTTCACACTTTATCAAAAGGAAAGATTTCTATCTGCTAGGTTTTGCCTTAATGTTTTTAACACAGTGTCAATTAGAGTCACAAACCCGTTCCAACCTGACATGATTATATTACAGTACAATGTTAGTGCATGTGTATAAAACCTGTCCAAAACGATTCCCTAACGATCCGTGGAGCGATGCAAAGGATGGTAGAAATTGGTGGGTTGGAAAGAATCTATTACCATCATAGACATGCACTTGTATGTACCTAAAAGGGACCATGGGTAATCATATTTTTACTTTAGTAAGTTAGTCTTAGCTTAGTCCTTATTTTTCTGATTGGCTGCGGCAATTTATGTTTCCCCAGAAGAATGTGCCTTTACTCATATTATTTTTCTCCAGAAGAGTGTACCTTTACTCATTTTATCTTTTCCCAGAAGAGTGTACCTTTTCTCATTTTATCTTTCTCCAGAAGATTGCACCTTTACTCATTTTATCTTTCCCCAGAAGAATGTGCCTTTACTTATATTATCTTTCTCCAGAAGAGTGTGCCTTTACCCATTTCATCTGTTCCCAGAAGAGTGTGCCTTTACGCATTTTATTTTTTCTACTTATTCACCATTAGCATACTACCCTGGAAAATCAATTATTTAAATATTAATAACTCGGATAGCATTTTATGTTTGTTTCTAGAACTAAACCTCATTCTATAAAACGAGAAACAAGAGCATTTCGGAAAACTGTCATTTTTAATATTTTATGAAATTATATTTTCACTTTCACTGCCCCTCTCTTGCTCTGTAAGCTCAAACTCTCACAATGAATAAATACACTTTTTTTGTGTACACACAGTAGCCTACTTTCCCCGCTAGTTTTTCTTTCCGAGAAATCCCTCGTAAAAACGAAGTTTGGGATTATTGTCAAGACTGGAGACAATTGTTGCTTTTATCCATTATTTATTAACACTCCGGCTGACTGCTCCTTGTCAAACAGCATATCTCCATCTGCTTCTTTTGTCTCCTCTTCACTTTAAAATTAATGAAATAAAAACCCTTACTAATTAGTGACAATTTTATGAAATTATTTTTACTTTAATATTAATTTTAAAATTTTATTTATTCCAACAATTTTTAATTATTAAAATTTTAAAAATAGAGCTTTCACTTATACCAACACTTTATTAGAACTAAAATTTAAAATATAGAGAGAATATCTTAGGGGGAAGTTTATATAATTTCATATATAAGTTTTTATCTTAATATAAGTTTATATTCTGGTCAAGGTCCCTCACAATCTTCAATATCTAACATTTAACTCTTTAAAATATAACTCGTCGTCTGGTCAAGGTCCCTCACAATCTTTAATTTCTAACATTTAACTCGTTAACATATAACTCGTCTTCTGGTCAAGGTCCCTCGCAATCTTTAATTTCTAACATTTAACTCGTTAACATATAACTTGTCTTCTGGTCAAGGTCCCTCACAATCTTCAATTTCTAACATTTAACTTGTCTTCTGGTCAAGGTCCCTCACAATCTTCAATTTCTAACATTTAACTCGTCTTCTGGTCAAGGTCCCTCACAATCTTTCATTTCTAACATTTAACTCGTTAACATATAACTTGTCTTCTGGTCAAGGTCTCTTACAATCTTCAATTTCTAACATTTAACTCGTTAACATATAACTCGTCTTCTGGTCAAGGTCCCTCAGAATCTTCAATATCTAACGTTTAACTTGTTAACCTCTAACTCGTCTTCTGGTCAAGGTCCCTCGCAATCTTTAATTTCTAACATTTAACTCGTTAACATATAACTTGTCTTCTGGTCAAGGTCCCTCACAATCTTCAATTTCTAACATTTAACTCGTCTTCTGGTCAAGGTCCCTCACAATCTTTAATTTCTAACATTTAACTCGTTAACATATAACTTGTCTTCTGGTCAAGGTCTCTTACAATCTTCAATTTATAACATTTAACTCGTTAACATATAACTCGTCTTCTAGTCAAGGTCCCTCAGAATCTTCAATATCTAACGTTTAACTTGTTAACCTCTAACTCCTCTTCTGGTCAAGGTCTCTCACAATCTTCAATATCTTACCTTTAACTCGTTAACATATAACTTGTCTTCTGGTCAAGGTCCCTCACAATCTTCAATTTCTAACATTTAACTCGTCTTCTGGTCAAGGTCCCTCACAATCTTTAATTTCTAACATTTAACTCGTTAACATATAACTTGTCTTCTGGTCAAGGTCTCTTACAATCTTCAATTTATAACATTTAACTCGTTAACATATAACTTGTCTTCTGGTCAAGGTTCCTCACAATATTCAATTTCTAACATTTAACTCGTCTTCTGGTCAAGGTCCCTCGCAATCTTTAATTTCTAACATTTAACTCGTTAACATATAACTTGTCTTCTGGTCAAGGTCCCTCACAATCTTCAATTTCTAACATTTAACTCGTCTTCTGGTCAAGGTCCCTCACAATCTTTCATTTCTAACATTTAACTCGTTAACATATAACTTGTCTTCTGGTCAAGGTCTCTTACAATCTTCAATTTCTAACATTTAACTCGTTAACATATAACTCGTCTTCTGGTCAAGGTCCCTCAGAATCTTCAATATCTAACGTTTAACTTGTTAACCTCTAACTCGTCTTCTGGTCAAGGTCCCTCGCAATCTTTAATTTCTAACATTTAACTCGTTAACATATAACTTGTCTTCTGGTCAAGGTCCCTCACAATCTTCAATTTCTAACATTTAACTCGTCTTCTGGTCAAGGTCCCTCACAATCTTTAATTTCTAACATTTAACTCGTTAACATATAACTTGTCTTCTGGTCAAGGTCTCTTACAATCTTCAATTTATAACATTTAACTCGTTAACATATAACTCGTCTTCTGGTCAAGGTCCCTCAGAATCTTCAATATCTAACGTTTAACTTGTTAACCTCTAACTCCTCTTCTGGTCAAGGTCTCTCACAATCTTCAATATCTTACCTTTAACTCGTTAACATATAACTCGCCTTCTGGTCAAGGTCCCTCTCAAGTTTCAATATCTAACATTTAACTCGTAAGCGTATATAACTCGTTAAACAAAGATCATGAAACACCTATTTTATTACTTATTCGAGTAAACAATATGATTGTTTTCAATGTAGTGAAAAAAAGAAAAAAAAAAATATTTTTATGAGTATAAGAAAACTTGCTTTCCGTTTTATTTTATATTTACCAAGTTTAAATCTTTACTCCAGTTGTTTAGGTATAAGAACATCTAAAACTTAAGTTTTAAAAAACATGTAAAGGTGAAAAGGAGAGATAAGAAAGATTAGCTGTAAAGAAGAAAGAATGATTCTTTGTTGATGGTAAGGTTAAAGAAGTAGATCTAGGTTTAAGTAGACTCAAGGGGGTAGTTACTACCATAAAACAGCTACTTTGTGAAAACAGTCTACTTCAACCCGTATTACTTACATTTATGTAAGAGAAAAATCTACAGTAGACTAATGTTCAACAAAGCTTAATGTTGTAAATAAATTATATACTTTTAATCTTTTAAACTCACTAAAAACGTGATTCGTGGGATAATTTTGTTTTAAAATTATGGTTTAGTGGACACATGATGACAAGTATATTAAGTATATAATGCAAATTAACTAAATTAAATCTTTTGTGCAACAGCCCGTGGAATTACTTACATTTATGCAAGGAAAAAATCTACATTTGACTAATGTTCAACTTCACTGCATGTGTTTACTCCTGGGATCATTTTGTTTAGAAAATTATGGTTTAGTGGACACATGATGACAAGTATATTAAGTATATTATGCAAATTAACTAAATTAAATCTTTTGTGCAAGAGCCCGTGGAATTACTTACATTTATGCAAGGAAAAAATCTACATTTGACTAATGTTCAACTTCGCTGCATGTGTTTACTCCTGGGATCATTTTGTTTAGAAAATTATGGTTTAGTGGACACATGGTGACAAGTATATTAAGTATACAATGCACATTAACTAAATTAATTCTTTAGTGCATCAGCCAATGGTGGGTCTAGATAGTCTAGGAAATTAGACAAAAAAAGGATTAATTTCGGGGAAAATCAGGGAAAGCTGGATTTTGTTCCTTGATAGTGAGGTTCTAAACAAAATGTCAAAAGTCCCCACTGATTCGAGTTCTCCTACAAAACCTACGCGAAAAAAAAAATCAAAAAATTGCTTGCATACGAGTCTGCAAGACAGTGAGACATTTTAATGTAACGCTTATGGTGTCGTTTTTGGTAACGCTTTTCGAGTTTATGTGCCTATGTAAAGACATGAAAATGTCAAAAAAAACTTTAACTTTTTAAGGCATGGCCCGACTGAGGCTTACTCTTACTCAATACAAGATATTACATACATAAGAGGGGAGAAGAGTGAGTCCAAGGTGGGGGAACAAGACGCGAAGGGAACCAACCTGCCCAAGGCCAAGCTAACATGCCTATAGAGACGGTAAAAACTCGAGATTAAACAAGACTAGACTATGCAAGTATGAAGTACCTCCTGCAACGGCCTAGTTCCCTGCTAGCAGTGGAACTCATTTCGACTTTCTTCGGCCCTACGAAGCGCGGTAGGGGAAGGCACTGCAGCTGGAGACTGGATTACAGACCTCCTATACTTTTCTAACTCCCTGTTATACTTTTCTGATTTTTTAAGCTAAAAGTAACGTAACGTTTTTGACTTATGTTCCATAGCCTAAACATGAAAATTTCAAAAAACATTCCGGTTTCGTCTCTGGCTCCAAACCCTTCGTCCAGTTGTCTGCTGGCACTATGACCACTCTGCTTTTACTCCACTGTTTAATCCTCGCGCTTGTTTTCGGAGTCATTTGTACTATTTTAATGTACGTAGATTAGATTATTAGTTAATATTTTTTTAGCTAAGCTTGTAAATTGTAACCAACTGTTTTGTTACTACTCGTACTCGTGCTAATTGGACACCTAGTAAAAAAGGTTTCAGAATAGACAATCACACACTGATTTCACTTTGCGTAAAGCAAACACATTTACGCAGTCTATAAAAAGTCACTTCAACACAGGATTTACATAGTGCATTTTATAATTCTTTCGGCTTTATTTTTAACGTTGATCAGTTAAAACCAACAATCACAACTAGGCATTTATTACTGCCGGGATGCTTGCTCGGCGTTGCAAATGAAAAGTAAAACATTAAGCGACTTTAGACTGATTAATTGGCCGGTGAAATAGAGTGAATGCCACACAAGTTGAGCTGTGGGAAATTAATTTATAATAGATATATGACATAATTTATTATTGTTCAATACACCTCATTAAATACAATATACTGCTTCACTGATAAGAAGGTAATTTATGTTGATAAGAACTATTTGCTCACTTGTATACTGTACTTTCTACTTCAGAATTATATAATGCTATAACATTAAGGAAGGCTTTTTATAACGGTTAATTTATGGCTTGAAAAAAAAAGAAAACTGTATTCATATATTTTTTTAAGAGGGTAGGAAAAAGCTATAGAATATATTATTTAAGCGCAGAACTCTTTTAAAAGTAAATATATCACACTTATATTCAGTATATTTGAACCAGGTGTTATAAATGAAATTGTATCAGCTGATCTCATCTCGTCTGGCAACACTGCTTTTTTCCAAACATAAAAACCAACCTCTGAAATAAAACTTAACCTAGATCTACTAAAGAGAGAAAATGACGAGGGGGGAGGTAGAGAAAAAAACTTTATTAATTTAATATGTGGGCCAGAAAGTTTTTTTTATTATAATAAAAAGTAATTTTGGGGGCGCACCTGGAGCACGTTAGGTTGGGAAATTACCTCTGAAACTTTACCTACAGTTTAGAGATCAACGCTTTTTATTAGCTTATTGAGTTTCTTTCCACAGAAACGAGTAATAAAATTTTTTCTACTTATCTTGTAATATTATTTACCTTTTATTTATTTATTTCTTTAAAGTATTAATATAGTAGATGAGAATATAAATTAAGTACCTATAATCTTAATTAAGTACTAAATAAATTAAGCACTTAATTATGTGAGATGTTAAACAAATTAGGAATAATTAAATTCACTCTTTAACAGATAAAATTTAAGGATTAATTAATATCATGGCTTTTAATATATAATTTTATGGATGTGGCAAGTTGTTGTTTTATCTATTTTTTTTACACAATTAATTTTTTTTTTTGTAAATTGATCAAAATTACATTTTTCGATACTTTATCATTTCATACATTCCGAAAAACGAATCCGGCCTTAACTTTATTTGTGTGTATTTTTTACTTAACTTTATTTATTTTTTCGCAGAGGGGAGCGCAAACATGTTGCGCGTGTTTTAGGCTTAGTTTCATCGAAAAATATTGAGTATAACCAAAGTTATTATTAATTTTATTAAAAAAAAAAAACTCTTTTCATAACATTGTTGGTTATTGAATTTTACATCAAAACAATAATAACGCATATCTCTCACAGTTTTTAAGCTAGAAGTTTGAAACTTGTACAAATATCAGTCCTTAATGTAGTTGTGCCGCCCGGAAAATCATAAATTTGTGATGTCAAACCCAGTTTTGCTGGGTGCCAGTAAAACATTTTAAAAATTCGTAAAAAAATTTAAACATTTTCAGATTGCGCTGAAATTTACCTTTTTAGAAGATAAATAATTTCCGCTGAATTGCAAATTGATATCTTCCATCATTTTGGAAATATCTAATTTTGAACTTAGAAACTTTAACGTTAAATAATTTCACCGATTGAGGTGAAATTCGCACCTCTGGAAGATAAAGAAGTTCCCTATATTTCAACTAAATGTCTGCCACCATTGGGTATTATGTGGTAAGCAGAAGTTCAGAGACGGCCGCGGTTTTTTTAAAAACCCTTATATGAAAACTCTAGAGGTGCACATTAAGAATATTTGGTTTTTCATTGGTTATTTATCGTACCTAATAATAAAATAGAATAAAATAGAGGATTTTCAGAGTGTGATAAATAGCCTATAAATTGCGATTCACAGGGGAATGTTATTCTATTGGAATGGATAATGTATGATATATCGTTTTGATTCTTTTCTATGAAGGCTTTGGAAACGAAACTATTAGAGTGTTAAAGTTTATTGCTTGGTCTACTATAATAGAAAACCAGGCCACTGATTCCTTGCATGAGTCCCGGTGAAGAATAGTTTCCAATATATTTGACTCTACTCTCTCTCCCTTCTAGAATTTTACTGTTTATGAAAAATCAACTGAACAACTTGGCTCCTCCAGACATCCCTCTCGAAATTGAACAACAAGTGCCACCTGCCAGATGTCCTCTTCCACTCTATCCGACCACCGAGCTGGTGGTCGGATAGAGTAGTCCCTCTCGGCCGATCACCCCATGGCCGAGCTCGGAAGACTCCCTAGTCTAGGCGGTCTTCTCCCAACAGGATGGGACGTGATCATACCACCGCAGTCGCTGGATCCTTTTAAAGCTTGAAAGCTTTTCAAGTTTTATGCAATATATGTTTGCAAATTTCTCGTACCAAGCATTTCCTTTAAGAAAGATCCCGGTAATGAGTTAAAAATTTACAATATGGGTTTTACAATATCTCCGATTAGGTCTCCTCCGAAACATCTAGGTATAATATTAATATGCATTTATTGTATCAAACGCATTGTTGCAATCAGTATCATAAATAAACTACTTTTTCAATATTCTTAAATAAATCATTTGGTATGAGGTCAATGTTAATTAAATGTTAACAATTTATTTTACATTATTTCACCGTGAGTTGTTTTCAGTAATAATCGTGGCCAAAGTAAATTGAAACTGTTTCATGGATGAAACATTTAATAGTTGAATTTATATTATATATAGTGAGAGATTGCCTCATGATATATTACATGAATGTGCTAATGTAAATGGTCCGTTGGCTGTGAAGTGCTATGAGAATATCAGGAGACTAAATAAATCTTTTAGTAGGCACGTGACGACACATGAATCCAATGGCTTAGTTTTAATGAGTGTGCGTAATTCAAGTATATACATTTAGCCAGTTTGAATTTATAAACGCAATTTCGTGTCACCTCTTTCAGTATATGTTATTAATCTGCCTTTGTATGCTCTCCGCTTCAGTTTTGCTTTAACTATTGCATAGTAAAGAATAGCATAGTGGGATAGTGTTCCATCTGCTTTCGTCTGCATTTTTGTTCTATTTATCGCCTTATTATTATTTTTTTTTTAACTTTATCGCCTCTAGACGTTTGGTTGCCTTCCTAAGCGATTATCATTATCAATAGATTTAAAACCATTTTCAAACCGTGTAAACTCATAATACTAACTAGCTTCAAGAATGGGCACTGTGAGCTTGTATCAACGTTTTAGTGAACGTTTTTCCCACGTTGTACACAAAATGCCACACTAAAACGCCTGCAGTCGTTAATGTACTCATCTAGAACAAACCTTGAAACAACGCAGATTACCTCTATCTCAAAAAACAATAATAAAAGAATTAACAAACTGAAAAGTGGAGGTTATACGATAGGTTATACTTATATTAAACTGCCAATTCAAATAGTTCACGTGTATAATAAAAACAAGCGCTTCTCGAACAAGAGTAGTTTGTTTTTATTATACTAGTGATATTAACTCCACTTGAGCCACCGATTGTTTAATCGATGCAGTTACTTTTTATACAGACTTTTTGAATACAGCCAGCAATCCCTAAATTTATCTGAAAATCCATGGTGCAACAGCCCTTGGGGGGCTTAAACCTGCCAAAGGGATTATACAACTATATATGTAATAGATAAATGGGTTTGAAGTGTAGGTGTAGGCCCATAGGCCCATCAGCTGTAAAACATTCTGCAGCACTTCTTAATTTCTTTAGAGTGTTACTACGAGTACATTGTGTTTGTTTTAAAATATAAATGTATATAATTATTTATAAATTCCTTTGTCTAAATACCTATTAAGACAAAGGGATTTTTAGTCCAATGTTCAAGTACTTTGGGACTAAGGAACATCACACTTATATTTTTATAAAGGGAGTAACAGTCTGACGAAGAACATTCTGTACACCTTCTTTAGATTTTCACTCCCTTCTGTTTTTTTTATTTAGGGGAGTAATAGTCTAAAGAACTACCCTATTCTCTCTGATGTACGTCACTTTACTTTAGTAATTGTGTAGTGTAAGTGTATCATAGTATTTATATTTAAGTTTGTCTCAGTAGTGCCTCGATTTACTTCATTTTATTTTAATTTTATCCAGATGAAATCGGGGTGATATTGAGAAAAAGTTAAACAACAAAACGATTGTATGCTCATTCCTGTGAATGACGTCTGCGGATATGAATAGAACTTGGAATTAATTCTGAACTAATTCTCCAAAGTGAATTGAGTAAGAACTATGTACGAGAGTACGAGGTGATGTTTGGAATCTGCGTGTTTAAAGGGATGGTCTGATCTAGTCTGTGAAAGGCAGTTAATTTTATTAAAAAATTCCATAGTATGCTTCTCTTCCCATCTACTCCTATATTTTCTTGAGGCAGAAATGGCTTGGAATTCCTTACTTTACCTCCTCTCTCCTGGTCCAGATTGCTATGATTCTATTACTAGAGGCTCTTCAGCTTCACGAAGCCCCTCCTCAAGACTTTCTTTCTAAGCATCCTTAATTATAGAACTTGGGAACAAATTTACCTAAGTGCAGACTTTCATTAATATTTCTAATAGTGCCTTACTACTAAATGATTAGAAGAAACTATAGCGTAAATAATATTGTAATAGTTGTTTTATCTCGGTTCAGATATTAATTTAGACTTTTTATTAATGATCAATGCAAATTTTAATAACCAAGAATGTTCGAACTATGAACCATGCGGTTAAAAGTTGGTTTCGAGATAATTTTAAACACAATATGGATTAAAATAACAGGATAAGAGTTCTTCCCAGGATACTGAAGGCAAAGGAAGCCATGTGATCGTTCTGAAGAAAGAACATTTCTTTTTTCTTTATGTCTCCGATTTAAAAAATTCCAAGGCAGTAATCCGTTTTAGACATCAGGGAACATTTTTGATTCTATGTCTGTCTGTCATTCAATTTTTGCGAACCAAAACATAAAAACGACTCCTCCTATTTTAATAAAATTTGGATGGTAGATCATAAATTATGACTCATAATTAGCCCATTGTTGGTCCCATATAAGTTTCTACATTCTGTGTCCATTTGTTTCTCTTACACATGCGCAAAAACAAAAAAATATTTACACCCAATACCTTCAAAAGTGCTAATCTATTTTTTTTTTTTTTTTTTTTTTTTTTTTTTTTTTTTTTTTTTTTTTTTATTATGAAATTTGGATGATTAGTCGAAAGTAGCCCGCAGATAGTCCCAGTTTAATTTCAACAGTCTGAGTACTTTAAATTTTGATAAATTTATACTTTAATTCTTGTAAAATATCAAATACATTTTGACAGATTTAAAATACGGGCTAAAATGTAATGGTCTTTACCATTACACTGACGATGACTGAATAAGTCGAAACCGGTATGTAAGTCAAAATATATTTATGGTTTGACAATAAAATTATTGAACAAGTAAAAGTGTTTTCTTTTCTTATCAACCTTCACTATGAGTAAATACCATAAAATCTCAATCAATACTACTATCTTCAATAAAATGTATAGGTTGTAAAAGGATAAAATCATTAAAATATACGAAATAAGACGAGAGGGAGCTATGTGCCACACTAATTGGCGAATATTTTTTCAACGCTCTCATTTCCTTTATCATCCACTTTTATAAAGACCATAGTTTCTTCCATTTCATTCTCTTCCATTCTAGTGGTAATCTATGTTTTTTCAGAAAACATACAACAAAGGACCAAGGTGTAATCCTTTGTAGGTTGATAATGTATCCTTCTATTAACATAATGGAAATGTAAATTTGCTACTTTGTGTAGACAGCGGGGTTTCAAGGTGTAACTTGTTTCTTCTTAATTAAACCTGACTATGGCAATATTCAAATTGAAGTAACAGACAACTAACTAATTGGTTAGCTCTTATGAAAGTTATCTTAGCCTACTCACTGATACAACTGACAAGAAATCTAATCATTCCTTTAGATTACTAATTACTTTAGAGGTATAACATAGTGCATACTACTAAGTACTGTTGTACCTCAATTCATCATTTAAGTATTCTTATCATCATGACAGTATTTTCCTTTCTTATTTTCAGAGCTTTTCTGACGAATAATGTCTCTACCACTGTATAGCGATGTTGGGTGAACACAAGGCATACTCATGCCTTGTGTTCACCCAACATCGGTCCGTGATTTAACCCAGATCTGGGATCATCCCTCCATGTTTGGGATGTTACTGGATTTACACTTTATGATGTCTTTTGAGTAAAAAAAGTGATTGTGAAAGAGTGTTAGCAGTTTGTTGTCTGTCGTCTATGCAGACGCGTGGAGTCTAAACTACTGTATTCAAGCATTTAGCATTCATGTCGGTGAAATTATGACATACGCTTTAGCTTTAAATTTGGAGGCGCCACCATTTAAAACTCTGGAACGTTGGCTTCTGGCCTTCTGAGACGGTGTACCCCTTCAGCGACTCGTGGTTGGATTTAGTCCCAAGACGCAAATAAGTTCCGCACCTGGCCGTAGAGAAGTGCGGCCTACTCTGCTAGGTGAGGATCACCGTGAAATCGGGATGAATCACCGTGAATCGGGATCAGCTAGAAGACCAAGGACACGGTGAGCTGATAGGGGAGAACTGCCGATAGTCTGTCTGCCACGCATGGAGGAGAACCTTCTGAGGGATAAGGGCTTCGCTACCCGGCTCACCACTACGCCTTTCCGGTCACCACTAAATCCAGACCACTGCGTCACCTTTCACGTCGCCAACTCCAGGCTTTGGGGAGAAAATTATAATTTTATATACCGGAATACCTGTTGTAGAGCTGTAAATTGTTATTTAGTTAGTAGGGAAATTATTTATTTATTTATACATTTAAATTAGCCCCCCCCCCCCCAGACTACCCTATTAACATTCCGTATCTCTTTATCAGGTTCTAATTTACCTCAAGCCGCTAACAATAATTATCTATTTATAGTGGAGTCGGTTCGATACTGGTTAGGCTGCGATGCGTATATGCAGGTATATATTTATAACTATTAATTACTAGCTGACCCGGTGAACTTCGTACGGCCAAATAAACATTAATAAAATAAGAAATGTATAGCTACTAACTTTGAAAAACGTTATAAATAGTTTATTTAGTTAAATAATGTTGCTTTTGATGAAAAATTTTTATTACAACTTGCAGTATATATATACTTGTACAATATACAATATTGGCATAAGAGGCACAGATAAACAAACATTAATTTTTATTTATATAGACATAGATTATAGAAATATTTTTCCAGTATTTTCCACTTCACCCCCTCCTAAATGAAAATATGACAAAAATGTATATAACAACAATTACTTTACTTTTAAAGAGCTTTTCAACGATATGCATCATTAAAGGTTTTCCCTGTGTACCAAAATTTAAACACAGTTTCACTAACTTAGAAACCGTGCCGGGCATGCGTCCAACCATTGCTGTACTCTTAAAGAGCTTTTCAACGATATGCATCATTAAAGGTTTTCATTACTTTGACATTTGTACCCCGTTACCTTGTGTACCAAAATCGGAACATAGTTTTACTAACTCAGATACCTTCCCCGGCATGCGTCCAACCATTCCCCAAAGTTTCATCGCAATCGGATGAACTGTTTAGGCAGGCATAAGAGACAAGACAGACAGACAGACAAACATTAATTTATATTTATAAAGATTATTCCCTTAGTTTCAAATGAATAGCTATTATTATTTTTTGTTGATTATTCCATATGAGTTTATTTTAACCTGTACCCATTGTCTTTAAACTATTCACCCACCCAAAGGAACGACTGAGTGATGCAGAACTTGGAACCGTAACAGCTAACAAATGGAAAACACTGGACAGTAATTATTTACACTAATTTACTTAATGTTGAAACTTCTATTAAAAAGAAAAACAAAGATTAAGAGAAATTTCGAGAATTAATTTAGTAGCGGGTTGCAAGGGATGTGATATTTCACTACCTTTTGCTTTTATTTAATTTAACTTTATATCAGTGAAGGTACGGTTGGGTGCAGTTGGATATATTATCGTGTTTTTAGGACGGGTTTGCTGGATCTAACAGCGATTAAGGCATTCTCAGTTCAATTAAATTTTATCCATCTCTTTGAATGTAAAACGTATAATGAAATGTAATGTATGTATGGATGCATGTATATGTATGTCTTCTAGAAAGGTTAAAAGAAAGGAGTATTATAATAAAAAAAATGTCTTTATTTTACATTTATTTGGACTCTTCTACCCTAGATACTTAATGACTACACAGTTTTTCGCCTCTCCCTTCTGTGCTCAAGGTTTTAACATGTTGAAGAGATATTTTATTTGATCCTGAGTGGATGTGATGCATATTCAGGATATTCGTTTCCTTTTCTTTAGCTTCTTATTCCTTCATAGTACTGCCGTCATGGACTAGAGGAAAACGCTCAATGTTTGAGTTTACCCATCAAGCCCCATCATCCACTTGTCCCAATGTCCACTCCTCTAAGATGTATAGTCTAAACAGTCTGCCAATTAGTGAGGCCAATTGCAACCTCGCTTCCTATTATTGGACGAATGGTCACATAGGAAATGAAAGTGTGGTTACTTTGGAACTGTTTGGATTTCCAGGAGGGTTACACTTATTTTTATTCTATATTAAATAAGCGCAGAGGATTGAAATTAATCTAGGATTATCTGTAGATTTCTTTTGACCCACCATCAAAATTTCCACAAAATCGCATAAGTATGTACTTTTAAAGGTATAGGTGTTAATAAAAATGGTTTGCGTGCATGAATAAGAGAAAAGCAATAGGTGCAGGTTTAAATTAATGTGGGATCAACAATGGGCTAATTATGTGTCCTACCATTTAAATTTAATCCAAATTAGATGTGTGATTTTTAAGTTACGATGGTTTGCAAAAATATTGAATGATAGACTGACAAACCGACATGAGACCACAATGATTATGTAAGAACCTAAAGTAGTATAATAAGGTAAGATCTGAGATTGTGAAAAATAGGTCTGAAACATCAGGATTCCATAAAGAGCAGTCTTCTCCTAATGATCTAGATTCTTCTGAAGCCTAGATTCATTAGCAACTATCAGCTGCTAATGATCTAGATTCTTCTGAAGCCTAGAGACATTAGCAACTATCAGCTGCTAATGATCTAGATTCTTCTAAAGCCAATAGACATTAGCGACTATGAGCTGCTAATGATCTAGATTCTTCTGAAGCCTATAGACATTAGCGACTATGAGCTGTTAATGATCTAGATTCTTCTAAAGCCTACAGACATTAGCGACTATGAGCTGCTAATGGTCTAGATTCTTCTAAAGCCTATAGACATTAGCGACTATCAGCTGCTAATGATCTAGATTCTTCTGAAGCCTATAGACATTAGCGACTATGAGCTGTTAATGATCTAGATTCTTCTAAAGCCTAGAATCATTAGCAACTATGAGCTGCTAATGATCTAGATTCTTCTGAAGCCTAGAGACTTTAGCAACTATCAGCTGCTAATGATCTAGATTCTTCTAAAGCCTATAGACATTAGCGACTATGAGCTGCTAATGATCTAGATTCTTCTGAAGCCTAGATTCATTAGCAACTATGAGCTGCTAATGATCTAGATTCTTCTGAAGCCTAGATTCATTAGCAACTATGAGCTGCTAATGATCTAGATTCTTCTGAAGCCTAGTTTCATTAGCAACTATCAGCTGTTAATGATCTCTTAAATGCTCATAAATCATTTGAGAATTATCCCTGTAATGGGTTTGAAAAGTTTGGATTCACTAAATATCAGATAATCCTCAGGATAATACACTTATGACTTTGTCCATGTAAGCCTCCGCTATAAAACAAACACTTGTGTATTTGATTTTCACTCTAACGACTTCCGCAATAGTTGCGTTAAGTCGCCGACTCGTCCGTCCTTTAAACACTGTTTTGTCCCTTTATTTCCTCAAAACAAAGCTTAATAGGGTCAAATACAGATTCTCTACTAAAAGGGTGGACTTTAAGAGGCTGTGGTCAATTAAGGGTATTAGAGGAAGGCCAGAGACATTTAATTATTAAGTATTCAATTGCTGGTTGAATTCTCCCGTTTCACCTCTGAATGCTTCTCCTATTTCAAACATCTGATAAAACAATTTACTGAATAATAGTTGTAATTGTCTACAATTTTAAACATTAATAAATTAGGGGATGTCTGTAACGAAACGTATTATTTTTCTTAGCGTGATTAATAAAATCGGCATATGTTGTTAAAGATGAAATTATAGTGTGTAGCAAGATAACATTAAATTGTTATTTTGTATATTTTAGCCAACAAGTCAGAAAGTAAGAGAGCCTTGGAACGTTACCCAAAATTTCATCTAATGAAAGCTACTGAAGAGTTGATTACAAATATTTAGAAAACAAATTAAATATTGCATTTTTTAATTGGTTTTATAAGTAGAAATGTATACCAAGAAAAGTCTACACACCATAAGGGCTTGTCCTAAGATAGTGGAAAAATTCTTGATATTGTATTCTCCATAGGCTGATGAACATTTCTGGAAAAAATTAATTTTCCTTATCGTTATTACCAATAAAATCTTTATGATTCCCCGAGGGATTGAACCAGAGGACCCTTACTCTAATCAGGGGTTTTCCCTTATTTCGGGCACTCCATCTAAATTTGTGTTTATTTTTTTTTTACTTTTTATAGGGCATGGTGGGGAAATAAAAAAAAATGTTCTTTTTAATAATACGATAATGTATATGCTAAATAACCTACGAAACCCTAAAAAGTACTTGGATGGAATTACTTCCCTGTGATTTTCTCCTAATTCCGTTTACATTTTTGATATAATTTAGTATAGATATCAAGTCAGGTGTATAATTCTGATAAGAATATTAGGGAATGTTAAGAGTAAAATGGAAAGAATTATGAGAAATTCATTGGAAGGATTTGCTCCGTGAAATAGCAAATTCAGCACGGTTGGAAAATTACCTAGAAATTACCTAGAGTTGGTTTATCTTGGAGTCATAACATGAATAATATCTGGGAATCGTGGATTGCAATGATTGAATTTAATATCAAGTATTGTATACCATATATGTTTCAAAAGGTTGCGTCCAAGTACTTAGTTCGCTTGAATAATTAAATCCAATCAAATCGAAAATTACTATTCGTGCATCGTGTTATGGTAACATTACTAAATGAAAAAGCATTTTCATTAAGTTTTTAAATGCCACAGTCAGCATTCTAAGCTAATTATAAAGTTTTATTATTCTTTTAATATACCAAAAAAAAAGAAAGAAGAAATTAATTTAACTGTGTCGAATTTAGTGTAGCGTGAGTTATGATCTAATAGGATCAGTTACTGGGGTAAATTGAATTTGCTTTTTGAATTTAACCAAGTTGAAACTGGGAAACAAAGGAGGAAAAGTTCCTTCTGATTCCCCGAAGAGAAAGTAAAGCGAGATATTTATGTAAAATGTTTTTGAGCTAGGGTTTTGTAGGAGCTTGAGGAATTTCATGAATTGCTGATAATTCCTCGGTGAAGGGGGATAGAGGACAGAATCCGCTTACTAATGGAATTACACGGACACGAGGAAAATTCAAAGCCATGTTTAACTCTGAGATCCAGACTCGGTCTTAAGCTTGACAAATATCTCTTGTAACCTGTAATTTTAAATGATGACAAATCTCCTCATTCAAAATTGTTCTCATTAAGTCGATTAATAGATTGTTTGTACTTAGTCTTGATCGGTGCTGAATTAAATTGATAGTAAGACCGAATCTGAATGTCACATAAATAAAACAATGAAGAATAAATTAAACAGGTAAACTGCTTCCAAATAGTTTTCATTCCATGAATGACGTGGCAAGCCTCTGTTAGGTTATGGTGCAATGAAAATAGTGATGCATCTTAGTTTGGCGAGCTACATTCAAAATATTCTCAATTTTGCAATAGCCTGAAAACATCAATACCTGTAAATTGTCCAAATGTATTGATCTATCTTTTGTACTTAACAATACAAATGTAGACTTATATTACTGTAACCAATATTTTGATTCCTTTCTGGAACTGTCATTCTTCCTAACTGTCAGGGAGTCTTACTCCAAACAATCTTATTGTATAAAGCTCTGCCTGGAATACAGTGGGATGTCTGCCTAACTGTCAGAGAGTCTTACTCCTAATAAACTTATTGTATAAAGCTCTGTCTGGAATACAGTGGGATGTCTGCCTAACTGTCAGAGAGTCTTACTCCTAATAAACTTAATGCCTGTAGATGGGCTAGATCTGCCAAAGGGCTTATACAACTCTATATGTAATTAATCACACGGGGTTAGTGTGTCGATCCATCAGCTTTATATAGCTTACAATTCACGTACATAAACAGTGGGCCACCACTTCACATAAGTGGCTACCTATTTATATGGATGAACACCAATTGGGGTAGGGGTCCGGAAAATGAACCTAGATATGTAGTCACCATAATTTATTTTTACTAAGAGTAAAAGAAAGTTAACCATGCAGGAAGTCTCGGGTTCGATTTCCTTACTCAGGTCATGGGCTCCACGCTTGGTGTTCACCCATTGTAGCTATGTACATGGGTAGCTGCTTTAAGTGAAGTGGCGTCCATCTAATTGCAAAAGCCCATACTATGGCTTATACAGCTCAAACAATACTCATCCAACGAGGGCAGTCATAGTTAATACACACCAAAAGAGATAATAAATCATTATGGAGCTAAAAGTTACATCATTTAACTGACTACTTCTATTTTCCCTCCACTCTTCAAGGAGGTTGGCATTGTGTCTCATCTCTCGTTCCAAGGTTTGGCGAGGGAAAACAGGTATATATCAAATTAATTGTGAAAGCAGAAGTTGTATAGTGTGAGTAGTTTTAGCGATTATAATATTCCTTCATTGCATTGTCGCTGTTGATCATCAATTACATGTATAGTTGTATAAACCTTTTGGCAGGCCTAAGCCGATTATGGGCTGTTGTGCCATAAATTATTATTATTATTAAAGAAATTCACCGAATGATTATAAAATCTAATAATCTGAATACATATCAAAATACATAGATGCGATCGACAAATTAAGAAACAAAAACAGTCAGGAATACAAAATCCATTTTTTATTAGTTGTTCTTGTCAAAGGTATATAATATGTGTTTTTTCTCCTTTCAGAAAACGATTATTCTTTGTTATGAAAGTCAAAATATATAAATAAATAACCATGTGATGTTTATATATGGAAATTTTTTATAAAGTTGAGCGAGAAAGGGGAAAACAAGAGAAGATAATATATATATTATTAGAGGATTTCAGAAAGTTTAGAGGCTACCAAGCCTGGTTAAATTATCTTTAGAGAACTGGAATTGAATGAGAGATGGATTCTAGATTCAGATGCGAAGGGACTGGCCGGGTAGGATTTAGAAACAGGACAGGGGGGATTCTCTGACCCTTGTCATCACGTGCGAGTAGGATCACCGGATCTACCCTCCTCTAAATCCCTTTCTAAAACTACCTCGAAATTTTCTTCAGAGTCAGAAAATCTACCGAATGTCTCTAAAAACACTACCTTTTGGTTATCTCTTCAAAACTTATCTCAGTCCGGACTCTATAATAAAACAAGGGATACAAATCAAATAGATAGCGTTGCTATCGACGTTTGTGGGTTTTACTAGGCGCCAAGGTTTAACACTATCAAGCTTCGTATTTTCCTTTTTGTTTCCTAAACCAATGTGTCCTTTTGTCATCGTAAACCTATTTCTTATTAGGTAGTTCGGAATAACAACTTCTCAATTCGTTCTTTTGCTATATAATGTCTCCTTTCTTTCTATTTAATCTCTATCTCTATCTTTCTATTTCCTGTCTTCCAATGTTAAAACTGTTTAAGACTAAACATATTTATTTCAGAATTATATACTTTATTGGATTAGATTACACAATACAGTCAAATACATATACGATCTTGCAAAAGGTCATATAGTTCAAATTTTTTTACTTGTTGTTAAGACCTTAAGAGACTTTAAGTTTTCAGCTTTGAAATACCTGAGCATGCTGCGTAATACCCTAAAAACAAACAATTTCTTTACACTTTGTTGAATATTTCCTTAATTCTGCGTCTGAGAGTAAAAGCTCATTTAAATTAGATTAAAAATTATTACTAAATTTGCTAAAATTTGACCCCTCACCGAGCTCCATACTTCCAGTACTTTCCGAGATACTACTCTTTAATAATTGGTCATTTATCTCATAGTCCAGGAGATAGCGTGCAAAAAAGTGTCTGACTAACATCAAGCTAGAATTTTGTGCACAAGTTAATCTTTTAGCGACCGGTTTGTTTTTTCAAACGCCTATTGCCAAGCTATGTCCCGCAGACGAACTTAGCCGATCACATATTATTCTTAAA
The DNA here is from genome assembly GCA_951217055.1 of Gerris lacustris. Taxonomy (NCBI): domain Eukaryota; kingdom Metazoa; phylum Arthropoda; class Insecta; order Hemiptera; family Gerridae; genus Gerris; species Gerris lacustris. The sequence continues at coordinate 55,627,091 of OX578283.1, read as the reverse complement.
AGGCGCTGAAAGATTGACTTGTATACAAAATTCTAGCTTGATGTTAGTCAGACATTTTTTTTCACGCTATCTCCTGGACTATCAGGCAGTGAAAAATTTTCCTTTTAGTCTTGTAATTTGTCAAATATAGAAATATATGAGTAGAAGTGCACATCCAACGAGGGCAGACATAGTTAATACAGAAGAGATGAAAAAATCATAATGGAGCTAAAAATAACATCATTTAACTGACGACCTCCATTTTCCCTGCACTCTTCAAGTAGATTGGCGAAGTTTGTCATCTCCCTTTCTAAGGTTTGGCGAGGGAAAACAGCTATATAAAAAAAAAACTTGTACAAGCATTGTCTAGTTTTAGCGATCATATTCCTTTATTGCAGTGCCGCTGTTGATTTTACTAAAGGAATGTAATTGTAAAATAATTATATCTCATAAATGAAGGTAAAATCTTTTCCCGTCCTAAAATATCAATTTCAATTTTAGGACGACCACGAACACTTGGAAGGATAACGCTGACCTACGAACATAGCCTAAACATTGATAACGGGACTATGTATATAAAATTTCAACTAAATCGGTCAACTATTACTAACGTTATCTTCACACGCGTATAGGTAATTGACAGACAGAAAGGGAAATGTAAAATCTTGCTTAGATTAATTTCAAAGTCATTAAATAAACAAGTCATGACTGCCCTCATTAGATGGGACTATGGATGTCTATTTTCTGGGACAAATTACCAATTTTTGAAGAGTAGTATCTCGCAAAGTACTGGACAAGGTCGACGAGGTACATAAAAAGGTCGACGAGGGCTCGAATTTTAGAAATTGTGAGGAGAATTAATGACATATTCAGTAGAAAGTGATAAATTTTTGCCATTTATAGGATATTATCTAGCTCACACAGGTGTTTGAAAAATGCATATTTGGTTCCTTACAATTGGCTTAGGTCCTAACTCCGTGTAAAAAAAATTAGAACATCGTGATCTTTTACTAGGTCAAGGCATTTTGTATCTAATTTGATTGGACTAGTATATTAAAGAGAGTTTAATTAATATACAATATAAGTTTATTTTGTTAAAGCGTTACTTCGGTATTTATTATATACATATTTATAGAGGGAAATAACCTAGCCAGAAATCGTCATTCTTAATTTAAATGCATAAAATAGCATTTTTACTTGATCGGCCACTCTACACATCGCCTCGATATCAGCTGTTTAAAACGAGGCTCGCCTAATGGTGTCGACCTAGAATTCAGGCATGTTGGGAGTTTAATATCCATTCGTCCTTACCGACTCCCAATAACATAAAATAACCCAGGATTTAAAGCAGACCTTTTAATAATAAACTATGACTCAACAGCCAACGGGAGCCTTGATAGATGATATGTACACAAGGTTACGTTATACGTGTATGATATGTACTGTACATATACGCAATAAGAGAAAATACAGCAATAAAAGACTGGATTTATTTAAAACGTGATTGATTTCGATATACAAGCAAGAGAATACAAAGCAGTGTATAGAGAGGGACATCACATGGGCAAGTCACAGGAAATCAGCAAACATAATCCTAAGTTTAGACAATTGCACATCTTTGTCGTTTGAATCATATTCCCATTAGTTTATACAAGTATTACTATTATTATACGAGTATACATTAGCATTATATTAGTAAACCAGACGTTACATTACTGCTAAAGTAGTGATGCAAGGGAATCTTAAACTGATAGATCATACTTCTATCCAGAAGCTACCGATTTACCCTGCTACGCTGGTTCAACACTGAACATGAGTCCGGCTCTTTTACTGGAGCCGGGAATCGAACGGAAAGAATCCCTTGCGTGACAAGCGAATAGAAAGCAACTCACTACTAGGGACTCTAAAACAGATTCACTAAAACTAAAACCATTGGCCTTGAGTAGAATGGAAGCAAGAGTCATGATAATAGCTTCTAGTGACTTAATGAAACCTCTATCAGGGTTATTCAGAAAGAAGGTGCGCAGTACAATATGAATCATGTTGGACAACCATCTGCTCTAAATTATTCACTCTTACTACATAGAGTTTCAAAGTGGGGTTGAATGTTATTTATTTATATATTTTGAATATATATATTTTACTCGTAGTATATACATTCTCTCCTGCCTCAGGAAGACTTAACTTAACATATTGGCTAGGGAGTTTTGGCAGGCATTTTGTCAGGTTTATGGTATCGAAGGCTAGGTAGCGGCCTGCTCCCTCTTCCTAGCCGGCTAGGTTAAGGTTGCCAAGGAACCGAACTGGGGAGGTTTATCACTGGCTAGAAGTAAGTACACACTTGGCCGGGATCCAAACATGTTAATGGCTAGGGTTATGTTCCGCTCTGTGTGGGAAGGACGGGAAACCTTCCCGAGCCTGTTTCCAAACGGTTTACTCTCTCTAAATCTTAAACCAGTTAAAGAGGGCTAACCCCTCTCCCCCTCCGAAATATAGATAACATCTCTCAAATCCAATCCGACTAAGTAATGACTGTACATTTACAGGGGTCACTTGCAGTTTCTCCTATGCGAAAATTAATAATTTGTTAATTTCTATTTAAGTATTGTTAAGAAGTTAAAAATTATAGGTTCTTATCAATGTTTCTTATCTATGAATCAGACACAGTTTAAAATATCCTTTCGTTTATAAATTGCATGTTCTTTATCATAATTTCCTTCAACTAAACAAAGCTCTTGGGAATGTGAAAGATATTATTTTTAACTCCATATTATGATTAGAAATATAACTTCATTAAAATAATATTATAATATACATATTAAAGGTCATTACATCAACATGAACAACAAACTGTGTGTGAAACATTTCAAAACATAACAAACATAGTTATCATGGAAACACAATATAAATTATAACTAAATGATAACTCTGATGTAAGCAATTTTTATATAATATTTTTAATTTTCGTGGGAATAAAAAACAATTCTGCCAATTTTTATGGCCTATAGCTTCCTCGCGCCCTATTATTGGACGGTCATATGATTGTACTTAATGGGACCCCCCTGGGAAATGGAAGTATGATTGGTTCAATTCCCAGCAGGACCTAATCGAGTTGTTAAATGCGCGCAAACGGTAGAAATGAATATAGAAACTATCTGTGGCCTGGGTGGGTCAAATCATTTAATGGGAGAATATTCTTTTCTGTAATTTTTTCTACAGAACGATCGATCACAAAGCTTCTGTTACCTTCTTAGCTAAGTTTAGGAGCAGCAATATAGGTGTTACTAAAAACATTTTAACGAATTTGAAAGAAAGCCAATGGATAAAGAAAGTTTAAATTAATATGCGATAAAAAAAAAAAATTGTGCCAATTAGTGTAGCACATAGCTTCCTCGCATCCTACAATTTACTTTATTTATGATAGAAACATATTGATATAGAACCCATTATTGTCTAATTTATTTCATTTTTCCCCCTCCTTTATTTTAAATGTCAAAATTGTTTGATTTTTTTTTTATCCAAATGAAGGTATCAATTTAGCAATATTTAATGTTCGCAGGTGTTTGAAATTAATCTTTGGCTACCTGAGCTTTTAACAAACCATCTAAATTTCATAAGAATCAAATGAGTTCTTTTTAAGATATATCACAGAGAACCAAATGGGCGCAGAAGGGCAGAAGGTTGAAACTAATATGGGACCAACAACGAGCTAATTATGACCTATTATCCAAATTGCATTAAAATTTAAGAAATTTTGATTTTTAAAAATTGAACATTAGACAGACAGACTCGAACAAAAAAAGTTTCCTGATGTTTGGAACGGATTTCTGTTTTAGAATTTTAGAAATCGGAGACGAAAAACAATTTCGTTCTCAAGAACGATCACAGCTCACACGATACATAGCTTCTGTTGTCTTCGGAAAATTTTGGTAGTAAAACCAACAGGTTTGTGATGCGATAAGATATTTAATGCATTATAATCTTTTATAAGTTTTCTTTTTTTAGATGCATAAAAGAATATCCATTACATTTTTTATTGCACTTAAATACAAAAGAGCAAGGGAATTTTTACATCAAAGTAAAATATTGATCGGGCACATTAAAGATTTCCTTCTTTTGTTTCGTTCTTTTATGTGGAATACCTTATACAAATTTGGGTACAAGTATTCTCGTGGGTTAAAAAAAAAGAAAAACCTTAAGGGGAGAAAGAAAGTTTTACAGTAAAGCTGGTGACAAGTTCAGCAAACTCTTATCCTCAAAATAACACAAGAGTGTTTGTGGAAACGGTGCTTGAAAAATAAAAATAGAAGGATGGTACTTAAGTCGTTTGGTACTAAGCATAGTGGAAGGCACTTTAGCTCAGCGTAGTAAGGATGAAACATGAGGGCTTTGTACCACGTTCCAAGTTCCAAGCTAGTCAAGTGTAAAGAACAAGTTGAATTGGTACACTTTAGGGATCCCTCAATGTATTCAGATGTTTCTTTATGTATTTATTTTTCTTCTTTTTCTTCTTTTTCTTCTTTTTCTTCATTTTATTCTGTTTCTTATTTTCACAATAAACTATGTGATGTTTAAATTCGCATCTTGACGTTTTATTTGTGTATTTTAATAGTCCAGTAAAATGGTACATTTTACCTTGCATCAAATAAGGTAGTTCTGATTTTTTGATATGTTGTATATGATGGATGGCTAATGATACATCTACGTTTTCGAACTCGGCAAACTTCCGGATCATTGTGAAATACTTGAAAAACCACTAATTTTTCGAAGTTTTTTAGGTTTTCATCAATTTTGACCCTCAAGGACCCATTTTACGGTACAAAAGACTATATTGTCTATTAAAGAAAACTAAATTTATAACAAAATGAGACCATAATTGTTTCTCTAAACCCAGTATGTTTTAAGATACAGCTGTTCAAAGTTTCGAAAATTTTCCAAAATAAGCCAATTTTAGAGGTTTATTCCAGTTTACACCGCTTTTGACATGAAGAACCTACTTATCGGCAAAAATAAGTATATACATTTTTTAAGTGGACTAAATTTGCAATAATATAGGACCAAATTTGACTTTGTAGACCCAATACTTCCCAAGATACAGCAGTTCGAAGTTTTCGAATGTGTCAACAAATTTTAGAAGAAAGGTTTATAAAAAGGGCCAAATATCGGGATCAAACAGCACCCCTACAAGAAAGTTCATAAGGACTAAAGGTGTATTACATTTAATTGGCTTCCTTTTTAGTGCAAAATGAATAGGCAAAAATCTGTAGGCCTACTAGTTCAGTTGCAACCGTAAATAACATAACGGAATATTAGGCCAGTCAAATTAGACCTATAACTCGCTAAGCTTGATGTAGTTATGATTTTTTACATGTTGTTCAGATCAGTTAGGGTAGTGTGATCCTAAGTTTGCATCTTCAAAAAACCTGCGTAAAAATGTTCGAACTTTTCTTACTTTTGCCATATAACTGGTTAACTATGTGTTTTTCGATGTTAGGCTTTATTTCTATTTGTGAAGTACAGTACAGCAGCATAAGCTCAACTGCATCCCTCTACGTCCAATAGTTTCTGGAAGCTTGAGAGAAGTATCTGGTCGCTCTGAATGAAGGGGACGCATCCGCATCGACACCCTAACGGCCTTCGGTTCCACCTATTCGTCAAGTCAGCAGCAAACGCGAAAGTAAACTTGACACAGTTGTCCCCAACCACAGAGTCAGCTTCCTTCCATTCATATCGCACATACCACCAAGTGCTAAAGTGGCTAGGGGTGGAGAAGGATAACACAGATTGGGGTTGGACGAAAAGTTCCCGTGGTTTAATACCAATAACATCATTATGTAAACTAGCCCCAGCAATCAATCGCTCTCATGTAAGTGCAAGAAGGGTGCAGGGGAGCATGCACTTGCCGGAAAGCTGGGCTTAATGTCTCAACTTTGTGCACAAACGGCACCGGCACTACCGGCAGACGAGGATGAAGACGTCCCAACGATCCTCCCCCTTAAGACGAGCAACCTAACATAGACAAAATTCCCCAACAACTTCCTTCAGTCTCGGAATACGACCGTCATCAGCCTCGAAAAAACTAATACGTTAACCGCTTTGATTGCTAATACTTTTTATAAGAATTTACATACATGTAATTTCACTTTTCCATCTTTAAATATGATTCTATGCATTTTTCTTCAGTCGAATGCCCAAAACATGTTGTAAAAAGTGGTTCAGATTAATTTCTCAAAAAATTACAATTTTCCTTTTTTTGTTCTTTTTACGATTGCAATAGAACTGTTTTGTCTACAGGCTTTATTTTTTGCTTGCATAAAAGCCAATTAAATTTACTACAACTTTTTTTCTTATGACTTGAATCGTAGGTGGAAGGTTTTAAGTCGATATTAGGCCTGAAACGAGAGAAATATTTAAAATTTCCATTTTTAAGAAAATGATAGTAATTTTTTAAGTATCATACCTCGGTAACTATTGGACATATAGAATTTCCATTGGACTTTATAGTAAGCCAATTATATTTACTACAACTTCATTCCTTATAAATTTTCTCGTAGGTTAATATGTTTACGCCGATATTTGCCCCAAAACGAGAGCAATACTCAAAATTTCCATTTTTTGAATAAAGTCCAATTTTTAAAGTGCCATATCTCGGAAACTATTAGACGTACAGAGTTGCCATTGGACTTAAATTGTTGTACATTTTCCTGTACTCAAAGAATAGTAAGAACAACTAACGCGAACAACGCATAGTTTACGAGGTGTATAGCAACAACTAAAGAAAGTTCGAAAATTTTTCAGTTTTCCACATATTACGCAGCTAGCACAGGTTTTTCGAAGCTGCAAAATTTAGATCACACCTACCCTAACTCGTCTGAACAGCATATAAAAAAAAAATCGTAACTTCATCAAGATTTGCGAATTATAGGTCTAATTTAAATGGCCTAATATTACTTTGTTGTGTTTTTTTACGATTGCAACTGAACTACTGGGCTAACAGACTTCATTTTGCTCTAAAAAGGAAGCCAATTAAATGTAATACACTTTAGTCCTTATGAACTTTCTCGTAGGGGCGCTGTTTTATCCCGATATTTGGCCCTTTCTTCTAAAATTTGTTGACACATTCGAAAACTTCGAACTGCTGTATCTTGGGAAGTATTGGGTCAAAAAAGTCAAATTTGGTCCTATATTATTGCAAATTTAGTCCACTTAAAAAATGTATATATTTATTTTTGCCGATAAATAGGTTCTTCAGTGTCAAAAGCGGTGTAAACTGGAATAAACCTCTAAAATTGGCTTATTTTGGAAAATTTTCGAAACTTTGAACAGCTGTATCTTAAAACATACTGGGTTTAGAGAAACAATTATGGTCTCATTTTGTTATAAATTTAGTTTTCTTTAATAGACAATATAGTCTTTTGTACCGTAAAATGGGTCCTTGAGGGTCAAAATTGATGAAAACCTAAAAAACTTCGAAAATTTAGTGGTTTTTCAAGTATTTCACAATGATCCGGAAGTTTGCCGAGGTCGAAAACTTAGATGTATCATTAGCCATCCATCATATACAACATATCAAAAAATCAGAACTACCTTATTTGATGCAAGGTAACCCCCCTTATTTACGACGATTTTACTGGACTGTAAGTGTTCCTCAATTTTTCGCTTTTTTTAGGCTTTTGTTTTTTCAATTTTTTTTTTTTTTTTATAGAGGATGAAATAAGACAAAATGAAGAGTGTAAATTTATTTTGAAAACAAAAAATTGGTCCGAGACAACTCAGACAAACTGTATTATATAGGCGTTCATAAGTACTTAATACTTAGCCCAGTGTTTTCCATTTATCAGTACATTATATTATTATTGTACAAATTATCATAAAAATAACTTCTCCTCGGCGGGAAATTGAACTCGGACTCTCCGTCCGGGTTTTTTTGGACTCATAAGACTTCAAAACGGGTTAATCCATGAAATTCTCAAAATCGAATTTTGCGCCATCACAATACTTTCTCTTTATATGAGAATGTAAAATAAAAATGGTAAAGTCTAGAATCTAGAACATGCTTTAATGTTCATTATTGAGTGAATCCGAGATCTACATTATATATACTATAACCTTAGCTGAAAACATTTGGTGTCAACAAATTGACTAGGGGGTGTGTGAATCTGAGATCTATTTATTCTATAACCTTATCTGAGAACATTTGGTGTTGAACATCTGAGGGTCCTCAGATGTTTCAACAAACCGATGTTAAAAACTCTATCTGTAATATCTCGATATATTTATATGCCAATATTTTGAGCTTTCCTCTACCTCTGACTACCTCTGAGTTCCTTTACCTCTGACTCAGCAAAAATCGGCTTTCACTGATAACACTGATAGCTGGTGAAGGCGGGAAGGTTGCCAGACACCTGTCTCGTAATAGTATCACAGGAAATGATGTTTCCGCTCCCTGGAATTTTGCGGTGGCAAATGTCTAAAAGGTATATCTGCCTATCCAACTGGTAGACGGAAAAAATGCCCACTTAAAAAAAGCCCAGGAAAAAATACCCACGGAAAAAATGCCCACGGAAGGAAAGTCCAAAATAATTAAACTTTAATCGTTAATGGTAGTTTTTAAATATAATTAATTAATTTTTACCGCTATCTAATTTTAACCTATTTTTAAATAGAATAACCATTAGGGGTATTGTATTTTTGCAGTTATACAACTGTGGAAGTAACGGTACCTGGGAATACTGGACTTAAGATACATCTTCTTTAGAAGCGTAGGGTTTTTACCAGGTACAACTAATCACCATTAATGATTCCCTACAATATGTTACATCATACACTACACAATATTGTACATATATACACTTTTGTTACATCATATAAATAGGTCAGATAATCCTGACGATTGTCATTCCTTCGAGAAAGGATTCCTACTTCAGCAGTGTTCATGTGTTAATGTTTTATTTTTTTTGGATGTGTTAACTGTTTGAACATATTTATACTTTACTTGCCTTGGTTTTTACCTAAAATATATGATATACCAAAATGATAATGTGTAATAATGTAACTATAGCTGAAGTAAAATCTGGCGATAGCGATGAAAGATGTTATTTAATAAATCATTTACTTTCTTACTGTGAATAAATATCTATATCAACTACTCAAAATAGGAACGAAAATGATTTTATTTATTTATTTTTTGTTAACAAAGAGTTTTTATCCGCCTTACATTTATAATTTACAATTAAAGAATTATTTACAATAATAAAATTACGAGTACAAAAAAAGAATTATTATGCCCTCCTCCTTCTCAAGATGCTTGGCTATACGCCGTAGAAACTCCTCTCTGTTCTCCCTAGAATGGCTATTCTATTTAAAAATAGGTTAAAATTTGTTAGCGTTAAAAATTAACTAATTATATTTAAAAACTACCATTAACGATTAAAATTTAATTATTTTGGACTTTTCTTACGTGGGCACTTTTTCCTGGCTTTTTTTCCGTGGGTTTTTTTTCCGTGATTCATCCAAGGATGCCTCCTCTACCAGCTGCAATACACCTCCGACCTCTGACATGATTAAATTGGTATCAGAGGCAGATGTTACACTGGATATTATGGCCATCCTTGCCCACTTTGATCAGTTTCAACGCCACTCATTATCATGTTTCGGTCCTACTAAAATTCCCGACTGTGTTTTTCTCCAATGTGTGACAGCGATTCATCATGAAAATGGTGTAGTTCAATAACCAAACAACGTCTTCACACGAAAAATTGTAATAAAAACAATTGGCCTGTTTCGACTGTTCTAAAGCAGCCTTTTTCAGATAATTTACAAAGTAACAGACTTGAACTTATCGTATAAAGAAAAGTAACATGAGATTGTAAAACAACAATTAAACAAAATCGGGTACGGGGTACCTCGGAACTTTTCCTCACTTCAGAGGCCACTAAAGTGGCCTCTCTGCTTCCTTGAACGTGGTCAGTACTTAGATGGGTGACCGTTCTGAACTAACTGATTTATTATCATTCTTAAATATTTAAGGTAAAATTGTTAGGATGTCTAGTGATAGCTAGATCTTGTAAATTAAGCTTGGAGCCTTTTTCTAAATCAGCAAACTTATATTAGTCCAGTTTAAGCTTCCTTTTTTAGTCTTAATTACACAGGATATGTGTTACCTTTTTAGCAGGTAATAATTTCTTCTCTCCTTTTTGCCTAAATCTCTTCACATGCCTGAAGCTTAGCCTTCTTGTTAAAATTTTTTCTCACTTGTAACATTTGAAGTCGATCTAGCAACCTCCAGGTATTTTTCATTTCATTCATTCAGGTTTATAAGGTATATTCAGGTTTGATATTGAGTGGCGATGAACTAATCAGAGTGGGCGAGGATGGCCAATATCAATTGTAACATCTACCTCTGATACCAATTTAATCATGTGAGAGGTCGGAGGTGTATTGCATCAGGTAGAGGAGGTATCCTTGGATGGGCAGATATACCTTTTATACATGTGCCACCGCAAAATTTCAGCGAGAGGAAACATTTTTTTTTACGATACTACCGCGAGATGGGTGTCTGGCAACCTTTCCGCTATTACCAACTATCTGCGTGATCAGCGATACTCGATTTTTGCTGAGTCAGAGGTAAGGGAACTTCCCTGCTCAAAATATTGGTATATAAATATATCGAGATATTATTGCAGATAGAGTTTTTAATATCAGTTTATTGAAACATCTTTCCTGAGAATGAAAGAAATTTCCAGCAATACTAAAATGGCGGTGTATAAGTCCACGTATGTACCTATTCTAAGCAATGGCTCTGAATCCTGGGCACTCACAAGCAAACTAGAAAGTAGAGTGCAAGCTCAGGAGATGAGATACCTGCGGTCTATAGCTGGAAACACCAGAAGAGACAGAGTGAGGAATCAAGTAATCAGAGGTAACCTTGGGACCACACCTATAATTCAGGTAGTCAATGTAAATAGACTAAGATTGTTTGAACATGTGCAAAGAATAGGAGAGGAGCGTTTCCCTCGACAAGCTCTGGAGGTACGCATTGACTGCTGACGCCCTAGAGGAAGAAGAAGAGTTACCTGGAAAGATAACCTCTCCAACATCTTCAAGGAGAAAGGAATCACCTGCGGTCTCAAGCTGTGACCAAATCACATGACAGAAGTGACTGGAAATCTTTGTGTAAATTCTCTACACCGAGAGGTAGAAGAGAAAGCGAATAAGTAAGTTATTGAAACATCTGACGAACCTCTGATGGTCAGTTCATGATGACTACTAAAATTGTTCATTTACGTATTTCTTTGTCCGTCTGGAACCATAAAGGTTTTCATCCTCTTGGGTACCACTGCATGCATTCACCTGAACTGATCAAACCAGTCTTTAGTACTGTAACGGGCCGATGATTGGTGACAGGTTGCTTAATAAAATGTGACACGTGATTTACTTAAAACTACTATTCAACTATATTTTGAACTATTCACAATGACGGCCGGTCACAAAGTAAACTCTGGTCGGCTCCGTGAACAGGACACCCGCGTGTCAGCACTTCCTCTTAGACCAGTAAAGTACTTCCTCGTCATTTTTTCATGTCCGATGTTCCTTTCGCTTCCTCTGTCTCACTCTTAAATCCCCGTAAAAGATTACTTTGAAATGCACAAATGAATATTGGTTGGTGTCACAGATAACTAATATACAATATTATACTCACTTTGAATCTAAAATGTGACAAAAAATATCTAATTCACTTAAAATCAGGTTACAAAATTAATACGATTAGATAAACAAAATTAAATTCTTTAATACAACTCAGCGTTATTAAACCAGGACTTCAAAAAGGTCCCTTCATTAGTACTTCGTCCACAAAAGAAGATATATATAGATAAAGGAAATAGTAAATGATATTGAGGAAGAAATATATTGAGACCTGTAAAAGAAGTCTCTCACAATATAAAGAAAATAAAGACTAGAAGAAAACCCGAGCTTTCCATTGCAAAACAAGGTTGTCCACAAAAGGAAAAAGAAGGAGGTGTAATTTATTCCAAGGTTTCTTTGTGCTTTGTCAGAGGATTACTTTCTCTTTTCCAAAACCATTTTTTTTTCAGTAATAAGAAGCTTTAGATTTTTTTAGAACTCCGTTTTTCCCGAGTCCTAAAAATAAATTTCCTTATCGAAAAAAATGGACTAAAGGGCCATTTCCTCAATTTTTTTTATTATTATTATTTTTTTATTTTTTTTTTTGTTTAAGCCTATATAAAAAGAAGTGGAAAATGGGAGAATAATGTATTTAACAAATTAAAATGGGAAAGAATGGTGTACAATGTATTTAATAGTAAATAAAATTCATGACGAAATTTGAAATTATTTGTATAGACAATTCATATCGTCTTATAAAACTTTCGAT